>CM051826.1:19901376-21101376 GCA_028451465.1 Erethizon dorsatum
CCATGGATGAAATTCTACTTTCTAGTCATTCTACTTTCTAGTCATTTACCCCGTGGATGAAATGTGCGAACGTGTAAGCGCAGGGCCATTGCATGGAAGCTGCTCTTGGAAAACAGTCTAAGCAGCTAAGAGAAGCATTGACACAATTACCCCTAAAACAGAATAGAAGCAACTGTGCAAGAAGTGTGACTATGCTCCGTGTACTAATATGGAAAGATCTTCAGGATAAATAAAAAGGAAAATTCAAAGCTCAAAGGGTGTGTATGGTTTGTTACCATGTTCCCTTTCGTGGGACAACAGGTGCCGGCAGGATTCCATCTGACACCAGACTGCTTTCAGCGAGTCACAGTGTGTAGCGAGGTTCGTGGGGAGGCAGTGAGGTTGACAACCAGCCCTGTGCCTCACGACCTGGGGGCTTTGCAGGACACTTAACATTGCTTAGCCACCATCTTTTTGAATTTATTCCTATCTAATTAAAATTTGGGATTCTTTAGCCAACGTATACCCAGCCTAACCCAGATCCTTTCTGTTTCTGAGTTCAAATTTTTTAGGTTCCACATCAGAGTGAGATCGTACAGTATTTGTATTAACTGTGCCTAGCTTATTCCATCTAGCATAATGTCCTCCAGGTTCATCTGTGATATTGAAAATGACAGGATTCTTTTTCTTTTGAAGGCTGAATAGGATCCATTGTTTATGCGCACCATTTTCTTTATCCATTCACCCACTGATGGACACTTGCGTTGATTCCATCCCTTAGCTATTATGAATAGTGCTGCAATGAAAGTGGAAGTGCAGGTGTCTCATCCACATACTAATTTCATTTCTTTAGTTATACATCCAGCAGTGGGACTGGCAGATCGTATGATAGTTCTATTTTTAATTTTCTGAGGAATCTCCATACTATTTCTATAATGACTGTGCTAATTTATGTTCTCACCGACAGTGTGCAGGGGCTCCCTTTTTGCCACATCCTTCTAGCAGTGATTATTCTTTGTCCTTTGGATAATAGTAGTTCTGACAGGTGTGAGGTGATAGCTCACTGTGGTTTTTTTTTGTGTGTGTGTGGGTACCAGGGGTTGAACTCAGGACCTTGTGCGCCGGCAGGCACCCGTGCCGCTGAGCGATATCACCGGCCCTTTTTTCGTATGTGGGTTCCGGCAGTCGAACTCAGGACCTTGCGCTTGCCAGGCAGGCGCTTATGCCGCTGAGCTATCTCACCAGCCCCCTCACTGTGGTTTTAATTCGCATTCCTCTTGAGATTAGCCACGTTGAGCATTTTTTTCACGTCTGTTGGCTATTCGTGCATCTTCTTTTCATAACTGGTGCTGTTCACCACTACACTTAGGATGACTTTAAGTGCGGAGCACTCAGCCAATCCCAGCTATTAGTAATATTAATATCCTGCCAGGGTTCTCATGGCAGAGCAAAGTCCAGGGTAAGAGAATTCAGGCAGGGACTCATGGGTTCTGAGCACATGTTTTGGCCCCAGGAGGCTGATGCAGGAGGTCACTGTGGCTGTTATTGGTGTGAAAAATAGAAGGTTGGCACTAAAAAGATGCTGCGGTCTCTGCTTCAGCCAAATGCTCCTCCTGCATGGCTTAGCCCCTGCCTGGTAGGATTCTATTTCCAATTCCATGATGAAGAATAACAAAGTCTCCTAGGTGAGGGCCTGGTCACATTATGAACAACAGGTGTGGAAAGGCTGAGCTGGCCTGTCCTTAGGTAATGCAGGCAAGTGTGAAACTGGCAAAAGCCTGAGAAATCCAGACTGTCACTCACTGCCGCACACTGATTGCTTTAATTAAGGCACAGGCCTGTAGGTCGAAGCAGTACATGATCATGGTTGATGCATGTGAACAGGATCTTGAATTAATTTGCTATTAAGTCCTCTGTAACTGACCTCAGCTGTCAGGTCTTTAGCTTGTGATGAATGCATTTCTGGAGAGGAGCTTTGTCCTAGAGAAAGGGACCTCAGAGTGAGGGACCTGGGAAAGCTGCTTGAAGGTGAAACTTGAACCCTGTACATGGTTGTAAAAAAAATGTACGAGGGACTGGCAGAGAAGAAAAGAAGACGATAATTATTTCAGCACCCGTTGGGCACCAGGAACATTCACATTCAGAACTCTGAATCACCTCCATTCTCTGAGATAAGAACTGTGCTTTCCATTCTGCAGATGAGAAAACTGAGGCTGAGAGCCTGAAGTCACAGGACTGAAAAAGCAACCTGGATAGAACAAATGGAGCACCTCCCCTTCTGCCACGTGCTCCACCATTCACATTCTCACCCTAGTACCAGAGAAGCCCTGCAGTATAAGTGTACCTGTCACCATTTTACAGAAGCACAAACCGAGGTCTAGGGAGGCAAAGTGGCTCGCTGGGACACAGTCTGTGGTATAACAAAATTCACTTTCCTTTCCCAGTACCTGTGAATCTCAGATTGCAAGGAATCCGTGAATCTGCAGTGATTCCCACACCTTTTCTGTTGCATACTGCTTTGCGGTTGTTTATAAGCTGCTGTTCCATAGTATAAAATAAACATTAAAATGTAACCAGTTTCAAAGGGTAACTAATTCATACTTGCTTTTTCTTGCTGTGTCCCTCCCCCCACCACTTTCTGATTAAAGGCTACAAAAATACAACTGTTGAACCTCACTGGGGTGGAAGTGGGGGTTTGAGGAAGGCCCTAGGACAAGGTTTGATGCTATAAGACAGCTTTCAAAATGGAAAAGGCTGGAGGAGCTTGTCTGAGAGGAAAGTGGGTACTCTTCAAAATTAATGGATTTCACTACTGGGAGTCCAGCTAAGGGGCAAGGAGACTTCTCTGACAGGGCATGGGGGGGGGTTGGTGGGAGACAAAGGAGTGGTGTGCTCACTTTTCTGTGACAACGCTATGTGACAAACAGCCCCCAGCTCTCAGTGTCTCATTTGAATGAGCTCCCTATTCTGCAGGATGGTGGGAGTGACTACTTCACCTGTGTCTCACCCCATATCCAGGTGGAAGGAGTAGGGGGTACCTGTTGACACCAAGAGCGCAAGCTGAATGGGCTATGAGTCATGGCCACCCATGTTTCATCTGCCAAAGCCAAGTCCACAGGATCAGGCTGCGTACTTGTCTGCATGAGGACAGTACAGTAAAAAATTGCTGAATAATAACCCAGTCTGCTGCAGATGGTGACTGCCTACAGCTACCGGGCAGGAAGGACTGGAGGGCCAGCTGACCTAGAGGAGCAGGTCCCAGGAGGCCGGCACTTAGAATCCACAGTCGGCTTAGACCAGGACACAAGTGATAACAGGCATTGGATGGAGATCCTTCAGGCGCTTGGTAGAGTCTAGCTCTGCACCACTCTGCCCAGGGCATGTCCCCTGTGAGGTCCCCTCACACCCACCCAGCGGTGGCTTTGGGCTTAGAAACTCATGACAGTGAGCCAGCCCAAGTTCAGACCTTCCTGTCTCCCCAGCCGTGCCCCAGTCCACTTCAGAGCATTGCTGCCCATCTGATTCGTAAAACGTTCATTTCTCCTCATTCAAATATTTTTGCCTTTTAGAGTATTTGTTAATATTGGATTTTAAGAAGCATTAAAAAATATTGCTCTCTGTTCTGGCTGGAGCAATAGTTCATAAATTATCGATTTCTACTGCCAGGAAATGAAGATTCACTTCTTTCCTGAACAGAAGAAATTCCATGGCTGGGACCACAGAAGGAGGAGCAGGTTGGGGGAGGTGGCACGGAGGTGGCACAGAAAGAGGGTCTTCACCCAATCTGGGCAAACGAGGAGAAATGTGGCCTCCTTTTGCCCACTGACAAATAGGGTTCCAATTCCTGGCTGTCCTTTCCCTGAAATGCAGTGAAATGGAAAGAGTGGTAGGCCAGGCAGAATTCCCCTTCTGCTTCCCAGCTGTGTGACCCTAGGCCAGCTGCTTGGCCTCTCTGAGTTGTAGTTTTATGTGTCTGTGAGTAGTGCTGCCTGCAGCACAGGGCTGATAACAATGAATGAGATGATCCATGAAGAAGTCACCATCCTCCACCACCCCTAATAAATGGTCATTTTCTTCTTCTTCCTCTGGCTTCAGTTCCAATGGAATCGTCAGCCGTCACAGGCCCACTCTGAAATCAGCACTAGACTGCGCCAAGGGCAAGAAGTCCAGGGTTCACCAGGGCAGCCTCTGTAATGCTAGAGGGCCCGCATGGCAACCTAGCACTGCCCCTGATCCTGGCTTGTCCACCCAGAAGTGTGACCGATGTTGATCAGGGGCTCTCGGCAGTGTTTGGCTCTGCAGGCTGTAGTGCTCTGTGCTGGGGTGGGAACTGCCTGCGCAGCCTGCCTTCCCTGTGGCAGCTCCCACCCTCGCCTGCCATCCCCTAGGGGACCTATTAGCATGAGACTCAAGCAAGGCTTGGCAAATCAGCCTCCCTGTATGGCAGTATTCACTGAAGACACAGAGGAAGGGACACAGAGATGTGGAGAAAGCCAGCTCAGAGCCCCAGAATCTGGGCGGGGGAGGGCTTGGAGCTGGATCTGCCTAAGCACGACAGGGGGATGGGGCATTTGCCCTGCTTGGTGGGGGAGGTAGAGGGAGGGGCCTCAGGGCCCCCAGGCTCAGTGTGGAACATGGAAGCTGGACACTCAGGCTTGCACAGCTCTGCCTCCTCTCAACGAATGACACCTTAGGGTACACCCAGGAACCCAGAATCAGGCATCTGAGCCCCTGAACCAGGAGACCTGGGAAGGCTGAAGTTACTTCAGGCTGTAACCAGCAGGTGTGTGGAGATTTCCTTCCCAAAGACCAAGTACAAAAGATTTGAATTTTGTTATATAATTTAGAACAAAGGCAAGTGACTCCCTGCGATGCCCTTGACAGTGGTCATTATTCTGAAGCTTATTGGAGCAGGTTTGCATTACAGCCCCTTTAGTGGTCCTGGAAGTGTCCAGGCCCACAGAAGACGCAAACATGTGCCTGTCATGGCTGGAGAAAAAAAATAATTTGTGTCACTAAGGTGGTCCAATCTCCCTGGTTGAGTGAAGAAACCCAGAGAAGCTAGAAAGTTTGGACAAAAGCACACACCTGGTTAAGGGCAAAGCCTGGTCCTGGGCCAGATCTGTTGCTGGAGGCGTCCTCATTCTCTCTGCACCTACTTAGCCTCTGTGGCTCTCATCGTTCCCACCTGTTATTGGGGATAATTGTGTATTTGTGTCAATCTCCCAGGGTGTTCCCCAAGGACAAACAGGGTGAGATCACAGCTATGCCCTTGCCTGGGTCTGGCATCACCATGCCCTGAAAGTCAGGCCTCCCCTGCAGCTGGGGAAAGTCAGGTCCCATTTGGCCTGCTGTTTGCCCAGTTTAACCTGCTTCTCCTCCTAGCAGCAGAATCCTGATAATAAATATTTCCTTGAGACTTAATTCTCCCCAGATACCTGGGGCTGGCTTTTATTTGGTGCACCTGTCAATCAGGAAACAGACACTACGTGCTGGCCAGAGCCAGGCTGGGAGGTAGGTGAGCTTGTAAGCCTCCTCCCCGCCCTCCCTTTCTTCCAAGGAGGAACAGGCCCAGCTTTGCCAGCCTGGGCCCCAGAGCCCATCTCTTAGGGATCTGCATTATAAAAGAAGAAACCAAAGAGGAAATGCTTGTCTCCAAAAGGAAAAATGGCTCCTGGTAAGGTATCAGGGTCTGGGTCCCTAAAGGAAGAGGTGGTTCCGACTTCACAGCCAAAGCCTTTTCTTACTCCTTTTGCCTTGACAAAGAGCCAAGAGACTTAACTTCTGATCCCTGCTCTGACCTTGACCATGTGATGTTAGGCAAAACATTTTCTCCGGATCTCAATTTACTCATCTTAGAATGGGGCTATTTGATCTGATGGTGGTAAAAATTCCTTCCAGCCCCCAAAGTAAATGATTGTGCCATCTAGGAGGAATTTTATACGCCTGGCAAGGGGGGGGCACATGCAAGATGTTTGTCTTGTTGATCAATTAAAAACAAAGCACAAAAATTACCAGAATTAATGATACAAAGGACACTATCACCAGGTGATTAAATTAAGGGCCACCAGGGCTAGAATGACCTGGAAGAGACATAAGAATGAGAGGGGAGGAGAAATGGGGAGGGGGGCTGAAGTGGCTAAGGAAGCAGTCCAGAGGCGAGGGGCAGGGCTGAACTTTGAAGGACAGTGGGTCTTGAATTAATGGAGAAGAGGCAGGCAGAGGTGGCATGCGCAGTGGTGAGCACTGGGCAGCAGTGAGTGGGTGAGTCGGGCTGGAATGAAGGGACAATGAAGATAAAGTTTAAAGTGCAGACAGGGTCACTATTGGGATGGCCCTTTTGCTTTCTCACAGAATCCACTCCTGGGAGCTCTGGACTGCAAGATGGTGTTAAGGAATTGTACTCAACCCCTGACTATTTGTCCTCCTCTTCCCAGCTGCCTCTGAGATTAATTCTCCTTGCCTCCCAGCACTAGAGGGGAAAACCTGCTCTCTACATCCCACGTGGCTTTGTCTTCTTCCAGGGCCACAGAGGCGTGGGTGACAGATGGACAAGTAATTCTTCCAACCATAGACTCATCCAAGAGCATCAGAAGTGCTTTCTCTTCTGAGAATGACACTAAGACACATAGAAACTAGATAAGAACGGGAGCTAAGACCAAAACATTATCACATGGGCAGAAGGTGGTGGGCAGCTAAATTGAACCTTGAGCTAAACAAGGGGCCATAGGCTGGGAAAAGGACTGGATTCTCTGCTGACTCAGCCCCTGCTCTGAGGCTGTATCACTGCCTCAGGGCCATGCGTTACCTTTGCCGGCAGCAACACAGCTCTGGGTCACAGCTCAGCATGGGACGCACATCCTCTACAATCCCCCTCTACTTACCCCAATCTCAGTCTGATTGCCGCAACCCGGGGGCAGCTCCAGACAAAGTGGTGGAGTCAGGATGGGGACGTTGAAGGAGGCCTGTCATAATTTGAACAGTGATGTCACCTCTTGAGATCACTGCAGCCTGGGAAGAAACAGTGGGGTACTATTGTTTTCATGCTGCTGCTGGTGAGGAGCTGGGCTGCAGCTTGAGCCCTGCTGTCCTGAATCCCAGTCTGGGCTTTTGTCACTCCATCCCATGCAGTGTGTGACCAATTACTGGACATAGAATCTATTCTAATAGCACTCAAATTTGTTTTTGTTAATTCACTAACTCCACTAAGATGTGTCGTGCACTTTCTTCATGCCAGGCGCTTGTCTAGGTATTGGAAAGACTGCAGTGAACAAAGCAGACTGAGTCCCCAGCTCATGGTGCCTGCATTCTAATGGAAGGAAGCATAAAACAAACATAGAAAATAAGTAAAAGATATAGTATGTTAGACGGTGATTAGTAGTAGTGAAAGAAATAAAGCAGGAAAGGGGGATGCGAAATGCTGGAGACGGTGACATTTTAAACAGTATGGTCAGAGAAGCTTCATGGAGAACATGATATCTGAACAAAGACTTAAAACAGGTGTGGGCATTGGCCATCACATAAAGGGGAGGAGCCTTTCACACGAAGGGAACGGCATGCGCAAAGGCCCTGAGGCAGGTGATCATCAGTACTGTGTGGCTTGTGGCAGTACCCCCACTCTTTTTCTCTGCATGGCCTGGCCTTCCTGTACCACTGTGCCTCCTGTCATGGTGCTGGCCATGGAAGGAAGGCAGCAGATCATAGTAGCCAGGAGAATTCCCTTTCCTCATATTCCACAAAGAGAGGTCCACAGAGGGCATCGCCATGTCCATTGACTAAGACAGGCTGTTAGGAATATTTTCCCATGGCAAACTCTACTCTCAGACTCAGACCAGAACACTGGCCATCAGCTCCATACCCCTTGGGTAGGTGTGGATCTAGTAGCTGGGAGGCCATTTGCTGAGGATTCTTCAGGTTTCTGTTCACCAACCTCATTGACAAGGAAGAGCTAAAGGGACTAAGACAAAATACACAGGGAAGCACCAAAGAATGTTAATGTGATGAGATCAGGAAGACCATAGCATATACACTGGTGACCTAGAGAGAGACCCAAGATGGGAAGGGCCACCGGCTCAGTATGGCATCTGTGGGTACCAGCTCCAAGTCTCCTGAGTTTCCACGTTTCCTTGGGCAGTTGAAGATGTGCAAACCCATGCCTTCACCCACATTGTGTTCCCTCACTGAGTCATAGTCTCTGTCATCTGCTCCCACGCAGAGTGACTCACTCATGCCAATAGGCTCAACATGCTTCCCCTACCCTTCCCGCAGGTCCCCAAACTGGCATCTGGTGCAGAGGTGGAGGCTCACGGAGACAAGGGGTCAGATGGGGCAGCAGGTGGTGAATCCCAGCAATGGCTCCAGTATCACCACAGCTGGGAGGGGAGCAAGTGGCAGGCCCCAAGGGGAAGCTCTTGGAGGCCCTGACAGATAGCTCAAGGGTTTCTGCTAAAGGCAACTACAGCATCTGGAAAGCAGGGTAGAAATGAGCAGGAGGCAACAGGTGAGAGATGGGTGAGCCAAGTGGCTGGTGCTCCCTGCCAGCCATTCTGATGTGCTCTTTCCTGGGTACCCCTCCCATTCCATCCCCAAGCTTGCCAGATGTGACAGAATTGTCAGGGATATGTGGGACATATGATACCCACTGGAGCAGCAATTGACAATAAGAAAATTGATGGACTGAAGAGAAAAAAATCTACTTCTCCCCTCCAACACAGCATTTACCAAACATTTCTCCTTTCTCCTAGCAGGGAAGCAATTACACAGCCTGACAACCAGTCTCAGGAGCCTTGGCTTGAGTTGGAACTAATTACCAATTACTAATACACATTGAATTAATACTCTTGACCAAATTAAAATTAATTCAGATCAAGCCAGAATAACTCAAATGAAACTCGATCTCCATTGCATCCCCTAATACCTGTCTACACACTCACACCAACTTGTCTGTACCCTAAATTCTCCCTGAGTTTGGAAGTCCCAGGTCAAACACCCAACCCAGAGAGACACCACATCAGGGTTGGCATCTTTCTTGTTCCCTTACAGCATACTGACTCCAGCATGCAAGGCTCACATCATCCATCCCATTCTTGCTTCACCAAACACATCTCGCACTCCCTCTGCCTGGCCCACTGGAGCCTGCTTGAGTTCCCCAACTCCTAAGCAGTGTCAACTTCCAATTATGCCTCTGTCCTTATAACACATGGTTTTCACCATATCTCTGAAAATCCTGATTCAATGCTTCTTCTAGAATCTTCTGTGAGAAACTTCTTTTTTTTTTTTACATTTTTTTTTATTTTAAAGAGAAGAAAAAACAAAACAAATCAAAAGAAGAACAAATTTTCGAAACAACATAATAGGAGGGTAACAATGGTTAATACAATATGTATTACTATCTTTAAGTTAGTTATTCAGGATACCAGACATTAACATTCAATTGTCTAAACATTATTGGCACAAACCTTACTCTTCAATGAACTAAGTAAAATTGGTAGTGTATCTATCTTAACCATCTTATATATATATACAATTTTTTTCCCTTTCCCTTCTTTCTTTTCCCTATTCCAGTCTCTCTTTCCTTTTGACCAGTTTCTTTTTGATTCACCATGTCTATTGTACATTTTGGATCTTATTTACTCTTTCAGTTTCTCATACTAGAGAGACAATACGATGCTTACACATGTGCTTCTGGTTTATTTCACTTATGAGTATTTTCTCGAGTTGCATCCATTTACCTATAAAAGTCTCCAGTTTATCCTTCTTAATGGCTGAATAGTACTCCATTGTATAGAAATACCACATCTTTCTTATCCATTCCTCAGTTGATGGGCATTTGGGTTGTTTCCAAGATCTGGCTATTACAAATTGTGCTGCTATAAACATGGGTGCACATATATCGCTGTGGTACAATGTTTTTAATTCTTCTGGGAAGATGCCCAGAAGGGGAATAGCTGGGTCAAATGGGACCTCCAACCCTAGCTTTTTGAGGAATCTCCACACTGACTTCCACAGTGGCTGTACCAGTCGACACTCCCACCAACAGTGGAGAAGGGTTCCTTTTTCCCCACAGCCCCTCCAGCATTTGTTATTAGTTGATTTCTTTATAGTAGTCATTCTTTCTGGGGTGAGATGGTATCTCAGTGTTGTTTTAATTTGCATCTCTCGAATGACTAGTGATGTTGCACATTTTTTTGTATATTTATTTGCCATTAGTATCTCTTCATCTGAGAAATGTGTATTCATCTCAGATGCCCATTTTTGGAGTGGGTCTTTAAATTTGGGAGGTCTGATTTTTTTGAGTTCTTTATATGTTCTCGATAGTAATCCTTTGTCTGAGGAACAGCTGGCAAACATTTTTTCCCACATTGTGGGTTGTCTCTTCACTCTGTTGGTGGTTTCTCTTGCTGTGCAAAAGCTTTTTAATAAGATGAGATCCCAGTTATTGATTCTTTGGGATAGTTCCCGTGCGGTTGAGTTTTTATTCATAAAGTCTTTGCCTACACCAATGTCTCCAAGGGTTTTACCTATCCTACCTTCCAGCAGATTTAATGTTTCTGTTTTAATATTTAGATCTCTGATCCATTTTGAATTTAGTTTAGTGCATGGTGAAAGATATGGGTCTAGTTTTAATCTTCGGCATGTGTAGAGCCAGTTTTTCCAGCACCATTTATTAAAGAGGCTATCTTTCTTCCAGCGAATGTGTTTGGCACCTTTGTCAAAGATAAGGTGGCTTAGTATGTCTGGGGTTGTTTCAGCATCTTCTAATCTGTTCCATTGATCTTCAGGTCTGTTTTTTTGCCAGTACCACACTGTTTTTATCACAGTAGCTTTATAGTATAATTTCAAGTCAGGGATTGTGATGCCCCCTGCCTTGCCTTTGTTGCCCAGAATTGCCTTTGCTATTCTAGGTCTCTTCTGATTCCAAATGAATTTTAGGATTGTTTTCTCTAATTCTGTGAGATATGCTGTTGGAATTTTGATTGGAATTGCATTAAATCTGTATAACAATTTTGGAAGTATGGCCATTTTCACTATATTGGTTCTTCCTATCCAGGAGCAAGGGATATCTTTCCATTTTCTGATATCCTCTTCAATCTCCTTTTTCAGAGTACTGTAGTTTTCAGTGTATAGGTCTTTTACATCCTTTGTGAGGTTGATTCCTAGGTATTTTATTTTTTTTGGATGTTATTGTGAAAGGTATTGTTTCCCTAATTTCTCTTTCAGTAAGTTTGTTATTTGTGTACAGGAAGGCTATTGACTTTTGAGTATTGACTTTGTATCCAGCTACACTACTGAATTTGCTTATTAAATCTAGCAGTTTTTTAGTGGAGTTTTTGGGGTCTTCTGTGTAGAGTATCATGTCATCTGCAAATAATGATAATTTAACTTCTTCCTTTCCAATCATTATTCCTTTTATTTCTTTCTCTTGTCTAATTGCTCTGGCTAAAGTTTCCAGAACTATGTTGAATAAGAGTGGGGACAGTGGACATCCTTGTCTTGTTCCTGAATTTAGAGGGAAGGCTTTCAGTTTTTGGCCATTTAGTATAATATTGGCTGTTGGTTTGTCATAGATAGCTTTTACCAGATTGAGATAAAGACCCTCTATTCCAATTTTCTGTAGGGTTTTTATCATGAAAAGGTGCTGGACTTTGTCAAAAGCTTTTTCTGCATCTATTGAGATGATCATGTGATTTTTGTTTTTGGTTCTGTTAATATGCTGTATTACATTTATTGATTTACGTATGTTGAACCATCCCTGCATCCCTGGGATGAATCCAACTTGGTCATGGTGTATAATCTTCTTGATGATTTGTTGGATTCTGTTTGCCAGTATCTTATTAAGGATTTTTGCATCTATGTTCATTAGGGAGATTGGCCTGTAGTTCTCTTTCTTAGTTGGGTCCTTCTCTGGTTTTGGTATCAGGGTAATGCTTGCTTCCAGGAATGAATTTGGGAGTATTGCTTCCCTTTCAATTTCATTGAAAAGTTTGAGAAGTAGTGGCGTTAGGTCTTCTCTAAATTTCTTGTAGAATTCGGCAGTGAATCCATCAGGGCCTGGGCTTTTCTTTGTTGGGAGGTTTTTAATTACATCTTCAATTTTGTTAGTTGATATTGGTTTATTTAGGATTTTTAAATCTTCTTGATTCAGCTTTGGTAATTCATACAAATCTAGGAATCTGTCCATTTCTTCTGCATTTTCCATCTTAGTAGAATATAAATTTTCAAAATAGGTATAGATGATCTTCTGGATTTCTGCAGGGTCCGTCGTGATATCACCCTTTTCATTTTCAATTGCATGGATTTGAGTCTTTTCTTTTCTTTTTTTAATAAGGTTGGATAAGGGTTTGTCAATCTTATTTATTCTTTCAAAGAACCAACTTTTTGCTTCACTGATTCTTTGTATTGTTTTTTTAGTCTCCAATACGTTAATTTCTGCTCTGATCTTTATAATTTCCTCCCTTGTACGGGCATTTGGCTTAACCTGCTCTTCTTTTTCTAGAAGCTCGAGGTTCACCCTTAAGTTGTTTATTTGCGCTTGCTCTATTTTCCTGATATAAGTATTTAATGCTATAAATTTCCCTCTTAGGACTGCTTTCATTGTATCCCATAAGTTCCGGTATGTTGTACTGTCATTATCATTCAGTTGTAGAAAGTGTCTAATTTCTTCTTTAATTTCATCTGTGACCCATTGGTTGTTCAGGAGGGTGCTGTTTAATTTCCATGTGTTTAGGGAGTTTTTGTGAGACCTTTTGCCATTGATTTCCAATTTCATTGCACTATGGTCTGATAATATGCATGGGATAATTTCAATTCCTTTGCATTTACTTAAGCAGGTTTTATGAGCTAGTATGTGGTCTATTTTGGAGAACGTCCCATGTGCAGCTGAGAAAAATGTGTATTCTGATGTTGTGGGATGGAACACTCTGTAGACATCTACTAAGTCCATTTGTTCAAAAGTTTGGTTCAGTTCTACTATTTCATTATTGATTTTCTGTCCAGTTGATCTATCTTTTTGTGACAGTGGAGTATTGAGATCTCCCAATATAATTGTATTAGTGCTTATTTGATTTTTCATGTCCTTTAGTACTTGTTTTATATAGCTGGGTGCACTGGTATTTGATGCATATATATTTATGATCGTTATCTCTTCCTCTTGGATTGTTCCCTTTACAAGGATGTAATGACCGTCTTTATCTCTCTGAATCCTTCTTGGCTTGAAGTTCACTTTGTCTGCAAAAAGAATAGCTACCCCTGCTTTTTTCTGGGTTCCTGTGGCATGGAGTATTGTTTTCCATCCTTTGACTTTCAGTCTATGAATTTCTTTCTGAATTAAATGTGTTTCTTGTATACAGCATATTGTTGGATCTTGCTTCTTGATCCATTTCGCCAGTCTGTGCGTTTTGATTGGTGAATTGAGACCGTTAACATTGATGGTTAAAACTGATATATATTGATTTATACTTGTCATGATATTTTCCTGTTGATGGTTCCCACTCTTTGTTTTTCCCCTTTCCTGCTATTTAATTATCTGCCCTGCCTGGTGGATTTCTTCTGTTGGGGTTCCTATCTCTTTCTAGAATGTCCTTCAGAACATTTTGGAGTGCTGGTTTGGTGGTCATAAATTTTGTGAGAAACTTCTTGATCAATCTTTATCACCCACCAATTTGGAGTTGATGCCTTAACCCTAAACCTTTCCCTCTGCACCAGCCTCCGCTTGGAATCACTTGATCCTTCCTGCAGGCTTGGGAGTGATGATTTTGTCTGGAAGAGTGAAAATCTATCCCTTCTTCCTGCTCTTCTCCCAGGGTGGTAAGGCTGTGGGAATGGCCATGCCCCCTGCCATTTCTCTT
The DNA here is from genome assembly GCA_028451465.1 of Erethizon dorsatum. Classification (NCBI taxonomy): domain Eukaryota; kingdom Metazoa; phylum Chordata; class Mammalia; order Rodentia; family Erethizontidae; genus Erethizon; species Erethizon dorsatum. The sequence continues at coordinate 19,915,203 of CM051826.1, forward strand.
GAGGGTTAATAGAAATTGAAGGAGGAGTTCGTGGGTGAGGCCGACTGTGGCTACGGTCTCAGGGCACAAAGTGACCTTTAGGGTCTATGTTGTGTAGCCCAGCTCCTCTGACAGGAAACCAAACAGAATTAAGAACAGTGGTTTCTAGATAGGAAAAAGTGTGCCCAGAGATGGAGAGTTCTCAGAGTATGTAAGCACCCAGCGAACACCTTTTTGTTCAGAGACTGTTTGGATGAATCCACAGAACCTCATTCAATCATCCAGCCACTTCCTCTGGTTTTAAAGGAGAAACAGAGAAATAGCTGTGTGACTTGCCCCTCATACAGCAAGGGTGTTGGGGATCTGTGCATTGGTCTGCTGAATATTAATTTTTTCAATTCCAAACATGGAAAAGAACCACTTTCTTCCTTCTCTGAATGACCAGATCATCACGGAGACACAGAGTAGGGATAAAGACACTTGCAAGCTGCCTCCTTCCAAGGCCCAGTGAGAAAGGCAGGGGAGGCTCCCTAGTTGGAGACGGAGATCAAAGTTGCAGCCCCTCCTTACTCAAGGACAGGAAAATCACATGCATGGGGCAGAGAAGGGAGGACAGACATGGTCCCTACATCCTCAGGTCTTCAGAATGCTGAGGGCAGAGGAGGGACTGCACTCCCATCACCAGTGGGTGTGACAGAGACATGGCTGTGTATGTGTGTCCTGGGGCCTTGGGTTCCTGCCTATAAGTGTGAATGTGACAAGCAAGAATTGAGAGATCATGAACTTATGGTTTGGTGCTGGAGCAGCATGGTAAAAATTACTCAATAAGACCAGGCCTTATATTAATTTGTGCAAAAGACACAATAGGGCTTATTTTCAGGGAATGTCTTGTTTATTTATTACAAAAATCTACATTTATTCAAATACAGTCATGTCATCTTCTTCTGGAACATCATCATCATAACTCTTCAAGCCCCAAATTCTGGCCTGAATTTTTTGTGACTCCATTTCTTATAGAACCATTGACCCCAATCTCTCGTGTCCAGCAACTGAGCTCTTCTTAAATGGGCACTTTTTGTCCATATAGCCTGCTCATTACAACACACAACATATTGAATTATGAAGATTCATATTAAACACAACCAAGTCCATTTGTTACCAAGTGTGCATGTTATTGGTGCATTGTGTCTGTATTCCAGTGGTTCATTCAGCCATAAATCTTGAGTTCACCTGTTTACATAGGCATTTACCTCTCATCCAAAGGCACCCACTTGGGTATTTACAAAAATACTTAATTATAATTTATATTATCATTTATTTTAAGTATGAATGTCAATACCATTTATTTATATTTAATGATATATTAGTATTATTTTAGAATTCAATACATCCATTGTATGTTGCAACAGATGTATTAAATGTATCCATCTGGCTAAAGATCTTAACTGGGGCTAATTTTGGGGGCAGAATTTATAAGCATCCTGAAAAATCATGTGAGGGGGGCCCGTGAGATACCTCAGCGGCATAAGCGCCTGCGTGGCAAGCGCGAGGTCCCGAGTTCGACTCCCGGTACCCACATTAAAAAAAAATATCATGCGAGGGCTTGTTTGGGGAAATGGGGTAGCTAAAGCCAATTGTATGCCTACATTTCAAACATAGCATTAATGCCTAAATTTAAACTGCTGCATTGCTACATTTAGATCAACTAGTTTTATATCCAAGATATTTAGGCTTCTAATCCTGTAGCAAATGGCATGATGACTAAAGAAATTGCATTTTATTGTAAAGTGTTTTTTATTCAAATGACCTGGATCCTACAGTGGGGCTTGCTCAAGGGATCCCTCTCTCAAGACCACCAGAACCCAGCCGCACCCCTCCGCCCACGTGCAGTTTTCTGAGACCCATCAGTATTTGAACTATTCAGGATTATTTCTGTTTGTTCTCTTGTGTTTATTTGCACTCAAATTGCCTAAAAGACCCTTTTATGTCAGAAACTGCGTTCCCACGTCTTTTGGATTCCTCACTGTGCACAGCTAAATGTTAAGCCTCCAGTAAAAGCTCAAAGACTAATTCTTCGGGGATTGTTGTTCAGCACCATGGACAGAACCTTGCATCCTTGCTTCCCGCTTCTCCCAGTCTGGTTTCTATTTCCCATCTCTCTTTCTTGATTTTCTTAGAGATATGGTGTCTAGCTGCCTCCCTGAGAACTCAGCTCCACTCAAACATGCCTTTATTCTGAAGAGATTAGACTGGGAGCCAGAAGTCAAACTGGGTCATGTGAGAGGAGAAAAGAAGAATCCTAGAAAGGAAGGGACCTTTTGGCACCTCCCATCCCAGTCACATGGTCCAGCCAGAGTGACAGATCCCAACTAGCCCAAGACTTGCAGGTCCTTCTCTCAATAATACAAAACTTGGTTTGTGGTTGTGGGATTTATAGGCTAGCATAACACTTGACTATTTGGAGAAATGCTGGGACAAAGCGTGTGGCTGGGCTTGGCTGGGCAGACCCTTGGCATGGCAAGACATAGATGGAATAAAGGACATTTCTGGGCTATAAATGGGAAAGGAATCAAAAGCTGAGGGTGGGGAGGGTGACATTAGTCATAAGAGTCAGTGAGAGTAGGCAAAGCACTGACCACGGGAAGGGCAAGAGGCCAGCAAATGAGGCTTCAAGGCATAATTCAGAGAAGGCTCAAGGTGAGATGAGACAATAGACTCAGGGAAAAGGCTTCAAATGATGCCATGGAGCAAGGGGCTTACCCTTGTTTGGTGTAGGTTATGGGGTAGAAGTGGGCATCACTTTAATGATGGGGGGTGCCAGTGGGACATATCACACGGAAGGAGCAAGGTAGAAGTTTCAATAAGCAATAATCTAGCATCCATTAAAGATCACACAGAACCACTCTGGAGCTGAAATTACTAAATTTGGTACTCCACAGTAATTCAAAAATCCAGTTGGTTACTATATCTCCACCATATGGTTGCTCTGCACACAGTAACCACCATCATAACATACACAATGATTCCACTGAATTTATGGCCTCTCTTCTTCCTTCTGTATTCTGTTCACCCTTCAAGGCCCACTTGAAATCCTTCCACATCCAGGAAGTCTTCTAGGGCCAGAGTTACCATAGGTGCCAAACATTTGTTGGCTGAATGGGTAGATAGCTCCTGGTGACTAGTGGATCTGGTGATACTCTCATCTCTCTCTCTCTCTCTCTCTTCTCCCCTCCCTCCCTTCCACCCTCTGCCTTAGGTCAGGTTACCTGGGAAACAGACTCTGAAATGGAGATTTGCATGTGTATGCAAGAAATTGTTTGAGGGCACGTTTGGCATCAGATGCTAGAGGTGGGGTGTGGGAAGGAGAATAAACTGGATGAAGTTCCAAAATAATCTCAGCTAGCCCTACAGTGAGCTGTATACCTGGGATGACCCTCCAAATTATCTTGCCTTGAGTCAAAAAGAATGGGTATATATAACTCCCATCCTCAGTTGGATGAGGCCGCCCCCAGGAAGGTGGTGTGACTTTGGACGAGTTGGCTGGCTCTGGCTGAGGCAATTCCTAGAGAAGGACCCAGCTGAGAATCATAATCTACCAGTACTCCCAGCAGCAGTTGGAGAAGTGAGGACCTCAGTCCTGAAGGAGAGACCAGGGTGACCTTCCACATCATCTGCCACATATACCAACAGGCTCGGATATCAGGTGGAGGGCATATATCAGAATATCTGTTGGTGTATAGTTTAAAAGATTATCTAAGATGGTTCTGTTACAACCCTCCCATCTTATCCTTAGACCACCATGATTAAGAATTGTTGATCTACTCTAACCTGTCCATAGAGACCCGGAGCAGACAGCAGTTTGACTGGAGACTTTTGTGGGGTGAACATTATTTCCCAAGGAAGCACCAAAGACCAGGACCCAAACCCCAGCTGATCTCATATCCCTGTAACAAACAAAGAGCTCAGCACATACCTGGGCCAGAGAAGCTGTGAACCTGTGGGGGGAGGAGATGCATGTGTCAATAAATTTGTGTGGAATTGAATTGGTTTTTTAAAGCAGTTATCATGTATAGACATGGCCTTTGTGCTATGTATACATGACTTAACCTGATGGGCAAATTCCCTGATTCTTAATTAACCTTTTCATGTGAACCTCTTGACCAAGCAGCAAATGGAGGCCAATGAATTGGAAATGACAGCCTCACCTTCCCCATGCTCCAGACCTGGCCAGCCACCTAGGCTGGCAATTACCTGGGCCAAGGCTGGGCACTTTTTACAGGATGATGAGCAAATAATCTCCCACTAATAGGTATAATAACCACAGAGCCCAGTTCTCCCTCATCTCTCTTCTAATTACTTTCTGCAAGACCAGGGGGCAGGTTGTAATAATATTTCTAATACCTCTCTCCCTCTCTCTCTCTCCCTCTCTCTCTCTCCCTCTCTCTCTCTCATTGCTTTTAATAAAAAGGAGACCATGTGGACAGGCTGAGGAGAAGCAGCAGTGAGGAGGGGGAGGCATTTGTCTGCAGCAGCCTCTCCCCCCAGGAAAAGTGAGATGTTCTGGCCACATCTTTAGCAGACCTGGGAAATGGCTGGCATTTCTGGAACATCTTCCTTGGTGGAGGTCAAAGCAATTTGGAAGGTTGGTTCTTGGCCAACAGTCACAAGGAGGAGATGAGGTGAACTCCCCAGGGCTCTCAACAGAACTATGCAAGGCACAGCGGAGAAGAAAGGAGAAAAACAAAATGAAACAAAACAAAACAAAAAAAAACAATGGAGCAAAAAGGGGAAGAGGAAAATGGAAGAGAGATTCGGGAAAGGAAGCAAAGATGAAGTACCAGGTATATAGGGGGTCTAGGCATAGAAAGGAGGTCCTAACAGTGTCCTGGGGCCTTGCCACTTCCCCTCAAGGTGCTCCTGCCTGGAGCATCCACTCTGTCCCACCCCCTGAAAATAGAACAATGGCAGAGTTGGGCCAGGCTGGTACTGTATTTCATGTGCACCTCCTGCAACCCCGGGGGAAAAGCTACTCTACTTTTTTTTTTTTTTTTTTTTTTTTGTCTTTTTGAGACAGGGTTTCCGCTATGCAGTTCAGGCTGGCCTTGAACTCACTTTGTAGCGCAGGTTGGCCTCAAACTCATGGCAATCCTCCTGCCTCAGCCTCCTGAGTGCTGGGATTACAGGTATGCATCACCACACCCTGCTTACTCTTTACATTTTACAGAGGAAGAAGCTAAAGCACAAAGAGTTTAAGAAACTCACCCAAGGTTCATACAGCTAGCTCGAGATAGGGCCAGGGAAAGTGATCCCAGAAACACAGTCCTTACCCATTCTTCCTGATTCCACACTGCTAGCCAGAGGTACCGTCCCTGTGTGGATCCGCTACTTTTCCTATGTGTGTTTGCCATGGAAGAAACAGCACTAGATTTGAGCACAGCTCTGCCCAGCTCTGCCTCATCCCATCTGTATAACTCTGAGCAAGGTAATCTGCTTGTGCCTCAGTCCTCTTAGCTATGAAATGGGCCCAAGAATATGTGTCTGTCTTATTTCACAAAAACAGGTGCAGGGGTCAGGGGAGGCAGAATTTGGGAAGATACTTTTTAAGCACCGAAGTGCCCTGTGCATATCAGCTGGCATCCTTCTCCCTCCTCCCTTCCATGATGAGAGCTCTACAAAGACCATGGGTGGGCCACCATTGTTTATCCAAGCCCCTCCAACCTGTGGTGGGTGCTCTGAAATCACACGTTTCCTGCTGAGCCAATGAGAAAAGAAATTGAGCGACCTAATACTCACCCTCCTTCTCCTCCCTTTTCTGCCTTTCCTCTTTTCCTTTCCTCCCTGCCTCTCCATCCACCTGCCTTTCCCCTTTACCTTCTCCCCTCATTCCTTATGCCCTGCACAGGATTCATGCTGTAATGGGAAGACATCGGCCCCTCTCTTTCCAGCCCATCCCACACTCTGCTTTGAGATCAAATGTTCAAAAGCACAATGGAGACCACATCGCAACATAACCTTTCACTGTCTCCTGTGCTCGGAGAAGATCCAGGCTTCTTAGGTTGGCTCTAAGGCCAACCTGCTCTGGACCTGCCTCTCCCTCCTGGCCTCATTTCTCAGGGCTGTTTCTTCCAGGACAGTCTAGGCCTCACCTGCCCTTCTGCAGACAATGTCTTCACCTGTTACAGTCTCAGGGTTAATGACACAATCAATAACTGCAATCCACGGAGTAGGATGTTCCTCAGGGACCTACCCTGCTGCTTTGGAATTTACCTGAGGTCTCAAGGCTGAGGATTTCAGATCCTAAAGGGTGACACCAGACCGTTTAGGTAGCCTGACCCCACAGCCCCATCCCATTGCACCTGGGCCAGTGAGGAGAGAAGGCTGCAGGCGGATTGAGGCAATCAGAGGGGACAGGAGTGTCAGACTTCTCAGCTCATCATAATAAGGGCTGGGGTGACCCTGAACCCTCTCATCTCTACCTCCCCCAGCCAGTCAGGGTGTTCCACAGGCTGGATCCCACGACGGAGTTTGGAATGGGATATCTTGAGAGAAATGAACCTGTGACCCCAGGGTTGAGAGAACACAGAGACTGGGGCCCAACTCACATCAGGAAAGTCTACAGCAAGGCCGACTGAAGTGATCTGGGTCAGAGCTGCAAGAAGAGAGAGCACTAAACAGGGAGCAGTGCATACTAGCGGAGTTTAGGGGGCAAAGATGCCATGTTTCTCCAAGGATAAGGTAGAGGCAGGGGAAGGTAGACAGGCATGAGCTGGGTTGAGGAGGCCACCCAAGACCTGAGGGCCACCTCCTGGGGTGCAGCAGCCCTGGCAGATGGAGATCATAACAGTGACATAGTGGTGGAAGAGGAAGTCGACCATTGCGGAGTCATCACAGAGCAGTGTACCTCCCAAGGTGCTGGGGTCCCCAGCTGGTCACAGTATTATTTTTGCTATCTTTTTTGGAGGAGGTTTCATTCTCAAAACTCCTCCATGGGAGTGCTCCAGGCTGGAATAGTTTGCCGACTCTCTCCCTCCCTATGGCTGCATTCCTCTCTGTTCCTGTTCTCTTGCCTGCCTGGAAGGCCCTCTCCACCCAGCTCCAACACTTAAAATATGGCCCATTTCTTGAAGGCTAGGCAGGGTCTCATTTTGGCCAGGAATCTGTCCTTTCTGTGATTTTGCTCCCCTTGGTAGCCCTAGCTAGTTTCTTCTGCCAGGGGTCATTCTCTTCTTTAAAACAGAATCTCTTAGTTTTACCTGGGCACATGGTAATCAAAAATAAAGACAGATTTTCACAGCCTCTTGTTGCTAAGGATGGCAAATGAGATATAAAGAGCAGTACTTGGAGCCAGCTTCCAGTAAACTTCCCTGAAATACCCCTAGTATGTGTACATTATCATCTTTCTTCTTTGCTCCTTCCTCCTTTCATATGCCTGGGATGCAGATATGGTAGCTGGAGGTCTAGCAGCCATTTCAGACCACAAGATGATTTTGTTGAATGGGAGCTACTTGTAAGGATGATGGAGCAAAGACGTAAATAGCCTGGGCTCTTGACATGCTGTGAGGATACCCTATGAGTTCTGGACTGCCTACTTCCAGAGAGAGAGAGAGAGTGAGAGAGAGAGAGAGAAACTTATCTAGGCCACTATTACTTTGGGTTTCCTGTAGGAATCAACCAAACTCAATCCTGATATACTACCTAAATCAATCACAAGCTAACACAGTGAAAACATCTGGCAGAGTGAGTCTCATATGACAGCAGCTCAGTCAACTTCTGTTCTCTCCTAACCTGTGACATCTCTAGCATCACAGTTTTATAGAGTCTTTATATTGTCAGTCAACTCTTCATAACAATGTGTAGCCTCAGTGCTATAAATATAGCTCCTATTATATAGTGCTTTTCCAAATCTTTTTACTTCTGAGCTTATTTAATCCTACAAAGAATGCATTATTGTCCCTACTTGACAGCTGTGGCTCTGCAGGCTCCTCAGGGTCTGAAGTGGGCTTGCTACCCAGGCCTTCTGGCTCCAGGTCCATGGCTGGTTCCCCACATGACACCCATGGCAGCTAGACATCAGTGTCTTGATTCATCTTTGTGTTCTTTCTCTTGCCACTGGTATGGAGCTACACACACAGTCAGCACTCAATAAATACATCATATGAAGCACCACAAAGTAAAGCATTTCATCCAAGCTATTTTCTAAGAGGCAACAAGACCAGGGGTTGGCAAACCACAGCCTGCAGGCTAATCTGCCCCACAGTCTGTTTTGGGGTAGCCTGTGAGCTAAGAATTTTTTTTTTACTTTTTATAATGTTTCTGGAAGAAGAAAGAGAAGGAGCAGGGGAGGGAAATGAGGAAAGCAGGAAATATGTAAAAGGCACCATCAGTGCCCTGCAAAGCCCACAATTGTTAGGCCATTTACAAAAAAAGTTTGCTGTTTCCTGGTCTAGACCATGTTCACACAGCTGGATGTTACATCCACCAGCTCCTGTCCCCAGGGAGACACAACTCCTCAGAGAGCCCGGAGACCCTACCACAGGCAGGTGGGATAGATCCTCAGCCCTGTGGTCCAGACCCCTGGGGACAGCTTCTCCTACTGCGGCCCAACCTCAGGGCAGAAGGGAATGAATTGCCTCTCAATCTCAGAAGTCTTTCTGAGTCTCACATCAAAAACTCAAGCTCAATTTGATTTAAAATGCATTGAATTTTTTTTTCCCGTAAAAAAGAATAAATAAGTAAGCATACACTAGCGCCTGAGTCTCTAAACTGAAGTGTGAAAATGCCAGGCAGGCTGAAACCATTACAGGAAAAGCCACCAGCCATGAAGCCTTTCTATTTCCAAAAATACTCTCCTTGCAGGAGGATGCTGAGCCTGGGTCCCATTTCCAGTACCCCTGCTGGCATGTTTCCCCCTTAAGCATCCCTCAGTTCATTACTCAGTGCGTGGAAGGGCTCAGAGAATGAGGCTTAGCGTTAGATAGTTTTATCAGCCGTATGTCCCTGTCCAAGGAGGTGCTTCACCCCTCTGAGCCTCAGTTCCCCCTGTCTGTAACACTGACCTTGTACAGGTGCAGAGCACCCAGCACAGCACCTGTCCATCTGAGATGCTCCTTGCAGGAAAGGTGTGTGCTGGGTGTTACACCAACCAGCCCCATCGTTCCTCCCTCCTCCTGTCCACTCCTCTCTTGACTCTGCCTCTTGATCACTCCTCAGTTACTTGCTAGCCCCATCCCTGAAAGCAGTCCAAGCCACCTCTCTGACTTGGCCCTTTCCTTCCTGATCATGCCCCTCATCATCGGCACCAGATCTTCTTAAATTGGCTCTGCACTTCATCCTCCTTAGCCTCCTGGCAGAGGTCTCTTTCTACTCTTCTTTCCCTGCTCTTCCCTGGCTCATGTTTTTTACCCTTTCTGTACATCTAAAGACTAAAAATTCATCTTCCATTGGATGAGACAGCTTAGCACTCAGTCCGGTTTGGACAGCAGGCTTGCGCCTTCCTTAATCTCCTTCCGTCTCCAACCTGGGTGCACAGTAGGTGGTCAGTGAGCATTGCCTACAGACTCTCTGGGAGAGCAAGTGATGACGAGCTGGTCAGCTTCAGGTGGGCAGACCACAGCGACAATCATCACTGTCCCATGACCCATGTGAATCCTAAGAGCCACTTGGATGTGGGTACTGTGCCAGGCACCAACTAAAGCATTCAGTTGGAGGGCTGCTTGCTGCTAGAAAAACATGGGTTTGGGATGAACACATGCCTGGCTGGAGTTTTGGCCTCACCTTTGTCTATGAATATGCTCGGGCAAATCCCTTCACCTGTTTGAGCTGTAATTTCCTCATCTATAAAGTGGGCTAATCCCATTATGAGATACTGATTCACACCCATTAAGATAGTTATATCACAAAAGACAGATAATAGCAGTATTGCCAAGGACCCAGAAACACTGGAACCCTCATACACTTCTGATGAGATTGTAAATAGTGCAACCATTGTGGAGAACAATTTGGTGTTTCCTCAAAAGTTCAAACATTGAATTATGTACAACCCAGCAAATCCACTCTTAGGTCTACACCCAAGAGAACTGAAAATCTACGTCCACATACAAACTTGTACATGAGTGATCATAGCAGCATTATCCATAGTTGCCAAAAGGTAGAAATAACCCAAATGTCCATCAACAGATAAGTGGTTAAGCAAAACATTGTATATCCATGCAAGGAAATACTACTTGGCCATAAAAAGGATGAAGTGTCCCCCCTCAAGGAACAAAGTCCTGATACATGCTATAACATGGATGAAAACATTAAGTTCAGTAAACAACTACATGTTGTATGAGTCCATTTATATGAAATGTCTGGAATAGCCAAATCCATAGAGACAGAGTAAATTAGTAATGGTCAGGGGGTGGTAGGAGGGGAAAATGGGAGTGATTAAAATCTTCCTTTTTGGAATGATAAAATATTCTAAGATATGGGTAGTGGTGATGGTTGCACAATTCTGTGAATATACGATACAATATTGATTTGCTCACTTCAAAAGGGTGAATTGACTCAGGGTGTAACTCAGTAGAGGAGTGCTTGCCAAGGATGTGTGAGGCCCTGGGGTTTGTTTGATTGGTTGGTTGGTTGGTTGGTTTTTGTTTACAGATTTGGTTTTGGTTTTTGAGTCAGGGTCTCACTATGGGGTTGAGGATGGCCTTGAACTCACTATGTAACCCAGGTTGGCTCCAAACTCATGGAGAGCCTCCTGCCTCAGACTCCTGAGGGCTGGGATTATAGGTGTGCCCCACCATGCCTGGCAAAAAACCTCAAATTTTGTATGGTTTATAAATTTTATCACAATAAACCTGTTATTTTAAAAACAGAATGGGCGGGCCGGTGATATGGCTCAGCGGCATAAGTGCCTGCCTGGCAAGCATGAGGTCCTGAGTTCGACTCCCAGTACCTACATAAAGGAAAAAAGGGCTGGTGATATCGCTCAGCAGCACAAGTGCCTGCTGGCAAGTGCGAGGTCCTGAGTTCGACTACTGATACCCGCATAAAAAAAAAAACAGAATGGGCAAGGCCTCCCACCTACTTCTCAAGACCTTTGCAAGACTCCAAAGAGGGCACGTGTGCCAGGGTTTGGGGCATGGTGTCCTGCTGTTAAAAAGAAGGCTGGCATAATACACTTGTTGTTGATGGAGCTCCTTTCTGCTCACCCCTTTCCTGACCTTGCTCAGGTCTTCCTCACTGAAAGAGTTGCAGGGAGGGGCACGGCCATCTGGAATGTGAAGTTGCAGGGAGGAAGTGGTGGCCTCGGTACATCAGCCCCAGAAGTGTCTCCTCTCCCAGCCACAGACTGGAAGGGACCTTCCTCTGCCAGGAATGCTGCTTCATTTGTCCCTATGTTGCCCCTCCACTCACTCGGAGAGTCTGGGGGCCCTGGGAGAAGGGCTCAGGCCAATTAAACCTTGGACCTGGAGTAACTGAAAGCAAGGGGAGGAGAGCAGAGAAGCCTGTGGGTGACCGATCATATTTTAAAGAAAGGGGACTTCGGGCCTTCCAAACTCTGCAAGCATCAAACACCAAAATAGTCATGATGACAATTAATCTTTACGGGACACTTACTATCCATCAGGTACCATGCTCAGCATTTATATGTATGGACTTATTTAATCTTCACAAATATCCTAGAGGTGGGCACCTTGTGAACCCCACGTTACAGATGAGAAGGTTGAGGTGTGGAGATTTCAAGTAATTTGCCCATGTTTGTGCTGCTAGAAATGGCAGAACCACCACATGATGCTTGGCAGCTGGTACCTCTGCCTGTGCTTCACCACTCTTTGGGCTATGCAAGTCCTGCAGGCTGTACACCATGGAAGGCGAAGGCTATTGCTAAGAAGGTTCAGTGACACCCTCCCAACCCAGCCACAGGGAAGGGGGTCTCAGACTTCAACCAGCATCGGATTCACTTAGGCGCACCACACAGAGTCCTGTGCCCATCCCAGTGCTGTACATTCACTAAGCCCTGGTGCCCCAGGAATATGCATTTGTGACCAGCATCCCAGCTGAACCTGTTTCAAGTTGTTTGGGACATAATTGGAAACACCTGGCCTGTCTAGATCACACCTGTAATCCCAGCACTTAGGAGGCTGAAGCAGGAGTATCACCTCAAGTTTGAGGACAGCCTGGGCTATATAGTGAGTTCAAGGCCAGTCTAACCTACAGAGTGAGACCCTGTCTCAAAAAAAAAAAAAAAAAAAAAAAATTTGGGCCCAGATCTGCCCCATGAGGTACTCTCCCTGCTTCAAGCCATCCTATACTCTCCCTTCTTCCAGGTTCATCCTCAGCTAAATCCAACCCATTTTAAAGGCCCAGACAAGTTCCATGTGGTCTCCTAAGTGCTCCAGAGGAATAGCAACTCTCACCCTTCCACTTCTCTGAACACTTAAATGCATAGAGAAGACCCACACTGCCTTACCACCTCCCTGTACATTGCCTGGTGTTCCTGTGCCAGTGTCCTAGGGCTGTAGCCCCCTCTGATGAACCAGATCACAGCAACTTTAAATTAGGAAGCTGTCTCCTTTTCCTTCTGCATGTCCCTACCACTGGTTCCCCCTCTAGCGAACTGAGATTGGTTGCAGAATTTGGATTGGGTTGCAGACCTCATGTGTACTCCTCCTGTTTCAACAATCAACGTGGTTCATGTGCAATTGGCCAGTGCCTTGTCTGCCCACCCATGGGAACAGTCTAAGAGTCTGGATGCTTCCTCTACAGAATGTAGGGGCCTTCTCTATACCAGGCACTTTTCTAGCACTGGGGACTAGAATGATGACATACCCTCTCTGAGGGCTGAAACATCTACATATGATTTTGTCCACCAGAGGACATTTGGCAATGACTGGAGACAGTTTTGGAAGTCACCAGTGGGTGGGTGGGGGGCATCTAGTGGGTGGAGGTGAGGGATACTACTAAATATCCTACAATGCTGAGGATGGTCACTCACAACAAAGCGGTACTCAGCCCCCCAAAATAGAGCTAGCTTGAGAACACTTGCTCTCAAGGAGCATGCCAAGACCTACAGTAGAGGCAGCAACCAAAGGTGGTGTTGAAAATGGATTTTTAAGAAGGCCTGTGCTTCTCAAACTTAGAATGAAAACACACTAAAAATAATTTTGTTGAAATATAGAAGTAATTCTGGTAATATTTTGTCTCTTAAAAATCAACCCTCGATGGTTGTGTTGTTTTCAAATGGCTGAGTTCCTAGCTGGGCTGGGTCTCAGCTTTTCTCCCCCTCACATCCTTTTCTTTTTTTCTTTTTTCTTTTTTTTTTTTTTTTTTATGTGGCTCTGGCCTCTGCATCTCTCTGGCTCTTGTCTCTCCCCTAGCTAGTGTGTGCAACTGTGTTCTCTCTCTCTCATATTGTTGTGTTTCTTTGAACAAGAACCTGTCACTCCTGTGTTCTTTTTCTAAGTTTTTTTTTTTTTTTTTTTGTGGGTACCGGGGGGACGACCTCAGGACCTCGCGCGCCAACAGGCACCCGTGCCGCTGAGCGATATCACCGGCCCCTTTTTCGTATGTGGGATCCGGGAGTCGAACTCGGGCCCTCGCGCTTGCAAGGCAGGCGCTTACGCCGCTGAGCCATCTCACCGGCCCTCTTTTTCTAAGTTTTGATTTCTCCTTATTTCCAGTCACCTCTCTCTGACAGCATCTTCCTCTCCCTCCCCTGCTCCTCGCAGCCTCTCTACAGTAACTGGCCATAGTATAGAACCCAAGTGCCTCCTTATTCCTGCTTGTATTTACTGAGAGTTACTGGCTCCCCGGTCTTGATTTTGAAAAGTAAATGGGTAAAACATTTGCTCCTCAAAGTTACTGAATGAAGCTGCATTTTACTTTCATCTTCCTCCACTGATTTTTCATTTGGTGGGCGAAGCCCTTGATAGAAACACATTAAGTTTTCCATCCCCATTTTACAGTTGTGCAGGTGGTTTGCAGGGCATTGTGGAGCATGGTATGTATGGCAAGTGTATGGCAAGGGGACGGTGTGTGTGTGTGTTTGTGTGTGTGTGTGTGCTGCAGTGAGGCTCTGGGTTTGACAGGCCCAAGTGCTCCACCAGCACCATACAGGGTTTTCTTGGTGAATCTGATTTCGCTGAAGTCAAGACCTGCTTTGGGTTTTACATATGCAGCTCTGGAGGAACATCTGTGGATTCTTAATTTATCCCTGTAGATTCCCTCGCCTTTATTTAATGCAGCCTGTAGCGGCTGGAGAGGAATGGAAAATGTTTGAAAACAAGTCTCAGGGAACAAATCTTTTACATCTTGAAAAGAAAGATTTTTGGCCTGGCAGGAACATTACAGTAGATCCAGGGCTTTTGGGAGCTTTGTATTTTTCTGTCTTTGATATTCAGAAGGCATTGTAGCCTGGTGAGCAGGTCCAGTTCCCTGACCTCTTGCTGGAGTTGACTCTTAATCTTTTTGCTCTGGTCCCCAACTTGCCACTCCTAGCCCCACCAAGGGTTATTATCAATAAAATCATAGGACATGGAATATCAGGGCTAGAAGGGACCAAATTGCCTCAGAGATGGAAATGATTTGCCAAAAGCACAAAACTAACTGGTGGCAGAAGTCCCCAGCTGAACAACCCCACCCAGGCCTGTCTGCACATCTATTAAAGGTAATGCTGCCAGGCTGAGGCCCATGGGTTATATCCCCATCTGAGCTGTCAGCTCTAGTACATGGCCAGTCTGGTAGCATGATTGGATCCACATGGAAGCCCTCAGGGACTATCCCAGAGCACACATGACACCCACCCCCAGAGGATCTCAGAAGACCCCCCGAGTGAAGGAAGAGAAGCTGCTGAAGCAAAAACACCTGAGCCCACATTGATCTCATCAATTTGATATCAATTCAGTAAGCTATGCCTTTGCTAGCATTTGGGGCACTGTGAGTTTAGAGCCTTAGGAAATAATATGAGGTGTGTGGGGGTGATAGAGGAGCATAGAAGCAGTCCTCCCTGCTGGCTCAGCCTGATAAGATGGTCCAAGAAATTTTCCTAGAGGAAGTGATGTCACAAGAGCTAATTGGCTTACTGATCCATTGGCCCTTTCCTCCATGAGCTCTCTGAGGAACATCACAGAAATGAGCATTTTGATGCATTAGGAATTCAGGTCAAAGCACTTGGCATTGGCATTTCATCCTTTGCATCAACTGCCAGCTGAGTGACTACTAGCTTGTCACGTGACCTCCAGATTCTGGAGCTTAGTTTGAGTATCAGCGAGATGTGATCTGGGAATGCATTCTTGCACAGTGCTCCAACACTGTGGGCCACTGTAGCCATTAGGAGTCTGTCTATATCCTCTGATTGTGGATTGCAGCTGAAATCAAAGGCATATCCACTTTCTTGAGGCTAAAACAAAGGAGCAAAGAAGATGGGGCCTGGAGCCTCTCTGGCCTCAGTTTCCTCACCTGCGTATTAGAAAGCAAGGGCTCTTGCTCCATGCGTATGAAAACCAAGGTGCTAGACATGAGCTCCATCCCCAAAAGAGAGAGCCCAGAGAAAAAAAACATGTGCTATCTTCCTCAAAAGAAAAACAGAGGCAGATAGTTGGGAGAGTTAATTAAAGAGTTAATTTCCATAGTTAATTAAATATGTTTTAGTATCCAAGTTCATTATGAAATGATTCCTGCAGGGGGAAGCTTTGCTTTGCATGGAGCAGCCTCAGATGACAAGGTGGGAGCTGCCTGGGGAGACTCAGGCCCCCCTCGCTTCTCTCTCAGTATGAATAGTTTCTGGTCCAAGCCTTTAGGGGGCCTCAGGACCAGCAAACACCACCCACTCTGTCTTTCTGAGCATACTTTGGGAAGGAAATGCCACACAGCAGACTTGAGATTCCATCATTTCTCTTCTTAGAATCTCTTCTGAGGAAATTATCAGAAACAGGCAAAGATTTCCTGGACAAGAATCCTCACCACTGCATCATTTATAAGCATCGAAGATAGAGAGCTGCCTGGATGCCTGCAAACAGAGATTGGCTACATAAATTCTGGTGCAAAGTAACCAGACAATGAAATATAAGGTAGTCATTAAAATGGTGTTTTTGATGATTAGATGGTGATAGAGGGGAATGCTCTTGTTGTATAAAGTGAAAAAAGGGAGATGCAAAATTGTAGATAAAGTCTCAAGTAATTTTATAAATGGTTGTGCTCAGAAAATAGGTGGCACATTAAATGCTAATAATAGTTATTTCTCAGAAGTAAGATCCTGGGGGATTTTATTTCTTTCTACATATCTCTTTGTATTTTCTTAATTCTTTGCAGTGAGCATATATTACTCTTATAATCAGCAAAACAATAATTTTCAAAATGTCAGCACACCTTATAATGGGTTTCCAAGTGGATCTGAGTAATTTTATCACACTCTCCTAAAAGGAGACGAATTTTACTAAAGTCTGAGTTTCTAGCACTCATGAAGGTGAGCAATAGTTGATTGTCTAGAACTCTACACATCATGCACTTTCACAGGAAGCATTGTACATACCTAGTGCCTCTTCCACTGTGGAATGTGACATGCTCTGCCAACCCTGACAGCTGCACGGGGAGTCAGGGATCAAGGAGGTTCCTTTCATTGTCACAGCTGCTTAATCTGAGAGCTAAATGAAACCCTGAGGCTCAGGATGGCTTCAGGGACAGGGCTGAGCCCCTTGCACCAGAGAAGCAGAAACCTTTGTGGTTTGGGGAAGCATTAAGCATGACAAAGCCAATGGTGAGATCCCAGGTCTGTTCAGCACCGTAGCACCAGACTCTTCTTGGTCTCTGGAACTTCCTTGGAGTCCCTAGGATCATGTAGGGACAGTGACAGCTAAGCTGATCTGTAGAAGGCATTGTCACACAGCCACGGGCATGATAAAAGTAGAAGATGGAGGACTGGGGATGTAGCACAGCACTGGAATGCTTGCCTTGCATGCACAAGGGCCTGGGTTCACTCTCCAGTACTTCAAATAAATAAATAAATAAAATAAAATAAAAGGGGGGTAGGAGATGGAAATATTCATAAATGTTTGTATGATCCAAATGTCATTTAAACACTATGACAGTCGCCATTTCCTTGTCAATGTAGTAACTTCCATCACCAAAACCAATTCATTCTATGATCAAAACTTCAGGGCTAGCAAGATGTGGTGGCATATGCCTGTAATTTCAGCCACTGGGGAGGCTGAGGCAGGAGGATCACAAATTTGAATTCAGCTTGGGCAACCTTGTGAAACTCTGTATAAATAAATAAATAGGGCTGGGAGTGTAGCTCAGTGGTAGAGAGCTTGCCTAGCATTATTGAGGCCCTGGGTTCAATCCCCAGCACCAGGGGAAAAAATGGTGCGGGCCATTACTAATAGAGAAGAGGAAATTTTTGTTTAGTACTTTAAAGTTCTATTGGAGATGATACCCCATCAAAGGGGCTTTTGGTTGCTTCCTGATTTTGTGGCCATCCTATCAACAGGCAAACACTCCCAGCAGAGTCAGGGCTTTTGTGGTACTTCAGTGCCCGACATACTGCTCAGACACACGCCTCTTCCCCTGAAGTTCTAGAAGGTAGCCATCAAAGTCAGGAGAACGGCAAGACCACATAAACCCTGAGCGAGAGGGAAATGGAGCCCTCCAGCTGCAGCTAACTAAACCTCAGTCCCAAAAGAAGACAAAGAAATATGAAGTAGAGAAATGGAGACATTACTGAGCATTACCAGCTGTAATGCAAGACAGCTTGCCAGGAGGAAAAAAGAGAAAAAGGACTTAGGCTACACCAAGGAGACACTTTGAGTATCTGCTGGTAACTTCTTAAGCAGAGTGCCCTGTAGAATTCACTAGAATTCTACTTTAAAATTTCCCCTTTAAGCTTCCTCTACAGGAAAGGAGAGCAATTTACTGAAAGTGCTTTCAACTCTCTTTCACCACAATGCCAGCACAACAGACCTGGTCCTATCCACCCAAACTTTTCAAAACGATTTATTTTCCTGTAGAAGACCACTTAAATACTATAATGGAATTCTTTTTAAAAAATATGACTCACATATTGAATAGTTGCTTTATCGCCAGCTCTCTTGTAATGGGTCTGTTATTAAAGTGAAGAATGTGTGTCTTCTACTTCATGGTAACAATTTATTCTTTCAGCAAGTAGATCATTGACATGAACCCAGAAAGATGTCCCAGCTTCCATGGTCTTTGGCTTTCATACCATTACCACCAT
Organism: Erethizon dorsatum; assembly: GCA_028451465.1. Lineage (NCBI taxonomy): Eukaryota > Metazoa > Chordata > Mammalia > Rodentia > Erethizontidae > Erethizon > Erethizon dorsatum. The sequence goes on from CM051826.1 coordinate 19,933,399, forward strand.
CATAGGCTGGACTTAGACACTTCTAAGTTGATTTTCTGCCACAAAATTTTGACTTTTTCATCTCTGCTGATAAGTGTTTTGTGATGTTATAAGGTGACACGAACCATCACACAATGGCTCCATTTTGGAAACATCACCGTTCCCTTTGGGCTGTACCACGTGACATGTTGGTGCAGTTGTTTGAATATGTTGTTGGTTTATCTATGCAAAAGAGGGGAAAACAAAAATGTATGTATCAGTTATAAGAAACAAAATTTCTCACAGACTTTCGATACAATTGAAACTAAATGAAACTTGCCAGAATTTTGAAAGCCACAAACCTTTAGCTTCGCTTGTGTTCAATGAACTCAAGCTGGGGCACTGAGTTCTCTTATGAGGGAAAGAAAACCAAGTTTTAGCTGGGCGTGGTAGTGCAGGCCTATAATCCCAGCACTTGGGAGGCTGAGGCAAGAGGATTGCCATGAGTTCAAGGCCAGCCTGGACTACATAGTGAGTTCAAGGCCAGAATATACAGCGAGACCCTGTCTTAAAAAAAAAAAAAAAAAAAGAACAAAACATCCCTGGGAATGAGCTGCTCAGCTGCAGGATGCCTGCATGGGGTGGATGACCTCCCCGTCAGCAGGAATATTACCAGGGGCCTGGATAGTGATTGTGATACGAGGCTGGGCCTAGGTCAGCTGAAGTCAACCTAGAGAAAGAGGAGGAGGAAAAGAAGGAGGAAGAGGAGGAGGGGGAGATGTACCTAGTGGCCATGCTGATCTCTACCCTTTCCAAAGAAGGTTAAGCATTAGGTTTCAAAGTAAAGAGGTGAGCACTGCTCTGGGGTGGTTTGCGGTGGGTGCTGGCAGTCCTTAAACTTGGAAACTGGATTTGCTGTGAGTAAACAGCTTTGTGGGCTCAGCCTAGGTGGTCTGTAGCCAGTTAAACCCTTTTATGGGTCACAGATCCCTTTGAGAAACCACAAACACTTTAAGAAAAGAAATCTATGTGCACACGGAGCCATAGATTTTATACATACAGTGTGGCCCAGACCCTGCCACCAGGCACATCTAGGCTCCTCCCCAGAATAAGAACCCCTACGGAATGTGAAGTACTGGGGACATCAGCTGCAGGTGGAGAGGCTAAAAGGGCAGAACAACGTGGGTCATATGATTTGTGCTTTGGTTCAAGGCCAGATCCGGAAGGGTATGAAAGGTCTCCACCCCAGGCATTGCCCATCAGAGCCCCTCACAAGCTGTTCTCATTCACACTCACAGCATCTCTGCAAGAGGCACAGCGCGGTGGCTTCATTCCTCCTGTGGCCATTCAGGAAAAGGGCGAGCTGGATACCTTCTCCATCTGTCCATCCTGGGGCTGTGCTAGCTGCCTCCCCGCCACCTTTCCTCAGGCTGCTAAGAGACCCCTCCACGGTGTCTGTCTTCTGCTTCTGGTGTGGGAGGCAGGTGGAGGGAGTAGGAATGTTTGTAGAAGGGGTTCAGCACTGGGAGCCCTGGAGACCCCAATTCAAACCTCTTGGAGAGAAGTCCCCAGAGAAGAGCATGAAAGGCCTGAATAGCAGAGGAAGGGGCCAGAGTCCTTGCAACGGGCACCAGGAGCACAGGGTTTCTTCAGGAAGAAGGAGGCAGGGTGGGGGCTGCAGGAAGCTCCCCTCAATGGTGGACACTCACAGGTCTTCTAGTATGAAGTTTTGGGAAGCTGCAGTTGAGGCATTGCATGTGAGTTTTGGGGAGGGCTTCGAAGTGGGCCTGGGGGTCCTGGTCATGGCAGAAGCTACAGTTGAGAGGGACATAGCGTGGTTCCACTAGTGGGCTCTGGCCTGGTCTGCAGGAGGCGTGGAAGAAGGGCTTCTGAGGGCCAGAGGGAACGCCCCAACCCCAGAAGGAGAACAGGGACTTCAGGCAACTTGTCAGCAGCCAGCTCCCCAAGACTGCTGTAGGTCCTTATCTCCAGCCCTGCATTCCTGAGCTGCCTCTCCCAGGAAAGAACCTCCCCTGCCTGGGCTGTGTTGCATCCGTAGGCACTGCTTCCCACCGGGCCTTCGGAGTGGTGAGGGCCTCACACCTGAGACTCCAGGTAAGAGGACAGTGTCTTGAGTAAGTGCCAGCTCTTGGCAGTGGCATGGGGGCAGGTGGAGCCAGGGTGGAGGGGGAAAGAGAAGTGAGGCCAAGGACAGGGGGCAATGATGGTGTTATTGTAAATGGGCCTGGGTCTGTGTGTCTGCGTGGGAATCAGAGGTGATGGTGCCAAAAGCCGGTGCAAGTTTGTACAGAGGTTGCCAAAGCCAGGCTGGCACATCTGCATCCTTGGTTCACTGGGTCTTTAGCAGACAGCTGTCCTTGCAGGTACCATATGGGGCCAAGCTATGAGACAGTGTTCATACATCACGCATCACCAGGTTCTGCCCTGTTATTGATAATGTATGGGGCCTGCTCAAGTTCCAGAAGACCTTGGAGGGGAAGGGGACCACCTAAGGTCACCAAGATCATCAAGGACATGTGGAAGAGTGGGAACACAGGGACCAGGAGAGGCAGACTGGGTTCAGATCCTGGCTTTGCCACCAAACAGTTCGGCAACATTGATCAAGTAATTTGACCCTGCTGAGCCCATTTTCCTGACAGGTACAATAGGGATCACACTAGCAGTAACAGCAGAGGAATGGGCTCTCACGGAAGTGCTGCTCTTCATCCTGACACATGCCAGTTCCCTGTGTGCTGGAGGGGCCATGTCTTTTGGTCTCACCTGCCTTGATTCTCTCACTCACCCTCTCAGCTTAGAGGTGAGGGCGGCTGCTCTTGCCTTGTGCTATTAGTCACCTGTTGCTGCATTTAAAAATGATCCACAACTTAATAAGTCAGCAAACATTTATTATCTCATAACTTCATGAATAAGAAATTCAGAAGCAGCCTGGCTGGGCAGCTCTGGCTTAGGGTCTTTGGCAAAGTTGTGGAAAAAATGACCTGGGCTGTAGTCATCTGAAGGCTTGACTGGAGCTGGTGGACCCGCTTCCAAGACAGTGCACTCACATGGCTCTTGAAAAAGGCCTCAGTTCCTGCAGCACTATTGGTAGGAGGCTTGATTTCTCCCTGTGGGGAGGTTTGCCACTGTCTGTCACTGCAATGTTTGAGTGTCCTTCCAACATGGTGGCTGGCCTTCCCTCAGAGTGAGTAACCCGAGCCACAGTGCCTCTGTGACCTAGCCTTAGAAGCCACATATTGTTGTCTCCACTTTCTCGTATGCATTAGAAGGGTGTTGGTAAGTCCACCCACACTCAAGATGAGGGCAATTAGACTCCACCTCTTAAGACTGCCAAAGAATTTTGGCAAATATTATGAAACAACCACAACTTGAAACAAATTCCTCCATCCACATCTTTTGGCTTTTCCTACACAGACCAGAAACAGGTGGGTGAGGGACATTTTGCAAGTGGGGAGCCCCTCAGTGTTGGAGTGTTTGGTGAAAGTGGGCATAAGTTATTCATCTGAGGGGTCTTTCGAGGTCTCTAATGAGACCTTGGTTGGAAGACACCCACACCCCCTACTCACCCCATTGTGATTTCCCAGGTCAGACTGGAAGGAAATATGGCCACCTGAGTGCCCAAGTCCACAAGATTCATCCGAGTTCAGGGGCAACTGTTACAATTTTGGGCATAGCTAAGACAGAGACAGTCAGGATCTTGCACCTAAAATGGAGGAGAACCCTGGCACACATTGGGGTATATTTGTCAGCATTTCCCACCTTCTCTCACCATGGGAATCACCCAGGGCAGATTCCTGGGACCCAGCTCTAACCTACTGCTTTCAAATTTTCAGGGCAAAAGACATTTGATACGGACAGTTAACAAATGCTCCAAGTGACTCACCATCAGGGACATCTGGGAAACATTGTAGACATAAGAGGGGAGAGGATAAGCTAATTAGGAGCCACTGCTGTCCTCAGTTGCTGAATCTATAAGATGGGAAAAACTAGGATCGCCCCTAAAGGTGAGCCTGGAACAAATGGCTTCTTGGAGTTCTATCTGCTCTGGCCTTCTCCTGCAGGAAAATTTTGCTGGATTTTAGGTCCAATAAACTCCCTCTGGGAAAGAGACTGTAATTGAAGCAGATAAAGCAGGAAGACCCTTGAGTCTTTCCCTTGAGTCTGAGATGCATCTGAGGAGTTGGTGTCATGGGGCCCCCTGAGCCCCTGTGGCTCCCCACACACCCAGGAACTTCAGCAGGGTAGGATGTGTCAGCTGGGTTTGGCAGCTCCCCCATCACCAGCCCAAGATGGCTCTGAATAGAAATAAAGTCTGCTTTCTCACTCAGGAGGGTGGACTCTCCCTGCTCCCCTGTGAGTCAGCCCCGCACGTGCAAACCCAGAATATGCTGGGCAGAGAGAGAGAGGGGAAAGGGAGGGGAACCCAGACCAAGCTGTGGGGCAAACTGGCAAATCCAGAGGGTATGTTGACAGAGAGACTTGGGCTTAAATTCTGTCTCCACCACCTCCTGGCTTGTGACCTTAAGTAAGTTGCATGGGGCCGGTGAGATGGCTCAGCGGCTTAAGCGCCTGCCCGGCAAGCGCGAGGGCCCGAGTTCGACTCCCGGATCCCACATACGAAAAAGGGGCCGGTGATATCGCTCAGCGGCACGGGCGCCTGCTGGCACGCGAGGTCCTGAGGTCGACACCCCAGTACCCACAAAAAAAAAAAAGTAAGTTGCATGGCCTCAGTTTCCCCACCTGTAAAATGGGAACAATCTCACTGTTGTGGCTGGTATAAAGAGAGGGGGCAGTGCACAGTGGCCACTAGCTCAGCTCTGGAGTTAGACTTCCAGAGTTGAATCCTGGCCTGCTACTTACTACCTGTATGACCTTCCGCAGGTCCTCTGACCTCCAAAAACCTCAGTCTTATATGTAAAATAGGGGTAATAAAAATCCTGTCTTACAGGGTTGCTTTGAGGACTCAATGAGCTGATTTATATAGAGCAATTAGAATCCTGCCAGGTATATGGTAAATGCCTAAGTGTTCCCTGTATAGATAATGGCTTAGGGAGCTCTGGGGACTGCTCTTTGTCACCCTGCAGCATTCACTCACTTCTGGAAGGTTGTTCACCTTCACTTGTCAAGGTTTCCAGCAACCAGGTGTTGGATGGAGCTGGGGAGAAGGTGGGAAGGGCCCTGGCCTTTACTGAACATTGATGAGAGGCCACTGCAGTAGGTGCTTCCAACAGGAAGTCCACCTGCTGCTCTGTCACCTCCTTCCTCTCTCTCTTGCTTTGTGTCCATTCCACACCACTTCACCACTGTGAACTCATCATCCTCTTGCCCCACTCTTATCAGAGATTGATTAGTTTGACAAACTTGAACTGAGCTCCTTTCTCATTGGGAAGCCTTGAAGAATTCCCAGGAGGACACCAGGGTGCTGGGAGTTTGGGAGATAGGACAAAGGAAGAGGCCAATTTTCAGGGCCCAGGAAGTGCAGGGTGCTCACTCGGAGAAGCAGGTGTGGTTGTAGGCCAGGTGGTGAGCCAGCTCTAACCTTCCAGTGGCTGCAACACTCAGGGCACTGCTTCCCAGTGCTGCTGGGTGCACATTAGAATCATCAGGGAACTTTAAAAGTACGAATGCCTGGCTTCCATTCAGAGCTCAGAGGAACTGGCCTGAGATGTGGCCTAGAGCTTTTTGAGTCAGGGCTGAGAGTTCGAGCCAGGACTGAGAGATTGTACTCTAGAACAGTGGTTCTTAAACTTCAGCATGTGCAAAACTACCAAGAGGGCTTGCTAAAATACACAGATAACTGAGGGCTGGGAGTATAGCCCTAGCATGTTCAAAGCCCTGAGTTTTATCCCTAGCACTGTTCATTGTAGCCCATGCCTGTAATCCCAACACTGAGGAGACTGAGGCAGGAAAATTGCCATGAGTTCGAAGCCAGCCTGAGCTACATAGTGAATTCAAGGCCAGCCTGAACTACATAGTGAGACCTCATCTCAAAAAAAAAAAAAAAAAAACCAAAAGACTAGTCTTTGGACCAAATCCAGCCTGTGTTTGTCAATAGTTTAATTGCAACCTAGCCATACCCATTCATGTGCATATTGTCTAAGGCTGCTGCCCTAATAGAATAGTTAAAAAGTAGAGACCATATGCTTTGCATAGGCTAAGATAACTCTACAAAAACAAGTTGCTGATTTCAATTCTGGGACCTACAAAGGCATAGAGAGCAGGATCCTTGATCTCTGAGTGACTGCCTGGAGAAGAGCTTTCCTGATGACCTGAGATGTTACACAATGAAGTATCCATCAAGATTGTTTAAACTGCTGTATTTTGAGGACTCCATACTTCAGCTTCTGCTACATCCTATATCCTGGCTCCAGAACATTCTCTTGAGCCTCAGTTTCCCCATATGTGAAATATGAATAATACTGACCCTGTAGGTTATTGGAAGTAATAAATAAAATACTGTATAAACTCCTGGCTTAATAGATCTTATCTCCTTCACCCCTGCCCCTTCAGGTAGCCACAGTTCAAGAAGAAAAATCAGGGCCGGGGATATAGCTCAGCAGCACAAGTGCCTGTCTGGCAAGCACAAGGTCCTGAGTTCGATTTCTGGTACCAAAAAAAAGAAAAATCCTTTCTGTCCCCCACTAACTTTCAGTCTGCTCTGGGAAAGCAGGTCACAATCAGACATGGCAGAGAGAGTGGCTAAAATCTCAGGATGTTTGTTTTGCTCTTAAACCAAAATTCACTCCACTGCTACCGCCTCCTCTGCTGCAAATGAATACAGCTTCCTTTTACTTGCAGGCCACGCAGCTGTTCCCTTGCAGAAGTGTCCTCCTCAGCTCCAATGGGCCAATCTTGGAGCTGCTTTAAATTCACCAGCTCTCTAGGTAGGGAACCCTCTGGCTGAGCAAGAGGGTGAAGAAACCTTGCTTAAGTGGCTGCCCACAGCTGGGGGTGCTGCACAAGAGCACTTCACACCAAGGTCAATAATTATACAGTTTCTACTTGCCTCCACTTAGTGCCAGCTGTAGAATGGGGCTGCCTCTCCCCCCTACTGATAGAGAGTGGGTTGCTTAGTTCAAAAGCATATCTAGATCATCCTCTGAATGTCGAATACTGTGCTAAAGAGCTGGGAGGAAGGAAGAGGAGGGGAAACCCGAGAAACAAATCCTAAAACCACCAGCAGCAGCACTTTGCAGGATCATATTAAGAAGTCAAGAAGTAACAAGGACTAAAGACTCAGGACACTAGACCCTTCTGGCCCCCAGAAGCATGGTTCTCACAGTCAGGTACATCCTGCCTGGCCCAGGCATTCATCACACCTTGAACATGGACTTCATGAAGAGGACAAAGAATTGACATTTTAAATGATTGAGACCTCTGCAACTCAGAATGAGATTGCAATATGATTTTGATTGTCCTTATTGGCCAATACTTATATAGATGCACTGTGTGCCAGACAGTTTTCTAAGGGTTTATTTAATCACCACATGCTTTTGAGGTAGGTACAATAGTATCTCCTTTGCACAGATGAGGAAACTAAGGTCTAGCAAGATTAAACAATTTACCAGAGGGCAGACAACTATTATTGGCAGGCCTCCTCTCCAATACCCTACTCTGTTTCAAAACTTGGGTAGAATTAACATCCAGGCAGCTACTTTAGGAAGAAACCTGTGGTCAGGATTGCCTAAAAGGAGACACTGGTTCTTTCCCTGATTGAATTTGAATTCATTCTTTATTTTTTGGGCCTTGGCCCTCCTCTGGGGGCCCCAAGCTGTTGTCATTGCACAGGAGATTTGTAGTTGGCAAAGTGTGCACCCTCAGTTGCTCTTTGCAAACTATCTCATCCTCTGGTTGCTGTTGCTTAAAGTTCACCTAAGCGTAGCTTCTTTAGCAGCCACATGACTGTGGAGGCCGGTGCTCTCAGATAGTCTGCAGGGTGCCGTTTCTGCTGGATGCCAGGGCAGCCGCCTCCTTCTTGGTGTACCAGCTCAGCTCTCAGACCTGGGTGCTTCATGATTGTACTACCCACATGATGCCCTGTGCCTGACCTCCCTCATCTCTTGGGATGAGAATAGGAGGGGACTGTTCTGTTTCTTTGGACAGCAAGAGTAACTTCCTGATTGAAACAGATCCTCTGCTGGACAAAAATATGAATGTCTCAACCCTCCTGAGTAATCATCCTCATTAATCATCCCCCATCTTCAACAGGCTGGAGGGTTCATGCTTAACTTTGTTTCTTAGCCACAACTCCTTGGCTCCATTCCTGGGGTGGAGGCTGTTGGAGGGAGGCAGGAGGAAGCTGTTGACTCAGAAGCCATCCTGAGCCTTTGGAACTGCATGAGCATCAGCCAGCTGGGAGCCATCCAAATGGTCTGAACAAGGAAAGCTGGCGGGGCACATGGGGAGGAACTACAGAGGGGCAGTTTGAGTCATCACCTCCAAGAACCTTCTGAGAGCCTAGCCCCATAAAGAACAGAGATGGAGGGAGAGCCCTAACCTCAGTAGCAGCAGCAGCAGCAGCAGCAGCAGTTGCCAGTCTTTCCTGCTCAAGGGCAGGATGCATTCAATGATGCCCTGCTATCGCAGAGCACCTACTCTGTCTGCATCTTTTTCAACCTGGCTGGAAGACAGGATGTACATACGATGTAAGAGCTGAGAAGCTGGGATAGGGCATCTAGAGGAGCTGGAGGGAAGAGGTAAGGACAGACAGAAGGAAAGACACACCTCGACTAGGCTGAGAGGAAGATGAACATATTCTGAGCATTCCCTCATTCGTTTGTTCATGAACTATTTATTGATCTCCTATTAAAGTCAGGCACAGCTGCAGGCCCTGGGGACACAAAGATGAACAAGAAGTAAACTCCTTCTGAGCAAGGCTGGGTGTAGGGTGAGGGAAAGAGGGCACTGCAGATGCACAATAAGTAGGCAATCACTGTCAGGTGCCAACCCTGCACTTGGACAGCATAGCTCCAAGAGAGAGCACCTCCATAAATGTTGCACCCTGCACACCCTTGCTTGCCTCACTCCCTGCTCCAGAGGGGATCACAGTCTATATGTGCAAAGGCCTGAAGGCAGGAAGCTGTGACCTCCTTAGTGTGGCATTAAGGCCCTTAGGATGTGGCTTTACCTACCATCTGAGGACCACTTCCTGCCCTTTCTCTCTCTAGCTCCTCCCAGGCCAAATCATATATATTCCTCTGAATATGGTGCACATCATCACACCTCTATCCCCTACTTGGAATTCCCCCCCACTTTACCCTTTCACCTGCCAGGCAGACTCCTTCCCCCAACCCCTCCCCTAATCACTGAAACCCCCCTGCTCTCTGCGCCCCTTAAACTCTGGAATTAGAACTGGAGCCTCATTGCCCAGGATAAGGATAATTAAAGTGTCCTCAGAATGCCTTGGTGGTGCCTGATGTGGCTGGTGGGACAAGTGGGAGCAGGATATCAAGTATGTCACTTATCATCAATCTTCCTATCAGGAATCTTGCTGTACAGCAGGGCATGTCCTGTCATCCTGTAAAGGGAACAACATTTTTCATTGCACTATCTAAAATCATTCTTCCCCCAAATGTCATAACTCTATATTTGGCGGGTCTGGGGTAAAACCCTAGCTGTCTGGCTTCCAACTCTGCTAGTTACTACCCCCAAGAGATGAGGGTTTCCCTCCATGAGCTCCAGAAGCCCCTATGTGTACTGCAGTTAGCACAAGAGTCTCGTGCTCATCTCTATGCCTCCAATCTGGCCCAGGCAGTCAGCTTCCAGAAAGCAGGGAACTCCGTGTTCATCTCTGGAGCTCCAGGACATGTCACAGGAGCAGTGGCTGAGCTGATAAGATGTGTTGGGGGTCAGAGGTGGCAATAGAGGAGACCACCTGATTCAGAAAGCATGAAATAAAAGATGACCAAGACACATGTGGGCAAGTGCTACTCAGGGTGGATTGGCCTGGAGGCCATGCATGAGTCAACCAGAGAGGGAGTGAAATGGAAGACAGGCCCCCAGAATTAGTCTCTGATTCAGAATAAGGTCAACTAAGTGCCTCTGGGAGCGGAAGTAGCAGGAGGCCCTGTCACACTCATGAAACTGGCTGCAGAGAGGGGCCCTGTCTGCTTGGATGAGAATCTCCTTGCAGCTTGCCAGCAGATGCTTGCGGAGGAGAGAAATTCCGACCCCTTGATGTGAGCTCTCCCACAGAACTAAAAACAGCCCATCAGTCCCACACACTCTGTATCCAGATGAGTCTGCAATCTCTCCAGCCCAAGGAGACTAAGGGTGGAGGGGACATGAGCCTAGGGAGGTATTCTTGGAGCACAGGGGGACAAACCTCAGATTTTGGAGACTGTGGCACCCTTCCAGGCTGGGTTTACATCCCTGGAGGAAAAGAGGCTCTTTGCATGAATCCCATTGCACCCTGATCCATGGGGGGAACCACAAGGATGGGCAGTCTGCTCCCTTTATCCTCATGGGCTCAGTGAGACCGGGGCAGGTTGGATACATGAGCACCAGCTGAGAGACAACTCTTCCTCACCTAGGAAAAGCTTTCTAACCTTGAGAAAGGAAATAGGGTGAGAAATAGGGCTTAAGGAGCCTGGGGGCAGTACGTCTCAGGAAAGTACAGTGTGACTATCAGGATGTGGCGTTACAACAGCTGCACAGGCTAACGCCAGGATTCTGCCCGCAGCCAGCATCACTTGGGGCCTAGGTAGATGCACCTCAAATCAGTCTCCTTCCAAGCCCACCAGCCTGTCCCTCTTCCTTCCCCTTCCCCCTGCCATCCACAGGCCACCCAGGACTGTCAGGGAGACCAACCACTGTGGGCTCAAACACCTTGGGCCCAGCCTTGGTGGTGAGTGCGGGGATGACTGCAAGCTGGGGGTAGGAGCTGTGATCCAAAGCATGCAGAAGGATATGACAGTGATGGGCAGGGGAGACTTCTGTCCCAGCCCAGGGCCAGGCACTTCTCCTCCCAGAGCTGGCAGTCTTCAGGGCACAGGAGCACAGGCTCCCAGGGACCTCAGGAGGTTCCTGTTTACAAGGCCCAGTTAGGCCAGGCTCTTCTTGTTTCCCATTGCTTGTGGCCTCCCTGCCATGGTTTTCCCTACCCCTTGTCTCTCCTGTTTCATGCTCTTTAGAAGTTCCCCTCTTAAACTGGGCATGGTAGCACATATCTGGAATCCCAGCACTTAGGACGCTGAAGCAGAAGAATCACCAGAAGTTCAGTCGTGGCCTACATAGTGAGTTTGAGGCCAGTCTAGTGAGACCCTGTCTCAAAAAAAAAAAAAGTTGCCCCCTTTTCAGCCTGACTGGTTGTGCCTATGGTGTGCCATGCTGGGTGTTAGGCCCCTGGGAGGTCACCAACATAAGGGGTCTGCCCTCCCACTGCAGCTGACTCCCAAAACAAGCAGGACATAGTGAGACCACAGTGCAAAGGCAGCTCAGGAGCTGGGGGAAGAGGGAGAGGTCCCAGTGACAGAGTTTGGACAGGCAGGGGTGGTGACATATGAGTGGGTCCTCAGAGCCTCGTCTCATCACAGCTCAATCATCTGCACCTTGGGGCCTTTCCTTAAGTCTTCACTGTGCCTGGTTCTCCTCTAGCTTCCAGTTGGCTTCATGCCTCTCACTTTGCCAAACATATGACAGAACTCTATGGAAGGCACACGAGCAGACTTAACACCCAGATGAAATAAAAATACAGTACTTAGAATAGCTACTGTTTATTAGCACTGGTTCAGTGCCAGCAATGATGCTAAACATTTTATATGCATGAGGTCTTGCAGGAGAGGTATTACTATCATCCTATCGTACTAATTGAGATATAAAGTCTCATAGGGTTTAAATTTGCCCCAAGTCATGCAGTTGCTAAATGGAGTTCTATTTCTCTCTGATGGCTGCCTCAGTGACCACTTTCTATGCTGCATCCCAAATAGCTCAAAACTCTGCTCCCCAGACAGCCCTCACCACATCTCCAAGTGGGTTCATAGATCAGGGTGTCTACATTTTAAGCTGGGAAACCCACCTGTCAGCAGGGAGCAGTTACAGAGGAAGAGGACAGCTCCGAGGGGCAGCTCTGGGACAGACAGGATTGGTGGGAGTCAGAAACCCAGATCTAATGGCACCTTGCCTTCTTGCATGAGTCCCTTACTTCTGCCCGACAGTGTGAAATTGGACAACTTGATTATGCTCCCTTGGCTTAGGTTTCCTGGAATACAAAACAATGCCAAGGGAACAATATTGTGAGAAAAGAAGGGCTTGGTGTGGTATGGTCATTTCTTCTACTTTGGTCTCTGCACCTCTCGCAGAGCCTCCAACAGTACCCTGTTGGTATGGAATATCGGGAGGTCACAGGCTCTGTGCTCTGTAGAAGGTTCCACAAGGAGGGCTCAGGGAGGGGTTCAGTATTTTCAGTGGAAACCAAGTGGCATTTATCAGTCATGATGACTTTGGGTGTGGATGTGCAAAGCCTTTCTTTAGAGTAGAGACTTAAGAAATGAGGATGTTTTGGTTCACCCAGTTAACCACTATGAAGAATATTTTAAGAGGTACGATCTCTGAGTTCACATAACATACTAAGTATGTTCGTGAATAATGACATGAAAAAACCAATGCAGTTGGATAGGGAAAACGGTTATCATCCCAGACTGAATGTCACAACCACTGTGCGAACTTGAACAAATGCCCATGTTTAGTCCCACTCCCAGAATGTCCGATGCAGTTGATCTGGGTGGGACCCAAACGTGGATATTATTTGAAGGTTTCCCAGGTGATTTTTATGGTGCAGCCAGGTCTCTGGGTCCCTCTCAAACCACTGGTCTCTGGGGTCCCTCTCAAACTTGTGCTTCCCTTGTAGTCTACCCTACCTAGCCTGTTTTAATAAACACATTTTTATTAGAACACAACCATGCCTGGGTTGTAATATTCATTTTGTCTATGGTTACTTTCAGGCTTCCATGTGGTTACTTCAGTTCCTATAAAGCCCTTAAAGCCTACAAGCCTAAAATACTTACTACCTGGCCTTCTATATCTACAATAGCAATGCTAGTTTTTGCTTCTCTGTAGGAGTAGGAGAGGGTGGAGGTGTCCAGGATCTGGTGCCATGAGAGCCAGAGCACCAACAGTCTTTTGACTGCCAATTCCTCCATACCAGGACAGTGCCTGGCACACAAGATATACACAATATCTTGTGGGTGGGTGGGTAGTTGGGAAGATGAATGAATAGATGGGTGGATGGATGGATGGATGGATAAACAAATGAATTCCAACTAACTTTACCCACAATGTCACACCTAGAACAATTCTAGTTATTCCTCTGCTACAGAGCAATCGTAAGCACAACAAAAAAGGCTACTTTGAAGCAAGCCTGGCTCACTCCTTTTGTGAACCCTTTGACAAACCAAGTGCTTTGCTCCCCCCCCCACACACACCCAGCAGCCCTTTCTGCAAAAGTGTGAAAACGCAAGCAATTTTCTCACAAGGCAATTTTCTGAGGCCCCAGCATCCACCCCCCACTGATATCTTTAAACTGCACTGTAGGGTTTTTCTTCCTGAGCCCTTGGTCGGGGTGGGGAGGGGGAGTAGTGGGGTTTAGAGAAGGCGCTATGCCCAGGAATCTGTCACTTTCCTCTTTGGGATCAGTGATGACTGGGACATGGAAAGGGACCAAACAAGTCTTCTCCAGTTCCACTGGGGACAACAAGAAGCAGGCAGGCAGCAAAAGGGCAAAGGGCTTCCTTGTGATCACTGCCCCCTTGTGAGGGTGAGGGGACAGGAGCATCAACTTTTGGTACCTGTCCCAGCCTGCCACTGACCAGCAGGGTCCCATCCCTCTGGGTTGGAGATTAGATAAGAAGCCTCAACAACAGCACTACTGGAGGCCTGCATCTGCAATTTGGTGTTGGTGTATATGCATATACAACTACATGTAGCTATATTTTTAAGTGAATTAATATGCTTTCATTTTAAAACTATGAAAAAGTTTCGGTCTGCTCCCCATGTGATAATGCTCCTTCCCCTCAGCAATTGGGGTTGGTGTTTAAGAGTGACAGTCTTGTTGGCCAGCTCCCCCACTTTCTGGCCCAGCTGTGTGATTTTGGCCAAGTTACTTTACCCCTCTGAGCCTCAGTTTCCTCAGTTGTAAAGGATGATAATTGTACAGTTTGGTGTAAATGCTTGGTGACTTATGGCTTCTCTTACTGTCATACTGTGAAGGACAGAGATACGCTGCTCAGATCATGCTTCAAGGAGGGATGTGCTACAGGGAGCCACGGCACATTTCATTGTTTTGAACAGATGCACCTAGAGCAATTGGCACCCTGGCCACTGCTCCAGGTCTTCCTGGGTTGAGCCAGCAGGCCCAACACATCTGCCGACCACCATGCTGGGGAGATGTGGCTGGGGCAATGCTAATGGTCCTCACAGCTCAGGATAGCCACTGCCTGACCCAGAAACAGGGCTAAATATAGAGTGAGTAAACAGCTCCGCAGAAAGTGGAACCCTGCCTTCTTTCCCTGTCTCTCCTTTCCTCTTTCTCACATTAGAATGCTTCCTTGCCTCCCTTCTTCCCTCCCCTCTCCCTCCTTTGCTTCTCTACCTCCAGCTTCCTTCCCTCTCTGTTTTGCTCCCTCACACATTTATGGAGCACCTGCTCTGGCCAGGCCTCATGTCAGGTAGGAGTGTTTGGGACCATCAGGACATGAGCACACAGTATAAAATGAGAACAACTCGGCTCCATATCATCTCTCAGCTAGAGGGTGCCAGGTTGCACATGGGAGAACCGAGAGGCTCAGGGGAGGCTTCTAGTATCTTCCTTGAGTCTTTACAACAGCTAAAAGAAGTGGGGGTGGAAAAACACCTCAGATCAGCCCAGGCCAGGTACCCATGCCCTTGCTGCGATGCCACGCATAGCTATCAGTTAGTTTCCTATGAAAGTAAATTTGCTTCCCACAATCTCAACTTCAGGATCAGGAGAGAAGCCTGCAGACACTTGCAGTTAGTAACCCACTTGTTTCTTAAAGGTAAGTATTACGTCATTGTCATGGTTTGAATCTTATATGTCACCCCAAAGGCCAGATCACAGGTTTTAGGGAAGTGATTGGATCATGAAGACATTAACCTCATCAATGGATTAACCTGCTGATGAGTTCACAGCTGAACAGGCTTTTAGGAAGAGGGTCCCAGTTTAAGAGAGTAGGTAAATCATGGTGGAGTGGCCCTGGAACCCAGATCTTGCCTTTAGCCCCCTCCTCTCTGACCCTTGTCCTCTCTCTGTGCTTCCTGGCTGCCACAAGGTGAGCAGCTTTCCTCTACCCTGCTCTTCCACCTTGATGTTTCTGCTTCATCCACCACAGGCCTGAAAGAAGTGGAGCCAGCTGACCAGGGACTAAAACCTCTGAAACTGTGAGCCAACAGAAACTTTTCCTCCTTTAAACCATTTATGTCAGGTATTTTGTCACAGCAATGAAAAGCTGACTGACACAGTCCCATTTGTCTTTGTCCTTGCCCAGCTTCTAACCCCAACTCATTTCATCTTTCCGCACAGGTTCCTGGCACTCATGCACTTATCTTTCCACCCCTGACCCTGCAGGTTTGTAGCAGAGCAGAAGCTCTTCCTGGATGTTCACTTGTCACATGGTGCCTCTGAAAAGCCTCCACCTCCCCTGCTCCAGGCTTGTGGGGGATTGGTCTCTTACAGAGTTGGCCACACAGTGAATTGCTACCAGCAGAATCTTATTTCCCCCCACAGAATCCATTATAAATAAAATATGTGAAGAATTTATTTCCAAGGACCTCACATGAAGAAATCCTGAATAAGTGGGGTTTTGAATGGTCCCACATAGTGGAGCCCTGGCAGCCTTATAGGAAGGAAGTGGAAAATATTGCCACCACCTAGCAATTCATCTCTTCATTCCTTAATCTGGAACCCTTTCTCTTGTTTTCTCTTTTTTTCCTTTTTAATGGTTTTATTGAAATATAATTCATATACAACAAATTTACCCATTTAAACTGTATAAAGCAATGGCTTTTAGGACAGCCCTAGAGTTGTACACTGCCTCTGTGTTATGCTAGCTGGCAGTACCTCTCATTTGTGAGCTGCAGAAATGTGGATTGTGGTGTGCAACTAAGGCTTGTGGTCATTCGTTACCCAGAATTATTGTGGCCAACAAATGTCTTATTTGTTTCTTAGCAAAGTCCTATGAGGTTGATAGAATAGATAAAATATAAAACCAGAAGACAGGGCAGAAATCAGCATATTTTCCAAACCCTAGGTTTGAACATTTTTACATAATTTTTATCTAATTTGATTCTCACAACAACCCCATGAGGCTGTTGTCTTACAAGAAGGAATGCTTTGGCTGCAGGTATCAGTACACCAACGGTTACTGTCTTATGGAATAAAAAGTCTTTCTTTTCAGACAAGTCTAGAGAGATGGGCAATCACAGGGCTGAATCAGCAGCTCGACAAAATCAAGAACCCAGCTTCTAGCTTTCTTCTTCATTATCCATTGTATGTTCTTTTCTTTCTTAGGCCTATCACTTCATGGTTGCATGACGGTTGCCACGGTTCTGAACATCACATTCTCACCCAGTCTTATTCTAGGGAGGAAGATGGGAGCAGTACTTTTTGGAACATAAAAAAGAAAATTCCTTTCCAGAATTCTTCCCTTGTATTCCATTAGCTAAAATTGGGTCACATGGCCAGCTTTAAATTGTCAACAACACACAAAAAAAAATTGGTAAGACCATGCTTGAAGTTGCAAAGGGGCAGGGGGAGCTGTGGCACTTTCTCTACGTATGTTCCATCTAATTAAAATTGAAGCAGAGAGGAAGATTGGCTTGTAAATGGAAGTGACATCTGTTGGGAACCTGGCCGGGAGTGAATGATTAAACTGAATGATTAAACTGCAGGACGAAAGCACATAGACCCTAAAAGGAGTGAATGGTTAAAATGGAGGCAAAAGCATACAAATAATTAATCCGCAAGGCAAAAGGCATGCAGGCTCTGTGAGAATAAATAATTAAACTGTGGGGCAAAAAGCACACAGGTTCTGTGAAGAGTGAATGGTTCAACTATGGGGCAAAGTACACCGGCTGTGTGAGAATCGAACGGTTAAACAAGAAGTTTAGATTAGTAAAGCATGTTGTGTCTGGCTACGTCCTCCCCTTTCCCCAGGAAAAACTGCTTAGCCTTAAAACAGCACCTGGCCCTAATTGCTTTTTCTCCCGCTTTTTTCTCTTAATCTGATATTCTACATAAAAGCCAGAGAGTTCTCGCCTTAGCGGCTTTTTTCTTCTCCCAGTCTCTGTAATGGCTGGACGCCCTCAGTAGAGAAATAACCCCCTCTGGCCTCTCAGTAACAGAATTAAGTGTCGTCTCTGGGTAATCATCCTCCACGCTGCCCGCAGTCACAAACTACAACACATCCATAAGTATCGTTACTCCCACTTTACAGATAACAAAGCTTTGGGAGTTTTTAAATACATTGCCCAAGATCATCCAGCTCCAAGTTGGTACAGCAAGGATTTAAGGCCATCTCTGCTGCTAAATCTTTTCTACTCTATTGTCAGGGTCTTTCAGGCAAACTTTTAAACAAAGTGCCAGAGCAGAGCTCCAACTGTGATCTCCCAGTGAGTTTTTTCCTCAACCAGCCCACCTGGGCACCCCCTTCATACAGAAAATGCTGTTGCCCAGGGCCCGTCCCTCTTCTTCTTTTTGGATACTTCCAGCAGCTCTCGAGTGGCCACGGTGCTACAATTTATGGCTCATCCGTAGAGACTCTCCCGCCCTGCAATACATTCCAGCCCCAAAAGCTCAGTCCAGGCTTCAGGGTCTGTAAAATGGTTTAGAGTCCTGCCTGTCCCTCTTCATAAATCCAGAAGCCTGTGTCGCATTTCTCAGAATAAGGATATGTATATCCGAGCCCAATAAGTAGAGCCTCACCTACTCCAACTAACTGCCTCAACCTGCTGACTACTCCTCTCCAGGAAAAATGGGCTCAGCTTCTCCATCTTGGTATGTTTTTCTGTCTTCCTACCACCTTCCTGGCTCCTGGAGGAGCATCAGAGTGACATCTCTCTTTTGTCCCAATGAGCTGTACCCCAGCATTGCTCATCATGCTTGCTGGCTGCCCTGCACCAACTTCAGGCACGAGAGGGCAATTTCACATCCATGAGTGGCTCCCACTCACCTTCTCCTGGGCATGGGAGTTCACTAGGAGTGCACTGGATAGGACTGTCACAGATGCCTACTGCTTTGCAGGTGGCTTCTTCTATTGAAAAATGCACTCATACAGATGTACCCCCAAAAGGCCATTTGAGCCTCCTTCCCTGCCAGACCCCCTTCACCTGACTGGAAATGCCCCTCTAGATAGGCCAGTCAACTGCTGTAGCTAACCTGCTCCACCTCTGCCCTGGGAGAAACACAGGTTCCTGAGCAATGAGTTTCTGAAGCTCAAGGGAAAGCTCAAGGCTGAGGTCACATGCAGGTTGGAACATTGAAAAGACACAGAGGTCAAAGAATGATGAAATACAGGAGATAAAACCAGGGGAGGAAAAATCTTCAAGATCATTTAGACTGATGATTCTCAAACTACTTTCAAGCAATGGAATATTTCTTCCAAATGAACTGTCCACATAGAGCCCCATTTAAGCAGAGGTAGTAGCCTCAGAGAATACCTGGGCCCCCCACAGAATTTCAGGGCTCTGTGCAGCACAACTTAGAAACTGAGTCTTTAGTTTTTATCCGTGGGGAAATGGAGGCTGAGATAAAGGAAGTGATTTGCTGTGCAAAAAGAGCAGCCAAGCTGAAGCTGGGATGCTGAGAAGTTCGCCTAAACAAGAGGCCAAGGGGAAGAGCTTGTGGGAAGTGGGAGAGGGGAGAGGAGTCCGGGTTTTGGAGTTCTTAAGCTGAATACCTAGAACATGGATGGCTACCTAGGACAGAGCTTGATAGACAGTGCAGGGGCTCAGGGGAAAGGCCCTTTGCCTGGGAGGGGATGCTGGCTTTTGGCTCTCTTTCATTTTTTGTCTCACACACTGGGCCTTGGGGAGGTATATTCAGGGCAATCCTTCACCACACTCAACTCCTGTCAGCCATTTAACACAATGAATAAAATATCAATCCCTCACTGAGAACAGCTCCAAGAGGAAAGTCCATTAAAGCTGACCCAAGTATAAACCAGGGCCTTAATTCTTGTGACACTGTTGGCCCCAACAAAGGCCCTGACTTCGTTTGCAGAGGCAGAACAGGAGATGGACACTCATTCTCTGGATAGAGTGACAGCAAGACAGACAGGCTGAAGTTTGAGAACCGAGAAAGGGAAGAAATCCCTGCCATCCACACCCTCCCCCAGCCTGACATCTTGACTGGCTGCTATTGCTTTATGCAAATGTAGAAGGAAAAGAAACAGCAGGAATCATCTAAAGCAAGACATAAGAAATCATGCCTTATTGCTTCTCAGCCTTTTGGCTATGATCAAGTGATGAAGTGATGGTTTAGTTTGACTTGGTGGTCCATGACTATAATTCCAACGCTCCAGGAAGCTGAGGCAGGAGAATCACAGATTTGAGCCAAGCCTGGTTAACATAGTGACTGTTGCGATTTAGATCTAAAATGTGCCCCCAAAGACTCATGTATTCAGAGGTGGGGCTTTTAGACAGTGATTGGATCATGGGAGCTCTATCTTTATCAGGGGATTAATCCGTTGATGAGCTCAGGGCTGAATGTGCTGGGAGGAGGTAGGGCCCTGCTGGAGGCACATCATTAAGGGTGTGACTTGGAAAGGTGTATTCTTGTCCTTGACTCCTCCCTTCTCTCTCTGCTTCCTGGCTGCCATAGTGTGAACAACTTTCTTCTGCCATGGTGTGCTGCCATACCATTTTTGCCTTTGAGCCAGCCAACCATGGACTGAATAAAATAAAAGCTAAAATAAAACTCTGAGCTAAAATAAAACTCTCTTCCTTTAAATTGTGAGCACCAGGTATTTTGTCCCAGGGACAGGAAAATTACTAATACAGTGACTTAGCAAGATCCTGACAATCAATCAATCAATCAATCAATAAGGAAGTTGCTCAGTGTGAAGGCCCTGGGTTCAATCCTCAGTACGAAAGGGGTATGGGGGAGTGAGGCCTTAAAGCTGTGGTTCTGAGTGGTCCTGTGACCACCACCAGCAGCACTTGGGAAGCTGTTAGAAATGCAAACACCAGGTGTCTACCTACTGAATCAAAATCTCGGTGGGGGGGGGTAGCGATCTTTGTGGTAACAAGCCCCCAGGAAATTCTAGGGCACGCTCAAGTTTGAGTACAGTTTCTTAGCTCCTGTGTTTCTGTGCTGCTGCAGTGGCACTTGGGCTAAGGAGACTCAGGGGTCTGAAGGGCACCACTGGGGCTCAGGTCCTAAGGAGACCAGAGCTGTCCCAGAAGGGCTGCTGTTAATAAAGAAGAAGAACTTTATTTTGAAAAAAATCACATATATTGGCCAGGATGTAGACAAATTAGAACCTTTATCTATTACTGGGGGGAATATAAAATGGTTTTTCCATTATGGAAAATAGCTTAAAGATTCCTCAAAACTGAACATAAAATTATTATTTGATCCAGCAAATCTACTCCTAGGCATGTACCTAAAGGAAATGAAAATAAGAATTCAAACAGATACTTGTATACCAATGTTCAGTGCAGCATTGTTCACAATGATCAAAAGATGGAAATAACCTACGTTCAACGGATGAATGGATAAATAAAATATACACATGCAGTGGAATATTACTCAGCCACATAAAGAATAATGTTCTGACACATGCTACAACATAGATGAGACATTATGCTAATTGAAATAAACCAGATACAAAAAGACAAATATTGTATGTTTCCACTTACATGAGGTACTGAAAACAGGCAAATGTATAGAAAGAAAGTAGATTAGCAGTTACCAGGGGCTGGGGGATGCTGGGACGGAGGAGGTACAGTATTGTTCAATGGGTACAGAGTTTCTGTTGGAGTAACAAAAAGCATTCTAGAAATAGATAGTGGTAATGACTGCACAATATCATGAACATAATTAATGCCATTAAATCATACACTTAAAGTGGTTAAAATAGTAAGTTTTATATTATGTATATTTTAACACTCATACATCAATCACTTTTTTTTTTTTTTTGGTAGATAAAGGCAGGGTCCATTTCCAAGTGGCTGTGAAATGACAGCAGGAGACCAGAAGAATGGGCCCCAGGAAGCCAGGCAAGATCTGTGCCTCTACCTAGCAGGGGATGGGATAGCAACAGGGTTTGGTGGTCATGGAGCCCAGCAGTATAGTCAGAGAGAGACAGGAGAACGTGAACATTGCGGGGCATTGTCAGGTCTACACTAGGCCTCAGGCATGGGTGTAGGATCAGGGGGTTGGTGAAGGAAGACAGGCCCAAAGGGCCTGGATCTGGAGGACTGTGGGCATCAGGCAGTACACCAGATAAATGAATTTCAAAGCATCAGTTCCCTGAGGTTGGTCACAGGGTGGATGAGATGCTGCAGTGACCGGTTCAGGTCACTCTCATACATGAGTTGCTGTGTCTCCCTGAATGTGTCCCCTGCCCCCAAGGACTGAGCCTTCTACCTCAGCTGCTTGACTGAGGGGACACTAGGGTTGCAGAGGGAAATAGCTATGAAGATTTTCTACACAACTAATCAGCTGAACCACCCCTTCCCTACCCCTAGCAAGATCTAGACTGAGGCTTTCTGCTTTGAGTCCTGGACCCATTGTAGACTCAGGTGAAAACTTGGGCTCCTTCTTTCAGAAAAAAAATCCTAAGCCCAGCCACATTAAGATTTTCTACACAACAAAAATTTTGCATATAATATCAATGAGTTTTGAAGTCCATTAATGAAGTCCTTAAAAGGCACTGGATCCCAAATTAGAGAAAGGCCCAGGAAGTTTAGGAAGCCACTAGTATAAACATCAGAGTTCTGAGGGCCTTGGGTGGAAACAGGGGTTGATATGTCTTAGTCACTTTCCTTGTTGCTGAGCACAATACCTAACACCCACAAATTAAGGAAGGAGGGGTTATTTCGGCTCAAGTTTTAGTCCAAGGCAGAACAGCATGGCAGAGGAGCCTGGTAGAGGAAAGCTGCTCACCTCATGGCAGATGGGAAGCAGAAAAAGTGAAGAGAGGAGCTAGGGAGGGGCTATGGAGGGACATACATCTTTCCAGGACACACCATCAGTGACCTGCCTCTTTTGACTGGAACCCACCCTCTAATAGCCATAAGGCCCCCACAAACCAATTACCTTCCAAAAGCCCTACCTCTAAGTGCATGAAGCCTTAGGGGTACGTCTAGATCTAAACCATAACACCGTGTATCCCATAGAGGATTCCAGATACACCTTCCCAAACCTCCTCAGTCCATCCTGCTGTCTCCCCACCTCTCCCTGGCCCCTTCCAGCTGAGTCTTTGTTCTCCCCCAGCTCTGTGCTGTTGCTAAGGTCTATCTAGCACAAGTTTTTGCATTTGCTTCATTAGGCAGCCTGTTAAAATGCATTTTCGTGTTTGTGTTTGGTACAACGTGTCTCAATGTGAGAAATTTCAAGCAAGTCACATTAAGGAGATTGGCTCTTGTATTCCTCCCCACCCTCCTGCCCCCAACCTTACCAGGCCCTAGCATGCCATGGGAGAACATTACAAACCATAAAGCAAAATTGGAGCTCCCAAGGAACCTGACCTCCTAATTATGCCCACTATACCTAATAAGTTGGGAGCCCTGCCTGGCACTGTGCAGATGGACCAGGCTACAGACTGTGAGATGTCTGTATCCCCTCCCCACCCGCTGAGACTATGATGGCCTTGACCACAGAAATAAAAACAGCGCTTTACTTCTCCAGGGTTATTTTCTCAGTTTTACGGATGAGGAAAAAGAGGCACAGGTGAGGAAAGGCTTCTGTACGGTCACCCTGCAAGTCCATGGCAGGGCCTGGTCATATGAGCAGATGAGGAGGTCTCAGGCCTGTTCCTTTCTGCTGGCTAAAAATTCTAAAACAAAGGAAATGCTTGGAAGTTGCATACAGGACCTAGTATTGGTCTGGAGTTTTCCAGACACTGTAGTTCAGTCAGATCAAAATAGCCCAGACAGTTCTGGGGACAACTGTGGGGACAGAGCTGGCAACTGGGCTCCAGACCAAGTGTCTGAGAATAGAGCTGCCAACTCTGCATGATGACATTTGACTCCAGCCCCACAAGAAGGGTGATGCATCTGACAGAGGAATAGAGGAAACAGCTGGGCCTTCTCTTCCAACTTAGCCTGCTGAGATTTCTGCATTCTGCAGGGACATTTCCTTTCAGCAGCAAGACAGACAGCAGCATGAGCTTCTCTTCTGAGCACAGTGGCCTGATGTCCACAGAGGACCACCCGCGTCCTCAGATCACCTGTGGCCCTGTTTGCCCATCTGGATTTCTGTGCCATACAATGCAATGCCTCGACGCTACCTATATAGAATGCAAGTTCTTGGAGTCAGGACCAGATGCTCTTAGGGCTGGTGCTCAATTCAGTCCCAAGACAGAGTCAGGTAACGAAGGGACCCACGCCAACACCTTGTCCATGATGGGCATTTGGCAAATTGTTGCTGAGATTTGGAAAGAACTCATGAATACAGGCCAGAAGTTGGAAGATCAAGACTGTTGGGTGAACATGCTTGGGAGACTATTGGCTCCCAAAGAGCCATGGGGCTGTCCTCACTAGAGGAAGACACTAAGTCCCCCAATAAGTAAGTTTATGCTTGATGTCCTCTACTTGCAAGTGCCCTTCCCTAGGCTCTGTAATTATTTTTGTGTCCATAATTCTGTATTATTCTTCTTATAGAAGGGGCTCAAAATAGAATAAGCTTTAGGCTTCATGAAACCTGGATTCATCCTTTATCCTGATACTCCAGTTTTGCAAACTCTGAGACCCTACACTTGAAGATAGAATCCCAGCTGTAGTAAGATCTCAAAAGATCACCTGGTGTATCCCTCAGTCAGGTAGATTCATCAACTCCCAGAAATCTTTTTAGAACCTCCCAAGTACAAGTCACTTCTCATCAGTTGCCCATTTGTGCGTGTAACTCCCTAAAGTCAAGAAACCTCCCCTTATGTCTGCCTGTGTCTCTCCTATTTTAACTGAACACTGTTTCCTCTTTTTCAGACTTTGTGGACTCAGAGACCATATCTCTCCTTCCCCTAGGACGTTGGCTCCAAAAACTTGCAAACAGATTACAAAGACAATTTTGCACATTTACCACACCGTATTCTCCTTCAGAGTATACACAGAGTTCCAACCAATGGGATGTGGGTGGAGTTCATATAAAACACTGACAGTATCAGCCATTAAAAGCATCTTACACTAAGTGGTATACACCTGTCATCCTAGCTACTCAGGCGGCCGAGGCAGGAGTTTTCATTCAAGGCCACCCAGGGCTACCTAGCAAGATACTATCTTAAACAAACAAAAAATAGACCAAAAAAGTATGTCAGTTGTCTCTCCTCTTCTGCAGAATCTTGGGAAGTCATGTGTTCCAGATAGTCCAGATCTGTAGATAGGTATAGCCCAGGTCCCTTTTTTAACCTCTTAGAAGGAGCTGCCAAGCAGCAATAGGATGTTGAAATAAGGAAGGATTAAACTTTTGCTGTGCTAAGCCGCTGAGAGTCCAGTGTTCACTTGTTACTGCAGCATAGCCTAACCCATTCGGATGAACGAAGCCTTAGTCTCTCAACAACCACTTCCACCCCACCTTCAAGTCTAGGATTCTTCCTCTTTGGGATCTTGAAAGTTCATACTCACACAAAATAGGAGGTAGACGATGTACCAGGACAGAGACCACTTTAAGGAATCTGAATTCAGAAGAATACCTAAGTCATCCCTGAGCCTTGTCCTCTCCCAGTATTGGCACCTCCCAGCTGACTTCTGGATCAAAGGTCCATCCCTTTGGTGGCCTCAGTCTCCTTTCTTAGGATTTCCTTCAGTTTCCCATATCTTTTAAGAATCAGTAATGCAGATTAAAAAGATCACTCAGACTGGGAACAATAGTGCACAACTCTAATCCCAGCCACATGAGAAGTTGGAGCAGAAGGATCAAAAGCTGGAGGTCAGCCTGGGCACTTAACGAGATACACTATCAAAGTAAATAAATAAATAAGATTAATAAAAATGGCTGTGGATGTAGCTCAGTGGTGGAGAACTTGCCCAGCATGTGTAAAGCCCTGGGTTCAATCCCCTGTACAATAAAATAAAATAAAATAAAATAAAATAAAATAAAATAAAATAAAATAAAATAAAATAAAATAAAAATTTTTTAAAGAGAAATTTTGTTCTGGTCATAACAGAGCCCATAATATACCCAGCATAGAGAATAGGCAGGCCTCCTTTTATGTCCCCTTGTGTCTATAGTCACAAAAACATAATGTAGCTTTAAAAGTAATCTTTTAAAATCACAGTATGATATTGCCTCATGCAGTAAGAATGGCTATTATCAGAAGGACTAAAGATTACTAGTGTTGGCAAGGATATGAACAAAAGTAAACACTTGTACGTTGTCGGTAAGAATACAAATTAGTAGAGCCATTAAGGAAAACAGTATGGAGTTTTCACAAAACATAAAATTAGAACTATCACATGATCTGTTAATCCCACTACTGGAAAGATTGCCAAAGGAAATGAAATCAGTATGTCAGAGACACATCTGTAGTCTCACATTTATTGCAATACTATTCACCATAGCCAAAACAGCCTAATTGCCCATCAACTGATGAATAGATAGAGAAAATGTGGTAGGTATATAAAATGGAATATTATTTGACCATAAAAAATAACGAAATCCTGTCATTTGCAACAACATGGAGGGAACTGGAGATCATTATGTTAAGTGTGTAAATGAAACAAGCTAGACACAGAAAGACCAATCCTGCATAATCTCACTTATATGTGGAATATAAAAAAGTTGATCTCATGGAGTTTGAGAATGGAACGGTGGTTGCCAGGGACTGGGAAGAGTAAGGAGTGGAAGGGATGAAGGATCAGTACTAAGTTATAGATAAACAGTGGTAAGAAGTTCCGGTGTGCTATTGCACAGTAAGGTGACTGCAGATAATAACGGTGTGTTACATATTCCAAACGGAAGAAAGGATTTTGAATGTTCTTACCATAAAGAAATGATACATGTTTGAGGAGATAGATATGTTTAACCTGATATAAATACTACACAGTGATACATGTACGAAAACATCACAGGGTACCTCATAAATATGTGAAATTTCATTGTTTTTATATATCGGTTTTTAAAAAGTTAAATTTTAAAAAAATTATCCCAAACTTGGCAAATTGAGTATACACATTTATTGTAATTTCTTTCTCATCCCCACTAAAATGTGACTTAAGGAAAAGAAAAGGAATAATCCCATAAGAACAAAAAGAATGAGACACACACACGCACACACACACACACACACACACACACACACACACACACAAACCAGCAGAAGATAAAAGCTGTCAACAGAATTTTGGAAGCTGGAAAGCAGGTGAAGGTGTCATGGGCACTGAGGCATCTGAAGACCATGTGCCCACACAGCCGGATGCTATGAGGATGGAGCCAATTCAAGCTGTGAAATCTTGGCAAGGCCCAGAGATTGCAAGCACTGGGGACTGCAAGGGACAAGGAGGAGCTGTGGAATGGAAACCTGGGTGGAAACCCCAAGTTTCCACCCCTATTCAGTACAGCCCGGTGACTACCTTCCCCCAGACCACGAGGGGGTTTATTTTGTGGAGAAATTGAGGGTCTAAGGCCCCCATGAACAGGAAGTGCCATAGGGAAAACAAAAGGATTGAATAACAACCTGTTTACTGGATAATTGTATCCTCAGTCTCCACTGCTATAAATTTCCAAGATATCAGCAACTAGAACTGCACTACCCCCTATTCATCTAAAGTTGGTGGATTCATGGATTCTTTTTTTTTTCTTTTAGGGGTAGGCATTTAGAAATTTTTAACTGACACATAATAATTGTACCTATTTATGGGGTACAGTGTGATATTTCAATACACGTATACAATGTGTAGTAGCAAATCAAGGTAATTAGCATATTCATCACCTATAACATTTATCATTTCTTTGTGCTGAGAACCATTAAAATCCCATCTTCTAGCTATTTAGAAATCCACAGTAAATTATTGGTAACTGTAGTCACCCTACTGTGCTATATAGAACACCTGAACTTAGTTCTCTTATCTATTTCGTCCTCAATAGCCTCTAGAAAAATCGAACGGACCCTAGAATAGATTCACTGTTATTGGCATTTGGGGATCCCAAAAAAATGCCCAGGAGCTATAACTGCTCGTGAAGCTCATCAATGGACAAATGATGCCCATGCACATAGAGTGCCAGCTGGCTTTTTAATGTCACTCTTAAGTATTAATGGACTGCAAAGGATAACCAAAAATCTGAGGAATGTCTCCAAACAAAAGACAGAAACTGAAACCAAACAGACTAATAAGAGCAGAGAGGAATTTGGAGGAAGGAAAAGGTCAAATAATTGATCTTTAATAGCAAAGAAGTACAGAAAGTAAAAGGAGATACTTCTCCCGTAAAACCAGGACAAAAGACTGTACGAAAAAGAATAATCAAATTGGACTGTGGTGATGGTTACACACCTCTATAAAGTTTCTAAAATTATTAAATTATACACCTAAAATAGGTGAATTTTATGTCATGTAAGGTATCTGATAAGTCCTTGGATATTGAAAACATAATAGCAGAAAGGGAATAAACAATAGAAGAGTTTGAAAAATATGATCAAGGATATCTTTCGAAGTGGAAAAAGAAAATATGGAAAGTAAGAGAAAAAAGTAAGAAAATTAGAAAATCCACCTAGAAAACCCAACAAAAGAAATAGTAGAAATAGAAGTTCAATATCAATGAAATAATATAAAAAAATTTCCCAGGACTGAGCAACCTGCATTTTTAGAATTTAAAAGCCCCCTGAAGGCTGGGGGTAGCTCAGTGATAGAGTGCTTAGCATGCTTGTGGACTTGAATTTGATCCTTAGCACCATAAGCGCCCAACACAGTGAAAGAAGAAAGGCCCACACTAACTTCATGGTGATGCATATGAAGATAAAGGAAGATCTTAAAAGTTTCCAGAGGAGGGGAAAAACAAGTTTAAAAAGAAAAAGATCATTACTAACAAAGGCATCAGCCTTCCTTGGCAATTTCTCATTGTAGAAGTCAGAAAGCAACAGAAAAATGTGCTCAAAATTGCTCTCTTACCATGGCAAAACAACAAAAAGCAAATAAAATCAAGCATTAAACAGCAAGTCTTTGATAAGATCAACACATGTATATCTGTGTGCATGGGTCCCTCCCCTCCCCCTCCTCTCCTCTTCATGTTGCTCTCCTACCTCCTTTTTCTCTCTCCAGTCTCTCTCCCTGCTGTCTCAACTGCCCATCACATAGAGCTGAAGGAATTTTTTCTAATTAATTCCTTCATTTGTTAAATCAGTTTATGTTTTCTGTTCTCCACTTTAAAAGCAAATGAGTGGAACATTTTATGTTTCTACATTACAAAATAGAAACTAAACTGCTTTTTGGTTTTTCGCTCTATGGCCTCTGAGGTGTCCCCTCTGGATTTCTGCTTGGGAAGCCATGTCTCACTTCCCCTCCAGCAGGGACAGTTTAAGGTTTGTGGGCCACTTCAGATGGGAACAGGAGGCTCAGCTAGTTCTGAGCTCAAACTCATCATGTACATTTACACTTAGAGACTGTTCCAAACTGGTCCATCCTCTTTATTAGGAAAAAAAAGTATAGATCTTTGGCCCTCAATAAGAGCAAGTCCTCATTCTAGATCCTTCTATCCAGCTGGCCTTCTGAATGCTCACCCTTCAAGGATATCTGTCTCTCTATGCTTCAAGTAGGGGTTGCTCAGTGTCAAGACTTGTGCAGAGGTAGATGCTCAGTGACCATCCGTCCCTTGGCACACATTTTTTGAATGCCAACTATGTGTTCAATCTCACAGAGAAAACCGAGACTCAGATGTTTGTCTCGAGAACTCACCATCTATGGGGGGGGCACATAAGCAAATAATAATCATTCAATGTGACAACTGTGATAATAAAAGTACAGAGAAGGCACTGGAGCCTTCTAAGAGGCAGGGGCTCCGTCTAAGCTTGAATATTGAAGAAGCTTTCCCAGAGGAGTGGCTGGGCACTGATTCCTGAAGGGTACATGTGACATTGTCAGATGGAGGAGGCCTGAGATCAGGGAGAGCAAGCTCAGCAGATGAACAGCATGTGAAAGGGCTGTGAGGTATGTAAGAACATTTCGGTGTGACTCTGGTAGGTGGGACATGATTGGAGGTGTAACCAACATTGTTCTCAGAGCTTCCCCAACCCCCCAACATATCTGTTACCTGTAGGCTCTGGTCCTGCATGATCTGAAGTGAATGATGGCTCTGTCATTAGCAGGATGGAGCTGCCTGGCTCAGAAGCTTTTGGATGTGACAGCTACACTGTCAACCAGCAGCTCCCTTCACTCTCAGCCAGACTCACACCTTGGCTGCCCCCAGCTGGTGTCCTCTGAGGAAGCCAAATCCATCTCCCTGGGAGCCTTCCAGTTCTCCCTGGAGGTTGAGGGCCATGGCAGCCCTGTCTCCTGTGGGTCCTGGGCTAGCTCAGTCTTCGGGGCCTGGGTTTCTCCACACTGACCCACCACAGTATCACTGAAGACAGCAGCAACACAGCCCAACTACTACTGTGACTGGCCCTGGCCCCTGGAAAGTCCTGTGCAGGGCTCTGTATATTCCATCTCTGTGTCCCCAACACTCTCCTCCTCCTGAGTCCTACACATATAGGCACAGCATGCATGTTTATTGAATGAATCACATGCTGAGAAAGGGAGGAGGAAAACAAGCGACAGACTGGGAAACAGAGAGACTGATTTTAAAACGGAAGAGCTGGGAATGTAGCATGCACAAGGCCCTGGGTTTGATCCCGGGTACTGGATTAAAAAAAAATTAAAAAATTAAAAAGGGAAGAAAGAGATGAGTACCTAGGGTATCAGGAACACAGAGATGAACCCAAGACCCAGACCTATGCATAGTTGGCCACATGGATGGCACCTGTGGAGTGCTTATTAAATGCCAGGTGCTGTTGCAGGTGCCTTGGAAGCAGCAACTCGCTAAGCCTTTGCTGCTCCACTATCCAATGCAGGAACCTGAGGCACAGTGAGGCCAAGCAGCCTGCCCCAGTGTTCTAAATAACTTGTGTGGAAGCTGGATGTGAACCTAGGTAGGCTGGCCCTAGAACCTGAACATCTAACTGTGCTATGTGACAAATGCTGTAATTGCAGTAGTAGGGTCAGGGACAGTCTTCAAGGGACAGAGGAGATAATGCCTCGGGATGGGATCACTGACCAGGGTCAGCTAACAGTCCCAGGTCCTCGTGCTTTGCTCAGTGTAGATCTGGTCCTCTAGCCTTGGCATTGGTTTCCTGGATTCTGGGTCCTGCCTTCAATGGCCCTGCAGTTTACTGACTAGAAACTCTTGATATGGAAAGGTCTCTGCTGCCAATGGTGAGTCAAAAAAGCCCAGCTCCCAAAGCCTGTGATACCATCTATTTTTCTTGATGAAAAAGCTGATCAGATGGCCAGGTAATTGCCTGGTGCCCAGATTTCCTACCAGCATGACTATCCTTTAGGGTTCATCTGAGTAAGGGTGGGTTCCCACAGCAGGTTTGAGGGTCCTGACGAGAACTTTCTCCCCAGAATCCATCACCTCTTCCCGCACACATCCATCCCTCACTGGCTGTCCTTGTTTCCTCCCTGGTCTGAGACCTCCCACCCCATTGTCTTCTCCACATTTACTACCAGGTCTACATCAAGCCTATGCATGCCTCGTCTCATTGAATCTTCACTTCTGTGTCCTAGGAGGCACATACAATTTTCTTCTTTTTCAGGCATGAGGCAGTCCTTAAGAAGCCCTTGTTCCACAAATGCTGAATTGAGGTAGATGAGGTAGTTCCAGGTAGATGAGAGCCAGGGAAGTTAGCCAATGCTAAAATATTCCCCAGGGACTAAAGGGGCTGTAGACACACTTCCTGCTGCAGTGATTCCCAGGGGCCCAATGGGATGGCCTAGTTTGGGGAGTTGGGCCCAACCTTCCTGCAGATGAATACGGCCTGGCAGGACAGGCCTGGGCAGAGGAGAAAGGCAGGACCCACAGTTCCACCCACTAGAGGGCAGAAAAGGAAAACTAGAGGATCACTTGTTTAGCAGGTAACTGGTTCTAGAAGAAACCAAATATGATAGTTTGAAACCTTTTGTGAGGGTTGCATACCCAGAATGTACAGGTGGAGGAAATCCAGGCTGGACCTACCTATGTTGCCAGTACTCTTAGATTTAGTTGCAGCTGCCCCATTAGCACTATTTCCAGGCCACAGTATCACCTGCAGGGCAGCTCCACATCAGCTGGTCCTAAGAGCGGATGATCACCAGCTTCATGTAAAGATTGTGGGCATCCAGCACTGATACAGTCCTTTAAAGCAGAGAGCAGCAGTAGGCACCACCCAACAGCCTCCTGACATGATCCTGGAAGGCATTATCACACCCATTTTGTAGATGGAGAAACCAAGCCTCAGAAAGCTGGCTGGCTGTAGAGCCAGGCAGCATCTCAGCTCAGGCCCTTTGCCAAAAATCCCTGTGCTCTACAGCTGTCTCTCCTCATGCAGAAAAAAGAAAAGGGTAGAAAGTGGAAGACGAAGCAGAAGTCTGCAGGTTGGAGAGATCCAAGAGCCAGAATTTGTGCCTTGGTTCTGTCACACTGCCTCTGCCTGCTAAACCCTGCTCACGCCTGCCAGGGAAGGCAAACATCCCCAGACAGAACAGCCTTCCCAGGCTGTCAGCCAGTTAAGACATAGAAAATTGAGCTACTTAAAGAGGATTGTCAAGGTGGGACAGTGGATTTTTTTAAATGTCTCAATAGCTGGCAAGATAATTGAGGACATTATTTTTTTATTCCCTTCAGTGGCTGCCTTAGCTGCAAGCCCTTGTCATCCAGAACTTGGAGATCAAGGCTGTCTCCCTTGATGAGGAGATACTCAAGTTGTCTAAATTCGCCAATTTTTCTGAACTCTGAAACCTGTAATTTCCTGAGCTATGTTCTGTTGCTTGGCCATCCAAATTCCCAAGCTCCTTTTTAGTGTTGTCGATACAAACTGTAGCAACACGATTAGGTTGACATTGGTGGTTCACATCCATTCAGTTAGCCACTCAAAAGTGGCTTACAGTGAAGGTATCCCAGGGGCAATTTCTGCCACTTAACTTACATATCCCAAGAGTTTGTTCCAAGAATGGAAGCTGTACAACATCCTGACTGAATTGCATTATCCTGGTTGAAGTCTAGTTGGAAAGTAGACCTATGTGCTAGCCAACCCTTCTCCCTTCCCCCTTGGAGGGAGCCTTCAGAGGTGGAGTCTTCTGCCTTGGAGAACTTTGTTATTTACTGCAGCTTTTTCTCACTGATTTACCACCGTCACATATTTATGCACCCCAATTATTCAACAATATTTAATAATTGCCTACTGCATGTGCA
Organism: Erethizon dorsatum; assembly: GCA_028451465.1. Lineage (NCBI taxonomy): Eukaryota > Metazoa > Chordata > Mammalia > Rodentia > Erethizontidae > Erethizon > Erethizon dorsatum. The sequence continues at coordinate 19,965,965 of CM051826.1, forward strand.
TTGGTAGGACGTTTGCAAAAATAAATATATGCCTTTGGGGTTCTGATTTCTTAGGAGTTCTTCAGAGAGATGAACAAGTAATACATACCGAACAGTCTTTGTGCAAAAAACACATGACTGGAAAGGCACACATCTGAGAACAGATGCCTTGTAGAGAATTTCTAGGGTTAGTTCAAAAGAGAAAGAAGCACCAGTTGTTTGGGGACTCTTCTCTAAAGCAGTCAGCCAGGGAGCATATGGAGAGTACTTTCATTTTGAAGGTACACAGGAATTTCACCTCAAAATATGACAAACTTCCATACTGATTATTTTATTTTATTTTTTTTTTTTGTGGGTACCGGGGGGTCGACCTCAGGACCTCGCGCGCCAACAGGCACCCGTGCTGCTGAGCGATATCACCAGCCCCTTTTTCGTATGTGGGATCTGGGAGTCGAACTCGGGCCGTCGTGCTTGCCAGGCAGGCGCTTAAGCCGCTGAGCCATCTCACCGGCCCATATACTGATTATTTTAAATTCAAGGCCCATCGAGACCAGCAGCACTTGAAGAGGCTTTACTCTGATGTTCCCATATCTGCCTAAATATGGGATCCACCAAATAGGAAAACAATTGCCTTTGGTCCTCTTCCTGAGATTTCCAAAACTAATACTGCAGGGAGAAAGACTGAGGAGTGTCACCACACCTAAACAGACTTTGTCACAGACTACTGTTCATTCATCTTTCCAAAGAGAGTCATTTAGAAATTATTGTCTTCTTGGTCTATTCATTTCCCCTAAAAACCATTTACTATGCCTCAAAATTACCTACATCCCCTCACTTCCCTCTGCCCCGTGAAGAAGGTATACATTTAAACCTCACTGGGTTATGGCATGATCTTTCTCCTGTGGTTCCCCTGTGCATGTTAAGTAAATCTGTGTATCTTTTCTCCTGATGTCTATTGTGGGTTCATTCCAGCAAACTTTCAGAAGGCCGAAGTTCCTTTCACCCCTACAATTTCATTAATTAACTCATCAAATATTTGTTGAACACCTCCTGCGTTTGGCCTGGGAGAGGTTTTTGCAAAAATACAGTCTCCTATCTCAAAAAGTTGACAGCCCAGTAGGGAGGCTGTATCAAATTTTAAAAATGCAAATCACAGACTGGAACAGAGGCAAAATCCAGGAGTGATGGGGTAATTTGGCTCTTGGGAAATCATTGGAAAGGCACATTCTGCTAAAAGTGGAGCTGCTTATATCTTACCTGCCTGTTGCCAGCCACAGTTGTCAGCAGTGAGGACGTGGAGGTGGTCACTCCTCTGGACCCAATTCTGACCCTCATGGTGAAAAAGAGAACAAGGGGTTTACAGCTCCATCCAGATCGACAGTGTCCTTCTCTCCACTTCCAGACCTGCCCAGGCATCTCAGACTTTCACATTTCAACTCCTGCCCCATCCCCAGCGCTCAGCCCACTTTCCCACCCTTTGTAGCTATGTTTTGGTTTCTTCCTTTCCTTACATAGACATTAGTTACCCCAAGTCAAGGCCTTGCATCAGCCAGCCAGCCTCACAGAGCCACATTCCTACAGGTCTTAAAAGCCCCTAGACTTGGCCAGTGTGATAGCTCAGTGGCATAAGTGCCTGTCTGGCAAGTGTGAGATCCTGAGTTTGACTCCCAGTACCCACATAAAGGAAAAAAGCAATAAGCGCTTGCTGGCAAGCGTGAGGTCCTGAGGTTGACTCCCAGTATTCACATAAAAAAAAAAAAAAAAAGCCCCTAGACTCTGGGAACTCAGTTTGTCCTGAGCTCAGAGGTAGAACCCACCTATGTACAAGGAAGTAAAAGTAGCTTTTTTTTTAGAAACACGTGGCTGTTGCATGGAGAGCCCACAGCTAAGCTCAGATTTTAAGAGGGCATGAATGAGAAAAATGAAGGGACAAATGATAAGAATGGGTAGTTTCAAGAAGTGCTTACTATGAGTTGACTATGTAAGACATAACCACAGAACCTAACACTCTGTAAGTATCCAATAAATGTTAAGTGGTACTAATACTATTATTATTGAATCCCAGAATGGTGGAGGCTTATAACAAAATGCAAATGTTAACACAAGCAGCCTTTAAAAGCTGGTTTTTTTTTCAGAGCAAGAATAAGAGACAGACCCATTGTTCAAACAGATGGCATGATGCTAACAAAAGACTGGAAACATTTAGTCTCTTTTCTCTTAACATTTTCCCATTTTATTAAAGAGAATAATCAGCAACCTGGAAAGGGTAACAAATATGATTATAAGGAAATTGGGAGCCGTAACATCTGATGCAGCACTTAAGGAGAGCCCTTCTGCTTTGCCTGAGCTCAATTCTTCTGATTCCAACTAAATATAGTCGAGAACTTTACAGTGTGACTGCAGAGCCCCTACTGGTAAATAACAGAAATCAGGAAGCTGAGAGGGGTGGGGAAACAGGAATGGGCAAATGTTGCCCATGCTTGGTGGGGATGGAGGAATTCTGGAAATTACAGATTGGTATATTTGATGTTGCTGTGTAGTAAGGTTTTGAACCCTTATAAAAGATGGCGGGCCGGTGAGATAGCTCAGTGGCATAAGTGCCTGCCTGGCAAGCGTGAGGTCCTGAGTTCGACCCCTGGTACCCACATACGAAAAAAGGGCCGGTGATATCGCTCAGCAGCACAGGCGCCTGCTGGCACACGAGGTCCTGAGTCGACCCCCGGTACCCACACACACACAAAAAAAAGATGGCAGGTGTCACTAATGGCTCACTAAAGGCAATTAGTCAAATAACCTCATTTCCATTGTTGATAAATTGGTACACTGTCATGCATACTGTATATATAATTTTGGCAAAGCACCTAACATGGGCAAGAGAAGTAAATCAGGTCTAGATTTCAAGTATGATTAGCCAAATTGTAGATGGCTAAGCATCACATGTAAACAATAGAAGTGTCCACCATAAAGCACATTACAGCTGCTAGGTAAATATTTGTTGGTGAATCAAACTGGAGGGACAGTTTTCTGATGACATGTCCCAGTCTCATTCAATATTTATCATTGATTCAAATGATGACTTATGAGTCCTGGTGTCAATCTGCAGAAAGCAAAACTTGGAGAACTGATAAATTCAATAAGAAAATCCAACATCTTAAATGAAGCCAAAAGTTTAGGATTGTGGGCCTAAATGAAATAAAAAGAGACAAAAGCAAAAGATTTATTAGGTCACTAAAAGCAAGTGGTGTGAGCATGGTATATCACTGGTATAGGATTATCTATTGTATCGGAAGGGTGAGAGTTCTGTTTCCCATATAAGATTAGTAGAAACACAATACGGAGAGTCAGTGAGTTAGAGGCAACATCAGAAGAGACAAACAATGTTGGCTATATTTATATCCATAGGACCCCTACACAGCAGAAACTTAGACTTTAATCGAATGAAACCATACACCTGGTTAAGATGGAACTAAGTGGCCCCACTCTAGGCTGCCCCAGTTCAGGAACCCCTTCCTCAAGTGAATGGACTGTAATATGAAAAGCCTAGAATAACAGTAATTAAATGGCAGAGCAATATGTGGTCTACCGGTTTCACAATGGAGTGATTATGGGGAGGGGGTTGTGCAGTGGACAAAGGGTGAGATCAAAAAGAGATGGGGGAAAATGTCATCAAAAAGACAGAAGGGGAGATTGCTTTAAAGAGACTAAAGAAAACAACCACATGTAATGGGAGAACCTTGGTTGAACCCTGGGGAGCCATTATAAAAGACATCAGGGGACAACTGCAGAAATTTGAGTTTGGGCTACAGATCTGATGACATTAGGAAATCATTTCAGATTTCTTTATATGTGAAAATAATTTTGTGTTTCTATTGCAGAAGTCCCTGCACTTAGGAGAACTTTCTTAGATATGAAAGGTCATGTTTCCATGTTATTTTCAAAAAAATTAGCAAAATTAGCAGAAGAAATACGAACATATATGCATATATATATATATATATATATATATATATATATATATACACATATATATATGTACACACACATATGCACACACATACGAAGACACTAGGGCTCAGAGAGGTAGTTATTTTTAATCATGCTCACACAGCTAGCCTGTGGTGGCGGGGCAAGGATTTGAAACCCAGAATCTTGACTCCAGGCACCCAACTTTTAACAACAGCACTGGGCTGGCACCTGCTTATTATCAGGCCCAATTCACCCCCTACATTTTAAGAACTATGTGACAGATCAAAGGAAATAGAGAATGGGAGTCTGGAAATCTTATCCTATGAAAAACACTGGGATTTATTTCTGTCCTGGATAAGAGTGACTTGGGAGAATGCAATGGCTGTCAAAGATGCTACATGGCAAAGCAAAAAGGTTTATTTTACAAGGAAGAGAAAAATAAGTGATGAAGTTCAACATTCTAAGGATGCTGAACTACTAGTGTGGTTTGCTTTGTGAGGGACTGAACTCCCTGACACTCAGCCTTTAAGCAGAGGCCAGAAGGGTGTTCTACTCAGCAACGCTCTCTCCCTCTCTCAAAATGCCTGCAACACTGCTGAGACCTACTCAGCTGGTGCCCTTATCACTGTTGGTTTCATGTTTACAAATTTCACATAGCCTTAAGGTCTGACTTCCACAGCATATAATTCGTCCACTCTGAGGGAACAATTTGATGGTACTTAGTAAATTTGTAGTCATGTAACCATTAGCTCCATCCCTGTTCTAGTCTACAACCTTGTAAGATGGTTTTTATCTTTGCTCCCTTCCCTCTCCCTCTGCCGAGGGGGGGCAAGGGAGTGGGGGTGGGGAGAGTGGGCAGTGAGTGTGTCTTTAGCAGTTTACAAGGCAGCAGTGGGTGCCTAGAAGGATGTGGACCTTAGTGCCCACCCAGCCTGGTATTTGAATCATGCCCATGTGGCCTCCAGCGAGTCACATTATCTGAGTTTTCCCCCTCTGTAAGGCAGATGTAACACAGGAGCCTTGAGAGGGCGGAGAGTAGGGGAAGACACACCACTGACAACATGCTCAATAAATGGCAGCCATGATTGCTGCTGCTATTGCTGCCCCCACCTTTATCATCATCAATAAATGTCCTTTGTCCAGTGTGCCTTTTCTAAACACATCCCTGGCTGTATCTGTTTTTTTCCTTTTTTTGTGGGTACCGGAAGTCGAACTCAGGACCTCGCGAATGCAGGCACTTATGCCGCTGAGCTATCTCACCGGCCCTGTATCTCAGTTTTCTGAGTCACTCCAGGTGCCCAGTTCTCAGCACCAGCAAGGCGAGGATTCTCCTACACCTGGAAATCGCCTAGGCCACTCCAGCCACGGCAGCCTCTGAGGCAGCTAGGGTGAAGCAGCAGCACCACCTAGTGGCACTGAGTAGCAGTAAGCAAGCACTGGCCAGCTTCCTACAGTAAGGTAGTCATTTAGGCCAATTGTCCACCAATGTGTGCATGTATGTGTGTGTCCCCAACATCCTCTTACCATAGAAAGGACCTCCCATGATACACATCAGAGTAAAAGAGGATGATGAGAATGAAAAATAGAGGAGAAGCTGGGCATGGCAGCACACACCTGAAATCCCAGCACTCAGGAGGCTGAAGCAGGAGGGTTGCCACAAGTTCGAAGCTACATAGTAAGTTCAAGGCCAGCCTGAACTACATAGCGAGACCCTCTCTCACCCCCCAAAGAAAACTACAGGAGAAAAGTTCTCAGCATAGTGTTCCTCAAGGGGCTACAGAGTGGTGAAAAAATAGTACCAGAAGTATCCCCAATTCCAGCTACTTAAAAGGCTGAGACAGGAGGATCACAAATTCAAGGCCAGTCCAGGACACTTATCAAGACCCATCTCTAAATAAATAAATAAATAAATAGGGTTGGGGATGTAGCTCAGTGATAGACCGCTTGCCTAGCACGTGCACCCTGGGTTTTCTTACTTAAAAAAAAAAAAAAAGCCTGACCACCAAATTCATAAAATCAGTGGTTAAAGGTTGTCTAGAGCTGGGGCTATGAGGTTATGGAGGAAATGGGAAAAATGGAGAGTGACCACTAAAGGGTACAGGGTGTCTTTAGAAAATGTTCTCAATATTATGATGTTCGCATGCAGCTGTGAGTATACTAAAAACCATCAAATTTTATACTTTTAATCAGGTGAGCTGTATGGTGGTATGTGAATTATGTCTCAATAAAGTTACTACCAAAAAGTTTTTTAAAATATCAAAAATTTCAAAAGAATAAGACTCTCCATAGCATATCATCAGATTTTCTCTGTACTGCTGGACAACTTGTACCAGGTGCTTGTGCAGGACCTCAGGTCACTTTAAGTCAGTGATGGCGAACCTTTTAGAGCCTTCAATGATACAAACAGCCTACTGCAGCACTTGTACCGTAGGTTTGCCACCACTACTTTGTGTCATATAGAAAACCCTCTTTGAGGCCTGGGGATATAGCTCAGCGGCACAGCGCCTGCCTGGCAAGTGCAAGGTCCCAAGTTCGATTCCCGGTACCAAAAAAAAAAAAAGAAAGAGAGAAAGAAAGAAAACCCTCTTTGAAACTTACCCCTCTAGGGGAAGGGAAGGGAATAAAAAAAGAATCAAGATGTGTTATATACAGGTTCCAACTCCCAGCGATGAATGTAATCATTAGATACTGCAACTGTGTACTAATAAAAAATTTTTTAAATACCCCTCCTGTCCTGAATAATACCATATGTAAATATTCCCAGCCCTGTTAACAGCATTATTTACAACAGCTCAAATTACATGTACTGTAATGTACAGAACTAACTCACAGAGCCCCAAATGTCCAAATTATCCCATATTTTGGGTATTCACAAAGAACTCTACCTCAGGAAAGCCAGAGAACTCCCATTTCCAGGAAAGGAAATCAAGGGTCAGAGGTTAAATAGTCTAGTTAGTAAAGGGACAGAGCTTCAGGGACCTGATGCCAGCTTTAGAGTTCTTCTACTCTTTTGATAAGAGTGAACCACAAACCACAACTGCTTCTGCACCCACCATGGCCACCTTCATGTAGCTCAGCACCAAAGCCAAGATGCCCATTCTGGGCCTGGGGACCTGAAAGTCTCCCCCAGGCAAAGTCAAAAAGCCGTGAAGGCGGCCATTGATGATATTGCCACATCGACTGTGCCTACACCTATTGGAACGAGAATGAGGTGGGAGAAGCCATCTAAGAGAAGATCCAAGAGAAGCTCGTGAGGCAGGAGGACCTCTTCATTGTTAGCGAGTTGTGGCCCACATTCTGAGAGAAGCCTGGTGAAGGAGGCCTCCCAGAAGACCCTGAGGGACCTGAAACTGGACTACCTGGACATCTACCTCATTCACTTTCCACAGGAACTTAAGGCTGGGAAGGAACTCAACCCCAGAGATGATAAAGGCAATATCCTCCCCAGTAAAGTAACATTCCTGGACGCATGGGAGGTCATGGAGGAGCTGGTCGATGAGGGGTTGGTGAAAGCCCTCAATGTCTCCAACTTCAACCACTTCCAGATTGAAAAGCTCTTGAACAAGCCTGGGCTGAAATACAAACCAGTGACTAACCCCGTGGAGTGTCACCCATATCTCACCTAGGAGAAACTGATCCAGTACTGCCACTCCAAGGGCATCACTGTCACTGCCTACGGCCCCCTGGGCTCTCCAGACAGACCTTGGGCCAAGACAGAGGACCCTTCACTATTAGAGGATCCCAAGATTAAAGAGATTGCTGCAAAGCACAAAAAAACCACAGCCCAGGCTCTGATCCAGTTCCATAACCAGAGGAATGTGGCAGTGATCCCCAAATCTGTGACACCAACTTGCATTATTGAGAACTTTCAGGTCTTTGCCTTCAAGTTGAGTGATGAGGAGATGGCGGCCATCCTCAGCTTCAACAGGAACTGGAGGTCCTGTCTTATACCTGGCATGTCGCGTTTGGAGGAGTATCCTTTTGATGCCGAACACTGAAGCTGAATCACGTGATTAGATGACCAGAAGGATACTTACTGTCTTCTCACTGTGTGGACCTCACTCCCTGTGAGACCTGCTTCAGCCAAGCTTTTCTGAACCCATGCTGTACCTGAGCTCACTGCAGGCAGACTTTAGGCAATGCTGTATTGATAGAGCCTGTGTTCAATCAGGAGCAGGCATCATTGCAAAGTGTGACTCACATGACAATTGTTTTTCACTTATTTGATCTATCCGGATGTCTGTTAAACGCCAGGAACTCTGCTAACATTGAGGATACAATAAAAATAATAAAAAATAATATTAAAAAAAATAAAGAGCAACTACAAACCTTTCTTCACACCTGCTGTCACTACAATTAGCAGCAGTACCCCTTCCCCTCTCCAGGCAGTGAAGTCCACAGCCACCTAACTAGGAACAGTCTTTCCCTAGGGCTCTGTCTGTCCATTACTCTGCAATTCAAGACTGATGCTGTAGATGGGCCTGCAGCACCTCAGTACTTCTAAAGCACCAGCCCATCTGCTCCCCAGGCCCCTCACCTGTGCAGACAATGACACCAGAACACAAATGTGACCTTACCTCACTTCCTCCACCCGACCCTCACTCCACAGAAAGAAGCTAACTACTGGGTAGTGGACACTATTGGATACAGGGCTTCTTTTGGTGGTGATGAAAACTGTCTCAAACTAGTGGTGATGGCTGCACACTCTTCAAATAAAATGAAACCCAAAGAAATGAACAAAAATAGAGAGAAAAAGGAAGGAAAAAAAAAAAAAAGAAAACAGGGTATGCCCCAGCAGTGTGTTTTTTATGCAAGCATCCCACCTGGTCTTACAGCACTGAGCATTGTTAGCAAGCACAGAGCTCTCCACATATCAGGTGAATACAAAGAGCAGGAAAGAAATGAGATAATCCTCCTGTCCTCCCTCGCTTCTACTAACAGTGCTGGTCAGTTTGTGGCCAGCACTGCTGTTCACATTTGGACACCAAGATATCCCAGGAAAAGAGTACAGCATTCAAAGCCATGTACTATCCTCATGGCTCTATGAGGTAGATAATAGTATTCCCATTTAACAGTTAAGCAAACTGAGTTTCAGAGATATGAAGGCTAAGTGGAAGTGACCTGAGGCCAGCAGCTAGAAAGCAACATATCCAGGATATAAGCATGGCTCTCAGGAACCCAGGTCTTTGCTCAAAACCACTAAACTAAAGTGCCCATCTTATATTTACCCTGACTCCCCAGCTCCAAAGTCACAGTGTGAGAGCTACAGTGAAAGTGGAAGGAAAGTACCCATGAGAAACACAGCTAAGGCCTAAAGTTTAGGCCAGCACCTCCAGGTGCTGTAACCCCCTGTAAACGTCCTGGGGTGGGAGGTTCCAAGAGAAAGTGTAAGATGAAGAGAGAAAGATATTTTAGAGTAATTCAAGACATCCAGAAGTCTGTAATCCCAGCACGCAGGAGGTTGAGACAGGAAGATCACAGCAAGTTAAGAGTAGCCCAGCCTGGGCTACATAATGAAACTCTGTCTCAAAAAGAAAAGAAAAAGACACCCAGAAGTACTGTACATGGCTGTCCTTTCCTCCTTCCAAAGCAAGTCCTTTATTGTCCAATCAGTCAACAAGTGTTTAATGAGGCCTAGCACCACAGCAGTACACTGCACCAAGCATAAATACAAAATTGTTAAGACACAGTCCCTGCCAATTTGAGGCACACAATCTAAAGATCTCTCAAAGAATTACTCTATGGTAAGAAATCAAATCTGGATTTAGTTGCCATTGTTGCAATGAGCATTCTTTAAGGTTAATATTTTAAAGAGAAACATTATACCCCACATTTACCATTGCATGAAATTTTTTCCTATTATAACCATTGTTATAACTAAACAGGATTTACTTTTATTAAAAATTTATCTTACATCCTCCCATCCCTTTAATTTGAATCAAGATATTTTGAAAAGGAATTTTCAAAGGTTAAATAGTGGGAGTGCTTAGTTATCAATGTGGTCAATAGTTGTCTGTGCAAATGAGCTCAGACTGAGGGAACCCAGCTCATCTCCAGACCATTTTTATTAATATTTAGAGGACAACACAAAGCATGTTTCCGACAGTTTCTAAGACATTGTTGTCATCAAGAAAAAGAGTCAGTGCCACGGAGAGTGGTCTAGACAAGAGATGTTTTTCATAGGAAAATTTAGCACCAACTGGAGGACAATTCTAGGGGCTGCCAGGAACTTCATCCCCCAAATTAACTTCTTGACTCTCTCATAAAATCTCAAAACTTACAGGTGTGTAGTTCTGGGGTCAAAAACTAAACAAAAGTTCAAGGTGAACTAAGATAGCTGTTCATGACAGAAACGTCACCCAAGAGTGAGCTTCCTGCTTCACATGTAAAAGCTTCAGCACAGACAAGGGAAATGGGGATAGCAGCCTCGGAGCCTGAAACCTGAGACAATGACGCCAGAACACAAATGTGACCTTACCTCACTTCCTCCACTCGACCCTCACTCCACTGTGGACCATGGGGCTCCAGTAAAGAGCCTTGGTCTCAGCCTGAGTGACTGCCTCAAACAGTCTCCATCTGGCAAAAAAGGGAAGGGCTGGAAAATTTTCTAGTGTTACAGTCCTGAAATTCTAGCGAAAAAGATCACTGATTTCTGTAAGTAAAGCATGTTCAACTGGGGAGTCTGGGCTAAAATAGAACTTAAGGGAACATTCCAATCTGAACCTCTTCACACTTGCAGTAAGCAAGTACCTTTTTTTCTTGAGGACCATCTGTTTTAAAGCACCAAAAAGTGAGCTGCTAGCTTTGACAGTAATGGAAAAGGGTAATTCATTCCTTCCTTTTTACAAAAAGATATCAACGTCCAACAGGACTCCTGGTGTGCAGAGATACCAGACCTAGGACTACAACAACTGATCCTGTCCACATTCCAATTCTCCTTTCTACCCTGAAGACCATTTGGGCTATCACACACCAGAGAGCCCTCTCTCTGAGTTCCTCCACCAACTGCAAAAATGATCATCAAAGCTATTGAAATGGAAGGTAGTGTTTACAATCTAAGACTGGTTTTCTTATAGCATGTGCAAGGCACGGTGTGAGAAAGCTGCCCCCACTCCCAGCCACACAGCCACATGGGCTCCTCACTCCCACACATGCACACAGAAAAGGCCAGCTGATTTTGTCATAATGCACAGAGGATGAATTGCTTCCAGTCACTTCTGGTTTTTCAGTTGGTTGGACAGCCAGTCTAGGCCTTCGTAAAGCCCATCTCCACTGGTAGCACAAGTAGCCTGAATATACCAGTTTCTCTGACGAAGGGAATGTAAGCCGAGCTTGTCCGTTATTTCTGCTGCATTCATGGCATTGGGAAGATCCTTGGAAAAGAACGTGCAAAAGTCAGTTTATTGTGCTGTGTCTACACAATGAGATATATTCTTTCTCCTAAAACATGCCCTAATCTAGTCTTCTCTACCTCAGTTGTTCAGGCCAGAAAACTTAAAATCATCCTTAACTATTTTTTTTTTCCTCTCAAACCCCACTGCCAATCTGTCAGGAATCCCAACTGTCCTACCATGAAAATATATGCAGGCTACTTAGCACCACCTCCACTGCTACCACCCTGATCCAACCCCAACGATTTCTGACCTGGATTACTGAAATAACTTCCTGATTGGTCTCCACGCTTCTATTCTTGCTCCCCAAACCTCTTCTCAACCCAGTAGTCAGTGAAAGTCAGATCAAGTAAGTCTACCAAAACTCCATCATAGCTCCTCTGTTGAGATAAGAGCCAGAGTTCCTATGATGGCCTACAAGGCCTTTAGGCCCCAACCCCCACATTGCCTAATTGGCCTGCTCCATCTTCTACATATAGTACCTACTCTATATGACCATATTATAAAAATCATTTATGTAGTACATTTGATACTCCCCTAACAAGAATGTAAGCTTTACAAGAGCAGGAAATCTTTATCTTGTTCTCTGATGTGTGCCAAGTGCCTAGAACAGTGGTGACAAACCTATGGCATGCATATTATTTGTTTTTCTTTTAAGACAAAAGATGTTAATGTATGAGATAGTTTTTTTTTCTAAAGTAAAACCTCAGTATTCAGGTTTAATTGCACTGTTGGCACTTTGCAATGAATAAGTGTGTTTTGGGTTGATGTCTGGGCACTCATCTCTAAAAAGTTCGCCATCACTGGCCTAGAACCATGTCTGGTACACAGAAAGTTCAAACTAAGTTTAACATACTAGCATTGAAGAACAAGGAAGATATAGATGTTCTGACATGGGAAGAAATCAAAGACATGCTAAGTAAAAAAGCAGGCTGCAAAATAGAATGGACACTGCAATCTCTGGAATTTAAATGAAAATCATATGATCACTTACATAGGTATAGAAAGTTATATGTCTATAAAGAGGTAGAAGAAATTTGATAGTATTTTACCCTAATGAGTAGGACTGGAATATTTTACTTGATATTCTGAATTGCTTTTTAAATATACCTGTTTTTATAATTAACAAATTTTTATAATTAACAAATTCATTATTTTCCTTTTTAAAGTCTGTTACAATGAAACTGCACTGACAACCAACCTGAACAGCAGGATAATGGTTACATGGATTATGACTCACCCACCATGGAAAATAATGTTTATAGAGTGGGATGACAAAAGGAAATACAGTTGATAAATTTTAAGTGACCCAATAGGCCGCAACACTGTCAAAACAGTATAATCTCAATTATATAACAAATGCATTCATGGAGAAAAGGTGGAAGGAAACACATCATCCTATAACAACGGTCACCTCCTCGCCTCTGGCTGACGCAGTTCCATGTGACTCTACTTTCTTTTCCACGTTCAGTTCAGTTTAGATCCTGAGCCTGGACAGTTCCATGCCATCTCTCCTCCTACTCTTCTTTTACTGCTTTATATTTCTGTACAAGCTCTTTTGCCTCTACAACCTCAGGCCCTATAGGATCCAATCTCATTTCCTCCCTTGCCCCTTCTCATTCTGTTCCTAGAACCACTTGGGTTCCTTCCTCCTTGTTCATGTCATCTTATCAGGGTCACAGCCACTCTGCCCCCTTGCTCTGCTTTACCTTTCTCTATAACACTTACCACCTGACACATTACATATTATTTACTGACTCTCTCCACTCCCACTAAAATGTAAACTCTAAGAACACAGTGAATTTTATCTGTCCTGCTTATTACTACATACTCAATACCTAAAATAAAGCCTGGAAGTTAGTAGATGCTTGATTAAAAATTTTTTTTTTTTTTTTTTTGAGACAGGGTCTCACTACGTAGTTTAAGCTAGCTTTGAACTCACTATGTAGCCCAAGCTGGCCTTGAACTCACCACGATCCTCTTGCCTCAGCCTCCAGAGTGCTGGGATTACAGCCATGTGCCACCATGCCCAGCTTAATATTTATTTATTGAATGAGTGAATGAATATAAGACATTCTAAAAAGGAAATGGTGAGACAGGTTATGGTTGGGAGAGAGAAGGAGGCAGACATCTAGTTTACAAACCTATATATTTGGGACATCTGGTAGTAACTTTCAGTTCCAGTGTTCAAAAACCCAACAACATACCTGTTTATTTACAAACACCAATAAAACTGCATCTCTGAGCTCATCTTCTGCTAACATTCTAGTTAATTCTTCCCGGGCTTCATTGACCCGCTCTCTGTCATTACTGTCAACTACAAAAATCAGACCTGGAAAGAAATCATAAGCATGTTAGTATTGTGAACTTGCAAAGAACAGCTGTTTATATATCTGTACAGCTTCACCTGCTTATGTGTGTGGTTTCACTGAAAGCAAATGATATGAAAGGACATATAGTCTCCAGAGTAAGAAAGCTGACTCTATGTTATCTTTTTCAGAAATATCACAGCCATTCACCAGCTTAACAATAACAAGAATATATAGAGAAACAGGTTCGTTTCTTAATCCTTTACTTTTCACATCAGAGAAAACAAGGATTTTGAAAAATACAGGTTAGTACAGTAAGTACATTCTAGGGCTGGTCCATCTAAAGTCAAGCTTGAGACAAAGGCTCAGATGCAAGTATCTGATCTAAGAAGTGAACCCAGGGACCAGGTGTGAAGGCTGGAGGAAGTAAAACTGGAAAGGGAGAGACAACCGATACAATGATGAGTGACCAAGTTAGCCACCCCATATGACCAGTGCCCAACATGCAGTTGTTGGAAGCCACATGAAAAGCCTCTTAGAACTGCACACCCAGGGGACAAAAAGGGGAAATGTTCATTTGCACCTGTCCCCTAATGGTCAGGAGGAATTCAACAGGCACTGGGCCACCCATATTTCTAGGTCACTTTGGGTGAATGTCAAAAGAGCCCCATGGCCATCTCTATAACAAAGAATTTGGTTGATCTTTCTCTGGAATTTTCACCATGGTGGGCCCACAACTGATAGTTTATGCTAACAAGATCACCTCTGGGAAAGGGAGTAGGGACTGGGGTTTGACTCACACGGTCAGGGATTCACTCAGTCCTGCGCAGGCAAATTAAGTCCTAATAAAAATTGCATAGCAAAACAAGTGAACTACTCAGGTTGGTAGTACTTAACACACTACCACACATTGATGTGCTAGAAAGGTAACATACCCTGACTCCACTGGGAGTGGACAATCTTGTATTTGGTACCTCTCAGATCTAGGTTATCTCTGCTTTTGACTGGTTCATCTATATACCCTTGCCATAATAAAACTGTAATTTTAAGCATAGTGCTTTCCTGAGTTCTGTGAGTCATTCTAACAAACTAGCAAACCTGCAGGGGTATTGAGTATGGCCAAATATGTAGCCATCTAGTTGGAAAGGAAGGTGGTTTGGAGACCCCAAACTTGCAAGGGAACCTCGTACAGGGCTGTGTCCTTAACTATGAAACTGGCCCAACTCCAGATAGTGGGTGTCATCATAACTCTTTATGGCTCACACTACAGCATTAGAAAAATCCCCAAAAGATACCTGGGACAAGCTAAGAAAGATACCACTACACCTCACTTGAGCAAGGGGGCTGAAACCTGCACAAACATTGTTACTGCTAAACTGGCGGGAAGAAGAAATGGCCAAAAGTGTCTACAGAGGAGTCGGGCAGGAGGTGCCTAGCACACTGTCCAAGTCCAGGAGGCAGGAGGCCTTTGAGATGAAATTTCACAGCTGTGTCTAGAAGAGAAAACTAGGGTTGGCCC
Organism: Erethizon dorsatum; assembly: GCA_028451465.1. Classification (NCBI taxonomy): domain Eukaryota; kingdom Metazoa; phylum Chordata; class Mammalia; order Rodentia; family Erethizontidae; genus Erethizon; species Erethizon dorsatum. The sequence goes on from CM051826.1 coordinate 19,981,129, forward strand.
TGTGCCCTCTGCTCTGTGCCTACAGGTCCACCCATCAGCTGCCTGAACCAGCTGCTCCAGGCAGACTATGCCATAGTTTCTGCGTGTTTGGGGCTTGCATATGAGTCAAACTCATCTGTTATAGCACATCAGATTAAAAATGAAAAAAATGAAAAACATTCAAAACTCCCCTAAAGGTTTGATATGCTACCAGCAGTTCCGGACCCTAATCATAACAAGCCAAGTTATCCAGAAATTCAAGCAGATTCTTCGTCTCTAATGTACCACTGATGGGGAGAGCCTGACATGTTATCTGCCATTCCTAATAAAAATAAAATTTTATAATATTAGGTCCTATTTTACATTGTATTTTTATAGATCCTTACTGAAGAACCTAACACCAGACTGGCTACACTTCTGACCTAAGAGAAAAGCTACATTTACACATGAACAGTACACTATTATATGCTTCTAAAGGAGGAGATATATGCAGATATAGATGAATAAAATATACAGATATACATAAAATAAAAATAGCTGTCTATGGGAGGGGAACTGAGGAATAAGTTGGTGACTTCACTTTAAACCCTTTCCCCTTTTCTTATGTTTCAACCATACAGATATACTGCCACTGAACAAATTAAAATAACTAAACCTAAAAAATAAATAAATTAAATTAAAGAACTAAACCTATAATCAAGGAAGAAATCCTTCCACATGAGAACTAATGGAGCATTTTATGCATTTTGTACATCAATTAAGAAGTGACATAAACAGTTCCAATTCCAATCTCTACAGTCAAAACCTACACAGTTAAATGCCTTAATAGAGAGCAGAAAGCATTCATTAAGTTCTGTCATACTCAACAGTGATGAAGAAAATTTAAATTAAGAGAGCCTGATCTTTAGGAAGTTGGCAAAAAAAAAAAAAAAAAAAAAAAAGGGTAGCATCCAAGACTACTCTTGCTGAGACATTTGGTCCAGTCAGAGACAGCAAATCCATCTTCAAACAGCTCCCATTTGCTATTTCATGAAGAGCCCAAATTACCTAGCCCAAGGTCCAAGAAAATAGTTAGCTCTCTGCCATTAAAGCAACAGTCACTGAAATTTGGTAAAATTAGTCCTGTTATGAATAGAAGATTGAAGACAAAAAGGCACTTTGCATTCCTTTCAATGTGACAACTCTGAATAGGGCTAAAAAAAAAAAAAAAAAAAAAAAAAGAATTCTGCCAGAGAATGATGAAGTAAAACCTCATTTTGGGCTTCTGAGTGCCTACTATCTCCCATCCACAGAACTAAGCATTTTACAAAAGTAATCTCACTGCAGCCCAGGGAGGCAGGCAGTGGGTATTATCCCCATTTTAAGACAAGGAAATGGAGATAGAAAAGATTATCTGATTTTTCCAAGATTTCATAGCAGAGTTGTGGTTCAAACCCATGTGTACTAGTTTTACTGCAGATGAGAAACTGCGAGGGTTTGGCTGAGCTGGTAAGTGTCAGTCCAAGATAAATGGACACTCTGAGTATCAAAAAAAATATTGTCTGCAATGTACAGAAATACAAAATATTAAAAAATCTAAGCTTTATCATGGAAGTCTCCAGGGTATCAGGCAGATTCTCTGAAAATCAATAAAGAATAAAGCATTTTTCCTGCTTTCCTGGTACAAACTATATTTCAGAGAAAAAAAAATTTGATGAGGGAATTCTTTGTTTAGAAAGATGTTAGCTAATAAAAATAGAAGGAATAACAAGATTTAGAGAAATCTCTTTTTTTTTTTTTTGTGGGTACCGGGGGTCAACCTCAGGACCTTGCGCGCCAGTAGGCGCCCGTGCTGCTGAGCGATATCACCGGCCCTTTTTTCGTATGTGGGTTCTAGGAGTTGAACTTGGGCCCTCGCACTTGCCAGGCAGGCGCTTATGCCGGTGAGCCATCTCACCGGCTAGAGAAATCTCCATTTTATAACTCTAAATGAAATACAGGCAACAGTCTTCAATGGATGCTAAAACCGTTAAGTGAAAGGGTTTAAGGGAATTCTATTTTGTGGAAATTAGGCTGATACCATCTGAGCCCAGGTGACAACCCAGTGGTTGCCAGGGGTTCGAGGAAGGGGAGAATGGGGAGCTACTGTTTAATGGGTACAGAATCTCAATAATGTAAGAAAAAAGAGATATGAAGATGGGTGGTGATGGCTATGATTGTACAATATTCTGAATGAATTTAATACCACTGAACTCTATACTTAAAAATAGTTAAGATGGTAAACTTCCTGTATATGTATTTTATCATAACAAAAACGAAAACAATTATCCAGCAATTCCACTCATAGGTATAGACCTAAAAGAACTGAAAACAAGGTCTCAAATAGCTGCCCATGAATGTTAACAATACTATTTACTGTTATAATGTCCAAGTGTCCATAAATACACAAACAAAATGTACTATCTCCAAGCAATGCAATATTATTCAGACATAAAAGGAATGAAATTTTCATACGTGCTGCAGTATGGATAACTCTGAAAACGTTATACTAAGTAAAAGAAGCCAGACATCTAGGCAGAAAAGGACAATTATTATGATTCCACAAAATATCCAAAATAGGGGCCGGTGAGACGGCTCAGCGGCTTAAGCGCCTGCCTTGCAAGCGCGAAGGCCCGAGTTCGACTCCCGGAACCCACATACGAAAAAGGGGCCGGTGATATCGCTCAGCGGCACGGGCGCCTGCTGGCGCGTGAGGTCCTGAGGTCGACCCCCCGGTACCCACAAAAAAAAAAAAAAAAAAAAAAAAAAAATATCCAAAATAAGTTCACAGACAAAAAGTAGAAGAAAGAATACTAGGCGATGAAGACAGGAAAGATGGCAGTTACTGCTTAATTAGTATGGAGTTTCTGTTGGGGGTGATGAAAAGTTCTGGAAATGGATAGTGGTGATGGTTACAAAACACTGTAATTGTACTTAATGCCACTGAATTGTACACTTAAGTATGACTAAACTGGTAAATTTTATGCTATGTGTATTTTATCACAATAATTTTTTTTAAAACTGAGTGTTGTGGTGCACACCTGTAATCCCAGCACTCAGGAGGTTGAAGCATCAGGATCACTATGAGTTCAAGGTCAGCCTGGGCTACCCAGTGAGTTCAAGGCCAGCCTGAACTACACAATGCGACCCTGTCTCAAAACAAACAAACAAACAAACAAAAACATACATATACACAAAATTTTTTTTAGAAAAGAAAAATGAATTTAAGTGTGATAACCAAACTTATTTGTTAGGATGTGATATAGTATTATGAAGTATTCTTACTCCACAAAGAACTGAAACCTAATGAAGCCTCTATCACATGCTGGCAGTTCAGTGGAAATCAACACATAGATAAACAAATTAAATGCCACCACATTAAAGGAATCACCCAGACCCAGGGTGTAGGATAAACATTTAACCAAAAAACATAGCATATTGGGCCAGTGAGATAGCTCAGCGGCATAAGCGCCTCCCTGGCAAGCGCGAGGTCCTGAGTTCGACTCCTGGTACCCACATATGAAGAAAGGGCCAGTGATATCGCTCAGCAGCATGGGCACCTGCTGGCATGCGAGGTCTTGAGTTCGAGCCCCGGTACCCACAAAAAACAAAACAAAAAAAAACATAGCATAGAAAAAAAGAGAAGGGAACTGGTGCAGAGTAAGAGACTAAAGTGATAGAAAAACAAAATACATCATGTGCACTCTGATCCTGATGTGAATAAATCAAACACAGAAAAGCTACATCTGACACAAATGGGAAGCATGAGTAAGGACTGGGTATTAGAACAGAATTATTAACTTTAGAACTGGTATTATTACAAGGAGATTATGCTTACAAAAACAACCAAAGGCCATATTACAAATGAACACTGAAAGATGTATATGTAAAAGGCATCACATCTGGGATGGGCAATGTACTAATAACTGCAGAGGATGCATGACGGTACATGAGGTTCATTGTGTTATCCTTTCTTTCTTCGCATTTGTTTTAAATTGTCCACTAGAAAAAGCTTTTAAAGGCCGGTGAGATGGCTCAGCAGCGTATGCACCTGCCTGGCAAGCGCCAGGGCCCGAGTTCAACTCCCAGAACCCACATATGAAAAAAGGGCCGGTGATATTACTCAGCGGCACGGGCGCCTGCTGGCACATGAGGTCCTGAGGTCGACCCCTGGTACCCACAAAAAAAAAAGGAAAAAAGGAAAAAGCTTTTAAAACTCCACCATATTGAAGAAAGACATTCTAAAATCAATAGACTGAGAAGATAACTGTAAATAGAATTAAGGTCCAAAGGTAACAGCTAAAACAATGAGGTAAGATAAAAAGGGATGGCTGACGTGGGTGTTTGGTTTGGAACAATTGATACATGTAAGACTTCACCACCAAACATATGGAATGAAAGCCGCAGCAGCAGCAATCTTCAAAATGAATATACTCCAAGTAAACTCTAAAATGAGTACTTAGTAGATGCCATATGGTGAGGACTGCACATGAGAATGGGGGTGTAAAAGTAATGTGGACAGTTATGAGTATCTTAATAGGCGATACTCAATAAAGTCTGATTTATCCAAAATATAGCCAATGAAAAGACACAAATAGACTGATGAATGACTACAATAAAAGTCTTAGTGTTAAGAAACCTCTGATAAAAAAAATAAGGTAATGTTCTCGGATATTCCTGCATCATGCATGTATAAAACAGAAGAGCAGCAGTAAAGGACAGAGGTCACATAAGATGCCAGGATTTGGGATCTGGAATTCTGACCATCCTTATTCATCTTTTTTTCTCCAGGAGCATGATCTTTAGATATTCTCAACAGGTTTAAAAGAGTTAACTGGATTCAAATTCTTCAAAAACTGGTACTTTGGGCCGGTGATGTAGCTCAGCGGCATAAGCACGTGCCTGGCAACCGTGAGGTCCTGAGTTCGACTCCCAGTACCCGCATAAAAAAAAAACAAAAAAACAAAAAAACCCAAAAAACTGGTACTTCATCTAAGGCAGACGTTATTCTTAATTAACCAAAAGATAAAATTCATCAAGATACAGTAACGGGGGCCGGTGAGATGGCTCAGCGGCTTAAGCGCCTGCCTGGCAAGCGCAAGGGCCCGAGTTCGACTCCCGGAACCCACATACGAAAAAGGGGCCAGTGATATCGCTCAGTGGCACGGGCGCCTGCTGGCGCGCGAGGTCCTGAGGTCGACCCCCCGGTACCCACCAAAAAAAAAAAAAGATACAGTAACAATCTTCTAACCATTGTGGATTAAGAGGAGTCAAAGCCCAAGTCCCTTTTCTAGGAGTAAAGGAATCATGTTTCAAAAAGACACCTTCCCAGTAAGGGTAAGGAGATAGCAAAAGAGAGGGAATGACTGACAGTCCAAATAAAGCAGAGCACCCAGTATCACTGCAAGCATCCATCCTCAGACGCGTATAATATCCACAATTCCAATCTTTACCTTGGGTGTTCTGGAAGTAGTGTCGCCACAAAGGTCTGATTTTGTCCTGGCCACCAACATCCCAGACTGTGAAGCTGATATTTTTATATTCTACTGTCTCTACATTGAAACCTAAATTGGGAAGATGGAAAAAACTTTTCAATATGATTTTTGTGGTTCAATTCAAAATCATTTCTACTAATATTTACATAGTACTTTTTAATTTATAAAGCAGTTTGTCAGTCAAAGATCCATAGTTTACAAAGAGAATGTACTAGCTTATTCTGCCATTCATCATGCCTGGTATCTCAAACCACCTCTGCTCTCCTATTTCTAACAACTCAACTTCCTTTTGTCTCAGCGCAAGACTTTACAGTATACTTCAGAGAAAAGAGAAGCCATCCATGGAACAGATTTCTACTTCCCACCACATGATGTAAAAACTTAGCTACATCTTTTCCCACATCTTTCTCCCTTCACGTTGGAACAATGGATGGGGACAACTAGCTACCACCAATTTCCTCCACTTATGTGCTAGATCCAATACAGCTTGATTGGATAACCTTTTATTATTGTTATCCTCTCCTCCATTCAAACATCTCCAACCTTTTCTCAGGATGCCTAAGTCATTTACAAATTAAAAAAAAATCCCTTCCCCTCATCTTCACTTGCTACCATCCTCTTTTATTTTTATTAGTACATGTTTGCAGTACATAATATTTGTATTTCCGTGTGGAGTTGAAACATGCACACAACACATCTTAATTCCTTTTTCATCCCCTTCCCCTCCCCTTTTGCCCTCTCCCTTCATCCCTTGATCCCCTTCCCATTTGAGAAAGATTTATCTCCCTATCTTTATTTTGCTATTTATATATTACATTTCTCATACAAGAGAAATCATGCATATTTAAGCTTGTGTCTGATTATTTCATTTAATATTATGGTCTCAAAGTGTACCCATTTTCCTACAAATGACACATGTTTATCCTTCTTTATGGCAGAGTAGTATTCTATTGTGTGTAAATACATTTTCTTTATCCACTGATCTGATTTCTTTATTCTGGGACCTACAGGATGCTCCCAGATTTAGCAACTGTGAATTGCACAGATATAAACATGGGTGTGCATGTATCACTGTAATATGATGTCTTTAACACCTTCAGGAAGATAACCTAGAGGGGGAGCACCTGGGTCAAATGGAATTTCTAGTTTTAGTTTTTTGAGGAATATCCACACTGATTTCCATAGTGCTTGTGTTATGGTTTGTGTCTAGATGTCCCCCAAAGTCTCACGTGGTCATAGGGTTTTTTTCAGAGGTGGCTGAATCTAGAATGTGTGATTGATTTGTAGCGCAATGCTGAGATTAAGGGTGGGTGATTGCTGGATCAGTCCACTGACTGGATTGGCACCACCCTAATCCCTATAGACTGGATACAATAAAAGGGACAGAAAGAGGCTTGTCTCACTCTCATTGCTTTCACTTTCTTCCACTGCCATGAACTGTTGCCCCTCTGCCATGTGCCATCCTGCCTTGGAGCCAGCTAATTATGGACTGAAACCTCCACAAACTGTGAGCTAAATAAACCTTCCCCCCTTTAACTCAGGGTGTTGGGTTTTTGTCTCAGCAACAAGAAAAGTAACTAAGACAGCTTGTACAAGTTTACATATCCACCAACAATGTAGAAGGGCTCCTTCTTACTCACAGCCTTGACAACATTGCTACCTTGACGGTATTGTTATTACCTGATTTCTTGATGATGGCCATTGTGGGGTAAGATGGAATCTCAGCATTGTTTTAATCTGCATTTCTCTAATGACCATCAATATTGAGCATTTTTTTGTGTATTTATTGGACATTTGTACTTCATTTCACTTGTACATTTTTTTTGATTGGGTCTTTTATATTGGGGAGTCTAACTTCTTTGAGTTATTTATTCTAAATATCAGATCTCTGAGGAACACTTGAAAAAATTATTTCCTATTCTGTAGATTTTCTTTTCATTCTGTTGGTTTCTTTTGCTGTGCAGAAGCTTTTTAATTTGATATGATCCTATTTGTTGATTCTTGATGTTATTTCTTGTGCGATTGGGGTTCTGTTCAGAAAGTCCTTCCCTATGCCTATGACTTCAAGTGTTTCACCTATTTTATCTTCCACCACGTTAAGTGTTTCTGTTTTAACATTTAGTTCTATGATCCATTTTGATTTTAGTTTAGTACAATGGTGAGAGATATGGGTCAAGATTCAATATTCTGCATGTGGATAGCCAATTTTCCCAGCACCATATATTAAAATGGCTATCTTTCCTCCAGGGTGTCTTTTTAGGCCTTTTGTCGAAGATCAAAGAGTTGAATGTGCTTGGGGTTGTTTCTGCATCCCCTAATCTGTTCCACTGATCCTCATGTTGGTTTTTATGCCATTACCACATGGTTTTCATCACTATAGCTTTGTAATATAACTTCAAATCCAGGATTGTGATGCCTCCTGCTTTGCTCTTGTTACCTAGGCTTACTTTTGCAATTCTGAGTCTCTTCTAATTCCACATGAATTTTAGGATCATTTTCTCCAGTTCTGTGAAGAATGATGTTGGTATTTTGTTTGAGACTGCATTAAATCTGTATATCAATTTTGGAAGTATGGTCATTTTGACTATACTGTTTCTGCCTATTCAGGAACACAGGATATCTTTCCACTTTCTGATGTCCTCTTTGATTTCTTTATTCAGAATACTATAATTTTCATTGTAGAGGTCTTTCACTTCCTTAGATTAATTCTTGTGTACTTAACATTCTCTTGGTGCTATTAGTGAATGGTATTTTTTCCTAATTTCTTTCGCAGTGTATACAAATGATATTGATTTTTTTTTTTTTTGTGGGTACCGGGGGGTCGACCTCAGGACCTCGCGCACCAGCAGGCGCCCGTGCCGCTGAGCGATATCACCGGCCCCTTTTTCGTATGTGGGTTCCGGGAGTCGAACTCGGGCCCTCGCGCTTGCAAGGCAGGCGCTTACGCCGCTGAGCCATCTCACCGGCCCCTGATATTGATTTTTGTATTGATTTTGTATCCTGCTACATTACTGAATTAAGTTATTCTAAAGAGTTTTTTGGTGGATTTTGGGGGGGTCTTCTATATACAGAATCATATCTACAAATGATAATTTGACTTCTTCCTTTCCTATACATATCCCTTTTATTTCTTTTTCTTGCCTAACTGCTCTTGCTAATGTTTCAAGTACTAGATATTCTTGTCTTGTTCCTGATTTTAGAGGAAAAGCTTTCAGTTTTCCCCCAATTTAATGTGATCTTGCCAGTAGGTTTGTCATAGATGGCTTTTATCAGATTGAGGTAAGGTCCTTCTATATCTGTTTTTTCAGTGTTCTTATCATAAAAGGTATTGGATTTTATCAAAGGATTTTCCTGCATCTATTGAGATGAGCATATGAATTTTGTCCTTGTTTCTATCTATATGATATATTACATTTATTGATTTGCATATGTTGAACCATCCTTGCTTCCCTGGGATGAACCTACTTAGTCATGATATGATCTTTTTGATGATTTGTTGCATTGTTTGTCAGTACCTTGTTGAGGATTTTTGCATCTATATTCATTAAAGAGATTGGTCTATAGTTCTCCTTTTGGTTGGAACCATGTCTGGTTCTTTTGTTTGTTTTGAGACAGGGCCTCACTATGTAGATAAGAGGGACCTTGAACTCAGTGTGCCCCCAGGGTGGCCTTGAATGTGATCATAGTTGATTTTCTTGCTTCAGCCTCTTGAATGCTGTGATTACAGGTGTGCGCTACCACACCTGGCTGGATGCTTGTCTAGTTTTAGTGTCAGGTTAATGATAGCTTCCAGGAATGACTTTGGAAACACCCCTTCCCTTTCAATTTTATTAGAGAGTTAACGGAGTATTGGTGTTAGATCTTCCCTAAGTTTTTGTAGAATTCAGCAGTAAACCTATCCAGATGAGGTCTTTTCTTAGTTGGTATTATTGCTTCAATTTAATTGCCTGTTATTGGACTATTCAGGGTTTTTTAATATTCTTGGTTCAGTTTAGGTAAGTCATATGTACCTAGGAATCTATCCATTTCTTCAGAATTCTCCAGTTTATTGGTGAACAAGTATGGGAAGTAGCTGTTAATAAACCTTTTGATTTTAGCAGTGCCTGTTGTGATTTCACCTTTTGCATTTTTAATTGCACTGATTTAGACTTTTTCTCTCCTCTTCGAGTGATTGGTAAGATTGGCTAATGGTTTGCCTATTTTGTTTATTCTTTCATAGAACCAATTCTCTGATTCATTGATTCTTTGTACTTTCTTTTTTTTTTTTGGTGTCAATTTCATTGATTTCTGCTCTGATCTTTATAAATACCATGTTTTCCCAAAAATAAGACTTAACTGGAAAATAAGCCCTAGTATGATTTTTCAGCATGCTTGTAATATAAGTCCTACCCCAAAAATAAGCCCCAGTTAAGACTGTCAGCCAGATGGATGCATTTAGTACATCTGTTGTAACACATGATGGACATACTGAATTATAAAATATTAATATATAATAAAATACAAATAAGTATTATTGATATTCTTAAAATAAATGATAATATAAATTACAATTAAGTATTTGTAAATACCCAAGCAGGTGTCTTTGGATGAGAGATAAACACCTATGTAAACAGATGAACTCAAGACTTATTGCCAAATGACCAATCAGGGTGTAGACACAACACACAAATAACATGCACACTTGAGAATGAATGGACATGGTTGTGTCTGATATGAATCGTCATAATTTAATATGTTGTGTGTTGTAACAGACGTCCTTAATCCACTCATGTAAGATAAAGAAACACTTTCTGAATTTTGGTGTCTGTAACTTTTCGTCACTTTAAAGTGGACTATCACTCTTAACTGTCATCATTTTGGTTGCCATTTCTGTCTCGTAAGTCTTCAATTAACACTTGACTTTTGGGGGATATTTTTGTTTTTTTCAGACAAGGTCTCACTGTGTAGTTCAGCCTGATCTTGAACTCACTATGTAGCCCAGGCTACTCTCGAACTCATGGTGATCCTCCTGCCTCAGGCTCTGGAGTGCTGGGATTACAGGCAAATTAACACTTGATTTAATGGAAACTTCATGAAGCCTGGCATGCAAGAGGCTGCAACTTGGGTGAAGAATTCACGGGATAAAATCACTGATAGCTGTGTTGCCAATGCATTACAAGCACGCTACATGGACAAGAAGTACTCATTTCAGGATAGCTCTATTGCTGGACATGAGAGACAAGAGCCAATGGTTCTACAGGAAATGGAACTGCAAGAAATTCAGGCCTGAATTTGGGGTTTGGAGAGTTATGATGATCCAGAAGATGACATGACTGTATTTGATGTAGATGTAGATTTTTGTACATGAATAAATACAGATTATTTTACACACAAAAAAATAAGATAGCTCCTGAAAATAAGCCCCATTGTGTCTTTTGGAGCAAAACTTAATATAAAACCCAGACTTATTTTCAGAGAAATGTGGTATATCCTCCAACCCAGACTTCTGTCCTCATTTCAGAGGTTCATAATCCAACATCTTCACTTAGATGTCTCCACAACCTCAGACAAGGCAATCTTTCAAAAACAGAGCTTAAGATCCCCATCCCTTCAAACTGCTCTCTACTAGTTATCCCCTCATTACCTTCAGACTGAAAACCTGGGAGGCATCCCTAACACTTCCAACTCTCACACCCAAAATTCCATTACCAAACCTTATCAATTCAATCTCCTAGATAACTAATACTCACCCTAACTCAATAGACTATCATTCCTAGCTTCCATTATTGAAATACCCTAACTCTCTGTGGTTACTCTTCCTCTCTCCAGCCACTTACCATTTTCTTTCCTTGCCCCCTGCCCCCAGTATTGAAGGGATTTGCACTAAGCTACATCCTCAGCCCATTCTTTATTTTTTGAGACAGAGTCTAGCTAAGTCAGTAAATTGTTCAGGCTAGGCTCAACTTTACAATCCTCCTGCCTCAGCCTCCTATCTCTTACCTCAGTGCTAGAATTACAAGCCTGTCCTTTTGGGCTTAACCATTCACCATTTTCTAATCAGAGTGACCTGTTAAAAACACATAATGTACAGGAGCCGGGGGTATAGCTCAGTGGCATGGCACCTGCCTGGCAAGTGCGAGGTCCTGAGTTCAATTCCCAGTTCCAAACACACACACACACACACACACACACACACACACACACACACACACACTTAATATGGTCATGATGTATATCATGATGTATATCATCTCTACACATTTATATTTGATTGAAATATTTAAAATTTTAAAAACCCTATACAGTAAGTCCCTGGCTTACAAATGAGTTCTGTTATGGGAGAACATTTATAAGTCAGATTTGTTCATATCTGACAAGTGAGTCTTATACAGTACACCTGTGAAAGTTCACAACTCACACGTTCTTAAATCAGTGACCTACTGCACTGAAGCCCCAAACATGACTGCCAGGGCTCTCAATACCTGGACCCGATCATCTTCCAAACCTCAATTCTAGCCATGCTTTGTTTTAGTAAGAGAAACTCATTACATTTCAACAAGTAAAATTTTTGCTAAATAAATATATAAACCCAACAGGATTTCAATCCTATAGTGATGGGGCGGGGTGGAAACAGCAAAACTGCTTTAAATTTATCCAGAAAAATAACCAAGTAAGCTAATTAGGAAATATCTGAAAATGAATAATAATTATTTCTAAAGATATTACCGGGCCAGTGAGATGGCTCAGTGGCATAAGCGCCTGCCTGGCAAGTGTGAGGTCCTGAGTTCGACTCCCTGTATCCATACGCTGGTGATATCGCTCAGCGGCACAGGCGCCTGCTGGCGCGCGAGGTCCTGAGGTTGACCCCCCGGTACCCACAAAAAGAAAAAAAAAAAAAAAAAAAAAAAGGATATTACCAAGGCCTAGTAATACTTGAATAGAGTTCAAGTGAATACAACAGGAAGTCATCCAGAAATAGACACAAATACAGTAAGAATTGGTATATGATAAGGCATTGTAAATCAGCACGGAAAGGTTATCCAGCAAATGGCACTGGGTAACTATCTACTCCTACAAAGTCTGGTACATAGTCATTAGTCATAATGTTGCTATTTAAATTTAAAGCTAAATACTGTACAATAGTACATTTCCAGCTGGGCATGGTGGTGCACACCTGTAATCCCAACACTCAGGAGGCTGAGGCAGGAGGATCACCATGAGTCTGAAGCCAGCCTGAGCTTTACTGTGAGTTCAAGGCTAGTCTGAACTACATAGCAAGACCTCGTCTCAAAAAAAAAAGTACAGTTCCTTACTTGTACTTGTCATATTTCAAATTGTGATAGTTAACTGTGATGTCAGCTTCAACAGATTATCTGGATGATTGAAATGTAAGCCAAAAACTGAGGAGGTAAGAGCCACCCTGGGTGTGAGTGGCACCAGTCAATAGGCTTATAGCCTGAATGGAATAAGCAGGGAAACAAAGAAGGAAGTCTTGCTTCTGTTTCTTCAGAGGAGCTCCAGTCTTTGCCTTTGCCTTGGATGTCCACTTTCTGGCTTCCAGGCAGACTCTTTAGCCTTCCTATGCAAACACTTTGGCTTCCTGATACAGATTTGCACAGGACTCTACAGTGAGCTCCAGGCTTTCAACCTTTGACTGGATCTTTTGGATCTCCAGCATGCAGACAGCCCTTTTACCCTTGTCTTAGTTACTTTTCTCGTTGTTGAGACAAAACAGCCAACACCCACAAGTTAAAGGAGGAAAGGTTTATTTCAGCTCACAGTCTATAGATGTTTCAGTCTGTATTAGGCTGGCACCAAGGCGGAGTGGCATGGCAGAGGGGCAACACAGAGGAGAAACAGTCCATGGCACAGCAGGGAGGAAGCAGCAAGTGAAGCAGCAAAGGAAGCCATCCTTTCCCTTTTATCCCATCCAGGCTACAAGCCTTTTGGGTGTTGCCACCCACACCCAGGCTGGGCCTTACCATTATCCATACCTAGAACCATGCTAAACCAATCAGTAGACTATTTAGTATCACACACCCTTAATCCCAGTATCACACACCCTCAATCCCAGTATCACACACCCTCAATCCACATTCACATACCCTAGATCCAGCCACCTCTGAGAAGCCCCACCTATGAGTACATGAGGCTTTGGAGGGATATCTAGATACAAAACATAACAGCACTCTTCCACACCTGACTCTGCAGGTGACCACTGTAAGCCTACCTTGTAAATCCTTACATATTTATATATCTTGTGTTAAATCTGTTTCTCTAGTGAACACTAACTAATACTGGGGATGTGACCAGGGAAGGTATATCCCCTTCCTGGCTATTCCTTTGACTCTCTCTGCTTCCTGGCTGCCATGCCATGCGCTGCTTTCCCTCTGCTACGCCCCTGTGCTATGCTGTCCTGTCTTGGAGCCAGCTGACTATGGACTGAAATGTGAGCCAAAATGAACCTCTCCTCCTTTAAGGTGCTTGTGTTGGGTCTTATGTCTCAACAACAAGAAAGTAACTAAGACTCAAGTATTTAACAGCCACTTGTAGCTACTGGGGACCCTACTGCATAGTGCACACACAAAACATTTCCATTAACACCAAGAATGCCATTGGGTACCACTGGCTTACCCACGTGAAAAAGAAAACCAAACCCTTACATTACTCATAACACTGAAATGGTGTAAATGGATAAAATTTTTGTTTCATTAAAAATTTAAAACCCCATAAAATTAGTAGGAAAAAAATAAAAATAATGGTGAATATTTTTATGATTTTGAAGGAAAGAGTTTCCTCAAAATATTATCAAAACTAAAAAAGAAATTATAAATTTGGATACCAAGTAATTTAAAACTATCCTGTGGCAAAATGCAGAAAAAAAACAAGCTTGAAAGATAAATCATGAGTTTGAAAAATGAACACATAAGACTTGTTCCTGACCCACAAAGTCCTTCAGATCATTAAGAGACAAAGACTCCAACAGAAAAACAATTGAATAATATTAAAAACCAAGTCATAGAAGAATAAGTACAAAAGGCCAATGGACATTTGAATATATTCACTTACAATAAAATAAATCCTGGCTGCGTGTAGTGGCACATGCCTGTCATCTCAGCACTCTGGGAAGCTAAGTCAGAAGGACTGCAAGTTCAAGCCCAGCCCAGGCAACTTAGTGATTTAGTGAGACCTGTCTCAAAATAAAAAATGAAGAAGGTCTGGGGATGTAGCCCAGTGTGAAGGTCCTCTGTGCTTTTCCCTATCAAATTGTCAAATTTCCAGGAGAAATAAGCATTTTTTAATTACTGGTGCCAATATTTTTGGAAAATAGTCTGGGAGTCTGTGTGTGTGTATGTTTTAACAGAGTGAACCATCCTCCAAGAATTACTGTAAAAAAAAAAAAAAAAGTATATGTTTGCAAACATGTGAAAGATATTTACTTTGGTATCATTTACAAGAAAACAATTGCAAATAACCTAACCATCCATCAATGGAAATTAGTTTAAAATAAACCTATATAATAGAATACTAATCATTTATTAAACTTTGATGTTGCCAGGCATGGTGGCGCATACCTGTAATCTCAGCACTTGGGAGGCTGAGGCAGGAGAATCACCTTGATCATGTTCAAGGCCAGCGTGGGCTACATAGTGAGTTCAAGGCCTACTGAAACCCAAAAAAAGTGTGTATTTAAAAAAAATTGATTTTGACCGGTACCAACATCTTCCTTATCCCTTTCCTCCTTCGGTGAATGTGAGTTCATTCTTTTGGTGTCAGGTTAAGCATTGTTTCTTAGAAACACCTCTTCTGTGGGTTGCCTGGGCTTTTTCCTATAGCTGAACTCAGCTAATAAATCAGTTTCTGGTCCATGCCTCTCTCTTTCCAGGTGGTTTTTTATCCTCAAGTAGCACCGAGCATTCTCAATTGATGGCAGCAGTTTTCTGTGTGGGCAAACCCCACAGTGCTCATCAAATCCCTAATTGAATTACATTTGCTCATGTCTCATTGGCCAAAGCAAGTTATGTGACCAACCTCAGCTTCACCTTAATGGGGATTGCTCAACAGCATAGATACTGTGGGGGATCATTCACTGCGGGCCATTAGTTTAACAATTTACTACAGCATCAGTATTCAGTTCAATCACCAAATATTTACTAAACACCTAAAATGTGCCAGGCATTTTGCTTGATTCTGGGGACAGTGAACAAGACAAACATGATTCTGCCTTTATTTACATTGTTGGGAAAAAGACACTGAACAAGAAATCAGAAATATGTTTGAACTTTCTACAAACTTCAGGTTACTACACAAACTTAGAATAGGGTGAAATTGGTCCAAAGGTTCAGGAAAGGCATCCCTGGGAAATACTATTCAAACTGAGACCAAAAGAATGAGCTGGTGTTTACTAGGTAAAGAGAGGAGGGGCAAAGGAAGAAGGCAGAAAAACCTCCCAGAGAGGAAATGACATAGAAGGCAGACCAAGCATATTGGCAAGAGTAAACGCACGAGGGCCGGTGAGATGGCTCAGCGGCATAAGCGCCTGCCTGGCAAGTGCAAGGTCCTGAGTTCTACTCCCGGAACCCACATAAAGGAAAAAAAGGGCCGGTGATATCACTCAGCGGCACAAGCACTTGCTGGCAAGCATGAGGTCCTGAAGTCGATTCCCGGTACCCACATTAAAAAAAAAAGAAGAGTAAACACACGATTTTATAAACATATCCACCAAAATCTTAATACACACTTTAAAAAACCTGTTTTTCTGTATGTATGAAATTACAGAACCATGTATACTTTTTATAACTGGAAAAAGCCAAGCAATCACTTTATTTCCATTTGGCACTAATACATTTTTCAAATTGTATGCATGAACATTCTCACCCTTTTCCACCTTAATGCTGCAATTTCTGAAACTCTGCCCAGGGTGAAAGTTAACTGTTTAGGTCCTGTGCCCACGCAGCACTCAGAACAGTACTAACATTTACATATCATTCTGTAGAGTGTATCCTCACTCATGAGCTTGGTTCCCCAACAGTTTAGAAGGCAAAGATTAAGTTCTGTCAAAAGTGCCTTTGCAAATCACTTAAAAAGTCCATAAAACACAGCATCAGTGCACAGTGACACCAATGCTGCCAGACTGTCGGTTTCTTCAGTTGGACACCATCTCAAGTATTTGGCTTGAGCCACAGTGACGAGAAGAACTCACACTCCATCTTTAAACAGTAGGAGCACATTTGGTGGAATGAGATGCTTTCACTGAAGGAGACCAGCTGAGAATGGAGGCTGGCTGAGGAGGCAGCAGCAGATGCCCAGCTCTCACCTGGGGCTGTCAGGACATACACTGACTCAGGGGAATGGAGGCCAGAATTCTCATCACTGTTTCAATTGTTACTATCTTTTCCTTTTTTGTTAAGTAGACAGGGCTACATTTGCTTTGCCTAAATCTGTCCATATGACTCCCCTGTAAGCCTAGGAAAGTACTAGAGATGCTGAGGAGAAATTAGGAAAGTATATATAACCTGGTTTTTGCTATTGTAGCAACAGGAGTTTCAAAAAGAAATACAATATTCATTGATACAAGAAGCATGTAAAAGTATAACATACTAAATTGTACAAAGGAATTGCCACAGGTCGTTAACATACCTATTGTAGGGATGGTTGTCACAATCTCTCCCAGTTTTAATTTATACAAGATGGTGGTTTTTCCAGCTGCATCTAAACCCACCATAAGAATCCGCATCTCTTTTTTTCCAAACACACTTTTAAACAGCTTTTCAAAAATGTTCCCCATTGTAATTGAATTCTGTAACCTGAATAAAAAAAAAAAAAAAGCAGGTCAAATAATTACTCTTTGCTGAAATATAAAGGAACATTTGGGTGCATAAAATTACAAGTCTCAATTAGAGGTGGCTCCTAGTAAAAGTTACACAATGTTAAGTACTATACAGTTTGGCCAATAAGGAAAAGTGCATCTTGTTTTCAAAGGTAAAGCTTTTTGATGTCCTCCCAGAAAATTGCATTTTCCACTGCAGCATTCAAGTGGGCTACAAGGAAGCACAGCTTCAACGTCACACTATGGTGGCATCCTTCAGTCATCTTAAGTACAGAAACAATGACACAACACATCTGTATCTTGTTCTAAACTCTCTTGAAATTAGAATTTATGACACAGAGAACCTGTTTATCTTACAAAATATCAAAAGTCTTTAAGTCAGGTTAAATAACAATATTCCTTAGAAACTATAGCTGCTTTGGCTGCCAGACAATACCAATAAGTACCCAAAAAGAGAACCTAGGAAATTTCAGAGTTGAGGAAATCCTGCACTGGAAATTACTAGGAGAAATTACTAGGCAAAGAGTTGAGAAGATACCATGACATCCAGTATTTCGGGGGGGCGGGGAGACTATAACTTTACTCTCAACCAGTTTTTAAAACTTTATTGAAGTATAACTTACATACAGATATAAACATAATAACTATAAAGTTCAATGAATTTTTGTCAATCAAACACACCTAAATAGCCAGGTCAAGAAAAGATGATTATCTGACTAGATTCTCTTTGTGGTCACTCCCAGTCATTACTCCTTAAAAGGTAATTACTATATTGTCTTTTAACAGTGTAAATGTTCAATATTTTATTTCTCAGGAAAATGCCTAATAGATTATATAAAGGAAAGCAATAAAGTCAACTAGTTTTGAAGAAATGTAGTCTTTTAACAGATCAGCCTATTTGAATTGTGAGCCTGACATTCCAATGAAAAAAGTCCTATCATGTCTACAAACTCTAAATGAGCCCTTAGAAATCAATAAAGATTGTTCAAAAAGAAAAAGTCAGCTGGGTGTAGTGGCAAACACCTGTAATTCCAGCACTCTGGGAGGCTCAGGCAGGAGAATCGTAAATCTGACCCTTGCTTGGGCAACTCAGTGACTTAGGGAGACCCTCTCTCAAAATAAAAAATGAGAGACAGACAGACAGACTTGCTGCAAAGCCTGTGATTTTCCCTTTTAAATTGCTAACCAATCTTTACTCAGGGCAGGGCCAAGATACAGCAAGGCCATCCAATCTCCTATGCATCCCGACCCTAGTGACCTCAGCGGAGAGGTCACCATATTCCAGAAGCCCCTCCTCGGACATTCAAGAGTTCCCTACAGTATTAACATCATGGTCCACGTCTGAGTACACACCATTTCATTTTACAGCCAGAGAGGGCGAGCACAGCATTTCCGCTCTACACAAAGGAATAGTTAACCAAAACATGGAGACTTTTTAAATCATTCATAGAAGGCCCATTACAGGTCTAAACTAGTCCAGTATGGTGAAGTATTCAAAATCTTGTTGAGCGAAAAAACGAGAAATTCCTTTGCTTCTGCAAAAAGGACAAATCTCACAGAGAAGGCAAACTAAGGAACATGCTGAACTGGGGAAAGATACTTCCCGCTTACAGTCCCCTTGAGGGGGGCGGTGCCCGATTCCCCCTGCCAACCGCACACACCATTCCTCCCTGTTGTCACTCCCGCTTTTCTTTCCTTGTCTTCCTACTCCTGTGCTCGAGGTCCTAGGTCCCCAAGCTCAGATGGAGACATCCTGAAGTAAGACGCTGCCAACCTCAGAGCCTCGCAGGCATGCTCACCTTTCCCTGCTACAAGCACCAATGTCCAAGGGGGAAACGACGGCGCGACACAAGAGCACAAACGCCAGAAGTGGCCAAAGTGAGCGTGTGCGGCGGCCAAGCACGCGCTCTTTTTGGAAATGGGAAGGTCGCTTTCTGCCCGGGGCAGCCAGGCAGACAGGCCGCTCACTGCCCCTCGCTATCTGTGGGTCCTCGGGAAAGAGGAGGGCCAGGCGGCGAGGCCTTCCGAGCACCGATGGGATCACCACACCCCTGCCCTACAGAGGACGGGGAACAGACAGCGGAACTCAGCCCCTTTCCGCAGTCTTCCACTGCCCTCTAGTTTTCCCCCGCCGACAGGTACGAAGTCCAGCCCGGTAGAGTACTGAGTCGTGCAGTCCCTTCCTTCCAGCAACTCACCTGCCACCGTTATAAGCACCGTTACAAACACCACTAGCAACCCCACTGCCTTTAGGATTTCAACTCCCCTCAAGAAAATGGCTTCTAACGGGGGGGGGGGGGGGGACAGCAACCAACCAATTACTCACCGCCTCCTGAAGCCTTTGTACCAATGAACTCGAAGTTCCGTGAGTGAAGACTTGTCTGACCAATGCAAAAGACAATGAGGAGCCCCGCCTCCCGCGACCTAGGCAACAGCAGAAAGCCCTAGAAAAGCCAATGACTTCTCACTCTGTCCCAAGACTCGCGCTTGTGCTCCACCCTGATGTCATGCGCGACCAATTAGAAAAGCGAAAGAATTTCTGATTTGCTCGGCCAATCAACTCGGAAAAGTCTCAAGTATTAAACTAAACCGCGGAGTAGTCAAACCAACCGGGTGCGGGAAGGTGGGCGGGGCCAGGGTTCTAGCGGTATTTAAGGAAATTTGCCACGGTTGAGCTAAAAGTAGAAACTACCTTGGGACAGCGTTTCCTGTAGGAAATACCCAGACAACCGCACCAAAATTGGGCATAAAGATTTCCTATTCCGTATGAAGCTAGACGCTGTCTAGTCTGTAAACAAATTTTTAACAAGCCGGAGAGATACAGGCTCCTGCATTATCCGGACATCCTAGAACCACAGCCTTTACTTCCTGAGAAACGTTTTCAATAAGTCAGTACGCTAGATATCAACTTGTTTAGCTAAAAAGTTTACAAATACCTGTATGTAGTACATAACTGAAATAATCAAAATTACATCTATTAAATATATGCTATGTGCCACGAAGTATGTCCAGGACTTTATTTGCATGACCATAATGTCCCAGTGAGTTAGATATTTTTACTTTCATTTATTTACAAAGAGAAAAATTAAGTAGTCTGGCAGAGATTCAAGCCTGGATCTGCCTGGCACTTTTATCTTTTTAACTAGATAATTTCTCTTCTGAATACAATGATTTTATCTATAGGTATAGATACATAATAAAATTGAATATATATGGGTTTTTCAACACGATTCCTTAAAAATTAGTGTATATTTTCTACTATGTAGGGAAAGTTAAAGGGCCTCAATGAAGTTTCTGGCAAAAGAGTTAAACCCCTGCCAGAGAGAGAGCAGCTAAGAAAAACAGAAGAGCTGATAAGGTGGCCTAGCCTGGCTACCAAGGCCTCAATGGCCTCCTCCCTCACCTCCAATTAAGCACAAAAGAAACAAAGTGGGAAGGGGGGACGATATTATAGAAAACTCAGTATATAAAATATACACTAACACCTAGACACTCACACACCTATATATAAGTACATATTTATTTCATTATTGTCTCACCATATTAATACACTAAAATGCACATGTAGCCTTTTTACTCGACCTTGAATGTAAATCTCACAAGATAAGCACCTGGACAGCACAAAGAGACCACAGAAGTGCTTATCTGAAAATATGCATGTAGGCAATGGAAGGATCAATGGCCAAATCAGGGGTCTCAGAACCCAAAACAGCCAATCAAGTTATGACGACTCTGGAGGGGGAGAGTCCCTTTCCTGGCATATAATAAAGGAGGCTAAGAACAATGAACTTCAAGTTTTGGCTCTGGGCTCCCTATGTTACTCCGACGAGGTAGCTATCTATTTCCTTATTTCTCTCCTTTTCCCAATAAAGTGATTTTATTCCTTATTTCTCTCTCCTTTCCAATAAAGTGATTTTGTTTCTCCTTCTAAACTTATATCTCTAATTCTTTATTAATATTATATTGCCGGAAATGACAATTATATATAGTCATTTGTCAAAGTACATGGGAAAAAAGACGCACCCACCCCCCGGGGGGGAGGAAAGTGGAGGGGAAAGGAAAAAGGGGGAAGAAAATAACAATCAGACCCGGCATGGTGGCACACACCTGGAATCCCAGGACCAGTAGGCTAAGCCAAGAGGATATGAATTTGAGGCCAGTCTGGGCTACATAGTGAGTGAGTTCAAGGCCAGCCTGGGATACATAAAGAGACTCTACCATTGGTTGTAATCACAGAAGGTATTTTTGAGTTGGTAATGATGGAGATTTAATCCTCCACTTCTGACAACCCGAGAATATTCATTATTTTCCCAAGATGTCCATGGAGCCTATGAATAAAAAAAAAGTTTCTGCCTACATGGCATTTAGTTGCTAAACCATTACATATACATTTGTGTTAGTCATCTCTTCATTACTATAGCACAATATCTGACATAATTAGCTGAAAAAGAGGAAAGGTTTATTTTGGCTGGCAGTTTTGGAGATTTCAGTCCATGGTTGATTGGCTCCATTGCTTTGGTCCTGAAGTGCCACTATACATCAAATACGTGGAAGTGTGTGGCAGAGGAACCATGTTTACCTGATGAGGAAGGGGAGGAGGGAAAGAAGGGGACAGGAGGGAAAGAGAGGAAGAGAGAATATAGGAGAGAATATCAGGCTAGGGTATGACTCTAAGACCTTGTGATAGGCTCTGCCTTTTAAGGAGGTTCTGCCACCTTCTAATAGCACCATGGGCTGGGGACCAAGCCTTTAATATATGGACCCTTGGGCAACATTCTAGATCCAAACTATAGCAATATTGTATATAGTTTAATAATGATATGCCTGGGGATGCATGCTAGGGAAAGGCTAGAAGAAAATAGGCCTAACTTACTAGCAATGATATTCAGGAGGAAGGGGTGTGTGTTTTTCAAAGTGATTGAGAGAAAATGGTGTACTAGTTTTAAATTAAAAACTCAACTTATTTTAATAAAATAAGGGCTAGGGATTTGGCTCAGTGATAATGCACTTGTCTGGCATGCACAAGGCCAGGTTCGATCCCTAGCATTCCACCCTCCCCACCCCAAAAAAGAAAAAGAAAAGAAAAATTATTAGAAAGGAGGTTTGACTGAAAGCAAGATGGCTGTTCAGGAGACTTTTATCAATCTCAAATTACAATCACTCAATAAGCATGAATTGCTTATGGCTGTATGGATTTGGTGGGGTTTTTTTCCTTAACAGAATACACTTCTTGTCAATTTAATGTTATCTGCAAAGCATGGAAAGCACAAAGTGTTCTTGGAAGAAGCATGGAGAGAATTTCACGCTGAAAAACCTCTTATTTGGCAAAAGCTCCCTACTCTGGGTCAGACTTTAAAACTGATTAATAGTGTTACTAGGATCGGTCTCAGTAATAGTAGTAATGGTATAGAAGCTAATATCTACTGTATATCTGCTAGTTCAGCTGCTGAATATGTAGTAGTCAATGATAATCATTTACTTCTCATATAAAACAGTGAAGTTTAGAGAATTTAAAAGTGAGCAAGGGGGAGGCAGTTTAGCAGTACAGCACTTGCCTATCATGTGTGAAGTCCTGGGTTCCATATCCGGTACTTTGCAGTACTTTTCAAAAAAAAAAAGTCAGGTAGTATGCCTAGATCACTTTTTCTGAAGTACCACTAAACTTACTGCTCTAATCTGGTCAAGCTTCTGTTCAAAGGGCCGTCTTCTGCCTCTCACGGGAAATTTTCTGTATCTGTTCTTTGCCCTCAAAACAGCTCTCCAAGAAATGCACCCTCAGAGAAACCTTAAGCTACACTTCTACCTGTCTCCAGGAAGACAGGCAGCCAG
The DNA here is from genome assembly GCA_028451465.1 of Erethizon dorsatum. NCBI lineage: Eukaryota > Metazoa > Chordata > Mammalia > Rodentia > Erethizontidae > Erethizon > Erethizon dorsatum. Next base: position 20,004,259 of record CM051826.1, read on the forward strand.
TGTGTGGGCCTCTAGTGTCTTTAGTTTCTAGGCAACATAGCTCCTCCTAGGAGACTTTGACTTCCTTTTCTCAAAATGCATGAAAGCTCATCAGACCAATATCTGAAAACTCCCTTTTCAAAGAGATACAGGCAGCTCTCTGGCCCCATAATTGAACATGCAGGGTTAGGCAGCCTGGCAAGAGCATTGGGGCTGCCACTAAAGGACCATCTGGTTTCCATAGCAACATTCCTTCCCTTCCATGGAGGAGCCTATCATCTTTCCTGCCCACTCAGACTTTCCAGAATGAACTGATTTTCGTGACTATCGGTGTTTGTCTTTGATACTGTGAAAAGAAAAAAAAAAACAAAAAAAAATTCATTTAAAAAAAAAGAAAACAAAACCAAAACACTTGACCACACTAGAATGCTGCATTACATCAGCCAGTCTTCCTTTCCTTTTTAAAATTCCATATCATTTCTCTATTGTGTTTGATTCTCTAGCCTTATCCATAATTTTTGAAAATAAACTTCTCTGACAGAAAGCAAACAAGATGGCAACTCCATCATCCTAAACCTGTGATGGGCTATAAAATTAAGCGTTCACAAGGTAGGCTGGCCTGGCAGTTAGGATTGCATGCAGAAGGAAAAGTATTTAAAGGGGGGGGGCGCTCTGAAGACCACCTTTGTGCCACAATGACCTCTGCAAGAGGATCATTGCAGATCTTGACCTCTCTGGTTGGTCTGTCTGTCTCTCTCTCTCTCTCACACACACACACACACACGTACACCGCAGATGCCTTCTGACACTTACAATGCAGTGGTGAATTCACTGAACAGGACTGCTCCCTGAAATATCTGCATACAAGCCTGCTGAAAAGCCTTTAGAATGCATGCCCTGCAGTGACTAAGAATTCCTATTTCTGTCCACAGTGCCATTTGTTTCACCTTATAGTTTCCATAGACTAAGTGTAGTTTTCCTTTGGTTAAGTGGAAAGCACCAAAATGTCACATTGCTTTGTTAAAGTGTATCACAGTGAATCATCTCACTGCTATGTTGTTTAATATTACTTTCACTCATCAAAACACAGGGGAAATTCATCCCCCCACCCCAGGTGAATTCTGTTATCCACCTGTAATCCCAGCACTCTGGGAGGCTGAGGCAGGAGGATTACAAGTCTGAGCCCAGGCTGGGTAACTTAGTGAGACTTTGTCTCAAAATAAACCATGAAAAAAGGGCTGGGGATACAGTTCAGTGTGAAGGCCCTGCGTTCAATCCCCAGTACTGGAGGAAAAAAATCTGTTACCACAACTGTTTTTTTTAAAGAGAAAAAAAAAATAGAACAAAATTTCAAAATAACATAATAAGAGGGTAACAATGGTCAATACATTGCATATTGTTATCTTTAAATTAGTTACTCAGAGTACAAGATATCAGCATTCAATTGTCCAAACAATATTAGCACAGACCTTTCTTTTCAATGAACTAAGAGAAACTGGTAGTGTATCTATCTTAACTATATTTTATATATATATGGGCTTTTTTTTTGCCTTTCCCTTCCTTCTTTTCTCCATTCCCCCATCCCAGTTTCTCTTTCCTTTTGAACAGTTTCTTCCCATTTTACGATATCTATTGTACATTTTGGATCTCATTTACTCTTTCAGATTCTCACATTAGGGAGGCAATATGATATTTACACATGTGCATCTGGTTTATTTCACTTATGAGTATAGTCTCTAGTTGCATCCATTTACCTATAAAAGTCTCCAGCTTATCCTTCTTTATGGCTGAGTAGTACTCCGTTATATAAAAATACCACATCTTGGGGCCGGTGAGATGGCTCAGCGGCTTAAGTGCCTGCCTTGCAAGCGCGACAGCCGGAGTTCGACTCCCGGAACCCACATACGAAAAAGGGGCTGGTGATATCGCTCAGCGGCATGGGTGCCTGTTGGCGCGCGAGGTCCTGAGGTCGACCCCCCCGGTACCCACAAAAAAAAAAAAAATACCACATCTTTTTTATCCATTCCTCAGTTGATGGGCATTTGGGTTGTTTCCAAGATCTAGCTATTACAAATTGTGCAGCTATAAACATGGGTGCACATATATCACTGTGGTACGATGTTTTTTAATTCTTCTGGAAAGATACACAGAAGGGGAAGAGCTGGGTCAAATGGGACCTCTAATCCTAGTTTTTTTTTTTTGTTTTGTTTTGTTTTATGTGGGTACCGGGAGTTGAACTTAGGACCTTGCACTTGCCAGCATGCGCTTGTGCCACTGAGCAATATCACCTGCCCTTTTTTTTCCTTTATGTGGGTACCGGGAGTCGAACTCAGGACCTCGCGCTTGCCAGGCAGGCGCTTATGCCGCTGAGCTATCTCACCGGCCCTAATGCTAGTTTTTTAAGGAATCTCCACACTGCTTTCCACAGTGGTTGCACCAGTCTACACTCCCACCAACAGTGGAAAAGGGTTCCTTTTCCCTCATAGCCCCTCCAGCATTTGTTATTAGTTGATTGCTTGATAATAGGCATTCTTTCTCAGGTGAGATGGAATCTCAGTGTTGTTTTAATTTGCATCTCTTGAATTACCAGTGATGTTGCACATTTTTTCATATATTTATTTGCCATTTGTATTTCTTCATCTGAGAAGTGTGTATTCATCTCAGATGCCCATTTTCCGATTGGGTCTTTAAATTTGGGAGGTCTGATTTTTTTGAGTTCTTTGTATGTTCTCGATAGTAATCCTTTGTCTGAGGAACAGCTGGCAAACATTTTTCCCACGTTGTGGGTTGTCTCTTCACTCTGTTGGTGGTTTCTCTTGCTGTACCACAACTACTACAATCAAAATGCCTATGTAACCAAAATATTATTCAGCTCTAGTCCATTTATTAAGCATGTGCTGGTACGTAATTTGAATGTAAGTTTCTATCCATGAACTGTCATGGAGTCTTTACATGTTGGTGACCGGTCCAGCAGCAATAGGTATTACTAAGTTTCACTACATGTGGGCCTGGAATCGCTTCCATGTCACTCTGAGTATATTCATTAGGATTTTCCAGAGAAACAGAACAAATACAATGTGTACCAGCCGGGCATGGTGGTGCACACCTGTAATCCCAGCACTCCAGAGGCCGAGGCAGGAGGATCACCATGAGTTCAAGGCTAGCATGGGCTACATAAGTGAGTTCAAGGCCAGCCTGCACTACCTGACAAGACCCTGTCTCAACAAAACAAAACAAAACAAAACAAAACAAAAAAAACACCCTCCCCGCAAAAAAGGATTTAGGTACCATAACCTAACCAATTTGACATGTAAAATTAACCATCACTGGGTCACAAAGGGCTGTGTCCAGAAAAAGTTAACCTTGGTTAAATCCTGCCTCTCTTCCTACACCTCACTCTTTTTTTATCCTGGGTCCTACTATTTCCATCTCATCATGTTATCTTTTTCTCTCTCCACCTTTTAGACCCTATACCTATTCAAACCTCCTGTCCCCCCAAAAGCCCTCCAGCCTTTAGAAAATGATCTTAGTCATTCACATTGTAGGATAAATTTAAATCATTCTATTAGTTGTCATACCTATCTCCTCACTGTAAACCAAATACTATAAACACAAATACACACACACACTAAAAGGATTTCAGGGATCGATAAAAAGCTGAGGGAGGCATTTTGTTTGGTTTGAGGAGGGGAAAGAGACTAACATATGGAAATCAAAACAAAAGGGGTCAATCAAATTTTGCATAAGACTGAAGTGAGGTAAATTCCAGGAAATCAGAAAACTAGTGGATGGTCTTTTCAGGGTGTCATCATTGCAATAAATGAACGCTAGCTATTTCTGTCATTTTTCCTCAGGATAATCAAGACTGCAGTTGTTTGGGAGAAAGCATCTGATTGATCGAACCAGGAAGGGGTTGGATATCTTGGCTGACAGTACTTCTGAGGTTGCATGAACTAGGGGAGCTGTTAACAGAAAAGAGCAGAGTGGATTGGGGGCCGCAAAAATATTGGTTGCCTATTGACTGGTGCTGTAAGAGTTGTTCATAAGGTGATGCAGAATTAGCTCTGCTGGGGCCGGTGAGATGGCTCAGCGGCGTAAGCGCCTGCCTTGCAAGCGCGAGGGCCCGAGTTCGACTCCCGGAACCCACATACGAAAAAGGGGCCGGTGATATCGCTCAGTGGCACGGGTGCCTGTTGGCGCGCGAGGTCCTGAGGTCGTCCCCCTGGTACCCACAAAAAAAAAAAAAAAAAAAGAATTAGCTCTGCTGACTGGTGAGATAGCTCAGAGGCATAAGTGCCTGCCTGGAAAGCACGAGGTCCTGAGTTCGACCCCCGATACCCACAAAAAAAAAAAAAAAAAAAAAAAAGAATTAGCTCTGCTGTGTTTCTAAAATGACCTTGAGGGCTGGTGAGATAGGTCAGCGGCATAAGCACCTGCCTGGCAGGCGTGAGGTCCTGAGTTCAACTCCCGGTATCCACATACAAAAAAAGGGCCGGTGATATCGCTCAGTGGCACAGGTGCCTGCTGGTGCACAAGGTCCTGAGTTCGACCCCTGGTACCCACAAAAAAAATAAATAAATAAGATAAAATAAAATAAAATAAAATGACCTTGAATCTCAGCAAGGCACAGATGGGCTGCAAAGACACAGGGACAATGTGGAGCAAGGCGTCAAGAGTCCTTCCCCTGCTGGTTGCTAAGCACTTCAAGGACAAGAGCTACATCTGCCTGCAATTTCTTTGGTAGCTCCTGCAGGTCTGTACACGTGAGTCTATTTAATTTTTATCGCTTTGGGAGAATACAAAAAAGCTTCTCATCATGAACAGATATGTGCATAAGCTGACACACTGGAACTCCTACAGCAGATCTATCCTTCTAGATCATAAATATTCCTCCTCGTTGGGGAGATTGAAGACATTTTCACTTGCAGCCTACTTAGTAGAATAAGAAAAATCAGTGGTATAAATAAACACATCTACTTTATTTACCAACCTTGAAAGCGAGGTCAGTCATCAGACTGAGAGCCAATGTTATCTTCTAGATTTGGTAATTATTTGGGCAAAATCTCTTTGCTCTACAGATTTAAATTTGAAATATCAACAAAGTAAGATGCTACGATTAAGCTTATGTAATTATACCTCTCAATTTACCAATATAGAAACTGGGACTCAGTAAGGTGAAGGGCCTTGGCAGGTGAGTGGCAGATAGTCTCCTGAGTCCCTGCTCTCTTTTATTGTTTTTACACAGCATTCACAAGTTAACAGATCAGGATTTTACTGGTTTCTTATCCTTCCTCTTAACCCCTCTGATCCACCTATAATTTAGTTAACATCTGACCCGTCCAACAAAGAAGTCTGGTTCTGAGGTTCAGTGTGAGAATTTACAAAACTGGCACTTCTGTCCCTTATTTTACTAGTTTTCTCTCTTTCTGATGGTAGTGGGGATTGAACAGAAGGCCTTGTGTATGCTAGACAAGTGCTCTATCACTGAGCTACATCCCCAGCCCTTTTTGAGACAGGATCTTGCTTAGTTGCCCAGGCTGGCCCGTCACTTGCCATTCTCCTGCCTCAGCCTCTTGAATAGCTAGGATCCCAGGTGTGCACATCATCACACCAGGCTCAATTTTAAATTACTAAGCATGCTTACCTCTCCTAATTATTTCCTTCCTTTCCTAATGTTGGAAAAAAGCAATTTTTAAAAATTTAACTGTAAGAAATGAAAAATAGTCTTTACTGTTTTGTACGAATATGTAAAATATGAAGTAGCTGGGAAACATGGACATCAGAGAACTTGGTTGGTAAAATCTTCTTGCAGTGTGCTTAAATTTAGTTCTGAGATTCTGGTGAAGAAATGGTACGGTGTGAATAAGGCAGGAGAGAAGAAATAAAATCTACATAAAAAGAAGACAAGAAAATCAAGATTTTAAGATTGTACTTAACTGCAGCTTCAAGACACAAAGTTATTGAAGTCTTTTCCCTTCAGGAAACTCATTTTTAAAAAAATAGCTAAAGGTCTTAAAAGACAATAAGCCTGTAAATTCGGGCTCTGGACCTGTTCTTTTCTTCTGTGAGTTTGCTTCCTCCATCTCCAAGGAAACAGCAATATCAGTGGGCAGCATATCTCAACTTCAAAAACATGTAGATGGCTTGCATTCTGACATAATCTGCCAGATGGATAATCGCCAGACATTAGGAATAAACATCCTAGATCACTCATCTCAAAGACACCACACCCCCTTAAATATACTCAGCTCCAGCTCATAATGTTTGTTTTTTTTTTGTTTTTTTTTTTTTTAAAGACAGGGCCTTGCTATGTAGTTCAGGCTGGCCTTGAACTCACTATGTAGCCCAGGCTGGCCTCGAACTCCTGGCAATGCTCCTGCCTCATCCTCCCAAGTGCTGGGATTACAGGTGTGCCACCATGCCCAGCTGCTCTCATTTCTCTGAGTGCCCGCACTCCATTCTTGAGTGTATCCTAAAATCTCTAATAAACCCTTGTCTTGTCTCTTACTGATGCATCCCGAAAAGTTTTTCTGTGACAGGAGTGAGCAAATACGCAAAGTCGTGGGCCAGGTTCCTTATTTCAGCTTTGGGGACCCTCCGACCCAGCCCAGTGACAGGAAGGCAACATTGAAGTTGAAAAAAAAGACTGACGGGCCTATTTTATTTACTGTAGAGGCTATTTTAATTGTAAAAGAAATTTTAAAAACATATTTCTAATACTAGTATATGTCTAACACTACTCAAGGATAAGACTGAGAAACACAGCCTGTCCCCATAATTAGAAAGCTACAAAACCTAACAAGCCTTAACATTCCAGGTGCCAGCTGCAAGATAAGTGTAACTCAGCCAGACAGCGATGTTTTGCTTACTTTCAAGTCCCAGAGACTTATCATTTCAAGGACAGCTCCACTCAGTCTAAGACAGTGATTGATTTCTCCTGTTCACCCTAGCCTTGACCTCTTGTTATAGGATAGAAAGCCTCCAATTAACTTGCCTGAACCAAACCTGCCTAGCAACGTATGACAAGACATATGTAACCAACTGTAAAATATCATGTTATCTCCTTTTTGTACTTCCTTCTGAAAACCTATATAAGAAACTACCCTACCCCAAGACAGGGCTGATGATTTGAGACCTGGTTCCCATCAGCCCGCTGGTGTTAAAATAAAAGTTACCTTCTAACTTCTCAGGTGCAAACAGTCTTCCATTTGGTTTGATATCAGATTTCCAACATTACCATACACTCTAAAATGAAACAACACTGGGAAATGAAAACATTACTCAAAATTTCAAGTTGCCTTTATAAAGAGAATATTTAATCACAATTAACATAAAAATAATCAAAATTTTTTAAATTATTTGAGAAAAATAATCACAAAAATAACCTTTCAAATTTGAATATTGTTTTCTAGGCTACACATAAGCTAAAGAAAAATGTCAATGTTGACAGTTTCCAGAAATTAGGACAAGTCTGCCTACAAAGAAAAGCGTGAACTCATGCAAAATTTGAACTCAGAGTTCAGAACCTGAATTACTACCTAATAACCTTCCCTGGGCAAAGACCAGTATGGGGGGGGGGTGTCTCAGGATATTTACATTTAAATGGATCTGGAAGCATATTGCTAAACGGTCATTAAAGGACAAACTGCAGCTGGCAAAGCGATACGTGATTAAAAGCATCAATGACCTTCCTACAAATTCGCCGCGAACACCAAAATGGTGAGTTTCGCAAAGGAAACTCAACAGGACCCTGCAGCTCCCAACCCAAAATGGCGCCTCTAAGCCAGAGCGCACCCTGCGGGAAAGGAGTCGGGGACGCGGCCGGGGGCGCGCTCAGCCTCCTGGCGGCTGCGCGCCTGCGCGAGGGCGGGGTGGGGAGCGAGGGAGCGCGCGCGCGGCGGGGGCGGGATCTGCGGAGTGCTGAGCCGCAGCCGCCAAGCCGGACGTGTCCGCGAAGATGGCGGGTCGGGTGAGTGCCGGCGGAGGAGCCCAGGCGCGAGGCAGGGACGCCGGGCTCGCGGGCACTCGGAGGACCTGGTGGCCTCGCGGAGGGGAAGCGAGGCTGGAGGGGCGGAAGACTGAGCAGGGTTTGAGAAGAGAAGGGGAAGCGGCGGTAGGAGATTAGCCCTCAGAAACTCCATCCCTCTCGAGGGTGACTCGTCGTCACCCGCGTCTCCTGCGCTTACCTTGATGCTCCATTGCCACCCCTGGAGTGCGTTTCCTTAGTCTTCCAGACAGCCGCGGGGTCCTGGGTGCCCGTCCCTTCTCACGGGCTCCGGGGGTTTCTCCGCACGTCCTCGCAGGGCTGGATTCAGTGGTGCCGCCGGAATAAGTCCCCGGAGTCCGTCTGCTCCATTCCGGGAGAGGGCTGTGGGAAGGATCCTCAGGAACTCATTTCTGGTTTTTTACAAATGAAGGGTCATGTAAAAAAGAGGAAGGGGTTCAAACGGCTTTTAGGGTTAGCCCCTGGCCATCTGGGGGAATCCGTCGACTGTCGAGCCAGGCAGGAATGGCTTAGTTTGGAGTGGAGAAGAATTTGAGTTGTCGCGTTTTGTTTCATAAATGACAGTCGCTTCGAATGCAGCAGGGTATGCTGTAGTTTCAGGGTTTTAAATTTTACTTCCTTCTTTACTTCTGGGATCGCGGCGTAGGATGGGTTTGGTGAGGAGAGATAGGGCTGGTTCAGTGTTGTATTGCAGTATATGTTGAGCTGAAAGCTCTGAAGCATGGACCCTTCCAAGAGATTATTACATCGGTCGCAAACCTGAGGACATTAACTGCGTCACTAGGGGTAAAGGATATGCTTGACTGATTCATTTTTATCAGAGTATTTGAATAAGTTTGCATAAACTTATGCAAATATGTAAATATCCTGTTTAAAGGGAATTGTAGGTCAGGAGATTCTAGTGTCAGAAAAGACCTTAAGGGTCATCTAGTTGGGCCTCTTTCTCTTTTCCCCATCCCCACCCTCTTTTAGCTCTGGTTGGTCCCCTCTCTTATACTTTGGATTCTATTTTTTGCCTCCTCAGGAATCCCTTTCCTCAATACTCACTTGCTCCTTAATATACTCTGGCTTCTCCTACCTTAAAACAAACCCTCCCTCCACCTCCACACCTATCACCTTTTCTCTTCTCACAGCCAGAACATCCAATGGAGTTTTCTGTATTTGTTGTTTCCCATTTGTTTACCACCTACTCATTCCGCAGCCCACTGCAGTCTGATTTCTGGCTCTGTCATCCTACTGTCATCCCTCAACTTAATTTATATTTTTAAATCCTTGTACTTGATCTCTTAGCAGCATTTAACATTGTTGACCATCTCACCTTAATGGGAAAGGCTTCTCATGGCTTCTGTGATGCTGTGCTCCTGTTTTGACTCATACTTCTCTTTTGCAGACTCACTCTACTCTATCTTATTCAGTGCTGTTATTCTTAAAAAGCTCTCTTCTTACATCCTAGTTTTTCCTCAGGCAATACCTTCTAAACCTATAGCTACACCATCCATATGCCAATAATTGTCAAAATTTTATTCCCAGTACAGATTTATCCTTTAAGTTCCAAATTAGTATGTCAGACTGCCAATTTAAAAACCAAGGCTACTCAATTCAGCTTATTCAAATCTGAACCCATGATCGTAGCTCATCTAATTGGTACTTGTCTTGTTTCCAATTTCACTGAATAAAACTACCATCCATCCAGTTATGTAAGCTGGAAACTTGGGTGGGGGGGAAAGGACGGCAGTTCACCTTATCTACTCTCACCACATCCTCAAACCCCCCACCCTCCCACCCCAGTAAAATTCCTTGCTGAGTTCTGTCTGCTGGCCTCCCACACACCAAAACAGTTATTTAATTAAGGTTAAAGAATCAGGCTTGGGAGCATTGTTGCTTTAAACCATACCCAAATGACCAAAATCACCCACTAGACTGGTCACTTGTTTTGTGTCATTTTAACCTGCTGAAAATATCTCCAGCCCTTTCTATGTCTTCATTTCCACTTTTTTCCTAAACTACTATCTATTCTGGTCTGGACCACTGCAGGAAGCTCACAAGTAGTTTCCTTTTGACATTCTGGCCCACTTCCAATCCATTCTCCACATTGATTTTTTCCTTCCCATGGCCATTGCTGCTTAAGCCCCTCCTCAGTAACACCCCATTACTTTTGGGAGAAGATCAAATACTCAACAAGGCTTTCAAGGCTTTTTGTAGTTTTGCCCCTTGCTTCTCTCTGCTTATTCCCTTACTATCTGTGCTCAGCTTACGTAAGCCTTTCACTTCTCTGAACCTGCTACAGTAGTTTCTTTACCACAGGGTTTTTTTTTTTTTTTAATGTGGGTACTGGGAGTCGACCTCAGGACTTTGCACTTGCCAGCAAGCACTTGTGCTGCTGAGCGATATCACCGGCCCTTTTTTCCTTTATGTGGGTTCCGGGAGTCGAACTCAGGACCTCGTGCTTGCCGGGCAGGCGCTTATGCCGCTGAGCTATCTCACCGGCCCTACCACAGGGTCTTTGCATGTGCTTTTTTCTCCCTTTGTATGTTCTGCCCCAACCATTTTACCTTCTACCAGGATCACTCAGGCGCTCAAGGGAAGCGTGTTCTGACCTCTGTTATACATGCTTTAAAAACTATATTCCCATCTTACAGATTTATCTTTTTTCATTTAAAATGTATTTGTGTTATTTGTCTTGGCTAGTACACTTAACCTTCCATGAAAGCAGAGACCATGTTGGTTATCAGCACATTATCATCTGTGTTTTGCATACCTCCTGGGACCTAGGCACTCAATACATGATTTTCATTTTATGTTTGAGGTTATTTATTTATTTTTTGAGACAGGGTCTCAATATGTAGTTCAGGCTGGCCTTGAACTCCTGGTGATCCTCCTGCCTCAGCCTCCCAGGTGCTGGGATTACAGGTGTGCACCACCATACCTGGCTGTTTTGTGTTTGAGAAGGGGTTCAAACTATCCTTCTACCTTGGCCTCCTATATAGGTGGGACTACAGGTGCATGCCACCATGCCTGGCTGCTCAGTACATTTTGTTAAAAATGAATTTAATCTCTATTTGAATACTTAGGTAATAGAAGATTATATTTACTAGTCTGCTTTCCATCACAATAACAAAATACTTGAGACAATTAACTTATAAGGATTAAAGATTTGAGTTCACAGTTTTGGAGGTTCCAATCCATAATTGATTAGCCACGTTTTGTGCCCACGATAAGGCAACACATCATGGCAGGAGTGTGGAGCAGAGAAAAATTGCTCACTTCACCAGCCAGCGAGCAAAGAGAGAGAGGAAGAGACCTGGGTCCCACAGTCCCCTTTGAGGGCACACCCCCAGTCACCCAAGGTCCTCTCACAAGGACCTACCTCCTAAATGGTCCACAGTAGTTTCCAGAGTGCCACCAGAGGTACCAAGCCTTAGCACATGGACCTTTGGGGGACATTCCACATCCAACCTATTGTAAGCAAACATCACCCTAAAGCTAGCCCATTTTATTGTCATTCGGTGCTGTTAGAAAGGTCTTTCTGCTGTTTTATTTTATTTTATTTTTTTGTGGGTACCGGGGGGTCGACCTCAGGACCTCGTACGCCAACAGGCACCCGTGCCACTGAGCGATGTCACCGGCCCCTTTTTCGTATGTGGGATCCGGGAGTCGAACTCGGGCCCTCACGCTTGCAAGGCAGGCGCTTACGCCGCTGAGCCATCTCACCGGCCCTTTTCTGCTGTTTTAAGCTGTATAGAGCTAAACAGAATTCCTTTCCCACGTGTTAGCTTCTCAGTAATTTGAAGACAGGTTATATATCTCTTCGGATTTTCTAACTTTCAAGTTAAACACCTCCAATTTCTTGGATATCTTCTATTTCAAACCCTTAGCATTTAGGTGACTTTCCTCTGGAAATGCTCTGTTTTGTCTGCCTTTCTTGTAAAATGTTCCCAGAATGGAATATGATCATCAGATGAACTGTTGTTATCTTGAGGTAGACACTACCATTATTAAAACAGGCTAATTTTTTTTTTCTGCAGTAAGTCACCCTCTTGGCTCATACTGGGCCTGTAGACAAACTTCTCATGTTCTTTTTTTTGTGTGTGGGTACCGGGAGGTGAACTCAGGACCTCGCGCTTGCCAGGCAGGCGCTTCTGCCACTGAGCTATCTCACTGGCCCTCTCATGTTCTTTTAAGATCAGCTCCTTTCTAGGTACTAGGCAGTTGTTTTATTGAACCTAAGTGTATGGCCTACACTTTTACAATTTTTTTTTTTTTTTTTTTTTTTTTAGGTCAGGGCATGTCTGCTTCTTGGTGAAAAGTCTTTTTCATTCTTTCATGTTAGGAAATAAGCTCTATCTTCCAGTTTCGTTTCCTCTGTAGGTTCAATAGGACTCATTTCTGTGCCTACATTCAAGTCACTGATAAAGGGTAGAATAAGAAAGAGTCAGAAATAGTCTTTGAACATGCTTTTCTTTAGACAGATAGCAATTAGTACACTTAGAGAACCATTGCTTAACTATAAGTGTGTGTCATTTAATCGTGATAAATTTGTTTTACTCAGAGAAAGAGGCTCTGTAAGTTTGCAAGTTCATGTAGCCAACAGGATGCAGGATCAAGATTTGAATTCAGGTCAATTTGACACTATTACCTAGTTCACCAAATTGTAAGGTTATAATAAAAACTAGATATACCTTACCTAGAACTTCTTGGGTATTAATGCCAAAGTTTTATTTTCAGAAATTATCTTCTACCGTTTGGAGAATCTGAACAATGTCAGCCTGTCACTGATTGTCTGTTCTTCTGTGAATCTTAACTTTTTAGTAACTACTTGATGTTTAGCAAATAGAGTTCACCATGCTGTAATAGTCTTTAAAGTGAGTTTTGTATTTCCTTTTTGTGGGAGGAAAAATTACTTTGAATTATTACTACTTTTGGTTACTTTAATGTTGGCATTCTGACATCAACTTGTGAATGGTATTTGTGGTCTGTATATAATGGAAGATATTTTGTTGTTGTATCACTGATTATTGCCATTGATAGCATCAGTAACCTGTATATCTTGTCCTTTGCTTTTTCTGGCCAGCATTGCCATATTCAATTAATCTGGGAAATTGCTGAAGAATAAATATGTGGTGTTATTCAGCATCTTAGCATCTAGGTCATCAGAATTTGATTAATCCCTAAAATTCATGGAACTCCCTAATCTGAAACATAAAGAACCTTAAAAAGAAGAGTTTGTTATCATTTTAGTGTATTTATTATGTGACAAAAATATGGAATGATAAATTGAACATATTTTATAATAAAAATTTAAACTTACCTGATTTCCTTTGGCCTTTTAGAAAGATTCAGTTATATAATAAATTTTCTCACCTGTTTAAATTTTTTAAAATTTTGCTAGTAATAAAGCAGATTCTAAAGCTATATTTTTTATTGTTTACATTGAAATACTCATTCTTTTTTAATAAGTGAGTGCCACATACAGATGGCTACTACTTTCTCAGGCTTCCACATACATACTCTTTCAAAAGCCTCATGCTTTCAGCTGCCCCCGAACTGCAGAGTCAGAAGTAAAGACAGAAGTCTAAAATGCAGCAGTCGTAGCTTAGAACTGATGCTGAGTAGGGAGAGGTTCCCTAGTAAAGCTAGGAATGTTGATGATGTTTCCTAGCCCCTTACGCTACCACCACCTTCCTACTACTGCAAAAGAAAAACAAAGGAAAAGAAGGGTATACTGCCTGAAAGTTTTTTGTATTCCATCTTTTTAAACTGCCAGAAATCAGGGCTAGGTGTGGTGGCACATGCCTATAATCACAATACCTAAGAGGCTGAGGCAGGAAGATCAATGCGAGTTTGAGTCCAGCCTGGGCTCCATAGTGAGTTCAAGGTCAGCCTGAACTACATAGCAAGACCCTGTCTCAACAAACCCAAACCTCCCAGAAATCTTATTTATTGGAAATTCAGTTGTCCTTTTCTGAAAATACACTTACATGAACGTAAGTAAAACCAAAAGGTTTCTTCATAAATTCTTAAATTAGTTGAAATACTACCATAAGAAATGGTAGTAAAATGATATAAATAGTAATTTTAAATGGTAGTAAATAAGAACTTTCTGGAGAGAACTCTCTTAGGAGTTGAAAGGTATTAGAGGTAAAATTTACCTAATCCAATGCACTGACTAGGACAGGCCAATATATTCACTGTTGGTTAGGAAACTGAAGAAGTTTTTATAGCTTTGTTTGGAAACAGCCTGTATAACATTTTATGAGTGAATAACATTGTTACCAAATAACCAACCATCAGATGAATTTTGGAGCTCTAAGCTGTAAATGGGGAATAGTTCATGTGCACTACCACAAGTTGAAACAAATACTATAAAAAGTGTTTGTAGTCTCATTTCCTAAATCAAAGTTTTGCAATCCAAAGCATATCAACTTTCTGAAATCTTATATGCAGTAGTTATTGTTTTGTATATCACTTCAGTGGAGATTTTAAAATGAATCTTCAAATGCAATAACTTTTAGAAAATATTTTGAATTTTTAAAAGTACTACTAATAGCTTCTTTCTAAAATCCAGAGGAATTTTTGGTTAGTATGGATTTATTCTTTTTTCAAATATTTAAGTTGTGGTGAAATGAGAAAGTATTTTACTGTTGAACATTCTTGAATTGGCACAATAGCAAACCTTTGGAAATGCCTGCATTGGCAATACAGGCATTCATACTCTGGGTACATCTGTACTCTGGGTGTTATTTTAAGTAAAAATCTCTTAGATCCTTTTTCATATTTCAATTTTTACAATATAACTGATATAAAAGTCTTGTTTAAATTTGCATTTTGTCCTGATTTTTTTTGTGTGTGTGGGTACTGGGGGGTCGACCTCAGGACCTTGCACGCCAACAGGCACCCGAGCTGCTGAGTGATATCACCGGCCCCTTTTTCGTATGTGGGATCCGGGAGTCGAACTCGGGCCCTCGCGCTTGCAAGGCAGGCGCTTACGCCGCTGAGCCATCTCACTGGCCCCATTTTGTCCTGATTACTAGTGATATTGAGCATTTTTCCTGTTGGTCTTTAGATATTTCTTCCGTGAGTTATCAATGTATATTTTCCCCTAGCCCCCTTTTATTTGGGGTGTTTGTATTTTTCTTACTGCCTTACACGGATTTTCCTTTTTTGGGGGCTAGGTTAACTTTGGATTCTAGTCCTTTGTTTGCAAATAGTTTCTTCCAGATGATGATATTTCTCGTGTTTATAGAGTTTTTATTTTGGTTATTTAATTTTTATTTTGGTTATTTTACCTTAATGATTTGTGCTTTTGTGTATTTTTCAATAAATGTTGCCTCACCCTGTAGTCACAAAGACTTCTAAAACGTTTAAAATTTTTCTTTGCATATTTTGGTGATCAATTCGCCTGGAACTTATTTTTGTGTTTGGTGTGAATTATGAAGATAATCTTATCTTTTCTGTATGTGTAACCAGTTGTCTGAATATCATTTATTGAATCAATTCTTCCTTGCCCTCCTGCTGATTTCTAATGCCATCTCTGAATTATATTAGGCAGGTACTCTACCACTGATCTATACCGTTTCTTTTCTTTCTTTTTTGTTTTTTGGATTTTAAGCCAAATAGTGCTAATAATTCATCACAACTGTGCACTATAGATTTAAAACTGAATAAATTACCATCAGCTGTTTATGAGTAATGCAGGCTATTTTGGTCCCTTGCTGCATGCAGAATGAGGTGCTAATGTGCTGATGGATTTTCTACTAGCTGTATAGAGAAGGAAAATTAATTTCAGGTAAGAAATTAATCTTTTTGAAATCTAACATTTCATGTATGTTAAAAGCCACAAGATAGGGCCGGTGAGATGGCTCAGCGGCATAAGTGCCTGCCTGGCAAGCGCGAGGTCCTGAGTTCGACTCCTGGAACCCACATACGAAAAAAGGGCCGGTGATATCGCTCAGTGGCACGGGCGCTTGCTGGCGTGTGAGGTCCTGAGGTCGACCCCCGGTACCCACACACACACACACACAAAAAAAAAAACCCACAAGATAATAAGAGTATTATTGGGCCTCACTGGTGGATCTTTGTATTTTTAGTGTTAGATGCTTATGAACAAGCATTTTTGTAGTTGATTTGACAAATAATAAAAATAGCCATTGTGACTAATTCTGGGTCTTCCAAAAACTTCTGTGTTGGGGAGTTCAAAAAAATTTAGTTATCTTAGTTACTTTTCTCCCACAGAATAATATGGAGAAAATGTTGTGAGATGAGAGCAAATTTAGTTCCCCTGCTTTAGAATGGAGCCTGGCCTGGAAGTATATTATTCAGTAAGTGATTATTGAATGAATGAATAGGACATACATTTCTGAACACCTTAATAAATTATCACTTCTTACAATGTCTGTAGTTTGAATCTTAATGTTATATTCTCTGACAAGCTATTCGGTACTCTGTAAATAATGTTGTTTCTTCTGTTATCCATTATTTTTTTTTTTTTTTTTTTTTTGTGGGTACCGGGGGGTCGACCTCAGGACCTCGCGCGCCAGCAGGCGCCCATGCCGCTGAGCGATATCACCGGCCCCTTTTTTGTATGTGGGTTCCAGGAGTCGAACTCGGGCCCTCACGCTTGCAAGGCAGGCGCTTAAACCGCTGAGCCATCTCACCGGCCCTGTTATCCATTATTAATACAGAATTAAATATGAACAGCTGCTGAACACCAGTGGCCCTTTTTTTTCTACCTACAGATACTGAATGTGAGAATTGTTTTGTACAGACCCTTCTAATCAGTTTACTACCAATTAAGCATCTACATAAACTTCATTATATTTACTAAAGTAAATGATGGAGTGGACCAAGAGCATTACTGAAGCTTCTTTTCCATAGTAGAAGGAAATAAAATGAACCTATCAGTTAGCTGCTTTATGCAATTTATTTCTCCATACTTAGTACAATAATTCTCATAGTGTGTTCCGAAAACCAGCAAATCAGCATCACTTGAGAACTTGTTAGAAAAGTCGATTCTCAGACCCCACTTGGGTTGATAATTTAAAAGCTCTTGACCTGGGCTCTGCAATCTCTCAATCTCAGTCAATCTCTCTCTCTCTTGTTTTTTTCTTTTTTCTTTCAGGATCTCACTATGTAGTTTGGGCTGGCCTTGAACTCACTATGTAGTCCATGCTGGGCTCAAACTCACAGTGATCTTCCTGTCTCAGCCTCTTAGGTGCTGGGATTACAGGAATGTGCCATTGTCCCTGGCCTGCAGTCTCTTTAACTAGTTCTCCAGGTGATTCTGCTTCATGGAAGTTGGAAACCATTGGCTTTGTGTTTTGAGGTCTCCAATCTAGTTCCTTGAAACTTGTTGAAGATATTTTTTTCCAGATTTCTTCCAAATATATACTCAAACTTGTTACTTGTAGGCTTCAAGGTTACTGTTTTTCTTTTTTTTTTTTTTTTTTTTTTTTTTTTTTTTGTGGGTACCGGGGGGACGACCTCAGGACCTCGCGCGCCAGCAGGCGCCCGTGCCACTGAGCGATATCACCGGCCCCTTTTTCGTATGTGGGATCCGGGAGTCGAACTCGGGCCTTCGCGCTTGCAAGGCAGGCGCTTAAGCCGCTGAGCCGTCTCACCGGCCCTAGGTTACTGTTTTTCTGCCCTTCGGTACCTTCATGTATATCCAGTTTTCAAATATTTAAAAAAACACAGTTACTGTATTTCCTGCAGTATAGTAGATTAGGTCATCTGACTAACTTTCTCACAGAAAAAAAATTTAAATGCTAGATAAGGGGCCAGGGATATAGCTCAGTGGCACAGCGCCTTCCTGGCAAGCACAAGGTCCTGAGTTCAATTTCCGGTTCAAAAAAAAAAAAAAAAAAGCTAGATAAAATATTTTTTAAAAATTGGACTTAATTGAGGTAGCTGGCCAGAAAGTAAAGTATATTCAGGCTAAAAAGTATGTGAAAGTGGGAACCCAGTGATGTGAGCCAAGTGCTTTTATCTTGAGACCATTATTTGCAAAACTTAGTTGTGCCCTACTGAAGAAGCTCAGAGAACAGGAGATAAAAGTTGGTAATTTTCTGGTAGAACTCTCCCATTAAAGATGGTACTTCAAAGGGCTATACCTCATAATAAATGTGAAGTACAAATAAATTTGTCCCACCCAGGGATCTGAAAGGAAGATTTCCTTTCTCAGACTTGGGTGGTGCTGGGTAGGGGGAAAAGAAAGACTTCCCTTGCTTGGTATGAAAATCTTAAGCCAGTAATTAAGTGCAGAGTAAGAATGGCAGTGCCTTAAAATTCAAAGAATGCCTAAGAAGCAACAAACACAAAGCTTCTTGGAAGAACTCATCTTCTTCCAGGATTTAGAGAATTCCTACAGTGGTAAGAAATATGAACTCAAGAGTGACAAATACACAAAGAAACCAGACCACCATTCACCAGTAGTGAATGAGAGCTATCTCAACAACGAGGAGCTGAGTCAAAACCTGCAGAGACTTCAGATACTGGAATTAGCAGCGCAGAAAATAAATACATATATTTAATATACATGCTGATAGGAATAAAGAATTTAAAATGGAGTGAAGTGCAAGTGTATGAAAGTGACTTGGTAGATTTGAGAAATAATCAAGTTTGATACCCAGTACCCCCCCATACAAAATGGCTAGAAGTAAAAACTATAACTGGATTGAGAACTCACTGTGTAAGTTTAGTAACAAATCAAGGGGAGATTTAGGAAACCAGAACATCTGAAAAAGTTATTAAGATATCCAGGGCAAAAAGAATGAGGAAAAGGCATTTATTTATTTATTTATTTATTTTCAGAATTTCATTATGTTGTCCACAGTGGCATCCTCCTGCCTCATCCTTATCCTCCTTAGGGCTGAATTACAGATGTGTGCCACCATACCCAGCGTAGGCAAAGGCATTATTTGAAAAGGTAATGAATGACACAGAACTGATAAAAAGTCCCAGTCCACAAATTCAGAACCCCTAAAGAATCCAGAGTAGGGTAAAAAGAATTCACACATACTAGACATCTTTTAAAGAAACTGATCGCTTACATAGAAGGTCTAAACAGCTGTCAGAAAAAAAAAAAAAAAAAAGGGTATTTTCAACAACTACTTAGGCAGTCAGCTAATTTCTTGACTGTAATAGTGAAAGCCAGAATACAAGATGATTATTTTCCAAATGCTTAGGTAAAATAATTGTTATCCAATAATTGTATACTTAATGAAGAATGAGGCACAACTTTCTCTTATAATAGAAATTCTGATCAATTTCCTTAAAAAAAAGTGATCAGTGATGTAAAATCTGAGGTTTGAGAAGGATCAAAGAGCAAAGATAGTGGGAAGTCCTTGGATATATTTTAATGAGTGTTGGCTTTATAAGACAATAATGATGTCTTGTGGAGATTTTAAAAATAGAACTAAAAATATAAAAATAGCATCTAAATCAGGATAGGGAGTAATTAGATTAAGGTATTTTATGATCCTTGTTCTATTCAGGAGGAAGGTAAAACTGGTTACATTTAGACTTTGATATGTGTGTATAGTTTTAGACTACTAAAGGAATAGAAATATGAATAATTTACAGATGGAAAATGGAATTTTGAAAAGGCAAGAAAGAGCAAGATGTAGTGTGCACAATCTAGCACTCTGGGAGGCTGAGGCAGGAAGATTGCAAATTTGAACTCAGCCTGGGCAATTTAGCAAAACCCTGTCTTAAAATAAAAAAAAAATAAATAAAGTAAAATAAAACCAAACTATAAAAAGGGGGCTGGTGGTATAGCTCAGTGCAAAGAGGGGCAGGGAAAGATTTTTTTTTTGTTTGTTTGTTTGTTTTTGGGTTTTTTTGTGGGTACTGGGGGTCAAACTCAGGACCTTGCGCACCAGCAGGCACCCGTGCCGCTGAGCGATATCACCAGCCCTTTTTTCCTTTGTGGGTACAGGGAGTCGAACTCAGGACCTCATGCTTGCCAGGCAGGCGCTTATGCCGCCGAGCTATCTCACTGGCCCAGATTTCTTAAACAGGATACCAAAGGCACTACATAGTTGTAAAGGAAAAATTGATTAATAGGATTTCATTAAAATTAAAGACTTCACCAAAAGGTACTGTCTTAGTGTGCTCAGACTGCCATAAGAAATAACCATGTATTGGGTGGCTTTAAACACCAAATAAATATAGCAACATATTTTCTCGTGATTTTGGGGGTTGGAGGTTCAAGATCAAGTGCTAGTGTGATTGGGTAATGATGAGTTCTCTCTTCCTAGTTGGAACACAACCTTCTTGCTGTGTGCTCATGTGGCAGAAGACAGAGAGATATCTCTTTTCTTACAAGTCTAGAGTCCTGTTGGATTAGGGCCCCACCCTTTGATTTCATTTCATCTTAATTAGCTCCTCACGGTGTTATCTCCAAAATAGTCTTGAGGATGAGAGTATTAGGGCTTCAATATATGAATTGGGGTAGTGGTGGTGACAGAATTCACTCCATAGCACATGCCACTGAAAGAGAAAGACAAGACAGACCGCAGAGTGAGAGAAGATATTTGAAATACACATATTTGATAGAACTTGTACCTAGAATACGTAAGAACTACAAATCAATAATAAAAAGGACAGAAAGCCAGTAGAAAATGTACAAAAGATTCAAATAGGCATTTCTCAAAGACTGTCTATAAAAATTTGTTAAGTGCCTAACCTCATTAATCATTAGAGAAATACAAATTAAAACCTCTGGAAGATTCCACTGTATACCTACCAGAAAGTTAGAATAAGAACATTGACAATTCAGAGGCAGCTGGAACTCTCATATACTGTTGGTAGGGATGAAAACAAGTGAGTAAAATGTCTCTGGAAAACTGGCAGAATTAGCTAAAACCAAACATCCGTGAATGTCCATGACCTAGCAGTTCTGTTCTTTGGAGTAGAGGAAGAGACTATATCGAATAGAAATATATGCACATATTTTTCAAAAGATAATACAGACATGTTTATAGTAACAGTATTCAGAGCAACTAAAAACTGGAAATAACTCAAATGAATAAAATAATGGTAGTATATACTATAAAAAGTAATGAAAATGAGTGAACTATTGCTGTATGCAATGTGTATGTATAATCCTTACCATCATAATGAGGAGTAGAAATCACACAAAAGAATACATGCTTTCTGCAGGAGGCTGAGGCAGGAGGGTCACCGCAAGTTCCAGGCCAGCCTGGACTCTGTAGCAACACCCTATCTCCAAAAGTAAATAAGTAAATAAAAAAGAATACCTGCTGTCTGATTCTCTTTATATGAAGTTTTCAAAAACAGGCCAAACTAATCTATGACTTTTATCTCTGATGATGGAAATTAAGATAGTGACAGTCTGTGGTTAGGAGTAGAAGGATAACGGGCCATATGGGATACTGGTAATGTCACCTTTCTTGTACTGGTTGTGGGTTACTCTAAATGTGTTCACTTTGTAGAAATGGAACCAAACATTTACAATGTATGTACTTTATGTTTTAGTTCAATAAAAATTTGATTTAAAGTAATGGTAATATTTTTCTTAAACTGGGTGGTACCCAGGGTTTTTGTTTCTTGGCATTTTATAGTCTTAGTATATTTCATAAATATTCCTGTTCAGTGTCCAAAAAAAATACGTAGTCACTACTTCATTGGTAAGTTGAGTATCTCTTGCACCTAACACAGTGCCTAGGATATTGTATTCTTTAAATATTGTCTCCAAGGAACTGAAGTAGGCTAGTAATCCTTTTGGCTTTCCATCAGCCATTTTTGACTCAGTTATTTATAAGTAATTATTTCTACTGGATTATTTCTAAAAATAGATGTAAATAAAACCACTATATTGTGCTTATATTATTAAGCTGAATTATTAAATGAGAAACTTCTCAGTATTACAAACACATCGTAAATTGTTGTCCTGTTTAGTTATGGGGACTCAGATCAACTTCAGCTATTTACATATCAGCAATTTAGATATAGTATGGACTTAGAGATGTAAATCAGTAGATTATGCAGATTTGAAGACAAAGTTTATAAGACCTTAGGTCTTCTGATATTCTAGGTGAATCACTTTTTTAAAATTTGTTTCTGAACAAGCAGAATCAACATTGTTTTGATGTTTTTAGCAACTTTTGGAATAAACTTTTCAGAGTAAGAACACGAAGTCACTGAATAAGATCTTAAATGCTCTTTTGCAGTTTTAGAGACACTTTCACAGATCCTTTCTTGTTAGGTTCTCAGAGCAACCTTATGAATTGGCACTCTCAAAATTCTGTTCGCTAAACAAAATTCAACTAACAAAATAACCCACAGCTAGTATCATACTTAATGGTGAAGACTGAAAACTTTCTCCCTTAGGATCCAGAACAAGACAGAGATGTTTACTCTTGCTGATGAACACTGTATTAGAAGTTCTAGGTAGGACAGTTAGGTAAAAAAAATAAAAGTCGTCTATATCAGCAAGAAAGAATAGGGCCAGTGAGATAACAATCTAAAAATAAAATTAAGAAAACAATTCTAGCCGGGCATGGTGGTGCATGCCTGTAATCCCAGCACTCAGGAGCCTGAGGCAAGAGGATTGCAGTGAGTTTGAAGCCGGCCTTGACTACATAGTGAAACCCTATCTCAAAAACACAACACTATGGGCGGGTGAGATGGCTCAGCGGCGTAAGCGCCTGCCTTGCAAGCGCGAGGGCCCGAGCTCGACTCCTGGATCCCACATACGAAAAAGGGGCCGGTGATATCGCTCAGCGGCACGGGTGCCTGTTGGTGCGCGAGGTCCTGAGGTCGACCCCCCCGGTACCCACGAAAAAAAAAAAAAACAACACAAAATAAAACAAAAAAGAAAACAATTCCATTTACAGTAACATCAGAAGAAATGAACTCAGAATAGATTGAAGACCTAAATCAATAACATTCTTAGAGGGAAACATAGGTAAAAATATGCATGACTTTGGATTTGGCATGACTGATTTTTTTAAAGATTTGACACACAAGCACAAACAATTAGAGGAAAGGTAGGTAAGTGGGACTTCATCAAAATTAAAACTTTTCATGCGTCAAAAGACACTATCAAG
Source organism: Erethizon dorsatum (assembly GCA_028451465.1). Lineage (NCBI taxonomy): Eukaryota > Metazoa > Chordata > Mammalia > Rodentia > Erethizontidae > Erethizon > Erethizon dorsatum. The sequence goes on from CM051826.1 coordinate 20,027,314, forward strand.
AAAGTGAAGGCAATTCAGAAAATAGGATTGCAAATGATATAAGTACATATGTATGTACTTCTAGGTATACACCCAAGATAATTGAAAACATCTTCATATATAAATTTGCATGAAAGTTCATAACAGCATTATTCATAATAGCCCCAAAGTGGAAACAACCTAAATGTGCATCAGCTGATGAAATTATAAAATATGGTGTATGCACACAGTTAAATATTATCTAGTACAGAAAAGAACAAAGTAAGGGTACATGCTCCAACCTGGATGAACTTTGAAAACATTGTACTAAGCAAAATAAGCTAGACACGAAGGGACACATACTGTGTGGTTCCACTTACATGTGTGATTCCACTTACATGAGATTTTTTTTTTTTTTTAATATGCGGATACTGGGAGTCAAACTCAGGACCTCATGCTTGCCAGGCAGGCACTTATGCCGCTGAGCCATCTCATCGGCCCCCATGAGATGTTTTTGCATATGACTTCTTTTACTCAGCATTGTTTTTAATTGGTGAGTAGCCATTTTATGGCTATATCACAATTGCCCGTTCATCTTTCGGTGGACATTTGTGTTTTCAGTTTTTGGCTGTTATAAATACAGTTCCTATGAACATTATGTGCAAGTCTTTATATAGACATGGATTTTCATTTCTCTTGACCAAAAACCTAGGTGTATACTTGGTTGGTCACATTAACTTTGTAAGAAACTGCATAACATCTTTGCCAGTATTTGATGTTGTCAGCCATTTGCATTTTTCTTCGCTGTTCCCCCCCCCCAAAAAAAAGACCAAAATGGAAATGTTTTTTCTTTTTCCATATAAATTTGTAAAGGAATTTTAAGAATTTAAGGGAGGACAAGAGGTTCATTATGTGAACAGTTATTGGTCTGAGATGGAGAATGTCAAGGGTATCCTTTTAGTCTCTTTGAGAGAGAATTGTAAGACATACAGTAACATTTTTCTACCCTATCACTTCTAGTCCCATGTGACTTGAGAATTTTGACAGAAATCATTATTTTGGAAATTTATAACACAGAAAGACTCCATAGGCCTGAAGATGGGTGTTACCGTTCTTGTGTTGTGGACTGACACTATCCAATGAAACTTTCTGCAGTGATAGCCATTAGCCACTTAAGGCAGTTTTGATGTGGCCAGTGTCAAGAAAACCTGAATCTTAAATTTTTTTTTTAAAGAGAAAAAAAATAGAACAAAATTTTGAAACAACATAATAGGGTAACAATGGTTAATACATTCCATATTGTTACCTTTAAATTAGTTACTCAGGGTACAAGTTATCAGCATTCAATTGTCTAAACAATATTTTTCCTTTTGAACAGTTTCTTGCTGTTTTACCGTGTCTATTGTAGATTTTGGATCTTATTTACTCTTTCAGTCTCTCACACTAGGCAGACAATACGATGTTTACACATGTGCGTCCGGTTTATTTCACTTATATTTTCTCGAGTTGCATCCATTTACCTATAAAAGTTTCCAGTTTATCTTTCTTTAAGGTTGAGTAGTACTCCATTGTATAAAAATACCACATCTTTTTTGTCCATTCCTGGATTGATGGGCATTTGGGTTGTTTCCACGATCTAGCTATTACAAATTGTGCTGCTATAAACATGGGTGCACATATATTGCTGTGGTACGATGTTTTTAATTCTTCTGGGCTGAATCTTAAATTTTAATTAATTTTAATAGTCATATATGTCTGGTGGTTATTTTGTTGAAAAGTGCTATTCTGAAGTATTATCTTTTAGGAAAGATCCCCTAAGGAGAAATAATTGAGTGAGATTTGTCAGCTCTGCTGGCCCTGGGGCAAGTTCGTATGTTTAATCCTTCCCTTTTGTGTGGGTATGTGTGTGTCTCTTGAGAGATATAACCAAGGCCTAAAGCACCACCGAGGAAGAGCCAGCAAATTTGTAAGGGGTACACTTAGGGGAGGGGCAGCTGTTTGGTAATGAACCTTTATAGTCAAGTATCATACTCTGTTTTTCTTCCTGTTTATTTTATCCTATTTGGTAAACAAACCATGCACTTAATCCATTTTTTGTAGTTATAGTATTATTTTTATTTATTTTTTTAATGTTTTTTAGTACATATTTACCATACATAGTGCTCACATTCATCATAGGTAATTTGCACGTGTAGATAATATATCTTAATTCTTTTTATTCCCATTTTCCACCCCTCCCTTCAACCCTTCTTCCCCTCCCCATTTATAGAAGCTTTGTTTCCACTTTTTTCCTTCTACTGTTTTTTTAATCCCTTTTCCCTTCCTTCCCTCCCGCCTCCCTTGTTACCCTTCCTATTTGAACATGGTCTTTGTATTTCTCAATATCTAACCTCCATTTTGTTCCTTAAATAATCCAGTTTTTAATGTGGACCTTTAGACAAGAGCATATTCTTTATTTCTTTTTTTTGTTTTGTTTTATTTTTTGTTTTTTGAGACAGGGTCTTGCTGTGTAGTTCAGGCTGGCCTTGAACTCACTGTGTAGCCTGGGCTGGCCTTGAAGTTGCCTTAGCCTACCAAGTGCTGGGCTTATAGGCATACACCACCATGTCCAGCATCAAGAATATGTTATTTAAATTTTAAAACTGTGTAGTGTTCAGTGGAATCCTGGTTTAAACCCCCCACCTTTTTTTTTTTTTTTTTTGAGAAAGAGAAGCAAATTCTCTTTCTGCACTAAAGAGTATCAAATAAATAATGATGCAACTTCCACCAAAGTACCCATTAAAGGTTTGTTGAATTTTTCATTTTTTTTTTTTTTTTTTTTTGTGGGTACCGGGGGGACGACCTCAGGACCTCGCGCGCCAGAAGGCGCCCGTGCCACTGAGCGATATCACCGGCCCCTTTTTCGTATGTGGGTTCCGGGAGTCGAACTCGGGCCTTCGCGCTTGCAAGGCAGGCGCTTAAGCCGCTGAGCCATCTCACCGGCCCGAATTTTTCATTTTTGAGCATGGCGAGCAGTTTACACTTTTTCATATTTCAAGTTGTTATAATGAAACATTTCTATATTCAGTTACTCAACTGTTATTCTAGTAACTTGTACAAACTTATATAAGACTGCCTATCAGTTTTGAATTCTTATTTTTTAAATAGCTGAATGACTATAGTGGTTGGCTCTTATTATTTCCAGAGTCAAGGTCAGTGTTAGAAAAATTGTGAATTTTTTCTTTGCCATTGCTGTGGTAAGTATGTAGCTACTATTTATAGGGACTTGCAGTTTGTTGAAAAAAATGAGATACCCTGCTTGGCTGACCATAAAAACACAGATGCTCCTAGATTCCAATAGGGAGGCCTTTTGCTTGCAGCATCTGTTTTAGTTGGCCAGCCAGATGACTTCTACAGATTTTTTTCCTGTGCTTTGTTAAAGGACACTGACAGTTTTACAAATGAGCATGTTAACTTAGCATTTTGTAAACTTTTTACTACTTTAGCCCTATCAGTTCTGTGTAATTTTGAAATATTAGTTCATTTTACTTAAATTGTATTACTTCATAAATAACCCTGAAATGATCAGTGCTTTATGTACATGTTCTTCAGATTGTTTATCCTGCAGTTGAGATACATTTGTATTGATCTATAAGTTTATGTATTCAACAAAAGTTAGATGAATACTTACTGTGTGCTAGGCCCAGTGCTACCCCTGGGAACTATAGATGTGAGCAAAACATAGTCTTACTCTTAGAGAGGCTTTTTGTCTTATATTCAATGTGGACATGTAGACAGACAATAAAAAGATATTTGGTGCTTCCATTAGAAGTTTATTTAATCAGTTTAGTTGGCAGGGGCAGGTGCCTAGGATGGCCTCCTAGAATAAGTAAGTCTAAGATGAGAATTATAGAGTAAGTAGGGATTACGCAGGGAAGGGGCACGGGATTAACAGGAAAGAATAGTCAAGGAAGAAACTTGAAGATGGAAGAGATTCTGGGAAGTTGGGAAAATAAAAAATGTTTGATACATTTTTGTCAGATGGCTGAGTGAGGTGTGACTGTTGCAAAATGCTGTCTCATTCAGTGAGCAGACTTGTGACCTTGACTCTTTACATCTCGTGCTAAATTAGGGATTTCTAAACATTTTATCATGAATTCCATAAGTAACAAATGTTTCCGTACCCTAGTATATATCCATATTTATTTGTAAATTGATATAGTACTAAGTTTATATATATAGTAAAACATAAAAAAAGGATGGACTACAGATCAAAGGCACAATATTCTCATAATACAGTAGTACATAAAGCAGAGTGATGCATCATTGTTCTTTAAGATTTTAGTTTAATATTTTTTGATGCAGCCATTCAGAGGACCGTTTATTTTGATGCTTGATTTTAATGGCAGTTAAACCCTGGATCAAAAGGGGGAGTATGGCTGCACTTTTGAAAACATGACATTCTTTTTTTCCCCTCAAACTTAATTACCATTTCTGGAAATGTTTTATTGAAATGTGGCTGTCTCCATTTCCATCTGTCTACTAGTTTTTCTTGCAAATTAACTAAAATGTATTATACTTTTATAGTGGTAATAGTTTAACAATTAATTGGAAGTTTTTATTTCGATGTTTTTTTTTTTTTTAAGATTAGAATATCTGCTTCTAATTTATTTTTTTTTTGTGTGCGTACCGGGGGTCGACCTCAGGACCTTGCGCGCCAGCAGGTGCCCCTGCCGCTGAGCGATATCACCGGCCCCTTTTTCGTATGTGGGTTCCGGGAGTCGAACTCCAGCCCTCGCGCTTGCCGGGCAGGTGCTTAAGCCGCTGAGCCATCTCACCAGCCCCCTGCTTCTAATTTTTTAAAGCATGCAGATACAAGTTTTGGGGATAGTTTTCAATAGCGGAATCATTTAGCAATGGAAATGTTTCCAGGTAGCCAATTTTCAAATACTCTATTCATTAGAACAATGTATTTTTCCTTTAAAACATAATTGGGGCTTAGGGATGTAGCTTAGTGGTAGGGCACTTGCCTAACATACTTCAGGCTCCAGGTTTGATCCCCAGATCTGGGGGAAAAAAAACTGCTGGTAAAAAACATTTTTATTTTATAGGAACAGAATGATTTTTTAAATATGTTAGTTGCATACTACTTATAGTCTTGCTAAGTATTTAGTAAGTTTGGAACACTAGTCTTTTTATTTAAAAAAATTGTGTAACTCATCTATGTTTAACAAATCTTTTAAGTACTTACCTTGTAGTAACGTGAGTCCCTGTATGTTTTTTTAAGAAATGATTTTTATAGCTACTTCTTATGGACTGTAGGAAAGAGTCTATATTATAAAGTGAATTAGATAAAATAGTAAATAAATCAGATAAAATCAATCTCAGTGACATCCCAAAGCCCTTTGTGTATCCCATTGGTTTTTATTGCAGCAGTAGTTTACCTTTGAAGCAGGCAGTGAATGACTTTCTTATAAAGTGCTATCTTTGTAATCTTATTCTCTTTTCAAAAAAATTACATCAAAGTAGTGATTACATTTTTCCCATGAAGCATGTTATTTTAGAATTGAGAATATATCCTTTTCAATATGTATATCATTTCTCAGTATCTCACAAAATTATAGTTCTTTGGGTATTTCAGAATTATCCAGCAAATACTCTAAGCTGAAAGAAACATCTCTATTTTCCATATTCTAATTTATCTTGGTGTCTTCACTTGCGTTTTGTAAGACTTTTTGACTATATTTACCAGTAAAAGAATATTTAGTTTGTCATTATTTTGTTTTCCATGTATTATTTCAGACATTTTTGCTCTGCTTTGTGTCTTTTCTTTGAAAGAAACTTAGCAGCTTTGAATTTACTAATGTTAATGCAATTTTGTGAAGTGTTAGATTAAATAGTCTATGACTTTAAACATAGATGGAAAAAATTATAGAATTTTATCTCATGCAATGACTAAAGTCCTGGCAGAATTTGAGGACTTCGTTAGTACTGTTAGGTTATATCTCAAGGCAGAAATACTTAGAAAAGGTTCATCTTTCTTGTCTCTTGTTTTGGTTTCTTTGTTTTTCTGAGACAAGGTTCTGTTATATAGTCCAGGCTGGCTTTGAACTCACTGTAGGCCAGGTAAGCCTCAAACTCAAAATCCTTCTGCCTAAGCCTCTCAAATGCTGGGATTACAGGTGTGTGCCACTGCATCTGGGTAGGGTTTATCTTTAATAAGAATCAATATAAAATAGGTATAAATAAAAATACTAATATTTTTTTATGTTCCCAAAGATTCTCTTTCTTTCTTTTTCTTTTCTTCTTTCTTTCTTTCTTCTTTCTCTCTTTCTTTCTTTCTTTCTTTCCTTCCTTCCTTCCTTCCTTCCTTCCTTCCTTCCTTCCTTCCTTCCTTCCTTCTGTCTTTCTTTCTGTCTTTCTTTCTTTCTTTCTCTTTCTTTCTTTCTGTCTTTCTCTTTCCTTCTTTCCTTCTTTCTCTCTTTCTCTCTCTCTTTCTCTCTTTCTCTCTCTCTCTTTCTCTCTTTTTCTTTCTTTCTTTCTCTCTCTCTCCTCTCTCTCTCTCTCTCTCTCTCTCTCTTTCTTTCTTTCTTTGTGTCTTGTGTCTTTGTTTCTTTGTTTCTTTCTTTCTGCACCGGGAGTCTAACTCACAACCTTGCACTTGCCAGGCAGGTGCTGTGCCACTGAGTTATATCCCTGGCCCCAAAGATTCTTATAAACCTTTCAAGAACACATATCCTGCTTTAGAGACTATTGCCTTAAACCAGGATAACAATATGGAAACTAAACTTTTAGTTAAAACAAAAGTAATTTATTTTGCTGTGTAAGTTTGTGTTTGTTTGAAAGTTGTAAGACTAATCAGCTTTGGTTTAAAGTTTGAAAAATAAGGGCTTTACTCATAAACAGACTATGACTAGAAGTATCGTAGCTCACTAGGAAACCCTGGAGAGTGATAGAAGGGTTACTGGTTAAAAACATTATTATAAGGATGTTTGCTAGTAGCTGTTCACCAGAAGGGCCAAAAGTATACATTGTTGTTGTTGTTGTTGTTGTTGTTGTTGTTGTTGTTATTTTGTGGTACTGGGGATTGAACCCAGGGCCTTCACACTGAGCTGTGTCCCCAGACCATTTTTTATTTTTTATTTTGAAACAGGGTCCACTAAGTTGCCCAGGCTGGGCTTGAGCTTCTGATTCTCCTGCCTCAGCCTCCCAGAGTTCTAGAATTATAGGGCTGTGCCACCAGGCCCAATTTACTTTGTAATTATTTTTGTTTAGAGATGTTGGGGTGGTGTTTTTTCTTAATCTCTAGGAGATGTGGTTTATATTCACTAGGGATCTCTTATAAAAAGAAGCTTTTTCATAATCTACTTTATCAAATTTATTGAATTTATTTCATTGCATTTTTCTCAGTCAGCATTATTGGAAAAAGATGGAAAACCAATTCCAATAAGCTTGAGCAAAAAAGAATTTATTGGCTCATAACCACATTCAGGATTGGTCTCAAGGACTTTTTACTTGGTTGTCATGTCTAGGTTTATATGTATTTATTAGTTTATCCACGTCTCTCATGCCTTCGCTTTCTCTGTGACAGTTTTACTGCCTTAGAGTACAAAATTTTCCTCCCTGTAGTGGTGTGGCAATGAAGAGTGCTTTTCTTGGGGCAGTTGTACATATAAACTCCTGTGGGTGGATCAGGAGTGGATGTAGCTACATGTGTTTTGTGTGTGGCAGTCCCCCAAACCCACATGAAATGATGGAGGATCAGTCTTCCAGAGGAAGGGTTTGCAGCTACCATAGAGAAGAGATACTATGAGTCAAAACAATAGATGTTTGCTACAGCATTTGTAATGATGAAGAATAGAGAACAGGGAGGCATAAATATTATTTAACGTGTTCACAGCAGTGCCGTAATTAGTATGTCATGCTGCTGGGTGGCTTGAACTATCGATGGTATGTGCAGGACTGTCCCATTGAGTGGCTTTTTATTAATTTTATTAGTAAAAAGACGAATAAAAGTGATTAGATCTGTTTGTACTACCAGTGATACAAGCCATCTGATGGGACAGTCATGCATGTATCACTGCTGTTTCAAGCCAGTGGGCTGTGTTAAGGTATAAAACATGACTTAATTTTATTTTCTGATCATCGATTTTTATAGAGTATGCAAGCTGCAAGATGTCCTACAGATGAATTATCTTTAACCAACTGTGCAGTTGTGAATGAAAAGGATTTTCAGTCCAGCCAGTGAGTATCTATTTTCTTTTAACCTGCTGAGTGGTACTTTAGAAACTGTTTCAAAGAGTTGTGTTCAGGAAGCTTTTGAGAATTATTTTTCTGTTGTTCTTGCTGAGTTGGAAAATGGAAGTAATGAGTTATATATTTAAATATTACTTTGTCAAACTTGGTTAAATAATTTTAAAAGCATATGTCCCCCCCCCCTTTTTTTTAATATGCAGGTACTGGGAGTTGAACTCAGGACCTCGCTTTCGCCAGGCAGGCGCTTATGTCGCTGAGCTATATCAACGGCCCAATATGTCCCTTTTTATATACAACTTTTAATTTATTTTCTTAGAGCTAAACATACTAGTTACATGAATTATAGCACAGTTGTTAGGTGTTTGGCTCTGTAGTCAGGTTGTCTGAGTTTGGATTATGGCTCTGCCAGTTATAAACTGGGTGATCATGGATAAAGTGTTTATTATCCGTGTTTGTCTATATCCTGATCTATAAAATAGGGAAGATGTTATCTTTGTCAGGATAGTTGTAAAGATTTAGTTGTACAAACAAAATATTTAGAAAGGTACCTAGATATTAATAAGTTCTTAATAAAGTTTAGTGATTATGATTATTACTGTGATAATCTGAGAGACATGAAAATTAGAAGATGTAAACAAATGTAAAAAAATTTTTTTTTTTTTTGTACTGGGGATTGAACTCAGGACTTTGCCCATGCTAGGTGAGTGATGTTAGACTGAGCTATATTCCCAGCCCTTTTTATTTTTATTTATTCATTTCTTAGGTTGGTTGGTTGGTTTTTTGAGACAGGGTCTCACTGTGTAGTACAAACTGGCTTCCAACTCACTATGTAGCCCAAGCTGGCCTTAAACTTGCAGCAATCCTTCTGCCTCAGCCTCCTGAGTGCTGGGATTACAGGCATGTACCACCATACTTGACCTTTATTTTTATTTTTGAGACAAGGTCTTGCTAAATTGCCCAGGCTCTCCTTGAACTTGTGATCTTCTGCTTCAGCCTCCCAAATAGATGGGATTACAGGTGTGCAACACCACACCCCACTCAAATTTGGAATCTCTAAAAGCATCCATCATAATTTATTTTAATTGATTCACATCACTTAATGATGATGAACTTCCAAAGACCCTTTTGCCAAGTTCAGTGTCATCCATATGCTTACAGTGTTGAAGACAAGGAGATGAAAGGGCTGTGTACCACAAGGCAGTCTAGGAAAGAAGGAACAAGAAAGCAAGATTTTAACTGAAGGTTAGAGTAAGAGGCAGTACTGCATGTTTCTATTAACATTGTTTTTAGTGCTAAACTTTCTGTAATGCTAAATTGAACATAGGGTTTTCAGCAAATAAACTGAAATATAAGTAATCAATGTGAGAATTTGTGGAATTCTACATATGTTGAATAATCATTGTAGTCATGACAGGGTTACTTAAAATACACTTATAAGGATCTTGTGTTTTAGTTGGCAAAATAGTATGCACAGAAACACATTAACCATTACCATTAAAAATTACAGCATTGTAAATTTGGTTCTCCTACCTTTATTTTGTTAGGATGTTTGAAGTGATTATCAGGAGAGGAAATTCATCCAGTTTTTAGTTAATGTCAAGAACTCTAAATCACTAGCTTTAGTGTTAGATAAACTAGAAATGTAATGAAGTTGATGTTTGGGATTGGTTATACTCTGTTGAACTTGGCTGGATTCTACTTGATGTATTCTTGGCCCAACGTGCTCTTTATATCTGGAAAAGATTTTGAATTGCTGACAGTTTTCGGAAACTAAATTTGTGGTCCTGTACTTCAGGATGCATGTGATACCGTGTTTCCACCTAGTACTTATCAAACATAAATTTGGGAAAGAACACATTTAGAAATTATGTTCTTCATTCCCTTTGATATGGAGTACTGACTGTGTTTCTGTCTTTTAGGCATGTGGTTGTGAGGACCTCTCCCAATCACAGGTACACGTTTACTCTGAAGACCCACCCGTCAGTGGTTCCAGGGAGCATTGCATTCAGCTTACCTCAGGTAACTCAGGTGTCAATTTATTCTCTCCTATACTTGAAAGCTGTAGAGAAATCTATTCATTTTAAGCTAATACCACCCTATAACTATACTGATTCATTTTAAAGAAAAACATCTAGATATTATATAAGGGATTTAAAAATATATTCTTACTTGTCAATTTTTACTATGGCTGCCTTTTACTGCCTTGATTTATTTTGTTTCTTAAAAATTTTGCAGTAGTGTCAGTCAGCTATCAGATAAAATGGCATCATTTTAATGCTAGCTCCCAGGGTAACAGAAGAGATGTAAAAATGATATTTTATTTATAAAATTGACATCTAATAATAGATGTTTTATAATGCACTGTCAGACTAAATATGAAAAGTAGTTTTCTCAAACTACATCCTAACTTGCTAGGCTCCCCTAACAACGGGAAGGATTTTGATTATGATTATAATTGTTGGTGGATTCCATGGAATCCACAGAAGCGGATTGCCTAGCACTGTCCGAGGATTGCCTAGCACAATCCATAATGTAGGAGCACCACAAATACTGGTTTGTATTGTTTTCCCCTTTACTGTCTTACTCAGGCTACAGACCCCACAATCCTAAGTGATGTAAATGCAACCCTGGCTCTTTCTATGCTAGTAAAACTTGATTTATTTCCTTGACGATATGGGGAAAGAGATCAGACTCTTATTTGGGAACTATTAACAATCTCTTGAAGCCCTTAAAAATAGTGGGGGGCCAGTGATATGGCTCAGAGGCATAAGTGCCTGCCTGGCAGGTGTGAGGTCCTGAGTTCGACTTCTGGTACCCACATAAAGGACAAAAAAGGCCGGTGATATTGCTCAGTGGCACAAGCACCTGCTGGCAAGCGTGAGGTCCTGAGTTCGACTCCCGGTACCCACATTAAAAAAATAGCGGGGCATCTCTGTTCACTATTCCCCTTTTCTCTGCCTGGATACTGCTCTATTATTAGGATTACTTTTTGCATTTGTTTAAATAGATAAGAAACTTGAGATATTCCAGGGTTTGCAAGCTTTTTTGAAGCTTCATTTGGAATTCTGGTGGTCAGAAGCAGCTCGAGTTAGCCATTTCTCTTTTTCTCTGCTTTGTAAAAAATAATTTCTTCTAAAATTTACTGTAGGCCAGGGACTATTGTAAGTGCTTTTAAATGTTTTAGCTCATTTTGTTTTCAAAACAACTACATAAATAGGTACTGTTATTGTCATCTCTTGAGGCTATCTTTGCGATTAAAGTACAGACCCTAAATGTGACAACCTTGTGACCCAAAGTCTGGGTTTAACTAGCATGCTGCTAATTGCCAGGTTGGTCAGATGTGGAATTTTACAGAAAGGATCTTTTAAGGGAGGTGAAGGACAGAGAGGAGGGCATATGACTTATGGTGCAAAAGCCAGAATGGAATGTGATTGTGTGTAATCATGATGCAGCATCTTATGAATGATCCACCACAAAATCTAGAATGTTCGGTAGAGCAGGCCAACTATGGATTTCCAGCTCAAAATTCTTTTTCTCACTGTTCTTTAGAGTGTTATCAATAATTACTAATTTTGAATTTATACCAAGTCAGTCCTGAATTCCTCCCTGAACACAATTTGTTCTACCGCTATGTTTTTGCTACTGTAAACAGGATTGGGGAGAGGCTAAAGTCTGGCAGTTAATAGATTTTCATCCTTTGGTCAGTACACAGAGTAGTTTTGTGTCCCTGCTTGGGTTTCAATATAGTTTATCTGACCAGTTTTAATTTTCATGAATTAATTTTCTTTTTATTTTATTTTATTTATTTATTCTTTTTTTTGAGACAGGGTCTTGCTATGTAGTAGTTCTGACTGGCCTTGAACTCACTGTGTAGCCCAGGCTGGCCTTGAACTTATGGCAGTCCTGCTGACTCAGGCTCCTGAGTTCTGGGATTACAGGCATGCATCACCGTGCCTGGCCAAATTTCTTTTTGTGATTCTATAATGAACAGTAAAACGAACTGCAGCTGTATCTTTAGAACACTGAAATGTTTGATACAGTGAAGACTTCAGGAACAGAACAATGTATTGTGCAATGGAGCATTCTACTTGGTGGGCTAGTTTTACTAAAAAAAAGGCAAGCCCTCTATGTTTTGGAATAGGCATTTAGATATAAACTATAGCCCATATATCATTTCCTAGGGCTGCTATAAGAACCACAAATTAAAACAACAGAAAATTTAAGCAACAGCAACAGAGAAAGTTCAATTTAGAAAATAATAGTTTGCAAAAAAACAAAAATCCCAGGCAGAGACCAGAAATTTATTCTTTTATAGTTCTGGAAGCTATAATTATGAAATCAAGGTGTTAGCAGAGGTATGCTCTTTCTAAAGCATGGAGGGAAGATTCTCTTCCACATTTAGCTTCTGGTTTTGGTGGCAGTCCTTGGGGTTCCTTGGCTTATAGAGGCATCACTACAGTCTCTGCCACTGTTATCGCATGGTATTCCCCTGTGTCTGTGTATCTTGTTCTCATAGGGGTGCCGGTTTTATTGGCTTAGGGACCGCCTTTATTTAGTATAACCTCATCTTAATGTGATTGTGTCTGCAAAGACCTTATTTCTAAATATGGGCATGTTCACAAGTACCAGGGGCTAAGACTTAAACATATTTTTTTGGGAGTGGGGACAATTCAACACAAAATGTTTTAGAATTAGAATGTGTTCCTGAAATTCACAGAATTTCATTATTTTTCTAATTTTAGTTGTTTTCATTTAAGTGTCTTTTTCTTATTTATTTTATAGCGAAAATGGGCTGGACTTTCTATCGGACAAGAAATAGAAGGTAGGTTTTCTTTTTAGCCACCTGAAGTAGATTTTTTTGTGTGATTTTTCTCAGTTATGATCTGTGTAATATTCTATTACCAATTATTGGACTTAAACATTTATTCTATGTAGAGTTTGGGTTAGATGTATGAGAACAGAAAGGGTATGTTCTTATTACTTTTCTCAATGAAGTGTGCTGTAAGATCATCATAGTTCATTAGAGAAGGGCAAACAAAGCAATTTATGACTTCAGGAGGGCAAATAAAGCAATTCATGACTTCAGGAGGAAAATTTATGACTTCAGGAGGCAAACTGAGCAACTTACAGATAATAAGCCTAGGAGATAATAAACAAAAACTGGCATTTTCTCTTAGGCAGTGTGGCAAAGTTGAAAAAATGGAGCATGAATATTTAGTCAAATAAATTTTTTTTTTTTGTGGGTACCGGGGGTCAACCTCAGGACCTCGTGTGCCAGCAGGTGCCCGTGCCACTGAGCGTTATCACCAGCCCTTTTTTTGTATGTGGGTTCCGGGATTTGAACTCAGGCCCTCGGGCTTGCCAGGCAGGCACTTATGCTGCTGAGCCATCTCACTGGCCCTGGTCAAATAATTTTATGTCAAATTCATGGATATAGTAAAGGAAATGCAAGCAAAATTAAATCAGCCTTTTTTCTCCTTACATTTAAAAGTTTAAAAAATCATTTATAGAAAGGTTGCAAAAATACTGAGAATTACTGTATACTTTCCTTATCCAGATTTCCACTATAAGAATCCTGTTCAACAACATTAATATGTTTACCTTTTCTGTCCTATGAAATATAAAATAATTTTAGAACTGCCGTCTTCACATTACTACAAAAATAAATCTGCTAGAAGCTTCCAGATTGGTTTACAGCTCTTCTTTCTCCTAGACTGAGGATACGTAGTTAGGGTACTGTTTTTAAAAATTACTTGGGCTAATTATCCTTCAACCTTCACCTCAAAGTGGTTTCATTAGTCATTTAATATACAAATTGAGGTTGTTTCTATTTATATTCAGTTTTAGGCCTCCCCTCCTTGATTTTTTATTTTGAATATGTGAAACATTAACATGCTTTTAAAAGTTAAAACTTTTCAGAAATATCTACAATCAGCCTTCCTTATCTGTAGATTCAACCATTTGCAGATTGAAGTTATTCAGAAGGTAAAAGTTGTATATGACTGAACATGTATGTTTTTCTTGTCATTTTCTAACAATATAGTATAACAACTACTTACATAGCATTTACAATGTATTAAAGAAATGTGAATGCTAGAGATATCATTCTAGCCATGATGTAAAGTGTATGAGAGGATGTGTATTTGCAAGGAGAGGATGAGAGGTTATTTGCAGGTCCAATTCCATTTTAAATAAGGCACTTGAGCTTCTCTGATTTTCCTGGATCTGCTATGGGTTCCTGGAACCAGTTTCCTGCAAATAAATACCATGGAATTATACTCAAAAGTTCTGGGGATGGGAGGAGATGAGAGGGAGGGAAGGGGAAGTAAAAAGCATCAAGATGTGTTAAATATGTGTACCAATTCCCCACAATGAATGTCTTTATTATGTATTGCAAACATGTACTAATTTTAAAAAGGGGGAAAGAAGTGTACCTTCCTCCTCTTTCTCTTGATCTTGTTCTACTGACTTGTTTTACCGGCTTGTTTTAGTTAAATTATTTTCTAGTTTATCCTTTGAGCTTTTAAACTTTTTAAATAAGCACACTTCTCTATTTTTTAAACAATTTATCCTCATATAAACATTTGCATATATATATGTATCTTTCTACTAGATTATTACTTCATATCAACTCACAAATTTCTTCCTCATTCTTTCTTACAGCTGCGTAGTGCTTCATTGTATATTTGTACCCCTGTTTATTCGGTGGGTACATACTGTACTTTATAACTTTGGAGCATATTTGTTTTAGTATTGTTAGAGGTGTATCTTCAAGGTGAATTCACAGAAGTGAGATTTTTGGGTCAAAAGGTAAATGTGTGTGTTAGTTTTCTATGGTTGTATGAAATTAACTATGAATTCAGCAACTTAAAAGAACACCCATTATTAGCTTAGTTGTATACGTCAAAATGTGGTACTGTGTGGTAAGGTTCTTTGTTCGGAATATCACAAGACCAAAATGGATTTTATTTGAATTTGTCAAAGGCTTTCTCAGCATGTAAAGATAATCATCTGATTTTTCTCTCTATGCCTATTAATATAGTAGATTATATTAATACATTTCCTGATATTGAATCATCCCACCAGTCTTGGTGTGAATTACATTTAGGCATGGTAGATCATCTTTAATATGGTATTGTAGGTTATTGCTAATACTATATTTTATTTAGGACTTTTGTGTCATTAAAAAATGGTATTGGTCAGTATTTTGTTTTTGGTTGGGTATCTCTATCAGTTTTAGGTATTAATATTATCTAATTTCATTTAGAAAATTTGGGAATCTTCCTTAATTTCTGTGCCATAACATGTAATTCATTAGCATTGAGACTGGTTTCTAATGGGTTGGTAAAATTCCCTTTAAAACTACCACCAGGGTGTGCTGTGTGTTGGCACTTGTGTTCTTTAATAACTGTCTTCCACCTATGGAAATTGATGTGTTTTAACTTTTCTACTGGTATTGGGATAAATGTTTGACAAACTCTTTTTTCCTGAGAGATTATCTCTTTTATCTAAGTTTTCAAATTTATTTGCATGGAGATAAGGAAACTCATCTTTTATGATTTAAAAAATTTTCTGTGTCATTGGTTGTTTTTATTTGTCATCCTTTTCACTCCTTTTTTTCTTAGCTAATGATTTGCCTATTTTGTTGATTTTTTTCAAAGAATCAAAATTTCATTAATTTAATGTTTGTTATTCTTTTTTCTACTTCATTAATATTTATATTGCAAAATTTCCTCCCTGTGTCACTTTTTTTCCTTTTTGGTGGCAAGTGCTCTACCAGTGAGCTACATCCCAGATTTCCCTATCCTTCTTTTGGTGTACTTTGATGTTCTTTTTCTAGCTTTTTGGGTTGAGAATTTTATTTATTTTCACTTTTATTTTTATAGATATTTAAGGCCCTGACTTTTTCTTTGGTCACTGTATTAAATGTATATACTAGATTCTGCTATAAGTGTTTTCATTATCTTTATTTTTCAAAAATTCTGTATTTTCTCTTTGTGTCTCCTTTCACTGAAGTGTTGGAGGTTTCTTAAGATCAGTCCTTTTGCCAGTTTCTACTTGGTTGGATGAAACCCATCCTATAGTGGATTACTCTATGAAAAATCTACATATACAGCATTCCCTGGATCCTTGCATATTCAAACTGTTTTTCTGTATCTTTGATGTTTGACAGCAATTTGATTTGTTTTCCTTGATTCACTTGTTCTTTTCTTGAATTTCTTAAAAATATTGTATCACAATTGCCTAGTCTTATATGATGCTCTTGAGAAGTCTGATGCCAATATATATAATTTCTTACCTTTATGAATAATTTGATTTTTCTGCTTGGAAGACTTGAAGATTTTTCTATCTTCTTCTTTTTTTTTTGTTTTTAAAGAGAAGAAAAAACAAAACAAATCAAAAAAGAACAAATTTTCAAAACAACATAATAGGAGGATAACAATGGTTAATGCATTACGTATTGTTATCTTTAAGTTAGTTATTCAGGATACCAGATATTAGCATTCAATTGTCCAAACATTATTGGCACAAACCTTACTCTTCAATGAACTAAGTAAAATTAGTAGTGTATCTATCTTAACCATCTTATATATATATATACAATTTTTTTTCCTTTCCCTTCTTTCTTTTCCCTATTCCCCCATCCCAGTCTCTCTTTCCTTTTAACCAGTTTCTTTTTGATTCACCATGTCTATTGTACATTTTGGATCTTATTTACTCTTTCAGTTTCTCATACTAGAGAGACAATACGATGCTTACATATGTGCATCTGGTTTATTTCACTTATGAGTATTTTCTCGAGTTGCATCCATTTACCTATAAAAGACTCCATCCTTCTTTATGGCTGAATAGTACTCCATTATATAAAAATACCACATCTTTCTTATCCATTCCTCAGTTGATGGGCATTTGGGTTGTTTCCAAGATCTGGCTATTACAAATTGTGCTGCTATAATCATGGGTGCACATATATCGCTGTGGGGCAATGTTTTTAACTCTTCTGGGAAGATACCCAGAAGGGGAATAGCTGGGTCAAATGGGACCTCCAACCCTAGTTTTTTGAGGAATCTCCACACTGATTTCCACAGTGGCTGTACCAGTCGACACTCCCACCAACAATGGAGAAGGGTTCCTTTTTCCCCACAGCCCCTCCAGCATTTGTTATTAGCTCATTTCTTAATAATAGCCATTCTTTCTGGGGTGAGATGGTATCTCAGTGTTGTTTTAATTTGCATCTCTCAAATGACTAGTGATGTTGCACATTTTTTTTGTATATTTATTTGCCATTTGTATTTCATCTGAGAAATGTGTATTCATCTCAGATGCCCATTTTTGGAGTGGGTCTTTAAATTTGGGAGGTCCGATTTATTTGAGTTCTTTATATGTTCTCGAAAGTAATCCTTTGTCTGAGGAACAGCTGGCAAACATTTTTTCCCACATTGTGGGTTGTCTCTTCACTCTGTTGGTGGTTTCTCTTGCTGTGCAAAAGCTTTTTAATAAGATGAGATCCCAGTTGTTGATTCTTTGGGATAGTTCCTGTGCGGTTGAGGTTTTACTCATAAAGTCTTTGCCTACACCAATGTCTTCAAGGGTTTCACCTATCCTACCTTCCAGCAGATTTAATGTTTCTGTTTTAGTATTTAGATCTCTGATCCATTTTGAATTTAGTTTAGTGCATGGTGAAAGATATGGATCTAGTTTTAATCTTCGGCATGTGTAGAACCAGTTTTTCCAGCACCATTTATTAAAGAGGCTATCTTTCTTCCAGTGAATGTGTTTGGCACCTTTGTCAAAGATAAGGTGGCTTAGTATGTCTGGGGTTGTTTCTGCATCTTCTAATCTGTTCCATTGATCGTCAGTTCTGGTTTTTTTTTTTTTTTTTTTTTTTCCAGTACCACACTGTTTTTATCACAGTAGCTTTATAGTATAATTTCAAGTCGGGGATTGTGATGCCCCCTGCCTTGCCTTTGTTGCCCAGAATTGCTTTTGATATTCTAGGCCTCTTCTGATTCCAAATGAATTTTAGGATTGTTTTCTCTAATTCTGTGAGATATGCTGTTGGAATTTTGATTGGAATTGCATTAAATCTGTATAACAATTTTGGAAGTATGGCCATTTTCACTATATTGGTTCTTCCTATCCAGGAGCAAGGGATATCTTTCCATTTTCTGATATCCTCTTCAATCTCCTTTTTCAGAGTACTGTAGTTTTCAGTGTAGAGCTCTTTTACATCCTTTGTGAGGTTGATTCCTAGGTATTTCATTTTTTTGGATGTTATTGTGAAAGGTATTGTTTCCCTAATTTCTCTTTCAATAAGTTTGTTATTTGTGTACAGAAAGGCTATTGATTTTTGAGTGTTGACTTTGTATCCAACGACACTACTGAATTTGCTTATTAAATCTAGCAGTTTTTTAGTGGAGTTTTTGGGATCTTCTGTGTAGAGTATCATGTCATCTGCAAATAATGATAATTTAACTTCTTCCTTTCCAATCATTATTCCTTTTATTTCTTTCTCTTGTCTAATTGCTCTGGCTAAAGTTTCCAGAACTATGTTGAATAAGAGTGGGGACAGTGGACATCCTTGTCTTGTTCCTGATTTTAGAGGGAAGGCTTTCAGTTTTTGTCCATTTAGTATAATATTGGCTGTTGGTTTGTCATAGATAGCTTTTATCAGATTGAGATAAAGACCATCTATTCCAATTTTCTGTAGGGTTTTTATCATGAAAAGGTGCTGGACTTTGTCAAAAGCTTTTTCTGCATCTATTGAGATGATCATGTGATTTTTGTCTTTGGTTCTGTTAATATGTATGGTGCATTACATTTATTGATTTACGTATGTTGAAACATCCCTGCATCCCTGGGATGAATCCAACTTGGTCATGGTGTATAATCTTCTTGATGATTTGCTGCATTCTGTTTGCCAGTATCTTATTGAGGATTTTTGCATCTATGTTCATTAGGGAGATTGGCCTGTAGTTCTCTTTCTTAGTTGGGTCCTTCTCTGGTTTTGGTATCAGGGTAATGCTTGCTTCCAGGAATGAATTTGGGAGTATTGCTTCCCTTTCAATTTCATTAAAAAGTTTGAGAAGTAGTGGTGTTAGGTCTTCTCTAAATTTCTTGTAGAATTTGGCAGTGAATCCATCAGGGCCTGGGCTTTTCTTTGTTGGGAGGTTTTTAATTACGTCTTCGATTTCATTGGTTGATATTGGTTTATTTAAGATTTTTAAATCTTCTTGATTCAGCTTTGGTAATTCATACGTATCTAGGAATCTGTCCATTTCTTCTGCATTTTCCATCTTAATAGAATATAAATTTTCAAAATAGGTATAGATGATCTTCTGGATTTCTGCAGGGTCTGTTATGATATCACCCTTTTCATTTTCAATTGCATGGATTTGAGTCTTTTCTTTTTTTTAATAAGGTTGGGTAAGGGTTTGTCAATCTTACTTATTCTTTGAAAGAACCAACTCTTTGCTTCATTGATTCTTTGTATTGTTTTTTTAATCTCCAATACGTAATTTCTGCTCTGATCTTTCTGATTTCCTCCCTTGTACAGGCTTTTGGCTTAGCCTGCTCTTCTTTTTCTAGAAGTTCGAGGTTCGCCATTAAGTTGTTTATTTGCGCTTGCTCTATTTTCCTGATATAGGTATTTAATGCTATAAATTTCCCTCTTAGGACTGCTTTCATTGTATCCCATAAGTTCCGGTATGTTGTACTGTCATTATTATTCAGTTGTAGAAAGTGTCTAATTTCTCCTTTAATTTCATCTGTGACCCATTGGCTGTTCAGGAGGGTGCTGTTTAATTTCCATGTGTTTAGGGAGTTTTTGTGATTTCTTTTGCCATTGATTTCCAATTTCATTGCACTATGGTCTGATAATATGCATGGGATAATTTCAATTCCTTTGCATTTACTTAAGCATGTTTTATGAGCTAGTATGTGGTCTGTTTTGGAGAACGTCCTGTGTGCAGCTGAGAAGAATGTGTATTCTGATGTTGTGGGGAGGAACACTCTGTAGACATCTACTAAATCCATTTGTTCAAAAGTTTGATTCAGTTCTACTATTTCATTATTGATTTTTTGTCTAGTTGATCTGTCTTTTTGTGACAGTGGAGTATTGAGATCCCCCAATATAATTTTATTAGTGCTTATTTGATTTTTCATGTCCTTTAATACTTGTTTTATATAGCTGGGTGCACTGGTATTTGATGCATATATATTTATGATCATTATCTCTTCCTCTTGGATTGTTCCCTTTACAAGGATATAATGACCATCTTTATCTCTCTGAATCATTCTTGGCTTGAAATTCACTTTGTCTGCAAAAAGAATAGCTACCCCTGCTTTTTTCTGGGTTCCTGTTGTATGGAGTATTGTTTGTCATCCTTTGACTTTCAGTCTATGAATTTCTTTCTGAATTAAATGTGTTTCTTGTATACAGCATATTGTTGGATCTTGCTTCTTGATCCATTTTGCCAGTCTGTGCCTTTTGATTGGTGAATTGAGACCATTAACATTAATGGTTAAAACTGATATGTATTGGCTTATACTTGTCATGATATTTTCCTGTTATTGGTTCCCACTCTTTGTTTTTCCCTTTTCCCTCTATTTAATTATCTGCCCTGCCCGGTGGATTCCTTCTGTTGGGGTTCCTGGAGTTGTAGTCCTTGTTATCTCTTTCTAGAATGTCCTTCAGAACATTTTGGAGTGCTGGTTTGGTGGTCATGAATTTTCTCAGATGTTCTTTGTCATGAAGTATTTTATTTCTCCATCAATTTTGAAAGATAGTTTTGCGGGGTACATCAATCTGGGTTGAAAGTTATTTTCCTTTAGAGCTTGAAACACATCATTCCAAGCTCTTCTTGACTTTAGGGTTTGTGCTGAAAAGTCCGCTGTGATTCTGATGGGTTTTCCTTTATAGGTGATCTGTCTCTTGTCCCTAATAGCTTTTAAGATTCTGCCCTTCTGTTGAATTTCTGGGATCTTAACTATGATATGTCTGGCTGAAGTTTTTTTTTTTTGGTCATGTCTAGTTGGAGTTCTGTAAGCCTCATTTATATGAAGATCAAATTCTTTTTCTCTTCCAGGGAAGTTCTCTGTGATAATGTCTGTGAACAAGGTTCTAATGTCATTTATGTTATCTCCTGCTTTTTCATTTATTCCAATTATTCTTAAGTTATTTATCTTTGAGTCATCTAGCAGCTGCTAAATTGATTTTTCATGTTCGCTTGCTATTTTTAAGAATTCTTTCTTTTCATGATCACTAATCGCAAGCCTGTCTTCTATATCTGAGATCCTGTCCTCACATTGGCTTAATCTGCTACAAAGACTTTCAATGGAATTTTTGTTCTCCTGGATATCTGCTTAAATCTGCCTTATGGATTCCATTTCTTTCCTATGCTGAGCATTCATGGTTTCTATAATTTTCTTAAGTTCGTCTATTTTTTTGTCTGTATCAGCTATAGTGTCTTTAAGCATGGTCTTCATTGTGGACATTATCTCTGCAGTTATCTGTGAAATTACTTCTGTTTTAATTTTTTCCAGAGCCTCATTCAGTTGCTTTGTTGTTACCACTTCAGATAGGCCAGGTGGGTGGCTTTCGGATTGTCCCACCTCATTGCCCCCTAGGTTTGCCTTTGGTGAATTGGATGTGTGGGGTTGCATCTTGTTTAAGTGGCATCTCATTTTCTTTTCTTTGTTTAGTTTAATTCCTGGGGTGATGTTTGTAAATTACCTATGGTAGGTTACTTTATTGCTAGTGTTCAACATCCTTAGGAGATGACTACTTCTCTGCAGTATCTTCCAAGTGAAGCTTGTTTTTGGGTTTTGAGCTTGCTGCCAGATCCTACCTCTTCAATTTGTTGGATATGAAAAGTTGCTACCTGTTTGGCCCAGTCCTTGGTTCTTTGGTACTGTGCCACTGTATTTTCTGTGACCCTTAGTCAATCTCAATCATGAAATATCAGGAAGGAAATCTGTTTAGAACAATTATTTCACTTTTGGCTATAAGGGTACCTAAAGCATCAAACACAGCCTAGAAAATGACAGACTGAGCTAACCAGTTATTTGCCACTTTTAACCATATAAAGTAGAGTTGCGGTTATATAACAAAATCTAAAACACACCAGAAAAATTATATGCAGTATACAAGTCCTTAATATGTCAATTTTGCCCTCAGGAGTTTAAATTTAAAATGCGTTAAGGAGGAAATAGAGTATTAGGAGAAGAGGAAGGAATTAGATGTAAGGTTAGAGGACCAAGAGGGATCCCACTAACATTGGGAAACTGGTGCAGAGGACTGGTGGGAAAAAGAGAAGGAAGGATAAAAGGAAGAACAGATCACAACCACAATCACAAAGAGCTTAGAGGCTCTGTTTACACTCATATAAAAACCAGAGAGAATAATGAAGGAAAGAGCAAACAGACAAACAGAAACAAAAATGAAGACAAAAACAACAAAACAAACAAAACAAAAATAAAACCCCACCAAAAAAAAAAAAAAAAAAAAAAAAAAAAAGCCCTTCACCAGAACAAAAAACAAATGAAAGAAAAAAAAATTAAATATAAAAAGAATCAGTTCCAGGTGTTGACTCTGCTGTAGGCAGGCATCGTGTGGTGACAGAGTCCTGTTCCGTGCAGGTCCATCGCAGTAAGCCAGGAGGGCCTTTGGCGGGGCAGTGAGCAGAAGCGTGTACTTTCAGGTGGAGACCAGTCTCGTGGGCCTGCTGCCGTCAGCGCACTTTCCCCGGGCCTGAGAGCTGCGGCGCTGCACTGAGTCCCGAGAGCTGTGTTTTCGCGCCGCTCTGAGTTTCACTGCACCTCCCACAATGGCGCCTGGCCAATCGCTCTCTCACCGCCAGACAGCGCAGTCCTCTGCCACTCCCCTGCCCCGCCGCTGTCTTGCGATCCTCCGCGGGGGCTCCCCGGGGCGCCGGCTGTCACCGTGTGTCCGCAGATTTGAGCTTCTGTCGCCCCGCGGTTCCTGGGACAGGGAGAAGGCGCCGCGGTCTCCTCCTTCTTCCTTGAAAGTACCCTTCACTGGCACCCTGAGGCCCGAACTGCGCTTCAGAACTTTGCTGGGTCCAGGGGAGGCACCTCCCTCCCTCCTGCACTCTCCCAGTCACTGTATTCCAGTGGTCCAGTGGCAACTTTTAGAGAGTTTTGCTGCCTGCTTCTTACACATCCACCATCTTTTTCCCCCGATCAGATTTTTCTATCTTTAAAGCCAAATATTTTTATTAGAGTATTTCTTGGAATTGGTAATTCCGGATCAGTTTTTACAGTTAGGTATACAGTGGGTGTTTTTAGTATGCAGATTTAAATTTTCTCTTATTTCCAGAAATTTTGTCTTGGATTATGGTTTAAAATTTTAGTTCTGTTCTAATTGCTTTGTTTTTTCTTTTCAGGGGTTCTAGTTACATATGTATATTGGACTTCTATTGCCTATCTTCCATTTAAACCACTTTCTCCTTCATATTTTAAAAGTCTTCATCTTTTTCAAATCTTGGTTGATTTGGTTGATTTTTAAACTCATTCATATTTGTTCTCCTGAGTATATTATAATTTATTCTTCATTTCTAAAATTCCTTTTTTAGGGCCGGTGATATTGCTCAGCGGCACGGGCACCTGCTGGCGCGCGAGGTCCTGAGGTCAACCCCCAGTACCCACAAAAAAAAAAAAAAAAAAAATTCCTTTTTAAAAAATTTTTCCCTGGGTTCAGTAAACTCTTGTTGCCTACCTTTCTTTTTTCTTTTCTTTTCCCTGCCTCTCTCTTTCCCTTTCTCCCATCCTTCTTACCTTCCCTTCTTCCCTCCTTCTTTACCCCCCTTCCCCTCTCCCTCCCTGTTGTCTCCATCTCCCTCATCCTCCCCCATTGAACCCAGGGATGTTCTACCACTGAAGTACAACCCCAACCTGTTTCTGAGACAACATCTTGCTAAATTGTCCAGGCTGGCCTAGAACTTTAGGTCTTTCTGCCTGAGCTGTAAGTGTGCTGTGCCACCACACCTGGCTCATTGCATTTCTTTTATTTATTTCTGTTCTTAGTTTCTTTTTTTTTTTAATAAGAGAAAAAAGATAAAAATAACAATAAAACAAAGTTTCAAAACAGGTTAGTAGGACAGTTACAATAATTAATACATTGTGTATTGTTGTCTTTGTTGTAGTTATTCAGAGTAGGAGATATAGGCTTGATAGATTGTCCAAACAATATTAGCACAAACCTTTCTTTTCAATGAACTAAGAGAAACTAGCTGTAAAACTATCTTAACTATTTTATGTATACATATATTTTTTCTTTTTCCCTTTCTTCCTTTTCCCCTTTCTCCCATCACAGTTTGTCTTTGCTTTTGAACAGTTTCTTCCCAATTTACAGTATCTGTTGTACATTTTGGATCTTATTTACTCATTCAGTTTCTCACACTAGTGAGACAATACAATGTTTACACATATGGGTCTGATGTATTTCACTTAGGAGTATGGTCTTGAGTTGCATCCATTTATCTATAAAGTCTCCAGTTTATCCTTCTTTATGGCTGAGTAGTACTCCATTATATAACAAAAAATCCCACATCTTTTTTATCCATTCTTCAGTTGATGGGCATTTGGGTTGTTTCCAAGATTGACTATTACAAATTGTGCTGCTATAAATATGGGTACACATATATCACTGTGGTGTTATGTTTTTAATTCTTTCGGGAAGATACCCAGAAGGGGAATAGCTGGGTTGAATAGGACCTCTAATCCTAGTTTTTTAAGGAATCTCCACACTGATCTCCACAGTGGTTGCACCAGTCTACACTCCCACCAAAAGTGGAGAAGGGTTCCTTTTTCCCCACAGCCCCGCCAACATTTGTTATTGGTTAATTTCTTGATAATAGCCATTCTTTCTGGGGTGAGATGGAATCTCAGTGTTGTTTTAATTTGCATCTCTTGAACGACCAATGATGTTGAACATTTTTTCATGTATTTATTTGCCATTTGTATTTCTTCATCTGAGAAGTGTGTATTCATCTCAAGATACCCATTTTTGGATTGGGTCTTGAATTTGGGGTGTCCGAATTTATGTGTTCTAGATATAAGTCCTTTGACTGTGGGACAGTTGGCTAAAAATATGGAATGGTTCATGAATTTGCGTGTCACCCTTGCACAGGGCCCATGCTAATCTCTGTATCGTTCCAATTTTAGTATATGTGCTGCTGAAGCAAGCACTCTGCTCTTAGTTTCTGTCTTTTGATTTTAATTTTGTTATATGTCTTAGTACTTGTTTGAGGATAGTTAAATTGTTATATTAAGGGTTTTTTTCTATTTGATGATTTTGGAGGAAGACAACCAGCTGGAATACTGCAATATTTTGTTACATGTTATTTTCTTTTATAGTAACTTTGTATGGAACTAGTTTTGTATTTTTCATAGTTTTGTAGGCAAGATTACTAGTCCAAAAACATTCTTTTCCATCAGTATAAAGAAGTACAATTTCTTTTATGATTAATGTTAGTGAAGTAGAGAAGAAAATAGGTCAGTTAACATGGCCTATTTCTTTTTTGTTTCTGCATGATCCTTAATTTTCCTAACTGCCTTCTTTTCCTTAATGCTACATCTCTCAGGACACAATCCTTTCTCTATCTGGCTAACAATGATTCTTTGATGATACTACTTGTAGTCCTACTTATTTTCAAGTCATTTTTTTGTACCTGTAGCTGTAGACCTCTAAGTCCCAAAACATTGCATAGTATTTTTGGTATTTAGTGCTGGCATTTCTCTTTTTTGGAGATAATTTATGTCATTTTCCCTTCTCTCTGCCCTGTCCCCATTCCACAATGGGAGCTCTGTGTAATTTTGGTGCTTATTGCTCTTTTTTTTTTTTTTAGTAGTTTGGGTTTTATGGTATTCTTTGTATTCTAGTAATGCTGAAGATATAGGATATATGTAGTATTGTCTTCTTGATCTTTCTATGGGGCTTTAGGGAATTTTCAGATCAACAGGTCCACCATTATCCTCTAGACCCCATGCTTTTGAAGATATTCAAAGGTATAATAGCTTTAAACTGGCTAAAATAAGACAAATAGATAAGAAAATGTAGTAAAATAGCAGGAAAGAATATTCTATTTGTTTACAAATGTAACAACTTTCAAATTTTTATGAGTTAGAGGGGACTTAAACTTGAGGGTTGTTTTAGTTGGCTCTTTTTTTGTGTGAAAGTTAAATCAGGGATAAAGAACTTTGGAAATAGAAACAAAGGTGATTACTTTAGATATGGGTGGTTGATGGAGAGGGATACATACTTAGTGCTCTCTACACTTGCTTAAAAGACTTATCTGGGGAGTTTGTTTTTTAAAAAGATTCACAGGCTCCTGCATTGGGGAATCAGATTCATGTATGTGTTTTTAGCAGTCACTCTTAAATGGCTCTTATCAGCCACATTTTGGGAAATGTTGACATAAGTGATTCCCTTAACTGGATTCACCTCCTCACCAGAAGCATAGTGAAAAGCTGAAAAGGGGGAGAAATTTAGCACCAAAATGAACTAGGTCAGTGCTTGAAGCCAGGGTACCCTATTTGTAGACATTGGCAGAGGTGAAAATGAACACTTACTGAAACATCTCATAAGAAGATGAGGTTGTATGTAGCTTAGGTCTCTAATATCCTTAAATGTAGTGGTCTAAATTTAAGGGTAAGAATGTACTGAGATTTAACTTTTAACATAGCTTTATGTTCTGGAAAGTTATGGGTTTTTAAGGTTATAAATTTTGATAAGTAATGTGTTTGTGGCTTAAATTGTTATAAAACACTCTTGTGCTATCAGAAATAGGTTTCTAGATTGTAGAGACAGATCTTTAGAGAGGCAAATCAAAAGAACAGCAGTAATAGAATAGTAATAGTGATAAATAGTAATAGAGATAAATCAAACAGATTTTTAATGGGCAAAATTTAAAATCAGGTGGTCAGGTAGGACTAAGGTGGATAGAGTAAGCTTGAGGCAAGGGAAGTTCTGACTGATGTGGGGGATGACATGGCCATAAAGGTAAAAACTGGTTCAGTGTAAAGATGAGATAGGGTAGGAGGTGTGGCTTGCAGGAGGAGTGTTGAAAGATTCTGGAATGGGATTTCAGTTTGTTAGAAATTAGTGCTTTTAGTCTGAGAGAATCAAAAATCATTATGTATTCTCTCCATCTGGCAGTGCCATACTTCAGGTATTACAGGCTGGTATTCATTTCACACATTTTTTTTTTGGCTATTGCATACCTATTATTATAGTGTTTAAGTTTATCCATAGCATTGACTGAACTCATTAAATTGCTGTTAGCCATAAAATAAGAAAGCATTGTCCACCTTCTCCTTTGCTGAAACCTTCAAGAACGCCTGTCTCTTTGGGACTGACCATGGTGCTGACCATGGTGCTGCCTATGATACTGTCCATGGTACTGCCCATAGTGTTGAAGTTGTACCAGCTTGGTCTTTTCTATTTAGGAATGATGATCTTAAATTAAAATGAACTTGGGCCGGTGAGATGGCTCAGCGGCATAAGCACCTGTCTGGCAAGCGTGAGGTCCTGAGGTCGACTCCCGGTACCCACATTAAAAAATAAATAAATAAATAAATAAAACTGAACTTGAAAACTACAGTCAGAGATGATATTTTAATTTCTCAGTATGAAGATATATATATACATATATATATATGAAGATATATATATATGTATATATATGTATGCACACAATATTGTTTTGGAGTCTGGTGCCCATAATGGTATCATGCTGTATAAATATTACTGAAATATATTTTTTCATTCAATATTATGTTTCCGTGCACTATACATCTTTGTTAAATATAGATCAAATTTTTATTTTAATGAAATTAAATACATTTATTAATTAAATTAATATTAATTAAATACATTAAATACATTTTATCCATTATTGTTTGACTATTGCAAATAATGCTGCAGTGTACCTCCCTATAGATCTCTTTTTAGGCAAATGTTTAAGAATCTTTCTAGGATAGATAACCTGAAAATGGAATTGCTGAATCCACTAGTATTTCAACCTATAAGTATGCAGTATATGGAGAAATACCTAACCTCTTTTGCCTATAAAAGTTACTTAGCATAGAACTTGTGCTTTTTAAGAAAAGTGAAGAAGGAATGAAATGTCCAGAATGGAGGCAGGAGAGTATCCTGAAACTTTCTGCCATGACTTGAATGTATTCTTTGATCTTTAATACATTTTCCACCCCTTACTTGGGCTTTCTTATTTTGCTTTTCAAATATTTAAAATACATTTGCCCTCTTTAATGATGGTAAGCTAAAATACAAAAATGTGCTTACAAGCATTTTCACTCAAAAAGCTCACAGAAAATCCTTGTACATACCTTAAATGGCTAGAATATAAGAAATCAGGTTAGAATTTATAGTATAAAGTAGTAATGACCATACAGGATTACCTAGTCCAGTCTTCTGATTTGCAGATGTGATGAATGAAGGCACAGAGAGCCAAAATGATTTACCTATGTTCTAGTAGGATCTGTTGAAACATACAGAATCAAAGTACTTTTGAAGAGAACAGCATTGTTTCTGAATCACTATAACCTTTGCAACAGGCATTTAATAATTACAGATGAACTGAAAACCACACTGCAGTGACTTTTTGTTTAACTTCTTACTGTTTTACCACAGTAATTTGCAAAAGTACTGTATCTCTTGTCTAAAATGAATGTAAAAAAAAATTTTTTATTACCTGTTTTTGTAAAAACTATAGAAGTTCTATTATTCTTTGTGACTGGGACTGAAAATTATTTCAAAAGTAGGTTAAAGCCTTTTCTTGGAGTTTTGGTCCATGGATTTGAGTTTGATACTGTCTTTTGCACATAAACCTTAACCATAATTTTCATATGGGTTTCTTTGAAATGAATGGAGAACTCAGATTTCTTTACGCATTTGAGAGTACAGAATCCTTTAGGATTTTAATGAATTTCACCCCTAATCTTTTCTAATTTTTGTACTTACTCCTAGTTTTACAGAAAGTTCTTCATTTTCCAAGTTTTTCCCCAAAGCTTCCCACTTAGTTTTTAAGAGATTTGTTTGGCTTTTGTTTATTTATTTGTTTGTTTGAGACAGGGTCTGACTATGTAGCCCAGGCTGGCCTTGACCTTGTGACAATCCTCCTGCCTCAGCCTCCTGAGTGCTGGCATTACAGGTGTGCACCACCTTGCCTGGCTCCACTTGGTTTTATAATATCAATTCTAGAATATAAAAGTTATAGAATCAATTCTAGAATGTAAAGTTTTTAATACCATTTAATTATATTGCATATTTATTGTAACAAGTATAAGTAGCACATGGAGAATGAACCCATAACGTGCATGTGGAGCCTGCAAACTCTGAGCATTAGGGGAGCTAAAGGTAGTTTGGTATGTTAGAGGAGTAAAAAGTTTTCATATGGCTTGAGTAGCAGTTTTCTTACCCAGTGCTTTGTGTATATGCATGTCTTGTCTCCTTTGGTATTAGCTTTGAAATCATGGGGGTTTTGCTGTCTCATTTAAGAAGTTCTTGAGTATATTAAGCACCTAAAAGACACTGTTAGATGCTGTAATAAAAGATGAGTTAAAAACATGGCCCTTGCCCTGTTCTATATCACCTAGGTGTACAAATGACTATATAATAGGTGCTTAATAATTTTTTTTTTTTTTTTTTGAGAGAAGGTCTCACCATGTAGTTTAGGCTAGCCCTAAACTCACTGTGTCTTCCAAGGTGGCCTAGAACTTGCAGAGACCCTCTTGCCTCAGCTTCCTGAGTGCTGGGATCACAGGCATGTGCCATCATGCCCAGCTTAATATTTTCATAGTATTAAAAGAGAAATATCACATTCTAGCTTGCTGTAGAGCAACTCTCCCTAGTGAACATTGTTCTCAGCCTTTTTTTTTTTTTTTTTTTGCACTGTATCTTACTTTTGTAGAGCAAAAGGATCTGCCTACCTCTCACTGCCCATCTCTTAGCTATTTCTTGTGTCAAACAAAAATCTTTGGAAACCACATGCAATGCCAACTCTGCTAGGACCTTCCATACTGACATTTTGCCCTCTGTTAAATTTGAAAGAGGAAGATGTGTAGACTATGAGGGGAGGGCTTTGATTTTGCATAGGTGGGTGAGGGGTTAAAGATGAAGGAGAGATTGTTTGATATTTTCTACTTAATTCAAATGAGGAAGAAAGTCTCTAATGGTTATTATTATTTTTAAAATTGGTGCCTCTGTTCCTCCAATGAAGGCCATGTGAAGCCCTCTTCTGGTCAAGTATTGTTATGATTCATTTATATTGACCTTTTATTACTAGAAACACAGCAAGTATTTGGTGTCCTTGTGATTTTTAAAAAAAAAAAACAACTTTTTTTCCCTCCCAGTCTCTCTATATACATTTGACAAAGCCAAACAGTGTATTGGCACAATGACCATCGAGATTGATTTCCTGCAGAAAAAAAGCATTGACTCTAATCCTTATGATACCGACAAGATGGCAGCAGAATTTATTCAGCAATTCAACAACCAGGCCTTCTCAGTGGGACAGCAGGTAGGTTTAAATTTTCTTTCATTCCTTTTACTTTCTATGTATTCTAATCTTGGACATTGTCCAAAATTACTTACACTTTTTAAGAACTGAGAGGACAGGTATATCCAAGATGAGTAATAAAAAGGGAGATGTGTTTCCTGAACCTCTTGAAATCTCTTTATAAACATTTTAAAGTGCTTTTAGATTAAGATGTCATATATACTTAGAGTAGCTTTTCCCTCTGCAAATTTGGGAACACTGTAGACATACATCTGAAATTTCTTATTGTAGGACATTTGTTTTGTCTCTGGTATGTCTTTATGTGTCACTAAATTTCTGTAGAAAAATAGCACTTAACTTTTTTTTTGATTGATACTTATTTGAGAATCTTAAGATAGCTCTGTACATATATTTTCAAGATTTATATGGAACTTCTTTTTTTTTGGGAACTGGGAATCGAACTTAAGATCTCGTGTTTGCCAGGCAGGTGCTGTGTGGCTGAGCTGTATCCTCAGCCCTATATGGAATTTCTGAAGCCTACACTTTCTCTTTGAAAACATTTGTAGTATTGCCTCTGTTTCTGGACTTGAGATAATAACACGTTAAACCTCCCAAGAAGAAATTCTTTTCTTTTTAAGATTGTACTTAAAATGTGAGTTTATAAATTGTACACATAGTAATCATTGCTCTTTGGATCTTACCATCACATTTGTCCCCTCCCCTCCCTTTTTTTTTACTGGGAATCGAACTCATGATCTCGCACTTGCCAGGCAAGCGCTGTGCTGTTGAGCTATATCCCCGGCATTGTCCCTTTCTTTGTGATTTTTTAAAATCATTCCAGACAACTCCTTCATACCATGGTTCCATAGCATCAGTTCTCAAAGGGTGGTCCAGAGATCGTAGGGTAACCTTCAGACCTTTTCAGTGATTCTGTAAAATCAAAACTATTTTTGTAATAATGCCAAGGCATTATTGTCTTCTTCCCCTTACTCTTTCACAAGTGTATAGTGGAGTTTTGCAGAGTCTATGTGATATGTGCTAGCATAGCACACTGATACTGAAGCAGATGTGAGGATCCAGTTATCTTACATTAAGGCAGACACTATTAAAGAGATTTGCAAAAATGTTACGATGCTAATCTTCTAACTTACTTTTTTTAGAAAATATGATTTTTAAATTAATACATAAAATTTATTATCATTAATGTTAATTCAATATATTTACATTTTTATTTCTGATCTCTAATAGGGTGAATGTCAATAGATCTGATTCATATGAACAAAAGCTCTTTGGGGTCCTCAAACATTTTTAGAAGTGTATCATAGTATCCGGAGACCAAAATGTTTGAGAATTACTACTCTCTAGCATTTTGATCATTAATGACTTACCTAGCCTGATCTTGCTGAGGAATGAGAACAGTAGTAGAAGGCAAGAGCTATTGAAGTGAAGGAATATTATTTTTTACTCTTTTCTAACTGATACATCTGGAAGAATAAGACTAATGACCTAGGTAGTCCAGACAATATAAGATCAATTTTTTGTAAACAGAAATGGAATTACTGATAGACAAGAAAAGAATATGGTGTATTTTTAAGGAAAATATGAAAATTGGAATGAACTTCAGAGATTATCTTGTTTAACTTTATTTACAAATGAAAGAAAGTAAATTATGTGCCTACAGTTATACAGCTAAGAATTAAACAAATATTTAATAGCATCAAGTGTGTTCCAGCCACTTTCATAGAGCTTGCTTTCTAGTTGAGGAAGACAGAAAATAAGAAATGGTGTGTATTGTCAAATACTCTGATGCTGCACTAGAGAGCCATTGCCACGCTGTTTTATATCAGATGATTCGAGAAGGCTGCCCCAGATGCCTGTTAGCTGATAATTTGTTGACTACCAGTCCACTGCTTTTTGGCTATGCTGTATTTCTTCTGGATTCCTGCATTTTTATACTTAGATTGTCTAGCTAAACTTCATTGTTTCCATCTTTGTCTTTACCTTTAGTATCTTAATAGAAAATACATAGAAGAATGTTTAATAAAAACTGCTTTGGTATTTGTAATAATTTCAAACCCAGTGACATTGAATATGTCAATAAATCCATGAACTAAAATACTCCAGAATATAGAGAAGTAAGTATTTTATCCCAAATGGCTGTTCTTGGTATTTATTCTCATTTGTAACAGTAATGGCAGGATTGGTGTTACTGTTATACCCCAGCATACTAGATTAAAAGGCATGCAACAGGTATTTGGTGAATGAATGAATGAATGAACATTCAGAAACCTTCTCTGCACTTGTGTGGCAGGAATTTTATACTGTTTATAGAAGAGCATGGGTTTTAGAGTCATAGACCTGGGCTTGACCACTGGCTCTCTAACTCTGAGCCCACTGCTTAGCCTCTTTCTGGATCTCAGCATCCTCACTAGAAAACTGAACAATACTGTAGTTTGTTTCCAAGAGTATTTGTATTAGTTTTGTAAGCTCCCATAGTGTTTGATATTTAGCAGATAATAAATATTGGCTCTCTTTCCTCTCATCGACACAGTGAATGTACTTGTGGAGCAGATTTAAGAAGGATACAAAGGAGAACACTGATTTTGTGTATTTGGAAAATGTACCTGATAATATGAGAATCAATCCATTTATATCATGAAGTAATTTTTCTCCTACATAGCTTGTGTTTAGCTTCAATGAAAAGCTTTTTGGCTTACTGGTGAAGGATATTGAAGCCATGGATCCTAGCATCCTGAAAGGAGAGGCTGCGACAGGTAAAAGACAGAAGGTATGCTTTATTTCTAATCTTTATGGGATAATCTTTGTGATATGAATTGTGCAGACTAATTTTTCTAACTATCCTCTTTTTGGTAATTTTTTTTCATATTGTGGTCTCTTTCTTTTAAGGTGGTAAGAAAAGATTGTTTTTAGCAACCTTTATTAAAATATACTTATTTGCAGACCTTATAGTAATTCGGAATTCATATATACTTGTTGATACTTGTGATTCTTGTTGAATGCAGGAACGTTAGTGAGAAGATACAGGCATTTAAATAAAATATGTAGAAATTGTGGAATGTAGTTATGAGAAAAGTAAATAATTCAGATGATTGTTTAGAAGATTTGCTTTGCACAGAGACCTTGTTCCTCTTTTATTTTTAGCCTTGCTTTGAAAAGTCCAGAAGGCTGTTGTTAGCCTGCTAATTATTATCTTTCTATATAGATTGAAGTAGGACTGGTTGTTGGAAACAGTCAAGTTGCATTTGAAAAAGCAGAAAATTCATCACTCAATCTTATTGGTAAGATTTAGTTTTATTTTTTGTGACTCAAAGTGATTTTCAAATGCGAGAAGAGAAGAAGGGCTTTCCCTTGAGAGGGCTTATCACAAAATCATGGGGTATTTCATATTTGTCAGAAGTACTGATGAAAAAGTTTAAAACCTTCATCTGGATCAGCTATGGCCAATAGAAATAGAATGAAAAACACATTTGTAATTTTAAATTTCTTAGTAGCCACACTAAAATAAGTAAAAAAAAAAAAGTGACATTAATTTTTTTAACTTTAAATTTTTGATAATTTTAGGCTTACAGATTTGTAAAAATAGTTCAGAAAATTTCTGGATATCCACCAGCTTCCCCTCATGCGAACACCTTACATAATCAAAGGTGTTCAGAACTAAGGTACTAAACATGGTCTCATGGCCAGTAACCTGACTATAGACTTTGTTTGGGTTTCACCAGTGTTTCCATTATGTCATTTTTCTGTCCTGGGATCTTATTTAGGGTTATCCCACAGTGCATTTAGTTGTTCTTAGTCTTTTCCAGTCTCTGACAGTTCCTCAGAATTCATCTTTCATGACCTTGAGAACTGGCCAGTAATAGCATGTCCTTCACTTGGTTGTTTGTTAAGTGATACTGTTATCACTTTTATTAGGGATCAAGTGAATAACATACAGTTAAAATCTTTCTAATGATTCAGTCCTCTTCTTGTGCTTTATCTCTTTTGTTTTTTTCTCCTTTCATACTTTAGCCTTATTTTTAGTATATTAAAATAATGCAGTTTAGTCTTCAAGAATAGCAGCTCATCAAAATAACAGTGTCATTAACTGGATAGTAGTACTTAGTTTTGGTAGATTTAACTGTGTTTATATCTGCCTCAATAAAAAAAGGTTTTCATTCCTGCACACCATCACTTCCAAAGTTACTTTCTTTAAATGTGTGTCCTTTTTTCTTGATTCATAAATTACTATTCTCTCTTATTATATTTTCTTAATAATAAAATATGGACAGGTATTCTCTCAAAAACATTGACATTCTAAAATTTGATTTTATTTTTATACTGTTTTATAATTTGCTTTTTTGTTTTAACATGTGTCACACATTTTTTTTTTTTTTTTTTTTTAATGTGGGTACCGGGAGTCGACCTCAGGACCTCGTGCTTGCCAGCAAGCGCTTGTTCCGCTGAGTGATATCACCAGCCCTTTTTTTCCTTTATGTGGGTACCAGGAGTCGAACTCAGGACCTCATGCTTGCCGGACAGGCACTTATGCCGCTGAGCTATCTCACCGGCCCTAACATGTGTCACACATCTTAATACACTGCTACAATATTATTTTAATGCCTATATAGTCATTTATATGCTGGGTGTATGATAATCTCTTATTAGTGATACAACATATTTATAAAGTGATTACTTTGTGTTTTATTTTTGTACATAGTTTGTTAAGATACTTTATTGCAAGAGAATTGCATAATTTTCATACAGTGTATTTCCATCATAAACAAAATCACGTAGTAATTTTCCATACAGCGTATTTGACCACAAGAGGGCAATAGAATATAAGCAAAATATTTTTTATCACTTCCTAAAGTAAATCTTAAGTCCTCAAAACTCTAAACATAAAATTATAATGAAACTTTTTAATGTGATATTTTCTTCCCTGACTTTATACAAGCTATATTTTTACTTTTTATTATAGTAGAATGTATGGTACCTTTTTCTTTGTGTTTGAAATAGTAAATGTGGTTCTCTTGAGTTACTTTAGGTGGCACTCTGACATTTAAGCAGATAATTGTTACCCTTGTGAGAGCCCATTATAAACATGAATTTTGTAATCGTTAAAGTCTTTACAGTGATTTTAGACTTTTGTGTACACATAAAGAAAAAGCAAATAAAATATCAAGTTGATTCAGGACATCTCAGGCAAAGGGTTTATATACTCAATTATAAACCAAATCTAGATAAATGTATTTTAAATACATTTGCTTTAGGAGCCTTAAGAAACTGCTAGATTCTAGTTGCATTTCGGGTAACCAGTTTTTTTTTTTTTCCTGTCAGATATGCATATGGTGTTTCTTCTAATCAACCATGTTGTTGATTTGGTTGAATTAAAGGTTAACAAAATCAGATCCCATAGATTGATTACAAATAGAGTATAGACTACAGCATAAGTTTAGCTAGTCACTTTGAAAGTTTAGTACTGACTATAGAGACCAGAAAAAGCAGATAAAGCAAGCTTACCCTAATTATTAAAAAATCACCCAAAATTATGTTGGTGTAGTTTGCATAAGTGTAGCTTGTCTTTATTCATTTAAGATGCCCAGAGAGTATGTCTTTTTACACTTTGTGACAAAGTTCTCTTTTCACATTTGATTATGGTTGATTATAGGCAAAGCTAAAACCAAGGAAAATCGCCAGTCTATCATCAATCCTGATTGGAACTTTGAAAAAATGGGAATAGGAGGTCTGGACAAAGAATTTTCAGATATTTTTCGACGAGCGTTTGCTTCCCGAGTATTTCCTCCAGAGATTGTGGAGCAGATGGGTGAGTTCAAAAAGGAAAATTTGATAAAAGCTTGTATTATTAAAAAAATTAAAGATAATCTTTTCAGTAGTTTTGAAATTATTTTTCAGATCTGCCAGAAGTATTTTTCAGTCTTAACTGCTTTTTAAAAAAATCCGTAAGTTTTCTAAAAAAGCTTCAGAATATTTAACTTTATGGAGAAGTCAGAGAAACAATATTTTTGGTTGTTCCATCTTATTTATTTGTTTAATTTATATTGTTTTTCTACAGGGCAGATTTAGAAATGTTAGCTGATTTTAAACACCACTGTAGGTCAGATTTACCCTGCTGAATGGTCATTATCTATTAGGCTGTGGACATTTTTCTAATATTAGATGTTCTTTTTATTATACTATCGCATTACCCAATTAGTTCCTCTTCATACCATGTAAATGAATTCCTGGCATTTTTTTTTTGTGTGTGTGTGGGTACCGGCGGTCGACCTCAGGACCTCGCGCGCCAGCAGGTGCCCGTGCCGCTGAGCATTATCACCGGCCCTTTTCTCGTATGTGGGTACCAGAAGTCGAATTCAGGACCTCACGCTTGCCAGGCAGGCGCTTATGCCGCTGAGCTATCTCACCGGCCCCACCTGGCATGTTTTTAAATTGAATAAATTTGATCTTAAAAGATAAATGCAGGATATCCATGGGAGTTTTTATATTGCATACAAAGAAATGCTCTATTCATTTATCACTTTCTTCTTGAAAGTTTATTTAATATGCCTGTGTGAAGTGACTATTTCCCCAGTGGAAATGCTGTCATGACTGTTTTCATATCCATATCATATGTTAAATTGGAATATGAGCAACAGAATATTTGAGAAAGGAGTTTATAACCTAACAACTTCTAGCAGACTATTTGTGTAAAAACAGGATCCAAAAAAAATACCAAAAACTGAAGGAATACAAATATATTACTCCCCTTACCCTCATCATTCTTTTTCTTTAAATTGCTACTGGGAGATAAAAGTATATTCATCATGGTTGGGATAAGAACTGCTTTCTAGGCATTAAGTACTTGGATTGTATTAGCCTCCTATTGTTGGTAGCTTTTCTGCCTGGTCACTCACTCTGATAATTTGCAGGCACGGCACACACCTGTTCACTGGGTAAAGGTCGAGTTTGGAATTGGATTAAGAGAAACTGACAGAGACCCTCATCACCTGAGTTTTATACACCTTGAAATGGCAGTAACATACTTTTTGCCTGAAAGATACAAAGGCCAAGTCCGTAAAACAACAGAATTCTAATTTGGGAAATAGTAACAAAAAAAAAAAAAAAAAAGTGATACTGTAGTTCACTATCTTGGTAATGTGTATTTTGAAGCATAATAAATTCTTAAAACTTTTTGATGAAGTTTTTGATTAGATGTATTTTGAGAAAAAGCAGAATTAAAAGAATAATTCCAAATTTTCTAAGTTATTCTTAGAATATTAGTTTTCAGAACTGAGACCTGGAGGAGTTAATGATTCTGATTCCTTGAATATTTATGCTGTCTAGCCAATAAGTAGAGAAGTAATGGCTTCTATAGGAAGCCATACTGTTTTTATTTTGAACTATAAGTATTTTCTCACTGTTTGGAAGCTACTGAGGATTTAGTTATTTAGATACTAGTTTCCTGTTTGTATACTATGAAGTCCCTATGCATGAGGGCCTCTGTCTGAAGTTGGGTAGTTAATGCATAAGAAGTAAAACTCCTGTCATTAATTTGTGATTTTGCCAGCTGTCCAAGTGTTTGAAATTAGGGCAATATAGGTTTGGAATTTATTAGTGAATTTTAATCCATTTCTGATACCCATATTTAAATTATAGTGGTAATGCTTTTTGTTGTTATTCATGTGATTTGACTAAGGCTATGGATTTGAATTTTGTTTGTGTTACTGTTCATAGCCTTTCTTAGGGATTTTTTTCTAATATGTTTATACTAATTTAATTTGTGAAAGAATGAGCTTTTTCATTTTTAAAAAATTATATTTTTTTCTCTTTATGGCTTTTTGCTATCAAGAAGCATATGTTACCAATTTAATTTAAAAGACAACTAGTGTAAAGCTACTTTGGCTTTTGAACCAAATTGAAAAACATTATTTTTTTTAAATTTTCAGTGAAGCTTTTGAGTATCTCTAAGGGAAAAAAAAGGAAACCTACTTTTTTTTTTAAAGGTTACATGACTGAGAAATAATTTTCTTGCTATACGTGTGTTGTTCCCCATTATCCAATAGAGGCTTCTTGTTTCCTTTGAATTCTGAGGGAATTAGTAAAATATTCCATTGCAATCCAAATACATTGTGGTTATACAATTCTCATTAGGCTTGGTTAAGATATATATGAGTAAAAATTGCTATACTTAACCAGAATATAAATAAAATAAAAGTTTTTTTATGTATACCCTACATTCTTTTACCTTGCCATGTGGGAACAAAATTGGCTGATCTTTTTTCTTACTCTTTATTAAGTAAATAGATAAGACTGTGTGATTTTGGGATTTGCTTAGGTGTGATTAGGCAAATCAATTCAAATAAAAAAAGATTAGAAAACAGTAATTTATTTGGGTTATAAAACTTTTTAATTTTAAGTGGAGAACTTTATTTTTGGCTTGAAAATAAATCATTGTCTTCTCCATGGAGTTTGGAGTTATGTCTTTGAAAACAGGACTCTTTAACTAAATGAATTTTGTCTATATATATATCAATTTGCTAAATTCACAAAGCAAGCGATATATTTAGAATTTCGTCCTCTGTGACTATGCTTATGAAACTGATAATTATGCTTCCAAGTAATATATTTGTTTCCTTTTGCTTGTAAAACTTCATCTTTCCTTTTCAGAATTGAAAATACAAGCTGGGCATGGTAGCGCACATCTATAATCCCTGTCTCAAAAAAAAAATGTAGCACAGTAGGTCCTGGGTTCACTGCCCAATACTGCTAAAAGAAAAGAGCGAGAGAGAAGAGGAAAGAAGGAAGATGATAATATAGATTGGATACATACAGAATATTGCTGATGAGATTTTTTTTTTTTTTTTTTTTGTGGGTACTGGGGGTCGACCTCAGGACCTTGCGCGCCAGTAGGCGCCCGTGCCGCTGAGTGATATCACCGGCCCTTTTTTCGTATGTGGGTTCCGGGAGTTGAACTTGGGCCCTGGTGCTTGCCGGGCAGGCGCTTATGCCGCTGAGCCATCTCACCGGCCCGTGCTGATGAGATTTAAAAGAACTAAGTGACTTAAACATGTGCACACAATTATGCAGTGAAATTAAGGATCAAATGAGGTAATACATGTGAAAATAACTGTCATAGTTTCTAATTTGTTAGTGTCACTCTTTTATTTTTTTTCTTTTTTGGTACCAGGAATCAAACTTAGGGCCTGGTGCTTGCTAGACAGGCACTGCCCTGCTGAGCTACATCCCCAGCCCTAGTGTCACTCTTGAAATACTTCCAAGTACATAGTATATACCATCCTGCTTTTGTTATATTTTTATAGAATTAAAATCAAGAAAATCCTTAAAGGGAAAAGGAAGTCACATAAAGCTACATAGACAGAGGGATAAAGGGTATGTATAGAAGTAGGAAAAATAAATATCGATGTAGATACTTTGGGACTATCAGTTTAAACTTCTTTGTTATTGTTTTAATCAGTCTGTTTACTTTTTTTCTCATTATAACTGTTGAGCTCACTCAAAACCAAGTAAGACAGCTCTTTCTTAGATGTATATGATAACATTAGCATTGAATACTAGACCTATACCTTGTACTTAATGAGTACCAAATAGATACTTAGTTAGAATACCGTCTAGCCCCCATGATGATAGATACTTAATTAGGAATTACCTTAAATCTTACTTTGTGGGGTGATAGTAGCACTACATGGGTTTTAGGGTAAAAATGTGAGCATCAG
The DNA here is from genome assembly GCA_028451465.1 of Erethizon dorsatum. Taxonomy (NCBI): domain Eukaryota; kingdom Metazoa; phylum Chordata; class Mammalia; order Rodentia; family Erethizontidae; genus Erethizon; species Erethizon dorsatum. The sequence goes on from CM051826.1 coordinate 20,067,779, forward strand.
AAGTTGGTATCTGTAAGTTTAGGTAAGTACAGCTGTTGATTTATGTCTTTGAAATTTTTTGATATCAACTGAATATATCCTTCTGCTCAGACATTTACCACACTTAGTCCTTGCATGCAGTTTTGTGGAGAATGCTAAGGATTAATAACTGATTAAGTGCCTCAATTCTTATTGCAGGTCTTTTTTTGGCAAAGAGTTTCTGCAAAGAAATGTCATTTTTCAGCATTCCTGGCAAAACTCTAAACTGTAAATGTTGTAGCAAAAAAAATTTTTATTTCAATGAATACTGGATAATTGCTAAAGAATTAGTCAGTGTCTTTTTGAGGCAGGGTCTCTCTCTGCAGTTCAGGCTGGCCTTGAACTCATTTTGTAGCCCAGGCTGGCCTCAAAGTCACAGTGATCCTCCTGCCTCAGCCTCCCAAGTGCTGGGATTATAGGCATGCGCCACCACACCCGGCAGTGTCTTAATGTAGTCTTTTTTTTTTTTTTTTTTAACGTGGGTACCTGGAGTCGACCTCAGGACCTTGCACTTGTCAGCAAGCACTAGTGCCGCTGAGCGATATCACCGGCCCTTTTTTTCCTTTATGTGTGTTCTGGGAGTCGAACTCAGGACCTCGCGCTTGCTGGGTAGGCGCTTGTGCCGCTGAGCCATCTCACCAGCACTACATCTCTTAATGTAGTCTTGGAAATAGGTTCACATCTACTCAAGGAAAGAAGCTTTGGTAGAAGAACTAGAAGGAAAGGGTGTAGAGACAAGAGGTCTCAGACTCACTGTCTTTTGGGTATTTGTGGACTGTGGATGTCCAGGCCACCTAGAAGGGAGGAAACCCTTTACTACAGTCTTTTCCTCCATACTCCATCTTTGAAACTGGTGCTGTTTTCTTTTTGGTTCCCTTTTCCCTGTGCCTCCTTCTCTAAGCCCATTTTCAATCTGTATTTTTAAGGTTTCTTTTGAAATTCAACAGGAAAGCAACTCTTTCCTGGTATCATAAGTGAAACTGCAGTTCCTCTATGAAGTAGAACTGCCATGAAGATAAGGAGCTTTTCAGTCACACTCAGACATCTTTCACATGCTAAGAACAGTGCAAATGAAACATAGTGGAAGAAAGGGCACTAAGGTTTTGTGCATGCCATATTTGGGAGAAAGGGAGTTCTTGCTAAGATTAACATAAACACTGACACTCTTAGAATGCATTTTCACACCCCCACTCATGAGGAGAGATTGCAATTTAAATGGGGGTTAAGACATCTAGCCGAACTCCATGGCTCTGTAAAAGGAACCCTAAGGCTAAAGAGCTTATCTGAAATTTGAAAAAAGAAAAAAAAAAAAAAAAAGCTTTCTGACATTCATCTTTTTTCCTTGTATTAGTCATAACTTGCTTTTCAGCTATATTTTAGTTTTTGAATGCCAATCTGACATCTGTTCAAGTCTCCCTGTAATTTATTAGCAGAGGAAAAGAAAGCAGTTGCTCACTGGTTAGAGATACAAAACTTTTCTTTTTTTACTTTTCACTAAATTCTCATAAATGATACCTGGATATGAGGAATGCAGTAATCTATTAATTCTAACTTCAGGTCTGGAAATTTTACAAAGCTGTGTGTGTGTGTGTGTGTGTGTGTGTGTGTGTGTTTGCGCGCGCGCATGTCTATAGTAGAAGAAAATACATTATGATCATGAAATTTCCAAAATCTCTATGATGGTATTCAGAGACAAAGCTTGTACTCTTTTACAAGGTATCTTTTATAAATTGAATTTGTTTTTTATCTTGGGTTTTTTTTTTTTCATTGGTTTTAATTTTTTAAGTTAAATTTATAATTGAATAGAATTTGTTCCTATATCTCAAACAGTAGGTAAATTCAGCTGGTGTTTTGTTTTTGTTTTTGTTTCTTTTTTAGACAGACTTTAAGAAATCTTTTGGGGAGGCAGAGCTGTCTACAGAGTCATCAATGGATTAGATATCCTGGCAACTACAGTTAGATTACTTACAGAGCAACAACTGGCTCGCTACAAAATTGAAGTAAAATGTTAACCTAAATGTTCACCACTAAGGGATGATTAACACACTCATGATGGGGCTGTAATTTATATGTCTTGCTACTGGGCAGCTTGAACACCAGTGGTACGTACATTACTGTCCCATCACACAACTTTTTATTAATTTTATTAGTAAAAAGACCAATAAAAGTGATTAGATCCATTTCTATTACCCATAGTACAAGCTTCCCAATGGGACAGTCATGCATGTACCACCAGTGGTTCAAGCTGGTGGGAACGTGTTAAATAATAGATAGATCCATATTGTAGGATACAGTAGAGCCAGTCTTAAAACGATATAGTTCCAAAAGTATAGACACATTTGTGCTAATAAAAAATATATAAAACTAGAAGTAAATGCATTACAAAAGTCTCTGAGGATACATTAATTTGAAAAAAGTATTTACATTTGTGAAAAGATGTTAGAGAAGCAAAGGGAGACCTTTGTGCTTTTCCTCTATTATCCTTGTTTATATGTTGTACCATGATCTTATATCTTTTTTGTGCAATTTTAAGCAAACAAACAAAAAATGTCAAAGGTTGTTTTTCTCTCAGGGCAGCCATCAGCACAGAAAGGGAGCAGGCAGATATGTCCCACTCTCTTCATGAAGCTTTCTGTGGAGAAGAGCATAGAGTTATGAGCCTGGATTTTGTGGTCTTTGATGGCAGCCCCTGACTGAGTGGAGGCAGGAGTACCTGTCCTACTTTCCTAAAAAGAGAAAACAGTTTCTTAGTAATGTAACAAACTGCTTCCTTCTGGTACTTTCTGCATTGTAGTAATAGGCATATCCAAATGTGAGAAAATTTGCATCCAGACCTTTAGATAGCTCAGGAAACATTAGGAAAGAATGGGAGAAAGAATGACTTGATGGAAAACAGAATTTCTGACATTTGAGAAACTGGACAAATTTGGTTTTGGTCTTTAAAAACCATTTTGTTGAGGAATCTAACTCCTATGACTCCTAAAGTAAAATGGTATTTCTCCAGTTTTACACTAATGTTTAGATTGGTGATGATGATAATAGCTAATACTTGCATAGTGTGAAACAATATTCTGTTTACTTATTATTTGGTATATTTATTAATTGTATATTAATTTATTTGATCCTTGCAACAGACTTATGAGCCCATTTTATGGAGTAGGAAACTGAGTCTCAGAAAGGTTGAGTAATTGTCCATCTGTCCAAGACCCACAGTTTCAAAGTCCTAGAATCAAATTCGAACCCAGGCAGTCTGGCCTTAGAGATCATCCCTTCACCTTTGTACTAATCTGCTCTCACAAAAGCTTATCTTATGAAACCACTGTAGTAGGTTTTTTCAGCCCCCTTTTTGGTGACCTTGCAGGTGGTCTTTGAGTTAGCCTTTAATCTAGCCAAGGACTTTTCAACCATTGCACTGTTGACATGCTAAGCCCGATAATTATTTGGCACAGAGGCCGACTGTCTTGTTCATTGTAAACAAACTACTTTTGTAAGTAACCTAATATATTCAAATTGTCATGAGTTCAAGAGACATGAAAAGTTGATGCTAGGACCATAATGCCACTTTTTCATGTGTTTTTTAGCACTGATTGCAGCATAATGTGGAAAGGAAGTGGTTGCTGTGGGTGTGTCAGAGAAGTTCTGTCTTAAGTGGACTGTCAACCTAGAGAAGAAGTATAAATGTTAAACAGTCATTTAAAAGTTAAACGACAGGGCCGGTGAGATGGCTCAGCGGCATAAGCGCCTGCCTTGCAAGCGCGAGGGCCCGAGTTCGACTCCCGGATCCCACATACGAAAAAGGGGCCGGTGATATCGCTCAGCGGCACGGGCGCCTGTTAGCGCGCGAGGTCCTGAGGTCGACCCCCCGGTACCCACAAAAAAAAAAAAAAAAAGTTAAACGACAACCCACAATGTGGGAAAAAATGTTTGCCAGCTGTTCCTCAGACAAAGGATTACTATCAAGAACATACAAAGAACTCAAAAAAATCAGACCTCCCAAATTTAAAGACCCACTCCAAAAATGGGCATCTGAGATGAATACACATTTCTCAGATGAAGAAATACAAATGGCAAATAAATATACAAAAAAATGTACATCACTAGTCATTCGAGAGATGCAAATTAAAACAACACTGAGATACCATCTCACCTGAGAAAGAATGGCTATTATCAAGAAATGAACTAATAACAAATGCTGGAAGGGCTGTGGGGAAAAAGGAACCCTTCTCCACTGTTGGTGGGAGTGTCGACTGGTACAGCCACTGTGGAAATCAGTGTGGAGATTCCTCAAAAAACTAGGATCGGAGGTCCCATTTGACCCAGCTATTCCCCTTCTGGGTATCTTCCCAGAAGAATTAAAAACATCATACCACAGCGATATATGTGCACCCATGTTTATAGCAGCACAATTTGTAATAGCCAGATCTTAGAAACAACCCAAATGCCCATCAACCGAGGAATGAATAAAAAAGATGTGGTATTTTTATACAATGGAGTACTATTCAGCCATAAAGAAGGATAAACTGGAGACTTTTTTTTTTTTTTTTTTTTGGTTGGTACCGGGGGTTGACCTCAGGACCTCATGTGCCATCAGGCGCCCATGCCGCTGAATGATATCACCGGCCCTTTTTGCGTATGTGGGTACCGGGAGTCGAACTCAGGACCTCGCGCATGCCAGGCAGGCGCTTATGCCGCTGAGCCATCTCACCGGCCCTGGAGACTTTTATAGGTAAATGGATGCAACTCGAGAAAATACTCATAAGTGAAATAAACCGGACACACATGTGTAAACATCGTATTGTCTCCCTAATATGAGAAACTAAAAGAGTAAATAAGATCCAAAATGTACAAGAGATATGGTCAGTCAGAAAGAAACTGGTCAAAAGGAAAGAGAGACTGGGATGGGGGAATAGGGAAAAGAAAAACATTGTATTTATATATAAGATGGTTAAGATAGATACACTACTAATTTTGCTTAGTTCATTGAAGAGAAAGGTTTGTGCCAGTAATGTTTGGACAATTGAATGCTGATATCTTGTACCCTGAGTAACTAATTTAAAGGTAACAATGCGTAATATATTAACCATTGTTACCCTTCTATTATGTTGTTTTGAAATTTTGTTCTTTTTTGTTTTTTTTCTTCTCTTTAAAAAAAAAAAAAAGTTAAACGACATAACCCAACAAATGATATCAAAGGCCAGCATATATTAAATTCCAATTGAGTGGTATAGATACGTCATCCAGGAATTTAAAAAGGATTATTGACGACATTATAGAGGAGAGAGAGCTTGAGTGAGGCCTTAAATGCTGAGTGGTTTTGGATAGGAAGAGAGAAAGCAACTGTTGTACGTACTATATCCTGAGAAGAGTGACAGATTAAGCAAGGTGTAGAATTTACAACTTAGACCAGTTAAGCAGCCCTGATGTTGGGGAGAAGGAGGAAGTAAGATTGAACATCAAGTTGGGGTTAGGTTGTAGAAATCTATGAATCAGGAGATAACTTTTTTTTTGTTAGTACTGTCCCTGTTTAACATTTTGGACAGACTTGGGTGCTTCTCTGTGCTTCCTCTATACTACTTATGTGCTAATATGTAAAATCTAGATATTATATACTTCTTAATGTGTTATAATTATTCATTTGCATTATACTCCTACGGTAAGGTTTCTCAACCTTAGCACTATGGATATTTTAGCCTGGATAATTTGTTGTGGCGGCCTGCCTTGTGTATTGCAGGATATTTAGAAGCATCTCTAGCCTCTGTCTACTCAATATTGGGGGGGGTTCCCCCCACCTCCCACAGCCCCCATGTGACAATCAAAAAATGTCTCCCTTGGGTGGTGAAACCATCCTGCATTGAAAGCCACTGCTCAAAGACCTCTGAAGGCACATCTGTAATATCTCCTATGTATGTATTACTAACAACAGGGCTGTTTAGAATGTGGTCTGTAGACCATTGTTGGATTATGAACCAATGTTACCAGTCCATGACAAGATAAATATTGGAGATTGAGAGTAAATATTTAGAAACTTTATAGCAATTTAATGTTGCCATGGTGTTTTAAAATAGTATTTTAAAAAAATATTGTGGCCAGGCATGGTGGCACACACCTATAATCCCAGCACTGGGAGGCGGAGGCAAGGAGGATCGCTGAGGGTTCAAGAGTTTGAGGCCACCCTGGGGCATATAGTGAGTTCAAGGTCAGCCTGAACTACATGGCGAGACCTGTCTCAAAAAAAAACAAAAAAACAAACAAAACATATTGCAATAGGTTGGAAATTTAAAAGGAAACGAATACAACTGGACCTTAGCATAGATAGTTTGAGGAACACTGTTGGACATAAACATTTACTAAAATACTAACATTTTTAAGGGCTGGGGGTATAGCTCAGTGGTAGAGCACTTAGCTAGCAGGTACGAGAGCCCTAGGTTCCATTCTCAGCACCCCTACCACCTACCCAACCACAACAAAAGCAGAGAAAAGAAAAGAATGAAATTTTTGAGATTATAATGTCAGGTCACTGGAGAATTTTCAACAGTGGAGTAATATGATTAAAGTTAATATTTTAGGATAAATAACATGGTTATTTTGTGTGACAAGAATTGCCCTGAGAGGAGCTAAAGGACTGGATGGGTTGGGAGACTAATATATTCTAGTTGTCCAGTTGCATGTTACATAGAACTTGGTTAGGATAATGATAACAGGAATGGAAAGGGAAGAAAAAGTATGAAAATATTATAAAAACAAAATTGGCAGGAATTGGTAATTAGTTATTGTGGGTAACAGATTTGGAGGCACCACTCAGGTCTTGTGAGAAACTGTTGGCAATAAGAAAATCACAAGGGAATGTCATTACACATATTTTGAATACTCCCCAAAAATGGGAAACTGACTTGGAGAGGCAGAATTACTGACAATCTACTGAAGGCTAGCTTCAGTCGGTCTGCACGTATTTAAGAAGTACATAGTTGACTATTCTTTCTTGAAATATCTTCTTTACTTGGCTTCTGTCACTTCAGGGTTTTTTGGTTTTCCTTTTCTCTCTCTGCTGTTCTTTTTGTGTGTGTGTGTGGGTACCGGGGGTCAAACTCAGGACCTCGTGTGCCAGCAGGCCCCTGTGCCGCTGAGCGATATCACTGGCCCTTTTTTCGTATGTGGGTACCGGGAGTCAAACTCAGGACCTCGTGCTTGCCAGGCAAGTGCTTGTGCCGCTGAGCTATCTCACCGGCCCTGCTGTTCTTTTATTTTTTTTATCTCTTTTATATCACTTAAAAAGTGGGAGTTACTCAGGAGTCCTAGGCCTTTTTTTTTCCTAATTCTCCCCATATTGATTACATCCACTTCCATAGCTTCAGTTAGTATCTTTATGCTTTTAACTCTTAAATGTATGTATTCTTTTTCTGACTCAGTTTAGAGCTTGGGATTTTTACCAGCATAACCCATTGGCTATCTCTAATTGTGCAGTGGGGCCGGTGAGATAGCTCAGTGGCATAAGCGCCTGCCTGGCAAGCGCGAGGGCCCGAGTTCGACTCCCGGTATCCACATACGAAAAAAGGGGCTGGTGATATCGCTCAGCGGCACGAGCGCCTGCTGGCATGTGAGGTCCTGAGGTCGACCCCCGGGACCCACAAAAAAAAAAAAAATTGTGCAGTAAGTTCAAAATTAAACTCAATCATTTGCCACCTCCTTTTTTCCTAGGGATGCTTCCATTTCTGTTTTCTGTTTCTGGGAATATACTGGCTAAAAACTTGGACCTCTTCTTTAATTCCTCCTCTCTTTCCCTCAGTCCACATTTCCAGTAAGTCAGACTAGACTGTCAGTTCTGGGATCTCCTCACTGCGTCTCAAATCTGCCCAATTCTCTCCATCTCTCTCTATCACTCTTCCTTCAGGACACCATTACAGTATACCTTGCCTGAATTGCTCCATAAGCCTTCAGCCTTGCCTTCTCTAATCCATTCTCTACACTGTAACTGGAGTGATTTTTATAAAAAGGCAAGTTTGATCCTGTCACTGGTTCAGACTCTTTAGCAGCTACCCTTAACTCATGTGGTTTACAAGCCTTGTGTGATCTGGTATCTGCCAAACTTTCACACCTCATCTCAGCCTGTGCCCCTCCCCTGTACTCTGGGTTGCAGCGAGCCTGTACTATTTTCAGTTTCTCTAATTTACCATTCTACTGTCTCTTACCTCTGTATCTTAGGGTATGTTTTCACCATCTTTCTATTCAATTCTTGTTCATCCTCTATGCCTCAGCTTTGATCTTTTTCCAGAATACTTGGGCTAAATACTCCACCTTATATATCCCAACGATTCCATGTGTTCTTTTAGGTATTATTACATTGTATTATAGTTGCTTATGACGTGTCTGTATTCCAATCCCTCAAGCCATTTCCCTGCTGCCATGTCACTACCTCTGCAAATACAATGTAAATTCAGTAAGGAAGATACCTTGTTCATTTTGGTTACAGGTATATTTTCTACTGGCATGGTGCCTGGCTCCTAATAAAAGTTTTCCAGAAATGTCAGTAGTTTAATTAATCTTTTTTCCTTTAATTATTAGTGCCTATTAATTTAATAAAACACTGGGTTTCAGTCATATCCATTCCCCCCATTACCCTCCTTTTTTTTTTTTTTTTTTGTGGGTACCGGGGGTCGACCTCAGGACCTCCCGTGCCAGCAGGCGCCCGTGCCGCTGAGCGATATCACCAGCCCTTTTTTCGTATGTGGGTACCGGCAGTCGAACTCAGGCCCTCGTGCTTGCCAGGCAGGCGTGTATGCCACTGAGCCATCTCACCGGCCCCCATTACCCTCTTGATTTGATTAGGACAGTTAGACCCAAGCTTTGCCCCCAAGATGTGTACAGTTTATTGGGGAATAACAATAACACTGTATTTGTACATCCCTAGACTAGTGTTATATAAAGCATAAAGCACATTGTGAAACAAATTAATGAAGTAGGCCCTATGGGGGGAAACAGCAGTTGCACTGAAAAAGTAGAGATATAGTTGTGTCTTTTAAAAGTCAGAGCAGTTATGGTGTTTATAGTTCATTATTAAATCTACATAAGTCCTCTCAGATTCTTTCTTTTTTCTTTTTTTTTTTTTATTCGAAAAGCAGTGACAGAGTTTATTCAAGAAAGTAGAAGTGAAGAGTGGGAGAGAAACTGGCTCTGCAGAGCAAGCATGGACTGAGTAAATAGAAAAAGAGGGTAAGAGTAAAGATAAAAGTATAAGCTGCATCTGGGAAACACAGCATGGGCTATAGTGGAAAGCTACGATAGCCTAGATTCTTTCTTGCTATGGTAGCCTAGATTCTTTCTTAGACTAGGAAAGACCTCTTAGATTGGTTCCAAGTGGAACTAGGCTCCATAAATAAGAAGGGGAAAGATATTTTGCTTAGGCGTGTGTTAGCTGCCATTGATTTTATTGGAAACTGCCATTTTTATGTAAGGGATTAACAATGCTGAAGTTCAAAGGCATGAGGTCAGTAGTATGTATGTGTGAGTTTATAGGAGGCACACGTGCCTGCATGCACACATTCATTTTCTGTTTTACAAAGTATAAAAGTAATGTGTCTTGGGCTGGTGAGATAGCTCAGTGGCACAAGTGCCTGCCCGGCAAGTGCAAGGTCCTGAGTTCGACTCCCGGAACCCACATAAAGGAAAAAAAGGGCCGGTGATATCGCTCAGTGGCACTAGCGCTTGCTGGCAAGCACGAGGTCCTGAAGTCGACTCCCGGTACCCACATTAAAAAAAAAAAGTAATGCGTCTTCATAAAACAATGCAGACAAGCAGAATAAAATATGAAATCTCCTATTTTACCCTCTCTAGCCTGTTCTCTGTCAGAGGTATTCACTGCAAATATATTGGTGAATCTTTTCAGATCCTTCCCTAAGCATATGTTTGGATATAGATATAGATATAGATATATAGATATAGATATATGTATTTTGCAGTACTGGGAATCAAACCCAAGGGTGCTCTACCACTGAGCTACATTCCCAGACCTTTTTACATTTTTTACTTTGAGGGTCCTGTTAAGTTACCTGTATGGAACTCCAACTTGTGATCTTTCTGTCTCAGCTTCCCTCAGTGCTGAGATAACAGATGTAGGCCACTGCACCCAGCTTTATTTTTTATTTAAATAGGATCACAACAGTCACTATTCTGTGACTGTTTGTTTGTTTGTTTGTTTTAATATGCGGGTACTGGGAGTTGAACTCAGGACCTCACGCTTGCCAGGCAGGTGCTTATGCTGCTGAGCTGTATCACCGGCCCTTTGGTTGGTTTTTTGAGACAGAATCTCACTACGTAGCCCAGGCTGGCCTTGAACTCATGGCAGTCCTCCTGCCTCCGCCTCCTAAGTGCTGAGATTACAGGTGTGCACCACCATGCCCAGCTCTGTAACTTTTTTTTAACCTAATAGTGTATCTTGGGTTTTGTTTCATAATAAATCCCCATTTTATTTTTTAGAAAGATAAATAGTATTAGCAAAATTGTATCCACACAAACCCATGTAATATAAATTAGCATCTGTTTGTTAGCAGTGAGAAGGCCTTTGGGCACACACAAACAAGATTGACGTAAGTTCTTCCTCTAGTACTTATTACTTATGCAGCCCTGGGCCTAGAAACATTGTAGGGCCCTGGGCCCTAAATGCTCTGAACCTTGGTACTTTTACTTGCAAAATTATTGATTGGTAGGCTTATTGTGTATAAATTTTCTAACACAGTACCTGGCTGATATGCCATACATAAATGATAGTTGGTATTACTGTATTGTCAGAAGGTGCTTTTTTTTTTTTTTTTTTTTTTTTTGTGGGTACCGGGGGGTCGACCTCAGGACCTCGCGCACCGGGAGGCGCCCGTGCCGCTGAGCGATATCACCGGCCCCTTTTTCATATGTGGGATCCGGGAGTTGAACTCGGGCCCTCGCGCTTGCAAGGCAGGCGCTTACACCGCTGAGCCATCTCACCGGCCCAGAAGGTGCTTTTATAGCTCTGTGAAACAGAAAAATATGTATAATCCAATCCCTTTAATCCAGTGTTGATATGTTTCCTTTTTATCTTAAACTGTTGTTGCTGTTGAAAAAAGTTAACATCTGAGATTATCTTCTTGTGCTATTTTGTAATTAGGCATTTTGAACAGTGTTTGTTGATAGGTAGTAAAGGGGACACTTAGAAGTATTTTTTCTTTATTTGTAAACTCATACTTTGGCTGATTTATATTTACTTTTTATCACATTCCATCAGAGAGCAGCTGATCTATAAATCTTGTCAGTTTCTTATATATGATATATTGACGTGGAAAAAAGAGCCATCTCGGTAGACAGAATAGAGAATAGGATATTGGAAGAAGAAAAGTATAAGAAAAAATTAATAATCACATTAGCAGAAAAGCTGCCCAGAACTTAAATGTTACTATTTAAGAGAGTACTTATACCATAATTCAAATAAGACTTTTCTTAGACTTCCATATGATTTGTTACTTAGAGTAATCTACCTTTAACATGCTTGACATATTTAATAAGTTCACCTTTTAAAAAAATACCTGCAGGAGGGCCGGTGAGATGGCTCAGCGGCGTAAGCGCCTGCCTTGCAAGCGCGAGGGCCCGAGTTCGACTCCCGGATCCCACATACAAAAAAGGGGCCGGTGATATCGCTCAGCGGCACGGGTGCCTGTTGGCGCGCGAGGTCCTGAGGTCGACCCCCCCGGTACCCACAAAAAAAAAAAAAAAAAAAAAAAAATACCTGCAGGAGACTTGTGTTTTATTTTTTACTTTCTAAAGAATTAATATTAATTCTTTCAGCTTTTTAAAAGTTAAGTCAATAAGAGTAAATTTCTTCCATATGCCATTTTACTAATACTTCAAAATTTGATGTTGAAAATTATTGTAATGTTCTGATTCTCAAAAATTTGTCACTTTGAGTTCTTCTGACTCAAATACAGTGTATTTTCCCCAGAGGAAATAATATTTTAAATCCTATTCTTAGGAACTGAAAACTGATAGAGAAAAAGCACATATCTGTAGCTTGAATTTCTATGTATTTACTGGAATTTGTCCATAGTTACATGATTTTTTAAAGTGCTTTGATTTTCTTTTTTTTTTTTTTTTTTGTGGGTACTGGGGGTCGACCTCAGGACCTCGCGCGCCTGTAGGCGCCCGTGCCACTGAGCGATATCACCGGCCCTTTTTTCGTATGTGAGTTCCGGGAATCGAACTCAGGCCCTCGCACTTGCCAGGCAGGCGCTTATGCCGCTGAGCTATCTCACCGGCCCAGTGCTTTGATTTTTAAAAATCTATGTAGGATCTTGTCATGTGGGAGAAATTCTAGCAAGACTTAAAAGCCTGTTGATAATGAATAGTTACGATAGGACAAACCTATAATTAGTATGCTGCTAATCCACACATTATTATACATTCAGTCAATTTTTAAATATAAGTGGGAGAATTATTCATATTGCACATTATTAGTACATTACGGGGGCATTTCCTTCTGATCTACAAGTATTCTTGCCTGACAGTTTTTCTGTTACTGGACTTCTCTTTCCGTGTAACTTCTCTTTATTAGTACTTGTTGCTTTTCTGTCTGCTTCCAAATTAGTTTGGCTTCCTCTGTGGCTCTTTATTTAGTAACTATTTGTGGCTGTGATGTGCTCAGAGGAAGGGAGATAGGAATCTGTGAACTGTGGACTATGCCTACAGTCTCAGCTACCCTAGAGGCTGATGCAGGAGGATCGGTTGAGCCCAGAAGGTCAAGACCAGTCTGGGCAACATAACGAGACACATCAGAAAAGAAAAGAAGAAAAGAGAAAGAAGACTTAGCTACTTGAGTTACAAATTCTCACAGTCTGATCTTTTATCTGGCTGTAGCAGGTTGACCATAGATGATACTAAGTGGCATGGAATTCAACTGTTCAAGATTTGGATGTATCTTATAAGTAGTAAGGCTTTAGTGGGATATTTTCTCGGCATAAGGAGAGAAAGATGATAGTTTATTGTCAAAGCCAAAAGATTAAACCCATTTTTCCATGTTGTCTGATAATGGGTATTTTTGTAATTGAAGGGTTGAACTTATATTGGAATAATTCTTTCTTTAGAAACTCATATAAGAAATTGAAGAAAATGATTATTTTGAAGTATAGAATGAAACACAGTTTAAACTCATTATTTTTGTTATCTTCCTCAAATATTTTTACCCCTCTTGCTATTAAATTCTTTGCCTTCTCCTTTCACTTGCTGTCAAGGCACAAAATTTTCTCAAGAGGATTGTCATCCATTTTGTTTTATGTAATATTTCTCTCTCTTCCTATGAGAAAGTCAGAAGTAGACAGTGTGATAGATTTCAATGGATAGAATTAGCTGTGTATTTGAATCAGGATCAGGCTCTTTTAGAGCAGGATAACTTAGAAATGATCAAGTTTAGCATTTCTGAAATTTACCTAAATCTACTTAACAAACACACCTACATGAAGATATACCTATTAATATTCCAAGGGACATCTGTCATAGAAATGCTAATCTTATCCATGCTATTTTTATTTTATAGATGACAGTAGGGCCCCCAGAAGAGTGAGCCATTTATTTAGGCTAAATTAACAGTAGAGCCTAGAATCTAGGTTGCCCTATTACTAGTCTGGTGCCCTTTAGGCTTAATGACTCAGCCACTTAAAATGATTAGGTTTTGTTTTATTTTGTTTTTTGTTTTGAGATTTCACAACTGAAACCATGCTTCTCATTCTCCAGAATAAACTTGACTATTTTCTGGAGTCTGAACCATTCAGAAAACCCCTTACTGCCTTTAGATCATGCCAGGCTCCCTGGTGGGCCCAGGGGAGTCTGGGGAAAAAATTATTTTAACCTAGTCATCATCTCCCCAGCTTTTAGAGGACCTCTTAGATCTGTTTATGAAAATACTTTTATAGCTGGCATGGTGATGCACACCTGTAATCCCAGCACTACAGAGCCAGAGGGAGATCACTGCAAGTTCAAGACCCACCTGGGCTACACAGGAAGCTCAAGGCCAGCCTGAACTGCACAGCGAGACCCTGTCTCAAAAAACTGAAAAAAAAAAAACTTTTTTATTACTTCTTTTTATTGTAGTAATACATATTCATTGGAGAAAATTTCAAAAATACATCTGACTAAAAAGAATGAGAAAATTCACTCACTGAAAAAAACTGGAAAAGTACTCATACTCTGGAGTATATCATTCTGCTACTTTTTGCTATATATGTATGCACATATATATGTATATACACACGAAGTATTTTCTGTCTTATAACCTGTTTTTTTTAACCTACTCAGTGAGTCAACAGTATTTCTTAAATATTCTTCTATGACATTATTATATAGAATAATACTATGGTTTATTTAATCAGTCCGCTACAGTTGGACATGTAAATTATGTTTAGTTTTTTTACTGTTATACACTTTGTATGACAAGCACCTTTGGAACTAAATATTTCTGAACACCCGTATTTCTTTAGGGTAAATCTTGGCAGTGGGATTTCTCAATCAAAGGGCATTCACAAGTGTAAACATTTCTGTTAGGCACTGCCAAATACACTTTCTTTTTTTTTTTAAAGAAGTAAAAATGTTATATAGAGAAAAGCAGTCACTAAGGAGGGACTCTGAAAGAGAAACAAAAATATAATGATTTCACGGGAAGCTGATGGACAGGGTATCAAGAGCTTTGGATCTAGTTTTAGTGTCTTTGGGGTCTCAATTTCCTCATTAGTAAAAAGGAGAAAATAGACCAGAAATAGGAACTTTTCTGGAACAGCCATCATATGAAAACCTTACTTCAGTGAATTATGAAGTTTTCTACATAGACATTGACAGAAAAAATGCCATGTATATGTTCATCCTGCAAGTTTTAGCTTGATTGTTTTTGGTAGATTTATCACATGTTCATCTGCCTAATCGAAATAATTTTTTTCCTCTAGCTCCTCATAGCCTCTTTTTATTTTGTTTCTATATAGTTATCTTAGATTTTTTTTTTTTTTTTGTGGGTACCAGGGGGACGACCTCAGGACCTCGCGCGCCAACAGGCACCCGTGCCACTGAGCGATATCACCGGCCCCTTTTTCGTATGTGGGATCCGGGAGTCGAACTCGGGCCCTCGCGCTTGCAAGGCAGGCGCTTACGCCGCTGAGCCATCTCACTGGCCCTTATCTTAGATTTTTAATATTGAGCTATTTGTAACAGAGGCCATTTTATTCATTTTATTCATCTCCTGAAAGAGCTTTGCTTAGCATAGTTCTTGGATATATCAAGGAGACTCAATAAATATCTATGGAAGTTGAGAGTCATACTTCGACATCCATGTGCCCAGTGTATAAAAGGAGACAGAGCTCGGTGAGGTGCTACACACCTATAATCCCAGCATTCAGTAGGCTGAAAAAAGAGGATTGCCACAAGCTCAAGGCCATCCAAGTTCAAGACTGGCCTGAACTACATAGTTAAAGACCGTGTCTTAAAACATCAAACTAAAATAATAAAATGAATAGCAGACAGCCTGAATTTCTCCTCATTGAGCGTTATATTCCCACTCTGAAGAACACCCAGTCTTAATTCATTTTTTTGTTGCTGTAACAATGCCTGAGACTAGGTAATTTATAAAGAAAAGTTTATTGAGCTTGTCATTAGAGGAGCTGAAAGTCCAAGGTTAGGCAGCCCCATCTGTCAACAGGTTTGTTTTGCGTTCTTACAGGGCAGACAAGCAGAAGGGCAAGCAGGCATGTGTAGAAGGGGCAAAACATGAGGGGTACCTCTCTTTGTAACAGCTCTTGTGGTAATTAATCTAGTTCTGCAAAAGCAAAAACTCACTTCTGGGAGAATTAACATAGTCCCTGAGAGTAGCATCAGTCCCTCTTAATGATCTAATGACCTTTTGCAGGTCATACTACCTCTCAACACTTACAGTGAGGACCAAAATTCAAAGTGAGTTCCGGAGCAGACATGCCACATTCAAACCATAGCACTCAACATTATTTTTAAATTTGAGGGGTTATTTCAAAATGTTTTCCGCCTCTTCTACTCAGTAACACAGTTCTGAGTCTTTGGTGGCTATAAGAAAATTGGAGCTTTAAAAAACTGCACATTTTTAGGCTTTGCTTCAAATTCATGGAATCTGAGTGTTAGCCAAAATTGATGCCCAGCACTAGCAGTAGCTGAGTTGCTCCTGGGGTTTTAGCTTTGTCAGGCAGATTGCCATTGAAGTTCCAAGTCTGCCTCTTACCAGATGTCTTCATGAGAAAGATACTTTATCACTGTAAGCCTTGGGCCTCTTTTTTAAAAAGAGGGTAAGAATAATAGCTAGCTTATAGAGCTTGTTTTGTTTTGTTTTGAAAATAATCGTTCATTTATATTTTTTCAACTTTTAGAGGTTTGTATGCTTACAGAAAACTGAAAAACATAAAGCACTAAAAATCAATCATAATTACAAGCAATTTACATTTTTATGTACCTTCTAGTCTTTGTATGTGCATATATATATATACGTGACTGATCGTACATTTTACATATCTGAGCTCATATAGTATGTATCATGCTTTCTCACATATCATGAACATTTACCAATGTCCAAGTTCCAAAGCCATATTTTGATAACCAAGGGTATACTACAAATGAAATAAAAAATAGACTTTTTTTTTTTTTTTTTTTTTGTGGGTACCAGGGGTCGACCTCAGGACCTTGCGCACCAGCAGGCGCCCGTGCCGCTGAGCGATATCACCGGCCCTTTTTTCACATGTGGGTTCCGGGAGTCGAACTCGGGCCCTCACGCTTGCCAGGCAGGCGCTTACGCCGCTGAGCCATGTCACCGGCCCTCAAAAATAGACTTTCTTATCTTTCATGGGAAAAAATATCTTAGAGTGTCAGCAGGTCTCTGGAGATACATATTGGCACATTTACAATTAAATACTGTGTTCATTTAATGCCCAATTTAAAATGAGATACAAAGCAACACAGTAAAATAATTATAATGCTTTTTAGAAAGGCAGTCTCAGATCTGCAGCTATTAAAATATTAACATAGTTGGTGTTTCCATTTAAGTTTTCAATAGTGTGTTCATGTGTGTAGCCAAAAGAAATGCACACAGTGATTATCAGATTGTAAATATGAGTTTACCCTTTTTCCTGCCTCTTCTGTAACAGCCTAGTAAGTACTAATACATACTGCTGAGAGGTGGCTTAAATAGTGCCATTTCTAAGATGTTTCTTTTCTATTAATTTTAACAAAAATAATTTACTAATTGTTAATGCACTAGCTCTACTCTCACAACATTGTCATTCAAAAAGATCTAGAAGCTTAGTATTGTGAAATGAAGGACAATAAACACAGGCACATTACCAAAAAAAACTTACAGTGATAGAACTATGGGGTTACAATTTGAAACTGTTTCTCCATATGAAGATACTACCAAAGAATCTTCCCTCAGCCTTTCTGCTCTCTTTTCCATCCACTCAGTAAATACAGAAATGTGTGCAGCTCCAAAAGGTGGTTTGGTAAAGGTCACTTCCAGAAAACAAACCTTCCTTTCCTAGAAACGCTAACAAAAGGACATTTCTAAAGAGGTCATTTTACTACTTGTACTTTCAGCATACTTTGGGTACTGCTCAGTTTTGAGGACTTGTTTGTCTTTACATAGGCAGCAATACAAAGTAAATGTACTTACAGAGCAATGAATAGATAATCCGAAATTACCTAGTGAAAAACACATAAAACTCTTCTACCTCCTTTCTCTCCCTACATCCATTACCATCCAGTCACCTATCAGTAATGCGGCTCAAATAAATAAAGTTTAACAGTTCCATTCTAAAGAGTCATTCCTGTGGGTTAATATAAAAGTATTTATAATCTGTTATTTTTACAAAGACTAGATGTTTCAAATGACTACTGTATAACAATAACATTGAATAAATTGCATACATACGAAAAATAGCTATAATCTGAAAGCATTTTAGAAACATGAACACATAGTCAAAAACCCTTCCCTTTTTACTTCCTTCTCATCTGTGCAGGTTAGTATAAGTATCAGCATGCCACGAGTTTTCAGGACATAGTCTTTCCTATGAATTTTTTAAAAGCATCAAGATAAGTATATAAATGTTTTAGTTCACTGTTTGTTTCATCATCTGGACAAGAAGGTATAAAATTGGACTTGGTTGTCCATTATATATACTATATATACAGGAAAGCAAGAGAAAATGCACAGAGCATCTAGCTACAAACATAATGGCATAAAACACTTTCTTCCTTGTTACACTCTTTCCTCCTCCTCCCTCCATCTTCAAGAACAGATCTATACTACTAAAGGAGAAGTCTTAATAATTCCATTTATAAAAGACAATATTTCATATAAATTTATTAATTCCTTTTATCCAAGCATTTAGTAGTCATCTTTAGGTTACTTTTACTGTATATTTCCAGATGCTTTCACCATGTTTCACAAGAATTCTTACTGAAATAAATTCTTCAAATGTTCAAAATTTGCCAGGCATGGTAGTACATGCCTGTGATCCTAGCACTAGGGAAGCTGAGGCAGGAGGATCGCTGCAAGTTCGAGGCCATCCTGGACTACATCATGAGGTCAAGGCCAGCCTGAACTACATAGCAAGACCCTGTCTCAAAAGAAACAATAACAACAACAAAAAAGAAATGTCCAAAACTTTTATTAAACAGATTTCCCATCACATACATAGTGATCTCTTACCTTCCTACCCTTCAGTTTCTTTCTTCCTTCCCATCCTAGAATAATTACTTCAGATCTCACTCTCAAAACTAGCAGGTTCATCAGAATGTCAAGGGAATTATAGGATCTCAGCATTGTAAGGGCTTTTAGTAGTAATTTAGTTCATACTTTTGTCTTTTTTGTTTGAATCATCTCTGCATTTCTGCTGAGTAACTTCCGTCAAGTTCCTGAGGCTAAGGTTGAATTTCTCCAGTGACAAGAAAGTCACTGTCTCCCAAAGTTGCATTCTACTTGGGGTGGGGTGGGAGTGTTTGTTTTTGTTGTTTCCTGTGCTGGAGATTGAACCCTGCAGCCCACACGTGCTAGGCCAGTGCTTATCACTGAGCTGCATTGCCACCCCTTGAATTCTGTTCCTGAGTATGGTGTCAGTTGTAACTTACCCCACTGTAAGTTCAAGTTGAATCTTCTTTGTTAAGGCAAGATGTATATTCTTGTAGTTTCTATTATAAGCTCTAGTTCTCCTCTTGAGAATATACAGAACAAGAATAATCTTACTTCCTTGTAAAAGCCTGATAGGTAGATGCAAATAGCTATTCTGTCCCAACTTCAACTCTCCTCAGAGTCATCCTTTCTGGAAGTTAAATCCCCAGGTTGGTTGGTTCCGCCAACCATTCCTTTGAGACTTGTTCTTTAGCCCACCATTCTGTTCACTTCTCTGAACTTCAGTGTTTGTTTATATTCACTTCAGGTTGTGAAACCCAGACTCAGTGGAGTACTACAAGTGTGGTCTCTTGTAAAATAGACCAGGACTAACCACCCTTTGTTCAAAACATCAGTCTTCTACTACAGGCTGAAATTGCATTAACATTTTTTTACTTCCTCATTCTATCTTGACTCATATTGAATTTACTGTTGAGTAAAACCCCAGGTTATCTCTCATAAAACCTTATCTTCCTAAACTGCACTCAAGTACAGGAAACTTACATATATTCTTGATAACTTTTATCTTGTTAGAATAGCTTTTTGCTCTTCTACAGCTACAACTTGTCAAAGAATAAGAAAATTTATTCTTATTGGCTTATGATTTAATTAAGGCCATAGAACATATACACCAAGTGAAATAAAGGCCTAAGAACTTTTAGAAGACACCTGGGTATGGTGTCAGTTATAACTACACTTAAAGTGTTACTGATACGCCTGGGGATGCTCCACGTCAGACTTAATGGATTCAGATTTCTGGGAATTATACCTGGAAATATGCATTTTTAACAAGTGCTATTGGACACTGGTGCACATTAAAGTTTGACAACTGCTGCCTGGGTATTGAAGAATTGAGCCCAAAAATGTGATCAGAGTTATATTGTATTAACTGAGGAGGAATTTCTGAACTAGTTCATGAACTATTGGAGTGAATAGAAGTTCTAGCTTTAGAAAAGAAGGCATAAGTTGTCTGCTAGTGAAGACAGATATTTATTAGGTTGAAGCAGAGGTGTTAGAAGCAAGTAATAGGAATTTAAAGCTAAGAGACAGAGGGAATGAAAAAGAAAGGAAAAACTGTAAACTCTGAAACTAATAAGGATAGATGTGCCAGATGGAGACAAGGCAGGACCTGCTACAGAGAAAGCATGATCTTTGTCATCAAGAATTCATGAAATACCAGGCAACACCCTATGAGGGAGTGTAAAAGGGTGGGGGTGTCAGCAAAGATTAATTTAGAGAGTTGTTCCATACATCCCATCTTTATTCTATGCTATCTAATGAGAAGATCTACATTAAGTCTCAGTTGACTAATTTGGATACAGACCAGTCAGGTGGTAGACATCTTGCACAGCTGCTTGATGCTCAGGGCATAGGCCTTTTTCAGTTTATCACAGCAGAAGTTAAAGTGCTCTTGGCATTTTAAAGTTGGTGGGGCATCAGCAAGTCTCTGCTAGACAGAATGATGCCCAGAGAGTGGATAATGAAAAAACATGACTGTTCAAATAGGGTCTGGAGTAGTGGTCTTAGTCTTGAATGTTCCCTTTTCTCAAAGATTTAATAAGCAAATGTAGATGATAACCTATTTTAGATGCTGATTGACGGTCTTTGAAACAATAAAGGCCCTCCTATATTAGACATTGATGGAAGTTATGCTCCAATTTCTCACTGTATGTCTGGAAAAGACAAAAACTGTTTCTTAGAGTTAATAATCATACTGGACTACTAACATGGTAAGTTGGAGAGCTAAGAAAATACTTACGACTCGTTTCAATTAGTAATTTTTAAAAGATCCAGAAGTAGAAATTATAAAAACTTCAAGTCAGAAGCTCAAACATTAATATTAATTGTGATTGTATTTTCTATTTGTGCATGCACTATTTAAGCATTTAAACCTGGTTTGCACACTTGTATGGAGAACCCTGCAAGGCTTGTGACTGTGTCCTGGCCTGCCACTAGTTTTTTGATAGCCACCCTCTTTGGCAAATGAATTTGTCTGCATTTGAACTGGAAGCCACTTTGGATTCCCCTTTAAACATAGTGAATCATTTGAAATCCACTTCATAGTTTTCTCTCCCCCCTTATACATCATGTTGCCCACAAAATGAATTAAACACTTCTGATTCTAATTTGACAGAGATCACTTCTAATTTACTGTCATTTTGTTTACTCTTGTGTAAAATTACTGTTCACTATAGTCTTTTCTGCAAAAAGTTGGTGACAGTTTTTCTTCAATGCATTTGGCCTCTGGTAACATCTCGGGAAAACAAAGAAAATGTACTGTTCTGTAAAGTAAGAGTTTAGCAAATACAAATTTGTCACTTTTTTAGATAATATTTTAGAAGATTGTAAACAATAAGCATTATTGTTCATTCCCAGGCCATTTTAAGAAAAGAGATAGTTTATTAGATATCTTATAAATGATTTGTGTATTGTTTTTAGCAGTGGGGCTGGGCATGCCTATCATAATGGATATGGCTCTATTCTATTAAGACTTTCAAATTAGAAATCACTTCAGGCCATCTGTAGTACAAATCTTTTTATTTTTATTTTTTTATGTGGGTACCGGGAGTCGACCTCAGGACCTCGTGCTTACCAGCAAGCCCTTGTGCCGCTGAGCGATGTCACTGGCCTTTTTTCTCTTTTACGTGGGTTCCGGGAGTCGAACTCAGGACCTTGCGCTTGCCGGGCAGGTGCTTATGCTGCTGAGCTATCTCACTGGGCTGTGTAGTATAAATCTTAAAACCTCTTAAAGGTCTCCCCACTAGGGGCCAGGGATATAGCTCAGCAGCACAGTGCCTGCCTGGCAAGCGTGAGGTCCTGAGTTTGATTCCTGGTACCAAAAAAAAAAATGTCTCCCCACTAAAATTTATATGCTTGTAATCATTAGATAGCAACACCTGTGGCCCAAACGGAATCCAAATGATGTATGTTGTGAGAGGGCTGCTGATTCAACTAAGAGAGTGGTAACTGAAAGGGGATAATGAATATAATGCTAATCTACCTCAAAATAAGAAGCAAAGGATGGGCTGTGGTGATCTAGCACTGCAAGTATACTTTTTTTTTTTGTGTGTGGGTACCGGGGGAACGACCTCAGGACCTCGCGCGCCAATAGGCGCCCGTGCCGCTGAGCGATATCACCGGCCCCTTTTTCGTATGTGGGTTCCGGGAGTCGAACTCGGGCCTTCGCGCTTGCAAGGCAGGCGCTTACGCTGCTGAGCCATTTCACCGGCCCTGCAAGTATACTTTTAAGTGAAGTACCCAGAAATAGCCCCTGTTGGTCTCAGTTCTTCCATTGAGTGCCTACAGAAAGGGACAGAGGCAGCTGAGGACTATGAGAGGGGTTACAGTTGGGGGAAAAGAGGAGCTTTGGAAAACAAGCATACTGTACTTGAATGATAGAACAGAGGAGGGAAAAAGAGGGATGTGTACATGTGGAACTAATAATCATGGTAGCTTGGCTCTTTTATGGATGTGGTACATGTTGATGCCGTGTGAGCTTGGAAAGCTTGAGAAACTGGTTAAATTGACTCTCTGTGAAGCATAAGACAAACAGGCAGGATTGACTCTGATAGTAGTCCAGATGGAAGAACAGCTAACTCTACAGAAAATCCTGACTTACTGAATGAAACGCTAATAAAATCATGGGAAAATGTGGTCCAACGCATTTACTACCATGTTAATTTGGAGCTTGAGGTTCGTTAATGGAATGGGTACTATAATTTACAAAGTTCAGTGACAGTAGTATTAAATAAAGTTACAAGGGGCCAAATGGTCACAATTGTCAGTTGTAGAAGGAATTTGGTAAGCAAAATAGTCATTTAAGCTTGTGGTCACCTAATTGGGATCTAAATTCCCGCGTACCAGTTGGGAGTCTGGTTCCATTTCATCAGTCATCCACAGCAAAATGAAAATATAAGCTAATGTTAATTAATAGCCAATATTTATGAGCTCTTTTTATGTACCAGGAAGTTTGCTAAGTACTTTATGTGCATTATATGTACTTAATACTCATGATAACCTTTGGGAGTAGTTGCTATTATTCTTTCCTGAAAGAATGAGGATTTGAATCCAGGCAAACTAACACTAGAGCGTCCACTTTTAACAATGTACACAAGACTGAGTTTATTTAACACAAAAGACTGCCCTTTATCCTGGGATGTCTGTCCTACCTTTTGATATTAAAATGTATTTTCTTATATGAAATGGTGCTGATTGATGGTGTCAGGGTTTTGTTTTTTTTTTTAAGAAATCTTTCCTTTGCAAAGTAAAAACTAACTTAAAATGACAGCTTTTTTACCTATTTAAAAATATTTTTTGCTAGTTTGTGAAATTCAGGTCTGAGAATAATTATCAAAAACATGGGCTCTTAGTAATTTTTAATGTTCTCTAGAGATTTTCACTTGATTTCCTATTTAATCCAGTTAACCCTCAGCTATACACCTGGCCACAAGTGATACTTTTGGCCATCTTTGATAGGTATCTATTTTGAAACATAATTAAAATTTGGCTTTGTGATTCAAACTCTTAAGAAATCATTAAAAATAATTTATGGCAAGTAGTCTAGAATAAGATACAAACCAGTTTATACTAAATTCCTTATAGAATACAGTTTTTTGTTTTGTTTTGCTTGTTTTTATGGTACTGGAGTGTCTTAGTTACTTTTCTCTTGCTGACAAAATACCCAACTCCCACAAGTTAAGGGAGGAAAGGTTTATTTAGCTCACGGTTTATAAAGGTTTCAGTCCATAATTGGCTGGCTGCATGGCAGAGGGGTAACAGTTCATGGTGGCAGAAAACAGCAAAAGCAACAAGCAAGGGGAGACAGACAGACAGACAGACCTCTTTCTGTACCTTATATTGTATATAGGCTACCCACCCTAGGGCGGGTGTAGCACTCACACCCTTAATCCCAGCATTCAACCATGAATCAGTCACAAACTCCAGATTCAGCCGCCTCGGAAAAGCTCACCCCTCATGACTGCATGAGGCTCTGGGGGGACATCCAGATACAAACCATAACATGGGGGTTGAACCTAAGACCTTCATGCTGAGCTACATCTCCAGACCTTTTTATTTTTAATTTTGAGACGGTTTTGCTAAGTTGCCTAGACAGGACTCAAATTTAGGATACTCCTGCCTCAGCCTCCTAAGTGCCGAGATTACAGGCATGTGCCACCATGCCTGGTTGAGAATATAGACCTATAATAAAGTTCTGATATCTGATTCACTTAAATTCTAAATAAATAAGGATATTATCATTTGCCTTATTTCTTTGTCATTTAATATTATTTAGACCTCCAATAATAACTATATACATAGAATTAGCAAGTTAATTATCTATACATAGAATAGAATTCACTTAAATTCTAAATAAATAAGGATATTATCATTTGCCCTATTTCTTTGTCATTTAATATTATTTAGGCCTCCAATAATAACTATATACATAGAATTAGCAAGTTGATATATGAATATGTTTTGATCATTTTGGATTATGTCTTTCACTTCCACCTGCCTTTCTGTTTCCGTCATCAAGAATTGTTAGTGTATTTTATACAAATAAAAAATATTTTTTAGAAGATGATTAACAGAAGCAGTTATTAAACAGTCAACTACTTGGGCACAGGAAATTAAAAGAAATGCTTTGGAACTACATTTGATTATGCTAGTCATCCATGATAATTCTTACTTATGTAAGTCAAAGAGGAAGGAGCAGAGATGAGAATGACTTAGAAATAAAGATCAAAGCCTTAAACTTTGTGGAAACAAAAAAATGTGGTGAGAACATTCATGTAATAGTTTTTACCTTACACTTTTGATGGGAAAATTAAATAACAGAATCAAGTTGTAAATATGTTGACTTCAAATTGACTCAATCTTGTTATTACCTCATGTTACTAATCTTTACAACTCAGTTTTAAAAAGAAGATGGTTAAAATGAAAAATGTCAAGATTCTTATGGCAGCTTAGATGAAACGTATTTATAGAACTGAGTCAGAATCTACACCTTATCTAACACCATGACTTGCTTATATAAGAGGACAGTCTCTCGATGACCTGAATATCCTGTGCTAAGTTCACTTACATAATGGCATCTGTCTGTTCAGGCACATCTCTCCACATACTTTTCTAATTCCCTGTGTTCCTTCAAACTTTCACCACATTGTTCAGTATCCTCTCTCCTCATCCCTTGTGTTATAGATGACCTACCTGGCCCCTGCTTCACCTACTGAACATTTTGAGAAAAGATCTTCCTAAGGTGGCTTCTTTCCTTTTGTCCCCATAAGTAGTCTTAGAAGGACAGGCACCTTGGACAAGCTGTATCCCTGAATCCCTCTTTTGTGTAGCCAGGCTCCTGAAAGTGTGATCTCCGAACCTGCTTATACTACTTAACTTCCTTCTAAGTAAAAGGAAGGCACCTCAACCCAAAATGCTCTGACCCTGATCTAAGACCCTACCACCCAGGTCACCATGAACGTTTAAATTTTAAAATCTAGTGTCCTCTTCCCAGGCTTTATTCTCTCTGTAGCATGTATCCCTGTTTTCACACTCTTGCCTAATACTTTTTGTGGCTTTTCATGTACCTAGGGCAGGCATTCAAAAAATGTTTTTAAGATGTCAGAACCAATCATTCTGATATCTTTTCTGGGTTTTCAGTCTGTATTTTTAATAGCCATAACCACTAAATCTCAAATGCCTTATAGCCAAAAACAAAGTAATGATTTCCCCTGTTCTCCAGACTGGCTTCTTTACCTCTGCTGGCTTGGTATCCCTGTGGTTGTCATTCTACCTATGTCCCCAGGCTACATACATTAAGGTCATTCTTGACTCCTCTTCCTTCTCTGATTTTCATTTGGTCTCTAAGCTCTGATACATAGCTCCCACATCTTCCTTTCTTTTCTTTTTTTTTTTACTGTTTTCTGTGACTGTTGCCTTTTTCTATTCTTAGTCTCTTATCTGGATTATTTCAGTAGTATGTTCAGGGATTTTAAATTTGGATTTCATGGGTTGACCTCAAAGAGTTTTTACGAATCCCTTCAAAATTTTATGCAAATTATGTACATGTGCATTTTTCTGGGGATGTCCATTAGACTATTATGTGGGAAAGAATGGGAAATAGAGAATATGACAGTTTAAATCAGTTCCACTGATTTTTTTTCTTTCATATCTTTTCTTTGCTGTTTAATTCACTAATCTAGGTTAGTGATCCCTGAGTAGTGAGCAGGCCTGTAAGATACTGAGATGGAAAAAAAGGAGTTGCTGTTAGCACAGTTCAGTAGTCAGGCAGCCAGAGATCAACCAGCTGCTTCTGAGAATCAAAGCCAGGGCTTCATGTCCTAGAGAAGCTCAAGAGAAAGCTGGGGCATCAGTGGGGTGAAGAGCATCCTCCCCAGGCCTCTGGACCCATTTGCTTATGTGCTCTCAGAGGACTAGGAATGGCATAAAAGCTTAACTGGCAAAACTCCAGAATCATCTAGTGAGTCAGTGTTTCCAGAAAAAGGCTAACAACCTGCCTTCAGTTGCCCTTCCACCCTCAGCATCTTTGTTCTCCAGTCCTTCCTCCACTCTACCAGTAGAGTTAGCTTTTATACACATATTTCATCACCTGCAAAACAAATTAAAAACTCATACATAGTTAGAAACCTGACACCTCCATTTCCAGGTACTACCCTCTCCTCCCTTCCAAGACTATAGCTACTGCTGGCTGTTTTGAGAGAACAGCTCCTATATCCATACCTTTATGCCTTTGACTATTGTAGTCTTTGTCTCTGTGGTACCATTTCTCTCCACTCTCCAACCACGAACCTCCTGTTCATCCTTCCAGTCCCAGGTTCAATGCTATCTCTTCCCCTTGTCCATCCCTCATTTTCTGCCATCACTCTAGTAGAATCAGTCTCTCTTAGATTCTTAAAACATTTCATACATATCTCTGATACACCATATTATAGTAACTTATTTTTATTTCTGCCTTTCCTACTAAGCCAGGAATACACTGCAGGTAGGGACTTTTTCTTGTTTGTATCCCTAACACCTACCTTAGTACCTAGCCTAAACGGGAGCTTAATACACTTTTGTTGAATGGAATTAGTTTTTATGGCTCACTTAAAATTAGAGACCAATGCTTATTTAATAAGTCAGAATAGACTATAATAATAATGGTAATAGCAGAATCCCATTTCCATGCTTACTCAAGTAACTGATTCCTTTGTGAAAGTGAATTTTGAAAGTCTGTATATGTCTATGTATTTTTTATATGCTTACTTGAGATGCTAAAGAAATTAAGAGTACCAGTGCAGACTAGAGCTTCTAAGACATCCCTATTGATGTTATATTTTAAATATGTTAACTCATTTCAGATATATAGATAGATAGATAGATTCATTTCATGGATGTACATTAAATTTCTGTCTTTTAACCTTCATGGCAATGTTTTGTGAATTACTTATTAAGCTCTGAGTCATTTTAATCCAAAACACATTAAACCAAGTGTTTTCTATGTACAAGAATAGGGCCGGGGATATAGCTTAGTGGCGCAGTGCCTGCCTGGCAAGTGCGAGGTCCTGAGTTTGATTCCTGGTACCAAAAAATAAAAATAAAAATAAAGTAACAGAATTAAGATTCCAGTATTTGTATATTATACTATCTGTTTCACTAAATTTGCAGTCTCAATTATTGCAAATGTGTTTTCTTAGATATTTAAATTAGTTCTGCAATAAAAAATTACTCTTCCGTACGTTAAGAGTCTCAATAATTTTAAAAAGGTCTTTCCTTCATAGTCTTTGAGTTTTGTAGGGAAGGAATTAATAATTCACTTATTCAGCCTTTTATTGAGCAATATATTAAGTGCTGGGCATTAGGCTGGGTGGTTGTGATTCAAGATTAATAAGACAGTATGTACATGCCTTTGAGTAGTGCACCATCTAATAGAGAAGAAAGTATATAAAGAAGTAATTGCATTATAAACTTTGGAGAAGAGGAAAGAGAACTCTTAGAACCAAGGTCAAGATTAAATATGGATACATCTGCTGACCACTTTGTAGATAGAGAAGCAGAGCCCTAAAGGGAGTTCATACTTGATAATCTTTTTTTTAAATATATGAAGTAGGAATCGAGGTCATCTTTAAGAATCAGTGGGGCCGGTGAGATGGCTCAGCGGCTTAAGCGCCTGCCCGGCAAGCGCGAGGGCCCGAGTTCGACTCCCGGATCCCACATACGAAAAAGGGGCCGGTGATATCGCTCAGTGGCACGGGCGCCTGCTGGCGCGCGAGGTCCTGAGGTCGACCCCCCGGTACCCACCAAAAAAAAAAAAAAAAAGAATCAGTGGCATAGGATAACTCTTGAGAGAACAGTAAAGACTTGGATAATTAATAAGGAAAACTAGAGAGAGGCTAACAAAGACAAATAAAGGGTGGAATGCAGTTTTGAGAAAGCAGTGAGAGTAAAATTGGAATTTGGATAGCATGAAACTGGGGATATCAGTCAGCACGGTGGTGTAATTTTCTCTGCCTGTGCTCCGTGGCCAATGTGTAGGTGCAGTAAAGCCATACTGTGTTCAGGGTTCATGGGATGGGTATTACAGATGTATAAGAGAGCCAGGAATTCTTCCAAGAAAGTATGGTTAGGAGAAAGTCAACATACTTGGAGAAAGTCAAGAACCTGGAGATGAGGATAAGGCCTGGTACTTTGTAGATATTCAGCACATCTTCCTTTTCTCCTTTCTGACTCCTTCCCCTGTATCTGTTCTACCACCGGCCTGTATTATGGGTGATATATATATGAAATGAATAGTTTGTCATTGGCTTGGAGGGGAATATTTGGTGCCAGGTTCTAATGACCTCATCCAGTATGTCCCAGTGACTTAGATGGTGGCACAGTGGCTTAGATGGTGGTGGCAGTGCTTAGTGAAGTTGACCTCTAGAGAAGCTCAAGCTTATCCCTGTACTTTCCTACCATTCCTGCTTGGGGGGATGGGTCAAAGGATGAAAACGTTTTACTGAGGGATGATTCTTGGGGCAGGGATTTATTCCATGATGCGAAGCATTGCAGCTCTAAGCTTTCAGTGGTTTACACTGAATTCCCTTCTTCCCACAAGCTGAACTATATGTATAGATCTTAATTACTTTCAAATTAATTGAAGTAATAAGAGGGAGTCCTTCTTGACATAGGATAAACGTAATAACCACGTTGGGAACCCAGAAGATCTTCTCAGAATCTAGTTTCTAGTAGTGTTGCTTATATCTTTTGATTCATTTTAAATGATTTATCAAATATATTGCTGTATTTTTTTTTTTTTTTTTTTTTTTTTTTTTTTTTGGTGGGTACCGGGGGAACGACCTCAGGACCTCGCGCGCCAACAGGCGCCCGTGCCGCTGAGCGATATCACCGGCCCCTTTTTCGTATGTGGGTTCCGGGAGTCGAACTCGGGCCCTCGCGCTTGCCGGGCAGGCGCTTAAGCCGCTGAGCCATCTCACCGGCCCTTATTGCTGTATTTTTAAAGTTTTTTTTTTAAGGTTTTCATTTCAAACCATTAAGTCATTTTCCATGGACAAATCATTTTCCATGGAAACACATTAGATACATCACATTTCCAGAGGGTTTTTTTCATCCATATTTATGACAGTGAAATCTAATAATCATGTTGCTGCACAGAGTGCTTTTTTTGGGTAGAGTATAAAGAAAAAAACTCACCAGAATGGAGCTGTGTACCTTAACTGTGAAATTACTAGAAAGGTAAGGGTTCCCAGAAAAGTAAACAGAGCCACAGGTCTTCATTTTAAGAAATGGAGAAAACATTCATGTAGCGTTAACTAGGGAAGTCCTGGGGAATCTAGATCATCAGTCTTGCTGTTTCGGATTGTTAATAATACAGTTTGGGGATTTAATTTTGTTTTTTGCTTATTGTACTGGGTATTGAACCCAGGTCTTTCACACTGATGTTCATCCCAGCCCTTTTTATCTTTTATTTTGAGACAGGGTCTTTCTCTAAATTGTCTAGGCTGGGCCTGAACTTGTGATCCTCCTGCCTCAGCCTCCCTGAGTACTGGGATTATAGGTGTTTGACACTGTGGCTGGCTCTATTGACAGTATCTTTAAGGCATTTAGCAGGGCTTGCCTAGAAAATAAATGAATACTACTTTTGCAACTTCATTGTCACCTGAATTGCTCTAAAGAAGCATGTGCCTCACTTTACATTAATCACATGAAGAAAGACATTCAGCTTTATCCAAAAATTGGTGACATTCATGTGGACCCTATGGATTCTTCTACATCCATGCAACTCATACATGCTTGCCCCTTTTCCAAGTGCTTATATTAATAGGTAGACGTGTCATTCTATGACTAAGATAAAGTTTCCTTAGCCTAGTATATCATAATAACTGTATTTAGGGTTAAATTTCCCCTAAGCCAGATTTTTTCCCTCTGACTTTAAAAGATAAGAATAAGTAAGTATTTCCTAATTAGATATTTAAACCAAAGAGACATTTTTCAGAGTTTAAAGTGATTGTTCTAAGTGGTAGTTCAAGAATTCTGATCCAAAGATTTATAACTGACAACATTTCCCCCCTACAAACATTTACTATAGGTATAGGAAGTGTTTTTAGATGAGAGAGGGAGGGGAAGAGAAAGGGAGAGAGAGTTTTGTTTATTCTGTTCATGGCACAAGGATATTAACATATATAAATGGTATCACAGTGTTTTTCCTAAAGTGCATATGAAAAACAAAGAAAATTTTCCTTTAGATGTCTTACTTGAATTTTAGTTAGTTGTTGTAAGACTTTTTTCTTTTCCTTTTCAGGTTGTAAACATGTTAAAGGCATCCTGTTATATGGGCCCCCAGGTTGTGGTAAGACTCTCTTGGCTCGACAGATTGGCAAGATGTTGAATGCAAGAGAGCCCAAAGTGGTCAATGGGCCAGAAATCCTTAACAAATATGTGGGTGAATCAGAGGCTAACATTCGCAAACTTTTTGCTGATGCTGAAGAGGAGCAAAGGAGGGTAATATAAATATAACTTAGTAAAAATTTGCTATCACTTATGTGATGAATGAAACCCATAGTGTAGAGGCAAACTTGTTACTGCAGTCTGTATTTTGAAACAACTTGCAAATAAAATTTACTTAGTACCTAGTTTGTGTATTATACCATGAAGAGATTATGGGGGATTTACATGATATGAGCAGATGTCATTACCCGCATGTTCATAATACAAAAAGAGATTATTGTATAAGCCAAAAGTTTTGCAAAAACAGACCATGAATATATTTTCAAGTGACACATTTATACCACATTATATCCAAAGGCTTGAACTCATTTTTCTCTTGGAAGGGGATGAATTAAATCCATGAATAGACATAGAATATGCATGTAAGGCCCATGAGCAGAAAGTTAGTTTACTTACATTGAGTTGGCTTAGGTATAAAGTGGCAGAATTAAGTTATTAAACCTCAAAGGCAAACTTGTTTGAGTCTTAGAAAAAACATATAATAAAAATCAGACCAGAATTTACTGTGATGGTTAATTTTGTGTCAACTTGACTGAGCTGCAGTGCCCAGACTTTTGGTGAAATAGTATTCTGGGTGTGTCTGTGAGATTATTTCTAGATGAAATGAACTTTTGAATTGGTAGGCTGAGTAAAAGAGAGTGTCCTCCCTAACTCTGGGTGGGCCCCACCCATCCAGTCAGTTTCAGGTTAACAGCTGCACTTCAGAAACAGTGGAAACAAGAAATCCATTGCAGTAAGATGTGGTGATGCACACCTGTAATTCCAGCTACTTGAGGGGCTAAGGCAGGAGAATCACAAATTCAAGGGCAGCCTGGACAATTTATGGAAACCCTGTCTAAAAAAATTTTTTTAAAGGGCTTGAGATGTTGCTCAGGGGTAGAGCACTTACCCAGCATGCTCAAGGCCCTAGGTTCAATCTCCAGTACTTGAAAAAAAAACAAAAATGAAACAGAAGTTGTCCAGTTAATGCTATTTTTAAGGGACCGAAAGAAAAAAAGATTTAGAATTTGAGACACTATATTTCTGAGTCCTGTTTATGTTGGTCCAGGTACATATATTTTTTATTTTAATATTTGTATGATATTCCATTTCCTACTGAGGAACAGTATTTCTTCCTCTGTTGATTTTCTTTGCCATATTCTGGCCAAGAATGATTTTATAGTGATATTTCACTGTTGCATTATTCTTCCAGGTAATTTCATCATTTTTCCCTTTTCTTACTACTTTAATCCTTTTTTTTATCATAGTTGGGAATACTTGGTGAGTGAGTATTTTTAAGATGATGAAATAACATAATGTATCTTAGAGTTTTAAAACAATCCAGGGCTGGTGATATAACTCAGCAGCATAAGCGCCTGCCTGGCAAGTGCGAGGTCCTGAGTTTGACTTCCGGTACCCGCATATATAAAATAAATAAATAAATAAAACAATCCAGTGGACTCATAGGGTTATTGCAAGAGAGAGTGAGTTTTATTCTATTTTTTAAAATACATTTTCCTTTTTGTTCTATGGAAAACATTTAAAATGTCATGATTTCCATTTTTTTTTTTAACATGCGGGTACCGGGAGTCGAACTCAGGACCTCACGCTTGTCAGGCAGGTGCTTACGCCGCTGAGCCATCTCACCTGCCTTCAAACTATTTATAAAGACTGATATTTCATGACATTTTTTTTTTTTTTTTTTTTTTTTGTGGGTACCGGGGGGTCGACCTCAGGACCTCGCGCGCCAACAGGCACCCGTGCCGCTGAGCGATATCACCGGCCCCTTTTTCGTATGTGGGATCCGGGAGTCGAACTCGGGCCCTCGCGCTTGCAAGGCAGGCGCTTACGCCGCTGAGCCATCTCACCGGCCCTATTTCATGACATTTTAAGGGCCAGTGATATAGCTCAGCGGCGTAAGCACCTGCCTGGCAAGCGCGAGGTCCTGAGTTCGACTCCCGGTACCCACTTAAAAATAAATAAATAAATAAATAGTTTGAACTGCTCATAAAAGAATTTCAGAAACTGACATTGATTTGCAGAAGGTAAGGGGACCAAGAGATGGAAGGAAGGGGAGACAAGGGGTTGAAGAAAAGAATTAAGGGCTGGGGATGTGGCTAGTGGTAGTGTGCTTGCCTAGCATGCATAAGGCCCTGAGTTAAAGCCCTAGTACCACCAAAAAAAAAAAAAAAATTTGTATTGTGTTGTATACATGTACCGACTAACTCCCCACAGTGAATGTTATCGTTAGGTCCTGCAAACATGTACTAATAAAAATAAAAAAATTTTTTTTAAAATTGAGTCTAGGAGGGCCGGTGATATAGCTCAGTGGCAGAAGTGCCTGCCTGGCAAGTGCAAGGTCCTGAGTTCGACTCCCGGTACCCGCATATAAAAAAAAAATTGAGTCTAGGGCTGGGGATGTGGCTCAGTGGTGGAGTTCTTGCCTTGTATGCATAAGACACTGGGTTCGATCCCCAGCACCACAAAAAAAAAAATTTTTTTTTTTTGAATATTAAAAAAATTGTGGGGCCGGTGATATCGCTCAGCAGCATAAGCGCCTGCTGGCAAGCGCAAGGTCCTGAGTTTGACTCCCGGTACCCACATTAAAAAAAAAATTGTGTCCAATAGACCTTGATGATTATAGAACAAGACACAGGTGAGGTAAGATGCCATATAAATAAGCATTTTATAAAATCTCAGTACTGATAGTTTACACATGGCTACATGAGTAACTTTGTGCTGATTTTAAACTTGTGGGCAGTTTAAATATGACACTAATAATAAGACTGAGTTGGCAAAAAACTTCTACATAGGTGTTAATCATACCAGTCTTTCTCAGCCTACATCCATAAATGGCTTGGCATACCCAGCTAATTCCATGGAACATAAATGTGTATTACATAATGAAGAAAAGCATTCCCTCTGTGATTTGGAGAGTCTAGGCTGATGGAATGAACACTTACATATAGGTCAAACTAGTTAAATACAGAACAGCCACTTTCAAAGGTTGTTATTGCCAGAACCTCAGCAGCATCATCTCTGTTTCTGTGGTGAAAGGCTGCAGATGGAAAAACAGCTAGAAGCCAAATGAGTTTAAGAGGATTCCATTGTGGACATTAAATCATTTGGTAAAGTGTTACTGATGATTCAGCTATATTAATCTGTGGAGATTAATCTTTGACATCCTTCCTGACCTGATTCCTAATTTATTGCAATAAGAATTTGCCTTTATTTAAGTAATGCACCTGTTAAACTTGATGTTATTGTATGACTAGGTTGGGGGAAGGGATCTGATGACAGTTCATAAGATTAGTAGGATCTGAAAAGGTCAGAATTGTACTGAATTCTGTTTAAGACAGTTTCCCCTTGTAATCATTTAATTAAACACAGTATTGTCTGTGGCTTTCCTGTGCCCATAGGTGATTTTTGAGGATGAACTGAGAGGGAAGTTGTGATTCCTGGAACAACACAGGGCACAGAGACAGCAAAATTCATACCTCTTTGCAACTTTTTGTTTTTTCCTATGTTGGTCAGGTAACTTTGAATAAAATGCCTTTTAAAAATAATATAAAATCTCATAATTTTTCAGTCACAAACAAGAGAATATTTGTTTTACACTGAAGGTGGCAAGAGTTACCACCCTTCTGCATAGAAGTGCTTTGGCAAAGCTAAGCTTATAGTGCGAATTTCTCATACCCAATCTCTTCTACTGATGGAAAGATAAAGTTTTGGTGTTGCATTTCTTTGTAAAAAGCAAGCTGTCATTTATCATTAGACATCTATTCAGTAAAATACAATGATACTTGGAAATAAAGTTGATTTTTTTTCAGATTTCAATTTAATTTTTAAAATATTTGTAGAAGGTGAACAATTTATAAGTAATGCTCAAGAAAAAATATAAAATCTAGTTAAATTTTAAAGGCTTTGATATACACATAACTATCATCTTACATAGAATTGTATTAAAAATTAATAATATTCCAAATATGAATAATACAATGTATGGAAGATATTTATCTGTTTTTACATTATATAGTAAAATTGACTTTTTTCTCTTCTGGTGTCTAGCTTTATGAATTTTTAAATGTAAAGATTCATGGAATCACCACCTATGTCAGGATGCAACATTTGTATATTCTAATTTAGAAATTTAATCTAATTGTAATCAAAGGTTGGATTTCTTTGTTTGTTTATAATTGATAGAGATTTTTCCTATGGTAGAATGATTCTAATGTTCATTTACAAATGGAAATGGTTGGAAATAGCCAAGATAGTTCTGAAAAAAGAGGAAGAATGTGTGGTGAGAAGAGCTTGCCTGACTTACTACTATGATGTTACAGAGATAACAACACATGTGAATCCCAGGAACAGAATAGATGAGCTGGTAATCATCTAGCATACATAAAAATTCAAAGCCTGGTTAAGATGTCACCTCAATCAGTGAAGAAAGGAAGGGATTATGTAGTTGCCACTGCAGGGTAGGTTAATCACCTATTTGAAGGAGAATTAGGTGGCTTCTTACCTCACTTGTGTAATAAAAATAAAACACCAATAAATAATTGTATGTAATATAAAAATTTTAAAAAGAAGAAAATATGGGGGCAGGAGATGTGGCTCAGTGGTAGAGCTCTTGCCTTGCATGCACAAGGCCCTGGGTTCGATCCCCAGCACCACACACACACAAAAAAAAAGAAAATATAGGTAACCATCAGTGTCTGTAATAAGAAAGGATTTTAAGGATAAAAATAACAAAATGTCATAAAAATAAAAACAAAAACTGATAACCTTGGCTGTTTAGTAAAAACAAAAAACACCTTCTACTTATCAAAAAATGCTATAATTAGCATCAAGACATAGAAAACTGGGAGAAAATATTTACAGTAAGTATAATAATAGCCTTAATAAATAACCTCCTTAACAAAAAGAATAATAAAAGCTCCAACAGGAAAATGTGAAGAAGACATATTAAATAATAGAAAAATTAACAGTGATTTAAAAGGTAATTTACAGGGCTGGTGAGATGGCTCAGTGGCTTAAGCGCCTGCCTGGCAAGCGCGAGGGCCCGAGTTCGACTCCCGGATCCCACATACAAAAAAGGGGCCGGTGATATCGCTCAGCGGCACGGGCGCCTGCTGGCGCACGAGGTCCTGAGGTCGACCCCCCGGTACCCACAAAAAAATAAATAAATAAAAGGTAATTTACAAAAAGTGTCAAACTCTTCAGTAAGGCACTGTCATGTACTATGGCGAGATTATAAATTGATAATACCTTTCTGGAAAAGCATCTGATACTCTATTTCAAGGTCCTTAAAATACTTAATATACCTTTTAACCTAATACTTGCCTTTAGGAATTAATCATACATATTATCAAAGGTTTAAGTATTAAAATGTTCATTTTAGGGCCGGTGAGATGGCTCAGCGGCGTACGCGCCTGCCTGGCAAGCACAAGGGCCTGAGTTCGACTCCCGGATCCCACATACGAAAAAAGGGCTGGTGATACCGCTCAGCGGCACGGGCGCCTGCTGGCGCGCGAGGTCCTGAGGTCGACCCCCGGTACCCACAAAAAAAATAAAATAAAATAAAATAAAATGTTCATTTTAGCAACATATATAATGCCAAAAATTTAGAAATAATGAAAACAACAGGAATTAATGTAGGGTGGGGGAATGAAACTATGAATTGAATCATGATGAAATATTATAGACCTGTTAAAAGTCATATTGTATAGTTGTGGGAAAGGATTTAAGATAATAACTAGACTGAAAAAAAAGCAGTATACAAAGTATTACGTAGCACTAATTTGGCTAATTGAATTTTGGATGATTATGATCTCTTTATATTTTTTATTCTTTTCCAGATTTTCTATAATAATATATTTTGCAATTAGAGACAAAAATAACCATTTAAAATTCTTTTCTTTCTTTTTTTTTTTTTTTTTTTTTTTTTTGTGGATACCAGGGGTCGAACTCAGGACCTTGTGTGCCAGTAGGCACCCGTGCTGCTGAGCAATATCACTAGCCCTTTTTTCGTATGTGGGTTCTGGGAGTCAAACTTGGGCCCTCGTGCTTGCCAGGCAGGCGCTTATGCCACTGAGCGATCTCACCAGCCCCTAAAAATCTTTCTTAAAAAATTATGTTTTTGGCCAGATGTGGTAGCTCATGCCTGTAATCCCAGCACTTAAGAGGCTGAGGCAGGAGGATCTCCATGAGTTTGAGGCCAGCCTGAGCTACAAAGTTAGTTCAAGGCCAGCCTGAACTGTGTATCGAAACCCTGTCTCAAAATATATATTTTTTTGCCAAAGAGTTAATGTATTCTAACCATATTTAATCCTCTTTAATTATGTTCATCATTTAATTTGTAGTATTATATAGTTGTTTTTAGGTTATGTTCATTCTCATCTTTTTTAAAAATCCCTAATGTCCTTTTTTTTGTGTTAAAAAAAAAAATGAAAGAAGCTAGGTATGGTGGCCCATGCTTGCAATTCCAGCTACTTGGGATGCTGAGGCAGGTGGGTCTTTAGTTTGAGACCATCCTGGACATCTCTGAGGCCCTGTCTCAAAATAAAAAGGGTTAGGGATTAGTTTAGTATTAGAGTGCCCTCAGGGTTGATACTTAGTACCAGAAAGGGGATGGGGGTGGAGGGGAATAAACTATGTTTCCCAAGAACTAATTGTATATTTCAGAATAGCTAGTAGAAAGGACTAATGATGACTATATTTCCAGTACTAAATGGAAGTCACTATGCAGATAAAAGAGCACCCACTTTCCCATGTTCTTATATAAACTGTGTTCTCGCCTTACTCTTAGGGAGAAGTCATCTGTTTTCATGGCGTATAGGTGAATTGTGAATGATGTTCAGTTCCCTCACTCATTTGCCCAATTACTAGTCACCCTCTGGGTGGAACTAATCTTTTGCTATATAACATCAAAAAACAAACATTAAACCTACTGTTTCTGGGATAGTGTTCTCACCAAAACTCAGAAAAAATGAGAGGAAGATGCCTCTCAATGACAGCAAATGCATATAAAGGTTCTTTCAAATAGTGAGATAAGACATGTATAAATTTACAGTTACTTGATATATATACACACATGCACTATATATCAGTATATAATATATATTTTTGTTTTATGGCTATTCAGTGTGAAGTTCTGGAGTGTTTTTTCAGTTTGCAGAGTTTTGAGAATGTGATTTCAATACCTTGGAGAGAGCAACAACCATGATTAAATTATGCCACTATGTTTATTGTCAAAATGGAGCAAAATTAACCTGTTGAAAGCTTTGTTTTGCATTTTTGATTAGTTTGTTTACTAATGCATTAAAATTGTGACCTTTAACGTAATTTCTTCCCTTAATAGCTTGGTGCTAACAGTGGTTTGCACATCATCATCTTTGATGAAATTGATGCCATCTGCAAACAGAGAGGGAGCATGGCTGGTAGCACCGGAGTTCACGACACTGTCGTCAATCAGTTATTGTCCAAAATTGATGGGGTAGAGCAGCTGAACAACATCCTCGTCATTGGTGTGTTTACTTTTGTTTATAAAGTTCCAGTCTTCCAAAACATGAGACACATTAAGATTTGTGAAGGTGGTTATTTTGCCAGTGTCTCCAAATTAGAATCACTTGACACTGAAGAATTTGACTCATTTAATTCGAAGCTTTAGAGGAAAAATAAATGGCAGATTTTAGTGGCTTCAGTTTATGCTTATGGCTCACCCACAGGTGAAAAAGGCAGCACAATGGGATGCAGTGGTTTTCAAACTACATTTCAGTAGGCTTCCCCAAATCCTCAGAGGGGATCAGGGAGTGAGCTTCAGATCCTGTATGACTATTATAACTTCTTTTAACTCTTTTATATACTGAACTTCTTAAGATGGCTTTTGAGGAGGAAAAAAAAATACTGTTTTAGGAGGATTGAAAATCACTGGCCTATAAAAAAGAGAGGAACTTTGAAGTCAGAGAGATCATGTTCACATTGCTCCTCTATCCCTTTCTCAGAGATATACATACTCTGAACCTTAAATTTTCTTTTAATTATTCAAATTTTTCATTACATTTATATTTTTTTGGCTTGTATGGTAGTGAAACAGTAAAGCAGAGTCTCCTGGTATTTTTAGTAGAACAGATCAAGAACAAAATGCTGTTTTTAAATTTGAGAATAAGTTTTCTATTTGACTGTTATAAAATATCCTCTCAGCTTGTTAGAGAAATTATTCTTCTTGTATATACTAAAGGGACGTTTTATCTTATTCTTTAAGCTCTGATCATTTGTTCGTTGTTTTGTTTTAACATTTGCATTCAGGAATGACCAATAGACCAGATCTGATAGATGAGGCTCTCCTTCGACCTGGAAGACTGGAAGTCAAAATGGAGATAGGTAAGCAGATGTGTTACTGATTGTGTGTGTGTGTGTGTGTGTGTGTGTGTGTGTGTGTGTGTACTTGTACATATACAGATGCATGTGGCATTCAGAGTTTACTGACAGGACCAACATCACATAACTTAATGTTTGTTAGAAAAGTTACATCATGAGAAACAGTTGTTTACAGGTTTGAATACCTAGAGTGAAATATTGGGATTGTAATCTCTGATGGGCTCTGGAAACTGGGAAAATGTCTGATCTGTTTTTATCAGGCTTACCAGATGAAAAAGGTCGACTACAGATCCTTCACATCCACACAGCAAGGATGCGAGACCATCAGTTACTCTCTACGGATGTAGACATTAAAGAACTGGCTGTGGAGACCAAGAATTTCAGTGGTGCTGAACTGGAGGGTCTGGTGCGAGCAGCACAGTCCACCGCTATGAACAGACATATAAAGGTCAGGAAAAACAATTTAAATCAGTTAGGCGTTTTATTCTCCTCTAAATACCAAGTGGGTATTCTTTCTCTCTCCTTTTGAGCATGCCAGTTGCTAGGTTAATGCTGGCATTGATGGAGAAGAGGGATGTAAAAACAGTTCAGAATTAGTTGTCCACTGTTCATTCTACAGAATAGCAGGAAGAAAAGCAATGGTAACGTCTGTCTGTGATAACCACCAACTCATCTATCTTAGGTTGCCACCATCTAACACAGACATGTGAAGAAAAGATTTTGAAAAAAAGTTTTTAAAATTTTTGTTGTATATTAAGTTGTAATGTGTTATGGGAAGTTAGATATTCTATGTACTAGAATTATGGGAGCTGCTTCGTTCAGTAAATACACTAAATACTTGGTATTTTTGAGGCATTAAGCTGGAGATAATAAATTATGACCTCTTCCCTCAAGGAATTCAGAGTAGGGAAACAGACATGTTTGCAAATTATACAATAATGTTATAGGCACTATGGTAGAAATACATACCATGATACTATTTTGATGAAGTGTTCTTGACTCTTTCCTGTCTCCTCTCTTCTTTACTTTTTATAATAGATGACTCTCAGATTTATATTTCATCTCTTGAGAGTATCTGTCTCCTACTTTCAGATTTGTACTAAATACCCTCACCTGCATGTTTTGTCAGCCTCAAATTTAGTATTCAAAAAAACCTGCATTGTCTTTTTTTTTAAACTACTTTCCTTCCTCCTCCTATTTCCCTGTTTCTTATAGTTTCCCAGGCTTTCAACTTCAGGATTATCTTTGATTGCTGCAATTCTGTTGTGTCTTACATCAGGTTATTTGCCCATACTCTCGGTTCTATCTTGGCACAGTATTTTTCAGTTCTCACTACCACCACCCACCTTCTCTTTAACCTTAACCTTCCCATTTGAGTTCATTCATGACTCCTCATTGTTTACAGAGCAAAGTACATAATGTCCTCTAGATCTCACTCTAAACTAGCCTTTCCAGATGTTTTCCTAATTATCCTCCATACACTTCAACCAAACTGAAATACTCTTGAATTGTCAGACATTATTTTTCAACCTTTTTGCTCTTGACTTGTTTGCTTCATTTAAGATGTTTAACCTCTGCTTCTACTTGTCTTTCCCTTACTTGACTCATATTCTACCCTTTCCTCCAACCTTTTCTGATTCTTTCTTTCTGAAATAGTAATGTATCATTTATGATATCACCAGTTGAATTTGGTTCAAAATAGATTTATCCAGTACCTACAATATGCTGTATACGGTGCTAGGAATTAATGCTACAACTGCAAAGAAAGAAATTGCCTGCCACTGAGCAACTCATAGTTAAATCCTCCATGTGCAGCAATAGAAAGTATATGCAAGGTAAAAAAGTGAAAAGATATCAGGTGTGGTCAACTTGTGGGGTGAGAAAAATGTCACAGGAATTTCATAGGTAGATGTGAGTGTCTCTTGGGTAGAGGGAAGAACAAATGCGAAGGAACAGATGCAGAGTATTGTGATATGTTGAATAATTTAGTATTGTTTCTGCGTGGAAGCTGGGGAGGGGTGCTAGAGACATTGTTGAGGATAAGTCAGGAAACTATAGCAGGGGATGAAACACTAAGAGCCTTTTATATTCTACTTAAAAGTATGGGTTTTTGCTGTGAGTAGTGCTAAGCCATTGAAGAGTTTTACAAATAGCAGTGATGTAGTGTTGAAACATAAGATCACTCTGGCAGCTCTGTTGAGTGGTGTATTTAGGGAAGTGGAGTTTGCAACACACAAAAGAGGAACTTTTATAACAGGTCAGGCAGGAAATAATAAAAATCTGAAGAGTTAAATGATGGTGGTGTAGCTTTTGGATGTATCTTGTCAGTAGTTCTAGACCAGGAATTAAACTGTGGCCCATGGGCCAAGTCCAGTCAACCACCAGTTTTTATGAATAAAGTTATTTTTGAAACACAAGTACACCATTTATTTGTCTATTGTCTGTGATGTTTTCATGCTATAATGGCAGAATTGAGTGTTTGCAACAGA
The DNA here is from genome assembly GCA_028451465.1 of Erethizon dorsatum. NCBI lineage: Eukaryota > Metazoa > Chordata > Mammalia > Rodentia > Erethizontidae > Erethizon > Erethizon dorsatum. Next base: position 20,109,821 of record CM051826.1, read on the forward strand.
GACTGTCACCTTCAAAGCCTAAAATATTTACCATCTGGCTCTTTACAAAAAATTTTTGCTTGTCCGTATTCTGAACTTTAAGTCCATATCTTATTCATCTCTGAATCTCCCACAGTACTCCAAAAACCTAAATACTGAGCACATAGTTGGTATTCAGTAAATATTTTTAAATGAATAAACCTATGTATGTATTCTGAATCAAAACTCTATCCATAAGTCATAATTCCCCTACATAGTAAAAGTGATTTTGTTTTAGCTCATTTTTTCAATGGTTTGGGTAGTATGGGAATATAGTATTGGGTGTTTTATAGAGTGGATCTTTGTAGGACGTATTTTTTCATTCTTCTTCCTTGCTGTGGAAATATTTTAGTAAGAAGTGATGGTGACTTCTAGAAAAATTATGTAAATGATGTGGAAATTGCTCCATACTGATCTTTCATCTCAGGCCATGTAAATGTGTCTTGATATACTACAAGATAACTAGTTTACTGGTTATCTGATTTTTTGTATGCATTGGCCACATGATTTTTCTTTTAGTCATTTGTCATTTTTACCACAGTAAACCTCTCTGAAGATGTCACTCTGAGAGCCATTGTATCACTAAGAAATGTGGTTTCTTCAAGAGTATGTTTGGTTTATCTATATATGAGGCAAGAGGAATGGTGGAAAGATTGCATAGTCAAGAAGTGCAGTTATGCATTGCAGTTCTTTGGCTTTTTTGTTTCTGACCTGTCAGGGAGATATTCTACCTATTTTACCATGTTTTAGAGTAAAACCAAATATTGTACGTGGAAGTACCTTATAAACTATATAAATGGTAGTTATTTATGTTATTATTGGCTAACTTGAGAGAATATCATGTACATCTTTTTTCAGTATCTGGGCTTCTGATTTTTACTGGTTATTTGCAATTATAATTTTTCTAATTGTAAGATTTAGCTTACACTGTATAGGCTACTACTGTACAGAATATACTTAGATTTACAAATAAGTAGTGCAAATAGTTATCATTATTTCCCTCACATTTGTCATGTACTTATTCTCTCTCTGTGTGTGTCTGTCTGTCTGTCTGTCTCTTTCTCATATGCTGGGAATTAATATGTATTTATCTGCATTTTTAAAAATCTGCATTGTCAGAGGGTTTCTAAACATTTATCTTCCCAACAAGGTGACAATTCAGTGGAACAAAAGATAGTAGTTAATAGATAGTTTTCCCATTCCTGTAGATGTTCATTCCTTTACTTGTAGTGATTGGTAAGTTGTTTAGAACTTTCAAATAACTACAATTTTCAGTTACTATGATATACTTTCTTCACAGTATAAAAATGTATTATGTGTTACTTTGCTTCCTTTTCAAAAGCTTTAGGCCTAAATAAAGATTTAATCAGGTGATTAAACAAGTCTTCCTTGTTAAACTTTCTTTCTTTCTTTTTTTTTTTTTTTTCAGATTTTCTGAAACAAGTAGAAAATCTAGCCATAAATACCTAATGTTTATGTCATTTGTACTTGAACCCCTATTTTGGGTTAAGTAAAATTCATGTGATATGTGGTTATTTTTATCTCTAAAGAAATTTCTGCTTCAGATAAAGAAGACCCATAATCTGAATTTCTTCTGCAATCTATTGTAAGGAATAAATTGGAGATACACACACACAAGCACTTTGCTACTGAATTAAAGCTCTGAGTTATATTTGCTGGATTTCAATAAAATTATTTCTTTTCTGTAGACTTTTTGATTAAGGTCATTTTACCTTTAAGAGAGGAAAGATAAGAACTTTGAAAGGTCAAATTTAAAAGGTTATGAAATTTAAGGGTGACCACTTGATATTTGCTAGTGTTGAAATACAAGTTTATGAGTTTCTGCAGATATAAGCTGAAAGATGCTGCCTCTTCTATATTGATTGGATGTGATAAATAAAATGCAGAAAATATCTTACTAATTCAAACAAATGAGAAAAAGTTTCCTAAATGAGTAAAAATTCAGAATTGTTAATTTTTTTTTTTTTTTTTTTGTGGGTACCGGGGGGACGACCTCAGGACCTCGCGCGCCAACAGGCACCCGTGCCGCTGAGCGATATCACCGGCCCCTTTTTGGTATGTGGGATCCGGGAGTCGAACTCGGGCCTTCGCGCTTGCAAGGCAGGCGCTTACGCCGCTGAGCCATCTCACCGGCCCCAGAATTGTTAATTTTTTAAAATAAGATTTTATTAATTTTGATAAAACAGTAAAAGTTGGCTAAGAGGAATTTCTAGAAAATTTATTTTAATGAAGAAGCAGGAATAACTTACCATTGAAATATTACTTATAAATAGGTAACTTTTAGAGTTCCTGTAGTACCTGAAAACAACTTGTTCTAAAAGAACTCTTCCCCCAACCATCTTAAATTTCTTAAAAATTTTAATTGCCACATAGTAATTGTACGTATTGATAGGATACAGTGTGATATCTCAATACACATATGTAAATGTAATGATCAGATCTGGGCAACTGGCATATCCATCATCTTAAGTATTTGTCATTTCTCTGTGTTGGGAACATTCAAAATCCTTCCTACTGGCTATTCTGAAATGTACAATGAGTTGTCATCAACCATAACTCCTCTGCTCTACTACAGAACATTAGAAATTATTGCTGCTATCGACTGCATCCCTGTCCCATTAATCCTCCTCTCTTCATCCCCTCCCTGCCTTTTAGTTTCTGATAACCACTATTCTACAGTCTACTTACATGAGATCTTTTTAGCTTTCTTTTTTTTTTTTTTTTTTTTTGTGGGTACCGGGGGTCGACCTCAGGACCTCATGCGCCAGCAGGCGCCCGTGCTGCTGAGCGATATCACCGGCCCTTTTTCCGTATGTGGGTTCTGGGAGTCAAACTCAGGCCCTCGCTCTTGCTAGGCAGGCGCTTACGCTGCTGAGCCATCTCACCAGCCCTTTTAGCTTTCATATAAATGAGAATATGTGGTATTTATTTTTCTGTACCAGACTGACTTCACTTTTAATTCATGGAGCGAATCTTTGTTTTTGGGGTTTTTAAAAAATATTTTCTTAGTAGTTAGTAAAAGGACAAGTTTCATACCAGCTTCAGTCCTAAAATCTATTTTGTTTGGGCAAACCCTGAAAAACAAGATTTTTCTTTAATATGGCTGTATGTTTCTATCATTTGAATTCAATTTACTGTCAGAGCAAATAGAGATACAGAATATCATAGTAAAAGGAAGGCTGGTAGGTTCATTGGGATTTTAATGGATTCTGTTAGACCTTGCTTCTTCACCGTTTCTTTAGAGTTTGCACCCTGTAGAATCCTTTTAGATGTGTCCAAAAGTCTTAATCTGAGTTAAAATCATAAAGGTGCTTAAGAAAGAAATCTTGTATCTATCCTTTTAATGACTTATGAAAACCTCTAGGTTTATATAAGATAATATGATATGATGAAATCAGATGATGTGTATGAACATACTTTATAAACTATAAAGAACATAGGGCTGAGAACGTAGCTCAGTGTTGGTGAGTTCCTAGTATATGCCAGGCCCCGGGTTCAATCCCTAGCACTAAAGAAATAAGAGTTTCATGGAGGTGCCTCTTTCCTACAACAATTTTCCTTTTTTTGGGGGGGTACCAGGACTGGAACTCAGGACCTTGCGCTTGCCAGGCAGGTGCTGCACCGCTGAGCTGTGTCCCCAGCCCCACTTTTCCTTTTTTAAACTTAGAAATTCCAAATAAATGTGATTAATATTTATCAAATATGTAGACAATGAACACCCTAGTAATAATCTAAATGCCAATTGTTATGTTTAAGAAGGGCCAGGGATATAGCTCAGCGGCACAGTGCCTGCCTGGCAAGCGCAAGGCCCTGAGTTCAATTCCTGGTACCCAAAAAAAAAGAAAAATTTATATTTAAGAAGAAGATTTGTCTACTTAAATGTTGTTACTTTCTCCCTCTCTCTCTCTCTCTCTCTTTTTTTTTTTTTTTTTTTTTAATGTGGGTACCAGGAGTCAAACTCAGGACCTCGTGCTTGCCAGGCAGGCACTTACGCCGCTGAGCTATCTCACCGCCCACTTTCTCTCTTTTTAAAAGTATGGAAATTGATATAGAATCAGCATTGCTTATCTCTTCAAAGTTCATGTGTTGAGAGGTGATCCCCAGGGTAGCAATATTGGGAGGTGCTATGAAATCTTTGAGGTAGTGCATAGTTTGAAGTCTTTAGGTTATTGGTGCACTGCCCTCGGAAGGGATTGATGTATTTCATGGCAGGTTCTTATTAAAGCCTGAGCATGGCTCCACCCAGACTCACTTAGGCTTCCTGTTTATTGCTGTGAGTCATTCCTCCCTCCTCTCCTTTGCCAGAGCCTTCACCATGTCATTTGGACTTTGAACACCCCAAACTTGGAGCTAAATGAACCTTTCTTTGAAAGTTACCCTCTCTTGGGTATTATAGTAATACAAAACAGTATGACAGAGGTTATACATGAATGCATTCTATTTGTGAAAGATTCAAGGATGGCTGAAGATGTGGCTCAGTGGTAGAGTATTTGCTTAGCATGTACAAGGCCAGAGTTTGATGTTCAGCACTTAAAAATTCAAAGACACCAGAGTATATAGGGAAAAATAGGAAATACTGTCTCTAATACCCCTTCTCTTTCTTTCCCTCTCCAGAGCCAACATTTGGGATATACCTTTGTAATTTGTTTTCTTCATCTTTATGATTATAAGTTTGTAATTTTTTTAGTGGACATTAATGGATTTGTACTACAATCAGGGATGTCCATCCTACAGCCTGTGGGTTGGACACACCAGAGTTATAATTTTTTTTTTTTCTTTTGTGGGTACCGGGGTCGACCTCAGGACCTTGCATGCCAGCAGGCGCCCATGTCGCTGAGTGATATCACCGGCCCTTTTTTCGTATGTGGGTTCCGGGAGTCGAACTCAGGACCTTGCGCTTGCCAGGCAGGTGCTTACACCGCTGAGCCATCTCACTGGCCCAGCAATGTTATAATTTAAAAAATAAAAATCAACACAAGTTTTATTACCTACATAGATTAACAGTATTATATATTTTATATGTGGCCCAAGATAATTCCTCTTCACTCAGTGCAACTCAGGTAAGCCAGGCATGTCCAACTCATGGGCTGCAGGTTGGATACCTTTTTAACTTGCCATTATGTCTTAGATAGCTTTCCATGTCAGTACATGTAAACCTCCTTTGTTATTTTGGACAGATGTTCAGCATTCTAGAATATTACCACAGAATTTAAAATGTAGGATTCATGAGGGCAAGAAACTTATGTTTTAATTAGTGCTATTGTCTCTAGTTTCTAGGGTACACAACAAATAGAATAAATGAACAGTTTGTTTAACATATAGATTACTTCCAGGTGTGACTGTTAAAATAATGCTGTTGTGAAAACGCTTGCCTGTGCTTCCGTATATACATAAGGGAGTCATTTTCTAGGGTAGATATCTACATGTGTTACTGAAGATGAGATTTCACTGTCTTCTAGTTTTTAGTATTGCCAGAAAAGATATCATATCAGTCTTATTCTGCTTCTTTTTTTTTTTTTTTTTTTTTTTTTTGTGGGTACCGGGGGGTCGACCTCAGGACCTCGCGCGCCAGCAGGCGCCCGTGCCGCTGAGCGATAGCACCGGCCCCTTTTTCGTATGTGGGATCCGGGAGTCGAACTCGGGCCCTCGCGCTTGCCGGGCAGGCGCTTAAGCCGCTGAGCCATCTCACCGGCCCTTATTCTGCTTCTTTATAGACAACATATTTTTGTCTCTCAGAGGTTCTTAGACTGTCTCTTCATCTTTGGTGCTTAGAATGTTTACAACAGTTTGTCTTGACAGATGTATGTTTTTTGTTTTTTGTTTTTTTCCACTTTGATCAGCATTCATTGAACCTTTTAAACTTCAAAGACATACGCTTTTACTGAGCTATGGAATTTTTTGTTTGTTTATTTTCTGTTAGTCTTTCTGTTCTCTGCTTCTGTGGTTCCTATTATATCTGTTAAAGCATCTGAATATATCTTCCATGCTTTTTTTTTCTTTTTAGTGCTAGGAATTGAATCCAGGGCCTTGCACGTGCTAAGCAAGCGCTATACTGCTGAGTCACATCCTTAACCCCCTTCCGCGCTTTTTAACCTTTCTCTTTCACATTTGTCATTTCTTGGGATTTGGGGAAATAAAATATATAAATACAAGTGTTCTGTTTGCCATAGTGATCCAGTTCCCTGACATTGTTCTTGTTATCCCTCAAGGCTACCTTCCTTTTTATTCCTGTCATTTTATTTGTCTCGGTAGTAGTCTATTCCTCAAGGAACATGACTCACGTTTTATAATAATCGATGGAAAGTTTGATATTTTCTTAATTTATTTTTGTTTTATAGTCAGCTTTTTCTGAAGGTGCCTTTTTTAAAAGCCATGATACCAGTTTAAAAATTAGAATCTTGCTTTGTGTTATTGGTAGTGAGCCCAGTCACATTAAAAAATAGTTTGTCTCTTAATCACTCATCAGGTCCAGGCAGCTCCAAGTGCTGATAAAGGCCTTGATGCTTCTCCAGATGTCTAAGTGTTAGCTCCAGGTGCAGTAAGCAGAATATTTGGAGCTGGCACCTAGGTTCTTGAGCACGCAGTAAGAGTACAAATGAGTTTCAGAGTCCTTGGTCTCCCAGTGTAATGGTTTTTAAACCTAGTATAGTATCAGAATCATTCTTTGACATTTTCTAATACTTTAAATCTGCAGACCTTCCAGTGGACATGTCACACTGGAATCCTGAGGGGGTTGGATCTGGACATCTGTGTATCTTTAAAGTCTCACTATGTTGCCCAGGCTGTCCTCGAACTCTTAGACTCAAATGATCCTCGTGCCTCTCAACCTTTCAAGTAGCTGGGAGTACAGGCACAAACCTGCCTATGCTTCCCTTTTTTTTAAAGCAATAAATTTTTCTTTGTTGTAGATGTGTTGTATTTACTTAACCCATCCCCTTTCAATGGACATTCAATATACTTTCAGTCCTGATCTTAGAAACTACTGTAGTAGATATTCCTGTGCATAAAACTCTACATATTTGTGAATATATATATGGAATAAATTCCTGGATGTGGAATTGTTCAGACTATAGAAACAGGTATAGATTTGTGAATTTAAGATGCCGTTTTGTTTGTTTCCATTTTCATGTTAGAATATACAACAAAATTAATTAGTTAATTAATATTTTTGGAGACAGGGTCTTGCTTTGTAATTCAGGGTGGCCTTGAACTCACTACATAGCCCAGGCTGGCTTTGAACTTGAGGCAGTCCTCCTGCCTCAGCCTCCCAAGTGGTGGGATTACAGGCATGCAACACCATGCCCAGCTCACAACATAAAATTTATAATTTTAACCATTTCTAAGTATGCAGTTCAGTGACATTAAATATATCTATAATTTTGTGAAACCATCACCACCATCCACCTCCAGAACTATTTCATCTTATAAAATGGAAACTATGCCCAACAATAATTCTCCATTCTCCACTCCCCACCCCAGCTCCTGGCAACCATCATTCTAGTTTGACTCTATGATTTTGACTACTCTAAGTATCTTACGTAAGTGGAATCATACACTATTTATCTTTCTGTGATTGACTTATTTCACGTAGCGTAAAGTTCTCAGGGTTCATCCATGTTGCAGCATATACCAGAGTTCCCTTCTTTTTAAAGACTAAATAATATTCCCTGGTATGTATATACCACATGTAGCTTATCCATTGATCCATCCGTGGGCACTTAGGTTGCCTCCTCATCTTAGCTATTACGAATAATGCTGCTGTGAACACAACTGTACAGATATCTCTTCAAGACTCAGTTTTATGTTCTTTTGGGTATACACCCAGAAGCGGAATTGCTAGATCATACGGTATTTCTGGTTTTCATTTTTTTTTTTTTTTTGTGGGTACCAGGGGGTCGACCTCAGGACCTCGTGCGCCAGGAGGCGCCCTTGCCGCTGAGCGATATCACCGGCCCCTTTTTCATATGTGGGATCCGGGAGTCGAACTCGGGCCCTCGCGCTTGCAAGGCAGGCGCTTAAGCCGCTGAGCCATCTCACCGGCCCCTGGTTTTCATTTTTTGAGGAGCCACCATACTGTTTTCCAGAGTGGCTGTACTATTTCGTATTTTCCCAATAGTGCATATATATTTCATTTTTCTGTATATCCTTGTCAACACTTATTATTTTCTCTTCTTGTTCTCTTTTTTGTAGTAGCCATACTAATGAATATGAGGTGAAATTTCATTAGGATTTTGATTTACATTTCTTTTGTTTTGTTTTGTTTTTGGTGGGTACCGGGGGTTGAACTCAGGACCTCACGCGCCAACAGGCGCCCGTGCCACTGAGTGATATCACCGGCCCTTTTTCCGTATGTGGGTTCCAGAAGTCGAACTCGGACCCTCGCGCTTGCCAGGCAGGTGCTTATGCCGGGCCATCTCACTGGCCCTTGATTTACATTTCTTTAATGATTAGTGATATCAAGCATCTTTTTGTGTATTTTGACCATTTGAATTTTTTTTGGTAGAAATTTTAAGTTGTTGAGAAATTTCTATATAAGTTCTTGAGAAATTTCTATTTAAGTTGTTGAATTGTAAGAGTTCTCTAGATATTCTGGGCATTAATCCCTTTTAATACATGCAATTTACAAATACTTGAGTTTTTATTTGTGAAAAAATGCTTTTTAATTTTCAGATATCAGGTTCTTAAGCTAAAAATATTCCTTAATCTTGAAAGTCCTTACATTTTGCTTTCAATTCTACTTAGGCCAGTACTAAAGTGGAAGTGGACATGGAGAAAGCAGAGAGCCTGAAGGTAACAAGAGGAGACTTCCTTGCTTCATTGGAGAATGATATCAAACCAGTAAGTATGCATGTTGAGTGATGTATGAGGCATAATTATAGTAGTAATTTAGGAGAAAAGGAAGTACCATTTTACCCAGTATTACAGATAGTTCTTAAATAATTTTTTTGTTTTAAATGGACCTCAGGTACACAAAATTTGATCAATCTTATTTAATTTCTGACAGTTTTGTTACCTTATATGCATGATATATATAAAACAAAATATGGAGTTGATAACTTTCTGGGAATTGCTATCTTATTAAATATTTTAATTACTAAGAGACATTCATAGCTGGCTGGGCATGGGGACACACACCTTTAATCCTAGCACTCTGGGAGGCTGAATCAGGAGGATTGCACATTTGAGCTCAACCTGGACAGCTTAGCAAGACCAAGACACTATCTCAAAATAAAGAACAACAACAAAAAAAAAGAACAGAGATGTATCTTAGTACTAAAGTCCTGGGTTCAAAGCCCAGTACTAAAAGAAAAAAAAAATTCATGCGATTTCCTACAGCTAGACACCGTTCATTTTCATTACTGACTAGCATTATCGTGTGACCACCACAGTTTATCCTTTTACTGTCAGTGAGCATTTGGAATATTACCAGTTTTTTATTACAAACAAGTGCTATTGTAAGTATTCTTGTGAGTTTCTCTTAGATATATAGTTAGGAATAAAATTGTTGGGTTGTTGGTTATATGAACATCCAACTTTAAAAAGTAATTTAAAATTGTTTTCCAAGGGCCAGTGAGATAGCTCAGCAGCATAAGTGCCTGCCTGGCAAGCGTGAGGTCCTGAGTTCGACTCCCGGTACCCACATGAAGGGAAAAAAGGGCCGGTGATATCGCTCAGCAGCACAAGTGCTTGCTGGCAAGTGCGAGGTCCTGAGGTCAACTCCCGATACCCACATTAAAAAAAAAAAAAATTGTTTTCCAAGAGGTTGAACCAATTAACACTGTCCCCCAAAGTGTAAGAAAGATACTCTTGCTCTACATCTTCTCCAATGCTTGATATTAACTGACTTGATTTCTATCATTCAGTTGGACATAAATTCCATGGGATCCATTCACACATTACTTATGAAATTAAGCAGTTCTTTGTATGTGTAATTCTTTGTATGTGTAATTTATATGCATCTCTTTGAAATGCTATTCATAATCTTTTTTTTTATTTTTCTGTCACTTCATTTATTTTTTGGTTTTGATTTGCATCAGTTCTTTATGTATTATTATTTTCTCACTTTGTGGCTGTGTTAAATACACATGACATAAAATTTACCATCTTAACCATTTTAAGTGTACAGTTTAGTGGTATTAAACACGTTCATTCAGTGCCATACAACCATTACCATTATCTCACAATTCTTTTTATTTTGTAAAACTGAAACTCTAGATCCATTAAACAATAACTCCACTGTCCCCTCCTTTTCAGCCTCTGGCAACCATCTTTCTCCTGTTTCTAGAATTTCAGTTACTCTAAGCAACTCATATAAGTGAAATCATACAGTATTTGCCCTTTTGGGACTGAGTTATTTCATTTAGCATAAGGTTCTCAAGTTTTGTACACATTGCAACATGTACAGTATCAGAATTTCCTTGTTTTAAAGACTGAATAATATTCCATTGTATGTATATACCACATTTAGCTTATCTGTTTGTCCATCAGTGCACAGTTAGTTTACTTCCACATTTTAGCTATTGTGAATAATGCTGCTGTGAACACAACTGTACAAATATCTCCTCAAGACTCAGTTATCTGCTCTTTTGGATATACACCCAGAAGTGGAATTGCTAGATCATATGGTATTTCTAATTTTCATGTTTGAGGAGCCACCACACTTTTCCAGAGTGACTATACCATTTCGTATTTTCTGAGTAGTGTACACAGATTCCAGTTTCTCTATGTTCTTGTCAAAACTTACTGTTTTTTGTTTTTGTTTTTTATAGTGGCCATCTTAAGGAGTGTGAGGTGAAATCTCATTACAGTATGTTTTTGTTTCTGTTTTTGTCTTTTTGGTTTTTTGGGTTTTTTTGGTACCGGGAATCAAACTCAGGACCTCACACTTGCCAGGCAGGTGCTGTGCCACTGAGCTGTATCCCTGGCCCTCACTGCAGTTTTGATTTGCATTTTTCCTAATGATTACTAATGCTGAGCATCTTTCATATGCTTATTGGCTATTTGTTATGTAGTCTCAATAATTATTCATTGCAAATATCTCCTTTAAAGACAAAAGTCATTTTAGCCCTACCTTTTATGACTATTGTGACCTCCCCCCCCCCCCCCCCCGCCCGGGCAACTTAGTGACTTAGGGAGGCCATGTCTCAAAATCTAAAAAATAAATAAATAAATAAAAAGAGGGCTGGGGATGTAGCTCAGTGCAAAAGCTCTGGGTTCAATCCCCAGTAACATACCACCATAGCAGAAAAAAAAAAAAATCACTTCTTTTGTTAATCTTAATCTGTAAACATATTTTCATTATATCATAATGTGGATTTATTTTTTGGTAGTACAGTTATTGGGATTGAACCCAGAGCTTTCGCACTGATCTACCTCTCCACTTCTTTTTTTTTTTTTAATTTATTTATTTTTAATTTATTTTTTAATTAATTAATAAATTTTTTTTTAAAGTCAACAAGTAAACATTCTCCTGTATTAACAAACTCAAGCATTAGAGAATGTACAAATACCTTTTGGAGAGAAACATTATCATTTGTAGTAATTACCAAAAATGTTAGAGCCCAGTCTATTATAAGATATTTTTAAATGGCAAATAATTTTGCTATAAGGAAGTAAGAACTAAAAAGTTACTTTTATTTATTCTAAGGGTCTGTAGGGTAAAAGAAAAAATGAAATCATGGTATATATAAGGAAATATATATATAAAAAATATATATGTATATATTGCCTCAGAGAGTCACTCTTTTATGTTCAGGCATCTTTTTGGTTTTTTGAGACAGGGTCTTACTTTGTACTGTAGGCTGGCCTCAAACTCGTGGTGATCCTCCTGCCTCAGCCTCCTGAATGCTGGGGTTACAGGCATGTGTCACCATGCCTGGCTATGTTCAGACAACTTAAAGCTTCTTCTCTGAGGCTTGGATTATTACTTGGAACAATTAATTATTACTTGGAACATAGCCAGCCAAGCTATATATTTCCTTGAACTTTCATTCAACCTGTCTTTGTTAGGTTCCTCCTTTACAAATTTTTATAAAGCGACTGAATTTGTTATATCCAGAATATGAGGACTTCCCTCTGTACTCAGGAATCAAAGTACTAGTATATTCAAGGCACTACCCAAAGAGTGATCTGAAAAATGATTTGGGGACAAAGTAATAGAAACATGAAAATTTGATACCATGAGGTTTAAGTTCTAAAGAACTGTTAAAATTAATCCATATATGAGGCAATCAAAAATTGACTTTTTAGGGATGTGATAATCTTTAAAAAGTTGAAATTCTCAAGATATATGACCTTTACATGTACATTGGATTGTAACCTTATGAAGATCCAGTTCAATTGTAAGTAATAAAATTAACTACTTTTGATAATTATTTTGATGGGAGTTAGAGTCTTTGCAATTAAAAGTTGAAAATGAAGAGGAATATGATTCAAGCTTCAAGATATATTGGATAAAAATTATTGTATATGATAATTGCTTTGTATAGTAATTGCTTTTTTTGTTGTCTATACTGGGGATTGAACTCAGGGCCTTTGCACTGAGCTATATCTCCAGCCTTTTTTTTTTTTGAGACAGGCCTCACTAAATTGCCCAGGCTGGGCTTGAACTTGTGGTTCTCCTGACTCAGCCTCCCAGAATGGTGGGATTATAGGCCTGTGCCACCATGCCCAACTTAGTAATTACTTTTATTTCCTTTTCCTAACCCTTCATTCTTTCATTTTAGCTTCCTATTTCTATATCATTCTAATTCTTACATTTATAAATATACACTTACATGAGTGTCATTTAACTTATGTCCCCAGCCACAAAGTTGAAGTGAACATGATCTTTTCCATTTTGTATTCACATTTTAATCTATAGCACCTACAGTCAATGTTAGGATGGTGTTTCTATGTGCTGAGCTCTTTCTAATTTCTAAGTCCATAATCACTTTTTCTCTTTGTTCTTAACAAAATGGCCACAACATGCCTACTCTTTACAGAAACAAGCATATTGGAACATACTTTCTCTCAGGGATTATGTTTATGAGGGTTTGAGCTCTGGTAGAATCTGAGCCTAGAATCTACTTTTTTTTCCATTAGTGTAGATATTCTTAGTGTTTAATCTTTTTTTTTTTTTTTTTTTAAATACTGGAGTTGAACCCAGGGCCTTTGCACTGAGCTACATCCCTAACCCTTTTTCATACCTTATTTTGATACAGTGTCCCACTGAGTTGCCAAGCCTGAGCTCAAATTTACAATCCTCCTGCCTTAGCCTTCCAGAGTACTGGGATTACAGGCATGTGCCACCACTCCCAGCTTTACTTTTGTATCTTTTAATGTTTTATTTTATTTTTCTCAAGAGGTTCATATGTTTATTAGAACCAACCTATTAGTACAGAACATAGGAATAAAAAGAAAAATTAGATTCCCAGTAGAACATGTCCAGCTGTCAAGACAGTGGTAGCATTTCCAACTTGATACAGTAAGATGATAATGACCTTGATACATAAATATGTTTGTTATCGCATGTGCAATTTGTTGTAGACCCTGCTTCGTTCTTCCCCAATATCTGCTTTTATAGTTGTATCTGATTTATTACCAGTTTTTACCCAAATCCATTGGGGAATGGAATGTTTTTTATTTTCTCTGGTGGCCAAGAATTGCTTGATCCTGAAAGGCTTGTGAAAAAAACATTGCAGGGAATGGAGGGTCAAGCACATACAGCACAATGAAGAAGAAAAGGAAGTAGTTTTAGTTTTTAACACTAATGCTCAAAATGCTTTAAACTATCTCTTTTCTCAATAGGCATTTGGCACAAACCAAGAGGATTATGCAAGTTATATTATGAATGGAATCATCAAATGGGGTGACCCAGTTACTCGAGTTCTAGATGATGGGGAGCTTTTGGTCCAGCAGACTAAAAACAGTGATCGTACACCACTGGTTAGCGTCCTTTTGGAAGGTGAGAAAGAATGATGAGGTGATCTTAAAAGTTTTTTTTCAATGTACTTTTAAAAGCCATTTGGCACATTCCAGAAGGTAAATGATTTTCAGTTCTAAACCTAGTTTATGATCTAAAAATAGTAACCCATACTATGTACCAATATTGTGTACAAATTAAAATTTTCTTAAGGTAGAGTGTTATTGATGAATGATAGCAACTAATTTTCCTGTGGGATTGTATCTAAATTCAGTCTTAATAGACTGAATGATACCACATAGAACTTGATTCAGTTAAATAAGTATTTACTGACTACTTGCTATATTTTAGGGATTGAACTAGTTGCTGCAGATATAAAGACATTCAAATGTTCAATCTAGTCGTGAAAAAAGGACTTGTAAAGAAATTCCTAAATACAGTGTATATGTGTAAAAGTGTGTATGAATGCAAGTCATTTTGCCCAGGGTGGACAGAGAAAACTAGAGGTGGTGTTTAATTTAGACCTTGAAGGATCAGTTAGAATTTTATCATAAAAGGGAAAGGAAATTCCATCCATAAATGTTTATCTTATGATTAGTAGGACAGCAGAAAAGTTCAGTGAGGACAGTGACAAGGGAACCTAACCCCTTGGGTCAGAGTGTGAGGGCTCTGTGGAAGAAGCACAGTAAGCCAGAGCCTGAAAGATGAGAAGGTAGCCAGACTAAGTACATAACTGGGGAAAATGTTCTGGGCATAGGGACTAGCGCATAAAACATTGCTGGGCAGAAAGAAGCTTGAGACAGATCGGAGAGCTGCAGGCTATGGGAGCTATTTCTCACAAGTCTCATATTTTATGTTAAAAACAGACTATATCTTAGGGACAGTTGAAAGCCATTTATAGGGTTTTAAACAACTAAACCACATGATCAGATTTTTATTTTGAAGATATTGAGTGCTTTATGATGGGGAATGAATTGCAGGGGCAAAAAGTTGTGAAAGGACTAATGGTTAGAAGAAGTTGCATTTTAAAAGAAAGAAGTTGCATAGTCTTAATGGAAGCTGCTGTGGTTTGAAGTAATGTAGTGGCAGTGGAGATGGAGATAAGTAGACTAATTTGAAAAATAGGTAGAATAAAAGGGACTTGATAAAAATTATTAGCCCTTCCTATTTGCCATTTATTATCACATTATATTATCTCATTTAAACTTCACTTCGGTCCTATGAGAGTAGATGCTGTTGTTATCCCTATCATGTAGATAGGGAAGCTAAAGCTTAGAAATATTGGTTAGATTGAATATGAGCAAAAGTATCAAACATGACCTCCAGATTTTGGGCATTACAAACTCGGTAAGTGTTACCGTTCGCTAAGATTAAAACCACTTGTGGAGCACATTTCAAGAAGAAAGATCATGAGTTCAATTTTGAATAAATTCTAGGTTTTTAAAGGATAATTAAATTTAAGAAATACTGAATGTCCTATTGGATATGTGGGTTTGGCACTCAGAAGATGGTCTGGATGACAATAGATTATGCTTTGTCATTATATGCAATGCCCTTGAAGCCATAGGTGTGGATGGACTCATTTGCAGAAAGGTGTGTGCCAATCACAGTGGCACACACCTGTAATCCCAGCATTCATGGAGGCTGAGGCAGGAAGAAAGTTCCAGCCCACCCTGGGCAACTTAACAAATTCCTGTCTCAAAATTTAAAAAGAGCCGAGGATATAGCTCAGTGGTAAGCACCTGTGGGTTCAATACCCATGTATCACCAAAAAAGAAGAAAATGGGGGAAAAGAAAGAAAGGATGTGAGTTGAAATGCAAAGGGGTCTTAGAGCTTATCTCTGAGGTGTGGTAACAATTTGGGACTAAATAGAGCAAGAAGAGTTGACCAAGGAGACTGAGCAAGAGCAAGCAGATGTTGGGGAGGAGGGAGAAAATGCTGTCACAGAAGTCATGAAAAGAAAGGTACAGTATTTTAAAAAAAGAGAGGCATTATCGCTTGTACCAAATGCTCCTAAAAGGACAACAAAGACAAAGTATGTATTGGGGTTGGTGACATGAAGGTCCTTGGTGACCTTCATGGGAGCCTGATCAATGTAGTGAGCTTGGGAGCAACAGTTTGGAAGAATGAAGCAGTCAGGGAAGATTATTATTTAGCAGAGTTCCATTTTGAAGGGAGAATGGATAGTGTTGTGTGGTATGAAGTCCAGAAAGAGTGTTTTTACTTTGTTTATTGAACTATCAGACCAGAGCATGTTTAAATGTTGTTAGAAAAGCTTCAGAAAGGCTTTCAGGAAGAGGCTAAACAATTGGGAGAGAGGAACAGTCACTAATGTCAGATTCCCAAGAAGATGGTAAGGAAGAGTTTACTAGTTTATGTTTGGAAGAAGGGCACATTTTCTTTTTTTTTTTTTTTTTTTTAAAGAGAAGAAAAAAAACAAAACAAATCAAAAGAAGAACAAATTTTCAAACCAACATAATAGGAGGGTAACAATGGTTAATACATTACGTATTACTATCTTTAAGTTAGTTATTCAGGACACCAGACATTAGCATTCAATTGTCCAAACATTATTGGCACAAACCTTACTCTTCAATGAACTAAGTAAAAATGGTAGTGTATCTATCTTAACCATCATATATATATATATATATATATATATATATATATATATATATATACAATTGTTTTTTTCCCTTTCCCTTCTTTCTTTTCCCTATTCCAGTCTCTCTTTCCTTTTGACCAGTTTCTTTTTGATTCACCATATCTATTGTACATTTTGGATCTTATTTACTCTTTCAGTTTCTCATACTAGAGAGATAATACGATGCTTACACATGTGCGTCTGGTTTATTTCACTTATGAGTATTTTCTCGAGTTGCATCCATTTACCTATAAAAGTCTCCAGTTTATCCTTCTTTATGGCTGAATAGTACTCCACTGTATAAAAATACCACATCTTTCTTATCCATTCCTCAGTTGATGGGCATTTGGGTTGTTTCCAAGATCTGGCTATTACAAATTGTGCTGCTATAAACATGGGTGCACATATATCGCTGTGGTACGATGTTTTTAATTCTTCTGGGAAGATGCCCAGAAGGGGAATAGCTGGGTCAAATGGGACCTCCAACCCTAGTTTTCTGAGGAATCTCCACACTGACTTCCACAGTGGCTGTACCAGTCGACACTCCCACCAACAGTGAAGAAGGGTTCCTTTTTCCCCACAGCCCCTCCAGCATTTGTTATTAGTTGATTTCTTAATAGTAGCCATTCTTTCTGGGGTGAGATGGTATCTCAGTGTTGTTTTAATTTGCATCTCTCGAATGACTAGTGATGTTGCACATTTTTTTGTATATTTATTTGCCATTAGTATTTCTTCATCTGAGAAATGTGTATTCATCTCAGATGCCCATTTTTGGAGTGGGTCTTTAAATTTGGGAGGTCTGATTTTTTTGAGTTCTTTATATGTTCTCGATAGTAATCCTTTGTCTGAGGAACAGCTGGCAAACATTTTTTCCCACGTTGTGGGTTGTCTCTTCACTCTGTTGGTGGTTTCTCTTGCTGTGCAAAAGCTTTTTAATAAGATGAGATCCCAGTTATTGATTCTTTGGGATAGTTCCCGTGCGGTTGAGTTTTTATTCATAAAGTCTTTGCCTACACCAATGTCTCCAAGGGTTTTACCTATCCTACCTTCCAGCAGATTTAATGTTTCTGTTTTAATATTTAGATCTCTGATCCATTTTGAATTTAGTTTAGTGCATGGTGAAAGATATGGTTCTAGTTTTAATCTTCGGCATGTGTAGAGCCAGTTTTTCCAGCACCATTTATTAAAGAGGCTATCTTTCTTCCAGCGAATGTGTTTGGCACCTTTGTCAAAGATAAGGTGGCTTAGTATGTCTGGGGTTGTTTCAGCATCTTCTAATCTGTTCCATTGATCTTCAGGTCTGTTTTTTTGCCAGTACCACACTGTTTTTATCACAGTAGCTTTATAGTATAATTTCAAGTCGGGGATTGTGATGCCCCCTGCCTTGCCTTTGTTGCCCAGAATTGCCTTTGCTATTCTAGGTCTCTTCTGATTCCAAATGAATTTTAGGATTGTTTTCTCTAATTCTGTGAGATATGCTGTTGGAATTTTGATTGGAATTGCATTAAATCTGTATAACAATTTTGGAAGTATGGCCATTTTCACTATATTGGTTCTTCCTATCCAGGAGCAAGGGATATCTTTCCATTTTCTGATATCCTCTTCAATCTCCTTTTTCAGAGTACTGTAGTTTTCAGTATAGAGGTCTTTTACATCCTTTGTGAGGTTGATTCCTAGGTATTTCATTTTTTTGGATGTTATTGTGAAAGGTATTGTTTCCCTAATTTCTCTTTCAGTAAGTTTGTTATTTGTGTACAGGAAGGCTATTGACTTTTGAGTATTGACTTTGTATCCAGCTACACTACTGAATTTGCTTATTAAATCTAGCAGTTTTTTAGTGGAGTTTTTGGGATCTTCTGTGTAGAGTATCATGTCATCTGCAAATAATGGAAGAAGGGCACATTTTCTAATACACAAGAGGGAAAGGTGGGGTTGTCTAAGTGCAGGAAAGTTTTGTAGATTTGGTTACCTTTGTGAGAAGGCCTGAGTCTCTAGAATTCTACCTTTTTATGACACGTTTGCTTCTAATAAGACAGTTTTTCCCTGCCCCCAGTATTTTCTCCTCTAAGATATTTTTTGTGTTGTTGTTAAACAATTTGATAAAATAATACAACTACTTATGCATTCTCCTTTTTTATATTATATTTTTAAGAAGCAAAACCCTTATACTTTATATATTTAGCCAGAAATTTGAAAGATTAAGTCTATGTGAGAAAGCAAAAAGGCATGTATGTATTTCACCATATTTTTGAGAAATGCTAATCAGTTCATTAAGTTTAGTTGCTAATAAATAAAAGGAAACATGTCTGCCATGAAACTGTCAGGAGATGTTAATGAGCAACTAGTTGAGACCTCAGTATGTCATGGATAAACGTTAAAACTTGTTTGACTCCTCTTTGCTTAGGTTGGCTTTTTTCCCCTACCTTACTCATATCTTCATGCAGGCCCTCCTCACAGTGGGAAGACTGCTTTAGCTGCAAAGATTGCAGAGGAATCCAACTTCCCCTTCATCAAGATCTGTTCTCCTGATAAGATGATTGGCTTTTCTGAGACAGCCAAGTGTCAGGCCATGAAGAAGGTATCAAGATTTTTAGTTTCATTCTAATTTCCTGTCTCTTAGAGGTCTGTGCGTGCATGGCATGTGCACACAAATAGATATACACATATGTATACTTCTGTACAGATTAATATAGAAACCATAACAACTCTGTTCTCAAGTGCTGCTAAAATTATCAGCAGAATTTGGGAGGAAATATTGATCTGTTTTTGGATTTTTTTACCTTACCTGCCTGCCTTTCCACCCTCCCTACCCCCACATCCTTCCTCTGTGCATGTGTGTGTGTGTATGTGTATGTGTGTGCACGGGTTACTGGGGATTGAACGAGGGCCTCACATGTACTAGGCAAGCACTCACTACTGAGCTATATCCTAGCAGATTCTTTTAAACTTTCTTTTTTTTTTTTTTTTTTTTTTTTATGTGGGTACCGGGAGTCGAACTCAGGACCTCGCACTTGCCAGCAGGCACTTGTGCCGCTGAGCGATATCACCGGCCCTTTTTTTCCTTTATGTGGGTACTGGGAGTCAAACTCCGGACCTCACGCTTGCCAGGCAGGCGCTTATGCTGCTGAGCTATCTCACTGGCCCTCTTTTAAACTTTCTAATGTACTTTTATGCACTTTTTGAAAGAATATCTTAACTTCCAAATTACTCTGTGTTTAGTACATATTAAAATTAATTTTCTTTTCTTTTTAACTTGCTGATATTTTTATTAGGATTTAAAAAAATTTTTTTTTACTTTTTATTTTATTGGTACATTTTAGATATACATAATGGTAACATTCATCGTAGGGAGTTTGTACCTGTACATGATATATCTTACTTCTTCTTTTTACCCCATTCCCCTCCCCTCCCTTCAATCCCTCTTCCCCTCTTTATTTACAACAGCTTTGTTTCTATTTTTTCCTTCTGTTCTTTTTTTTCCCTTGTCCCTTCTTTCCTTTCCCTCTCTCCCCTCCCGTGTTCCCTTTCTCATTTGAACATTTTCTTCCCATTTCCCAGTATCTATTATACATTTTGGTCCTTTTTTACACTTTTAGTTTCTCACACCAGGAAAACCATGCCATATTTGAACATGTGTGTCTGATTTATTTCACTTAAGAGTACAGTTTCAAGGTGCATCCATTTAGTTAGAAATGTCTCAAGTGTATCCTTCTTTATGGCAGAGTAGTACTCCATTGTATAAAAAAACCGCATCTTCTTTATCCATTCATCAGTTGATGGGCATTTGGGCTGTTTCCAAGATTTGGCTATTACAAACTGTGCTGCTGTAAACATGGGTGTGCATATATCACTGTGGTATGATGCTTTTAATTCTTTCAGGAAAATACAAAAAAGGGAATAGCTGGGTCAAATGGAACCTCTAGTTTTAGTTTTTTGAGGAGTCTCCACACTAATTTCCACAATGGTTGCACCAGTTTACACTCCCACCAACAGTGAAGAAGGGTTTGTTTTTCCCCACAGCTCCACCAGCATTTGTTATTGGTTGATTTCTTGATAATAGCCATTCTTTCTGGAGTGAGATAGAATCTCAGCATTGTTTTAATTTTCATTTCTCAAATGACCAGTGATGTTGAACATTTTTTCATGTATTTGCCATTTCTATTTCTTTATCTGAGAAGTAGCTATTCATTTCAGATGCCCATTTTTGGATTGGGTCTTTAAATTTGGGGGAAGGGTCTGATTTTTTTTTTTAGTTCTTTCTGTATTCTAGGTATTAGTTCTTTGTCTGAGGTACAGCAGGCAAAAATTTTTTCCCACACTGTGTGTTGTCTCTTCACTCTGTTGGTAGTTTCTTTTGCTATGCAAAAGCTTTTTAGTAAGATGAGATCCCAGTTGTTGATTCTTTGTGATAGTTCCTGTGTGATCAGGGTTTTCTTCATAAAGTCTTTGCCTACACCAATGTTTAGATTAATTTTCCTCTCTTAAATTTGAATAATTTGCTTAAAAGGAGAAGCAAAGGTAGGATTTTTTTTTTTTTAATTCTTCCATTAATGTACAAAGTCAAACTGTTCAGGATTAATTAAGTTTGGAAAAGAACATAGATATATCACTAGGAAGATACTCTCAAAAACAATGATTGTAGGTAACAAAGTCTTCTTGGCAACTTAATGTAGCCCTCATTCTTCCTTTTTTTAGGTACTATTTATCACCTTCATAATATGGCCACTTTGAAACATCAGTAAAGTTGAACAACAGAGAATAGACTCTAGAGCTGAAAGGACTGTAAAATTGTTTGGCCCTTCTCTCTGACATTCAAGCAAGTGCCAAGGGAGGCATCTAGAATAATAGATTCTATTAAATAGACTGCTCTTCAGAACAAAATCAATGATGAAGATGTAACGGCTGTTGATCTTACTCGGTAGCTAGTTGTTCCTTTTAATATGCTAACTTTGTGTACTCCCAGATAGTGCAGAAGTTATTTTTTATATCCAACTGAAGTATTTAACTGAAATTTTTTTGCGTGTGCTTGATCTTTTATACGTATGAACTGACTGTAATTCAAAGAGATATGGAAAAATCAGATCCAGGGAAGAGAACCTTAAGAATTGAAGTACTGCCCACTAAAAACAGCTCAGTATTCTTCAGCCTTGCTCCTAGCCCTCACTCTATAGTCATGTAGGGTGATGTAGGGTGATGAACAAGTGTAAAGAAACACTTGTTTTTCTTTAAGAAAGAGACTGAAAGGAAAAGTACATTTAAAAAGAAGCAGACTGTCAAAGATACAGGTTTGAGAAGTTTGTTTTGTTTTTGCAGAAAATTTGTTTGTGATCAGTGTTTGCAGTAGATACAGGAAGCAGGATTTCATCCGGAAGCACTGAAACATCAAAATTTGTAATACTCTATTTAAGACTTTGAGTATAAACAAATGACAGAGACAGAAAGAACTTGGAATATCATATTCTATTTCTGAGATGAAACCAGTAGTACCAGACTTTCCCAGGAATATCTGGATAAAATAACTAGGACTAGTAATTCCTTAGATTAAGTAGGAATTATTTTTGTGTGTTCTTTTATTGTTTGTTTGTTTGTTTGTTTTTGGTGCTAGAGCTTAAACCCAGGGGCTTGTGCATACTAGACAAGTACTATAAATTGAGCTACAACATTGCCCCTGCCCCAGGTTTGTTTTCCCTCTAAAAGGAAATCTTAAACCACTTCTGGTGCACATTTAAATAATAGTTCTTGGAGCTGGGTGTGGTGGTGCATACCTGTAATTCTAGCACTTGATGGAGAGGCTGATGCAGGAGGATCGCCACCAGTTCAAGACCTGCCTGCACTACACAGCAAGACCCTGTCTCAAAATAAATAAACAAACGAACAATAGCCCTTGAAATCTGTGGCTGGTGAACTTCCCATTTGACTAAAAAGCTAATGCTATTTGCATTTCCCTAAATCATCTATTCCTATGCTTGTTCAAAAGTAGTAGTCTTCTGTGAAGATGGTAAATTACTCCATTGCTTTTCACCAGCTGCCAGCTTCTACCTCAGATGTACTCTGAAATGTGGGTGGATGGTCCTAGTTATTTTATAAAGTTTTTAAAAAGTACTTTATGCTTCTGCAGATCAAAGCTGCTTTGTGAGTATGAGATATTATCATTTTTATTATTTTAATCTCTTGCAAATTGACTTGAGGGGGGAAGGTAATATGCACTGACTTTAGAGGCTTAAATGGTTAAATTAATGGCTTAATAACTTATGATTTAATCTTTAAATTGTTGAAGCCTTTCAAGGTAGTTTTAGATGAGTAGAAGGCTAAGGGATATAAAAATAAGTGACTATACAAGCTTATTCAGAATCATTTCGATTCATGATTCACTGTCTGGTTCATCTATGCACTCTACAAAAATTATTTCTTTTTCAACAGTGTAATAAATTTACATTAGATATTTTGGTTTTTCCTTAGGGGAGGAAATATTATTCTCTGTAACTAAAGTTCAGAACAGAGAAAAGAATGAAGCATAGGTGTCTTAGAAATATATTGGAAATATTACAAATCTTTTCCTGCAAATACTTTTCACATTGTTACCTAATGATAGGTTGACAACAGCCTGAGGACTCAAACCAGTCTAAAAATGCTAAGTCTTCTAGGTTGTTTTTAAAAATGAACTATAAATACCATTCTTCAGTTGTTGTAGTCTACCTCCTCCCACTGTTCTTGTCCATGCATTTTTCAGTGTGAGGATGGAAAGATGCTTTAACTTTTTTTTCAGAATACAAATAATGTATAATGTCTTATCATTCTGGAGAAAACGTTTCTTTCCTTCTAAGTTTCACAGCCTTTTCTGATTACAAAAATAATTTAGAAAACATAGAAAATGACATAGAAGAAAGTTTAAACCTATATTTATATTTGTTCTTCAGTTCTTTTTTTTCTACACACACACACTGTATTAGAGCTCACATTGACACTATTTTAAACCCACTTCTTTCACTCAGGATATTATGAGCTTTTTCAAATGTCACTAAAACTTATTTCCATATTATGTTAAATTAAAGCTGTATAATATCCATTTAACCAGTCTCTTTATTGGATACTTATGCTATTCCAGGTTGTTTTTCTCACAGTTACAAATATTTCATAGAATTACCAAAGAAGGGAAATCATTGCTCCTCATTTTCTTTTTCTTTTTTTTTTCTTTTTTTTTTTTTTTTAATTTTCTTAGTTTTCTTGAGACAGGATCTCACTGTGTAGTTCAGACTGGCCTTGAACTCACTATGTAGCCCAGGCTGGCCTCAAACTCATAGTGATCCTCCTGCCTCAGCCTCCTGAGTGCTATGATTACAGGCATGTGCCACCACACCCAGCACCTCTCATTTTCTTATTAGATTTTTCTTAAATTAGTGTCATGTGACTGAGCATTTGGGTTGGAGTTCAAATAGAACTGAATTCTAGGGCCGGTGAGATGGCTCAGCGGCGTAAGCGCTTGCCTTGCAAGCGCGAGGGCCTGAGTTTGACTCCCGGAACCCACATACGAAAAAGGGCCGGTGATATTGCTCAGCGGCACGGGCGCCTGCTGGCGCGCAAGGTCCTGAGGTCGACCCCCCGGTACCCACAAAAAAAAAAAAAAACTGAATTCTAGTCCCAGCTCTACCATACTTACTGGCTTTATGACCTTGAATAAGTCACCCTGTAAGCCTCTGTTTCTTTCATCTGTGAAAGGAAGGTAGTATTCATAGCTGCCTCATAAATTTATTATTGAAATTATGATTTATGTAAAATAATGGAGTGCCTGGGACATAATATGTACTCAATAAAGTATAGCAGTTGTTTTTGCTTATTATTTTTGCATGTACATTTCTGGTTACTTCCTTAGGGTAGATTCTCAGAATCAGGATTGCTTAGGTAAAAATAATATTTGAAAGATTTTGGCATGTATTGCTATCAAAAGTGTAACATAAAGATATTAATGATTGAATAGTGGTGCACACTGGTAGTCCCAGCACTTGGAGGCTGAGGCAGAAGGACACAAGTTCATGACCAGCCTGGGCTACATAGCAAATTGCAGGCCAGCCTGGATTATATACCAAGACCTTATCTTTAAAAAAAAAAAAAAAAAATACTAATGATTTACAAAGCCCACTCCTTCAGGGAGTTGTATTAATTTACACTTGCAACTCCATCATTTGAGAGTATGAGTTTCTTGGGATTCTCATCCACACTTGAGGTTATTATTTTTTGCCAATTTGTTAGGTAAAAAAGGTTTGAGGGCCGGTGAGATAGCTCAGCGGCATAAGCACCTGCCTGGCAAGCGCAAGGTCCTGAGTTCGACTCCCGGAACCCACATACGAAAAAAGGACCAGTAATATCGCTCAGCGGCATGGGCGCCTGCTGGCGCATGAAGTCCTGAGGTCGATCCCCGGTACCCACAAAAAAAATTTTTTTTAAAAGGTTTGTTTGATTATTTAGCTATATCTTAATCAGTACATGTTAAAAGACCTTTCAAAATATTTTACAATGACAATAGTTTGTGAAGCTCAGAAATATTGTAATCCATCTGTTTTTGTTAAAGAGGGGTAGTCTGAATTAATTCACAGAGTGTCTTTATATACAGTACTGTTTTATTACTTAAACCAAGACATAAGAGTTTTTGTCAGTAGAGAAGGGTTACTTTAATGAGTACATGAGATTTCATTATAATTATGCTATGGCTTTTTCACAAAAGAATGGTGCTAAAATACAATGAAAGTTGTTTATTCTCAATTTAAAACTTACCTTGTACTTCTCTTAATTTGCTTAATAAATCCTTTCTGCATGTATAAACTCCTTAACAGTGCTAAAGTATGTATAAAGTTTTAGCCTCACAAGGGGCAGGGTGTGGGGGGAGTATGCTGTATGTTCCATTAAGAGGTTTGAGGTATTCACAGATATTCCTCTTCTCTCCAATTTTCTGTTTGCTTTAAACTGGATTCTGTTTAAATTCTAATTCCTTTATTGGTTTTTACGTCTATGCTTTTGAAAAAATCAATTTTAATAGATCTTAGTGACATTAGGTAAACAAAAGAACAAAGCAATAGAGTTTAATTTTAGCTAATTACATAATCTTTATGCTTTCCAACTACATAATCAACACAGAGATGAAATAGAAAAATTGTTTGAACAATACAAGTAAATTGTTTGAACAAAATTCAAATTGAACAAAATTAAGTAAAAATATCAGCGATTTATAAAAATACATTCATTAATAATATGATATAGCCTTATTTTCAAAGGATTGAAAATTAATGTAAGAAATTTTCCTTTCCACTAGCTTTGCAAGAAAGAAATAATCTTCTTTGAATATCCTCCTGTAAATCCCACTGCAAATTGTAGTCTACACAGAACAGAATCATGGTGCCTAATCCTCCTCTTTTCATGGTTTAGTCTATACAAAGAGGAGAGCTGGAAATTGGATCTTTTGACAGCAGTTACTAAGCAACAGAATTTGGATGCTTTTGGTTAACATCCTAATATATCATGTAGCTGATTTGTTGAAGTTTGTGCACATATTAGCTAAGAAAAGTGGATACTCCAGAAGTGACTGCAGGTCCCTGTATGGCTGGGAGGTGGGCATTTGTTGTCATTTTGTTTAATACACTGTCTTTTTACACTTGTATCTGTCTGACACATAAAGGAAGATGGTATAGAACTTTCAGACCTTGCAACTTTTTATATTATTAACCATATTCGTTCAGTGGCTTATGTTATGTGAAAATGTAATTTTTTCCTGAAAAGTAAGGAGAACAAATAAGGGATTTTAAGGTCAATCCAGGAAAGTTTAAGTGCTTTGCCAAAAGTTTAGGTCCACTTCCTCAGGCAGTTTCATTAGAAGACAGCTAATGTTTGCTTGGTCTACTCACAAATTATTTTTAGAAACTAGAGATTATTACTGATAACACCAATTTAAATTTGCTCATTTATGTTTTTATATGCTACTGAATATGATTTGAGTATGCTTTCAACTAATTGCTGACAGATTTACTACATTAGGGATTTTCTAAGCCATTAGATTCCTACTGTCATCAGATTTCTACTAACTGGGTTTAGGTATTTTGTGCCAGCTACTTCAAAATTGAGGTGAATTCTTTCAGCTCCTAAAAGAACCAGAGAACTTGGCTTCTCTTAGCTAAGAGTACTAAAGAGGTTGTAGAAAATGGAGGACAGAATCTACTTAGAACACACTTTGCTTTGGTTTGTGATTTTGAAAGGCGAGGATTAACATGAAGTTAATGCTGGCATGCTCGTATTTGCATTCATGTAACTCCAGAGCCTGCAGCTGCTGCCCCACCCCTACTCACAGGTGGATCTAGCTTGCCTGAAGATTCCAGGAGTAAGCTGTGTGTTTGAAGAATTTGCAGTGTTCTGTACCGTATACAGACCTGCTCTCAGCTCCTACATGGCAGGAGCCCATTTCTCCCGTTCCTCGGTGCTTTGAATGTGTTCAGCGTACTCTTGCCTTGAGTTCCAGGTTGTCTTTTATGACATTTAAATCTATGTTATACAGTCTTGTCTTTGCAAGCAGAGGAGGAGTTAGTACCCTAGCATTTAATGCTAACAGTCTTACTATGTGCACAGCGAGATTGTAGGATTCTGTGTTTTCTAGAGGTGATTTTCATCCTTTGCAGTAGACCTCAGCATTTCTGTGCTAACCTCTATGCCAATATTTCTTCTTGTTTTTTTTTTTTTTTTTTTTTTTTAATGTGGGTGCCGGGAGTCGACCTCAGGACCTCGCGCTTGCCAGCAAGCACTTGTACTGCTGAGCAATATCACTGGCCCTTTTTTCCTTTATGTGGGTACCAGGCGTCAAACTCAGGACCTCGCGCTTGCCAGGCAGGCGCTTATGCCGCTGAGCTATCTCACCGGCCCCAATATTTCTTCATTACTTCACATTCTTTTCTTTCTGACTTCTCACCGACTCCAAGACCTTTCATATATGCCAATAACTTCACCTGTTCTTGAAATTCCCAAATAAAACTAAGATGACCATATATTCTTTAGATTGTTTTTTTTGTTTTTTGTTTTTTTTTTTTTAAAGACTGTGGGATAGAACACCTGCCTCTAGCTTCAGCCCACCTGTCTGCCTCTGTGTTATGGCATCATTTTTCTGGAGCAGGCACTGCATGTCTGGTCTGTGCTATTAGTGATGGCAAGTTACGGTACTCTGATTAGGACAGTTAGTAGATTTTACTTTTTCTGCATCTTTTCTTCCACTACTTCCTGCTTTTTAGGTTTATCTACCTAATGTTGCAGAATGTCCCAGCTCTGTATGTAAGTATCTCTCTAGACTTTAGTCTGGCAGCTCATCTCATGTGCTTGCCAGTCAAATCTGAGTCTCTTAGCATTCTGCTGGGGACTGCGGCCAGGAAGCTAAGTGTTTTTGAGGAGGCTAAACAGAAATTATGGACCCCGGGGAAGAAGGATGACCTCATAATACACTAGTGAGCAGATAAGGAAGAGACCGTATATGTAAGAAGTGTATGTATGTATTTAAATTAGAGCAGAGTAGCTACCCAGAGAGTTTCAGTTGACTAGTTATTGAAACTAGTCAAATTACAACTGGCATTGCACAGGCTTTGTCATGATTAGTACATTGTTAAGAGCGTTAGCTGTGAGTGTCTCTCTGTGATAGTAATCAGTACACAGCTATCTGTAAAAACCAACAACAAAAAAGCAACAACAAAACCCCACTACATTAAATGACTGGTATAGGTATTTTTCTTCTAAAATTTTGTAAGTAGCTATGCAGTCAACTGGGAAGTGATTTGTATATGCGCTGCCAAAGTGAGCACAGGAAATTGATTTGTAATGCTTTGTGGATTACAATATTTGAGAAGTTGGTGAGATTACTTATCATGTAGCAATTTATCATCATCTTAGACCCCCAAAATGTCCTGAGTGAGGTCTATGTAAACTATACATTGTTTTAAAAAGAAGAAGGGCTGATTCAGGGAAAATGTAGAACTACTATATTGCAACGAGCCAGGCCCTGATATCCCAGGCCTCTTTAGCTCTCACTCATGATCTCACAGCCTGACAAACAGAAGTATATCTTTGCCTCAGAGATTTTAGTAGAATTCTGAAAAACATTTTGAAAAGCAAAGCATTATTTTCAATGATTCCCCGAAGTCCACCTGAGTTTATAAGAAATCACACTGGCTTCTATATTGGTCTAGTCTTCAAAAATAGCAAAGAACCTGTGCAGAGCTACTTTTAGCTTTTTCCAGTGTTTTGGATATACCAACTCAAAGCCAAAAGGAGCCAGCATTATGCATCAAGAGATGGAAATATCCTATTCATCTCTTCTTCTCTTCATTAGGGTTGGGGGGGTGGGTAGCTTAAGGGCTCTTCTCTTCCTGTTCTTCAGGTGTACTCATGATTTATTCTCCATTCAGCTTTTCCACTGGTCTTTGTTTTCATTTCACTTGCCAAATGAGGAAATATCTTCAACACCTATTTCTCTGTCATCACTATACTCATTCATTCCCCAAACCCTTTCAATTCTACCTCTTAAAATATTTTTAGAACCTGTCCACTTCTCAGCACACCCACTTCTAGGCCACCATCATTTCTCACCTGGAATTCTGTAGTCTCAAACTATTACTTTCCTCTAATGCTTTTCTGTACATTAGCCAGAAAAATGTTTCTAAAACATAATCATAAACCTGACATCTCAGTCCATGCTTAAAACACTGCCTTAACAATAAAATTACAACTCATAGGAAATTTGTAAGCCCCTATGTGCCCAGGCTCATTCATCATCTCTTCTGTTTCATCTTTCACCCACCACTCCCCTGTACACCACATCAACACCATTGCCTCTTCTTTTTAATTCTTGACTACATATCCATTCCTGCAGCATTCCTGAATTTTGTCATCTCTGTGCTTCCTTATGTTAAGCACACCCTGCTTAGAATACTTTCTTCCTTCACTTTTCACTAGTCAGCTCCTGTTTATTCTGCAGATATCGGTTTAGATAGATGTCACTTTCCTAAGTTTGGGAAACCACTTGACTCCCTAAGTTCCTTTATGAGTCTGGGATAGGCTGAATCATGCTGCAGTAATGAACAACCCTAAAATCTCAGTGGTTTAACATAATTAAGTTTATTTCTTGCTCACACTGTATGTCCATCATGGCTCAGAAGGTAACTCTACTCATTGTAGTTTCTCAGAGATTCAAGATAATAGAGGCTCCATCTTACATGTGATTCCATGAGACAAGATGGGAAAAGGAGTGTGGGAAATTATGCTGTGACTCTTAAATCTTCTTTCAGAAAGTGATATATTTCTACTCATATTATTAACTTTTGTAAAGGTAGGATATTCGTATTTATTATTCTGTCTATTGCCTTCATTAATGCTTGACACATAGTAGTAATTCAGATATACTTGAATGAATGAATGAATATAATACTCCTTATTGTGTGAGTCCTTAGTTCTGTATTCTTCTCCTCTGCCCTTTGTCCTTAAATATCTCATCCCATTATGATTTCAGCAGTCACTGTCCTGTGAATGATTTCCTTACTCTAGATTCAATCAGACATCTCCAGGTACTACTTGTTACTTCTTTTTGAATTTAAAATGCATAAATTTAAATTTATTCTTTTAGTAAATAGTTGTTGTTTTCTGGTAAGCATTATATTAAGTGACATGAGGACATAATTAAGACAGTACTTGCTTTTTTTTATTATACAATCCAGTATAATATAGGGAAAAATACTATGAATCTACAGTATATACACAATATACAAGGAAGAAGAGGGACAAGTGACTTAGGGCAAGGTGGAATTAGAACTTAGTATTGTTTCAGCTATTGAATCTGTTGACCAAGCATCATTACTGAATACTGTTCTGTGCAGAGTATTAAAGATAAAACAGAGTGAAGTTTTTATCCGACTCACAATCCAGTGTGGATATAGGTAGCTAAGGAGAAAAGGTTAGATGAAATTTTGATAAAGTGTGGGATGGTGATTGAGGGATAAAGGAAATGGAACAAAGGAAAGTATTTCCACTAGAAAAGTTTGATCCGATTAAATATCTGGAGGCAGAAATTATTGTTGTTAACGCCAGGGAAGATTTACATCTGAAGAACTGAATTAGGATGGTGACAATGAGAATCTATTATGGTAACTTTTCTTGATTGTTACAAATACTTTAACAACTACGTATACACAATCTGTTTTTAATATTATGGATTTGATTTACTTTATTTATGTACCTAATTCTAAAGCTTTTATGGTTAAAATATATTCACTAAAGAATATTATGCCACCCCAAGCAAGATGTGGGTGAGGGTCGGTGAGATAGCTCAGCGGCATAAGCGCCTGCCTGCAAGCGTGAGGTCCTGAGTTCAACTCCCGGAACCCACATAAAGGAAAAAAAGGGCCGGTGATATCACTCAGCGGCACAAGCGCTTGCTGACAAGCGTGAGGTCCTGAGGTTGACTCCCGGTACCCACATGAAAAAAAAAAAAAAAAAAGATGTGGGTGAGAGGCAGGGCAGGAATTACTGTTTTGATGCACTGCAGTTACTTATCAACCAGAGATTAGTCTGGATGCAGAAATTAATTTGTACTTATGACACCAGTGGGATGCACTGAGCTTCACTGATAGCTTATAGTTTCTGGAATAGGAATCCCCATCATTTACAGAAGGGCTGGTCTCAAGGCCATGAGCATTTATATTTAACTTATACATAAACTAATTCTGTCTGGTTTGATATTGGCATCTATGCCAAAATACAACAGTTTCCTTCACTGCTTATCTTAATTTGCATTTCTTTGTCTGTGTTATCTTTGGGTTTTATTTTTGGGTCTGGTTTTATACATGCTTCTTCATTCCTAACTTGTGGTGTGGTCTCATTAAATTGCCCACACTGGTTGTGAACTCCTCACTTCAAGTGATCGTCCTCTCTCAGCCTCCTGAGTAGCTCGGACTACAGGTATAAGTCATGTGCCTGACTGATACCCAGTTGTAATTCTTTTGTAAACTCTCCATTATTGTCTTATTTGAGATGATGGGATTCTAGTCTTTCATTGTTGTTTCTGCCTAAAAGGACTGTAATTCTTACAGGTAATAAATGATATCCAGTTTGTGCTGTATATTCCTTCTGGGTCTGTCTAGCACTTGAGTTATTACTCTGAAGTCATGCTCCTGACATAAATATCAGAGGCCAATTTGATAAACATGACGAGATTTCTTAGTTGATTTTTTTCTCAAGATACCCAGGTATTATACCTGCAGCTCTTAGTACTGAAAACAGCCTTAAGTTGCTCTCTACTCAACTATAATCCATTTATGTTATCTTGGACAAGTCATTTGACTGCTTGGGGCCTCAATTTCCTTATAAGCACTTTTTCAGTTCTAAAACCCTATAATTTATTTAATTTAATTTATTGTAGTCTAAAGCTTTACTGTGCTTTGTTTAGGTATTACTCAAGAATTAACTAAATTTGGGCCAGTGAGATGGCTCAGTGGTGTAAGCGCCTGCCTGGCAAGCGCGAGGGCCCGAGTTCGACTCCCGGAACCCACATATGAAAAAGGGCCGGTGATATCGCTTAGCGGCACGGGTGCCTGCTGGCGCGCGAGGTCCTGAGGTTGACCCCCGGTACCCACAAAATAAAAAAGAATTTAGAAATTGTCATAATTGTGGAAGGTAGTGAGATAATAAATGATTTTGCTTTCTTTCAGATCTTTGATGATGCATACAAATCTCAACTAAGTTGTGTGGTCGTGGATGACATTGAGAGGTTACTTGGTGAGTCATAACTTTGGTCATTGTACTCTACCACATTACCACTGAAGTCTCATATATTATAAGAGACAAATAATGATATTTATAAACTGTAGAGCAGTAGAAACCCTGTTTTTTGTCTTACAAGGAATACAAATTATCTCGTATCTGATGTCAACAATAGCATTCATAGTAAGATGCTTTATGACCTTAATTGCATTATAAACTGACTTCTTGTAAGGACCCATGTCTCGTATTATTTTCTGTCTTCTACAGTGTATCCTGTCCATAACAAATGATTAGTAATTTTTGCTGACAGATATATTTGCTTTTCAGTATTTATACCTATAGCTCAGAGGTCCACCTGTGAACTTTGACAGAGTGAAAGAGGGTTTAGAATTGGTGTGAAACCCATAGAGTCACCAAAGCTTTTAGAACAGAAGTTGTAAGTTATCTGTATCTCGGTTCCTGCTCTTTTATCAAAGATTGGAATACCTTTTTTGCTTATCCACAGAGTAATTTTGAAGACAGAAATGGGATAGTAAATGTTGAAAACATTCTGAAAGTTAAAAGTACTTTATAGTACTTTTAAAAAATATTTGTTGGGGCCGGTGAGATGGCTCAGCGGCATAAGCGCCTGCCTGACAAGCGCGAGATCCTGAGTTTGACTCCCAGTACCCACATACGAAAAAAGGGCTGGTGATATTGCTCAGCGGCACGGGCGCCTGCTGGCGTGCAAGGTCCTGAGTTCGACCCCCAGTACCCACAAAAAAAAAAAAATTTTTTTTTGTTAAACATTTCCTATGTTGAAGTGCAGTCCAACAGGATACAAAGATGAGTAAGACTTAATCCCTGCACTCAATTCAGGAGTAAACTAGAAGTAAATACCAGATAATTCTTGTTACTCTTACATTTTATTCACTGTAAAATTAAATCAATCTGGCATAAATCATTATAAAAATGAATCAAGATGGGATAATAAACTCTGTTGAAATAGAAAGTCACCTGGATCTGAGAATACTATTCAACACCTGATTAGGGCCGGTGATATAGCTCAGCAGCATAAGCGCTTGCTTGGCAAGCATGAGGTCCTGTGTTCGACTCCCAGTACTTGCACAAAAAAACCAAAAAACAAAAACAAAAAAACACCTGATTAATCTTTCTTAGGTTGCTTATAGTAATGTAGTAATTTCAAATTAACTATTATCATATTTTCCCCATGACTTTTGGATTTACTTAGGTCCTGTATTGTTTATATTTTAAAGTTTTGGCAATATTTGTTATAAAGCAAATCAGGTATATCTGAGGTATATCCTTAAATTGATAGTTTTATCTAATGACCTAAGTTTCTGGTGTGCTATGTTTGATTCATTCTCAGCCCAGTTTATAGGATTATTTCTTTAAAAGCTTTTAGGCACATACTTACAGCTCTGTGTAAATTCCTTTATCTAAACACAATTGAGATGTGTGGTCATAGCAACACTACTATGTCAGGAATGTGTGCCCTCTGAGTATATTTTCACTTGTATGAATAGTTATTTTCTGTACTTGTTTGTTCATTTATTCAGTAAGCATTTGCTGAGTCCTTACTACTGTGCTAGAATTATTAGCACAGAAAAATAACTAAAATGCTGCCTGTCTGTTGTAACATATATGGTATTGGGAAAAACTAATGCAAAGTAAAATGTGTATGTATTCTGGATATTCAGAAATCAGAAGGATTACTTCTAACTTCAGGAGCTCATGCCTGCAGGTAGCTCTAAGCACAAGGCTGGGTTCCTATGCAATATACAGAGAAAGCTAAGGGTGACATTTATGCAGAATCTTGAAGTATTAGTAGAAGCTTAACAGGAAGAAAGTTCCTTTCACCATCTGAGGGCCAATCTTAGTGGTTTTTCCATTATTTTACTTATATTGAAATTTCTTATCACCCCTCCCCCATCCCGCCCAGTACTGGAGATTGGACTCAGGGCCTTCACACTGAGCTACCTCCCCAGCCCTTTTTTATTTATTTTGAGACAGCATCTTACAAAGTCACTAAGTTGCCCTGGCTAGGCTCAAACTTTTGAACCTTCTACCTCAGCCTCAGTACTAAGATTACTCTGTGTACCACCATCCCCAGCTCCTCTCCACCCATTTTCTAGCATTAAATTTTATTGTCAATATACTATACTGCTCTGGTTTGCAGTAATTTCTTAGAAATACTTGGTAAGTACACCTGAGTATTTTGCCCTTTTAAAAAAATTGTCCCTGAAAACCAAACAAGATGTCTGGATGAACTCAGAATGATTATTTAGATTTTTCAAAATATTTATAGATAGATATTCTTTTTTTTTCGGGTAAGTGTTCGTATGTGATATTTTAAGCATTTAGGTAATTGGATATATTTTTTATTACTAATAGTTGCCTGACTCTTATTTAGGATGACTGTCATTTACTCTTTTTTTTTTGTGGGTACCGGGGGGTCGACCTCAGGACCTCTCGCCCCAGCAGGCGCCCGTGCCACTGAGCGATATCACCAGCCCCTTTTTCATATGTGGGTTCCGGGAGTCAAACTCGGGCCCTCGCGCTTGCTGGGCAGGCGCTTAAGCCACTGAGCCATCTCAGCGGCCCTCATTTACTCTTAATGTAGAAAAATCTGAATATTTGGATATGTGCATATGTGTATTGAATCCCTAATCATAATGTTTTTCTTCCAGATTATGTCCCCATTGGCCCCCGATTTTCTAATCTGGTATTACAGGCTCTTCTTGTGTTACTGAAAAAAGCACCACCTCAGGTAAAAGAAATAAACTAAGGAATATTTTCACAGTTTTTCAGTAAATTGCATATAATGATGCATGCTGTCTGAATAAGCAGGTCATTATAAATGTAAAATTCTGTTGTTGAAAGGATGTTGAAAAGGCATCTGGTCTGGTCTTAGTCTTAAGGTAAATTATATAATTTCTCCAACATACTCTGCAGCCTTATTCTCCTTCACCAAAAGAGATCATGATATTAATGTAGAAGAGATTAAATACATATTTCCATTCATTTATCATTTCATAGATTTTGCTAAGGAAATTTGTTTATTATAGCTAAGGTTTTTTAGTTTATGTGGTTTTTATTATCGTTGTGTTTGTGTTTGTGTTTGTTTGGTTTGGCAGTGCTGGGGACAAAACCCAGGGCTTCATGCATGGTAAGCAAGCACTGTACCACTGAACTAACCCAGCCCAAGGCAGGTTTTGATTTTAACTTTTACAGATGATCTTGAGTTATTTCTCTTATGTCATGTAGTACTTTTAAGGAATGAAGTTATAGCCAGGATCTTGGTTCATGTGGTTGTATTTTTACTGATGTGGCTACTAGAGATGTGATTTTGATGGCTTAACAAATTTAAAACCAACATGTGAAGGTTGGTTAAATATGTTAATTATATAGAGGCTTCCAGAGCATGTTTTGGCTTGTCACAAGATGAATCATCTTGATTGATTTGGTGTGCTGTAATCTTGAAGAAATGCCAATCAAAGGCACACACAAATTGGTTAAGCATTAATGTGAAAAACATCTTAGTGTCTATATGGGGATTTAATACATGAAAATAGAGATATAAACTAATATACATGGAAAATACTTAATGTTAAGCTGGTGAGACTAAGTTTTAAAATTATCTGTGTGCAGCCAGGCATGATGGTGCATGCCTGTAATCCCAGCACTCAGGAGGCTGAGGCGGGAGGATCGCCATGAGTTCAAAGCCAGCCTGGACTACATAGTGAGACCCTGTCTCAAGAAAAAAAAAAGGGCCGGTGAGATAGCTCAGTGACATAAGCGCCTGCCTTGCAAGCGCGAGGTCCTGAGTTTGACTCCCGGAACCCACATAAAGGAAAAAAGGGCCGGTGATATCGCTCAGTGGCGTAAGCACCTGCTGGCAAGCGTGAGGTCCTGAGGTCGACTCCTGGTACCCACATTTAAAAAAAAAAAAAAAAAATCTATGTGCATA
The DNA here is from genome assembly GCA_028451465.1 of Erethizon dorsatum. NCBI lineage: Eukaryota > Metazoa > Chordata > Mammalia > Rodentia > Erethizontidae > Erethizon > Erethizon dorsatum. Next base: position 20,146,149 of record CM051826.1, read on the forward strand.
TTTTACTCTTAAAGGTAAGGGACTTGTCTTGATTTTCTAGGTCTTTTGGCTTTTTTAAGTTTTTCTTTTTTGGGCCAGTGATATCGCTCAGTGGTATAAGCGCCTGCTGGCAAGCACGAGGTCCTGAGTTGGACTCCCGGTACCCACATAAAAAAATTTTTTTTTTCTTTTTTAATTTCTAAACTAGTGAGAAAAACATAACCTACAACACCCTTGAAATTTTACTACTGCATATATACACTGTGGAAGGATTTTTAAAGCATCTTTCCATGAGCTGTCATTCCCAGTAAGCTTATACTAAAGGTGAAGTTAGAGAAGTGAGTACATTTTTCCCTTTTCTGATCCTTCAGTAGTTTTATAAATATGTAAATAGATATATCTAAAGATGCTGAAACAACAATAATTTCTCCCCAATATCTATGTATAACTGTGTATCACACCCACCAAAAAAAAATCCCCTTTTTTATGTTAGCACATTTAAATTTGTTACACTAGGAAATGTTTTCTACACATTTATATTTGTCTAATATTCAGTTTTTTAGTTAAAAAAATGTATGCTAAAAGTCACTTGCAAAGAGGAAGGATAACATTTCAGTGCTATTTTAAACTTCTTGTCCTTTGCATAGTTTAGTAGTATACACGTTGATTTAAATAGAGTTACATCCCCTGGCTGAGAGTTACTTGTAATCCAAAATGGATACCAATAGAAATAAGCAGAAAATACTAATAAATGACCTGTAACATTTGACTAAAGACTTACAAACAACTATTTTTATTTTGTAAAAATACTGTAATTACAGTATAAGACTCTTCAGGAAAAGAACATTAAGATACTTTTTAAATCACATGGCATCTGGCATAGAAGCTTATACATTTTTCATGAATAGTTATTCAAAAATATATATGTATATAACTTGTTAAGTGTGTGTGTGTGTGTGTGTATATATATATATATATATATATATATATATTTTTTTTTTTTTTTTTTTTTTGTACTGGGAACCAAATTCAGGACCTCACGCTTGCCAAGCAGGCGCTGCGCCACTGAGCTAAATCCTCGGCCCCAAGTATATATATGTGTGTATATATGTGTGTGTATATATATATATATATATATATATTTTTTTTTTTTTTTTTTTTTTTTTTTTTTTTAATATGGGTCCTGGGAGTTGAACTTGGGACCTCGCGCTTGCCAGCAGGCGCTTGTGCCACTGAGCGATATCACCGGCCCTTTTTTTTTTCCTTTATGTGGGTACCAGGAGTCAAACTCAGGACCTCGCTCTTGCCAGGCAGGTGCTTATGCCGCTGAGCTATCTCACTGGCCCCTATATTTTTAAAAAGTATATATTTAAATGTCTTACTTTAGTGGGCTTAAGTGTTTTTGTATTGCTAGAATTTAGATAGGGTATAGTTAGATAGAAAACATTAAAAAATAAGTACAGCTTAAATGGCCAAGTGTGAAAAGATAGTCAATATCATTAGTCATTAGGGAAATGCAAATCAAAACCAATAAAGTGAGGTACCACTTCATACCCACTAGGATGAATATAATCCAAAAGTTGTATAATAACGAGTCTTGGTGAGGAGATGGAGAAATTGGAATTCATTCACTGCAGATGAGAATGTGAAAATTGTGTAGCCTTTGGAAAACAAACTAGCAGTTCCTGAAAAGGTTAAATATCAAGTTACCATATGCCCCATTAATTCCACTCCTACTTATATACCCAAAAGAAATGAAAGTATATGTGTACTCAGAAGCTTGCAGATGAATGTTTATAACAATATTCTTTGTAATAACCAAAAATGGAAATAATAAAAATGTTCATCAAATAAAATAAATTTAGCATATCTATACAGAGGAATATTATTCAGCAATAAAAAATACAGTGCTGATACATGCTACAACATGAACCTTGAAAACATGCTAAATAAAAGAAGCCAATCAGAAAAGACCACATACTGAATGATTCTGTTGTGTGAAATGTCCACAATTGGCAAACCTATAGAGACAGAAAGTAGATTAGTGGCTGCTTGGGGCTAGGATGGGGATGGGGAGAATGGGTAGTGATTGCTAATAGAGTTTCTTTTTGGGGTGATTAAAATATTCTAAATTGATTATGACAATGGATGCACATATTGTGAATAGACTAAAATCTGTTGAATTTTACACTTTAAATGGATGAACTATGTGATATATGAATTATATCTCAGTAAAATGGTCACATGTTTTAAAAACATGGTTTCATAAGCTACTTAAATGATGAAAGGAGAATTATATGAAGAGTTAGACTTAAAAGGTGAGTATCCAAGGTACATGAGCTCAACTTGGGAGAAATCTTAGAAATAGCAGCTAGATCACTAGAAAGGGACGTCACAGTTTCTGTAAGAACTGAAGACGAAGGGTATGAAAATATGGAAGAAGTGAGAGATCTGGTTGTCTTAGTAATTGGAAATGGCAGGTATTCTTTTAAAGGATACCAGCCTGTTGTTAATCAGAATTTGGTGACCTTCACCTGATCCGCTAGATGATCTGCTGTGTAAGTAAATCAGTGGCAAGGGAAATTAGTATGTGTAATATTTCTACCTGGCATATATTTAACAAAATAAAATACGCCTTGTCTTATCACCTTGCTTTTAAAAATTAGTTTATATTGTCTCAAGACAATAAGGGAGAATTTTCAGGTTGATCCAGTGCCAAAAATACTTGTCATTCTGAAGTGAAGGCGTTCACTTACTTCACCAAATCATTATCATGTCAGTTTTCAGATGTTTTGAAATAAATATTAAAAGTATATGTGTCTGAGTGATGTAAGATACCATAGTATGCTAGAAAACTATTATTTATCACTGGCAAGATAACAAAAGCTGTGTACATTTTTTTTAAAAAGAACCGTGTATGTTTGTAATGCAGCAATCATATCAGTCACAGAATCCTTAATATTGCATTTGTTGTAATTCCAGCTTCCACACAGAAAAATTGTGTGTGCATGTGTGCACATGTTCAAATAAAAGAATCCCTCCAGGGGCACTATGTTGTTATGTATCAAGATATTCTCTTTTCCACTTTTACCCCTCCCCCACCCCCTCTAAATTGGCTTATTAAAACTGGTTCACAAGACCTCCTTTTTTCCCTTTGTGATTGCCTTCCTCTTGAATTTTCAGTGTAGAACTAAAAATTCAAGTCAGATTTCAGTCACTAGGATAATTTTCTTTGAATTTTAAATTTTTCTAAATAAATGCATAGATTTTTAATGAAGCTGGTATTCAGTGGATTTGCTTTAAATTTAGCTGAAGGGTTAATTTCATGATTGATTTATTAGCCCTTTGAAAGTATAAAAAGTGGTATCTGCAGTTCATGAAGACTGAAAAACATCATCACATTTTGTTTAGCATCTTTTTAAAACCAATTAAAAGCTTTTCTAAAATGGATTGAACAGGAGAAAATAAAACATGTTCCCTAGGTCTTTATTTCAATCAAGTTTCCCTGTGTTCTGCAGGAGAAGAGATGGAGGGGGGGATAGAAAAATTGAAAAGGGCTGTCCCAGCAGGGAGCCAAGCTGGAGAAAAGGGCTTCTCTGAGAACTCAGCAGCAGCAGCTCAGAAAGCTCCCAGCCTGCTTCATCTACATGCAGAGTCACACAAGGCATGGGGGCGCTCACCGGCACACAGAGGTTTCACATGTGCTTCCCTGCTGATTCCTGTGAAAAGCTAACAATTGGCTTGGAGGGTAAAAGACCACTGCAGTTCACCCTCCCTGAGCTGGACGTACAATTTGTCCAGTGTTAGGAAATGTCCGGCTTAGCAGTGAGAGGCTTGAAGACACCCCTCCTTCCAGTGAGATTCCTAAAGCCGTCTCTTTTACTTGATAGCACTGGGGCTCTTTTCAGGTTTTGCAGATTTATGGAAGGTGAGGGGGTATGCTTTTCCAGACCGGGAGGATGAAAGCCTTGGTCTTAATATCAAGGAAGAAGCAGCAGTGAAGTGGGAAGGTGAGGAGAACCCTCTTGCAGCCTCCAGCATCAATGCCTGTATCATTTTCCACATAGGTCTCTCCTGCCACATTCTTCTTTTTTCTTTTTGGGAAACAAAACAAAGTGCTTGAAAAGGAGCTCCTTGTGCTGTGAAATGACATGACTTCCCAATTTCCTCAACAAGTCTTGAGAGTAGCTTAAGCTCATTAACTTTAATTCTGGGTGTACTTGACACTGCTAGAAATCAAGTTGGAAGTCCTTATCTGAATGTAACAGAATAACGTAGAGATTCATGGAGAACCAACCCTTTTTCAGGGCTTTGCAAGCTTTTTATATCATGGCACGGAACATGATAACTTCTAATGATAAACTTGGGTCCGTGGACAAGGACACTCAACTGGCCAGGAGCCAGCTCCCCCAGTTACCTTTTGCCCTCCCTTCAGCTGACAGGACCTGATATATTAGTCCACATGTAACTGATTTGCAGCACACTAATGGGGACCTCTTTGGAAATTGTAAACTTTTACAAAAGGAGAATATTACTCCAAATTCATAGCAGTCTTACTGAAGGTACAGGTCAGACCTAACAGTTATTAGAGTTCTAACTAAGTTATAAAACTGTTGATGGGCCGGTGAGATGGCTCAGCGGTGTAAGCGCCTGCCTTGCAAGCGCGAGGGCCCGAGTTCGACTCCCGGAACCCACATACGAAAAAGGGGCCGGTGATATCGCTCAGCGGCACGGGTGCCTGTTGGCGCGCGAGGTCCTGAGATCGACCCCCCGGTACCCACAAAAAAAAAACAAAAAAACAAAAAAAAACTGTTGAAAAAAGGCACTTCCTCACTGCTGTGGTGCCTGGAAATGTTACCTAATAAGAAATAGGGTTAGGCCAGTGAGATGGCTCAGCAGCATAAGTGCCTGCCCGGCAAGCGCGAGGTCCAGAGTTCGACTCCCAGAACCCACATAAAGAAAAAAAGGGGCCGGTGATATCGCTCAGAGGCACAAGTGCTTACTTGCAAGCGCAAGGTCCTGAGGTCGACTCCCGGTAGCCACATAAAAAAAAAAAAAAAGAAAGAAATAGGGTTTAGAGTCAGGAGGTCATAATGTATGAGCCAGTAAGAATCTATAGAACACTTAGGATGAACACTCAGGCAGACCTCTCTTTATCTGTGGGTTTTGTTTTAACATCACCTGTCTGTGGACAAGACTGCTTTTTATGTAATCCTTATGTGACATCTTAGTGCAGTCCTACTTCAGATATGTTATTGGGAAGACTTCGTAATATTAGTCAACTCTTCAGGTTTTGGGTCGTTTCAGTGAAATAAGCAGGTAGTGAAAGAGTCTCCAAATTGTGCAGGCCTAAGCATGAGTATCTTCTCATCTGTCTGTTTAAAATTAACTGTGGCTAATGACTACAATATGACTCAACAAGACATATAACCACTTTAGAGAAGAGAGTTAGTCATTTTGCCAGACACATTAATTGTAATCACTGATGTGGTGACTTCTGTATTGTACTTTATTTTTTTATTTTTAAAAAATGTGTGATGATTGACACTTTAGTGGCCCAATATTCTCATTTATTAAGTCAGTGACGTTAGATGGCTACTGTATTTTGTAAAATACTTAGTATAATAGATTTTCTTGTAAAGTTCTGTCTAAATTGGATATGTAGATACATTGATTGATTTAAAAAATGAAATGAATTTGATAAATCTTTTCATAAAATATTGCTGCAAATATCTGTTGAGTAAAACCAGCAGATATTTCAAAAAGGGTTTGGTTTGTTTTTGGAAGAGCACATCTGTAATAGGCACTAATAAATATCAAAATGAATTATAAGGTATATAGGTATACATCATTTTCAGATAACTCAAAAAAACATAAATTTTAATCATCAGAGGAGTGTTCGTAATCTTGAGACGAAGTATTTTCTCACAGCCATGTCCTTATCTCCATTGCCCTACATAAGTCACCGTGATAGGATATCAGCTTTAGAAAGTTGTTGGTTATAGTACCCTACTATTCCTGGCACCATGAATCCAGATACAAGCACTGTTTCTATAGACTCACTCATTGTATTGGACTTGGAGTCAGAAAGCCTGAGTTTTTAAGTCTTAGTTCAGATATCTTCAGGCTTTATTGCTTGACCTAGTCCCTTAATTTCTTTGTCTCTAAAGAATCCCTTTTGCCTTATCTACTCCATTGAGGGTTGATTAAGATAATATATAATGCAGGCCTTTGTAAACTTAGGGACTACACAGATATAAGGTATTAAAAGAAATGCCATTAAATAGTCCACAGGAGGGCCGGTGAGATGGCTCAGCGGCATAAGCGCCTGCCTGGCAAGCGCGAGGGCCCGAGTTCGACTCCCGGAACCCACATACGAAAAAAGGGCCAGTGATATCGCTCAGCGGCATGGGTGCCTGCTGGCGCACAAGGTCCTGAGGTCAACCCCTGGTACCCACCAAAAAAAAAAAAAATAGTCCACAGGAGCTTTTTAGCTTGCAAGATGGGACAGTTGAAGAATATAACTACTATACAGAGCAAATGTCCATAGAAAGTGAGTTTAGAGTTCCAGCTTGGAATGCCCAGGCATTGCTTCCCTCGTATGCAATAAATATTAAGCAAAGAAACAGGGATGCCCAGCCTCCCTGTCTCATTCAGTGAGATTTAGAGTCTTCCAAAGTCCTAAGACAAATACTCTGGTCTGGGGGTTGGAGATTTCTCTTATAAAAGGAAGAATGAAGTAGAAATAGGAATTTCTGAGCTCAGTAGGGTAAGAAGTAGAAAGAGACCAGGGCCTGTGGCCATTGCAAGGTCTCTGATGACTGCCTAGTTGCATTTGCCCTAACCCTTCAGGGACTGGCCCGCCGTCATCCTTTCCCTGCAGCCACCTGTAGTTTGTGACCACGGTTCTTTTTTCCTAACTTCTGGTGCAGTTGAATGGCACTTCAGTTTCTTTCGTACCTTCCTGTGCCTGAAATAAGAACATCGATCTTTTAGTGATTCCCTAGGAGTTTATGCTATGTAGTATGTACATAATAGCCTCTATTAGATAAGAGCCAAAAGGGAAATGAACCAGAACAGTCTATTAATATTTCTGATATTTACTGGAATGTAGATGGAACCAGAACTTGATATTTTTATGTCACAACTTGATGTGTAACCAGATCACCTTGACAGCCCTTCTTACACTGGGGATTAGAAAGGAAGCTGCTTTTGCTTCTGCTTCTCACAAGGAAGATTCCAGACTGCCATCTGCTTGGTTCTGCTTTTCTTCCTTTCTTTTTTAAACCTATTTAGGGTATACAGATATTTGTTGAGTGGATATTTTGAGTATGGTGGATCTTAACTGCACATACAAACTGCCATTGGCCATGTAAGAGGACAGGAGTTATAGCCAGAAGACATTCATTTGAATCTAGCTATTTAACTTATGAGTCTGGGGGCCGGTGAGATGGTTCAGCGGCATAAGCGCCTGCCTGGTAAGCGCGGGGTCCTGAGTTCGACTCCCGGAACCCACATAGGGAAAAAGGGCCGGTGATATCGCTCAGTGGCACCAGCGCCTGCTGGTGCAGGAGGTCCTGAGGTCGACCCCCGGTAACCACCAAAAAAAAAAAAACAACTTATGAATCTGTACTTTTTTCATTTGTAAAATGGAAACAATCTTACAAATTGTTTTAGTTTTGAGAATTAAATGTTTATTACTTCATCTTTTTTTTTTAAAAAAAAAGCTCTTTTTTCCCAAACAGAAAAGTAAATAAAAGCCGGGTGTGGTGGCGCATGCCTGTAATCCCAGTACTCAGAGGCTGAGGCAGGAGGATTGCTGCAAGTTCAAGGCCAGCCTGGACTATATAGTGAGTTCAAGGCCAGCCTATACTACATAGGGAGATGCTGTCTCAGAAAGCACCCCCCCTAAAAAAAACTATCAAAAATGTAAATAAAGGCAACAAAGTTACCAACTCCAACTAGTAGCAGGTGGCTGCTACTAAAGAAACCCTAGAAGTATTGCAGGAAAAAGCACAGCTGCTTCCTTTGCCCAGAGCTTCCAGCCACCCCTGCCTCTACAGACCCTGCCTTAGCCAGCATCTGCATAACTACCTAATCACCTTTTTCACTTAAATTCCTAGGTACTGTCATAGTATGGTTTCAGTTAAAAACGAAAAACAACTGAAGAGATGTGGCTAAATTGTGTACTATTATTCCCTTTCTGTCAGTTAGCCTCCAGACTTTCTGAATACATGTCCCAAACCAGTAAAAAAAAATTGAGTTTATCCCGTCAGTATTGTCATGCATACATTATTCTATATGATGATGTTAATTTTAAAACATAAGCAAAGAAGAAATGCTTTAAAGAATGAAATTTATGGGCCGGTGAGATGGCTCAGCGGTGTAAGCGCCTGCCTGGCAAGCGCGAAGGCCCGAGTTCGACTCCCGGAACCCATATACGAAAAAAGGGGCCGGTGATATCGCTCAGCGGCACGGGCGCCTGCTGGCGCACGAGGTCCTGAGGTCAACCCCCAGTACCCACAAAAAAAAAAAAAAAAAAAAGAATGAAATTTATTTTATTTTATTTTTTGCTAACAGGCAACAGTTCTGTAATTTTACACAGAAAATTTAAAATCAAAACCACACATAATATTGTAGCATGACAGAGCTGGTGAGATGGCTCAGCAGCGTACGCGCCTGCCTGGCAAGCGCGAGGGCCTGAGTTCGACTCCGTAACCCACATATGAAAAAGGGGCCGGTGATATTGCTCAGCAGCACAGACACTTGCTGGCGCGCGAGGTCCCAAGGTCGATCCCCGGTACCCACAAATATATATATATATATATATATATATATATATATATATATAGTAGCATGACAATCATGATGATATTTTTGTGACATACTTAAATTTCCATTTTGACATAGTATAGCTCTTTTAATCAGTCATCTTTGTCTAATGCATAAGAAGCTTTTGCCTAACTCGTCCTTTAATGGGATGTCACTGAAGAAATTTGTGACATTGTCTGAACCACTTAATGACTGTCCAGGCATCTCTAAGTATAGTGGTGCATATATAGCATATACATAACACAAGTTTTTGTTATTATTACTGACTGGTGACCTCATGTTGGCTTGACATGAACCTCCTTTCACAATTAATTGGAGCACAAAAGAAAGGCAAATGTCTGAATCTGAAAGAAAAGGTCTGTCATCATAAACAATCCCAGTTTTACATTTTAGAAGATAGTGGCATGTGAGATAGCTCAGCGGCATAAGCGCCTGCCCGGCAAGCACAAGGTCCTGAGTTCGACTGCCGGTACCCACATAAAGGAAGAAAAGGGCTGGTGATATTGCTCAGCGGCACAAGCGCTTGCTGGCAAGTGCGAGGTCCTGAGGTCAACTCCCGGTACCCACATTAAAAAAAAAAAAAAAAAAGAAGATAGTACACCTAGAAGGCATGAATACATTTAATACAGCATGAGATTAATAGTGAATTGTCATACCCATGTGAAAAACCTTTATTTCTTAATTTAGTTACGTACCAAGAGCATCTTTTATGAGAAAACCTTATTATTTCTAGAAAATTAACTTTTTGCTGATGACCAATTTATTGGGGGTGTCTCCCATAAGGCTATGGAGATTATTGGGGCTTCCCATTAATGAAAAAGGACTGGATAATTATCCAGGCAGCTGCTTCCTTATTCATCAATTGGAGTTCTGTCCAATAGTCTCCCCACACCCCAAGGGATTTTTAATTATCTTAATTATTTTTTGATGATTTATGAAAACCCGATCACAATATTTACCACCTAAAGAATGAAATTTAAACTATCACCCTGGGCAAAATAAAAAACAAAGTTAGGCTGGGAATGTAGCTCAGTGCAAAAGCCCTGGATTTAATCCCCAGTACCACAACAAATAAGTGAATTAATTATCTAAAAAGAATTCTGGGGGAAAAAAAGATGGCGGATGAGTAAGAAGCAGGCAGCGAAACTCTCTCTAAAAGTTACCGTTGGAACACGAGAATATAGCAACCGAGAAAGCGCAGGAGGGGGGGGAGATGCCTCCCCAGAACCCAGAAAAGTTCTGAAGCGCAATCTGGGACCCCCGGCACCAGTGAAGGGTACTTTCCAACAAAGAAGAAGGAAAGAAGGAGCAGATCGCGCACGCACATTCTACCATCCCAGGAATTGCAGCGCTACAGAAGTTCAATTCTAGGGACACACGGTGACAGCTGGCGCCCAGGGAGCCCCCACGGAGGATCCTGAGACAGCGGCGAGGCGGGGGAGCGGCGGAGAACTGCGCTGGCCGGCGGTGAGTGGGTGTCTCTCAGCCACAGCTGTCCCACACCAGAGAGCGACCGGCCAGGCGCCATTGTGGGGGGTGTGGCGAAACTCAGAGCGCAGCGAAAGAAGAGCAGCGCTGGACACTCGTGCTCCGGACAGGGCAGCGCGGGGCTTCTCAGGCCCACGAGAGTGTGCTGAGGGCAGCGGGTGAACGAAACTGGTCTCTCAGCCGCACCTGTCCCGCGCCGGAGAGCGAGTGGCCCGGCGCCATTGCGGGGGGCGTGGCGAAAATCAGAGGCTGAAAACCAGTCCAGGGAACCCGCGCTCCGGACAGCGCACTGCACCTCTCAGGGCCAGGGATAGTGAAAAGGCACTGAGCACGGCGGGTGAGCTAGACTGGTCTCTGCCTGAAAGTACGGGCCTCTGCTCACCGACCGCCAGAGGGCCGCTCCTGGCTTACTGGGACCAGCCTGCACGGAACAGGACTCTGTCACCACATGGTGCCTGCCTACAGCAGAGTCAACACCTGGAACTGATTCTTTTTATTTTACTTTTTTTTTTTTTTTTTAATTTTTATTTTTATTTTTTTTCTCATTTGTTTTTTGTTCTGGCAAAGGTTTTTTTTTTTTTGGTGGGGTTTTATTTTTGTTTTGTCTGTTTTATTGTTTTTATCTTCGTTTTTGGTTCTGTATGTGTATTTGCTCTTTCCTTCATTATTCTCTCTGGTTTTTTTATATGAGTGTAAACAGCACCTCTAACTTCTTTGTGATTGTGGTTGTGATCAGTTCTTCCTTTTATCCCTTCCTTCTCTTTTTACCACCAGTCCTCTGCACCAGTGTCCCAATGTTAGTGGGATCCCTCTTGGTGCTCTAACCTTACATCTAATTCCTTCCTATTCTCCCAACACTCTATTTCCTCCTTAACTCATTTTAAATTTAAACTCCTCAGGGAAAAATTGACATACATAGGACTTGTATACTGCATATTTTTTCTGGTGTGTTTTAGATTTTGTTATATAACCGCAACTCTATACAGCTAAAAGTGGTAAATAACTGGTTAGCTCAGTCTGTCATTTTCTAGGCTGTGTTTGATGCTTTAGTTAACATTATAGCCAAATGTGAAATAATTGTTCTAAACATCTTTCCTTCCTGATACTTAGTGATTGAGATTGACTAAGGGACACAGAAAATACAGTGGCACAGTACCAAAGAATCAAGGACTGGGCCAAACAGGTAGCAACTTCGCATATCCAACAAATTGAAGAGGTAGGATCTGGCAGAAAGCTCAAAACCCAAAAGCGAGCTCCACCTGGAAGATACTGCAGAGAAGTAGTCATCTTCTAAAGATCTTTTTTTTTTTTTTTTTTTGTGGGTACCGGGGGGACGACCTCAGGACCTCACGCGCCAACAGGCACCCGTGCCGCTGAGCGATATCACCGGCCCCTTTTTCGTATGTGGGTTCCGGGAGTCGAACTCGGGCCTTCGCGCTTGCAAGGCAGGCGCTTAAGCCGCTGAGCCGTCTCACCGGCCCTCTTCTAAAGATCTTAAACACTAGCAATAAAGTAACCTACCATAGGTAATTTGCAAACATCACCCCAGGAATTAAAGAAAGAAAAAATGAGACGACATTTAAACAAGCTGCAACCCCACACATCCAATTCACCAAAGGCAAACCTAGGGGGCAACGAGGTGGGACAATCCAAAAGCCACCCACCTGGCCTATCTGAAGTGGTAACAACAAAGCAACTGAATGAGGCTCTGGAAAAAATTAAAACAGAAATAATCTCACAGATAACTACAGAGATAATGTCCACAATGAAGACCATGCTTAAGGACACTATAGCTGATACAGACAAAAAAATAGATGAGCTTAAGAAAACTATAGAAACCATGAATGCTCAGCATAGGAAAGAAATGGAATCCATAAGGCAAATTCAAGCAGATATCCAAGAGAACAAAAATTCCATTGAAAGTATTTGTAGCAGATTAAGCCAATGCGAGGACAGGATCTCAGATATAGAAGACAGGCTTGCAATTAGTGATCATGAAAAGGAAGAATTCTTAAAAACAGTAAGGGACCATGAAAAATCAATTTAGCAGCTGATAGATGACTCAAAGATAAACAACTTAAGAATAATTGGAATAAATGAAAAAGCAGGAGATAGCATCAATGACATTAAAACCTTGTTCAAAGACATAATCAGGGAGAACTTTCCTGGAAGAGAAAAGGAATTTGACGCCCCTATAAGTGAAGCGTTTAGAACACCAACTAGACATGATCAAAAAAAAACCTTCAGCCAGACATATTATAGTCAAGATCCCAGAAATTCAACAGAAGGGCAGAATCTTAAAAGCTGTTAGGGAGAAGAGACAAATCACCTATAAAGGAAAACCCATCAGAATCACAGCTGACTTTTCAGCACAAACCCTCAATTCAAGAAGAGCTTGGAATGATGTATTTCAAGCTCTAAAGGAAAATAATTTTCAACCCAGATTGATGTACCCTGCAAAACTATCTTTCAAAATTGATGGAGAAATAAAATACTTTCATGACAAAGAACATCTGAGAAAATTTATGACCACCAAACCAGCACTCCAAAATGTTCTGAAGGACATTCTAGAAAGAGATAGGAACCCCAACAGAAGAAATTCACCAGGCAGGGCAGATAATTAAATAGCAGGAAAGGGGAAATACAAAGAGTGGGAACCAACAACAGGAAAATATCATGACAAGTATAAGTCAATATATATCAGTTTTAACCATCAATGTTAACGGTCTCAATTCACCAATCAAAAGGCACAGACTGGCGAAATGGATCAAGAAGCAAGATCCAACAATATGCTGTATACAAGAAACACATTTAATTCAGAAAGAAATTCATAGACTGAAAGTCAAAGGATGGAAAACAATACTCCATGCCACAGGAACCCAGAAAAAAGCAGGGGTAGCTATTCTTTTTGCAGACAAAGTGAACTTCAAGCCAAGAAGGATTCAGAGAGATAAAGACGGTCATTACATCCTTGTAAAGGGAACAATCCAAGAGGAAGAGATAACGATCATAAATATATATGCGTCAAATACCAATGCACCCAGCTATATAAAACAAGTACTAAAGGACATGAAAAATCAAATAAGCACTAATACAATTATATTGGGAGATCTCAATACTCCACTGTCACAAAAAGACAGATCAACTGGACAGAAAATCAATAATGAAATAGTAGAACTGAACCAAACTTTTGAACAAATGGACTTAGTAGATGTCTACAGAGTGTTCCATCCCACAACATCAGAATACACATTTTTCTCAGCTCCACATGGGACGTTCTCCAAAATAGACCACATACTAGCTCATAAAACCTGCTTAAGTAAATGCAAAGGAATTGAAATTATCCCATGCATATTATCAGACCATAGTGCAATGAAATTGGAAATCAATGGCAAAAGATCTCACAAAAACTCCCTAAACACATGGAAATTAAACAGCACCCTCCTGAACAACCAATGGGTCACAGATGAAATTAAAGAAGAAATTAGACACTTTCTACAACTGAATGATAATGACAGTACAACATACCGGAACTTATGGGATACAATGAAAGCAGTCCTAAGAGGGAAATTTATAGCATTAAATACTTATATTAGGAAAATAGAGCAAGCGCAAATAAACAACTTAAGGGTGAACCTCGAGCTTCTAGAAAAAGAAGAGCAGGTTAAGCCAAAAGCCCGTACAAGGGAGGAAATTATAAAGATCAGAGCAGAAATTAACGTATTGGAGACTAAAAAAACAATACAAAGAATCAATGAAGCAAAAAGTTGGTTCTTTGAAAGAATAAATAAGATTGACAAACCCTTATCCAACCTTATTAAAAAAAGAAAAGAAAAGACTCAAATCCATGCAATTGAAAATGAAAAGGGTGATATCACGACGGACCCTGCAGAAATCCAGAAGATCATCTATACCTATTTTGAAAATTTATATTCTACTAAGATGGAAAATGCAGAAGAAATGGACAGATTCCTAGATTCGTATGAATTACCAAAGCTGAATCAAGAAGATTTAAAAATCCTAAATAAACCAATATCAACCAATGAAATTGAAGATGTAATTAAAAACCTCCCAACAAAGAAAAGTCCAGGCCCTGATGGATTCACTGCCGAATTCTACAAGAAATTTAGAGAAGACCTAACACCCTTACTTCTCAAACTTTTCAATGAAATTGAAAGGGAAGCAATACTCCCAAATTCATTCCTGGAAGCAAGCATTACCCTGATACCAAAACCAGAGAAGGACCCAAGTAAGAAAGAGAACTACAGGCCAATCTCCCTAATGAACATAGATGCAAAAATCCTTAATAAGATACTGGCAAACAGAATCCAACAAATCATCAAGAAGATTATACACCATGACCAAGTTGGATTCATCCCAGGGATGCAGGGATGGTTCAACATACGTAAATCAATAAATGTAATACAGCATATTAACAGAACCAAAGACAAAAATCACATGATCATCTCAATAGATGCAGAAAAAGCTTTTGACAAAGTCCAGCACCTTTTCATGATAAAAACCCTACAGAAAATTGGAATAGAGGGTCTTTATCTCAATCTGGTAAAAGCTATCTATGACAAACCAACAGCCAATATTATACTAAATGGCCAAAAACTGAAAGCCTTCCCTCTAAAATCAGGAACAAGACAAGGATGTCCACTGTCCCCACTCTTATTCAACATAGTTTTGGAAACTTTAGCTAGAGCAATTAGACAAGAGAAAGAAATAAAAGGAATAATGTCAGCGGCGTAGGCGCCTGCCTTGCAAGCGCGAGGGCCCGAGTTCGACTCCCGGATCCCACATACGAAAATGGGCCGGTGATATCGCTCAGTGGCACGGGTGCCTGTTGGCGCGCGAGGTCCTGAGGTTGACCCCCCGGTACCCACCAAAAAAAAAAGGAATAATGATTGGAAAGGAAGAAGTTAAATTATCATTATTTGCAGATGACATGATACTCTACACAGAAGACCCCAAAAACTCCACT
Organism: Erethizon dorsatum; assembly: GCA_028451465.1. Classification (NCBI taxonomy): domain Eukaryota; kingdom Metazoa; phylum Chordata; class Mammalia; order Rodentia; family Erethizontidae; genus Erethizon; species Erethizon dorsatum. Next base: position 20,161,435 of record CM051826.1, read on the forward strand.
AAAAAACTGCTAGATTTAATAAGCAAATTCAGTAGTGTAGCTGGATACAAAGTCAATACTCAAAAGTCAATAGCCTTCCTGTACACAAATAACAAACTTACTGAAAGAGAAATTAGGGAAACAATACCTTTCACAATAACATCCAAAAAAATGAAATACCTAGGAATCAACCTCACGAAGGATGTAAAAGACCTCTATACTGAAAACTACAGTACTCTGAAAAAGGAGATTGAAGAGGATATCAGAAAATGGAAAGATATCCCTTGCTCCTGGATAGGAAGAACCAATATAGTGAAAATGGCCATACTTCCAAAATTGTTATACAGATTTAATGCAATTCCAATCAAAATTCCAACAGCATATCTCACAGAATTAGAGAAAACAATCCTAAAATTCATTTGGAATCAGAAGAGACCTAGAATAGCAAAGGCAATTCTGGGCAACAAAGGCAAGGCAGGGGGCATCACAATCCCCGACTTGAAATTATACTATAAAGCTACTGTGATAAAAACAGTGTGCTACTGGCAAAAAAACAGACCTGAAGATCAATGGAACAGATTAGAAGATGCTGAAACAACCCCAGACATACTAAGCCACCTTATCTTTGACAAAGGTGCCAAACACATTCGCTGGAAGAAAGATAGCCTCTTTAATAAATGGTGCTGGAAAAACTGGCTCTACACATGCCGAAGATTAAAACTAGACCCATATCTTTCACCATGCACTAAACTAAATTCAAAATGGATCAGAGATCTAAATATTAAAACAGAAACACTAAATCTGCTGGAAGGTAGGATAGGTAAAACCCTTGGAGACATTGGTGTAGGCAAAGACTTTATGAATAAAAATTCAACCGCACGGGAACTATCCCAAAGAATCAATAACTGGGATCTCATCTTATTAAAAAGCTTTTGCACAGCAAGAGAAACCACCAACAGAGTGAAGAGACAACCCACAACGTGGGAAAAAATGTTTGCCAGCTGTTCCTCAGACAAAGGATTACTATCGAGAACATATAAAGAACTCAAAAAAATCAGACCTCCCAAATTTAAAGACCCACTCCAAAAATGGGCATCTGAGATGAATACACATTTCTCAGATGAAGAAATACTAATGGCAAATAAATATACAAAAAAATGTGCAACATCACTAGTCATTCGAGAGATGCAAATTAAAACAACACTGAGATACCATCTCACCCCAGAAAGAATGGCTACTATAAAGAAATGAACTAATAACAAATGCTGGAGGGGCTGTGGGGAAAAAGGAACCCTTCTCCACTGTTGGTGGGAGTGTCGACTGGTACAGCCACTGTGGAAGTCAGTGTGGAGATTCCTCAAAAAGCTAGGGTTGGAGGTCCCATTTGACCCAGCTATTCCCCTTCTGGGCATCTTCCCAGAAGAATTAAAAACATCGTACCACAGCGATATATGTGCACCCATGTTTATAGCAGCACAATTTGTAATAGCCAGATCTTGGAAACAACCCAAATGCCCATCAACTGAGGAATGGATAAGAAAGATGTGGTATTTTTATACAATGGAGTACTATTCAGCCATAAAGAAGGATAAACTGGAGACTTTTATAGGTAAATGGATGCAACTCGAGAAAATACTCATAAGTGAAATAAACCAGAAGCACATGTGTAAGCATCGTATTGTCTCTCCAGTATGAGAAACTGAAAGGGTAAATAAGATCCAAAATGTACAATAGACATGGTGAATCAAAAAGAAACTGGTCAAAAGGAAAGAGAGACTGGAATAGGGAAAAGAAAGAAGGGAAAGGGAAAAAAATTGTATATATATATATAAGATGGTTAAGATAGATACACTACCAATTTTACTTAGTTCATTGAAGAGTAAGGTTTGTGCCAATAATGTTTGGACAATTGAATGTTAATGTCTGGTATCCTGAATAACTAACTTAAAGATAGTAATACGTAATGTATTAACCATTGTTATCCTCCTATTATGTTGTTTCGAAAATTTGTTCTTCTTTTGATTTGTTTTGTTTTTTTCTTCTCTTTAAAATAAAAATAAAAAAAAAAAGAATTCTGTTTCACCATTTTAAGAATAACCACTGTAATTATAGGTGGTTTTTTTTTGCTTTATTGTTTTCTTTTATAAATTGTCTATAGTAAGCATAATATTACCTTGATAATCAGAAAAAAAAACAATATGTATGCATTTATTTTCATTTTTAATTTAGCAGCATAACTGTCAAAATTCTTTAATTCCATTGCTTTGCAACTAATTTGCTGTTTGAGCACCAGAGTTAAATGAGGCTATATTTGTATCTGAGCTTGTCTATGTGTAGAGTACATTTCTAATCTTGATTTTTTTTTTTTTTTTTTCCTTTTTTTGAGACGAGGTCTCACTGTGTAGTGCAGGCTGGCCTTGAACTCACTATGGAGCCCAGGCTGGCCTCGAACTTGCAGTGATCCTTCTGCCTCAGCCTCTCCAGTGCTGGGATTATAGGCATGTGCCACCACACCCAGCTGATTTTTTTCTCTTAAAACTGATTTAATGAAGTACATGTATAAAAGTGCCTCATGACTCTCCCAGTTGTCTTTGGAAACCCACCTGGCATTCAGCTCAGTACTGTTTCCACTCTAGATTTATGATGGTTCAAGGCCAATGCCAATGCAACTAGAGTTGACCAAGATAAATAGTGACAGTTGTGGAAGGGGAGATAGGAAGTTTCTTTCCCATCCAAAATATTTCTTTTAACTTGTGAATTTGAAATATTACTTTAAGGAACAACTGCTTTTTTTAGAGTGTACATTTAACAAACATTTATTCCACACTATATAAATACAAGGATGAATAAGACTAGGACTAGGACTAGAAATCTAAGACCACCTGTTCAGTTGTGCATTTTGTGTGTAAGGTGTGCCCAGGTCAAGAGGCAAATGGAGATTAACATCTTGCTCACCAAGCAGTCCACCCTGAATCTGTTGCAGTAGGGTTCTTAGATTTAGATGTGAAAACAGGATGCTAAGTTAAATTTGAATTTCAGAAAAAAATTATTTTTTAGTCGCAGTAGAGCTCATGCAATGGTTGGGACATACCATACCTGTGTCCAAGGACTGATCTGGCAACTCCAGCACTGAAAAAGATATAAAGAAGTACATTTTTGCTCATCGAGGTACTGGGATTTGAGTACAAGGAAGGGGCAAGGTGGCTGCCTTCACCTAGAAGGCCGTTTTCTAATTCATCCATCTAGGAGTTTGTTGTGATTGTTTTCTGATTCATGCAGAAGCTAACGATGTCTCAGTTCAGTGTGGAAGAAAGATGTGAAAACAGGATGCATGTACATAGTTTGCTTTCGTACACTAATTGGTTTCAGTGGAGTATAAAGGAAACTGTGGCCCATTTTACCTACCAGTGTTTCACAAACAGTAATTTTTGATCCTGATCTTGATTGGCAAGTAAAAGGAAGATGTAATTAGAGCTGTCTTTCCACACTAAGGAATCCCAGCTCTGTAGCAACAGACAGTGAAAGGTACGCCTATGCCCAATTAGCAAATTCTGTTATTTTCATAAAAAGTGACACACATGGGCCTAAAGATATTTTGTGTATAGTTATTTATCTTAGGCTTCATATGGTATATTAATTTTCACTGGAGGGAAGAAAGGGACTTCATTTTTTTCCTGAAGCGTAACTTCTTAAAATATCAAATGCTACCTGCCCCGCCCCCGGAAAAAAAAGTGAACTGGGCATGGTGGCGCATGCTGTAATCCCAGCACTTGAAGGCTGAGGCAAGAGGATTGCCATGAGTTCTAGGCCAGCCTGGGCTACATAGTGAGTTCAAGACTAGCCTGAACTATATATAGCGAGACCCTGTCTCAAAACAAACAAACAAAAAAAAAATCAAATGCTGTTATACTTTGGTTTAGTGTCTGAAGCAAATATACTGTTAATGAATATTAGTGAATAAGAATCATCGTTATGAATTGCAGATTCTTCTAGTAAGTGTAGCACTTAGTAAGGGGCTATTGGAATGTATAAAGGCTCTGCCAGGGCAGTCATTAGGGAGGCCTTGTGTACCCCATCTATTGAGTATTTTGTACCTTTTTCTTTTTTTAATGGTTTTGCTGTTAACTCTCACTTTCAGAATACAAGTGAGTTAGGCTGGTCTGCCTGCCTGTAACAATTCCTTCTTCTAGTTTGCTGTTTCCATCTCTGTGAATTAAGGGCAGCCACCAGATCATAAATGTTTATAGAATGAGAGCAGCTGGACTGTGGTGACAGCTAGAGAAACTTTCCTGTGAGCAGAGTCATATTATGGCCTTGTGGGCCCCTTTATCCATGAAAAAAATATGTAAAATTATATTTTCTGACTGTTGATATAAAGATGAATGTATTACTGTAATATATTAAAAGATTTTCTTCAACCTAAAAAAAATTTTCCCCTTAACTTTGAAAGAAATTAGATAGGGTGTTTTCATGGCCTCTCCTCAAAGTCTTAAGGGTCCTAGGCACTGTGCCTAATAGGTTGCTGAGTAAAGCTGCGTTTGTTTTTTCAGTTCTAGAAGTTAGAGAGTTTTACTTATTTCTTTGTTCTTGTCTCTGTTTTGGATAAGTGAAGTTGTTTAGCAAGTTGGTTCCCTGATAAGTGAGGTACACGTCAAATCCATGTTCTGAAAGGTTGGAGCCTAAAGGAGTAGGGATAAATGAGAACAGAGTATGGAAAGAATTACACACTGGCAGAAAACCCTTGAAACCATTGTAATACAGAGAAATGCTATGAATAAAAACCAGAGATAGAAATTAAATTATAAAGAGTAGTGACCTGATCAGAGCACAGGGATTAATTTAGGGACTACCAAGCCAAAAGCTGAGATAGGGAAAAACCTGTGGGTACAGAATTAGGGAGTAACTTTATAGTTAATCATTGGTCATCTAAGTTGTTTCTAATGAGAGAAAGCCCCTCCAAAATAGTTCCTTTTGGCATTAAGAATACTGTGGTATCGTCAGTACAATTTTTATTTTCTTCATTTCTTTAATTTCCTTTTCTCCTAAGTGCTCAAAGGTCATCATTTCTAGGTGATATAGCTTCCAAACTCATAATTAAGAGACCAGCTATTGCTGATACTAGTTTAAAATTGCACACAGTAGAGCATTTGCCTGCATGCACGAGGCCCTGGGTTTGATCCCCAGCACCAAAAAATTGGTAAATAAATAAAATAAAATCACACATATAAAAACAGTGGACAGGAAAGCATAGTGAAAATATGACCAATCCCTAAACTCCAGTTTCAGTCCCCAAGATCCAAGATCCTCAGATCACTTCATCTCACCCCAAGTACAGCTACAAAACAAGAGAAAGAGAGGGAAGGGAAAAGGAGGCAATCTTTAAGAGCTATTTCACATATAAAATTTGATGATTCTGTGTCTTTTCAACAAATCAGTAGTAAATATTCTTTAATATCACAAAGAATCTGCTTTTGCCTATCATGTATTTAAAATTATTTGGGTTGAAGTTTCTCATTTCATTTCCCGTCTGCATCGTGAATTCTCCCCTTTTGTTCTCTGTTGTCCTAGTAGCATCAGGAGGATGGTTACAAAGAGCTAGACTAAGAATTTGCCTCAGGGTAAAATCTAATGGCAAGTTTAAGTGTAGTTGTCTGCCTAGTTGTAGCATGATTTATTCAAAACATCCTTCCTTAGGTATTCAACTTAAACATTTAACTGGGGAGAGACAGACAGACACAACAGCTACAGACTTTTGAGCAAGAAGACTCAGAAGGCAGGCAAGACATGCAGAGAAGCCCCATTCTTCCCTCTCACTATCCTGGTTGTTGTTTTTTGTGGTGCCAGGGATGGAACCCAGGGCCTAGTGCAGGTTAAGCAAGTGCTCTACCACTGAGCTATGTCCCCAGCCCCCTCCTGGTTGTTTTTAAGGATGATCTATTTCCTTGGTTTAGAGAAACCAGAAATTGTAGGAGAGGGTTAATAAAACTTGTTAACTCACTATGCTAAATTAGTGTGACTCTTATCTCTCCTCTGCCAGAGAAGCCTGTATTATGCAATCAGTAGCTAATAAACTGACTAAAAAGAAGAGAGATAACAGCATTTGGCATCAACTTATATTGCAAATGAAGCACACAAGCCAGCCGTTCTAGAATATATTCTTTAAAACTTATTACCACTGTCAGAGCATGCAACACTAGGACTTGCGAGTAAAGGTTCTGCGAAATGGTAGTTATTTTCCAGTTAAACACTTGGTATACCATGCATTTTTATAGGGCTGGAAGAGAGAATGTAACAATGGAGGAATATCTGCTACCCTCTAAACCTGCACTGGGATCATCATCCACTTAATACATATGTATTAACTTCGCAGTTTGTGTTAGGTACTATGCTAGCTATGGACACATCAGTAAAACCAAATAGCGTAAGTCCTGGCTTCATGAAGGAAGACCTGCAAGAAATACAGTAAATAAGTAAATACAGGAGTGAGCCAAGTACATAGTATATTAAAAGGTAATTCTTACTATGGGGTAAAGAGCAGGACAAAGGGAAAGGAAGAGTAGGGAGGTTTGGGGGTATCTGCAGTTTTAAAGGGAAAGATATTGAGTAGGCCTGTAAAAAGCTGACATTCAAGCAAGTCTTTGACAAAGGGAAGCTCATTTGGACATGTAAGGGAAGATCATTCCAGGCAAAAGGTTCATATGAGAATCTGCTGTGTGCCAGGCACACTGGGCTAAGTATTGGAGGAATACGAGGAATGAGACATAGTTCCTACCCCCAGGGACTGGACAGACTAGAAACTAGATTCATGCTTGTAAGTAAATGCAGTGAAGCACTATGGTCAGGTATAAATAATACAAGCTAAGTAAAAATATGGGAAATTCCCATAGCAAGAATAGAGCCAGAATACGTGATGCAAGAAAGCACCTCCTGCTAAGAAAGCTTCCTCTGACCTCTGCTCTGAACTGATTTCTCCCTCAGAAGTCTGCCTCACACTGAGACCCCTTGTGCCCCCACTGCCTTGTTTGGACTTGCGACTCCATGGGGGGTGGTGACCCAAGCCTTCAGGTTTCCTCTGGGCCACACCATTGCACTAGTTAGTCTGAAGATTGGTCCTCTCATCTTGCCTAGCAAAGAACAAACCTTAGCCTTCTAGGAGAATGTACTCTCTGTTTCTCCTACTGCCAGTTCCATGCATTTTTGGGAAGAGGATTCTCAGGTGTGCCCATTATAGATCCTAGCATCCTACATGGAGGATGATTTTTCAGGTTTCTCTCAAGACTACCCTTCAGACTCCTGCTGCTTTTCATTCTTGCCTCTTCTGACACTGATAGCAAAGAGTCCCCTCCCCCTAGCATTCTTTACCTCATGCTCTGCCTTACAAGTAGGTAGAATTTTTTTAAGTCCCTTTTTTATGGTTGAGGAAGATGCTGAGAAGTTTAATAATCTACCCCAAATCACACTGCAGTGAATGTTGGGAGCCTGTACTTTCCCTACTGCACCAAGCCACATGTCCATCAAGATTCTTGCCTCTCCTCCATTGCTTTCTGTCCCCCACCCACCCAGGCTTGCCTTAAAGGACCTCATAGGCATAAGTTGTTGGTTACAAGGTACGGCATCTTTCCTGAGGATGCTCACTCTTAGAACTGGCATGGTGTCGATGCAGTAGCTTTCTCCCAGGCCACAAGATGGGGCATCCTGCAGGCAGCTGCCAAGATCCTCTTTCTCTCCACAGTTCTTTCTCCTCAAGAACCTTCTTTGTTTACTGTTGCGTTTTATATTAAATCTCCTTCCTTAGTTTAGCATCCTGAGTTTTCCTTTATTGGCTGCTTTCTCATCTCTCCAAGAGACTTTGTTTTCAGCCCTTGGTGTTCTGGCTCAGATGCGGCCACCACCCACATAGGATTTAGTAGCATTAGAGACCTGGCCTGCTCCTCAAGGGCCTTGCCAGTACTCCTCTTTGCCAGTGGTGTTGCAGTACTGCAGGTCTCTTGCTAGATAAACCCACTTCAGGTGACTTCACAGGCTGTGTCCCAGAGTGTCATTATTGCTTTGTATTTACTGGTGTGCAACGCGGTAGTGGCCCCTAAATACTTACTTGTGAATTGTCCAGCCTAAATTGTAATCACTTTGAAACCGTAAACTAAATCTTACAATTCCATAAATATCTAAAAAGCGTAAATTCTTGTTAATGCTCTGATTGGCTAGTGTCAGTTTCATTTTTTTACTTACTAGTTTATAAAATTCTTAATACTCACATTTTTCACTCTCATCTGCACAAACATAAAATTCCGATAATCAGAAAATTAAGGCCCACAGCACACAGCATTTTTGAGCTGCACTTTAAAACTCACTTCTTAATCCATTTCAGCGTTTCCAATTGTTCACAGCTAATTCTTCTTACCAAGGATGTATTACACTTGCTCAGCATTGAATGATACGGAAAGAATGGCCTTTCTTTCCTGCATAACTGACTTTACTTTTTGTTCATAGGTTGAAATCAGCCCTTCCATTTCACTGCAGTGTTATATTGGTGGCATTTTTTATTTAGGGGGAAAAAGCTTTCTTCCACATGAACTTTTGTTACAAATCAGTTTATTGGGGCCAATCAATGGGCAAGACCTATGAAAGGGTGTGGATTATCTGGTTGGTCCTTTGTGTGACAAAAGGCTTAGATGCTGCTTAGTACTTGGCTCATTCTTCATCATATAAAGAAGTGGTTTTTTTGAAGGATCAACACCTGACTGAGCCCTGCCTTTTTCATGGTAATGTTTTCACCTGAGTTGCTTCTTATGGCACTAAGAATTAGTTAACTAATACTTATTTAACCTTGGAACAATGTTTATCATAATCCGATTGGCAGATAGTCATTTTATTTAGGCCTTTTCTTTATAGTGTCAGGACCAGCAACTCTTAGTAAGAGTATGCTGGGAGCAATTTTTGGTTTGTTTGTTTGTTTGTTTGTTTGTTTGTTTTGCCTCAAATGGGTTATTACTCCACTTTTTTTCTTTCCGTTAAGGGGCATATTTGGGGACTATGGACTTAAGACCAGTAGCCACACATTAACAAGATGTATTTTCCCTCTTGGGTTGAATTCATTTCTTTTTAAAGCTGCACCCCCATTTCATGCTGCTGGCAGCTTTTCCCTCCAGAAGCTATCTAGCATGATTTGTTACATTAATATTCAGTACTGGGTTTTTCATGAAAAATCTTCCATATGAGCATTACCACATTAATATACAAAATGATCCAGCACAATTTAATTATTCAGTAATGTTTTTCAGTGTTTTTTTCAAGATGATGCTTTGCAAGTCAAGGCCTGAACTTGCCTGGGTCATGGCCTCTTTGCAGTGTTTGCAGTCTTGTTAAACAAGAAGAAAAGCAAAACATAAATTAGCATCTCCATTATAAGTTGCTCTGCATTTCCCAATCTGTCAACACTTTGAAGAGTATAGTCATTGTTAAACTATAAGAGAAGGTAGTTTTAAAGTCCAGTTTTCTATAATGAGCCAGGAGTTTCTTCCCCAGTGCCATTTGTCTAGAGCCAGTGTCCTCCATGAGAAAGGAGCAAGATGAAGGAGTTTGAATGATAGGCTGTGGGACATTAAAAACCTAAGGAAAGGGCCGGTGAGATGGCTCAGCGGCATAATCGCCTGCCTGGCAAGCGCGAGGGCCCGAGTTCGACTCCCGGATCCCACATACGAAAAAGGGGCCGGTGATATTGCTCAGCGGCACGGGCACCTGCGGGCGCGCGAGGTCCTGAGGTCGACCCCCCGGTACCCACAAAAAAAAAAAAAAACCTAAGGAAAAAGAGAAATAACAGCTAACTTTAATTGTAGTGAGCCAGAAGGCCAGAGCAGGAGAATCCCTAAGCCCAGGAGTTCAGGATCAGCCTGGGCAAAATAGAGAGATTGTGTCTCAAAAATAATGGTGAGGGCTGGTGAGATGGCCCAGTGGCGTAAGTGCCTGCCTGGCAAGTGCGAGGTCCTGAGTTAGACTCCCAGTACCTACATAAAGGAAAAAAAGGGGCTGGTGATATCGCTCAGTGGCACAAGTGCCTGTTGGCAAGCGTGAGGTCCTGAGTTCGACTCCTGGTATCCACATAAAAAAAAAAAATGGTGATGGTGGTGGTGGTGGTGGTAATGAGAGTGTGCCAGCATGTGTGGCCTTTGGCATTGATTAGCCTTCAGGGATATGTTCTCAAGTTTACCATTAGAATTTAGTGTTTGAAAAAATACTTTTGATATCAGGTGTGGTAGTGCACGCCTATAGTACCAGCACCCTGGAAGGCTGAGGCAAGAGGATCATAAGTTCAAGCCCAACCTAGGCATCTTAGCAAGACCCTGTCTCAGAATAATATGTTAATATTTACATTTACATTAATATTTACATTTATACTAATATGTAAATGTACCAATTCTCCACATTGAATGTACTTATTATATATCACAAACTTATACTAATAAAAAAATGGTAAGATACTTTAAAAGGTCTAGAGGTATAGCTCAGTGTGAGGCCCTGATTTTAATCCCCAGTACTGCCCCCACAAAAAAACCTCTTGAATATAAAAGCATCATTTTTTATTGCAGTACAAATGTATATATCTTTTCATGTTTGTAATTACCTCAACACCTCAGCTTTTATTTTGTTATTTTGCCTTTGGACTTATGTATCTGTGTCCTTTCTGGTTTAGAATATCCTTCCCCCTCCTTCATCTTCCTCATTGGCCCACTCGTTCCTCAAGACTTAACTCAGATCCTGTCCCCTCCATAGAAAGAAGCTTTCTCTGCTATATGTTTCTTCTCTCTACCTGACATCCTTGTACATAATATCTCTGCCTTTCTATATTACATTGTGATTTTCTCCTTTGTATCCATCTTTCTATATATGAGGTCATTCTATATTCATCTAGGAATTTGCTAAATGTCTGCTTATAAGCATTTGATTTTTAGCTAGTTTATTGAATAGTAAAACCTTTAATCTGCATACTTCCTTTAATCCAGGCATACTTACATCCCAGTCACCTGTTACGCCAGTAGCTGATTGTACCAGAGAGTCTGGACTTTGTTTCTTATAGGACTTTGTTTATGGTAATGCATTGTTCATTCTGGGCACATAGGTGGACAAAAATAATGAATAAGATTGAGAAGAATTAGTATGCCTTATTGACAGTTGTTGGTATAATGTTTATAGAACCCAAATCAAAGTTATTTTGGCACTTGATCTTGAATTTCTTAAAATCTTTATTTGTTACCATATTAATATTCTTGTCCTGAGTTCCTAAGATCCACGAATACGTTTGATTATATTAATCTATGGACAGACTTTGTATCATAAATATAGTGACTTAAAACCTATTCCCCTTCCATTTCCCATGTAAACTTTTTAAGATGTGTTTTTCTTCATGAATTTGTGTATCCTCCTTGTGCAGGGGCCATGCTAACTGTATTTTTCCAATTTTAGTATATGTGCTGCTGAACCGAGCACTGTGTTTTTCTTCATAAAGAGAGGTGGTATATGATTTGAGTCCGGATTTGGTCTCCAGTCTTGGCTCCATCATTTATTAGTTAGTTGACCTTGAACAAATCACTTACATCTGTGAGACTTAATAACTTCATCTATAAAATGGAAATAGGCCTGGTATTTAATTCTCATGATTATAGTGAAGATTAAGTAAGAGACTGATATGGAACAGGTACCATACTGCAAATAGGATTAAGTTGAAGACTTTATATTAAATAGTGAGCTATTTGGACCCCTGACTTCATCACCTCCCAGTGTGCTGGCATATTGGCTTTATAGCCCGCCGGATGGAGATTGGAAGAGTCTTCTCTGGGAAAAATTTATACATACGGACCTTTGAGGAAACCCCCATAGTCAGCCAAATCTTACCTATGCCGTAGTGAAGCCTTCAAACAATTTCCTGTTGTTAGTTTAACTCTTAAGTATGAATAGTCATTCAGTCATTACCCACTTGAGGAAAGCTTCCATTAAGCAAATAGAAAAAGAAACTCAGAAGAAATAGACAAAGCAGAGAACTAAAGAAAACATTTTTTAAAATTTTATATTCACAGAGATCTAAAGTAAGATACAGTAGATATATTGATCTTTGAAATATAATAGGTTGTGTGGCTGGGGTTATGGCTCAGGTGTAGAGCATTTGCCTCACATCGATGGGGCCCTGAGTTGATCCCCAGCCTGACACAAAAAAGGGGGAAAAAAAGAGCTAGATGTGGTGGCACGAGACCTATTATTCCACCACTTGGGAGGCTGAGGCAGGAGGATAGCCTCAAGTTCGAGACCAGCCTGGGCTACATAGTGAGTTCAAGGCCATCTCAAACTATACAAGACCCTATCTGAAACAAATCAAAACCCTGTCTCAAAAAGGAAAAATAAAAAACACCTGTTCAACGTAGTACTCACAACATTAGCCACAGCAGTCAGTCAAGAGAAAGAAATAAAAAGCATATGTATAAGAAAGGAAGAAGTCAAATTATCATTATTTGCAGATGACATGATCCTCTATAAAAGACCCAAAGAATTCCACCAAAAGACTCATAGAATTAATAAACAAGTTAAGTAGCATAGCAGAATACAAAGTCAACACACTAAAATCAATAGTGTTCCTGTACAGCAATAATAAACTCGAGAAAGAAATTAGGGAAATAATAACATTCACAATAGCATCAAGAAGAATTAAACAACTAGGACTTAACCTAAGCAAGGAAGTGAAAGACCTCTACAACCAAAACTACAGTACAGGGGGCCGGGTATTTAGCTCAGTGGCACAGCGCCTGCCTGGCAAGCGTAAGGTCCTGAGTTCGATTCCCAGTACCCCCCCCAAAAAAAAAAGAAAAATAAAAAAAACCTCCAGTACAGTAAGTCCCCAACTTAGGAATGAGTTCTGTTCCAGGAGAATATTCGTAAATCAGATTCATTCGTAAGTCTGACAGGTAAATCTAAACACCTTTGACACAGATATACAGTGTGTATTGCTTTGTGCTTCCTAGCAGTTCCTTGCACACCACCACTGCTTTTCCTCTTGCTCCCGGACATCCTGGGCTGTGATTGAGCCCTGCTCTGTTGTATACCATTACACTGTGCCGTAAGCACACAGCAGCATGACTGTGACAGTGGCCGGCAGACACATGAGCTACTTCCACAATTTGTTCACATCTATGAATGTTTGTAATGCAAGGTCTGTTCATATCTGTGAAAGTTTGCAACTCAAATGTTCATAAGTCAGAGACTTAATGTACTCTGGAAGAGGAGATTGGAGAGGATATCAGAAAATGAAAGATGTCCCGTTTCTGGATAGGCAGAACAAATATTGTCAAAATGACCATACTTCCAAAATTGATATACAGATTTAACACAAGCACGGTCAGAATACCAATAGCATTCCTCACAGAGAAAACAGTCCTACCATTCGTATGGAAGCAGAAGAAACCCAGAATAGCAAAAGCAAACCTGGGCAAAAAGAGTAAAGGAGGAGGTATCACAATATCTGATTTCAAGTTACACTACAAAGCAACAGTGGTAAAAACAGCATGGAGCCAGTCATGGTGGTGCATGCCTATAATCCCATCACGTGGGAAGCAGAGGCAGGAGGATCACCATGAGTTCAAGGCCAGCTGAACTACATAGCAAGACCCTGTCTCAGAAGGAAAAAAAAAGCATGGTGCTGTCACAAAAACAGACAGGTGGATCAGTGGAATAGAATAGAGGATAGAGAAACATCCCCAGACACATTCAGTTATTTGATCTAAGACAAAGGAGCCAAAACCATATGTTGGAGGAAAGATAGCATAGCTTCTTTAACAAATGGTGTTGGAAAACTGGCTGTCTACCTCTCACCAAAATAGATCAATGATCTAAACATTAAAACAGAAAGAGTGAACCTAGAAAAAGATAAAATAGGTAAAACACTTGAAATCACAGATGTAGGCAAAGCCTTTCTGAACAGAACTCCAGTTGCACAAGAAATAACAGCAAGAATCAACAAATTGGATTATATCAAATTAAAAAGCTTCTGTACATCAAAGGAAATAATCATCAGAGTGAAGAGACATCCTACAGAATGGGAACATTTTTTGCCAACTATTCCTCAGACAGAGCACTAATATCTAGACTATATTAAGGATTCAAGGGGCCGGTGAGAGGCTCCTGAGATCGACCCCCGGTACCCACAAAAAATAAATAAATAAAAAAGTATTCAAGGGCTGGTGATACAGCTCAGTGGCATAAGTGCCTGCCTGGCAAGCAAAAGGTCCTGAGTTCGACTCCCAGTACCCACATATGAAAAAAAGGGCTGGTGATATCGCTTAGCAACATGGGTGTCTGCTGGCACACGAGGTCCTGAGTTCAACCCCCTGTACCCACAAAAAAAAAAAAAAAAGACCACCAATCAAAAAATGGGCAGGTGAAATGAGTAGATGCTTCTCAGAAGTAGTATAAATGGCCATCCTGGCCATTGGAAAAATACAAATTAAAACAACACTACGATTTCATCTTACACCAGAAAGATTGGCAATCATCAAGAAATTAAACAGGTGTGGTGGCTCATGCCTGTAATCCCAGCACTGGGGAGGCTGAGGCAGGAGGATCGCCTGGAGTTTAAGGCAGCCTGAACTACACAGCAAGACCCTGTCTCAAAAAAAAAAAAAAAGAAAGAAAGAAAGAAAAAAAGAGAGTCAGAAATCAGAAGGCACATCTTCTAGCCAGCAGCACTGAAAATTAAAAGACAGTAAAGACATTAAAAACAACACCTTCAAAAGTATGAGAGGAAAGTTCGTTCTGACCTTATTCTGTATACCTAATCAAACTATTATGGATAGGATAGTAGACACAGAGTTAAGGATAGAGTAAAAACATTCCAGACATGCAAGGTCTTTAAAATCTTGCCTTCCTTTCTGAGGAAGCTTTTAGGTATATGCACCTCAGAAAAGAAAGGAAGGAAGGATGGACGGAAGGAAGGAAGGGGACAAGAAAACAAATGAAAAAGAAGGTGGGGATACTGGGGAATCTTACGTTGTTAAGGAGGGAAGTTCTACAACTGTCTGTGTAGCAGGCAGGCCTAGGAAGTGGTCAGCTCAAACTATGAAGACAGAGGCCCCAGGAAGGGAATATCTTCAAGAAAAACCCAAACTTCAAATTACCTAATTAGTCGAATATATTGAAAGGAATTTCATGGTTATATTTTTGGGGGATGAACAAAGTGGGAAAAGGCAATTACTAACTCTATTAAAAAAGAAAATGTTGCCTAAGAAAGGAAATTTAATAGTACTCTACGTAGATTAGTTGTTAATCATATTTACAGAATCATAATAGTGAACATAGATCTAACTAAACACTGCACAAGAACTCCACTGGAAGGATGAGAAAAGGGGCTTACTGTGGGAGGAGTCCCACCAAATTAGATGTACATCCCCATCTTCTATAGTAAGAAGTCAATAAATAATATTTAGTAACAATCTAAAAACAGTGCTTTCATGGTGATACGTGCATACCTCTTTATATGAGCACAATTTATCACAGCTAAGTCTTGGAAATGGCCTGTATGTCTATCAGCACATGAATGGATAAAGAAAGTGTTGTATTTATACATAATGGAGTACCAGTCTGTCATAAAGAAAGATAAATTTGGTCATCTGTAGGAAAATGAATGCACTTTGAGACCATAATGTTAAATAAAATAAATCAGACACAGTTTAAATATCACATGGTTCCTCTTAGATGAGAAACCCAAAATATAAGGAGTAAAATAAAAGCTAGATAATAGGAAATAGGGAGATAGGTCTTTTATTAAAAGGGAAGGAAGGACCAAGAGATGGGAGGAGGGTAAAAGAAGGTGTGAATGTATATGTAACAACTTCCCCACAAGGAATGTGATGATTATGTACTATACACATGTACTAATAAAAAATTGAAAATAAATAAAGATAATACTGTAACCTTATTTGAAAATATGGAAGTAAATGCAAGGAGAAAGCTAAGAGAAGCTGGGCATGGTGGCACATGTATGTAATCCCAGCACTTGGGAAGCTGAGGCAGGAGGATCACTGCAAGTTCAAGGCCAGCCTGGGCTCCATAGTGAGTTCAAGGCCAGTCTGAACTACACAGTTGAGACCCTGTCTCAAAAAACAAAAAAACAGAAGAAGAAGAAAGCTATTGCCTCTGGAGAGGGAATTAGGAATGGTAGCATAAGCTTGGCATAATTTTTAAACATTTTTCATATATTTTTTGTAAAATATAATGAAATTTTAAAATATAAGATAATTAGGTAAGACAACCTATGCATTTCACAGTTAAGTATTATATAAATTTGAACTATTACTAGCCTGCTCTTTCTAGAAATTATAAGAAAGCCTTGTAAGCTGGCAATATGGGCTTTCCTTCCATTCATTTTTTTCCTCAGTTCCCACATACATATGCCACGTCGGCTCTGAAGAAGGAATTATAGACATATTCTTCAGTGTCTATTTATATATCGCTCTGATTTAGTGATCCATTATTTTCTGATGTGAATGAGAAGGTATTTACATGTTGCCACTTTCTGATTCATATTGTGGATACTTTTTTTTTTTTTTAGATTTTCCTGAGGAAAATCCTGATGTTTTTCTTCTCTTTTGCCTAATCATTTGCATTTATACAATTAGATGAAGGGGTTCTGCATGTTTTGTTCAACCTTACTACAGTTTCCTAATTAGTCTTGTTCTGTTCCTTTTTAACACATTTTCTTTCTATGATCAGGGCCGCAAGCTTCTTATCATTGGGACCACTAGCCGCAAAGATGTCCTTCAGGAAATGGAAATGCTTAATGCTTTCAGCACCACCATCCATGTCCCCAATATTGCCACAGGAGAGCAGCTGTTGGAAGCTTTAGAGGTGAAAATGAGTCAATGGGTTGCACACTGTTTACTGTTTATAAGAAGGGAGTTGAGGCTGGAGATAATGCTGAGGGGTACACAGCTGTTGCATCTGGTGTTTGGTTTCTCAGTTAACCTAGAACATGGGGTTTTACCTCCAGATAGTTTTAGGAATCAGAGGAAGAGTACAGGTGACAGTGCAGTCACTAGTTTTCCATTCCTTGGTGTAGATAGCACACAAACTGCCAGGAATGAATTACTCTGCTCAGCATGCATAGAATGCATGTAGATTACATGGACCAAGAACTTGGATGGGTGAAGAAGGTACAAGGTTGGAGGGCAAGGTAATCACTGCGTAGAAAAATTGGTTATTCAAAGTGTCTGGGGGGCTGGTGAGATGGCTCAGCGGCGTAAGCGTCTGCCTTGCAAGTGCGAGGGCCCGAGTTCAACTCCTGGAACCCACATGCGAAAAAAGGGCCGGTGATATCGCTCAGTGGCACAGGCACCTGCTGGCGCGCGAGGTCCAGAGGTCGACCCCCGGTACCCACAAAAAAAAAAAAGTGTCCGTCAGCACATTTCCTTGCATTAAGTAAATTGGAACAATGATTAAAGCCTTAGAAACTTCAAAAAAGGTACAGAAATAAAAGGAACATTACCAACAACGTGGAATGTAGTAATGTAGAAATGTTTTCATAGCTGGATACGGTGACATACCTGTAGTCCCAGCTATTTGTGAGGCTGAGGTGGGAGGATACCTTGAGGCCAGGAGTTCAAGACCAGCCTGGGCAACATAGTAAAACATCATTTCAAAAAAAAAGAGGGGATGGGGAATGTTTTCCTAAATTTCTTGTTTAAAAAGATGTTCTTCAGTAAACTTGATTAATATTAATGTACACAAATGAATTGAGAGCTGTTAGAAAATATGATCTAATGTGTTGTTCAGCATGTAGTCAGAAAGGCATCCTAAAGTCCTTACAACCTATAGAGTTGGTGTGTGTGTGCTCCCAACAAAATATAGAAATTTTCTGTATGATAAATGTTTCTAGGTTACCTGTTTGAACAGCTTATGTGGCAGGGTTAGGTAGGAGAATTAAATTTAGTCTGCTTTGACACATACAGATTATTCCTAGAAAGGAATGTTAAAAAATTTAACTTGTATTTATTATAGATTGGAACCATTTTTCCCTAGCAAATATATCTCTAAATTATAATGGAGGTCCATATGAAAACAGCGTGTAAGATACGAATTTTCACTTTCCTGATTGTATCTAATGGTTTTAGGTAGGTCAGACTGGATTTTAAAATACAAGGGAATCTCGTCAGTTTAAGCCAGTAGGCAGCTTAACTGAGTGAGGTAGCTTTTACCACTGTTCTCTTAAGGTTAATGTGAGAACTAACTAATGTTGTTAATGTACTTACTGCAAAAGTGCTTTCATTATTGCTTATTGTTTCTGCAGCTTCTGGGCAACTTCAAGGATAAGGAACGTACCACAATAGCACAACAAGTCAAAGGGAAGAAAGTCTGGATAGGAATCAAAAAGTTGCTAATGTTGATCGAGATGTCCCTGCAGGTAAGGTCTTCCTTCTCTGCATGATTCAGGCATAGAAATTTCACGATACACCAACAAGTTTTAATATTTTCTTTGCTTAAATTTTAATTAATTTGTTACAATTCTTACATTATTTCTAAACTCAAATTAGTATTAGTAGCCTGCTTCTAAGATCAAACAATGACTTAATTCTTTTCTTTCTCATGTCGTAAAATCCAAAAATAGAAGAAAATATTATAAAGTTACTTTTAGTTTTAATTTAGGGAATCACTAGATCTTGAAACCAGAAAGGACTTCAAAGAACAATTGTTTAGCTGCCCCCTTGTTTTAGAGCTGCAAGTATTGTGTGTCCAACAAGTTATCAGTGAATTAGCAAATTTCACATAGGCAGTTATGATGGAAAAGGGACAGTATTGTCCATCAGAGGTCAGTAAGTTAGTGTACATACACCAGAGGAGGTCTGGGAGACTGCCGTAAGGGACTGATTAACTGAGTTATAGACTAGACTTGGGCTTTATGTATTGTCCCCTTACTGGCCTCCTAGAAATTTCTTTCAAATTACTATAGCATTAAACCATCCAAGATCTCATAGAAGACTAAGCTTGCTGCCTGAGAAGAGACAGATGAAACTTCTTCGGGACTTTCTTGATCTGTTGGCAACTTACCTTTCCTCTTTTTGGACTCCATGCCTCCGTGTACCAATCCTGTATCTTCTGGTCCTCATTTGAGATACTAAATAAGTATATCCCTACCAACCTTTGTGAGTTCAAACAACATGGCTCTCACTATCCACAGGTCCTGGAACAGAGCCAGACACATAGTAGGGTGCTCAGTAAATTTTTATTGAATGAATGAATGAATCCTAGACTTGGATGGGCAGTAAAGCATTGTACATTGCTGAGTAGTTCTCCCCTGTGGCCAGTGTGAGTGGTGAGGGGTCAAAGAGGAAGTTCAAGCAGTTACGGTTACATCTGAAAGAGGCTCTTAAACCAGTCACAGAATTAAACCATGAAGTGAATACTTTTTAACCCTTTCTGGAAAACTTAAATAACATTTTTGTAGTTTTCAAAAACCTCAGTCTGCTGAACTGTCTATTTATTTATTTTCCATTATGAGCAATAAATTAGTCACAGACAAAGCACTTTGCTTAGGCTTATTTTTGATAAAGGTGCACATACAGGTGCATTGGCTCCTTCCTTGAGAAAAAGATAAATCTGTCAGAAAGTCAGCTCTAGTCTTGTTCTTCTAGTTTCAGCACAATTTTTTTTCAATAATTGCACAGAAGAAACTATGTGGGTTTTTCTCTCCAACCTCTTCCCTTCCTCTTCCTTTGATGCCTGCAGGTCAGTGAGGAAGGTAATGCCTCTTATATATGTGGGGTAGAAAGAGAGACAAGCACTCAGACCTAATCTTGAGCGACTGACACTTCATAGGCCTCTGAGTTTGAACCCCTTCATGTCAAATGGATTCTGTGCAGCTGAGTGGCTTCTCTTTAGATCTGCCTTACAGAGACTGAGCCCAAGTGACGAGGCATGTAGTTTAGCAGAATGTAAGTCATGTTCCGTCTCTGTTCACCGTACACGATTCTGTTAAAACTTGCACAGTGCTGAGGATCTGCTCTGACTGGATGTCACCTGAGGGAATAAAGTCATTTATCTAGATTACTTTTTTCCTCCCTTTCTCTTGACTTTTAATTCCATAGCTACAGGCAAGTCAGTAAGTCGTTGCTCACACATATTAAATATATTTAATGGGCAAAGACCTGCAAGTACTGACTACAACTGAGCTCCAGCCAGTTCCATTTTTTAAAAAGAACTTGACAATTGATTCATATGTAATTCTATTCCCAAAGAGGAAAAAGCTTTCTTTTGTTAGCTGTTCATACCTTTTCTTAGTTCTTTGTAGCCTGACCTCTTAACTTTGATACATTTAAAACTTATGTTCGGGCCGGTGAGACGGCTCAGCAGCTTAAGCGCCTGCCTTGCAAGCGCGAAGGCCCGAGTTCGACTCCCGGAACCCACATACGAAAAAGGGGCCGGTGATATCGCTCAGCGGCACAGGTGCCTGTTGGCGCGTGAGGTCCTGAGGTCGTCCCCCCGGTACCCACAAAAAAAAAAAAAAAAAAAAAAAAAAAAAAACTTATGTTCAATGTTTTTCTGGGGTGGAAGAGAAAAAAAATCTTTAAAAAGTAGTAATAAAGTGGTTGGAGTAGGGAATCCAGTTGCACACTCACCCACAGCTGCATTTAGCATCTGAAAGCTGTTCCTGGAGGGCAGGGAGTTCCCTCCTGGAAACAGAGCTCTACCCTAGAACATGTTTTAAAAGTAAGGTGTGTTTCTTACAATAAAAATTAATCTTAATGAATTAAAGATATTTTTAATGATGGTTTTCTAGATAACTTCACATCTATGGTAGACCAATGAGCATAAAATATATTTTAACAAACTAATATAAATATGAATATAGAATGAAAATCGAGAGCGATAATAACCTGAACCAAGCACCTGAATCAACCCCATCTTTTCTTAGATCCATAATATTGTCATAGAGTTCCAGTTACCCAGAGAACATACCAGAATCTGCAGCACTCTTCACTGTTTTCTTTGCAGTGCAACTTCTCCATTCATTGCAAAGAAAAGACTATGCAAGGGACACTGGGCTTAAGCAAGCCTAAATTGATTATATAGAGGTAGTAAGATATATTTTGGTTGTTTCATTAATCTCAATTTGGTTTCTTTAAGTTTGGTCAACCCTTACACTAATCCTATGAATTGGATGTCACTTGAACTGCCGTGAATGGCCACAGGTCTGGTGTCACAGTGATGCTTCACAGGTCTGCTATGCCTCTCTGCACCAGCGCGAGCTGAGGGAACATTTGGCTAAGTTGCCTGTGACTAGTGGGTCAGATCATGTGAACCCAGTGCACAGCAATTCTCCATGTTGGGAAGTCCCATATCCTTCTTATAGATGACATAATCTGCTTTGTTATATGTCATATCACTGGTTAAGGAACAGGTGACACACTTCTGTGACTCAGAGTACTACTAGAAATATGAAACCAAGCATTTCCCTGATGCATTTCCATGAAGTAAGTGCATAGCTGTTAGAAGGCACCATTAACTTGTCTTTTTTATTTCTTCGACTGTATTTAGATGGATCCTGAGTACCGCGTGAAAAAATTCTTGGCTCTCTTACGAGAAGAAGGAGCGTAAGTACACGAAGCAGAGACTGCCAGCTAAATGGCCCACTCTGTTAAATCCCAGTGCCTACCCTAAGAGTGGCACACGTTGCATATGAATTTAACAGTTTCTTTCCTAGATAACTTTGTTTCCTTTTATTAGAATTCTTCCCTGTGTTGTAGGTCTGAGAGACCAAGCAAGGAAGTTGGTTGTTCTGTTGGTTTGCTCTCCTTGTCCTGCTTCGCAAAACTTCCTTGTCAGAATGCAGGAAAATATTCGATGGTACATATTTATTAGAACCTGCTTTTAAGTGCATGGAGCTGTGACCATTCTTTTGCAAATGCATAGTGAAAAACATAGATAAGACATTAAGCAACTCTTAGTGATTTCATGATGAATGACTTTTTGCAAGTACTCATCTATTTTGTTTGTGTTTCTGGGTATTCTTTTGCAGTAGCTCCCTTGACTTTGAAAGTGGACTACTTGCAACACAGTGACCAAAGGAAGTGACCAAGGTGAAGATGGCCTGGAATCTTCATTCATCTTGCTCAAGATACTGGACTAAGTGAACCACCTTCAACGTGTGCTCGCTTGCTTTGCATGATTAATGCAATAATACGCCCTTCCTTATGCTTATGGAGATATTCTGGTGTTTTGTGGAAAGTGTAGACTTGCTTTAGAATGCAGCACTTACCTTTCCATACAAGCTAAGATGATTCCTTCTTACTCAGAATCTATGTGTGGGAGACATGCTGAATTTGTGCACACTACACACTTAAAGCTCTGTACTACCACCATTCATCCAGAACTCTCGTTATATGTAATGAATGTTGCAAAACAACACTTGGCCTAATAGAAGAAAGACTTCATGCAAACCACGATCAATGAATATAAGTGTGACTTCTGAGGGATTCTGTTACAGCTTCTCTGTGCTAACACTAAAGATAACTGGTTATTAGTTAAAGGTTCTCCCACAAAATAGATTATTATCTTTGCCTAAAGAATCAGGGCTTTTGGGCCGGTGAGATGGCTCAGTGGCATAAGCGCCTGCCTGGCAAGCGCAAGGGCCTGAGTTCGACTCCCAGTACCCACATACAAAAAAAGGGCTGGTGATATCGCTCAGCGGCACGGGCACCTGCTGGCGCGCGAGGTCCTGAGGTCGACCCCTGGTACCCACCAAAAAAAAAGAATCAGGGCTTTGAATATCCAAGATCCCATTTTCAATCATTTTCAAAGATGTTTCCAGGCTGCAATCAGGAGATCTTTCTCACTAGAAAGTCAAATTACTACTGTGTTGGCTGTGACATCCTCTTAGTATAATTAATTTGCTCTGTGGTAAGAGATAGGCTAATCATTACCCCTTGGAGATGTTGCTAAAACTTTATGTATGGAAAAATGTACACCCCTAAACAGAAAGGAGTTATTAAAATAAAAGCAATTTACAAACCTCTCAGCACTAGTTAGTGTCCAACTCTAAGTGGGTCAATTCCTTAGGATAATATTAAAGGTTTATTAGTATTACCACTTTTCTTTTTTCCTTAGCCCAATGACTTACTTAGAATTTGTCATTCCTGTATTTTAAATTATCTGTGCTATCTGGCATGAAAATAAAACACTATTATCCAAAAAATAAACCACTTTCTAGCCCACTCCCCTCAGTCCTTTAACAACCATGTTTTGAAAGCAGTGCTTCATCCAAATGGTTTAAAGGCATTTCCTTTACCCTCCACACATTTCTTTCGAAGGGTAGAAGGGCTCATTGAGTCCTTTTGAAGGTGGTATGTCTCATCACTGAATTAGAAGCAATTTAATTAGGTCATCATATGTGGTGATAAGGTTTGCAGAGCATGCCGTTCTCCCCACTGCTGCTTAAAACTTGAGGACAAGCAATCGGAAGCCATCCTAAGAGTGCGGGTGTCTCACATGGTGAGAGGCTTGTTGCTGCAGTAGCACTTGGGTGTGGCTCTGTCATCTGTCCTCACAGTAGAAGGCAAATCATCTCCCAATCTTACTCTCTGTATATTTTTGGATTTTCATCCCTAGCTTATTTTGTGGCTTTTAAAACAGTAGATTATATCGTGAATTCTATGATTCCTGGGTTCCCTCTTTGCAGTCTTGCCTCTTTCCCCTTCCAATGAAGCAGCACACATTGTATTAACTTGTGTCTCTTGTTAAATCAGGTTAATGTCTTTGTATTTTGTCGAAAACTATATTGAAAAAGATAAATATTATATTGTTTATTGCAAATGAAGGAATGCAATAAAGAGTAAATATACCTGAAAATGTTTTATAGACCAATACTTCATACAAAATAAAGATTACTAATAGGAACTTACGAAGAGAAGAAACCCCTCCTCGTTTTGTTACATCATAAGGAGATGGAGGAATTTTTTTTTTTTTTTGTGGGTACCGGGGGTCGACCTCAGGACCTCGTGCGCCAGCAGGTACCCGTGCCACTGAGCGATATCACGGGCCTTTTTTTCGTATGTGGGTTCCGGGAGTCGAACTCGGGCCCTCGCGCTTGCCAGGCAGGCGCTTACGCCGCTGAGCCATCTCACCGGCCCTGCTTTTTATTTAAGTCTCTTAACTGCAGCACAACACCTGCCTGACAAACGTGAGGTCGTGAGTTCGATTCCTGGTACCAAAAAAAATATATCTTACTTAGAAAGTATGGTTATTTAAAAAGAAAACATTATTAGCATATTAAAAGATGCTAATAGACAACAATCTTATGCTTTATACAAAAGTTGAGGTAGTTACTGAAAGCCATGAACTGTGTAAGACACCAGAAAGGGAAGCTGTTTCTGAGTTAGAATTACCCTTTCCTGTGAAATGTATAAACCAAGGGGTAATTTCAGTGAGATTTCTTCCCATGGTTCATTCTGATGTTCTTTATAATTTTTCATGTTTTCCTGAGCCATCAGTTCTCTTAGCCTAAACCCTGCTCTTCGCACTGGCTCAGGTCAGGGCAGATGTACCCCAGAAAATCAGCAAAGCTCTATAAGGAAGAGACCAACTTCAAAAACTTCTCTGACAGTGGAGTCGGCGCCCCAAGAGCTGTGAAAAGAGGACCCTCGGCAGAGTGCTTCCATGTGCAGCATGGCCCGGTAGCAGAGCAAGGAGCTCCAGTTGCCTTAAGAGTTTTTTATTTACTGGTGAATTTAACCAGTAACTTCAGAAGAAGAGGTTATTTTATCCTGCTTAAATTTTTACAACTTCACTGAGGAACTCTTTTTTAATGTAGTACAGAAAAACTAATTTGGTTAATACCTGAAATGTTTTGCTTTACAGCTATGTTTACATAGCCTAAAAATTAATTTTAGCCACACATCACAAACTTATGGAATAGACTGAAGTGTATGTAATCAAATCCTGATCAACAGACTTTCTGAAGCATTGAGACAGTTATAAAAAACCATCAAACCCAAACAGAGAAGGCAAAGGTGGGATTTCATTTTCCTTGCTTAGCAACTTGGTCCATAGGCTCTTCAAAGAAGTGACTGGGCAAGGAGTTTTTGAGAGTTCAAAAAAGCATGTAAATTTCAGAAGTTACTGCAAAATGAACTTAAGTGTCTCATCAGCTGGCAAACCATGCTGAGACAGTCTGAGATGAGCCTGTGGAGGCTGTGTGCTGACCAGACACCATGGCATTGAGATGCAGAGACAGTGCCTGTAACTGGCAAGAATCCCAAGTAGGGGCCGGTGACATGGCTCAGCGGCATAAGCGCCTGCCTTGCAAGCGCGAGGGCCCGAGTTCGACTCCCGGATCCCACATACGAAAAAGGGGCCGGTGATATTGCTCAGCGGCACGGGTGCCTGTTGGTGCGCGAGGTCCTGAGGTTGACCCCCCGGTACCCACAAAAAAAAAAAAAAAAAGAATCCCAAGTAGGTGAGGACAGAATTTGCAAGGAAGACTCATGTTTGAGATTTTCCCAGTACATAATCCCCACACAGCTGACTTTATCTCAGTTTTGGGAGTGTAAGATCAGTAGTAAGACAAATGTTGCTTCCTAGAGAGTTCTCTGTTGAGCTAGAAGTGATGGTAGTAGAACAGCCATGCTTGTGTTGCACTAACTTCCTTTCGGTGTGTAGACCAGCCATGCACGTTAGTATGAGTCTCTTTACTCAGCCACGTGGACGAAACCACCATCTTTTCTTCTCTCAGTTTTTTCCTTATCTTTCCTTTTGCCTGTATTTGATCTCATCCTTAAACTCACACATATATCCCTTCCCTTCTTTCTTCATTGCTATGGATGATATCCTCTCAGTATATTCTTTTCCTTTGGGATTTTTTTTTAACTTCCTTTTGTTTTTAGATGTTTATGATGCTTATGGAGAAACTAATGTCCAAGCATAGCTATAAACTAACTGGATTCTCTTTAATCATAGAATATGGTTAATCATAGCATTACACATAGCCTTAGGTATAAATAGGGACCATTGAAATATTTGGCAATCCTGTAGGTTAAAAAATATCAGAATACTAGGATAGATAGTATTAGCTTATGGGAAAGTGAAATAAAAGATGACCAGCACTGTAAGATGGGAGGGACTACTTCTATTTATCCAATTCCTTGCACACCTGCAGCATAAGTTTTTGTGTTTTGAGATTTTCAGGGACTAAATACACAAAAAAAAGTCTATGAATTTTGCTGGGTGTGATAACACATGCCTATAATCCCAGCTACTTGGAAGGCTGAGGCAGGAAGATATTCAAGGCCAGTCTGGGCAACTTAAAAAGACCCTTTCTCAAAAAATATAGTAAAAAGGGCTGGGGATATAGCTCACTGGTAGAGCACTTGTCTAGCATGCATAAGGCCCTGGAAAAGAAGGTTTATGAACATCTAGTGGCCATTTCTGCTCCGAGGTTAGCGATCTGGAAGTGACACAGGTAGCCCATCTCCACACAAGTTAGACTGCTTCATTTTCCTGTTTTTATTTTTCTGTAAAGTAAAACCTGGTCCTAACAGAGGTAGGTCAGAAGAAAGAAAAACACTTTCCCTGTTTTCTGAAGTGATACGCTAAATAAACAGAAGGTGGCACTTTATGGGCAGGTCTGAAAAACTAAAGAACTGTGTGTTGTAAAACTTGAGTTATAGCATCCCATCATTGCAGAGGCAGAGCGTGCAAACCTCAGATGAATCCTTTTGAAACTGCAGTCCAAGGATAGAATGCCCTTCCCCAGAGCGTGCACAGTAGTAGGCCCTCCTGCCCAAACTTATCTACAATTTCAAGGGCTACTTGTTCCTAGACTACCCAAGGCCTGGGGCACACCATGTCTTATTGCAGCCAATCTACCTTTTCTACAGCATAGTGTTTATGGAGCTAACAGGAAGGGCCATTTCTGCTCATGAGACATGAAAACTTAGGAGGGAACTGAGGCAGTACCTAGCCCCATAGTCTGCTGGCCTTGAGCCATGTCATTTAGGAATATTTTAGACATTGATTTGTATGATGAAAGTGCTCAAGTCTGTGAAATGAATTAATGCCCAAATTAGTTATTTCTAAAACTAGAAATTCCTTGATAGAAGTTGACTAAGAACTTGACTAAGAAGTTGACTAAGAATAAACCATAAGAAAGTCCTACAGCAGACCAGATCTATCTCCATGACATCTCAGGTGATTTTGCTTAGAGAACAAGAAGAAATGACCTTAATTTGGTCATTTAATTAGCTGGGGCCAACACATTCATATTCTTGACCTCCTGAGCATGAATCTCAAAACTCCACACATGGTACATGTACCATTTTAAGTTTTTTTTACCTTCTCTTTAATGACTTTAACAGAAAAAAACTGCATGATGAAATATATTTTCTCCAAATATATATATATTTATATAATATATAATCTTAGTTAACTCAAAGGTATATACATTGTATAATAAATAATATTTATAAAAAGACTTTTTGAATATAAAATCAAAAAGATCAACAACTTCTACAACTTTTTACAAAACTTTGGATACAGCAGGTTGATAGGAAATTTCCACTGGATACTATTACCTGACTATGGCGGTGAGAATAATTACAATGCACTCATGTACTATTATTAAATAATTACTTGTCAGCTACTTGAATATGCCCCAGAAACATGACTTTATCACTTTTAATATAGAATACATAGATATGAAAAGACTCAAAAATTTGTATCCATTCTACTGAAGTATTCTCACATAAAGCAGGCATTATCCAGTTGACATGATTTAAAACTGTTCAGTCTGTGGTGACATGGGAAGAACATTTCAGACTCTGTGGAGGGGCAGGGATGTTTATCTTATAGCAGGACTCCTGGCCATCAGGTTCAAGAGAGTGGGCAGGCTCCTGGGTGACCATCTTGGCAAGACTGCCTGTAAAACCTGGAGATTGCTGACCCAGTGTCTTAGGTCATGGTTAGGTAGACCCCAGACAGAAGAAAGAAGGAAAGTTAGATCTGTGTTCGCTCTGTTTCCCTGTTGCATCTCCTTTTTCTGATTCTGTGTCAGACAGAGCTGTTGGATTGATCCGGACTCTTAAATCCATCTGCCTCCATTTGGCTAGCTTCCTCCACGACACTCAGCAGGACCAGTGTACATCAAGGAGAACTTAGCTGGGAAATGCTTTACCCCAGAAACAAGTGACTGCTTGCTCTCTTTGAACACCTAATCCAGA
Source organism: Erethizon dorsatum (assembly GCA_028451465.1). Classification (NCBI taxonomy): domain Eukaryota; kingdom Metazoa; phylum Chordata; class Mammalia; order Rodentia; family Erethizontidae; genus Erethizon; species Erethizon dorsatum. The sequence goes on from CM051826.1 coordinate 20,189,655, forward strand.
TCCTTGGTAACTGCAAAGATTGATGCTATCTCACATGCAGGTGAGGGGGAAGAGCTTTGTTATAGAACTCTGCATTTCTGTTTACTCACACAGACCAAAGAGGGGAAAGAATGCAGGAAGACCCATCCTTAGTGGAGAGTGAAAGAGGAATCATTTCATCCTTTCCATCTACTAGTCACAAAAATGGAATTGCAGTATAGAGTTCTGCTCTTGCTGGTGCTTTGTCTAATTTATACTAAGGTGACCTAGAGTCCAATTGCTCTATCTGGGGCTGCTTTTGTGGAGAATCTGCAGGTGAGCAAGGCTGGGAAGGATTGAACAGCTCCTTCCAAAGACACTGCTTGTTTCTGTACGAAGCCATCTGAGCTGCAGACTTGCCCCGTACATAACCTATCTATATACAACGTCCACTGCAAGAAAATTACTGCAGAACGGTAGGAAAAAAGATTTTTTGACATCTAACTGCCTCTGTGCAGAACAAGTTTACAGAGAAAATGAGACTGAGAACCCAGTTGCTCTTCAAACAGCCATCCAGAACTAGTTCTTCAAAACTAAAATCTTGAATGATTGCTGGGGACCTCCCCAACACTTCATTCCAGCTACACCTATGGCTTTTATCAGAATGGAATATCTCCGATTTGAATGGGAGTAGACTAAGAAAAGGAGACTGCAGGGGTTTGTCCTACTTCCCAACTCCCACCTCACAGGCATCCTGGAATGTCACCATGAGAAGCAGCTTGGAGACAGAATTTTGCCCATGCTCAAGTGTTTACCACCGGGCCGAGAGCATTAGCCCAGCCTGTTCTGTTGGAGCAGATTTTTTTTTTTATTTAATATGTGCAAAGGTAAGCCTTGGGTCTGTTGCTACCAGACCCTGGAGAACTAAAAAGAAAGCCTCTCTGTAAAAGCCACACACCAACCAGAGCAGGGTGAGAAACGTAAGATGAGGGAGGGAAGAGCCTCCTGCTGCAGGCCGGCTGGGTCGAGGTCATTTACCACGTGCAGTTGGCAACAGTCTGTGCTCCTTGCTGGCAGACGCTGAGGGCTGGCTTGGCTCTAGGTCCTGCTTCCCATGGGACTTCGGTGAATCTGCCCAGCCGCACACTTTACCCCTTGCCAGTGCCCTTTGGGAAAATAAGAAGAATCAGAAACCTATTTCCTCTTCCAGGAAGACCACCCCTTGGAGTACAAAAGTTAAAGGCCCCTGATAGGTGATCTCAACACTTCTCCTGTGCTTACAAGTGATAGAGCCCAGCTGGCTGGGTGTGGTGGTGCACACCTGTAATCCCAGCTACTTGGGAGGCTGAGGCAGGAGGATTACAAGTTTGAGACCAGCCTAGACAACTTAGCAAGACTGTCTCAAAATAAAAAGGACTGTGGATGTAGCTCAGTGGTACAGCACTCTAAGGACTCCTACTTCTAGCTGAGGGCCTCAGGCCACGGGAAGCCAGTGGCAGGTAACCACTCTAATGCAGGCATTCCTGTTGACCACAGACTGGGAGAAACCTTGCCAGTCTGAGTACCCATCCCCATCCTCAAATTGCCGATTGTGGTGGGCTGGCACCAGACATGCACTATGTTTCTGTATGGCACCAGGCAGCTTAATAGCTGTCCAAACAAGAGAAAGTCTAATTATGAATAATTCCCATGAGAGCACCAATGTGTATATTTTATTCATTTGTATAGTTCCATTTCATAAAGGATGTGAGGCATAAAGCCACTTCATGGGCATTCCCAACCAACCCTCAACTCCTCTGGGTTCTTACAGGGCCAACACAAGACTCTTCCAGAGGCCAAAACAGGCACAGCAAGATTACAGAGATATGCCCAAGGTCCTATAGCAGGTTACTGACAGATCTAAGACTTGGGTTGGCCAGGCCACTTCACTCTTGTCCAGAGCTTTTCCAGTCCACTGATGATGGTCACATGTCCATGTAGTTCACAGCCCCAAGCCCAACTTTGGAGCCCACCCTGTGGAACCCACCCTGTGGCAAGCAGAGAACCCTGTCCCAGTGCAGCACCATTTTCATGAATACTTGGTGTGTCCTGTGAATCTGGGCTAGTTCTTGCCTCTCTTGAGTCCTGGTCTCCTCGTTTGTGAACTAAGGCTGACAGCCATATCTTGCTGAGCCATCCTACCCACAAAGAGCCCGGCCCATAGTTTATTACAAGGAATAAATCTGGTACTTGTAAGGGACCCGTGTTAAGGTACCAAATCAATGATTAATTAAAGACGCCAGACAAAACTACCTACAAGCAATGGAAAATGTGTTTTTCCCACACAGAAAGCACCTAGGCAGGGCTCAGCCTTCCTAGATAAAGCCACTGTGACTCAGGTCTCACACCAGGTGTGGCACAAAGTGTGGAGGGTACAAGGCTTGCTCTGCAGCTCCCTTCTCTACCTGTACCTCCAAGACCAACAGGATCACCAAGAGGAAAGTAAGGGACTCTTTCCCCTGCCATCAATGCCAACTTCTCTTGGGTTCCCATAAAAAGAGTGTCTACATGTGCTCACTTCAGCAGCACATATACTAAAGTGTCTACATGGATTAAGGGATGGAAAGGGATAACCGGGGCTCAGCCAATCTTTGGCCTGTGGCTCCAGACTAAACCACAAGACTGGGGACGTCACTCTCAGCCAGCCCTCCTTGGCCAGGACATCTCAGCTGTCTTCCCTTGAGCACTGGACCACAAGCCAGGCTCTTCATGGGTAGGATGGCCCAGCAAGACATGGCTCTCAGCCTTAGTTCACAAACAAGGAGACCAGGACTCAGAAAGGCAAGAGCTAGCCCAGATTCACAGGACACACTTAGTATTCATGAAAATGTTGCTGCATTGGGACTGCGTTCTCTGCTCATCACAGGGTGGGCTCCCAAGTTGCTAGGTAGGATGGGCTTGGGGCTGTAGACTATATGGACATGGTGTCTCGAAATTGTGTTTATATAGCACTTTATGTAACACTAGAAAAGCACTGTTTTCAGAAATGGGAAAAGTGGACTGATGAACAGCACAGCTCTCTCTCTCTCTCTCTCTCTCTCTCTCTCTCTCTCTCTCTCTCTCTCGCTGTGTGTGTGTGTGTGTGTGTGTGTGTGTGTGTTTTGCTGGGAACTGATCCAGGGCCTCAAGCATGCTAAGCAGGCACTCCACCAGTGGGCCACTGAGCTACATCCCTCTTTTTAGGGTCAGTATTAGTAGAGGGATTGGAGCTGGGGGAAGGGATTTCTGGACACCAAGGGCCAATCTAGCACCACCTTCCCTGCCTGGCAGATCTCAGCTGCCCATGGGGGGGCAAGAACAGCTGGGGTGAAGCATGGTCACACACACCTATAATCCCAGCCCTAGGGAGGCTGAGACAGGAGGATCGCTGCAAGTTCGAGGCCAGCCTGGGCTACATTAAAAAAAAAAACAAAAAACAAAAACAGAGCTTCGGGAGTCTGTATCTGGGACACACTTTGCTCCAAGAGCCACTGATCAAGTGAAGGCTGCTGCTGCTGTGGCCTCTGCAGACCATACATAGTAGGCTTTCTGGGGGCAGAGTCTTAGGCCCTGCCTCAGCCACTAACTCAGTGTGCCCTAGTAGGTCGGCCTGGGAAATGGACAGTCTGGACAAATGGCCCTCACAGCCCCATTCAGAGCTAGTGTTCTAACTTCCCCCGTCCCTTCTCAGAACTGCCAGAGCTATGTCTCACTTGATAGTGGGGACACTGTGCTGCCTCCAGCCACAGCAAACATCAGAGGAAGGTGACTGCTGTAGTTTTTAACATTCCTTCTACCTTGGCATTCCACAGTGGGCTTGAGTCTCCTTACTCACTGACTTTTCTTCTGTCATTTTGAACAGCTAACGATGCCATTTCTTTGCACAGTGGCCACTCTGTTAGGATTCTGATGGTGTTTATCACACTTCCTATTAGTGCTATATTCAAAGATGCACTCACAGCTGTTAACTTGAGCCTCATAATTCAGCTACACCTCCCTCATCACCACCACTGTAGAGATCAGAAAACTGGGGACCCAAGGTAACAGAGCCACCAAGGGGTAGCACTGGGCTCACTTTTGTCCTCTTTCCCCTCCCCAGACTGCTTTATCCTGATAAGAGGAAAAGTTGCACCTCCAGCTATCTCTCTGGACTCTGTCCAGCCGGGGACATAAGTTGGCCTCCACCAAGGGTCTCCTAAATGGGCTGGGAAGGGGGTTACCCCTCAACCAGAGCTACTCCCCATGATGTCAGATTCTTCCCATCCCCCTCCCAGCCCTACAGAACACAGTGTTGTTGCTCTCCTCTAACCTGCTCTGCCAGCCATGATCTAGTAGGCAGGTGCTTTTCAATGAACCAAGTTCTGTCCCCTCACAGCACCTCTGGACAGATTAGTGGGAGAAGCTAGATCAGAAGCCCACGCTCACACCTCTACATATTAGGACCCTTCTTAGGGGACAGAAGAGGAGAAAAAGGCCTTAGAATCACACACACCTGAGGTTCCTGGACCACTCAACATCCATGTTGACCTATCTTGGGGTCCTATGGATCCGAGGGCCAGGGCATAGTGCCTCCCACGCAGGCCACCTCTGGGAAGCTTGAGAACACAATCCACCAGCCTTTGATCCTTGATTACTCATCACAGTCACTCTGAACTTGAGTCCCTCCTCCCTCCCATCACCATCCATAAACTCATTGAGGGTGCTCCTCACTGCACCTAAGCTTCAGATCTGTCAGGATACAGGCTTATCCAGCACTTCCCCCACCCACCTCCCTAAGGTTAGGAGGATTTATGCGTGTGCAAAAACTTGCCCTTTAAATTCAAGGTAGATGCAAAATGACTCTGCCCCAGGGGTACAAAAGACTTCAGCCCACTGTTTCAGGTATTTCAACCCCCTCATTTAATAGTAAGAAAAGAGGTCCCAAAAAATAAAAGAATAGGAATGGAGGGGCAAAGTCAGGACCAGACATCAGGTCTGCCAGCTTCCAACCCCACAGCATCTCTCTTCTAGCTCCACAGATGCTCACCATGATAGCCAGTGGCTCTCTGGTCTGGCTCATAATTTACTAATTTTAATCAACTGCTTGTGGCTCATGTGTATACACTTGGTTATTATCTGTGCTTTTTGTAATCCACCAAGTTGCTGCCCAAGAACCATACCCAATGAAGCTTGGGAAATCCTAACTTCCTGTTCTGGCTATGGGAACTGTGTGTCTCGTATAGCTTAGCAATAAAACAGGAAATGCCAGAAGAGGCGATGGGCCAGCCCACTTCTCTGCCTCCCCACCCCTCGCCCTACCTGGTTCCCTACTTGCAGGTGTGCACGTCATAGATGCGGATGCACTCCTGGCAGCTGACATAGCAGCACCAGTGGAAGATGCAGTGGCACTTCTCCTTCCGCTTCTCCGTCCTCGTGTTGTGGCCACGGCCACAACACAGCAAATCACAGCCATCGATGCCATGGGAGGTGACATTGCAAGTCCGATCCCTGGTGCCAAAGGAGCCTGTCTCTGGGTTGGGCTCACAGAAGTTGGGGGAGTTCTCATAGTAGACCAAGTCCCGCTCGGTGGGCGGCTTGAAGAGCGCATACTTGGCCCGGAGAGTCTCCACCCAGCCACGGGACTCACGGTGCTTCTCCACTACCATCTCTGAGGCACTGTCATACTTGTCTTTGAGGAAGTCCCCGATGGCACGGAAGTCAGGCTGGGCCCACCAGCAGGTCTTCACCTCACAGCTTCCCGACAGCCCATGGCACTTGCACTTGAGATGCATGTGGTCCAAGATGGTCTGGAAAACACAAACAGCAGCTGACCCCAGACTAACCCCTCCTGGGAGCAGCTTCCCACTCTGCCTCACTCCCCTCACCCTTACAGCCTTCTCTATTCCTATTCTGTGCCAAGAAGAGAATGGAGGAAACTGAGGTATGGATCTAAAATCCCGTTTCCCTGGGTGACACCCCAAGCATTGACAGACCTCACATTCATTTCTCAAAGTGATAAGAAATGGGTCGTTATCCCCATTTAACATATGGGGACACTGAGGCTGGGAGCTTAAGTGTCTCGCCTGAGGTCATACAACCATAGAAAGCAGTAGAGGCTGAGCTCAAAGTCAGGTCCCAGGACAGCACAGCCTGACACCTACACAGCCAGCCAAATTGCATAGGATTGGCTAGGGGTACCTGCTCCCGGAGCAGTCACACTCCCAGGCAGACTCATTCCTGACAGAGGCCAGGAACTTTCCAAGGAGGAAGCAACTGTGGGGTGTAAGTGGGACTCAAGCTTGGCCAAAGGAAAAGGATGCACAAGGCCTCCTGAAGGCAGCACAGGCCCAGGCCAGAGACAGGGCAGGGGCCTGGGATGGAGTCCCACAGGTTGGGGCAAAGGCACCATGGCTCACCGTGCGGCCTGCTTCGTTGTTGTGTTTGTTCATGGCTGAACGGGCATCTGGTCGGTTCTCTCGGGCATCAGCAAACTCCCGGGACACGAGCACCCCGAAGTCAGCATCCTCGCTGCAGCCCCCCCACTTCCAGCCTTCACCAGGTGGTCCCTTATGATGTGAATCACAGCCACAGATGGTGGAGGTACCCTCAGCGCAGGACCGTGTGACCGCAAAGGCCACACCAGCAGAAGCAATGGCATGCACAAAGGCCGACTCACGGGTGGCTGTGGGGAGGGAGTGGGGAGGCGGCGCTCAGTTTGGGGCTGGGGATGCCCCAGCTCTGCCTCCACTTCCCCAGCCAGGAGGAAGAAGAAGTGAGAAAGAGCTTAAGGGCTCACCAGCCCTGAAGGAAGAGGGAGGGCAGGCGTTCCAGGCCCCAGTAGGTATCCCCACTTTACGGATCAGCAAACTGAGGCCCAGGTCTGCTAACTGATTAGCCCAGGGTCCCAAATGCTGCTATAGGGTCAAGGGGAGCCTCTTAGAAATGACTGCTCTGCCAAGTTGCTGAAGCAATAAAGAAGCCACGCTCTGCCCTAGCTTATGGTCTCTGCTTAACGGATGGGGACACTGAGGATGTCCTCCACCCTCCCAAACTCCAGAGGCCCCAGGACAGTCCTGAGCCTCCACTCCTAAGACAGCTTGTAGCCTGTGGGGAGGAAGGCCTGGGAATCCATAGCCTTAACCTACTAAACAACCCATCCCCACCTGGATGCTTGGGCAGACTTTCCTTTTCTGAGTCTCCCTTACTCTGTAAAATGGGTACAGCTTTTAGCTGCCACTACCATTCCCGACTCAGGAAGCAGGGGCTGGAACCTATGCCTTCCCCTTTGTGTTCTCTGCCCCCACCTCAAAGCCAAAGTTTTGAACTGAAGAGGCCCAAGGGTGGGGACAGGGCAGTCCCTGTGGTTCTGCCCCCGGGTTTAGCAAGAAAAGTGAGGATTCTCAGGGATGTCCCCCATCCCTCACAGCAACGACAGCCACCTTTGAACGCTGGGCATGTACCAGATGCTTTGCTTCTTTCATCTGAACCTTATTTCACAGCTGTGGCCGTGACGGTTATGGAGGCAAAGCCCTCCAGACCTGCAGTCCAGCCCTCTCTCCTCACAGACGAACGAACACCGGGCCAAGGCGGGAAGGTGACACGCGACGGCTTCGCGCAGACGTCAGGACGAGGGGCGGGAGCCTGGACTCCTGCCTCCTGTCCTGCACCGTGGCCGCGGTCCTTTGTGCTGAGGGAGACCGCAGCTCCACAGCCAGCAAGCCTTCAGAGTCGTCGCTGCCTCTCCGAGGCCCCAACGCGCTCCCGGGCCACCTGCAGAGCGAAGGCGCCTCCCGCTTCCAGCTTCCACCCACAGGCGGGCGGGGCGCGGGGCCGAGGCTTGCGCGTCGGAGCCCGAGCGGCTCAGCCGACCCTGGACCGAGCGGAGCGGGATTCGGAGCCCGGGGTCGCTCCCTCCTCGGCGCCCGCTGGGGGGCGGAGGGCGAGCTCGCGGGCGGTGCCCCTCGCTTCCGGCAGCCCAAGGCCTCAAGCAGCGGCGGCGGCGCCCGAGCCCGGCCGCGCTCGGTTCCCAGCCCCGGGACGCGGGGGCGACGGGGGCGGGGCGGGGATTAGCCTGGGAGCAGCGCTGACAGCCCCGCTGTGCCGGTCCCCGTCCGGCGGGGCCCGCTGGGCCGCTCAATCCGCCTTTGTTCGCGCGGTGTCACACCGCATTACCCGCATAATGCGGCCGCCGGACCCCGGCCGCCGGGCCGGCCGCCACCGCGTAGCAACGGGCGGCTCCCGCGGCCGGGCCGCGCCCCCGGCCCCGACGCCGGGCCGCGCGATCCCCCAGGAGGCGGCGGCCCCCGCCCCCGCGCCGTGCCGAGTGTTCCGAGGGCGTGTGAATGGCGCGGCGGGCCGGGGCGGGGGCCGGGGCCGGGGCGCGGCAGGGGGCGGTGCTGGCGCCCTCTGCGAGCCGACCGGGACCGCGGCGTCGGGACCCCTGCGCCCTCGGCCCGCGCCCAACGCCGGCCCTCGGCGCAGGCCTGGCCGCGGAAAGACACGCGCCCTCAGCAGCCGGACCCGCCGGTCGCTAAGCGGCGGGCAGAGCTCAGCCCCGGCTGCCCACCGCGTCGGGGACCAACGCCGGCCTGGAGCCGAGCGCGAACGCTGTGGGGAGCAGGGCGCGTGGCGGTGCGCGGGCGCCTTCCGGACACCGCACAGCTCTCCTCAGATTCCCAGCGTCTCTGACCTACGCTCTTCTCCCCTACATAAACCTGCCTCCTTGCAATTTAGGAACGAAAGCGTGCACCAGAACCCACAAGGGTGATTTAAAACGTTAAACACTTTGTGAGCGGGCAACACGATCAAAGATCCGAATCTCACTGGCTAATGTCCGGAGCGGGAAGAGCAATCCGCTGAGTCTTGCTTCTAGGGAGCGCGTCAAGACGCCAGGCTGTTTGACTAAGCACTACCTGGGCCGAGGTGGGGCACCGGAAGGCGAGGAGACTGATACGCCAGCGAGATCAAGTTTGAAATGCAAGCCGCCGCCACTTGGCCCCAATTAGAGGCCAAACCTTTTATGTAAACAAGGAATAATTAGCTTTGGTAATAGAGGCGTAAACAGAATCATCATCCATTGATTTGCTAATTGCCCTCCTCTCCCATGACAATAGCCAGCATTTTGCTGTAGGTCGGACAGACCCTGTGCAACAGAGGACAGGTAAAGGGTGTTGCGCTCTAAAATGGGGGTAGTCAGCTCTTCCCCACCTCCAGACTTTCACCCCACCCTCCAACTGGGTGGGGGGAGGCGATCTCAGACCCCCCCCCTTTTTTTCTGGCTGTAAGTGCAGCTCTATCAATTAATTCTCTTTTCTAAAAGGAGGGAATACCAGGCTGGGTGGTTTGGTCGGCAAAATTCCCGTGGAGGCCAGCCTGGCTAGGGTCATGAAATTCCTGGTCTTAAAATTCCCCAAATAGTTGCTCATCTTCAGCCCAGATCCCAGGAGCCCCAAAGTCCCCTTCTTGGGAGCAGTTGCCTATCTCAACTCGCCCCCAGGGCTCCTAAATTCAAAGTCATATCATGTTACTTTCATCCACTTGAGGCATAGCCAGTTATACTCCCAGATTGCAAGATACCTGGGAAGTTACCCAGAGGCCAGTGTGCCCACCAGAGTTTATGGGTGTACCCAGTTTGCAGGGCATAGAGACCAACAAAAACTCTCAAAAGGGGACTTGGGGACAATACAATGCTGCTAGCACCAGGCAGCTTCCTTAGCCCCTGAGGACTTTCCAGACAGAAAGGACCTAGGGGGACAATGTCCCACCCCCGCCCCAAAGTGGCATTTGCATAGCAGTTACCACAGACGGGGAAATGTTGCAAATGTCTGCATCAAAGTCTGGGTCCCTGCTGTGTGAGCCAGGAAGGAAGGCTATGGGCTGGTGCCTGCTCTCAAATCTTAGGAGCCTGTTATCTCAGGGCTGACCAGCCCCCAGCCTGGTTTGTCCAGAGTAGAGACTGACACACTTTTCTTGGAGGCCACTGATGACCATCATCACCAGTTTTATTGTCCTCCCAGGGAGGGACCCTGCAGTGGAAGGGCATATAGGCCCTGACACTGCTGCTCTCCTCAGTCTCTTCCCCATATCCCACCCTCCCAGAGGCATACCTTTGTCTAGGACTGGCCCAAAGATGGCCAGGCTGTCATCTATGGTGGTGCAATTCCAGCGGCGGCCCCGAAATTGGTGCTGGCACTCCTGGATGCCCAACTTCACACCCTCGGCCACACTGGGCATGATCTCGATATAATTGCGGCAGAAGCGCAGTTGCTTGGGGACCAGGCCTGGGATGGAGCCACAGAGCAGGGGTTGTGAGCCCAGAGATGTGTACTGCTGGCCCAGGGCCAGGGACCTGTGGACAGACAGAGGGAGATGGCTTTATGGGCACAAAGCACACACCCCAGCATGGGCATCACTTCTTAATGCACCCTCTAGGATAGGTGGAGGAATGGAGAGCTTATCAGCCTAAACCCTAAGCTTGGAAAAGCCTGATGCCTGCACATGCATGCTGCCTTTGCCAGGCAATGACATGAGCACACCCAACTTGCATGGGGACTGGGACCATCAGAACCTCTCATGGGAGCCCTTGGGGCAATGCAATGCCATGAAAAGAACGCTGAACTGGAAAGACAGTATTCCAGGAGATCAAGTCCTTTCATTGCCCTCCGCCCCTGATGGCATTGAAGGGATGAGGATGGGAGATCCAGGGAGTCCAGGATTCAAGCAGCCTCATGGGGACTGCAGTGATTTATAGGAACCCAAGCCTAAAGGGAGGAAGGCAGCAGAGGCTGGTTTGACCTCTGCCCCATCTCAGAAAAAAGAGACAATCATCAGTCCCAGCAGAGAGCTTACACGTGTGTGTGCATTTCAAACACACATATGCACATGCATGTGAACACATGCACACCGCCATGGAAATGCCCCTCGGCTTCCTTGCCAGGATGCTGCCTGCTCAACCCATAGCTTCCTAGTGTCTTCCCTGGGAATCAGTGGCACCAAGACTTCGGCACACCAGGGCCTCCGTGGACATCTTTACAATTCCCTAGATGTTTCTATTTTATGTATTTATTTTTGCAGTGCTGGAGGTTGAACCCATGGCCTTGATCATGCCAGGCAAGCACCCTAGAAGTTTCTGGAGTGCCACCTTTCTTCTCGGCGAGATTGGAGCTTAGCTATGTTTCAAGACAAGTTTAGCTCAAGGTCAGGGGAAAGACCCCAGCTGTCACTCTCCCCACCCAACACAATGTGACTTTGGTCAAGCCATCCCATTCTTCTGCCCATTTTTCAATCAATAGAATCCACAGAAGGAAAGGTCTTGTGGAGGGAATGGGGGAGTTGAATATATTAGAAAACAAAAGCAGTGTGGGAATTTCTAGTTTTCCATCCCTCCCCAGCACAGGAAGAACAGAAATGATGTTTTGTGGGAGAAGCCAAGAAAATGACGTGTGGGTCTCAGTGGGGTTCAAAGCCAATTGTGATCAGCCCTGTGATGGGGGCAGAATGAGCTGGAGTTCACAGGACACATCTCTTCTCCTTCTGTGTCCAGCACTAACCAAGGCTTTGGTCAACACTGGCCTAAGTCAGGTTCCCCATGCAAAGTAACAAGGAGAGCCCTGGAAATGGGATCCAGGAGAAGACCCCAGGGCCGGGTCGGAAAAAAGCCACACACACTTTCTGGGCTGGGAACAGGGGTGAACAAAACATCTGCCATGTGTCCACTCTTCCCATGAGCCACATTCTTTGGATGCAGCAGACGTGACTAACTTGAATGTGGAAAACATTCCTCACCTCTAGATGAGGAATCTGGGGACTTACAAAGTAAATCAGCCTGCCCAAGGCTTTGGGTACCAGGCTGTGGCAGATCAGAGAGCGCTGTATACTGCTTCCCCACAATCCTTCTCCCATACTTTGGCTTGCTCCTGACCAACTCATGGAGGCTCCAAGGGATGGAGCTCTCTGGGTAGTGCTCAACTGCCTGGGCTGCCTCTGCCCTCAGTTGCCAGGGGTAGAAACAGACCCTGGTTCTTCTACATGTTTGTTTATTTTGGGAGGAGGGATTGGGGAACCAGACCTGGGAGTTTGGATGGTGACATTTATGAAACATTTCCAGATCTCAAGCACTGAGCCCCCTTTTTAAATTGATTGATTGATAGATTGATTGGTTGACTGATTGGAGACAGGTCTTGCTATGAGGTTCAGGCTGGCCTTGAACTCATTACGTAGCCCAGGCTGGCCTCAAACTCATGGTAATCCTCCTGCCTCAGCCTCCCGAGTGCTGGGATTACAGGTGTGTGCCACCACGCTTGAGCATTGGGTCCATTTAAAAAGCAGGAAGAGCAGCCCAAAGTTCTGACTTATCACTGTTATCACTGGCAGTGGCTAATTGCTGGCTTTCTCTGTGCTCAGCTGAGCCCTTTCTTTGACTTGTCCTCCATTTGAGCCTCATTAACAACCTAGCACATAGTGGGGTCTTTAATAGGAGCCTTGTTTTTACAGATAGTTTAGCCAGTGCAGATCACAGAGCTACTGAGTCACTCATGGGAACCTAAGCCTCCTGACTTCCTCCCTGCCTTGTGGGTAACGCCCATCCAGGTCTCTAGGGGTGGATATGGCTTCAGGCCTGAGTGCGAGAGACCCAGTGAGTCCAGAGGACAAGCATTGCTTGACGGGGCCCTGCAGTAAAGAACAGGTCAATGTGATAATAAAATACTTATTCACTGGGCACAGTTCTGGCTGCTGTCACCTTGTTTAATCCTCACAGCAGGTCTGTGAGGTTGGAACTTCAACATCATCACCACTGTCTCATCTCAGAGACGAGGACGTTGAGGTCAGGGAGCTAAGTAACCTGCCGGGGTCTGCGGGGCTGTGAAGCGCCAGAGTTGAGCCTCTTTCCTGGCTCAGGCCGCCTCTCCCATGTTCTCCCCCATGCTAGGGGTCAAACCCAACTTCATGCTTGTGACCAGTACATCCAACCCTGTCCTGCCAACTGCGCCGCCCCCCTGCTCCGCAGTCACTAGACAGGGAAACTGGGCGAGGCACTGAGTGTAGACAACTCAGCATAGTACCATCCAGTAATTCACCATTCTGAGTTAGTTCCCCTCTTTACAGCAAGCCCTGTCTCATTCCTCCTGCCCAGGTCCAACCAATTGTGCACCCAGGAGCACCAAGGAGCAAGGAGGCACGGCTCACATCCAGGTCACCGATCTAAACAATTTCCTTAACCTCTTCATCCTCAGTTTCTTCATCTGTGAAATAGACATAATGGGAAGAGGAAATGGAATAACCCCTGGTACCTAGCACATGGGAAACCCTAAAGAAATGGTGGTTACCTGTAGTTACCGCGTGGTTAGGGGCTGTCCCCAGCACTCTGTCCCCTGCTTTTGTTGCCAGCCTCAGTCCTCCTATCCTTACATTTCTGACGTCGTAGAACACATCAGAACTTTCAAAGTCCCTTCCTATCCAACACTGGGAAGGATGCCTTGGCTCAGAGCAAAGACCTCTGCCCTGGCAGCTGAGTCCTAACAGGGTTGGCGAACAAAGACATTTGTGATCTGGCAGCATGTAACCCAAAGGGGAAGGGCAGAAGGACATTTCCAGGATGCTCCATTCAAAGGTTTCAGCTTAGATCTGGCCATCCTGCTGGTAATTAGCAAGGGGCTCTGGGGTGGAGGTTTAGCTCCAAGGGCTGGTATTGGTGCTAATGAGGCTGTGGCTGAGGGATTGCTTTCTGCAGGATAGCAGCTTCCCCCAGCGTGCCCTGCCATCCTTGACCTGAGCTCCTGCTCGCACACTGCCATGTCTGACATTCCACCATCACAGACACAAAAATTTCACTCTACTTCTTGTCCCCATTATTAAAGCACATGTTCCCCTGGGAGAAACAACCTAGGGAGCGTCACTCTCCTAGTTTCTTTCTACCAAAGTGCGAGTGGCTTTGATTGCATTTGCCTCGCAACCCATCTGCCTCACACCTCCATGCCTTTGCCCAAGCTGAGCCCTCCTCCAGAAGTGGCTTTCCAGCCCCAGCAAACATCTTACCATCCTTCACAACCTGGATGGGCACCCAGCTGGAAGTAACCTCTCCTCCCTTTGGATGTTTCCTGTGCCTTGTTCAGACCTTCTCATCACAAAGTGCTTAGGTGGTTTGTTTCCAACACCATCTGGTTGGGTGAGTGTAAGTACCCAAGGATGGGGATATGTCTCCTCCTCCTTTCCCAATCCTTCCCCAGTAACACACACACATACACACACACACACATGCACGCACACACACACACGCATGCAGCAGCACACATGGCCTTCCACAGAGCCAGGAGCATGATAGGTACTTGCCGATGCTCAAGGCAAGGAATAATGGAATGCCTCCTGTAAAGAGCCAGCCTGATGTCCTCACTCCCCAGCTCCAGGCATCCGGAGGTTCCACCTACACACAGGACAAGACTTCTTGGTTCCGCTGAGGAAGTTCCTATGTTTCGGATCTCAGATGATGGTCAGGCTCCCAAAGGAGGTAGGGACCTGCCTGGCACTGGCAGCTGGTGAGGGGGAGGGCAGAGACTCCTGCCAGGCCTCCCCATTTGGGCCAGGGGCTATTTATACTCAGTCCTTGCCCCGGCCTTGACAAAGGGCTCCGACACCTTCCCCGTGGGGACAGCTCATCCTCCACCCCAGCCACCCACTGTCCAGCTGGGCCTAGAACAGACACAGGCAGCCAGGAAGATGGGCAGCAGGTGCCAGTAAGCCACTGGCTGCTCGGGGAGACCTTGATGTTGACCTCTTAGGGTGAAACTATCTATCTATCTATATCTATCTATATCTATCTATCTATCTATCTATCTGGGTGTCACTATGTAGCTAGGCTGAAACTCAAGCTGATCCTCCCGCCTCAGCCTCTCAAGTGCTGGGATTATAGGTGTGCACCAACACACCCAGCTAAACAAAAATTTTAAGCAAACAGCTCAGATCAGCCTCAGTGCTGAATCAGCTCTATAACTGTCACCACAATTCCTGTCATAACCCATTAGATTTGAAGCCCTGTACTGGGTGAGGAGCCTTCCCTGCACCCAAACCTGGGTTTTGTTTTGTTTTGTTTTACCTTAGAACCTCCCAACATAGGAATTTAGAGATTAGAAGGAACTCAGGGGTCACCTAATTCAAGATGTTTCTTATTTGTTATCCACTTTTTTCCCAAATGCACTCTCACACAACCTCCCTCTTCTCCCTATATATAAAACAGATACAGAGAGGCTTGTTCCTCAAAATAAGTTAAAGAAAATTACCATAGAATCCATAATTCCACTCTAGGTATATATCCAAAAAATCTGAAAATGGGGACCCCAACCAATACTTGTCCACCGACATTCGTGGCAGATGAATGACAATGTGGTACCCAAATACAATGGAGTAGCATTCAGTCATGAAAAGGGAAGGATTTCCAACATATCACAGATGAATCTTGATAACATTATGCTAAGTAAAATAAACCAGACACAAAAGGAAATATTGTATAACTGAACTACAAAATATCCAGACACAGGAGTGGATTAGAGGTTGCTATGGGCAGGGGAAGTGGGGTATAGTTTTTATTTGGGATGATGGAAAAGTTCTGGAAATAGATAGTGGTGATGTTTGTGCAACATTGGAATGTATTAAATGCCACTGAATTGTACACTTAAAAATGATTACAGTGGGAGAAGGGTGTCTCCCTGGATCCCCATCCCTCAACTTTCCCCTCAGCCCCCACCAAGGGCCTCTCTACAGGATGCAAGAGCCACTTGCCTAGTCTAATCCTTTCTTCCTTCTCATGGAAAAGCTGAGGCTCAGAGACACTGTCATTTTCCAGCTTGCACAGCTGGCTGGGGGACAGCAGGTGCAGAACCTAGGGCTTGCAACTGCCACCAAGGCTCATCTCCCTGCACCATGGCACCTCACTTGGAACAGATGTCACTATCTTGTAACCCACCAGGCCCTAACCTTGGGGATGATGAACATACATTCTCAGACACTTCTCTAAGGCAGGGCACAGAGAGGATGGAAGGGATGCACCCATAGTCCCCATAAGGTAGGAGGGGGACCCCAGCGTAGCAGCCCAGGGAGAGGCTCCCCTCCTCCTCCCACCAGTTTTGGGGTGAGTTCTATGGCCAAGCTTCCCCCAGCCATGCTTTTCTTGGAATCATAGGCTTCATGCCCTCCCCTTTTCCCATGGGGAAGCCTAACTGTCCCTGCCAGGTAGGGCACCATAAGATTCAAAGACATAGTATCTCTTAAAATGCCTATCGTGGGTGCTTACAAGAAAAGGGAGGAGTTGAAAAGTCCTCTGTGTCACTTGTCTCTCTTCCTACAGTGACTAGGGTATTTTGATGAGCTCCACAATGGCCAGTGCTGGGTGTTCCATATGCGAGCTCCTGAGCAGTTCTACACAGAGGCCTAACCTCGTGGGTCCAGAGGAACTTCATCCTGGCCTAGAGCAAGATGGAAACTTCAGAAGGGGAGGGAAAGGCTCAAGAAATGACCAGGAAATAAAGAACCAAGCATTGGCCTTGGAACTCAAGACAAACTCCTTTCCACTTAGGTCAAGAGGCAATGGTCTCAGAGCTGGTGGGTGTCATACATGAGGAGAGCCCAGCAAATTCAGGCACATGTGCCCAGTTTAGTGGGGAAGGGGCGAGGCCTACTGGGCCTGCTGGGTCATGCACCTAACTCCTAGAGCTCTCAAAGAGCTGCTCCCCACATGAGAACTACTTAAGAACCACAAACTGCCATCTTTCCTCACCTGTCCCCTGGCCGTCTCTGGAACACACAGAGTCCCAGTGTGTGCTGAGCGTAGATCTACTTCCTTCCCAACATACTGGTGCACAGCCTGGCGGCCTTTGTAGAGTTTCTAGATCCCCAGTGGCTGCCTCTCCTCAACAGACATGTTGCCAGTCATATAATCCCAGCATTCTGGGGAGCTGAAGCACAGTGTCGCTAGTTTGAGCCCAGGCTGAGCAACTTAGTGACTTGGCAAGACCCTTTCTCAAAATAAAAACTAAGGGCTGGTGAGATAGCTCAGTGGCATAAGCGCCTGCCTGGCAAGCGCGAGGTCCTGAGTTTGACTCCCGGTACCCACATAAAATAAAATAAAAATAAAAAAGGGCTGGGGATGTAGCTCAGTACAAAGGCCCTGGGTTCAATTCCCAGTAACAAACAAACAAACAAAAAGTGGAAATGCCTGTAGAGCCCTCCCACTTATCACAGGTTCATTGGCTCCACAGGCATGGGGGCCGTTGGCTCTTCCTTGTCTCTGGCAGGGGCAGGGAGAGAAGGGAAGAGTGAGGGTGGGAGATGAGCCAATGGAGAACAATGGCAGGAGCTGCTGGGCCTACAGGGCACTGGGCCTCCTGCTCAGTTCAGCCATGCGACGAGCGCCTCTGGAAGATCACAGACACGTGCAGCAGACAGAGTGCCTGGCCTTAGCGAGTAGGTTACAGTCTTTCTTGGTGAACACATTCATTCACCGCCTGTTCACTCAACACACATGGAGGGGATGACTCTGAACCTGGCCGAGCTCTAGGTGCTGGGGAAAGTGGAGGTGAATGAAGCAGCAACAAGGAGTGCCCAGACCAGGAGGCATCTGTCAGGAATAGACCAACAAGCTCGTGGTAAGAGCACCTAATCTCAAGCAGGGGCGAGGGGACCCCACAGCCAGGAACAGGAGGAGCAGAAAGGCTTGTGAAGGTGGCTGGGGTTCCCTCGGGCACTCCTAGCAGGGGAACAGCCTCAGAGTAGGAGGCAGGAAAGGGAAGAGCAGCTGGTGCACCCAGCTGGAGTCTGGGGCCAGAGAGGAGAGAAGGTAAAGGCTAAAAAGGGCTGGGTGCTGGGCTTTATTCTGCAACTTGGCAGCCACTGAAGCTTCCAGGGCTGGACTTTGGACTTTTGATCTGTCAGTCATGTACAAAATAGGACAAGGGGAAGGCGCTGAAGAACAAAGCCTGGGAATGCAGCTTGGGAGGCTGGTGTGGCATTTGGTGCTAAGGAGAGTCTGAGGCTTGCCTGAGCACTGCAGCCACACAAGATCCAGGTGTCACTGGCCTGGGGTGAGCCAACTGTGAAGCTGGGCTGAGAACTGCCTGCCTAGGTTAATGCCTAGGTCTATGGCAGGGGATGGGCCCTCTGGCCATCTCAGGACAGTGCCTTGGGGAACAGAGAGGAAGCCATGAATAAGGATCAGGGAAATAAGAGGAAGGAGGAAAGTGTAAGGAAGGTTTTGAGCCAGGATGACCAGGAAAATGGAGATGGTGTCCACTAAGACTGAATGTTAGAGGCGAAGCAGCTCTGGGAACAAAGATGAAGAAAGGCTTCTGGGGCCAGGATACCTCCAGGCACCCTCATCCAGACAGCTGGGAGGTGTCAAGCTGGAGAGCAAGAAGAAGGGGGAGGCTAGACATTCAGATTTGGGAATCTTTGTCCTGAAAGATGCTTCAAGCCTGGCCTCCCCTGTGCCAGCTGAGGACTTACAGGCCAAGGCAAGAAGAGCCCCAAGATGGGGGCAGGCAGGCTGGCCAGCCTCAGGGGGCTGAACCTCACTCACCCCCAAGAGGCTAGAATCTGGAGCAAGAGGTAGGAAAACCTCCCAGAAGCCTGCAAGTGGCAGGTTAGTTGAGCCTGCTTCACTTTCCTGGCATTCCTGAAGAGGGCCCATGGAGGCAGACAGCCAGCATGCCTGGGCAGAGTCACCACATCCTTCCCTTTCTCTGCTCTGTCCTTCTTGTGCTTTGCCCCTCACTGGGCCAGAGCTCTGGTGCTTCCTAAGCCCTCTACCCATCCCTTCCCCATCCTTCTTCCACAACCATGAGCTGCTAAGGCAGCTGATCCCTGTAACCTGGAGCCCAGGTTCAGGGTCTGACCCTAAGTCTGCCTCAGCTAGAGTCTGGCCCATGGGATTTTGTCCAGTCCTTCTTGGACCTGTCACACTGCACTGCATCACCAACATCATCAGGAGCCTGGCAGGAGCAAGAAAGCAGGACCTCAGCAAGAATCTGAGGGAAAAGAGGGTATTCCAGGTCATGGTCTACATGAGGGGTGAAAACCTCATGTGCAAGAAGAAAACCAAGCTGGGCACAGTGGTGCAGGCCTGTAATACCAGCACTCGGGAGGCTGAGGCAGGAGGACTGCCATAAGTTTGAGGCCAGCCTGGGCTCCACAGTGAGTTCAAGGCCAGTCTGAACTACATAGCAAGACCTTGCCTCCAAAAACAAACACACAAAAAAACAAAGCTAAAGTACAAAAACATCCTTCCCATCTGGGAGCAGCCCCTGAGGATGGGCCAGCCAGCCTAGCAGACACAGGGGCCTCTCTTTCCTCTCCCTCCCTAAGCACTCCCATGAGACCCTACACACCAAGTGACATTCTATGAGTGACTCTGACAACTCCTCTGTGCCCCCCAACTTCTAGAGGGTTGCTTTCAGGGCCAAGTGGGGCCCTCAGGAGGCAATGCATCTACCAGCGGCCCTGAGAGCCCAGAAAGGTCTCAGTCCTGGGAAGTTGAGGGAGGGCAGGGTGTGGACAGCCGCATGTAGCCAAGGAGTGTGTCCAAGACTGAGCAACCCTGTGCCCATCCTGGTGATGGCTTGGCGAGCTGTTTCTTTGGGGAGTAAAGAAGGGCCAGGGAGGGAGTGGCAGAACCTGGGCTGCAATGTTACAGCTTCTGCTCTCCACAGCAGCTCCTGGCCTGGCCTGAGGCTCCCTGATCTGATAAGATGTGACAAGATGGCTTGAAAAATGTTAAAACCTGTGAAAAGTTTAAACCTGTTTTTTGTTGTGCTGTGAGCACGAAGGTCCCCCTACTCCATTTCACAGGAAGGTGGAGTTGGTCTGAGTGGAGAAAGGAGGAGGGTGGGAGAGGGGGACTATCTCTTTTGGCCAATTGGGGGCAGGGCCTGGACCAGGATGGTGGTCCCAGGGGAGGAATAAGGAAGGTGGAAACTGAGGGGAAGGAAAAGAGGAGTCCAGAGAAGAGGGGGGGAAGGAAGGCAGGGAGAAGGCAGAGGGAATGCTCCCACAGGCCTGGCCTGCCCAGCAGCTCCACCTGGTCCCCCAACAGGACTAGGCACCTCCAGAGGACACCAAGATCCTCACCCAGAAAGACTTGAGATGAGGCAGGGCAGAGCCTGAGCTCAGTACATCAGAAAGGGCTGAAAGGACCACACTGGGGGCTTCAAACCTCAGACTCACAGAGCATTTCCCAAGAGTTACCCAGACCAAGCTCCACGAGTTTTGTAGGGGATGGTTCCCCAGAGTGCGAGCCAAGAAGAGCTGGGTCTGTTTCTGCACTTTGCCAAGCAATTCAGTTGAGCCTACACATCCTCCACCATTCAGGTCCTCACCTTCAGAGCTGCCTTCACACATGCTCGGTTAGGCTGATACAGGGGCAACTGAGGCTAAAGACTCGCTCAGGATCACACGCCTGCTCTTAGTGTCAGTGACTCTCATAGTTCCCTCCAAGTGGGCCCAGTCTACTAAAGGAGAGATGCTGAGCATTCCAGAAACCCAGGTGGAAGAAAAGAAGCAAGGAAGGAAGGAAGGAAGGAAGGAAGGAAGGAAGGAAGGAAAGAAAGAAAGAAAGAAAGAAAGAAAGAAAGAGAAAGAAAGGAAGAAAGAAAGAAAGAAAGAAGAAAGAAGGAAAGAAAGAAGAAAGGAAGAAAGGAAGGAAGGAAGGAAGGAAGGAAGGAAGGAAGAAAGAAGGGCCAGTGATATAGCTCAGCGGCATAAGCGCCTGCCTGGAAAGCGCGAGGTCCTGAGTTCGACTCCCGGTGCCCGTATATAAAAAAAAAGAAAGAAAGGAGAAAGCAAGCAAGCAAGCTGGCAGGTGTCTCTGGAGTGCTCACGGGGTATAAGGTAGATGTGCAATTAAAGTCCGTTTAGTAGAAGTCTTTTCCTGAGCAGATTCTCTTGCTGGCCTCTGGCTGGCTGGAAGAAGGTGGGGGGTTGGGGGGGACCTAGGAGGTACCTGGAAAGGCACTGGAAGCCTTCCACAAACAGCCCTATGTACCTGTCACTCCCATACAGTATCAAGTCACAAAATGTCAAAGCTGGATGGGAACTTGGACATCACCCAGCCCAGTTTCTTGGGAAAACAAGGCCTATAAGTGATGTGACTTGCTCAGTGTTTCTCGACTGGTTAGAGGCAGACCAGGGAGGTCAGCCCAGGCCTCTGACTCCCAGCGAGAGCTCTGTCTCCTTTATACCCCACAAATCCTTCTCAAAGCCTCCCAGACCACAACCCAAGAGCTGCAGCTTTATTCAGTACCTGCATATTACCTGGCTAGAGTACATGGGATGTTTGCCCCCAACCACAGCTGGTACCATGGTCAGTGGCAGAGCGTGAGAAGTCTCATTTGCTGTGGGAACTCTAAGCAATGGAATACTGGGTAGGGAGGAACTGGGAGAGGGATTTCAGAGGGATGACATTTGACCTAGGCTTTGAAGTCCAGTTCAGTTTGGATATCTTTTTCTCCAGGAGCTGTGCCATTTGTTTCTTTGACTCCTTGTCTACCAATCTGAATTCTAATTTAAAATTAAAATTCTAATTAAAAACCAAACTCGGGCCGGTGAGATAGCTCAGTGGCATAGCACCTGCCTGGCAAGCGCAAGGTCCTGAGGTTGACTCCCGGTACCCACATAAAAAATAAAATAAAATAAAATAAAACAGGTTTGCATCTTGAGCTCATTTTAACCTCATAACACTTCTTCCCTTCCTGACCTTCCCAGTCTGAGGGGTTTCTCTCTCATTTTACAAATAGGGAAATGAGAGTCTGATAGGGCCAGGTTGCTTGCTCTGAGAAGCCTAGTCTGCTGGTTTCCAGGCCAGGATTTTGCTAGTCCCCACACCACTTTCTCTTTGAAGCCCAGTTCTGGTAAAACACAAGAGAGCCTGCCCCGCTGTCTTTTCCCACTTTTGACTCCTATTTATTCCCCAAGCGTGTTAATTTTAAAATCCCAGCTTACTGCCTCCAATTTAAACTTCCCTCTGGTCATTTCCCCAGCTCTTACACATACCTCAGGGGTAACATTAAACACATTCAAATGAATTGTCCATCATCTCTATTTCTCCACTGCAGGTAAGTCTTTCGACAGGAGCAATTCCTTCACTCACTTGTAGGTACTAGGCTGAGTGCCTGGTTCACCAATGAAGACAGTGCCCCTGTGAGGGTCTCCTGTCCTCCTTCTGCAGCTCCAAGCCATTCCACCTGGTTACCCTAGCCATCCCTCACCTCCCCCAGATTGCATAGGCTGCCATCATTACAAGCCTTAGACAAGTAATGGCCCTGCTCCATCTCTGGGCCATTTACACAGCTGCTAGCTCCACAGTCTGGAAACCCTTTGTCTAAGCCTCAGATGCACTTCAGCAGGGCACATAGAGCTCACTCTAGAGCAGCTCCCAAGCTCCTCAGAGGGCACCAACCTAGCATGTCTTCATTCAAAGAATACTGACACTGGGCCAGTCCTGTGCTGAATGCTGGGAGTCAGAGATATACATAGGGACACTCCTAGTCTTGCAAGAATTCCTAACTCCAAGAGTAGCTTGGGAGCTGCCTCAGGTGGCCCATGTTCCTCCTCTATTGGGGGGGGGCCTACATGTTACCAGTTCTGCATCACCACCAGGGCTAGATCCTCTAGGATCTCACCTACCTCTACTGTCCCACTCCCTTACACTACACCATTTGGGGGCCCAAGAACATTCACAGACTAGCTAGCTGTGGCCACTATGGTGGCCAGACCACTTGGGGGTGGTTTTGAATAACCCAGACATTTGGGCTCCAGCACCAGACCTGCTGGACCAGACCATCTGGGGAGGAGTCCAGAAAACTGGCTCATTAAAAACCTCCCCCAGAAGTGTGACAATAGGAGGGTAGGAGATGGTGCAATCTGAGGTGCCCAACCTCCCCTATAAAGTTCACTGACCAAAGATGTTTCATCTGAATCTAACACACTTTAAGTGGTAAACTTTGGTTACCTGGGAAACATGAGGGATAGAGGAACAAACCAAATGGCACTATAGGTAAGCAACTGGACAATTTCGGAATATAAGACATTCTGAAAGACTACAGGTCTGAATACTTCAAAAGGTCAGTGTCAGTTTTTAAAAGCATGTGGGCAGCAGTTTTTACCTAACAAGTATAACATATGTCACTTACTGTTTTTTGTCTGCTTCCATCCACTGAAATGTAAGCTACATGAGGACAAGGATTTTGGTCCATTTTATTCACTTTTATATTTCCAAATCCTAGAATACTACCTTAACATTGAATTTATTATTAATCATTTTATTTTATTATTAATTTTAATAAACAATATCTATTTTTTAAAAGCATATGGGTACATGGAAGAAATGTTTCACATTAAAATGAACCTAAGAGACATAACCATCAAATAATTGGAGCTTGGTTTAAAAATCCTATCCATAAAGGCATTTGAGGATAACTAGGCAAATCTAAATCATTAGGAATTATTAATAATTTTGTTAAGTGTGATGATGGCTTGAGTTCAAGGAGTCATCCTTACATTTTGGAAATGCAGGGCTCATAGTGACTATAATCTGAAATTGTTCAGCAGTTGCGTTGTGTGTGCATGCACGTGTGTCCATAGGGGGTAGGGGAGAAACGATGGCAAAATGTTAAAAACAGTTTCATTAGGAAGTGCTTGTTCCTCATACAATTTTTTGTACGATTTTTTTTTTTTTTCCAGTTTTGAGGACTGATCCCAGGTCCCGGCAGCATACTAGGCAATCGCTCTACTTGGCGCTACACCTCCAGCACTGATTAACAATCTTCATAATAAAACTGTGAATTACAACAACGAAAACTCCAACTGACTTGTAGGGACTTCTGATGGAACCCGCGCAGGGATCGAACCCGTGGCTTTGCGAGTCGGAGTCCCAGGTGGTGGCCGAGTCACTGGACCCTGCCAGGGGCTCCAGCCCCGCCCAAGGGCATCGGTAGCGGCAGGTGCGCGGGCAGGAGGCGCCGGCTGCAGGGCGGGGGCTGCGCCACACCCGGCGCTCAGGGCAACGTTCCGGCTCCCTGCCTTTCAAGGTGGGTATTTCCACCACATTCCCAGGAGGTCTCCCTTGGCCTCGTCCCCCCACGGCGCTGAGGACGCGCAGGTGAAGGCAGCCCAGCGCGGCACCTGGACTTCCCCCGCCCTCCTTAGCGAGGCTCCACGCAAGTTCAAAGCGCTGGCTGCCCTTCCCTCCCAGCCGGTTCCCTGAGCGAGCCTCAACACCTTCCTGCACCCCCTGCCCCACCCCACCCTAATTCAAGAGTCCCAGGGTCCTGCCGCCTAACTCCTCTGCTGTGTGGTCCCATTCACACCCTCTGCCTTCTCTTCTCAAGGGGCTGGTTGTCACAGGTGCCTGGGGGTTGCAAGCAGCTATTCGGGCCCACTGCAGCCCCGCGGGACTTTAATAATAAGTATCCTAGCACTTAGCAGGGCTGGTCGTCAGTTCTCAACCAGGGTTTCATGGCAAATGGCCCCGCCGAGCCTGAAAATACTGATGTGTCCCTGCCCTGGAGAAAGGAAAGTAAGTGGCCTGGGCGCCAGCATATCCTCCCTTCGTTTTCAGGAGCAGGCAAGGGTGAGAAGCAAGGCCCAGGATTCCATACAGGCCACGGTCTCGCCCACTCCACGGGAGGTCCACAGCTGGGCTCTTATGCCTCCAGCACCACCACATCCTTTCCAAATAGTCAGGGGAGCCCTTCCCTGCTTTCCCAATCCCCAGCATTGTCCTCCTCCTCTTTCTCTCCTGGCCTCTCAATCTCCATCGTTACAGCCAGGACAGCAAAAACGTTTTTGATCAGCAGCACCTGAGTGAAAAGTGTTTGGGCATGCCCTCATTTACATACACGCAGGTATAAATCACATGCTGGCCTCTGTGCTCCTGTTTTATGTGCGTTACTAAACACTAACATCCACTGGGAAAGGGTAAGGTAAAAAATACATTCCCAAGAAACTCTCTACTCGTCCATTGCCTGGTGACCCCCTGTTCAGGCCTTTAGTCCTCCTTTCCCTTCTTCCTGATTTTCCCACCTGTTTTCTTGGCCTGGGAGAAACTGTGAGAACTGCAGGATACCAACCAACACTCCTGGGGCTCAAGGTCTTAATCCCTTCCTCCTACTGGGGTCAGCTGCCTCTTTCTTCATTCTGCCCACAGCTACTCCTGCTCTCCCCCAGGCCTTTCCTTCTACCTGGCCTCTGACTGGAAATGATCCCTCTGCTTGCAGAGCCCCCCTCCACCACCACTCACCCCTCTCCGGGTGGGTCCCCATCTCTGCTCCCTCCCTTCGCCTCCCTCACCCACACCACACCTGTAATGTCAGCAGCCGCCAGTGCCAGCAGAGACTGGTGCCACAGTGAGCTTCTGTCTGTTCAGTCTCTTTATTCACGTTCATGACAGAAGCAGGTGGGCATTTCTTCCAGGGGAAACACAATTTGTGTAGAAAAGATAAATCAATCTACACACACACACACACACACACATTTAAAGTCAAAAAATTCTAACTATAGCTTTTTCTACAAGTGAACTGGGTGTTGAACCTGAGGGGCAGAATATCTATGCAGATAGCAGGTTAGGTTCCCTCAGGAATCACCCTGGCCTAAAGGCAGGCTGGAGTCAGGGCACAGGAAGAGGGGCCCAACAAAACAGGGGGAGATGAGGTAATGGGGCACCCTTATGAAGACACTCAAAACTACAAATGGAAATGAAGGGGAATGCTTTTACAGGTGCACACTCAATGGTGAATAAGATAATACGGGGTATATTTATTTGGTAGACAGTAGTTAATAAGGTCATGAGGAAATAATTTCACTGAACTCTGCTGTAAGTAAAGGAGTGAGAGAACGAATCTCTCTTCTAGGCACTCAGAATGGTTATTATTATTTGTAAAAGTGGCTAATATTTATTGAGCCCTGACTATGTGCCAGGTACATGTAAAGCATTTTATATAGAATGTAACCTTTAATTTGCTAAAGAACCCAATGATGCTATTATCCCCATTTGACTGATGATGACATGGGTTAGAGAGGCTAGGTAACTTGTCTGGGGGTCACACAGCTGGGAGATGGTGGGGTTGAGATGGCTAATAAAGCAACAAGGGAGGCATTTATTGGGATGAGGTCTGCACGGAGCATGTCGGCGGAGGCTAAGACACTCAGGTCTGTCCTGCTACTCAGGCTGTGCACTGGACTAACAGCCCTGTAAACCCCAGTGCTGGGGCCCCTGCCTACTGATCTTTTTCTTTTGACTGTTGGCATGAATCTTCCACGCTTGTATGTTTCTCTGTTTCTTAGACAGGGCCAGAGCCACCCCCAAGGCATCCTCAGGGGAAGAGGAGACCTCTGTCCCAGTGCTAGAGGGACAAGTGAGGCCGGACAGGTAAATTCAGATGCCCATAGAGACTTCCAGCTGGCAGGGCTTCAAGAGACCTCTTCCAAGATGCAAAGCCCGGCACATACTGAAAAATGTGGGCATCAAGTTCCCAAGAGAGGTCACGGTAGACGTTTCCCAGCAGTCACCAAGAATCCTCTTAAAAGCCCTGAGGGGTAGATACTGTCTCCACTTCATAAATGAGAAAACTGAGGCTCAGAAAGGTACATAAATTAAAAAAAAAAAAAAAAAAGAAAAGAAAGAAAAGAAAAAGAAGGAAAAAGGAAGAAAGGTACATAGACTAGGAAGTGGAGGTAGAGCTTGACCTCACATCCTATACCGTTGCTATTTTGCGTCTTGATAATGACCTCTGTGTCATTCCAGCACCCACTGTGCACTCCACACTGACCTGAGCATGACCAAGGATGATCAAAACAGTGTCATGGTCCTGACCCTGGAGGAGGGTGTGATCCAGCACATAGGCCATGGGCACAGGAGCCTCAAGATGGTAGCCAGGGGCCTGTGAGATAGCTCAGCGGCATAAGCACCTGCCTGGCAAGCGCAAGGTCCTGAGTTCGACTCCCGGAACCCACATACGAAAAAAGGGCCGGTGATATCGCTCAGCGGCACGGGTGCCTGCTGGCGCGCAAGGTCCTGAGTTCGACCCCCAGGTACCCACCAAAAAAAAAAAAAAAAAAAAATGGTAGCCAGGATCCAGCCAGATTACAAACCGTCCCTGATGGAGCTGAGGAGATCAAGAGGAGGAGCAGGATGGGGATGGATAACCCAAGAAACTTCAAAAGGTGCACTTGGAGCACATGTGTATGCCCTCAGAGAAAAAGAAGAGGAGGAGCACGGTGGAGACACTGACTAACACAGCACACGTGGGGCCAAGAAATAAGGAGCCCAGGGCCTGAGGTCCCACAAGCAGCAAAATGGAGACCATCGGGGGCCTGAAAGAAGCCCCCCTCCCCAGACAGGAGCCTTTGAACTGGAAGGAACCTTGGGGTCATACAGCCCAGTCTGCAAATGGTGAGGGCACAAAGCTAAGGCCAGCATGTGGAGCTGAGAAGCCAGTGTGAGAAGGGTTCTTCCAAGTCTCCTGGAACTTAGACTCTCCTTTGTGCACAGAGCACACTTCACCACCAAGGAGAAGATGCAAATCGAAGATACAGCGCGCTAGCTCACCATAGCCCACACTAACCAAGCTTTCTTTTTCTTTTTCTTGGGATTGTTCCAAGGCCTCAGGCATGCTAGGCAAGTGCTCTGCCACTGAGCTACATCCCTATGCCTTTTTTAAAATTTAACTTTGAGACAGGGACTCATTAAGTGGCCCAGGCTGGACTTCAGTTCAAGATCCTCAGCTTCCTGAGTACTTGGGATGACAGGTACAGTATATTCCACTGTGGCCAGCTACTAGTCAAGCTTTCAATAGACCTGTCTGTCCATAAAGTCTCAGGAATTCCTTCCTTTTCCCAGACCATATTTTTCTCTGCCCAATTCCATGGTTGCTATGGCAAATGAATATCTTTGCCTTGAGAAATTTGGTAGGCTATCTTTTTTTGTTGTTGTTTAGTTTTTACTTTTTCTTCTGGTGGTATTGAGGATTGAACCCAGGGCACTCTACCAGTGAGCTAAATCCTCAGCCCTTTTCAGTTTTTATTTTGAAACAGGGTCTCACTTCACAAACGAGACCAGAGACCCTCCTGCCTCAGCTTCCCTTAGCACTGGGATTTCAGGTATGCATCACTATGCTTGGCTAACCTGGTGGGATACCTTACCTACTCGTCTCACCTCCATCCCTGAGCCATCACTTTGGCCCTTGTGTCCTGTCCTCAGTGCTGAGTCACTGCCCCGCATCTGGAATGAAGCCCCAGTCATCTTTGCGCCACCATGAACAGCCTCCAGCATTTGCATCTCAAACCTCCTATCCCGCATCTCCATATTCAGCCCCTCTGCAAGTGCCCCATGCTCACTTCTGTTTTGTGTGGCCAGAACCAGGATGGTGCTAGAATGAAGCTTGACCAATTAGAAAGAAGAGGACAGCTGACTCTAACCTCTTCCCACAAGTGGGGAGGGATGGAGGAGGCCCCTGTGGGGTCTCAGAAGGACAGCTGGCACACGGGCACAGGGACTCCGGCATATGTACCTCCAAGTCAGGGATTGGCGTCCATAGGCCATGGTCTGTGGCTGCTGATCATCAGTTATTTACTTCTGACCCAGGAAAGCTACCTGGGCAAAAGCAGCTGCAGGCATCCTCCTCAAACATTTCCCAGCACACAGGGCCCTAGACAAGGGGCACGAGCTTTGGACAGTGACACTGAGCTGATGGCACGGAGTGCTCCACCCATTCTGTCATGGCCACATCAATATGCTGTGTTGTTTCAAAGTGAGCCGTGCCTCTGTCCTTGTCTTCCTGGGCTTACCATGAAGGTGCTGGTCATCCCCAGGCCTCTCGAATAACTTCCTTGCTCACTTGTGCGGTCTTACACATACGTGCACACATTCACACATAAAAGCCAACTAGGCAGTGCCATGGCTTTTCATTTTGTTGGGATGAATGGAGGATTAAAACTAAAGAGCAAACTCTACTCAGGTGGTCAGTGGACTAATTATGGGTGGACAGAAGTAGAAGAGCTGCCTGATATCCCCAGGTGGCAGCGAGCAGCGTAGGTGCCTGTGGGTCTGTGGCCTGGGGGTGAGGGGATCTGGCTGACTTGATTCTGCACCATGTCCTGTTGGAAAGACTCAATTTCCCAACCGAAAAATGTTAGTATCATCTATTTGAGAGAGGCTATCGGAAGGAATAATTGAAATAATGGAGACAAAACTTTAATCACAGTATCTGGAACACAGATGCACAATAAACGGTTGTTACTATTTGAAGACCAAGGTCCTCCGCATGCCAGGCACTGTGTTACTAACTCTAATCCTCCTAACAACCCTGTAAGGAAAGTATGCTATGGTCACCTCCATCTGGTTGGGGAAACTGAGGCAGACTCTGGCTGAGGTTACCCAGATAACCGGGATCTCATCCAGAGCCTGCAGACTTAGCCACAGTGCTCGCCAATCCCTGGGAAGTAATGACATGAGAGATGGCTCATGCGTGTCTCTCTCCAGCAGCTTAGGGCTAAGCACCTACTCATGGGAATGCAGAGGCCCAAGTGTTACATGGCCTCTGCCCTGAAGCAGCTTCCAGCCTCACTGTGTGACAGCTGCCTAAATAACAATGACAGGAAGCCTAACGTGGGAGCGGGAGTCCTTCTACCAGCAGTGGCAAGGGTAGACTTTGCAGAAATACTGCGTGTGTTACCCTGGCCAGACAGCCTCAAGTCCTAAGTCATGGGTACAAAGCTGCGCCTGAGCAGTCCCAGAGTTCTGACTGCCACGCAGGCGGGGGACTGAACTGGATAACCAACCAACTGGCCAAGTGTTTCATTCACTTACTCATACATGAATTCATTCATTCATTCATTCACTCACCTCCATCTCTACTAGGATGGGTGCTCTGGACTGAACTAGTTCACATAGGGAGATTAAAAAAGAAGTCGAAGGAACCACAGACTGGCTTTGGAGAAAAATAAAACCATGAGGACAAGTGAAAGATGAAAGGGACAAGAGAATCTTCTGGGCCACATTTTCCAAATAAGTAATAGTTGATATATTGGGGGAGAAAGGGCTCCTGGGCTAACTACTGTTGGGGAACAGGTTAAACAAATGAGAATAGGCATCTCCCCAGCAGTCCTTTCCATGCTGCTAAGATTCCAGTGAGCCCAGCAAATATTAAGAGGCTCCCCAAGGGCAGGTGGTGATTTCTAAACTGACCCTGAGGGCTCAGCAGGATTTTGTAGGACTGAAGTTGCAAGATACACTTTGTGAGATCACTCTGGGCCAGAAGAGCCAGGACAGAGCAGAAGAGAGGCTAGGCAGAGACCAAGCATAACGCAGCTCTGAGCTGGATTTTGAAAATTCCTATAAAGTCATGGCCCGGTAGGTGGAGGGATGATGGGAAAGAGGGGAATCACTATTTGAAAAACAGTTCGGCATCCATTTGTGAAGAGATTCATTCACCATTCACACACCCTGCAACTCACAGGTCTGTTCCAAGGTAGGTATCACACGAACAACTCTCCCTCAAGGGCACCAAGAGGTTCAGGTCAGTGGACAAGAGAGGAACGAGCAGAGTGCGGTACATTCTGACGGTAGACTATTATGCCGTGGCAAGAACGAAGGAACCACGGTAACATCCAATAGTCCGAAACTTAGAAACATAAAGCAGAGAGACAAAAGCAAATGACAGAATACTGCACACAGGATAAATTCATTTTTTAAAATGCTAAAAATAAGCGAAATGAAAAATATAGCGTAGAGCCAAGTGGGGTGTCTCATGCTGGTAATCCCAACACTTGGGAGGCTGAGGAACAAGGATTATGAGTTCAAGACCATCCTAGGCTACACAGTGAGACCCTGTCTCAAAAAAGTGTAAGCATTCTTGTCTGGGGAAACTGTCATTTTGATGTAATGGAATAAATGTGCAAAATCTGTCATACCTGGAGGGAGTTCGAGCTGAGATGGGGAGGAGCCCACAGATAGATGCAGATATTCTGGTTCTGCAGGGTGTGGGGAGGCTCAGATTTTCCTATTGTCATTATATCCTGTATCTATGGTATTTCTACTCTCTGGTGTGTTAAATATTATATAATAAAAATATTTTTCACCAGTGCTCAGGAAAGCAGTTGATATCTTTTTTTTGGGGGGGTACCAAGGGTTGACCTCAGGACCTCGTGCGCCAGGAGGCACCCATGCTGCTGAGCGATATCACTGGCCCTTTTTCGTATGTGGGTATCGGGAGTCGAACTCAGGACCTCGCGCTTGCCAGGCAGGCGCTTATGCCGCTGAGCCATCTCACTGGCCCACAATTTGTATCTTTATAAGACACATATAAACCATGTGATCCACATGCTACCCCTCCTTCACTACGAGACTACATTTTGTTTTTTCTTCACTACTGAGGAGCCAACCCAGGGATATTCTACCACTGCGCTGCATCCCCAAATCCCCAACCCTTTGTATTTTTTATTTTGTGGCAGAGTCTCTTAAAGTTGCCAGACTGGGCTGGAATGCTCTATCCTCCTGCTTCAGCCTCCCAAGTGCTGGGATTACAGGTGTATGCCCCCATGCTTGGCGACATTCTTTTTAGTAGGTTAGTGGGGCTGTCTCACCTAAAGATGGATGTACACAGTGACCCCAGCCAGACTTACTCATTGTGCTTAGCAGGGCTAAAATGGCCAGTGTCTCAGCCATTAACTGCAGCCATATTAAACCTGCACAGACCAGTCCTCACAACTCCAGTAAAAATCCCTGAAGCTACCACATCTGATTTACCCTTCCTTTCCCAAGAACCTGAGGCCTTTGTGAGTATTTTGGCTGAACAGGACACCAGGACACAAGGTCAGGCCAGTGTCTTCACTGAGTCACAAGCCTCCTGTCCCACCCCCTTCTATCTTCAAATACAGTAATAACAGGACAAACCAATATACCGTACACAACTTTCCCCAAGTACGGCCCCCTC
Organism: Erethizon dorsatum; assembly: GCA_028451465.1. Classification (NCBI taxonomy): domain Eukaryota; kingdom Metazoa; phylum Chordata; class Mammalia; order Rodentia; family Erethizontidae; genus Erethizon; species Erethizon dorsatum. Next base: position 20,221,577 of record CM051826.1, read on the forward strand.
TGTTTAGAAGAAATTCAGAACTTCTAGCTCTAAAGAAGACTGGCCTGGGGTAGAATATTTGACAATCCTTGCTACACTGGAATGACCTTCAAATAGCCCTTATTATTCACCTTCAACTCTGTCCTGTCAACTCTGTCCTTGTGTAATATTTCATCTCATTCTCACAACTACCTTGAGGTTGTAACGTTCACCCCCATTTCACAGATAAGGAAACGGCGACTCGGATATTTTTAAGTAACCACCAGAAGTTCCAGAACTATTAAATGGTACATCTGAGATTTGTACCATAGCTCTTGGGGCCCAGAGCCTCCCCTCTCCCAGCACACAGGCTGGAAGTCCAGGGCTGGCCCTCTAGGTGAGATCACGGGGTCAGGGAGATGCTGTCCCAGCTGAGCTTGTACTGGAGCTCCCGTGGGATGCAGCCTGATTCATCAGCCAAGCGATCCGCAGAATGACTGGACAACACTAGGGCTGGTGTGCGCAGCTCACCGTGGCTACAAAGACATGAGCAGACTGTGCCCTCGGGGACTGACCCTCACTGGGAAGACAAGACAGATGCCCATGAAGAGGTAACTAGAAACACAAGAAAATACTTCAGGGCCAGTTTTTCTTCCCTCAGACTCAAAGGGAATCCAGCTGGGGCCGGAAGACTGGTCTCTGCCCAGAAGGTGATTTTTAACAGTGCGCTTCTTCCCAGTACCTGTCCTTGAGCATCCACTGCTCTGCCATGCTTGGTAGAGTAGGTGGAGGTGATGGAGACTTGGTCATGCCCATAGGTGGCTCAAGTCTAGTCAGTGAAGCAAGACTCCAGGAGGGTCTCAGCAGGGCCATGTGCTGAGGGCAGGCTGCAGAGAGGATCTGGAGCCCAACTGTGCTTTGAACAGCAGATCGGAGTTCACAGAGCCTTTCTGGAAAAGGCAGGGGCATGCACAAAGGCACAGAGATGTGGCCTAGCGCGAGAACAACACAAACAATGCAATAAGATTAATGATGACAAATGGGAGGATTACTCACTGGGTAGATGCCAGATCCTGTCTATTTCACTTGTGCTGTATCCTTTAATCCTCATGACCCCCAATTTAAAGAGAGAAAAACTGAGGCTCAAAGAAGTTAAGATCACCCAGTTATAAAATCAGAAGCAGAGTCCGGGACTGCTGTTCCCCAAAGCCTATGCAGTTACTATGCAAGTGAATGTAGGTGAGAGGGCAAGACACGGTTAGGGGAAGATGGTAGAGTCAGGAAGGGCTGGATGGTGTGGGGCCTCAGGCCCAGCCCAAGGAGCGGAGAACAGCATGGTCATATCTGCTATCTGATGCCATTCTGATTGGGCCTTCTAAAAAGGACAAAGCTGACCAAGCAAGAGGGAAGACCTGGGAGAATGGGTATGACAAGGTCCAAGTTTAACAAAATAGGACCCGAAGGTAAGAGTGGCCAGGAGCTAAGAGGGAGTTGGCAGTGTCGCTGGTGGGCTAAGAAGTCACCTACTAAGGTGGGGATAGAAGGTGATACAGCAGCAATGGAGGCAGCAAACCCTCTTCCAGATGCTGTGCTAGGCAGCTCCTGGTAGGGACTACTAAATAAAGGCTCATTCACCAAGGGCCCAAGATTTTAAAAGTTTCATGTCAGGTTAACAAACTTAAGAAATATATTATGTTCAGCTCACTGACCAGTACTCTTACAAATAGTGCGCTTTCCTGTATGTGTATTAGACTTTGATAAAAAGTCTAAAGCCACCCTATCCTTCTATCTTGGCAAAATACCTTATTTAATACCTGGGGATGTGGATTCTCCACAGAGTGCATGCCAGAAATTGGTGCTGTGGGGAGAGCCAGCCCCTGGCCTGTAGCCTGCTCATCCCTGCTCTGTCCCATGCTGACATCTCGGCCAAAACTCCAGCTTTCCCCACAGCTCCACAAATGGCCTCCCCTCCCATTTTCCTGCCACCAACAGTGTGGCCTGCATTGATGGAATGAACCCCAGGCAGAGGCCTGCAGTAAGTGTGTGGCCAACTCAGCAAGAAACCTCAGGAGCACGGTCAGGGTGGATGTGGACCCTAAGGGTGCGACCCTTTAGAGCCCAGGCTCCTTACTTCTTGAGGAGGGCCACAGCCATAAGACAACAGAGCAGAGCCCTCTAAATCCAAGGGTCTGGGGGCGGGACCACTCTCGTCCTGGTCTAAAGGCAGTTCTGTCGCTAACAGAACTTGCAAAACAATGTAGAGACCTAGGCATGGTGATGCATGCTTGTAATCTCAGCTACTTGGGAGGCCTAACCAGGAAGATTTCAAGTTCAAATTCAGCCTGGGCAACTTAGTGAGACCCTACCTCAAAATAAAAAATAAAGAGCTGGGAATGTAGCTCAGTATTAGAAGAGCAAAAAACAAAACAATAACGATAAGAAAAAAGTCGATGATGAGCTGGAGATAGATCAGAAGAGGAAAAACAAGTGCTTTAAGGAGCATGGAAGCTGGGTCACTTGGAAGAGACTATTCTGGAGAAGGAAGACTCAGGGAGAGATGAGGCATCCGGTCCTCAAAGGAAAACAGAGTCTACAGTGATCTTCACGTCAGTGACAGAATCCGGGCTTGGCCTAAGTCTGGAAAGAGACTGCAGTCAGTCAGACCTTAGGAGGAACTTCCTGCCTGTTGGAGTGGGATGTGGTGTCACTGAGGGGCTGTGAGGCCTGGTGGACCTGGCTTCAGGCAGTTAGTGTCACAGTTAGAGCTCTGGGGTTTACCAGCTATGGAGACTTGGGCAGTGGAGTGGCTCCCTCAGTTTCTCATCTGTAGAATGGGCGAGAACAAGAGTATCTGCCTCCTGGGCTGCTGGGAAATGAGCTAACTTGTGAGTGTCTTCCTCAGCGCATAGGACGCCCACACATGGTAACCGTGAACTCCTGGCTGGCTGTTACATCCTGCCTCCCCTACTTGCTCCTCACCTGCTTGGGCTCTTGGAGACAAAGACACTGATTTCATGGGGCTGCCTTATCTTCAGGGACAGTACCAAGGTCAACATCTCTGCCTGCAGAAGCTTTAGTTAAGGTGGAGGCGCACCCAGTCTGAGGTTTGCCATCCTCTTCGCTAAAGCCATGGGGGAGCGTGGGGTACTCTCCAGGGTGCTGCCCAAGGCCAGAAGCCTCTCTGGATGGATAGGGGAGGCTACCATTGTCCCTTCGCTGGCCTCTCTCCTTGAGGCTCTGACCAGAGATGGGGCTTGGTGCCTGCCAGTCCCGGCCAGAGCTCGTTCTGGGGCTTCACTAATGGGAAGGGCCTGGGTGGCAGGAGGCCCCTTGTGCTGTCCTGGAGATCTTTGGCTTAGCTCCCTTTGCTTCCCTTCCCCCCTCGAGCCTTGCTGGACAGCACCTGTCACAATGGCATGGCCTGGCCTGGCCCATGGGGGACAGAGCAGCCCAGCTGAAGAGGCAGAGGGCACTCCTGCATCACCTGTGGAATGGCAGCAAGAGCACCAGCCAGCTTCCAAGGCAAGGGAAGGTGGAAGAACCAGGGGTGACATGAGCCAGGGGAAGGAAGACGCTGTCATCCACCAGAAACAAGAGATTCAGGAAGATTAGGCACCAACTTTAGGGCTGTAATGAAGCAGATCACGGAAGAAAGAAAAGGTGGTGACTTCTTTGAAGCTGAGGTTTCTGTAGACTTGGAAAAAGCTGACAATAAGGAAGTTGACTGGTGCTGGGCACAGTGGCATACACCTGTTATCCCCACTCCTCAGGAGGGTGATTCGGGGGTCATATGTTCAAGGTCAGCCTGGGCAACGTAGCACAACCCTGTCTCAAAAATATGATTTTTTAAAAAGGGCTGGAAAAAAAAAAGGGCTGGGGAGGTAGTTCAGCAGTAGAATACATGCTTAGCATATATAAGGCCCTGTGTTGGATCCTCAGTACAACAAAAACAGAAAGAAAAAGAGAGAGAGATTGAGAGAGAAAGAAGAAGAGAAGAAGGAGAAGGGAAGGGAAGGGGAAAAGAGAAGAGGAAAGAAGAGGAGAGGAGAGAGAGAAGAGAAGAGAAAAAAACAAAGAACCTGTTTGCAATTCTTTCAAACCAAAACTGTCTAACAAGGGCCAATACCCTGATAGAGCAACATTTATTTTTCTTTTTAATTTGTGTGTGCCTTGCCTCTTTCCAGAAGGATCTGACAGAGGGGACAGCAAATGTTCATTCCAAAGACAACAAATATTTATTGAGCATCTACTATGTACAGGCAAGGCACTGAGAATCCAACAGTTGTAAGGCATTGTGTCTGCCTCCGAGGAGTTTATGACACAAAACACATGAGATTAAATAACAAAATGAAAATAGCAAAGCAGGATCAGGTAAAGAAGAGGTCAAATATCCCAAGTCAAGGTCAATACAATTGCAAAGATTTTCCTCAGGAAGAAATAAGCTGGATGTCAAGTTGTAACAGACAAATGAAAAATCAGCAATATCAGAGACACTAAAACAGGAACTGAACTTGGGTAAGAAAGAAGATTCTGTCCATCTGCTTTCTAGCACACAGGTGATGGAGAAAAGATGCCAGGAGCAAAAAAAAGATTAAGTACAGTGAAGGCCAGTGAGATAGCTCAGCGGCATAAGCGCCTGCCTGGCAAGCACGCGGTCCTGAGTTCAACTCCCGGAACCCACATAAAGGAGAAAAAGGACCAGTGATATCGCTCAGCGGCACAAGCACTTGCTGGCAAGCACGAGGTCCTGAGGTTGACTCCTGGTACCCACATTTAAAAAAAAAAAACAGTACAATGAGACGTTTATAGCTGGAAGTAACATTAGAAGCCAATTAATTTAACTTCTTCCTGTTTAACAGGTAAGAAAACTGAGGTCCAGGAAACAGCGATTTGACCAAGGTCACCCTGCCATCCTTCCAAGGGCAACAAAATGCTCATGTGGTCACTACCACCAGCAAGGTGCAATTGCAGCTTAAGGAGAGTCTGACGACACGTGGGAAGTTCGTCACTGATTAGTGCATATCTCCAACTAAGGAACTCCTAGAGGCTTATAAGCAGCATCCAGGAACCCAAAGTAGCAGACTTCAAGGTGAAGGTCAAGTGTAATCCTGCTCCAAACCATCTTTGGGGAACAAGATACTGTATGAATAAGCAAGTTCTTACCCCAGACAAAAAGCCCACTTTTGAGCCTGAGGCTTTAGGCCCCACGGGACATGGACATGGGCCCTCCACCATGTGCAAGCTGTGTTCCTCATCCGTGAAATGGGGAGAATTCGGTTTAGATCTTGACAGCTCTATAGAAACCAGCACATAGCACATGGTGAAGAAACACAGTGACCTGGCCCTGGTAGAGAAATAATCTTGTCAGCTGGAGTGTTCAAACTAAAGCCTTGGACACCCGAGCATGGTATGAGCTTGTGAATGTGGGAAATAAGTGATATACAAACAGAAAACACCTGTAAATGGACCTGGGATGGGAAACACAGGAGAAGTGAGATCATAGAGCTATGTCAGCTTCTGGGACAGCAGCGTGTGCAAGTCAAGGGTCTCATCACCTTGGGAGATGAGGGCCTCCACAGTCCAGGGCTGTCCATTACATGACCTGAGCCAATAAGGACAGGGACCAGTATTCTAAAGTGGGATGTTGGGTGGTTTGGGAGGGGTTACGAAAGGCACAAATATATAGGAAGATATAGGAAAAATCATAGGAAGCCTCAGTGCCAGGCAGGAAGTGGGGAGCCATAGAAGGTTTTAGAGCAGGAGAGTGATATCCTCAGAAATCTCTGTTTTAAGATCTGGCTAGGGAGCACAGTGCTTTTTCACTCACACTATCACAGGCTCCTATTTGCATTCTTAAAGGGCCCTGGAAGATTGCTTTTCCTCCCTAGCCCAGCTGGCTCTGGCAGATAAGTGGGACTCTGTGCCCAGGGGCAGGTTTTGCAGAACATCCCTCCTGTTAGACCTGGGCTCTGGGTCCTGTTGCTCCCATCCCCCTCACCAACATATAGATGCACACTCAGTCCCCCCAGTCTCTCCAGCCTGGCTGGAGGAAATGGCTGGACACCTCTCTGGCTTTGCTGGGCCTTATCCAGGCCATTAAGATTCCCTGATGACCACAGGTCTCAGAAGATCCCTTCACCTCACCCCTCCACACTACCCATGTCTCCCACCACTGCGTCCCTGGTTGAAGATCTCACTTTATGCCTGGCTTAGCCAGATCAGGCCTGTGGGCTCTGCATTAGGTAGGAAGACCCCCAAGCCCCAGGCCCTGAACTAGAACTGGAGCCTCAGACATAAGGCCTCTGCTCCCTTCCTTCAGGGAGCTCACTATCAGGCCTCACGGTGCCTACAGGGAGGAGCAGAGAACTCCCAGGTCCAACCCCACTCCTTACTCCTCTACTGGAAAAACCAACTCTTCAAGCTCAGAGGCTTGGAGGATCCCGCTGGGTGTTTTCTTAGCACCCTCTCTGGGCAGGGGCTGATTCTTATTCCTCTCTTCTAGGGCCAGCAATGATAGTTAACTTCTCTGGAAAGAACTGACCCTTCTCAAAGTGCTCTCAAACAGATTATTCCACCTGAAGCTCTTACTCCTGCAGGCAGAGAGGGTAGGTTATTACTGTTCAATTCTCAGAAGAGAAAACCGAGGCCTGGTGAGATTGGCAACTGGTGCACAATCTCAGAGCCATCGAATGTAAAGTTTAGTGATCTGCATACCCAGCCTGCGCTGTGATCCCCCTCCCCAGGCACAGGTAATCCAAACGGCTGGGTGACCTGAGCACAGAACAACACAACACAGCCTCAAGGGTTGAGCCCTTGAGTCTCAACAGGGATGTCCAACTCTCCTATTTCCTGAGGCCCAGACTGGCTGGGAGTTGCCTAACATCCCACCATAACCGATGGCAGAGCTAGGTCTCAGGTCCCGACTCCCTGCCCAGAAATCTCCACCCCTCAGGCTGCCCCCTCTTGTTCCAAGCATACCTCCGGGTCTCCATCTTTCCTGGAGACATATGGGTGTGCCTGACATTTCTGGAATTTACTCCACACACATAATGAGGCCATTTTGAGAAGGCCTGCCTCAGGGGGAACCAGAGAGCTGTCTAGTGTCCCCATTCTGACCCCTGCCAACTTCTCCTGCTGTGCTAACCAAGCTGCAAACAGACAAATTGACACTACCAGCCCCAGCAACCCTATGCCTGTGCACCCCACACCTTTCCAGACACAATAAGTGAAGCTTTCAGGTTTCACAGCACAGTGCAGGTGGCATGGAAACCAAAAAGCACTGTCACTACCTTGGTCAGTGTTAATACAGGAAGTGTATACCCGGCAACAGGGCTGACGTTGCCTGCAGAACCTTTGTGAGGCTGAGGCAGCCACTGTGCTCATATGATACCTGACTTGGGGTTCAGCCTCTGAGCATGGGAATTGATGTCCAGTCCTTGTAGTCCACTGAAAGCAGAGCAACAGAAAAGGTGGAAACTTGAAGGGAGATCCTCAGAGGCAGCAGTAGGACAGAGTGCCAAGGGAAAGTTGAGAGTTGCCACACTCAGAAGATTCTAGAAGCCCTCTGCCTGGCTGGGTTAGTAATTCACCTGCCCAGAAGCAGGGTGGAGACCCAGTGATCCTTCCCAGCATCACGTCCTCCAGCCCAGCTCTATCCACATTTCCCTGGGGGAGACCCAGAAGGGACTCTTTCCTCCACCCTCCTCGACACCTTCTCCAGAGCCTCTGGCTGAGAACGGGATTCTCTCTGGGACAGCAGGGGAAAGAGGGACCCTGGTGGGGCCAGGAACAGCACAGGGACAGGCCTGGGTAGGAAGGAGGTGGAAGTCTCGCCTCTGCTGCTGCCCCGCACACACCTCCACCCCCCAAAGAATGTAATTAAGCAGCAGGCCTCTGCCAGGAGCCAAGCTTTCTGCCTTCCGTCTATAAATCACCTTCTGAATCATCCTCCGCTCCTGGAGCAGCAACTTCTTCAGCTCGGCCGCTGTTCCTGCTGCCCAGGTGACCCTCCCCCTGGGAGTCTGCCTCCCCACCCTCCCGGCCCAGCCCCTGGGGGCTTCAGGTCCCAGCTGGAAATGGCAGTGGCTGCTAGAGAAAGTCTGGCAGACTGTGGGGTCGGAGAGGACTCGGGGAGACTCCAGTGTGTTCTTCACTCTGCCCTTCCCTTTCTGGGCAGCTGAGGACAGTAGCCTGGCTTACCTTCTCCAACTTAAGAATAAAGCTAAAGCCTTGTGGGTTCCAGTGCCAAGCACTCAGGGGCAAGCTGCTTTGCAGAACAGTTGAAAACAGAGTCAGGGGCTGGTGAGATGGCTCAGCGGCATAAGCGCCTGCCTGGCAAGTGCAAGGTCCTGAGTTCAACTCCCGGTACCCACATAAAGGAAAAAGGGCCAGTGATATCACTCAGCGGCACGGGCACCTGCTGGCACACGAGGTCCTGAGGTCGACCCCCCGGTACCCACAAAAAAAAAAAAAAAAACAGAGTCAGGTGGGCCAGTCTCGGAAGGCTCCTTGGAAGAGGCAAGTTTGGATCCAGAACTTGAATGAGCAATAGTTTGCAGACAGGTGGTGAAAAACAGCTAACATGTATGTAACACTTCCTGTATACCAGGCTCATTCTAAGCGCTTTACATTGTTTCATAACATGGGGAAATAGAGGCAATCACTATACTCACTTTACAGATAGGGAAAATGAGGCTTGGAGAGTTTACTTTGCCCTACACCCAGGTAGTACATGAAAAACCTGGGTGTGAATGCAAACAGAGGAATGGGGTGTTTGGGGCAAGGTCTGAAGTATAAGTAGGCTGGCTTGGCGGCCAGCTTCCAGATTTAGATCAGATGGGGATGCAGTGAGAGTTACAGGGGTACACTGTCCGGGGCAGGCTCTGCTGTGCACACCCACGTTTCATGGCAATGAATCCGATCCCTACCATAGCCCTGTGACTCTGAGAGACAGAAGGGACCCCTCAGGGTGGTCAAGGAAAGTGAACCCCTAAGAATAGATACTCATCCTGAGTCACAGCCATTTGGTGGGAAACTCAGAACTCAAACACAGGTCTTCTCCACTCCTAGCTCAAAACATTTCCAGCACAAAGATGCCATGAATATATCGATGTAATATAAGGTGGCCCTGCCTTCGAGCAGGACACACCTCCTCTCTACCAGTTAGAGGCGAAGGACGTCTTCCTCCTCAGCAGCTTTGAAAGAAAACATCAGGGTAGTAGAAAAATTCCTCAATGCCTCAATCTCCATTTTTTTTTTTTTTTTTTTTTTTGTGGGTACCGGGGGGACGACCTCAGGACCTCGCGCGCCAACAGGCACCCGTGCCACTGAGCGATATCACCGGCCCCTTTTTCGTATGTGGGATCCGGGAGTCGAACTCGGGCCTTCGCGCTTGCAAGGCAGGCGCTTAAGCCGCTGAGCCGTCTCACCGGCCCTCAATCTCCATATTTTGAAGCCACACGCTCCCCTTTCCTCACTCCCTCCCTGGGTCTATTAGCTGTATCTTACTCTAAGAAAAGTCACTTTTTGTGCCCTGACTCCAGACTCCATGTCTCCTGCCCAGAGCTCCTCCAGCAGAGACCTCTTCTGGGTCTAGAGAAAACCCCAGTGTCACAGCTCCCTCTCCCAGCTCATTTCCATGGCAGCTCAACCCCACATCTGCCCAGATACCATACATGCCCTTTAGTGTTGAGCTCTGTGGCCAGTGGAGTGCGAGATGCTTGCTTGGCCAAATCTATTCTTTGGAGATTTCCACCCAAAGCCCTCTGTCTGCCTCAGTACCTGCACCTTTGTCAGTGATGTGAGAGAGTGCTGGTACTGGGAGGGTCTGCCTGGTCGTCTGCATCAGGGCGCAGAAGGACCCTTGGCACCCAAGTCCAGCTCCCACCTCATCTGACCTGCACGTGAGAGGTCCTCCCACCAGAAGGATTAATTGCAGGGCAGACACCCCACACCTTCAGCCCCCAGGGGACACTCAGAGCCCAGGGTCCAGACTCCGCCCTGCGCTCACCTCCGGGCCGCTCACCTCCGGGCCGCTCACCTCCGGGCCTCCGTGCTGTTGGTAAAAACGTTCCGAGGTTCTGGGAGAACTTTCTCTGACAGCTGCCCCTTCCCAGCTACCTTATCCTGTACATTAAAGCAGACTCTTCCAAGGACATACTTCCTGCTATTATTAAAATGGTGGGCCTGTTTTTTGTTTGTTTTTGTTTTTTTTGAAGTAAAATGTGATCCCACCAGAAGAATACCAACACATCAGCTGCCAATTATGTTTCCTTTGGACCCAGACCCCAGCTCCTATGAGGGTGGGGTGAGCAGGAGGGCCATGAACTCACTTCCAAAAGACCTGCATTCTCTTCCCTGCCACATTCCCCGGGGCAAGGCCTGCCCCAAAAGGAAGACCACCCTGCTAAAGCCTGGCCATCCATTCTGGTATCAGCTCATCTGTCTGTCTGTCTGTCTGTCTGTGGGATCAACAGCCTCCAGCCAGCTCAGTTCCTCACCAGCCCCATCCCCAGTCCCAGCCAGCTGTAATTCCTGCCTGTTACAAGTGTTAACACCTGGCCTGGGGCCTTCCTCCCCCGCAGTCTCCAGGTGCCTCCCTGGGCCCAGCCTACTGACCCCCATGGGGTTTGACTGAACATGTTCACAGTCCTGGGAGAGGTGGGTGGAGGTAGGAGTGGGTGGGAGGAGGCAGAAGGACATCTGACACATGGGGAAACTGAGGCAGGGCTTAAGATAGGCTCTTGAGTTGGGGGATGGGTCCCAGGGTGGTAGACCAAGAACTTGGGTGTCTTATTTCCTAGCTCATTGCCCACGTCCTCAGCAAAACACCTTCACCCAAGCTATAAGGCAGGGCAGGCTGGTGGTCCGGGGTGAAAAGGTGAGGAAACAGGACCAGAGAGGTGGGTCCTTAGTCACACAGCATCGGGCTGAGCTGATGACCTCCACGCAACTCAGGCCTCTTTCTTCAGGACATTTGCTCTGGAACACAGCAGGTACTGAGCTAGGCCTTAGTAAGGTAAGTTCCTTTCCCTCAAGGAAGAGAAGAAAGACAAGTTTCTCTACCAGGAGCCCTCAACAAGGAGAATTCCAGAAATCAGGGCTGCTGTCCCTGAACCTTGGCTCAGCGCCTCTGATACCTGACTGGGAGGCTCTGGACCACATCGCCCTTTACATCTCCTTTCAGTTTCATCTTCTCTTGGGCAGGCTGCTGGGGTGAGGCCCTTCCTTGGTGTGGGCATGGACAGAAAAATCCCAGCTAAACTGTTTCCCCTACAAATCTCTCCCGGAGAATGTGTGAGCTGGGGGGCCCAAAGTAGACAAGATAGGCTTAGAGGTTAAAGGGCTGGAATCTGCCTGCCCAGGGAGGGGGGTGGTCAGGAATCTGAGACCCACCCACTCTCCAGTCCGGAGACTTTGACCCACCCTACACCCCAGCTCCAAGACCAAAGGAAAAAGACCTCAGGAGGAGGACCAGGCCCACAGCCCTCAAGCCGAAAGGGCAAGCTGCTGCCAAGAAGAGTCTGCCCCGGCCCCAGCGTGGGATCCCAGTCAGTGTGCCCTGCAGCTACCTTGTGAGACCTTTGCTTCCTGCTGGACCCTCCCTCCCGGGCCACAAGCAGACCTGAACACGGCCCTCACACAGCACAGACACGAGGCTTACACTCGAGAGTAACAATCAGGTCATGGCTGTGAGCACTGATATCACGCACAAAGACGTCCATGGGGCTTTCCCCTACACTGTCCTGAAGCCATGCGCACGCACACACTCACACACAGACACCACACTCACAGGACCAGTCACAAACAGTCACACACAACGTCACAAGCAGAAATAGGCACCGGCCTTTCCATGGGCAAAGGTACTTCTAGCTTCTAGACTCCCTCCCTCTCTCTCTCTCTCTCTCCCTCTCCCTCTCCCTCTCTCTCTCTCTCTCTCTCTCTCTCTCTCACACACACGTGCACACACACACACACCACATTAACAGAATCAGCCACTTGCTGACACTTGCGTGCTGAGACGCAGCACACCTTGCCATAGGCTATGAGTCTCCAGGCACATCCCATATGTTTCCACCTGCACAACTGCCCAGTCTCAGGCACAAATCACCCTGCACAGAGACGCCTCTTAGGGTCACAGACCCAGAGCGCACGCACACACACACACACACACACACTGAGGTCTCTCTTCAGCTCAGACAAAGCAGTATCCCTGTCCCCCTCAGCCCCCAAACATATAGCATTATGTTAGGGCCAATGTCTCAGCTTTCCACATCTCCCCAGTGTTTCTTCCTACTCAGTGGGTCTTATCAAGATGTTCCCCAGACACCATTACACACAGACCCCACCACTACCAACAACCACCACCTGCCACTGGCACTACCCTAGGACGTGCCTCCTCCAGGCCATAGGGCAGGGGAGCCAGCTGTCTCTTCCCTATCCCTGCCACCTCACGCTTTCTCTTCCTATCCTACCCTGCTTGGGCTACCAAGAAGGCAGAGAAGACAACGAACAGAACTGGCATTGGCCCTGGGATAGAGAGGTCAAGAGTGGCCAGTGAGGCAGCCTTCCCCAGACTGGCAGCACCCCCTGACCTGTTATCCCTGGCTGCCCCTGCCACCACCCCATAGGCTTCTTTATGTACAGGAGGCCTCAGGCCAGTCCTTGGCCACAGGGAAGGAGAAAGACAGGTTGGGGGGTCATCCTGGGAGCAACTCTCATGACCCTTAAATGAGACCCTTGGCCATGCCCTGCTCCTACCCATCCCTCTTTCCCAGGAACCCCCTAAACACCCAGACACAAGAGCTGCCACCCCCAAACAACTGGAGGAAGCTTCAGGGTGTGGCCCCCAAATCTCACTGGCTCCGCTCCCCTCTCGCAGGCTCCGGTGGCAAGCAGGGAGAATGGGGGCACGCAGGCAGTATGGCACCCCAGCGGCACTTCCCTCTGACTTTCACCCAGGGCCACAGCCCCTTCTTACTCACAGATCCCAAATTCCTTCTCCTCCTCACCTCCCACCCCCAGGCCGGGCTCTCCTACGTCCAGGAGGGGAAGATTCTTTAATTAAAGTTTTCCGGAATGCAGGGGGCTGGAGGCTGAGGAAAGGCGGGGTGTAATTTAGAGAACTGGTTTCAGTGTGTCTTCCTGGCTGGCCCCCGGGACCTGCGGGGGGAGGGGGGGTGTTTGCAATCGGGCCGCTTGAAAAACAAGGGGACTCCCTGGAGCTGGGGCTCCCAAAGAGCTGTTTATTCCCCAGTCAGTACCTCCACACACCCACAGCCTCCCAAGCACTGTGTCTGGGTTCCTAGCCTTATTTACTAAAATGTCTTTTGTATCCGCATTTCTCAGGGACAGAATTCCCCTTTCCTTCTCCCTTTCTCCTCGGTCTTCGGTTTTCCAAAAGAAACGAATGTGACACAGAGAATTGGGTTTTTGGTCAAAGAACAACAAGCCCACCCCTCCCAAACAACTACATTTTCAAGGAGCCCCCCTTTGCCTGGATGGACATGCAAGAAATGAATACACCGAATTCAATGGCATCTCGCATCAGCAAATTCCATATTCACTCCAGAGGCTCAAAATTAATCTAGAGCAGAGTCCGGGAAATCTGATGAAATCCCCCTACTCCCCTGCCCCAGAGATCCTTGAAGCATTTGGGGTCTGAAATATGAAGGCAAAGGGGAGTATTGTGGGGAAATCTCTTGACCGAGGCGCCGCGGAGGTGGGATGGCAGTGAAGGAACAGGATGATTTTGCCATGAAGACCCCAAAATGGAGAAGAGGAGTGGCTGGGCCCCAGGGACAGCGCTGGATTTCCAGAAACCCAACTGCAAGCAAATGGAGGGTCTTTGGGGACCCGACATTGGGATGGGTGGAGGATTAGTATCAAGAATAAGAGACCTTCCGAGAAGGGGAAAGTCTTCCAGCCTCTGCGGCGGGTAGCAGGGAAAATGGTGATTATCCGAGAAGCCAGGAGTTGAATTCTGAAGGCGACACCAGCAGAAAATCCAGGAGGGGTGGGCGGCTGGGGGGCTGAGGGGAGGCAAGGAGGAAGGAGCCCCATCCCGCCACAGCCCACCCAGGCCAGCGACCCCCACCTCCCCCGACGCGGAGAGGAGATGGGGCCGCGGGCAGGCAGGAGGCGAGTCTTACCACCAAATTGGGTAGCCGGCGAGGACCCTGGTGCCACCGAACAGGAGGCCGAGGAGCAGCCCGAGCAGGTGGGGCTCCATTAGAAGAGGCGCCGAGGAGGAAGTTTGCCCGCGACCATGAAGAGGGGGAGCGACGCCCCCAATAGTTGGAACAAAGTCCACTTGAGGTTGGAAATGACTTTCGGGCTTGTCAGAAGCGCACCTCCACCCGTAGCCGCCCCCCTCCCGAGCCCAGCGCGGAGCAGCAGGGTTTGAGGATGTCAGCGAGCAGCCAATCAGCGCCCGCGGCCTAAGGTAAGAGATGAGTCTGTAGTTCAGCCTGTCAATCACGCGCCCCTCCCGCCCGGCCCACAACTCGGGCTCCGGGAAGGGCATCTCCCTGCAAACTTGGGCAAAGCCCGCGCCCCGGACACGGCGGGGCCCTGGGGAGACGCGGCACGCCGGGCTCTCGGCTGGTCCGGGACTGCCGCGGCCCCTGCCGGCCAGGTTTAGGGAGCTGGCTTCTTGACCTGGCGCTCACGTGGTGGCAAGGTGGCGTGGGCATGAATGGGTGGTTCCTTTTCTGTCGGGGGACCGAGATCCCTTGGGACTTGGACCCCTGAGGAATCGCGAGTAGAAAGCACAGGGATGTTTCCAGAAGCCCCGCTCGGGCGGTCGGGACCAGGAGGTTGGGAAACGCGAGCCTTCCCAGCCTCCAGCCTCCCGAGCCCACGAGCCGGCCGGCCCCGCGACCTGGCCGCAGGAGGTCGCTTCCCGGGGTCGGAGAAGCAGAAGCACGCGGAGGAGTCCGCGGAGGTTCGCAGTTCTGGCTGCGGGCGGCACCGGGGGACGGAGCCCAGTGTGATTTGAGTCTTTTGTCAGGGATCAGATTGGTATCGGGACCTCCTGCTGCCTTTGCATTTCCTGCAACTGACACCGGCGGCCAGTTGCATTTCCTGCTCGCGGAGTCGGGTCACTTTCTCCTTCTCGAGGCTCCCTCCACTCGCATCCCTTGTTGGACCTTGGGATAGAACCATTTGGAGCCAGTGAAACGCAGCAGCCCTGGCCCGTAGCAGCTCGGGGCCTCCAGGATTCCCCGCACTGCCTGACACTCCTGCCTCCGGGTCTGGGCCCTTCGCCCGATGGAGAGCTGCAACCTGGCTTTCGCTCCTTGCGTGGACAGAACACTCATCCAAATACCCTACTCTCCCTATAGGAAAAAAAACAAACTCCTTCTAGCCCCCCTCCCCCCGGTTTTCTTTCTCTCCCCTCCCTCTCCAGAGCCAGGAAATTAGGTCTCAGCTCTGAGAGGTGCTGAATTTGTGGCCAGATTTCAGGGTCTTACTCTGGTCACCTGTGTGCCTCCCTGTACTGCTCTCCCAGCTACACAAGACACCCAGGGCTCTGGAGCAGCCATGGCCTGGGTGAAGGAAACAGGGTCTACAAGAGGGAGGCAAGGACCTGTTCAGGGAATTGCAGCAGAAGGGGCAGAGAAAGAGGCCACCAGAATCCTGCCCAGGCCAGGAGTGGCAGGCTCTTCCTAGGGCAGAGGGCATGGCTGGAGGAAGTCCCACACCAGGGGGCCAGACATTCCTGGCCTTTAATCTGGGCTACAGGTGCCTGTGGCTCGAACCCAATGCCCCTGCTGGTCCGCTCTCCCCACGGCTGCTGCCTGTTCGGGAAGAGCAAGGAACTGGCCCCTGGGGGCACCAAGGGTCTGGAGAGCCGCCTGGGCTTGTTGAGGCTTCTGCCGCGTTCCTAGCCTGGTGCTCAGCTAGAGGGGGTGGAGGGGGAGATGAAAGAGGAGGGAAGGGGAGAAAAGGGAGAGACAGAGGGAGAGACACGGAGAGACAGAAATAGAGATGGGCTGGGGGGTAATGAGTGAGGGAGCAAAAGCTACCACGGGGAGAAAGAAGGGGAAATAAAGGGAAAGAGAGAAGTGGAGGGGGCCGAAGAGCAACAAGGCAAAGAAAAATCCCCAACCTGCCGTAGGACAGGGGACCTGGTAAAAGCTGCCAAGACAGGCATCATGAGATTACCCAGGGACTGAGCTGATTCTGAGCCTCCCTGTTTCTAATTTGCCTAGAAAGGGGTTGGTAGTGGGTTTGCCATTGCTAGGGAATGCAACACCCCAGCACCAACGCTGCAGGAGAAGAGAGCCCTCCGCACACCCCGCATCAGGTCTGCTGGGCCCTCCTTGGGGGAGGGCTACCCTTCTCGTGTGCTTCCAGGTAGCTTTCTTTCCAAGCAGAGTTGCCTGCTGGAGCTCAAATCCTGCGCTACAACCTGGGGAGTTTGAGAGCCCTTAATGGTCTTTCTGAGGCTGCTTTCTCTGGCTGCCAAGACACTGCTGTGTATTCAGTGTGACAAGGAGGGAGGGGCTGGACTAGATGGCTTCTTGGGGTCATTTAGGGCCTCAAGATTCTACAGGTGCCAGCCCTAGGAAGTGGGGGCAAAAAAGCCTAGTGCCTTTGAGTGGGGTGTGGGTTGGCTAAGACACGCCCAGCAAGCCACCTTCACTGGTGTGTGCGAAACTGGTCATTGCTTGAAAGGCTGCGGACCCAGATGCCTCCTTCAGGCAGCCTAGAGCACAGGGCAGTGCCAGGTGGTGTTTGGTGGGCAGGAAACAAGTGGATGGGAGGGTGGAACCCCAGAGCTTACTGGCCCTAGATCTGAGCCTGAAGAAGTGAGGAAAAGGAGACTAGAAACTGTCACAGGCCTGGCATGGTGGCATGGCATTCTGGAGAATGGAGTCCTGTGTGGGGATTTTCCCCCACTTAAAAGTTCTCCAGGGGAGGGGATTCTTGAGCCTTTCCCCTCTCCTTGCCAGGTGTCTTTCCTTCAACAGGAGCATAATTCTCTTCCTCCTGCCTGCCCTTCATTATGGTGGGTACAGAGGAATGGTCCCTGCCTAGGCACAGAGGGCGCTCTCACACCACGAGTCACAAATGATAACACCCTCTCTCTAACACCCTCCCCTCAACCTCAGGGTAGGCTGCACTTGGTAGAGAAAGGGTTAAGTTTGCTCCAAAACCAGCTGGGGTGGGCAGGATGAGGAGTCAGCCTGGTGGACCTAGAGGCCACTGCCTTGAATGAGAGGCAGAGAAGGCAGCCACGGTCCAGGGACCTGGAGGCAGGAAAGTGGCACGTGAGGAGCATTTTGTGCTGTGAGTGTCAGTGTCAGGGACCTTAGACCTGGGGTGGGGACTCCAACCCAATCCCACCGCACTTCTGTGACGGCCTTGAAGTTCCTTTTGATGTGCCCCCTGCTGGGGTGAGGACTCGCTGCTGTGTATTCCTTGTGGCTCCACTGGACTCCC
The DNA here is from genome assembly GCA_028451465.1 of Erethizon dorsatum. Classification (NCBI taxonomy): domain Eukaryota; kingdom Metazoa; phylum Chordata; class Mammalia; order Rodentia; family Erethizontidae; genus Erethizon; species Erethizon dorsatum. The sequence continues at coordinate 20,238,983 of CM051826.1, forward strand.
TGCCGAGGGACCTCCAAGACAAAGAATAGGGCAGCCAAGCCCCTGTGGCCCTCACCAGGGTGGCCTGTGGAAGGAGGCCTGACCAGCCTAGGGATGATGATGGAAGAGGAAAAAGCTGCTGTAGGCGGGAGAAATAAATAGCAAGTATGAAGGTCCACAGGCCTAAAACAAGGACTCAAGCAGGAACATCAGAAAGGCAGTGGGTAGAGGCTCTGAGGCCTCTAGCACAGAGAGAAGGGCTTCAGCTTTCTCCCCAGAATGATTTTAAGCCTGCTCCCTGGAGGCCCCCAGGAGGCTGGACAACAGAGGGCAACCTGGAAGCAGAAGGGGCATAGGCTGGGTGGTGGGTACAGAAAACAAATGGATAAGATCTTTTTTGCTGCCAGGTATGGTGGCACACACCTGTAATCCCAGCACTTGGGAGGCTGAGGCAGGAGGATCACTGTGAGTTCGAGGCCAGCATGGGCTACATAAGCGAGTTCAAGGTCAGCCTGCCCTACATAGCAAGACCCTGTCTCAAGAAAACAAACCAAATCACTAAAAGATCTTTTATGCCTAGCTCCATTCGCTGGCACAGAGGCAGATTCCTGAACATGCCAGAAGCCCATGACCTGCACTGAGTAACCACAAAGTAGATGAACCATAAATGTCAATCAGATACACAGAGGAACACAGGTATTGGCTCCAGAGCTCATCAAGTCAGCAGATCCCTCAGCTGTGGTGCTGACAGTAAGGCTGGCAGTTAGCAGGCAAGGGAGGCCACCTTACCTGGGCTGCTCTGGCCAGCAGGGAGCTGGCACCTTTAGTATGAACTGCCTGGATCTTTAGGGATCCTGCTTAAGTAGGTGTCCTTGTGAGTGAATGCCCTTAATCTACTCACAGACCTGGAATTTAGCTGGGAATAAGGTATGCATGGCTGCAGGCGCCTCCGTCCTCTCTACCCAAGTGGCTCCCTTCGGAGGGCCAGCCCCAGAGACGGGACACAGGTGGGCTGAGGCTTGCATTTCCAGGCACCGTCAGGCAGAGACCTGGTGGAAGGAACCCAGGAACCTTGACACCCTCAGTCTTCCACCAAGATGCAAGAGGCTGCCAACAACAGTTCAGTCCTAAGCCTTTCCCAGCCTGGCCCATCAAGACACCAAGGTCACAGCAGAGTTTTCCCTGTCACAGCCGTTCCTTCTGTCCTGGCCAGCCCCAGGTCTCCAGAGCATTTTGGAAAGCGATTTGGGGTCACAGTCCTTTAGGAAGGAGTGAGCCACAGAAGAAATGGGGCACCGCTGGCAGCTGCTGTGTTTCCTCTAGGTGACTGAGCCCCTCGGTGGGGAAGTGGAGATAAGACTTTCTGTCTCACGGGAGTTGTCAGCGTTAAATGAGAGCGGCGCTGACAGGATACCAGACTGCAGTAGTGAAGGAGAGAGGCTGGGTTTCCTTCTTCTCTCCAGAGCTGAGGAATGAGGTTCTCTCTGGGGTCTCTTCTGCCCCAGCAAGGTTAATGTACACTCAGTGGGCCCTGCTGAGGCATCCACAGCCTTTTCCTGAGGGATTTAACCAGGAAAACCTGACATCCCAGCAGAAGGCTCACCTTAACACCTCTCCTCTGGAGAAGCCCCCATATCACTAGCTGCCCCCACTCTGGCACTCAATGGCTCTTATCCAGTTCTTTTTTTCCCCATAGCCCACAATGCCGACATGATACCATACATGTTACACATCAAATATATCCATTACAAGTTGCCCATTTCCTGCTCTGAAATCTGAACTCCGTGAAAGTGTGGCTTCCCCAACACCTAGAGCAGGGTGGGTGCATTGTGGCCTTTCCACTGTTCGTGACTGGCCAAGGGAGGAAGCAGGGCTGAGGACCGTGCACTCGTTTCTGTTTTCCTTATACCCTCCCAAGGGTTTCACTGCCCTCACCTTGGGCTCTGGAGCTCCCTCCTACCCCAGCTACCCTGCTCAGGGTTTGGGGGATCCTGTTTGCCTCTCAGGTGATACCTGTCCTCCCTCCATGGGATGAGACCAGGCGGTTTGCAGTTTGTTAGGAAGACACTGCCATGCTGAGCACCACCGCTCTCTCCTCTCCTCTTCTTCTTCAGCCTTGCTTCCTCCCCATTTCTTTGCCCTGGCCTCCTGAGTCCTCTGCCCCACCCCCACGCTTGGCTGGCCTGCCTGAGGCCTTTGGGGCTATAACCCAGGCCAGTTCCTGGCTTCCCTGGGATCCTGTCTGAAGAAGCACAGCTCTCTTGGTGGCTGGCTGTGTATGCTGCTGCTATTTCTCCCGCTCCAGACACTGACTCCTGGGTTTTCCTTCTACACCTCTGTGGGTGGGACACCCGGTGGCAACCCAAGAGGGGCTAAGAGCCATCTTTGGTCTCTTCCTTCTCCAGCCTCAGCCAAACTGGGCCCCACCCTTGACCTGGCCTCTGCAGATGCCAATGTCTCAGTTTTTTGCATTACCCACAAAGATCACCTGCAGGCCTGCTTCTGCAGAGCTCTAGGAAGGAATGACGGGGCCCTCTTCCAGCACCCTGGCTCCTCCTCAGCAATCCTCTACCACTGGTACATAGTAGGTGCTCTATGTGCATGGAATTCCACGCATCTTCACATCTTCAATGAGGGACTGTGCGCCTGCAGCCCCTTGCCAGGTGAGCACTTGTGAGCAAAACCAAGCTTGGGTTTTAGTCTGCATGGAGCTTGCCATCTGTTGGGCAGAGTCAGGCATCAGATAATCAGCTCAGACATGAGCTGAGATATGAGCTGTGAGAGTTCTTTCTCAGGGGGAAGACGTGGGTGGGGGCACGTTAGGGACATAGGATAGAACAAGCCTGATAATCCTAGGAGATGGTGTAGAAAATTTCCACTCATGCCTTGCTTTGCACCTTCCAGAGCTCTGGCATCTAATTATCCTTCCCACAGGCCAGTACCACTAGAAGCAGCCTCCACCGAAAGGCTAGGCTAGCCGTGGGCCTGGGTCCTGAGTCCCCACACACGTGGGTGGCACCCAGTGGGCTGGCAAGCGCTCAGAGCTGCCTCGTCTGCAGAGCCCCAGGAGCAGGTGTTGTGGCTGGCATGGGTGTGGGCAGGCAGCTGGTGTTACCCTCATGCTGGTGGGTCTGACCTGCGCTCCTTGCCTTGGCTTCCAGGTAAGGCCTGAATGGGGTTTCATCTGTCTGCCTAGGGAGAATTTCTGTCTGAATGTTTGCCTTAGAGCCCAGCTGTGGTGCCTCCTCCTGTGTGGCACTGGGTGTATTACCTAATCTCTCTGAGTCTGTTTCCTCACCTGCAAAATAAATATAATAGCACTGCCTCAAAAGGCTGTTGTTACCTATCTGGTGGAATGATGCCTGCTGTGCCTGGAATGGGGCTTGGATGAGTTGAGGACCAGGAGTCTTCCCTTTACTCCTTTATGGCCCTCAGTGCTCCTCCTTGAGCCTCAAGAGGGCAACGGCTTTATTTAGGTTGTAGTGTAGATTGCATAGCTGATGGCCCCCTTCCTCCAGGCCGGCAGGGGCCCTCAGTTTGTGCTGATTTCTACCCGTCTTCCACCTGGCTCAAAAATAAATCCTGGCTGATCCACACCAGTCATGGGGACCCATTCTTGCCAGGGATTGACCTAAATTGGGTCGAATAAGATAAGAGCCAAGGTCAGCTGGAGGATGCAAGAGGATTTCTAGGAAGAGGTCTTTATGTTGTTGCTGTTAAAAAAGGACATAGTCCCAGCTACATGGGAGGCTGAGGCAGGTGGACTGCAAGTTCCAGGCCAGCCTGGGAAACTTAGCAAGACCCTGTCTAATAATAAAAAATTAAAAAAGGGCTGGAGATGTAGCTCAATGATAGAGTGCCCTTGAGTTCAGTCCCTAGGACTGGGGGAAAAAAAGAGATACAGTAAGAGGTATCCCTTTCCCCTGCTTTTGGAAAGTGTTGTATGGAGGTGGGATACAACAGCCTGGAGATACAGCAGCCATCTGTGATGATGAGGAAAGGTGCCTGAGAATGAAGTGGAAGCAGACATGGCAAAGAGGAGGAAAGAAATTTGGTCTCTGATCCCATTGCTGAGACCTTAACTGCCCTCAGAGGAGTCCTGCCTTCGACCTTCTCATGACATGATAACACATTTTCCTCACGTAGGCCACTGGAGGCTGTTCCTTGCAGCCAAAGACCTCCCAGGTAGCATCTGTATCCTCCTTGCCCATAGTGTCTGAGGGCAGTTGGACTGAATATTGCTGATTGATTTACAAGCTGAGTTACTTTAGTTAAAGGGCTCATGAGGGCTAGCACTTTTTCTTGATTTGGGGGTTTAGACTGGATGGAGTGAGTTTGCAGTTGGATCCTGAAGCTGGCAGACTCACTGAGTTGTAGGCGGAAGGCGAGAGCAATAGGAGAGGTAGAGGGTTGAGGTCGGGCTTACAATGAATCCAGAACATACTCTCCCTGCAGCTGCTTTTTCTTCTCCCCAAGAAGCTGCAGCTCCACCGCTAAGGGGTACAAGGTATCTTGGTGTGATGAAAATGTTTAGCAGTTAGGCAGTAGTGGTTGCCTATCTTTTTAATATACTAGGCACCACTCAACTGTACACTTTAAAATAGTGAAATTTGTGTGTCTGACTTATTTCATTTAACACTATATTCTCAAATTGCAACCATTTACTTATGAATGCCTCGTTTATCCTGTTTATGGCTGAATAGTACTCTATTGTGTATAAATACCACATTTTTCTTATTCATTTATCTGTTGATGGACATATACACTGTTTTCAAGATTTAGCTACTATAAATTGTGCTGCTATAAACATGGTTATGCATTTACAGACATATATGCTCAAATATCAGTTTATATTATATGAGAAAAACAAAAATATATATATATAAATATACAAATAAAGAGCAAAATAGAAGTGAGATAAATAGGAAGTAGGGAGAAGTTCATATACTTCCCCAAATTACATATTTCGTTGTTTCAAAAATATTGTAATATACATGCTACTTTGTTCCATTTATACTACTTATTTATCTTAGATCATTGAAAAGAAAATTTTATTTTTGTTATTATCTGTTTCTTTTTTGTAAGACTCTGGTTTATGTCTTTCTGGTTAATGACTCTGAGTCATTACTTTGAAGATAGTGATACACAGTGTATTAACTGAAATCTTGTTTTAATTTTTAAAAAATAAAAGAAAAAATTAACATAGTGAAAGTTATGATACGTGAATTGCGAGAAAGAAAAAGAAGAAAAGACGCAGCTCAGCTGCCTTCCTTCCGCCCTCTCCTTGCCCGTGGATCTTAGCCCTCATTCACTGGGCCCCTCAGTCTAGGTACAGCCCCCAAAGGTGGCTGTGGCAGGGGCCAGTAAAAGGCTGGCCTGTGGGCTGCGTTGTGCCTTCCACTCACGAACGCCCTGCCTCACCCTTCAAAGAGGGGCACAATATCACCTTAGGTCTAGTCCTCACTGGCCAAATAACCTCAAGGTGAAGTGGAGTAGGGGATCAAAATGCTGCTGTGGAATTGGGGGTGGGGACACATACCTATAATCCCAGCACCTGAGAGGCTGAGGCAGGAGGATCTCAAGTTTGAAGCTAGTCTAGGCTACCTAGTGAGTTCAAGAACAGGTTGGACTTCACAGTGAGACCCTATCTCAAAAAACAAAAGAACAACAACAAAAAACTGCCTTAGGGGACTCTGGGTGTTGTGATCAAACAGAACCATTTCAAATCCTAGCTCCTCCACTGCCTAGCTGTGCTTTGGCATGTTATTTAGATCTCTTGGTGCCTATTTCCTTATCTGGCAAATGGGTATACTAATTCACAGCTCACAGGTCTAAGTGGCATGATTTACCCAAAGGGTTCAGGGTATTAGTGTGTGACCCCCCAAAATGGTGGAATCCTGACCAGACTGTCTTCATGACATAGGGTCGATGATGACAGTGACAATGAAAGGTTCCCAGCTCCCCAGCTTCCTTCTTCTCCCCCTCGTCACCTGCCTCTAGCAGGACCCACCCAGTTCAGTCCCCTCTGTCTTTTGCTGTGCGCCTCTGTCAAGGGTTGTGGATGGTGAGATGGAACATCGTATTTTCTGAATCGCAAATAAGTGTGTGTACAGCACAACCAAAATATTTTTCTTTTACTTGATTTTTCCTTCAGAATTTCAGAAAGTCTGAAATATAGTTTGGCCAAATGCTGGAATTTAAGAACAATTCTCTGGCTAATGATGTTTTCTGGTAGCTGGAGAGGACCACGGGTGCCTCACAAGACAAAGCGTGGTGTTGGGTGACTTTGAATCCACACACATAATAAGAACGCTCATTATTCACATTCCCTATTCATTTCCCCTTCTCTCTTTCTGAGTATGGTCAAGGAGAAAGTCTGTTTGGTGCTAAAATGATTTCAACACCTCTCTAACCCTTACTAAGATCCCTTCCTAAATGATACATTCAGAGACTTGGGGGGGGGGCAATAGTATCTGGTTAGGATGAAATCAAATGGGTGAAAATCATAGTGATCTGAAGTTTCCTTCTCAATTAAAGTTAATAAATACAGAGCAAACCAATTTAAATAAAAGTCTTAGGAAGTAGCAGTAAATGGCAGAACAGGTTGTGGCAGCTGGTGAGTGAAGGTAGCATGGAAGTACCTAGAATCTGAAGCCCCTGGATGGTGGGATAACAGGGCTGAATGCTGGTGGCCAGGATGCCCTGTGTGTGTGCCAGCCTGTGCCGCTATGGCATCTTCTTGGTTGGCCAGGGGCCCTGGAGCTGGCAGAAGATGGGGGTCCCAGGGCTGCATCTGGAATCACCTTGGTCATGAACTGAGATTATCTGTCCCCACATTCCTGCCTTCTGTCTTGAGGTACTGGCTAGATTCGGGAACTCTCCTTCAGCCCTGTGCGTGTGTTGGAAGACAGAACACCTCAGTACCTGGGCCTCTGCGACTGTGATACTCACAGTGAGAAAGAAAGCTTAACCGTCTCGCAGTTGTCCAGAGGAGCTGAGCCAGGTTCTGGGTCACCTCTCTGCTCTAGGCCTGCCAGAGGCTTCCTATAGGGGTAGGGTAGGGTGGGAGAGGTGAGAGAGAGGGTCTTAGAGCGGCTGGGTCAGGTTCAGACACCCCTCAGACATTCTTTTAGCAGTGGGCAGTACAGGGCCCACAAGGGATCTCGGCCTTCACCTGTTTCCCTCCAGCAAAAGGGTATAAACTCTGCCAGATGTGGTGGTGCATGCCTGTAATCCCAATATTCAGGAGGCTGAGGCAGAAAGATGGGAAGTTCAAAGCCAGCCTGGGCTACATAGGAAGGCTCTGTCTCAAAAAAAGAAAAAAAAAAAAAGTAAACAATGGTTTCTTATCTCCCCCACCCCAGGATTCCAGCCCCAGCTTTTCCCTGACTGCCTGTGCAGCTCTGAGCAAGGCACTTACCCTCTCTGGGTCTCAATGTCTCTCTAGATTCCACTGGCAAAATGAGGAGTCCTGGTTCCCACACACAGTGATTGGATGGTCTGCCTCCCTGTGATCCCTGTGGCCACCACCCTTTGTGTCCCTGTCCCCTTTCAGAGCAGATCAGGACACTGAGCCAGAGCTGGCCGCAAGCCTCTGACTGGGGCTACCCCAGCCTTCAACTTGTCCTTCTAGGTGAGGGGTATTGGGCCCAGGCCCGGGAGGCACTCGCACGGCTGGGCAGTGCCCAGTGGCGCTCTTGGAAGGCTCCAAGCACTCAGAGAGGAGACTGCTGTCCTGGAAGGGAGGGGAAGGAGAGAAGGAGGAAGTGCGGGCGGGGCACCAGGGGCTGCCCTCCTGAGCACGCTGGAGATTGCCAACTCGAGTTTAAGCCTTGGTTCCGAGCACAAAGCCTCCTCTCTGGGGGCTTGACCCCGTGGCTCCCGCACCCCTGGGGCCAGCTGAGCTGCCCCAAGAGAACTGGCCCCAGAAGGGCCTGGTTGTTGGCTGCAAAGTGGCTGGGAGGGAAGTTTTAATGATACACAACACAAGACACAGGGGGGAGAAGGGAAAGGGGGGTGGCTGAGGAGAGAAGGGAGGCTGGGGGGAGAAAGAAAGACCTCCTGCCAGGCCTGTTGCCAGGAGACGGCCAGGCAGCCAGAATCAGCCCTGCTCTTTTCACAGTTGCCTTTAAGCACCGAGAGAAAGCCCAGGCCATAAAGGGGGACATGTGTTGCTGAGTGTGTAAGGCTAGCCTCTGCAGTTAGGGGAGCCCCTGGCCCCCACCCCTGCTGCGCCCCCTGAGAGCCCCTTGCATCCCTAGCTCTGCCCCCGCTCCTGGGGGTTATGGATGAATGGGGCTGAGTTGCAGAACAACTGACAAGGACTTGGGAAGGCAAGGTGGTGGCCCTGGTCACCATGATGTCACAGCCACCTCTGGGGTGACACTCACCACATAGAACCCCCAGGAAGCTAGCAGAGGTGAGAGGACAGGGGAATCCAACATGGCATGCCCATGGAGAAGTATTTCTGTTGGCTTTGGCTGGGCACTGGGGTCTGGGGCTATCTAGGGTCCTAGGAATCATCACCAGGGGTCTCAGAAGGTGTGGGAGCTAAGTTTTCAAACTTGTGCTCTGCCCAACGCCCTGTCCTTGTCACAGACCCCCATGGAGGAAACAGGCTGCTCCAGGATGTGCCCTGCCACTTGGAGCCTGTTCTTACAGTACGGGCGATGACTGCATCTGTATCCCTGTGGAGTCCACATAGAGGCCAGGAGAGTAAATAGCGGGTAAGGACTGTTGACAAAATGAAGTCTCAAGTGTCCTAGGCCCTAGCTGTCAAGAGGGAGCCCTGTAACTGAGTGAATGTACCAGGTGCTCTGGCTGCAGCAGTGCACCAGTGGAAGCTGCTCAAGGGTGGGGGAGAGGGTCTGCCGGCTTCCCTTGACTCAGATAGTGAGCTTCTTGGATAAGGCCCCCGGGAACCCGTGTTCCTATGTCCCACTGAAAACAGGCTGCAATTTCTGCTACTTCTTGTCTCCATCAAGTTAGATAAAGAACTGTTTCTTTTGATCTTCCAGTAAGCCACCAAAGCCCAGGTTCTAGTCCGGCAAACATTACCCTCTAGAATCAGGAAGACACACACAGCAATCCACCCCAGCTCCCCTCCTTCCAGGCTGAGGCCGACTTCTCTTTAACTGTCCCATCCGGGCACTGCTGGAGGCTGACCAGTGCTCGCACCTGGTGCTCACCCCTCCTTGGTGCCCAGGGCCACCTTGCTACCCTGGCTGTCCTACAGGGCTGTCTGGGTGTGGATGAGGGCATGTGTGTGGAAGAGCATAGGGGAGAGCTAGCGCTGGACAAAATCAGACACCATGTATCTCATAAGCGATCTTACTCCATACACACATGTACAGTGAGATATTCCCCTTGGGGATATCCTGGAACCCAGGGCTTCCAAGGAGGGAGTAGGGTTGTATGAAGGGACCCCTGACAGGAAGAATTGCTTTCCCTCCAACTTCCTTTGTGTCTTTTTTCCTGCTTAAGTGTGTTGTTTTGCTAGTCCTGGAGTCTTCCCTGTCTCCATCGTGGGGTAGGCCCCACCCCAGGTATCAAGACTTGCTTCCAGAAGGGCCAAATCATCACAAGGCAGTAACCAAAAGACAGATGTGCAATTCTCAGGGGAAGGGTGCTGAGTGAGAGGAATGGAAAGGTTGGTGTCCTTACAATGGCTGGAGGGGCAGGTGGTGACTAGTTCCAATTGCAGGAATCTGTGGGGAGGGCAGGTTCTGAGGCAGGGGTGGGAGCTACAGAGGAGTGGCCATCAGGGAGTGCCCTGTGGGTGACCGGCAAGTTCTGCTGGGCCTGCATACTGGCAAACTCTGCATTACTGCTATTCTTCATAACTTAAGCCAGCTTCTCACAGGGTCCCCAGCTCCCACGTGCCACCCACCCGTGACTCCTGCTTCTTTGACTTGTGGGGGTGGGGTCTCGGGTCCACCTTGCCTCAGAAGTGCCCACCAAATTGGCCATTGATGAACACCTGTCTCGACCTTCCTTCCTAGATAGGATCAAGCCCCCTAGATGGGCTCCTAGTCTCCCTTATTTTATTTTTAAAAATGTATTTATTTATTTATTTTGCAGTATTGGGGATTGAACCCAGGACCTTTGCACTGAGCTACATCCCAAGTCCTTTTTTAAATGTTTGAGACACGGACTTGATAAGTTGCTAATTTGCCCAGGCTAGGCTTGAACCTGCTATCCTCTTGTTTCAGCCTCCTAGAGTGTTGGGACTACAGGCATGTGCTACCATGGTAGGCCTGTTTATTTATTTATTTTCCAGGGCTGGGGATGAGTCTCAGGGCCTTACACATACTGGGCAAGCCTCTAACACAGAGCTACATCCCAGGCCTTTTCCTTGTTCTGAATGGGAGGCAGGACCATGAATGGGGTCCCACTCTCCTCTCTCTGACTTGCGGCTTCCTTTATGCCTTCTGGGTCCCATCAGTAGAGTGATTCCTGTCCCAGAGCAGCTCTCGTCATTCACCAAAATTTGTCCCCAAACCTCAGCACAGGTTGTCAGATAGGTGTGTGTGTATGTGTGTGTGGGGGGGTGTCTTCCTAATGCAGCATGGAAAGACCCAGCCATGTTAGTGAGAAGTGAGGAGGTCTCAGCCCTGCTTCCCTCTTCACTCCCCACCCATTTTGCACCCCTTCCCCACCTTGACCATGAGATTGATCAACCTTCGCTAACCATAGCCCTTCCGCGAAACCATCCTAGGAGAAAGTGGAGATAGAACTCTTCTCTCTGGGACAGGATCCTCCCTGTAGGACCAGGTTCCACCTCTGGGGCCCTGGAAATCTCCTAGACCTCAAAGGTATTGTGTCCACAGACCTAGAGAGCCTGGGAAGATGGTTGGGTCACAGTGACACCTGCTGGAAGTCTCAAGAATAGCAGCCAGAAAATTGTGCGCATGAGTGCGTGTGTGAGTGCATGCGTGTGTGTGCGTGTGTGTGTGTGTTAATAATACCTCACCGCATATCTTGAAATTCACCTCATATATTGAATTCCTATCCTCTTTCCAGGGGAGAAGCACAAAAATGCAGAGTGAATTCTAACTGGAACAACCAGGGAAAGTCAGGGTAGACAAGAGATGCAGTCCTTGGAATTTTAAAAAAATTTCATTCATGAAATATGGTTTCCAGGGATGGTTTCTCTTTTTCATGTACCAACAAGAAAGTTTTGAGGGCCGGTGAGATGACTCAGCGGCACAAGCGCCTGCCTGGCAAGCGCGAGGTCCTGAGTTCGACTCCCGGAGCCCACATACGAAAAAAGGGCCGGTGATATCGCTCAGCGGCACGGGCACCTGCTGGCGCGCGAGGTCTTGAGGTCGAACCCCGGTACCCGCAAAAAAAAGAAAGAAAAAGAAAGTTTTGAGATTTTTCTTTAGGTTTCTATGTGAAATGGGGTTTCCACGGCAAAGAACGAGAACACACATTGTATATCTTTGTGTTTTATTGCACTGATAAGAGGAAGCAAAGTATAGTATGTTATACTGCAACTGTCAGTGATTAAAAATAGGTTGAGGTGGTCACTTTAATGTTAACTGATGAAGAAATTAGGAGGAATAAATACGATAATGAAATGAATTAGCACAGGACCTGACATCTGACAATACTCAATATGTTGGGGCAGGGCGGGTGAGATAGCTCAGCGGCACAAAGTGCCTGCTGGCAAGCGCGCGGTACTGAGTTCAACTCCCAGAACCCACATTAAAAAAAAAAAAATGTTGGGGCAATTCATCCACAGAATGAAATACCAGTGGAGAGAGCAGTTGGCCATGCTGGGGATCCAGGCTGGAGGTGAGCAGTTGGCTGGGTCACACACTGCTGTTCTGGTTGGACGTCACCAGCTGACCTTTGTCCTAACACAGAGATTGCTGCTTAGCCTTGGAAAAATTAAAAAGCCATGTGTGTAAATGAAGAAATCCAGGGGTCAGAATTATGGTTTGTTAAAGAGTCCTTCACTTTAGGAGATGTCAGCATAGGGCTCTTGCAAGTATTCCACACAATACTTTTTTACCACCTTCTCCCCTTTACCTGTGGATCAAATTCCGTCTGCAGTGATGTGACGGGGCTTGAGAGATAACTTGCCCAAGGAGCTGGATGCTGATGTTCCTTAGGCAGAGTTGGGGGACAAATGGGAAAATATTTTAGGGGGTGGGACTGGTATTGAGGACTCAGCAGTCAATATTGGCTCAGGTCTCAGTGTGTTGCATTTTTCACCCTCATAATCCTCACTAGAGCCCCATACGAGCTGGTGCCACCTGTGCTTCACCAAGAAGGGGCACTTGGCCCAAGGACGCTGTGTGACCTAGTCAAGGTCACAGTCTTAGAAAGTGCTTAAGCTGGGATTTGAACCCAGGTCCACTTCATTTCAAAGCCAGGAGTCTGGGGTGACTTCAAAGGGTGGAGGCTGGGTACACAGGAAGGTGGTGGCGTCTCTGCTGGGAATGTGCATGGGGGAAGGTTTGGAGGGATAGTTAGTGGCCAGCGAAACTCAGTTCTCCATTCACTTGCAGAGGACCCACCTGCTGTGTGCCTTTTGGGCCGACATGCATGACTATGCTGTGCACTGCACAAAGGTCCTCAACTGAGGGACCAGGAGTATCTGCAGGGGCCATTTTCTAGCAGCTGAAAGCAACATGCCTACGAGGAGGAACCTGTTTCTAAATCACCCAGAGCGGCCTGTGAGCCTCGTCCACATGCGCATCACCTCTTCCTCCACCCAAGGGAGTGAGCAGGTGTCAGGCAACTCCAGGCCATAGCTTCAACCCCCTGTGCTGTGGGCACAGAGGAACCTTCCACACCTCTGTGCCCTTTCTGCTTCTACCTGAAATCATCAGAGGGGCAACAAGGAGAAAAGCCACCACAGGGCCACCGGTCTTGCTGTTTTCTCTCAGAGCTATCTGGCTAAAGATTCAGGCTCCTGCCGTCTCTGCTGGAGCAGGACCTCATGATTGGTGTGAGGTCGGCGGGGAACAAAGGAGGAAGAAGGGCCCCGTGAGTGGGAGGAAGAGGAGAGATGGAGCAGGGCTGTCTTTTAAATAAATTATAGAAAAAACTTTTTTCATAGATTGTTTGGGAAAGGGAAAAGCACTGATCCTGATACCAATGAGCTGAGGTTTGCAGAATGGAGCCTGTTTCCAGGAGCCACATTTGCTGGAACACACATATGAGTATAGACGGCTCCAAGCAGATGCAGTCCATTCAGATTTGAGTTTACAAAACAGGCAGTTTGACACAGAGGATTTTTTAAAATGTATTTGTTTTTATTAGTGCATGTTTACAGTACACAAGGATCACATTCCTCGTGGGGAGTTGGTACATGTACATAACACATCGTAATTCTTCTTTTATTCCCTTCTTTTCTCTTCTTTCCCCACTCCCTCCACCTCTTGGTCTTATTCCCATGTGCAAAAGGTCTAACTCATTATTTCCTATTATCTACTTTTAATTTGCTCTTCATTTACATTTTGGGCTTCTCATATAAGAGAAATCATGTGATATTTAAGTGTGTGTGTCTGATTAATTTCACTTAACATTATGGTCTCACTGGGCATGGCGGTGCACGCCTGTAATCTCAGCACTCGGGAGGCTGAGACAGGAGTATTGCTGCCAGTTTGAGGCCAGCCTGGGCTACATACTGAGATCAAGGCCAGTCTGAACTGCATGGTGAGACCCTGTCTCAAACAAACAAACAAACAAACAACCCATTATCGTCTCAAGGTGCATCCATTTTCCTACAAATGACTCGAGTTTGTCCTTTGTGGCAGAGTAGTACTCCATTGTGTATAAATACCACAGTTTCTTTATCCATTCATCTGTTGATGGACATATAGGCTGGTTCCAAGATTTAGCTATTGTGAATTGTGCTGCTATAAATATGGATATCCATGTAACAGTTTAATATGATGTATTTAACTCTTTCAGGAAGGCACCTACAAGGGGAATATCTGGGTCAAATGGAATTTCTATTTTTAATTTTTTGAAGAATCTCCATACTGATTTCCATGTGTACTAGTTTACATTCCCACCAATAATGTACAAGGGTTTCGTTTTCCCCTGCAGCCTCTCCAGCATTTATTATTATCTGGTTTCTTAATGATAGCCATTCTTTCTGGAGTGTGATGAAATCTCAATGTTGTTTTATTTTGCATTTCTCTAATGCCTGGAGATGTTGAACATTTTTTCATGTATTTATTGGTCATTTATATTTCTTCTGAGAATTATCTATTTATTTCAGTTGCCCATTTTTTGATTGGGTTGTTTGTTTTGGGGGAGTCTAATTTTTTTCTAATGTCTATATATTCTAGTTTTAGTCCTCTGTCTGAGGGATAGCTGGCAAAAAATTTTCCCATTCTGTAGGCTGTCCCTTCACTCTATTAGTTGTTTCCTTTGCTGTGCAGAAGCTTTTTAATTATATATGATTCCATTTCTTGATTCTTGGTATTGTTTCTTGTGCAATTGGAGTTCTGTTCAGAAAGTCCTTGCCTATGCCTATGTCTTCAAGAGTTTTACCTATTTTATCTTTTTGCAGATTAAGTGTTTCTGTTTTAATATTTAGATCTTTAATCCATTTTTATTTTAGTTTAGTACATGGTGCAGGACACGGGTCTAGATTTAATCTTCTGCACATGGATAGCCAGTTTTCCCAGCACCATTTGTTAAAGAGGCTATTTTCCCTCCACTGGAAGGTTTTAGCTCCTTTGTCAAAGATCAGGTAGCTGAATGTACCTGGAGTTGTTTCCACATCCTATATTTTTTCCAATACCATGATAGTTTTGTCACTGAGCTTTGCAGGATAACTTGAAGTCTGGCATTGTGATGCCCCTTGCCTTGCTCTTGTTGCCCAGTGTTGCTATTCTGGGTCTCTTCTGGATCAGTATAAATTTTAGAATTGTTTTCTCTAGTTCTGTGAGGTATGCTGTTGGTATTTTGATTGAGATTGCACTGAATCAGTTTTGGAAGTATGGCCTTTTTGACTATACTGGTTCTTCCTATCCAGGAACAAGGGACATCTTTCCTTTTTCTTTCTTTTTTTTTTTTTTTGTGGGTACCAGGGGTCGACCTCAGGACCTCGTGCGCCAGCAGGCGCCCGTGCCGCTGAGCAATATCACCGGCCCTTTCTTCGTATGTGGCTTCCGGGAGTCGAACTCAGGCCCTCGTGCTTGCCAGACAGGCGCGTACACCGCTGAGCCATCTCACCGGCCCTCCATTTTCTGATATCCTCTTTGAACTCCTTTCACAGAGTATTGTAGTTTTCATTGTAGAGGTCTTTCATCTCTTTGGTTAGGTTAATTCATAAGTATTTAATTTTTTTTTATGCTATTGGGAAAAGTATCGTTTCCCTAATTTCTTTCTCAGTGAGTTTATTATTGGTGTACAGGAACACTATTGACTTTTGTGTGTTGATTTTGTATACTGCTATATACAAATTTGGTTATTAATTCTAGGAATCTTTTTTTCCTTGAGATAGGGTCTCTGTATAGTTTGGGCTGGCCTTGAACTCACTATGTAGCCTTGCTGGCCTCTAACTCATGACGATCCTCCTGCCTCAGCCTCCTGAGTGTTGGAATTATAGGCATGCACCACAACATCTGGGTTAATTCTAGGAGTCTTTTGGTGGAATTCTTTGGGTCTTATATATAGAGGATCATGTCATCGTAAATAATAATTTGACTCCTTCCTTTCCTATATGTATTCCTTCTATTTCTTTCTCTTGCCTGATTGCTGTGGTTAATATTTCAAGAGCTAGATATATTTTTTCTTTTATGGAAAAAACATAAAACAAAATAATAGGAGAATGAGAATAGTTAATACATTGCATATTGTTGTCTTTAAAGTAGTTACTCAGAGTACAAGATATGGGCATAAAAAATTCTCCAATCGATATTAGCACAAGGCTTTCTTTTTAATGAACTAAGAGACACTAGTAATATAACTAACTCGCACTTTTTTTCCTTTTCCCTTCCTTCTTTTCCCCTTCTCCCCATCCTAGTTCCTTTCTCCTTTTGAACAATTTCTTCCCATTTCACAATATCTATTTTACATTTTAGACCTTATTTACTCTTTCAGTTTCTCACACAAAAACATGGAACACTTCACGAATTTGCGTGTCATCCCTGTGCAGGGACCGTGCTAATCTTCTCTGTTTCATTTCAATTTTAGTATATGTGTGAGGACTGAAGAACTATAGTGAATACTAGTGGTGATAGCAGACCTCCTTGTCCTGTTCTTGATTTTAGAGGGAAAGCTTTCAGCTTCTGTCCATTTAATATGATGTTGGCCATGAATTTGCCATAAATGGCTTTTATCAGATTGAGATAAAGCCCTTCTATTTTCTTGTATCATGAATGGATGTTGGATTTTGTCAAGACTTTTTCCGCATCAAGTGAGATGATCATGTGATTTTTGTCCTTGCTTCTGTTTATGTGGTGTATTACATTTATTGATTTGCATATGTTGAACTATCCCTGCATCTCTAGGATAAATCCTACTAGGTCATGATGTATGATCTTTTTGATGTTTCATGCTTTCTGTTTGCCAGTATCATGTTGAGGATTTTTGCATCTATGTTCATTAAAGAGCTTGGCCTGTAGCTCTCTTTTTTGGTTGAGTCCTTTTCTGGTTTTGGAATCAGGGTAATGCTAGCTTCCAGGAATGACTTTAGGAGTACTCCTTCCATTTCGATTTCATTGAAGAGTTTGAGGAGTATTGGCATTAGAGCTTTCCTGAAGTTCTTGTAGAATTCGGCAGAGTTCGGGACCTGGGCTTTTCTTAGTTGGTAGGTTTTGCTTTTGTTTTTGTTTTTTATGACTGCTTCAATTTCATTGCCTAATATTGGGTTATTCAGGGTTTTTATATCATCTTGGTTCAGTTTTGGTAGTTCATATATATGTAGAAATCTATTCATTTCTTCTGAATTCTCCATTTTATTAGAGTACAAGTTCTCAAAGTAATTACTAATAATCATGTGGATTTTGACAGAGTCTATTACAATTTTGCCTTTTTCATTTCTCATTGCATTAATTTGAATCTTTACTTTTTTTGGTAAGATTTGGTAGGGGTTTGTCTATTTTATTTATTCTTTCAAAGAACCAGCTCTTTGGCATTATTGTTTGATTCTAGGAACTTTCTAATTTCTTGTGACCCACGGATTATTCAAGAGGGTATAGTTTAATTTGCATGTGTTTGCATAATTTCTGTGGTTTCTTTTGCCATTGACTTCTAGTTTTGTTGCACTATGATCTGATAATAATTTTGATTCTTCTGTATTTACTTAACCATGATTTATGGACTAGGATGTGGTCTAATTTGGAGAATGTCCCGTATACTGCTGAAAATTTTTGGTAGTGCTGGTTTAGTAGTCATGAATTTCTTGAACTGCCCTTTGTCATAGAAATACTTTATTTCTCCATCAATTTGTAAAGAATGTTTTGCAGCATATATAAGTCTGGGTTGGAAGTTAATTCTTTCCCTATATTTGGAAAGTTTTCTGCTATTATTTCTGTAAACAGGTTTTTTTATGCCCTTTGTGCTGTCTTCTGATTTTTCACCTATTCCAGTTAATCTTAGATTAGCCTTCTTTGTGTCATCTAGCCACTGTTGAACCTATTTTTTATGTTCTCTTAGTGCTTTTAAGGTATCTCTGAGTAACTGATCTTTGAAGACATCCCTATCTTC
Organism: Erethizon dorsatum; assembly: GCA_028451465.1. Lineage (NCBI taxonomy): Eukaryota > Metazoa > Chordata > Mammalia > Rodentia > Erethizontidae > Erethizon > Erethizon dorsatum. Next base: position 20,256,644 of record CM051826.1, read on the forward strand.
TAATTTCTGTATTCTACCCTCACATTGGCTGCTTCTGCTTCCCATACTGTCAATGGATTTTTAACCTCCTGGATTTCTTTTTGGATCCCTTTTGTGGACTCTAATGCTTGGCTAATCTGGTCATTCATGTTTTAGATCATTTTGTTTAACTCATCTAGCTTTTTTAGTGTCTTCCATAATCTCCCTGATCGTTTTGTTTATTACATCCATTATCTGTTTAGTCACACAGTGGTGCCTCGGTTCACAAACTTAATTTGTTCCACAATTTTGGAAAAGATGGCCATGTTTGTGTTTGTGTTTGTGTGGAACGATGGCTGCGGTCGTGTTTGTCACCTGATGCAGAGTCTGCAAACAAAAACAAAATTTTGCCAAATGCTTCCCTTTGTGAACAAAATTGTTGCAAACAAAAGCATTTGTGAACCAAGATACCACTGTATCTTTTGTGATCCTGCCAAGCACCTCATTAATCTGTTTTTTAATCTCTTCTGTTATCCTTTCAAATTATTTGGCTTTTGTGGCTTTTGCTTTCCTCCCCCTTGTTGCACCATGGATCAGCTTGGGGGGAGGCGGGAGTTTGGGGAGGCATTTTGTTGCCTTATATTCTCATGTTTCTATTGGTTTTTGTTTGTTTTGTGCTTAGGTTTATGGTCACTCATAGCGGGAAGACTTTGTTGCTAGTATGAAGATCTCTTTAGTTCGTCTGCTTTTCCATGAGGCACTCAGGGAGTGGCTAACTGTAGTCCATTCCCTCTGTCCCAAGATCAGATCACTTCTCTTCATTTGGGAGGGGAGGAAGCAGTGTAATTGGCCCAGCACCCAGTTCTCCAGGAATGGACCTCAGTATTGTTAATGTCACAAAAGTAATCCTGGTAGTCGCATACAGAGAAATCCTCTTACTAGCAACAACTATGCAACCCTGGCGGTATCAAGTAAATCAGCAACAGTAATACTGTCTAGGACAAACTCAATATTGACATACTATAAGAACCAATAATTAGCCAGGCATGGCGGCGCACATTTATAATCCCAGCACTTGGGAGACTGAGGCAGGAGGATCGCCATGAGTTCAAGGCCAGCCTGGGCTACAAAGTGAGACTCTGTCTCAGAAAATCAAACATATATGTATACATATCAATAATATACCACCTTTAGCCTTAGAAAAGAAATCTATAATTATAGTATAAACACTAAGATAAACCAAATATTGACAGACAGCAAATATCTACTGAATGTGACAACTATACCTTCACTAATAATAGAAAAGAATTCGACAGTATTAACATAGGGTTAACTAACTATCTAATGATTAATAAAGCTCAATGGTTATGCTATTAAAGATATAGGGAGTTGAAAATGGGAGAATGCAAGGAGAAAAATTTGAAAAATTGAACAATGAGAGATGAGGAGGAAAGAAAAGTGAGACAAAAGGATCCTATTACGGAACAGGAGGATATTTATAGAATTAGGTAAGGTAACAGAGAAAAACAAATGAACAAGAAACAGAAGTTAAAAGATAAAAGGAAGAAAAAAAGAAGTAATGTGGAGAATAAAAATAGAAAAAAATTTTAAAAGATGATAAAAGGAAAAAAGGAAAAGGAAAATTTTCCAAACTGCAATAAACCAGTGAAGAAGAAAAAGGAAAAAAAAAAAAAATAGGTGGGGTGGAGGGGGAGAAAATGAGTCCAAAAACAAACAAAAAAATGTTTTTCTCTGTATATTTAAATGAGTGGTTTCCTTCCAGGTCAGGCAGTTTTGGAATCCAGCAAGTCACAATTTTTTCCCCTACCCCAATCACCTGTGGGTTTGTAAGGTGCCTCCCCTCTTCCAGAGGCCCCTCTGTTCACCCCATGTTGTGGCAATGTCCACACTGAGACGTGCCCTTGCTCACGATGATAAAGAGGGAGGCGGTCAGACCTCAGATCTGTGCTTGGTTCTATGGAGCCAGACTCCTCTCCCCTTGATCTGCGAGCCAGGAGAGGGACCAGATTGTTTTGCTCTTTTCTCCACATTGTGCACGGTCTCTCCAACTTCTCTGTAGCTTCTAATTTTCCTGTCAGTTCTTTCCTGATTCCTGATAATCTACTTCTCCTTTTTTTCTCCAGTGTCTGCATTCTGTATCTCAGAGAGGCTGAATTTTGCTGCTGATCACCACTCTGCCATTTCCCCCTCCTATATAGAGTATATTATTTACCATACAAAATAGTTCATAGGGGTTATTTCCATTTCTAAGGATTTCAAATGAATTTTCATGACTTTCAAAAATTACTTATAACAATGTCTATCAAATACTCATTTGATTAGACAGTCAAATATGTTCACAGCACATACCCTGTCCCCACGGCCACAGCAAACTGGTCCAGGCGGGCCAGTCAAACTGGTCTTTAGGCAACTAGGCCATGGACTGCCAGCAGCCTTCCACAGGTCCAGGCAGTACCAGTGTGGGTCTCCTCTCTTCTCACACATTAACATTGGTACACACGGTAGACACTACTGGGCCCCACGCCAAATGGTGGTGGAATAGTTAAGGTATCAGAGCAGCCATGAGAGGTCGTATACAAGCTATAAGTTCTAAGAAGCAGGAACTAGGAATAATCAGCAGCAAGGGGCAGAAAGTTGTGTTCAGAAAGAGCACAGGATGAATAAGGCATGGTGGTGCATGCCTGTTATCTCATCAACTTGGGAGGCTGAGCAGGAGGATCCTAAGTTCCAGTCTGGGCAATTTAGTGAGACCCTTTCTCCAAATAAAATTTTTTAAATGTTGGGGAACTTGGCATGGTGGCACACACCTGTAATCCCAGCACTTGGGAGACCAAGGAAGGAAGATTGCTGGGAGTTCAAGGCTGGCCTAGGATACATAGAGGGTTCAAGGCCAGTCTGGATTAGTGACACCTTGTCTTCAAATGAAAAAGAAAGTGTTGGGGATGTAGCTTAGTGGTAGAGCATTTGCCTGGCATGGTGGTACATGTCTGCAATCCCAGCTGAGGCAGAAGGGTTGTGAGTTCAAGGCCAGCCTAGACTACATAGTGATACCCTGTCTTGAAAAAGAAAAAGAGTGAGCACAGGGCAAGGAAGCCAACATGAAGAAGAGATTGAGAGTGACAAGCCCTAGTACCCAGGATTACATTCATGGATATATTACCTAGCAGTGACCAAACCTCCCATGTTTGGTCAACCTTCTGTATTCTAACAGCACTCTCCTTTCCTTATGGCCCCCTCATAATTACCATGAGAGCCCTTCCCACATAGTGCCTTCAGTAGGAAGCAGGGGACTGGGTAGATTCAGGTTGGAAGATTAACACCTAGGAAAGAAAGTGCCAAATAGGAGAGGGATCAGACCAGAAGGACCAGCCCAAGGCTTCTTGGTAGCCTAGCTAAATCTTCCATTTATTGAGCACCACCTATTATGTGCCAGGCACACTACACTCATGATCTCATTGAATCCTCACAACTATCTCAAAAAGTAGCCTTATCCCTGTTTTAGTCAGGAAATGAAAACTATGAGAGACTAAGTGACTTGTGCAAGGTCAACCTGCTAGGCAGGAAAGCTGAAAAGCCAACCTAGGTATTCAGGCTGTCCAGGGCCAGAGCTACCCTGCTGCCCTGTTTTACAGTGGGCAGAAGAAAAAGTCCTGCATACATATTTATCATCGAATGAGAGTTCAGCCCTATAGCCCAGCACTTCTGGATGGGGAGAGGATAGGGGGTGGATAGAGAATGTACAAAAAAGAGACCCCTGTCTGGTCCCTAAGACCATGCAACCAGCAGACACATCCATACTTGGAACTGAGAGCCCTTTTACTTGGGGCTCGGGGAGCTAGCTGTATAGTACTTCGGCGAAGGGAGCGCACTGCGGCTCCAGTGCTGCAGGGCTCCTGAGAGGGGAGCTGGAGGAGCAGGGAGCTGTAGCTTGCAGGGTGCAAGGTGCGGAGTCAGGGACTCTCCTGGCCCAGGAGCGCGGGCTAGAACAGGGGAGATGGAGGGCCCTGTGCTGTGAAGCAGCAGCCAGGGAGGTCCTCGACCCGCTGGCTCGCTGAGTGTCCTTGAACAGGTCACTTCCCCCTAGAGCTTTGCAAGTGCCGCGTGCGCAGTGAAGGAGTTAGGGCGACCCCTGGGGCCTTCCCGCTTGGCTCTGAGCGCGTTGAGCTGCTGTAGAGGAGCCCTTCGTTGAGCATCCACCTCCGCCTGGGCGTCCCGGCCGTGAGGCCAGCAGGGGGTGCTCGTGCAGAAGGCTGGCGGCGCCCTGGGCTCCCGCGGCCAGCCCAGGTGGCAGGGCAGGAAGGTCCTCCCTTCTCTGTCCCTTCCAGACTGCTCTGGCCTCTTGTCTTCTCTCACCGCCCCTTCCCCACTCCACGTTCTGGGATTAGCTGACTGGGAAGTTCCTGGAATCTAGATCCTTGAGCAGGTCATTCGCTTCTGTGTGCCTCAGTTTCCCCATGCACAGGCTGGATCACGTCAGGAGGAGATGAATTATTGGGTGAGAGACTTCCAGTCACAGGAGGTACGTACACTTTCGCTTCTTACTCCTTTCGTTATCTTCCTTAGGGCAAGAGGCTTCTGACGCCCAGCAGGGAGAGCGAGAGCCCCCTCCCATAGGCAGGGTTACTCTTTGCTTTAAACTTTTATCAGAGTCCTTTTGCGTAAATGTAGGAATGATTTCTAGATCGTACGTGGCACCTAGAGCTGTGAGTGATGTTCAACGTGTAGTTGTGGAATGAAATCATCTGGACAGGAACTGGGAGAGTGTGCTGCTCCTGAATCTACTGAAAGGTGGCCAGGGTCGTCCTCATATGCTCATCACTGTTTTGTGAGATTGGCAGATAAGGAGATTATGCCCATTTTATGGATGAGAAAAATCGAAGTCACAGAGGAAGCCAGTGACAAGGTTAAATGAGGACCCAGGGTTCTCTCCATGCAAGCATAGATGTCCGCCTCGTTGGGGTCAGTGACCCCTATCGGAGAGGTGGGGGAGTTACAGACCCTCCCTCATGAGGAGGAAGGTGAGCAAGCTCTTTGCTAGGCACAGAGAAAAACTGGGGCCGACTTTAACACTGGGGCTAGGGCTGGAGACTGACAGTGTGATTCCAGAGGCAGTAAGGTAGACTGGAAAGGTAGGGCAGGTTTCAAAAGACACTTCCTGGGCTGGTGACATAGCTCAGCGGCATAAGCACCTGCCTGGTAAGCCCGAGGTCCTAAGTTTGACTCCTGGTTCCCACATATGAAAAAAAAAAAAAAAAAAGACACTTATACCCAACACCCTTTCAACCTCCTTCTGGAACTCAGTTTAGCAAAGGCATGCTTTGCAGGGTCATCCCTTAGAATTATAATGACAACCAGTGGGAAAACATGGCTCTTTTTCAAACATTTATATAAAATAGGGGGGACTGTGCCATTTGGTAAAGCAAGGGAAGGATTTGGGGGAAAAAAAAATTCTGCAAGATCCAGCTTAACCATCACTGCATTTCAGTATTGTCCTAGCGACCCTCTCCCTGGGACAATGAGCTGATTCTCCTCCTGCCTGGGTTCCCATCTTATTTCTTACTTTCATCTCTTCACTGCAGCACAGGGATTAAACACGTGGCCTCTGACACCGACTCCCTGGGTTCTAATTGCACTTCCAAGTTTATGAGCTGGCCAGTTAGCTTCCCTGCGCCTCAGTTTCCTCACCTGTAAAATAATGTGAAGATTAAATGAGTCAATATATTACGCCTGGCACATAGTAATACTCAAAACTAGCTTACTCTTACATAGAATTGTCAAATACTGTCAGTCATGAATGTCCAAACTGTCTGCTTGCCTGGGCCACACTGAGTGAAAAGCAACTGTGTTGGGCTGCATACAAAATATATAATATTGTTAATGCATATAAGTAACAAAATTCCATGCTACGATACAAAAATTAATAAATAAGTGATTATTTTTCTAGTATTGTCAATGTTGTATATATAATTCTAACAATATCATGAACAAAAAACTATTTAATACATTTTTGTAGCTTGTATCCCACAGCTGCCAAAAAGGATTTCAACTTGTTATTTTACAAAAACAACCCGACAAGCCCGAGTGTAGGTAGGTTCCATACTATTATCAGTAATTGCTGAGTTTTACTTTCTAAGTTGCTAATATCTGATACACTTTGCTTTCTATTCAAATGTATGTGGCACACACAGGAGGCGGAGGTAGCACTGTACAGTATCCTCCTCTACTCAGTGCTCAAGCACTGCACAATCCAATTATGAGAAGTATTTCTAAAAATCACATAATAATGTTAAAATTTACAGTCTCAGGGGACCACATTACTAGCTACACAGGGTTGCAGGTGGTATCCACCTCCTGTAGTATTTTTTATGTCTTTTTGACAAACTACGTGCTCTTTGATGACAGGAATGGAGTCATCTCTTACTCCCAGAGCTTAGCACCTGTGGCTTGAGCAAAGTATAATGGGCCTTCCTATCTGCCAGTTCCTCACCTGTGACTCAACCACAGTGGAAAATATTGGAAAGCCTTTGTGTCTGTACTGAATATGCAGACTTTTTTCTTGTAATTACTCCCTAAACAATATAGTATAACAATTATTTACACAACATTTGGGTTGTATTAGGTGTTACAAGTAATTTAAAGTACGCAGGAAGAGGGTGCAGGTTATACACAAATACTATGCCATTTTATTTATTAATTTTGGGGGCTTTTCAGGATCAAACTCAGGACCTCGTGCTAGGCAAGTACTCTGCCACTGATCTCCATCCCCAGCCCCAACTATGCCATTTTAGAGAAGGGACTAGGACATCTTTGGATCTTGGTATCTGAGGCAGATGACCCTAGACCCAATTCCCCAGGGTACTGGGGGATGACTGTGTGTTAAATTGATATATACTCATACTGTGTGTGAAATGGAAATTTCGCAGGGAAATGAAGTAAGTCGTGTTATTTTTTAAAAATAAAAGGAGACCAAGGTTGGGAGGGGAAGGGGAAGTAAAAAGAATTAAGAAGTGCTATGTACATGTACCAACTCCCAACAATGAATGTAGTCATATATTGCAAACATGTACTAATAAAAACATTTTAAATTAATAAAAATAAAACAAGTTGAGCCTTAGCTTACTGTTTCCCAGAAATAAACCCAGGTTGGAATATCTTCCCAGTTTAAAGAAAGAGCTCTGGCTGTGCCCCAGAATGCCACGCTGAGTTCAGGAAACCTTGTGGTCCAACAGTCTATCAGACAGGACTTGGTTAACAAGTGCTTCCTGCAAACTTATTTGTACCTGCAGTTATGATAATGCAGCCTGGAGGAAACGACCCTGGTGGCTGTCTCCTAGAACATGAAAAGACTGCATTCCTTCAGGGACCTTCTGATTTTCAAGATAGGACCCCTTCTCTCACCCCTCCTTTGCAGAGACCAAGAAGTGACTCCAATGAAAACAAACTAGAAGTTGTTGCAAAGGCTTCTTGCAGGGCTGGATCTCTAGAATATTATTTACAGTAAATTCTGGCATTATTTTTTATTTCTATTTCCTAAGAAAGTTGTTCATGCCTTCCTCCTTCCCTTCCTTCCTTTTCTTTTCTTTCTTTCTTGTGAGTACAAGCAGCAGCTGTGCCCTGTATGGAGCACATTTCTGTTGTAAAACACCCCATGCAGAGTCTTTCCTTGGTGCTTTGCCCCTGGAAAGCCCTCTTTGGGGTGTTCCCAGGAGTCAAAGATCCACAGAGGTGTGGGTTTGTTGCTCTGTGGGGCCTACCCAGTCATCTTGCTGTGCCCTAACACCTCTGGAAATGGTAACCAGGGAGGGAGTAGGGGGATTATTCATGGTGAGTCCAGTGGTGGGGCAAAACAAGACATATATGCCACCTGTCAACTTAGAATAACAGAGCAGTGTTTTTGTTTTGTTTTGTTTTTTTGCTTGTTTGTTTGTTTGTTTTTGTACTGGGAATCTAACTCAGGACCTTGTGCTTGCCAGGCAGGAGCTTGTGCCACTAAGCTATATCCCTGGCCCTTTTGAAATTGGGATGTCCTTTCCAGGTCACTACCTTACCATTACCTACCTACCTGCCTATCTGTGACAGAACTGAACTACTCAGAACCTACCAGACACTATCTACCTCCCTCCCTGCCTCCCTCCCTCCCTCCCTCCCTACCTGCCAGACAGAACTGGACTACTCAGAACACTCCTCCTAATTCCGACTATGCTAGTAGAGAAGGGACGACACTGTATCCCTTATGAACATTAAGGGAGGATTTCTAGCCATCAATGAGTCAGGTCTGACTATCTAGTGTTATATATTCAATTATTAATTCAAATATTTAATGACCAATCTACTGTGGTTTTCTATTGGAGGAAGCATGAGATATAAAAGAAATGGGGATAGGGGAGATCCAAGAGGATGCAGCTCAGTGGTACAGCACTTGTCTAGTATGTGCCAGGCTCTGGGTTTACTTCCTGGGGTGGGGTGGGGTGGGGAGGAAAACAGAAAAAAGGGAAAAGAAACAAGAGATAGGGTCTCACTTTAGCAAGGGTGCCTAACATCTAAATTCAAGGGTGGTGTGCGTTAACGTAGCCACTGGTACAAAATAAAGTTGTGCCAATAAAGTTTCTATCACCAAGGCGATGAGTAAGAAGAGGCAGCCATGCTGAGTCAAGGCATGTTTCCAGGAGGAAACCAACTCTGCACTTAGCCTTCCTTGGCAAAGCGCGCAGGTGCCGTTATGTCAAGGGCTGGAGCGGGGCATCAGGCAGTCAAGGGGCAAGAGAGGATCGGTCATACAACAGCCCCACAGCACAACTCATGGTGTGGATCTGGAGTGAGGAAGAAGAGGCAGGCAGGGAGGAAACAGAGGTGAGAAGGCCTCCAACTGGAATTTCCCCAGGTGGAGGTGAACTCCCTAAGAGAGGACTGGGGGCCTTTCTACAGAAGGGTTGATGAATGGATACCATGGGGGGACATCCATCCAAGAATCCTTCCCCTCCCCACTTCCCAAATATCCTTCTTGTCAATGCTTAAAGTTCTAATGTTAGAAATTTATTTTTCTCTTTCTGTCTCCTCCCCCACCACTTTTTTTTTTTTTTTTTTTTGGTACCAGAAATCAAACTCAAGACTTCACACTTGCCAGGCAGGCACCATGCCGCTGAGCTATACCCCGGCCCTTCCTCCCCCTTTTAAGTAATTTTTCCAGTATAAATATCAAACATGCTTATAATGGAAAAATTGGAAAATAAAAGGGGGTAAAAATATTTTTACACACATCCCCAACCTCCAGGGCACCCACTGTTAATGTTTTGGTGTCTTTCTCTGCCCTTTTCTCTTGTCATTTTCAAGCTCAGCTGTGTGTCTCATGAGAGGGGATCCTGAAGCCTATTTCAGCTTCAGTCCTATTTCAGTCTGACATTCCAGAAACATCAGGTGCCCTCCACCAAGTGCCAGCACTGTGACCTCAAGGAACTTACTTACCTTTCTAGACTTTAGTGTGCCAGCAAGTCCTGTGACCTCAAGGAAGTTACTCTCCTTTCTGGACATTAATGTTTCATCTGTATAATGGGGACAATGATGACCAGAGTGCCACCTTACAGTGCTCCAAGATCAAATAATGCAAGTGAAGTGTTGCAAGGGTATTGCCAATACAGCTCAAATGTGTGGGGCGAAGACTGATGGGAGAGGTCAGAACAGAACTAGTCATAAAGAGGCTACAGCAAAGAAGAGAGGGCTGCAGGGAAGATGGGAGAGGACAGGGAGAGGGAATATGAGGAAACCCACACTGATCCTGTCAGGGCCTCTCCAGGAGCAGCCCTCAGGAGCTGAAATTTGGGTCTGCATGGGCTCTGGTGCTTTCTCTCAGAACTGCCAGAGCATTGCCTACCTCACCTCCTGTCAGGGCCAAAGTCCGAGTCTAGTATAGGTAGGAGGGCTAATACCACCTGGAAGGCGGCATTTCCACTCCATTGAGGCTGGTAGCAAGCAGAGGATTTTCTGAGTGTGCTCTGTCTCGGGTTTGGAGGTGTGCAGGACCTGGAGCCAGATAGAGATGGATTTTTTTTAAGGTTGCTTCAGGCAGGTGGCCTGGGGGAGTAGGAGGAGGGAGCAAGCAGGTAGGAGAGGAGGAAGGTCTGGAGACATCTTGGAGCTGGTTTTGATACAGTCATTGCAAGGTTTTTGGCCCCATGCTTGTGACCTCGAAGGTGTGTATGTGCAGGGGGAGGAGAAGACCCAGGCCCTGAGCCGTGGCTGCCTTGGGCTGGTTCATGGAGACAGGTAGCTGCATGTGGAAGTCTAAGAATGCCTCTTGCATACCTGTGTGAACGTGTGGATCTGGAAAAGCTATGGGTGCGCCTAGGAATTTAGACATCCATGGGGGAGATGTAGGGAAGTCTGTGTGCCACTGAATGCCTGGACTTGTGCTGTTGTGTGTGTGTGTGTGTGTCCATGTATGTGCCCAAGGGAGCTTGTATCAGCGTAGGAGGGAGCAGCTTTGTAAACATGCATCGTGTTTATATGACACTCCCTAGCTCTGCAGCCCCATGTAAAATCCATAGGCCAAGGTATAAGCTGGCAACAGCACAGCTTATATGTTTCCTAAGTGCCTACTGTGTGCTGGGACTGCACCAGACTCTGGAGACACAGAGAGGAGTAAAATTCAGGCCTGCCCCTGAATCAGCAGGGCAGGGTGGGAAGAGCAACAGCTATTCACGCCCTGAGGATGTAAATCTCAAGGGCTGCTATTCAAGTTTTTCCTCAGGGACCACAATACTGCAATGTAGGATGATCTATTTCACTACCATCTCCCCCTCTAGACTGAGAGCCCCTTGAGGATCAGCACTTAGGACGCACCTGATGTTCTGACAGAATGTCAAAGGCGGCTGTGTGTCAGACCTTGTCTCTGTACCAGAGGTCATCATGACCCACAGCCATCACAGGCAGTCCTCTTGGGGCTGGACACAACTCCTACTTCCTCCTCTAAATGAGCACCAGCTATTTCAGCTCTCCCAGCCTCAGTTTTCTCATCTGTGCAAAGGAGATAATGATCACTTCAACTTCCCCAGGCACTTGAGGCTTCAGTGAGAACATGGGTGGGGCCTGGTGCATGTACACACGGAGCTCATCCTGTGAAGCCCTGTTGGCTAAGAAGGAGAAGCAGAGCCCTGAAGCCTCTGTGGACAAGCTGGGGGTCACCTCAGCAGGCAGAGGAGGAAGGATCCCAAGGGCAGGGTCCATGCCATTGATTGGTACTGGCTCAAGAGCCTCCATCTGATCATTATCTACATGTTTCTCATTATCCTACCACTGGTATCTCCATCTAATTCTGGTGTGTCCCCCACCCTCTGCAGCACAGCTTTACATTAGACATAAACATATAACATTTATGAAATGTTCAAGATGTGTCAGTTGGGGAGAAATTGTCCCCCTCTCCTATCGTGCACACTCTCAGTGCACATGCATGCTTGTGTATATGGCGTGTGCTTATGGCCTTGGGGACAGGAGAGGCAGCTGGGCAGCCTGAGCTGGACCCACTTGCTCCTCATGTGCACACACTTGGGTGTCCATGGGAATGGCTAGGGCTTGGTGGCATCTCTTCACCACCCCAGTCCACAGCTCTTCCTCCTCTTTGACTCACACTCCTGCTGAGGCCTCTCCCCTTCTGAGCCTCCTCAATCCTGGTTCAAGGTCTTACCAGTCATGTGCTGGAGTCAGGTCCAAACTGCTTGCAGAGCCAAATGCTGCTCTCTTCCTAACTCCAGTGATCAAGGACCCCATTAACAGTTTGAAACCAATCATGGTGAGGACATTTACATTTAAGGGTACTCAATACCTGATACAAATCAGACACCCATCCTCAACCCCCAAAGCAGTTGTAAACACCAGCACACCACTGCTCCTGCCTGCAGGCGCAACAACAATCGGCATAACAACTGATATGGGGTGCCAGGGCCTCCTAGGCTTTTGACATATTTGCACAAAAATCCTGTGAGCTATTTGTCAGCATCTCCATTTCACATCTGGAGTTCATAATTTACAGTTGGACTCCAGGTCTCTGCATACGATGTGGCTTACAAATAGACCCACAAGATTTGATAGGGCCATGTAATCACTCTTCCCATTTCACAGAGAAACAACTCAAAGAGGCTCACTATGATAGGGGCTTCCCTGTTAATGAGACCTCACACCGTAGTAACCAGGTTTGCAACACCCCCCCCATCATGCCAATGTCCACCACGAAGCCAAGGTCACTGTCACCTGATGTTCTGTTCTACATGCATGGCTGATTTGGCGTGGGGAGTGCTACATGCAGAGTTATATTTTGTTTTGCTTGATTTGATCCAGTGTTCAAGACTCTCAAAAATGCTTTAAAACTTACTTGGATCATTGGTTGTATGTATGTCTCCTTCCTAGACTAGTGCCACTCCCTGCTTTGATGACTGCGCCTTCACTTCAGGAATTAGAGTTAAACTTTTAAAAAGAATAAGCAAGCCAGAGCTTTGGGGCCCAACATCTGAAGTTGCTGTTCTCTCTGAAAGAGGTTCTGGCTCTCCCATACCTTTAGGAGCAGGTCCCTCCTCCCCTGTGGCTCTGCCTGTGCCACTGCCCAGAGAGTCTGATTCTCTGTCCTGGCAAATATCAGCAGCAATTTGTTAAACACCTACTGAGGCCTGTGCTGTGTACTTCTCAGTGACAGCCAGCCTCCCTTTTAAAATCAGGGTACCCCCAGGACTCCCTTTGTCCAGTAAAAGTTCTTTCCCCCAGAAACCGAATATGAATTTCTCCAGCTCGCAAAGAGAGGATCTGCGTTAGGGCGCCCCTACCCTCAGAGTCCCCGGGCTGCGACTGAGAGACGCGCGCCGGCTGGGCAGGAGGGTGGACAATGACGAGTGTTTTCCCGAAGACTCCAGGCGCGGTCCTCCTCCTATCCCCCACCCTCGGGAGAGAGATTGCACGTTGCTCCACCCCGCAGAATCTCCTCAGTCTCAGCCTGGCACCCCCATACCCCGCCTCTCCAGGCCCGCCCGAGGGGCTTCACGTTCCGCCTCTGCGTCCCGGGTTGGCATGGCGCCAGGTGAGCGCTCACCTGGTGCTGGTGGGAGAGCGAGATGGGGGCGGGGCGGGGCGGCGGACCCACCCGCGGTGGGGAGGGGCGAGGACCGCAGGCCCAATGGGGCGGGGGGCTCGCCGCCCGGGAGCCCCGCCTTCTGCGCCTCTCCCTCCCTCGCGGCTCCCGCTCCGCCCCACCAGAGTTTAAAGCCCCGCGGGCAGCTGGTGGCGGCGCTGCGAGCGCTGAGCGGCGTGAGGAGATGCTAGAGGGCGCCGCGCCGCCGGCACCATGCGCCCCGCGCCCGCGCTGGTCCTGGCCGCGCTCTGCCTGCTGGCGCTGCCCGCCGCCTCCGCCGCCGCCTACTTCGGGTCAGTCCCGCCGCGCCCTGCCCGCGCCCCGGCCCGCCCCCTCCGCCTCCGCCGGCCTCCGCAGGGCCAGCTCCTCGCACCCCACCCGCTGTCCCGGACCCTCGCCCCGGGGGCCCAGCCCACCTGGCGATGGGAGTTCGCGCCCGGAGCTCGGTCCTCCTAGGCTCGGGCTCCGGTCGCCCCTTCTAACGTCCAAGTCTTTGGTGTCCTGAGCCCCCGCTCTCCTCACCCCGCCGGGTGTCAGACTCCAGCCCAAGTTCCCGGCCCTCTCTGCCGCTCGCGCCCTGTCCCTGCGGGTCCCGCGCTCGGATGCCCGCTCTGGATGCTCACTTGGGTGCCTTGTCTGCCCCTATCCAGGGCTCCGTCCTGTACAGGTCTAGCCCGGGACGCCAAGACCCGGAGGGCTGGCAGATGGAGGGGGTGGGTTGTTCCCATGACGGGGCGGAGGATCTCGCAGGTCCGGGAGAATGGGGAACCCGCGGCAGGACGGAGGGGAGTGTCAGCTGCTGCGGAAGCCGGACCAGATCTCAGACCTGGCGTCGGGAGTAGATGCTCTCAGAATGACGGAGAGGGGGAGAGGGGACCATTTCAGGCGATGTACGTGGTTGGAAAAGGAGGATCACGGGTGGGATGACACCTGGGGAGAGGCAGGGGCAGGAACGGTGAAGGGAACCCTCGGAGTGCAAGTTACAGGGCGACTGTTTCCACCTCTCTTCTTCTCTGACCCTTGAATTGCAGGGACTTGGTGGGGTGTGAAGTAGAGGAAGGGTCATGGCTAAGCATGCACCTTCCCCGTCTCCCCCCAGAGTCAACTCCAAATATGTATAGACTGTGAGTTTTTGTTTGTTTGTTTTTGGTACCGGGAATCGATCTCGGGACCTCGTGCTTGCCGGGCAGGCGCTATGCCGCTGTACTATATCCCCGGCCCTAGACTGTGAGTTTAAACCTTGCCTTTTTTGTGAGCTTCACCCCAGATCAAGGCATTCTGACCACAGCAAAGGCAAGAAAAGCCCCTCAAGTGACCTGCCACAGGCATCTCTTATGAACCCACCTGGCTGGGGCCTGTAAGGGTCTGGGGAGTCCCTCCCAAGTTGAAATAAGGGCTGCGGGCTAATTTCCAGGTCATGACCCCTGTTGAAAAGTGCCAGGGCTGTAGGCAATGGCCTCCCCTGACATACACAGGGAGGGATGTCAGCTCAGACCTAGTGCTAGTCCTGCAGGCCTACAGCTTACTGATGTCCTGGGAAGACCACTTGCTCTCTAGGCCTCAGTTTTTCCTTTTGTGAAAAGAAGGGGCTGAAGTTGATACATGATCCAATGCAAGAGCAGTGCACATATGTGTTTGTTTCCCAAGGATTTCAGATTTGGAGGAGCTCTTGTGGTCTCAGCAGGAAGACATAATGGGTAGGGAACAAACTGGGTTTAATCCTGCCAATTGCTAGCTGTGCGCTCTTGGCCAAATTATTTAACTGCTCTGTCTCTCAGTCGGTGCCTGTTTCATAAGAGGACTGAGTTAGTACATATAAAGCACTTAGAACAGTGTCTAGCATGTAGTAAGTGCTCAATTAGTGCCAGCAATTGTTGTTATTATTATTGTTAGTATTAAGGAAACCAGGTACAGAAGACATCTGAGAGGTTTGTGAACTGGAATGGAGATGGGAAGGACATCCTCTTGGACACTAGCTCATTTCTATGATTCTTTTGTTTGCTTGGGTTTTATGGTTGGAGATAGGAGCGAAGGTCAGATGGTGTAGGAGGAGAAGAGAGGAGCTCCAGGAGGTCTGGACCACCCCGCTGGTGTGTTGGGAGGGAAGGAGGTTCTTGGCAGTGCACGGTGCTAGAATTTGGGGGCTGTGGTGAGGGGCAGTGATCTCAGCAGGAAGACATAATGGGGAAGGCACAAACCAGGTTTGATCCTGCCAACTGCTAGCTGTGTGCTCTTGGAAATGAGAAGGGAGATGGTGAGTTAGGCCTGGATTAGGGCTGAGCGGCCACCTCGTCCAGCTCAGGAGCCCAGAAGCCATCACTGCCCCAGTCTAGGGAACAGGACAAATGCTCAGAGAAAAAGCTAAGATTATTGCCTCATGTTAAGTGTTTGGTCCAGAAGACGGACAGGATTCAATCAAAGTCTTTCACTGAGGAGACCCTCTTGTGACTCAGTCAGACCAGGATATCCTGCTTCCCATCAGAATTCATTCTCTGGAAGGAATTTGTTGTCAGTCATGCACACTTTAGTGAGAGTGTGAGGCAATATGTTTCTCCCTTCCCCAGGTAATTTGCATTTGAAGTTTCGTTTCTTATTATAACCCCCCTTTTTTCTCAGATGGGGAATCTCCATCCCCAGACTATAACGAGCCAGCAATGGCTTTTGCTTCTTTTGTAGGAGTCTAGAGTCCAATTGTCTTGATGATGATGGTAACATAATACTGTACATAGTACAGAAGTTTGCAAATCACTTTTTCATGCAGTCCCCTCTCTGCTTGGACCCTCAGAGCCATTTCTGTGGTATGAAGGATGGGTGTGGATGGTTCTCAAAGGAAAATGAGGCTCAGCAAAGTCCAGTGAGTCACCTGATGTCACATCTGGATTAATGGGGTGGAGGCAGGACAGAAACTAGGCTCTGCCTTGGGTCTGTGTTCCATGCTCTGCAAGGGACAGAATCAGAGCTACTACTGTGTGACACCGCCCCCAAGAGGGGAAGCAGCTGCAGAGGGGCTGCAAAGGGCTGGCCTCCCTTCCTCCCTGCTTGGTTAATTCTTTCAGACCCCAGGCTGTAATGGGAGAGGCCACAACATTCGTCTCTGTCCTCAGCAATGAGACAGAAGGCACTGAGCCCTGCTGGCCTGTCAGGTAGGCTCTCCGAGAGTGGCATGATGACACTGGGATGGGAAGTGCTTAGAACCCACCAGCCACCAAGAGCAAGGCAGCACTGGGTTCTTAGTATGTATGAGTTACCCTGTTGGGCTCCATCATTCATTGTCTCAGTTAAGCCTCACACCTGTTTTTAAGAGCTTTAATCACCAAACTCAGCAAGGTTAAAACATCTGCCAAAAGTCACACAGCTAGCAAGAGGCAAAGCCAAGATTCAAAGCCAGAACTCAAAGGCCTGTGCATTCATAAACTTCTCTGTACCGTCCCTGATGAGAAAGAAACTCTGAGAATTCACCCAACAGCCTGGTAGTCTCCCTGCTGGGCTGTTGAGGTGCCATCAGTGTAGTTCCACTGAAGAAACAAATTATAACCTTTGTGTTTTCCAAAGTAGCACGCATATATTGAGATGCATGCATTTTAAGCATAGTTTGGGTGGAACAAGTTTGTGGTGACCCCAGGGATCCACCACCCTAAGGGATCCCTGTGCTTCTTTGTGATCAACACTTCCTCACCAGTCCCCAGCCTACCTCATTTCTTTATTAGTTTTGTCCTTTACAGAAGTTTGTGTAAATGCAATCATATGGTATATAGATTTTCGTGCCTGGATTCTTTTGCTGAACATAACAGTTTTTGAGATTCATCCATAATATTGCATATATCAATCACTGTTTCTTCTTTATTGGGTTTTGTTTGTTTGTTTGTTTGTTTGTTTCTTTGTTTGTTTGTTGAGGCAGGGTCTTACTATGTAGTGCAGGATGGCCTTGAACTCGCTTATGTAGTCCAGGCTGGCCTCGAACTCACAGTGATCCTCCTGCCTCAGCCTCCCGAGTGCTGGGATTACAGGCATGTGCCACCATACCAAGCTCTTTATTCTTAAGTAGTATTCCATTATATGGATCTATCACAAATTTTTATTCATTTCTCAGTTGATGGTCATTTGGCATACTTCTAGTTTTAGGCAATTCCCAATAGAGCTGGTGTAAACCTCCGTTTATATCTATTTTGTGGACATTTATTTTCATTTCTCTTGAATAACTGTCTGGATGAATTATTGAATCTTACGGTAGGTACATGTTTAACATGTAAGAGATGGCCAATTGCCCAAAGTGGTCGTATCATTTTACAAAGTAGTGTATGAAAGTTTCAGTTGTTCCACATTCTTGTCAGATATCATCAGTGTTTTCATTTGTTTATTTTGTTTTTGTACGAAGAATGAACCCAGGGCCTTGTGCATGCCAGTCAAGTGCTCAAACAATGGGCTACATCCCAACCCCAGTTTTAGTTGAAGCCATTTTAGTGGGCATATACTGGTATCTCATTATGCCTTTTTTTTTTTTTTTTCCTTTTTTGTGGGTACCGGGTGTCGACCTCAGGACCTCGCACTTGCCAGCAGGCGCCCATGCCGCTGAGCGATATCACCGGCCCTTTTTTCGTATGTGGGTTCCGGGAGTCGAACTTGGGCCCTCGCGCTTGCCAGGCAGGTGCTTACGCCACTGAGCCATCTCACCAGCCCTCTCATTGTGCTTTTAACTTGTACCATTGGTGAATAGTGTGTGGGACATTTTTTCGTGTGCATATTGGCCATTTGAATATTTTTTTCATTGTATTATTTGTCTTCTTATTAATGAATTATAAGTATTCTTTATATATTTTGGATACACTTTTTTTTTTGTCAGAAAGTATTGGCAATATTTTATCCCTGTCCATGGCTTGCCTTTTCATTTTCTCCCTGGTGTCTTACAAACAGCAGAAGTTTTTAATTTTGATGAAGTTCGGTGTATCTATCAACTTTTTATTGTATGGGTTATACTTTTTTTTTGGTGTCCTATCCAAGAGATCTGTGCCTACCCAAAAGTGGCAAAGATTTCTCCCTATGTTTCCTTCTAGAAGCTTCATAAATTTGCTTTTGCACTTGGGTCTGTAATATACTTGAGTTAATTGTGTATGGTGTGAGGTAAGGGTCAAAGCATACTGCTTTCCATATGGACCTCTATTTGTTCTAGCACCATTTATTGAGAAGGTGATCCTTTCTCCGTTGTCTTCTTTGTTGCAAATCTATTGATCCAATAGGTGGGGTATATTTCTAGACCTCTATGTGTTGTTCTCTTAATCTATATGCCTATCTTTGTGCTAATACCACACAGTAATGATTACTATAGCTTTATGGTAAGTCTAGAAACCAAGTACTATAAGTTCTCTCTTTGTCCTTCTTTTTCAAATTTATTTTGGGTGTTCAGGTCCTTTGTGTATTTACATAAATTTTAGTATCATTTTATCAATATCTACATGAAAGCCTGTTGAGTTTTGATTGAGATCACGTTGAATCTATAAACTAACTTATGGAAGATTAACATTTTAATAATATTGAGTATGCTGGGTCATAAACAGGTCTTATCTATCTATTTGGGCTTTAAAAATTTCCCTCAATAGTGTTTTATAGTTTGCAATGTACAGATCTTGCCAGTATATTTGAAAAATTATTTCCTAAGTGCTTTATGTATTTGGAAAACATCACTTTTAAACATTTTTTAAAAAGAAATTAAGGGCCGGTGAGATGGCTCAGTGGCGTAAGCGCCTGCCTTTCAAGCGCGAGGGCCCGAGTTCGACTCCCGGATCCCACATACGGAAAAGGGGCTGGTGATATCGCTCAGCGGCACGGGTGCCTGTTGGTGCGCGTGGTCCTGAGGTCGACCCCCTGGTACCCAAAAAAAAAAAAAAAAAAAAAAAAGAAATTAAATTGGGTCCTGAGTAAAACAAGATAAGAAAAAAAAAAGAGTAAAAGAAATTTACTGCTTTGGAGTGGTGGATTAAAAGCCAAACCTCTCTGATAAGAATCATTGTGTTTTTGGGAAGGAATTTAGGCCCCTTGTCCCTGGCTGAGCTGTAACCTCTGAGGACTTGGGCTCCAGAGTTAGGCTCAGGGTCAAACCAGCCCCCTCAGTGGTTGGTGCTTGGGTTTCTGTGGCTGAGAAGGAAAGGAGGAGGGTAAGGCACGCATGGAGTTGCCTGAGGAAGAGAAATCTCAGTGTCTTTGGGGTTATGGCTCAGGTAGAAGCTGGACTCTGGAGGAAGTGACACAGGTTGTCTATGAGGGTGACCCCTGCCCTGGCATCAACCAGAGCCTATGCCCTGCTCTAGTAAGGAGCACTGGGCTTGGAGCCATGAAGATCAGAGTACAAGTCCTCAAATTATCCATCAGTAAAATGGGCTAATCTTTATTTGGGGGATTGTTATGTAGGCTAAATAAATATATAGAGAGGGCCTGGGAATGTAGCTCAAAAGTAAGAGCATGTGTAAGGTCCTGTGTTCAATCCTCAGCACTTAAAGAAAAATATATAAAAGTGCTGAATCTGGCCATGATGGCACATGTGGGTAAACCCAGCACTCTGGGAGACTGAAGTAAGAGGGTCACAAGTTCAAGCCCAGCCTGGGAAATTTAGCAACTTAGCAACTTAGTGAGACCTTGCTCAAAAATAAAAATAAAAATGGGCTGGAGATGTAACTCAGTGTGAAGGTCCTGTGTTCAAATCCCCAGTATCTCCCCCATGTCCCCAAAAAAGTATGTACTGACAATGTCGAAATGATGTTGATACATAAAGGAGTCCAAAAATCTAATCGTCTGCCTTACAGCATACCAAGTTAAAAAGTGCCTAGTGATATTTTCTCCTTCCTCTCTACATCTTTATCCCCATTGTTACACAGTTAAAAACAAATAGAATCTTTTCCTGTGCCAACCCTTTATATAGATCATCTCTTTCTACCGTTATGACAACCCAGGAGGTAGGCATTGGCACAACTATCCTCACTATAGATGAGCGGGAGAAAAGCTCAAAGAGGCCAACTGCCTTGCCCAAAGTCACAGAGCTAGTAGTTAGCAGTGCCAGATTTAAAATCTTTCCGGTTAGAACCCAGAGCTGACCTCTTTGTTCCTGCTTCATACTGCTTACCTCCCCCTGGCGGCTCTGACCCTCTGATCCCTCTATTGTCACCCTTGCCCTTCAGTTGCACACGGAGGGCCACTCTTGCACCATGTGTCGTCAACTCTGGATTTGTTACCTACTTTTTCCCGTGCTCATGTCTCCAGCTCACTCGCAGCTCCCTGTAGGCAGTCTTGACTCCTGTTGTTGGCTGACCTCCCTGTCCCTGGTTTTGCCCCCTGGCCTGCTGGCCTGCTTTGCCCTGACTGATTCTCTGTACCCATCACAGATGTTCTTCCATCATCTGCAGACACCTGGCCCTCTTATGTACATACTTCACTGAGACCTGGGCCACGCCTGGTCCCGTTAGATTTGGTCTGGAATTAAAGCAGAGGGCAAGCTTCACCCCTCAGACTCCAGAGCTCAGCCACACCAAGCATTTTGTGGGTGCCCTTGTGGCAAGAGATAAGCTGGGATGGGGTGACATAAGTGCTGTCTCAGGCCCAGACCCCTCAGTGGAGAAAAGAAGACTGACAGGGAGAATGGAGAGTCTTGGAGATTCGGGAGAGACTTCAACAAGCGTATTCCAGTCGGTCCTGGAAACACCAAAGAGCCAGTATTAGAACAAGATGAGAGGCTCTGTTCTTCCTACGTATCAATCCTGTTGAGGCCAGATGCATTTCAGAATCCAAAATTTCTCAGATTTTAGAAAGATAATATAACGCATATATCATGTACAGCATCACAGTCCTACTAATGTCTAGGGCAAAACTCTGGAGGACCGTACTTCATTATTTTTTGGTAGGAAAACATGTATAGGTTGGGATAAATAAAGACCATAATAATCTTTGGTCTGAATTTTGGGGTGGTTGGGGCTTGCTGCCATGCAATGGTACAAAACAGTACAGCAATGGTACCAAAGCTCTGTAGTTTTTGAGCTTTCTGGAGTTTGGAGTTGTAGATACAGCTTCCAACCCTGTGGTAAAATTTCAGCCCATGTTACCATGAAAGCTTGTGCAAGCTGAATTTTATTTTATTTTGTTTTATTTTATTGAGACAAGTTCTCACTATGTAGTCAGGCTGGCCTTGAACTCACTATATATCCCAGGCTGGCCTCAAACTCATGGTGATTCTCCTGCCTCAGCCTCCCAAGTGCTGGGATTACAGGCATCCACCACCACATCTGGCTGCAAGCTGAATTTTAAATAAAGACTTGGACAGATTTCTTGGCTGGTCCTCACTGAATATCAAAGGGAACCTCTGGCTACCTGAGCACAGCTCATCTCTCAGAACTGAGGTCCAGAGGGAACTGGCCTGGCTCTCTCAGACCCCAAGGTGTAGCATCCCACAGGGCCGGGAGGACTCAAGGTCCAAGTGACCAGGGCCAGATGGCCTCACGACGTGGTATTGGGGTGAGCATGTGCAAGTGATCACAGTCTGAGCGGTGGAGAGTTGTGACTGCATCAGACTCTGCAGAGCCTTGCCACTCCAAAGCCTGAACTTGGGAAGGTTTGTGGGAGGGTTGGGTGGGGACCTCTTCTCGGCCTTGCATTAGGCACTGGAAGGGTTTATATAGCAGTAGGTCTGAGGAGAGGGGCTGGGCCAGAGAGAGTGACCTCAGAGGATGAGACACCATGGCCTCTATCAAGGAGCTTACATTAATAGAAATTATGTACGGCCCCAAAGAGGAAGAACAAAGTGCCAACCACATAGACCCGGGGGTACCATATGTACACAAATAGGAAAAGACAAAGAGTGAGCTGGGGCTGGCAATCAAGGAGGGCTTCCTGAATGAAGTAAACAAACATCACCCGTGGAAGCTGCATGTAGCCTCAGGATCACCCTTCCCACTCCCTGCATGTGTGAGTCAGGCATTAAAAAGGAAGTGGATGTAAAAGTTTCCAGGGGATTCATGAGGGGTTTTGGAGCAGGACATGACGTTTCAGGAAGGGTTTATGGCGTGGAGAAAGGCACAGAGGTTGGACTGAGTTAGATATAGCAGAAGGACAAGCAGGGGCCCTCTGCTACAGCCTTAGCTGGTCCTGGGTCAGAGTGGTCCAAGGTAGGAAGTTCTGGTTCTGTGTGGGAGGCTTCTGTTCCATTCTGAAAGGAGCCTCTCCTGACTTCGTTCCCCATGGTGTCATCCTGGACCACCCTGGCCCTCCAGAAATTTTCAGAGACTGTTTCTTGACCAGGCTGGGAGGTGCCTGTTCTCCCTGGAGCTCTGGGAAGAGTGTGGAAGGCTGTGGGCCATTCCTGGGACCTACAGAAAGACAAATGGCACCTGCAGCCTGAGATATGTCTGCCTAGAGCCCCTGTCAAAGGTGAACTGTCCTCATCCCCTGGCGAGCATGCACAGGTATTCCCCAGGGACCTGCCTCCCCCCCACCCCCGGCCCTATGTGTCATGGGAAGAGGGTGGCCAGGGCTCAGGAAGCATTCAAGAGTTAATCTCGTTAGTTGGTCAGCTTGCCATGGTTAAATAGCTTGGCTGAAGTCACCCAGCTCAGAGCCAGGACCCCATGTGTGGATGGAGCTGCGGGGAGGGGGTAGTATTACTCCCCACAGGGAGGGACAGTCTTGGCGACTGCTTCCTTCCCCTCAGTGCCCACTCTGTGCTGCTGAAACTGCTTCTCCCCTGAATTGGGACCTGTGCACCCAAGAAGCTGGGGGAGCTTATCTTCATCATCACCACGCTGGGCTCTCTCTCTCTGTGTCTCTCTGTCTCTGTCTCTCTGTCTCTGTCTCTGTCTCTCTCTCTGCTTTCATGATCCTTCCCTTTGATCCTCCCTCTATCTAGCAAAGTAGTTCTTTTTAGTAGGAACAGGCAGGCCACTTCTGGAAGCCTTATTTCTAACTTTTGGCTGAAAAGAGACTTGAGTTTCAGATCAGGGAAAAGTAGCCTTTTAAACTTCTCCCTTCCTGAGGTCCCATTCTTGGGCTGCCCAGGGGGCTCAGAAGAGTTCTGACCAGGCTTCTTTCCCTTAAAACATACCCATGCTGTGTTCCCATCAGCTTAGATATTTGGCATTGGCAGTGGCTTATTTTGTGTCCCTGAAGTGTTCTGTTGAGACTGAAAGCAGAAACTGACTAAAAGCAATCAGGAAACCTGGGGCATGTCCCAGCCCTGTCATTAAGTCACTTTGGACAATGAATCTTGTATAAACTTCTAGGGCACAAGACAAGTCAAAGCAGAGACCTGCCCACTTGGCAAACTTCTTGTCCTCTTGCTCCATCCCATCCCCAGCAGTCTCTGAGATACCTCCCAGGAGCCATCAGGGTGAAACCTCTAGACCAGGTGATCCTGATGGGTCTTTCCAGCTCTCAAATGTAATCCATATCTGCACCTAGTCATTTAACTGGAGGAGATGCTTATATCCCTGTCTTATAGAAGTGGGGGAATCCCTCTACACAGGACTGACTTCGGGGACCCTCCATGGTCACTGCCACTTGAGCTATGCATATCAGGGACAATGACTTCCTCTCCTGGCTTCAATCTGAGCCTGAGCAGAGAGGGAGAGGGGCAAGAAGGAGGGAGGGAGGGGGAAGCATTTCCTCCACAGATGCTGAGCCAGTCGAGCTCTAAATCTGGACATTGTTGAGATGCAGAGTGTGCGAGCTGCTTGGCTGCCCGCTACCCACTCAGCTTGGAGTGGCGTCTCCCCAGTGCCATCCTCAGTGGGCAGCCTGGAGAAACAGGAAGTGGAGCTGTTCCAGAGAGACAAAGCCCACAGCTGGCCCAGCTCTTTTTTCTCAGAACAGGGACTGGGTGGGGGATGCGGCTCTGGGATGGGCTCGAGGGGGAGATAATGGCCAGATCTAATCCTCAGGGTGGGATTGTGGGACCCTGAGGCTAAGAGCTGGGGAAGGAAGAAAGGCCTGGTCTGGGAAGGGGGCAGTGGAGCCAGGTGGGGAAGTAGTGAGTAGCCTTGTCTGTGGGTGGACCTGGCATGACGCTGATGCTCCGTGAATACAAGTATAAATGAATGAGCAAGGGGGTGGAAGGAGCAGGAATACAAGTAGGAGACAATTATTAGCCACTTTGCCAGGCTGTACAGTAAGGGCATCTTCATGGGAGAGGGGTGTGGGGACAGCCATGTAAAGAAGAAAGGGGTCCAAAGGCAGAGGGGGGATGTGTAGCCCAGCAGGGCAAATCTGGGCTTCCCTCAGCATGAGAAAGGTGGGGAGGCAAGCTGAGGGCTCCCCTTTCTGAAGGACTGGCCAGTGTCATGGCGCCTTCCCCGGCTGAGTAGGAGCTGCGCTCACTGAACTGCCCCCTGCTGGGGAGGGGTTGGGTGTGGAAAGCGTGGGAGGCTTTGTGATATGAGTGCATAGGGGGCTTAGTGAGGGCCAGAAGAAGTGGGCCCAGAGGCTGGAGATGAAAGCACAAAGGGAGCACTGACCATGCAAACGGCCCTGCAGCGGAAGCCTGTTATCAGGACCATCTAATGAGGTTTTGCAGGGCTCAGGCCAAGGCTCCGGGCAGCATGAGGCTTTCTTGGTTCCCAGGCAGCTACATATGATTGGCATGGGCCCTGGTGCCAGGCACAGCTCGTGGTCCTGCCAGCCAGGGGTCCAGACTTGTTGGCATTACCTGGTGCCCTGAGAACCACCTGCCTTGTCCTATACACCTACCTCCCCGCATCCTGAGGTGGCCTCTGCTGGACCCATCAGACTCTCTGGAGCAGAAACAAGGGTGGGGCAGGTCTGGAAGAACAGCCGGGGGCACAGCTGGTGCACCTGTCCCAGGCCTTTCCCAGCCAGCCTGGAGTGCTCCCCAGAACTTCCTCCTGCCTCCGTCCCACCCCAGGCCTCTTACTACAGGTGGGATGAGACCAGCCAAGGTCAGGTGGTCACCTAGATGGTGCTGGGAGTTCAGCTACTGGTCATTCCTTAGAGAGGCAAGCTGGCTCAGTGTTTCCTTTTCTCCTCTCTCCTTGGGGCCTCACTCCAACCACATTTCCTCCTGACTGTGAGCCACCACCACCACCACCTCCTCCTCCTCCTTTTCCTTCTCATCCTCCTCCTCTTTTTCCTTCTCCTCCTCCTCTTTTATCTTCTTCATCTTCGAGACAAGATCTCCCTATGTATTCCAGGCTGACCTTGAATTCACTATGCAGCCGAGGCTGGCCTTGAGCTCTCAGTGATCCTCCTGCCTCTCCCTCCTGAGTGGTGGGATTACAAGTGTGTGCCACCACACCTGGCTTCTTGAAGGCAGGATTATGTCCCTGCACCCAGCACAGTGGCTGACACACAGTAGGTGTTTAATGAGGACACTCATCTGGAGCTTACTTTGTGCAGACACTGTTCTAAGAGCTTTGCAGACAGTAACTCATTTAATCCTCTCAACACCTTGCAAGGGAGACATTGCTATTATCTACATCTGACAGATGAGGTGCCAAGAGATAAAGTGCCTTGCCCAATAAGTAGCCCAGCTAGCAAGAGGTGGAGGTGGGACTTGAACTCAGGCTGGCTCACATCATGCTGTCTCACAGCCAATGTGTATTTGTTAGATGGAGTGGACACGAGGGTTATATCCCTGAGGTCACTTCTGAGTAAAAGGAAGACTTAGAACCAGCCTAGCCTTGGCCAGAACAGCCTTGAGGACATGAGGTCCTGGGGTCCCCACATTCCAGCAGGTGGTACATGATTGCTGAGGAGTGAGCTAATTTCTTGTAGGGATTGGATGGCCCCTGGGTCCTGCTAACAGCAACAGAGCAGTCTCCTGGGAGGCTTTCCTCAGGCCTGGGAGTATCTTCTTCTGCCTCTCCCAAGGCTGCCCCATGAGGCATTTTTAGCCAAACCTATGAATGGGAAGAACAAGAAAGGAGAGGGGTGGAAGGGCCAGAGTAGATAGAGAAGTGAGGGTGGTTTATGTGCCTGAGGGTACCTTTGGCTTTTCTCATTTTAAGGGTAGAAATGATTGGGGATGTCCTGAGGTCAAAGCCAGAAGGTATCTCATGGGGACCAGTTCTGTTTTATGCTGAACCTGACTCCAAGGGACAATGGAGTCATGGTGTAGAGAGTAGAGGGGCACAACTGGGGGGGGGTAAGGAAGGGAAAAGAAGGAAGCTGGTCACAGGATGGGGTCACTGCTTTCTTAATGGGAAAACAGAGACTGGGAGTCAGCCGGGGGAGCTTAAGGAGGGGAGGATCGGGGAAGACCAGCTGGGCCACAGCAGTTACGACCTGATGAATGGGGTCCCAGGTGTCCAGGAGCACTCGAGTCAGGCAGAAGCCCTAAGGTACTGCTGTCCCCTGCCCCTAGGACCAATTAATAAGCTCACAGATTGTGCACTCTCTGTTCTTTGGTTGAGAACACAGACTACTTGTGTGGCTGACAGTGTGGCTGACCACGGGGCAGTGTCTTCCTTAAAACCCCCGTTTCGCCTGATTCATAAGACTGATGAAATTGAACTTCATAATCAGTCATCCTTCTTACCGCCATGGGGCTCAGCTGACAAGTGGGTCATGGAAATTTCTCAGAGAGGCCTGGAGGGTGGGGTCCTCAGGTCTAGGCTGCTGGAGCCAGATTTCTTCCAGGGAGGGAAAATGCTTGCTGTTCATGGAATCGGCTGGAACCTGCAATGCCCAGAATTCTTCTGGGATCCAGAAAGTACCTTCCCTAGGGGATGCCATGGGATGGGCATGCATAGAATTCACTAGCATTGTTCAAGGAAATCAGTTGAGTCATTTTTCTAAGTATGATGTCATAGTGTTATTTCTTCAAAGAAGTATGATCCCAGATTGCAATATAGAAAACAAATAAAAGGGAAACGGGGCCCTGTAAGTTCCCTCAGTCTGTCTTCCCTAGGCCTTTAGGGAGCTTTGAGACAATGCCAGGGAATCTTCTTTGAGAACAGCCCTGGACAGACCAGGGCCTAGCATGGCTTGAGTACTCTGCGGTTGGCTGCCTTTCCTGACCATTAATCACTACTAAGTGTCATTATCGCTAATAAAATTAACCGAGTTTATACTGAGCCATCAATCTCAGGGTCTGTTACATGAAATTTTAAATCAGGTGCCTGTTGAAGAGTGGAAGGTTTTTTTACTGAGCCTGGCTTACAACTGTAGCCTAGGGGACTGTGGTACTCTACAGCCTGCAAAAGGTTATAGTCAAAGACAATGACCTTAGTTCGACAAACCAACTCCCAGCCTTTGCTATGCAGTAGGCAATTGTTTCAGGCAAGAACACAGCTAGACCTCAGGAGGATTCTAGGACCAGTGCTTGAAAGGTTTCCCAAATTCTCCCTCTTATTCTCACCTCTCCTTCTCTCAGTGCATTTAGTTCAATCTTTCTACCCTCTTTGGGTCAGCTTCCTCTGTTTATCTTCTGTGTTACAAGTGCAGTCACCCAAACACAGAAAGGGAGAGAAAGTAACTGCATGCCCTCTTAATTCAAATTGCAAATTTCCAGAGAAAAGGGCCGGTGAGATGGCTCAGCGGCTTAAGCGCCTGCCCGGCAAGCGCGAGGGCCCGAGTTCGACTCCCGGATCCCACATACGAAAAAGGGGCCGGTGATATCGCTCAGCGGCACGGGCGCCTGCTGGCGCACAAGGTCCTGAGGTCGACCCCCCGGTACCCACCAAAAAAAAAAAAAAAAAAAAAAAAAATTTCCAGAGAAAAGATTGATTGGCCAAGCTCAGGTCATGTGATCATTATTGATCCAATCAACATACTAGAACAGCGAGGTCATGTGATATAAAATGGCCTACAGAGACCACATGATAGCCATGTAGAAGAAATGGGTAGGCAGCAATAGTAATTTAGAGGGCTCAGAAATAGGCACTGAAAAAGTGGTAGGTATGCATATATAAATCATAACACATAATAAATATAATATATAATGTGACATAGAATATTTCTATAATAATTAATTATAGCTATTATTCTTTTTTTTGCCTTTTTTTTTTTGAGACGGTCTCACTGTGCAGTTCAGGCTGGTTTCGAACTCTCTATGTAGCGCAGGCTGGCCTCAAACTCACAGCTATCCTCCTGCCTCAGCCTCCTGAGTGCTGGGATTATAGGGGTACACCACCACATGTGGTTATATAGCTATTATTCTTGAAATGGCATTTGAGACAGGCCTTGAAGGCTTGAAAGATGCTCAGTCCCACAAGCTAAATTTCCCATCACTCCCTGGTTGTTTCCTGTTTTGTAAGTCAGCTTTTATAAGTAAGGTCTCAATTTCCAACACCCAGAAATTGTATGAGCAAAATTGCCCCTCACGCCAGCCCCTAGTGTGGGGAGGACACTTGAGTAGGCCACATGGCTGCTGTCCTCTTTGCTCCTGCATCCTGAGCTGCCCTCCAGGCTGGAGATCAGTTAAGGTGGGGCCTTCTCAGCTGGAGCTGACCTCAGGTTCTGCTCCAGACCTGCCAAGGGTCAAGCTCTGAGGATTTCCTGCCAGGCTGCAGGGAGGGATTTGAGTGTAGGCTTGGTGGACTGGAAATTTACCCATTTGCCCCCAGATTAATGATTAACAGGCCCCTGCCCTCACCCTGTCTAGGTGGGGAGCCCAGGGCCAGGCTGGCCCAGGAGGAGCCCGATAGCATCTGTCTCTGTTCGGAGGTTTTGGAGATATGCTCCACACTGGGTTGGCTGCACCTGATGGATTTGGAATCTACAGGGTCACCTGGGGCCCAGCCAGGATCCACACCCTCCAGTGAGGCTTCCTACTCTGCCAGACAGAGAGGATGTGGCATCCAGCCAAATTTCTTGGCTAAGGCAGGTGACTCCAAACAGGAGAGCAGTGTACTTGGCTCAGTTGGAAAGCTCTCTCTGATGGCTCAGGGATTACTTTGGTCAGGAGCATGTAAGCAGATGTGTCAAGTGCCACATCTAACCAGGAGCTATAAGAGCTGTTGTCTGGTTCCACCTGTGCTCTTTATCCTGGCTATGAGGCTGGCATATTGCAGAAAGGGGCTGCTTCCTCCAGCCTGGGTCCTGGAATGGTATATATTCCATCCACACTGGGAGGCACCAGGGTAGGAGACAGCAAACGTCTTGAACTATGCTGCATGTCACAGAGAGCTTCTGGGAAGACAGAAAGTACCCTGATTCAAGATCCACCTTACTGCTTTTTGGTTGTGCCTGAGCCAGTCACTGCCTCCTCATAAAACCTCTGTGTCCTCATCTAGACAAAAGGAGATTCTGCCTAATTAGAGAGTAAGGCATCTTGCAAGAGGAGAACAATTTGGGAAACTCCAGCTAGCAGGAAGGCAAGCCAGCAAGTCCTGGGTTCTGTGGTTTTTACCTTTCCTGTAATGTTCATGGCAGCCTGAGAGGTAGGGTGGGTCACTCTTTATTCTTTGCAAAGGAGAAAACAAAGACTTCAAGGTTGCACAGCTAGGAAGTGGTAGAGTCAGGTTTAGAATTTGCCAGTCTGATTCTGGAATCAATGGATTTTGGGTATAGAACAAGAATCTGGGATTCACATTCATCCAACCATCTGTCAGCCTAACTTCCCTTCTTCCTCCTTCTTCCC
This sequence comes from Erethizon dorsatum, assembly GCA_028451465.1. Classification (NCBI taxonomy): domain Eukaryota; kingdom Metazoa; phylum Chordata; class Mammalia; order Rodentia; family Erethizontidae; genus Erethizon; species Erethizon dorsatum. The sequence continues at coordinate 20,286,298 of CM051826.1, forward strand.
TCCTTCCCCCTTTCCTTCCCTCCCTTCCTTTTTTCTTTCAACCCATTCCTCAAGCATCTATTTGTTCCAGGCACCAAATGGCCAGATGGCTGGAGATCTATCTGGGATTCAGAAAACAAGCTCAGTTGGCCTAGGATTACTTGGGCAGCAATACCGTGCAAGGGAGAGAAAGCTCTGGGGGACTTTAGCTGGGTGTTTGCTCCAAGTCTGCATCCCCTGTGCCTACCCTCTCTTAGGAAGGTTGCTGTCTCAGGCAACAGCCATTACTCTGTAATGTTTCCCAAACTTCCTGGATTATAGCAGCCACCCAGGGAAAGTTGCAAATGGATTCCCAGGCCCTTCTCAGACCAATGGAATCAGAATTGCCAAGAGTGGATCCTGGGAATCTGTATTTTTATTAAGCACCCAGATGATTTTTCTAATTGGGGAATTTGGGGAAGAAGAGTAGGAACTGGAACTTGGGAATTTCGAATTTAAGGTTCTGTACCAATCCTTACTAGCACCTTGATCTCCTACCCTGTAAGACCATAACCCACATGGGACTGGCCTGCCACCAAAAAGGCCAGTAAATGAAGATCCCAAGAAGGTCCCTTCACCTCAACCCTTACATTCTTGTGGATTGTCCCCTGTCAGGACCCCCAAGGCTCATATCTCCCTTTTCTCATCCTCTCCAGCTTGACTGGGCGGGAGGTCCTAACATCCTTCCCAGGGCTGGGCACTGAGGCATCCCCAACACAGGGCAGTGCCCACCTGAAGCAGTGTGACCTGCTGAAGCTGTCCCGCCGGCAGAAGCAGCTGTGCAGGCGGGAACCTGGCCTGGCTGAGACCCTGCGGGATGCAGCACACCTTGGCCTGCTCGAGTGTCAGTTCCAGTTCCGGCAGGAGCGCTGGAATTGCAGCCTGGAGGGAAGGACTGGCCTGCTCAAGAGAGGTGGGAAGAGTGCTGGGGAACATGGGGAGGCAGGGAGGAGGAGGTCACACTTCCCTTGCTCCCTGAACCCAGCCCAGGGGATTGGTGAGAAGAGCCTGGGGATTTGTGAAGGTCTCTTGAAGGCCATTCATGGTCCAGCCTGAGTTAGGGAAACAGATGAACAGGGAAGACACAGAAAGGAGGGGACATAAGCCACTCCTGGAGGAGCCCATAGATGAGGCTGAGGTCCCAGCAGCCTCCCTGTTCCTACCATACACACTGAAGACAATGTTCAGGAACATGTAAGGATGGAGGCCACTAATAACTGGCCAAGACACACAAGGCCAACGGGTTCCTGTGTTCACCCATCCTTTTGTCTCTCTGTTGCTTAAATTTTTTGTCATTCCCTCCTTCCCCTTCCTTCTCCCTGCCTCCCTTTCTTGTTCCTGGATCCCTTCAGGCCTCCATCCACTCACCCATGAGCATATGTAGAGTAGAGGCTCACGGTAAGGCAGGTACTGTGCCAAATGCTAGAGGGACAGTGCTGAACTTGACTCGCTGCACTCAGAAAATGCACTGTCTAGGAGGGGAGGCAGCAGGTCATCATGTGACTCCATGGCCAGGAGGTAAGGGCTGTCATGGGAGATTTTTACAAAATGCAGTGATAGTGACGGGCAGCCAACTACCTTCTAGGCCAGCTGCTCTGCACAGCAGGAGAGAGTTTGGGCAGAGCAAGTGGCCTGCCTTCCTCTTAGTGTCACCAGCACCCGGGTATTTTGGAGAGCACTGGGAGACAGTGAGCCCATGAGACAATAACATGTGAGAGACACTGAGAAGCACAGGAAGCCCATGGTGCATCACTCAAGGGATCAGAAGCCTCAACTTGTCACACATGTACTTGGAATCAAGCTGGCTCTTTGTCCCCAGCTTGGCACCTCCCCGGGTGCTCAAGCCCCTTCTCTTTGCATCTCAGTTCTTATCTGTTATTGGAGTCAGTGAGTGCTGTCCTGCTGCCCCCTGGGAATCTGGGCACTTACTCCTCAGTGAGTTTGGAAATTCCCTTGAGCCTGAACAGCAGGTGACAGGGAGGCTCACCCAGAGATGTGTACTTGGGCTACAGTGCCCTTGTCTGGCTTACCACGATGCTCCCACCACCTCTCCTGTCCTCAGACAGCCTCTGAACTGCCTCTTTATCCCTGCTGGCACCCTGGCGCCTGGCACAGGTTTCAAGGAGACAGCCTTCCTGTATGCAGTGTCTGCGGCTGCCCTCACTCATGCACTGGCCCGGGCCTGCAGTGCTGGGCGCATGGAGCGCTGCACCTGTGATGACTCCCCGGGCCTGGAAAGCCGGCAGGCCTGGCAGTGGGGTGTGTGTGGTGACAACCTCAAGTATAGCACCAAATTCCTGAGCAACTTCCTGGGACCCAAGAGAGGAAGCAAGGACCTGCGGGCTCGGGCTGACGCCCACAACACCCATGTGGGCATCAAGGTGAGCACATTCTCTCGATGCCCAAAACACTGCCCTGGGTGGGGTGTAGAGATGGGGAGCAAGGTCTATAGGAGGCCAGCACCCCATCTAAACACACACACCCATTCCTGAATGAACTTCATTCCTTCAAATGACATCCTCTGGGCATCAGCTCTGGACCATTACTGTGTACCATAAGTACGAGAAAGTAGGGAAGGGTCAAGGGCATCACTGGTGGTTGGGTAGCAGTGGGACCAGGCTTGAGACATGTTTTGGTAAAGCAGGATCATGTTTAGAGAAGAGTGTCCGTTCCAAGGATGAAGCCAACATTGTTCAAACAACTTTGATCAGGGCAACCTCTGACCTGCCAGAATTTTTTGGATAGGAAGATAGAGGAGACCCAGAGAGGACATAGACTTAACTGAGGTCACTACTGAGGACTAGTAGCGGGCAAACTGCTAGTAATAAATATCTAGATCTATTGGGGTGAGAAGGATGGAAGAGCCCAGTTATCCTGGAGATCAAACCTGGGGCTCTCTACCACTGAGCTACATCCCCAGCCCTTTTTATTTTTTTGAGACAGAGTCTTGCTAAGTTGCCCGGGATGGCCTCACACTTGTAATCCTCCCACCTCAGGCTCCCAAGCATCTGGAATTACAGCCATGTGCTACCACACCCTACTGAAATTCTTTAGGAAATGGAATTCTGTGTTTTTGTGTCCTCATCACTGAGTTGTATAAATTGGGGCTGCTGTGTAAATTTGGTTGTGCAGGCTATATATTCCACAAGAACCCTGGGCCAAGGGGAGCAGCTAGGGCTGAGATCTGGCTCACACTGCCCTCACCACAGTGTACACTGCCGAGAGCAAGGGCAGCCTTTTACTGGTTTGCCTGAAGGTGCCTCATGGGCCAGTGCAGGTCCTATTTCTTTCCCTCACACAACCCTTTGTGTCTATTTCTCATCCTCTTGATGCTCCTCTGCCACATTGGCACTCTAACACGGACCTCTGACCCGGCCTCCATCTGCATCTCTCTGTAGGCTGTGAAGAGTGGCCTCAGGACCACCTGCAAGTGCCACGGAGTGTCAGGATCCTGTGCTGTGCGCACCTGCTGGAAGCAGCTCTCCCCCTTCCGCGAGACAGGCCAGGTGCTGAAGCTGCGCTATGACTCGGCTGTCAAGGTGTCCAGTGCCACCAATGAGGCTTTGGGCCACCTGGAGCTGTGGGCACCTGCCAAGCCAGGTGGCCCTACCAAAGGCCTGGCACCCCGGCCTGGGGATCTGGTCTACATGGAGGACTCCCCCAGCTTCTGCCGGCCTAGCAAGTATTCTCCGGGCACAGCTGGCAGGGTGTGCTCCCGGGAGGCCAGCTGCAGCAGCCTGTGCTGTGGGCGTGGCTATGACACCCAGAGCCGCCTGGTGGCCTTCTCCTGCCACTGCCAGGTTCAGTGGTGCTGCTACGTGGAGTGCCAGCAGTGCGTGCAACAGGAACTTGTATACACCTGTAAGCGCTAGGCACTGCATAGTGAGCCAGCCCGTGCTGCTGGGACCTTGGTAGCCCCTTGGGGCAGGTACACACAGTGTGCATGTGGACATTAATGGACATGCCTGTGCACATATGTGTGCCACTCCTCACTTTTCTGTCCCCACTCCATCCTTGGCCAGCCTCTTGTCTCCCACAATACTCAGCAAACTGAAGCAAAGGGGCCTGTCTGAGTCCAAGGGTCTCCAACCTTGTTGAAGATTTGGAGCAGGAGAGCAGACTGGGAAGGGATATGGAGGGAAATAAAGGAGACCTACAGGAGGGCAGGAGTGAGGTTGTGCAGGGAAGGAGTGTCCTGCCATCTCCCATTCCTGGGATGTATGGCCTGGAGCCAGTAAACTGCTGGGAGAATGCAGGAGAGACAGCGCCAACTGGAAGCCTAGGCAGGCACCAAGCCAGGATGGGTTGGTCCAGCCCTGCTCAGATTGCAATGAGCTCTGGGCGCCACACACTCACACTACTCTGGTGGTGGTGCTAGGAGATGTTCGGAGCAAGGAAATCTTTCTGGGTTTAGTGCAACCAAGTTAGATCCATGCCCTCAAGTCTCATGTCCTTGATTTGAGTTTTTCAAACCTAGCTGCACTGAGACCTCATTCTTGTCTCTATAGCTGAGTTTCTCACAGCTACCCAGCTCTCTTCAGTGAGACTTCCAAGGCAGATGAGAATGGTGAGAGAGCCAGTCGCCAGAGTGGGACTCAAACAGTGTACCTGAGGTTGGGCAGGAAGACAGTGACCCCTCTCCATTTTCCCTGGTAGCCAAAGGAAACTTTGATGGAAGCCCTAAGGAGGGTGACAGTCACCTGGTGCCAGCAGGGATGCAGCAAGCTCAGTGTTTCAGCTTGCACTAAAGAGTGTTCTGGCCGACCCCTGTGGCTGTGGTCCACCTGGGCTGGGAGGCCCCACAGCTGCTGATGTTTGCGTTGAAGAAGGACCTTGGACTCATGATCCGCGGCTCTGGTTACATGTCTGTTCTCATGGCTGCTTGTCTATTTCAGGCTTTTGTCCTGGTAGAATTTTGCTAAGCCTGGCTCCTTGGTGGCCTCTTTCTTTAGTAATGGCCCCTTACTTGGGCCCCTGCCTGAGGAACAGAAGTGACTTTGCTAACTTCCGCGGACCTGTGGACATTTCCAGGGCCACCTTCCAAGGCCCCAAGTGGAAAGAGAAGAGAAACTACATCCATTTATAGGCGCACACAGATGCCTGCACCACTGGGACCAGGTGGAGGGTTTCCAGGGAGCAGCGTACATCTCTGGCCCAGGACAAAGCTCTTCCAGGGGTCAGTTTGCTGGAGCCTATGTGCTTCCCAAGAGCAGGGCCCGAGGCCAGCAGGGAGGAAGTGACCTCCTTCGGGAAGCTTGTAGCTGCTTGGCTGGCCTGCCGCGCCCTCTCGTACGCTTCCTTTCTCCCTGAACCCAGGGCTGCTGACCCTCCACTGAAACAGGAAATCCAGCATCAGCCGAGTGCACAGAACCTTTGGGAAATCCAGCTCCAAGAAGAAGGCCAGAGGCCCAACAGCCTCCCTGAGACCTTCACAGCCAGAGGAGCCAATCTGTCCTTGGTGACTCAAGGCAGTCTGGGGATGCTAGAAGGATCTTTGATGGTGGAGGCACTGATGAGAAGCCAAACTGACTTGACGCCCCTTGCTAGAATGATTTTCCTGACCCTGGCAGCTGGCCCACATCTTGGCAGAAGGAGAAAAAGGGGTTGCAGCCTGGGTTTCTAGTTTCATTCTACTTCTCCTCTCTGCATGGAGACTTGTTCTCTGCCAGCAGGATCCACCTTGCTCCTCTGTGACTTCAACACTTCTTCTATCTTGGCTCAGCCCTGGGCTGCACTGGCAGGAAGAGGGACTTGGGAGCAACTTGGAAGCCAGGGCGCTCTGATCTACTACCACTCCATCTGCACCCCAACTCTATGGCTGTTAGGGCTGGGGTTGCAGGAGGATAAGGGGTGGACTCAGATGACCGAGATCATGGCTGGCCACTAACACTGACACCCAAGTCACTGACCCCTCCGCTTGTGGGGGTCCTTTTTTCCAGCCCTTCCTCTCCCTTTTGCTTCTTGCTTCCAGCTCTTTCTCTCCTCATTACCCCTAAAGAGCCACCTTAGCTCTTCTGGGGCCCCTGGGGACCAGAGTGACCAATAACCCCTCATTCTGCAGCTTTAAGGGAGATGCTCACAGGGTATTTTTGTCTACCTCACATATATAGTTTTTAGGGCAAAAGAGAATATTTATATAGCTAAGATATATGGGAAGGTATTTATGTTATTTATATAGTTCCTCTCTCACAGGCAGCACACGTGGAGAAGCTTCCTGTCTGGAGAAACCCAGCATGGCTTGACTGGGGCCCCCACTGAACTAGGTGCCAGGTGGCTGGGGGAGGTCACCTTAGCTCAGTGTCCCATGATCTGTCTTGGAACTGGTGAGCACGCATCTTCTTTGTGATGAGCCCTGCTGGCTTGATCTGGATCCTCCTTGTGAAGTCTTCGTAGAGTCTCTGCTCCTCTGGGTCCCAAGCCCCCTTCTTTAGCTCTGGCAAAAGTATTTTGCTCATAATAATAATGAAAACATGGATGACCACACCTGGCATTTGTAAAGCACTTTCCCTTTTCAGAAACATTTTTATCTCTTTAATCACTTGATTTCTCCATTATCCTTGGGAGGTGGTTGGGTCTACATTACTGTGCCCATCTTTGAGATGAGGCCCAGAGATGGAAGTCTGTGCTCAAAGTCACACAGCAGGGAATTGTTCCATGAATATTTACTGAATGTCTACATGGACCTGGCGCTGGGGGAGCTGACTTACCCTGAGCCTGGGAGCCAAAGCCTGAATATCAGCTCAAGCCCAGGAACTCAGGGAAGTGTCTTCTTTCCTCACTGTGTGATTCCGGCCTTTTGAATCTGGATGGCATGTCAGCATTTCCAAATGGAGTCCCATGTTTCTGGGACTAGAAGTGCCTGAGAGGCCTGGAGAGATCCCATGGAGGTCATTCCAGGGGGTTCTTCTGTCACATTGCCCAAGAAGGCTGGGCTACTTTACTGGGCCCCTCCAGAGGATTTTTATTTGCTCTTATTTGAGATTTTCCTTTTTAAGATATATTGTTTCCCACTGGATTTCTGTGTTTGTTGTTGTTGTTGTTGTTGTTTTTTGTTTTCCTTGAAAAATCAGTCCCATTGATAAACTGGGCCTTCATTCCCAACTGGCTGCAGTAAGCCAGTACAAGGGATAGGATGCGTGGGGGGGGTCTCCAATTTACCAGATGCCCCCTGCCCCAGCCCTCCTCATTCATGAATGTTCTTGCAGGGTTGTCATGGGCACACAGAGTCTGCCTCCTGCTTTAGTTAACCCCAGGTGCCCTAGAATCCTCTATTGCCTGGCAGACAGATGGACAGACAGACCCATGCTAAACCTGAAGTTTATTTCTTGCTTTACAAAGTTTCCTTTCCCAACAATCATGAACTTCCATTGCTTTTTGTCCCAGCACACTTTAGAATTACAAAGGTAGCTGTCATTTGTTAAGTGCTCACTACATCCATCCACGATTATTTGTGATGTTCCTATTGAATGCCAGGCACCCTCCTGGGTGCTGGGGGACAGCGATGTATAAGACCAAGTGGGGCTGACATCCTGGTGGTGGAAAGACAATTAACCAATAAAAATTACATGCCAGTTATTTGTACTTATTTTGTGTTGATTTATTGCAATGACCCTGCACACTGGACACTGCCACCTAGAATGGCTAAGGAAAGGTAGAAAGGCTCCTAATTGCCAGTAGGAAGCAGATGTGCCAGGATTTGAACACAGATTTCCTGGATTCCAAAGTGTGAGTTTTTTCCTCTCCACATTGCTGTGTCTCCTCAGGTGCAGGTAAGGCAGGGAGCGGTTACTCCACTTTATGGATTCTGGGTAAACTGAGGCTTAGACAAAGGATGTAATCTATCTCAGGAGACACATCAAGATCAGATTGGAACCTGGGTTTCCCCTGGAATCGACAAGTATTTCTAGAGCCTCACCCTGTGGCCAGTAATGTGGGATGGGTGGAGGTAGAATAAGGCAAAACAGGAGCCTCCAGAGACTTGGGGTCTGGCAGAAGAAACAAGGTGCATGGCATGCAACGGTTTAGGCCATTTCCATGTCAACCCCCAAGTCCCTTCTCCTGTCACACTGCCTTCCCAGCATGCTCTGGGAAGACACAGCTTCTGGGGATCTGGGGCAAAGGACCCTTTTCTGAAAAAAGATATCAGACAGTGCTTATTTCTCAGCCCATAGTTGCTTTGTCCCCAGCTCTGCAGCCCTGCTAGAGGCCACATTACCTTACCTGGGGTCCTCAGGAAGGGAAGCAGCCCTGGGGGTACCTTCTTTCCCCCATTCATCCCAGTCCTAACATGTTTCTGGGGCCAAGTGTCCCTGGATCTGGACTCCAGCTGTCTCCAAGCAACCACAGTTCAATTCCACAGGCAGCGGCAGCCTCCACATTACTAAGGGATTTCTCACCTGCCCTCCCCCTTGAACCTCACACATGCCCTGTTCCTTTCTCACAGATAGGGGAGGCTGTGGCATGGGATGGTTAGGTAAGGAACTAAAGGCCATGCTGCCAGCAAGCAGGCTCGTCTTTTGCCTCCCTTGCTCTTTCTACCCTACACCACCTTCAGCCTCCCCCGCCCATTTGAGCTTTCGTGCTTCTGCCCGTAAACCGGTTCTCGAACAGGCCCTCGGGCCTCTCCACCTTCAGCTGCTCAAGCTGCCACTCTTTCTGGGGAATCAGGGCTTGCTGAGACAATCACTAGGTTGGTTTCTACCCATAGTATCCCCCTTTAAAAAACATTTAGCCATATTTGCACACATAGTATCTCTCTCTCAGTATTTGTTTTGTTGAACCACTTATGAGGACTTTGCAGACACTGGCACTCCAGTACTTATCACAGATATCCTAAAAATAAGAACAACCTGGAGTTTTAACATTGATGCAGTATTATCTGCAATACCATCCATCTTCATACTTCCCCAATTCACCCTCAAAATGTCCTTTATGACCTGGGCATGGTGTAATCCCAGCACTTGAGAGGCTGAGGCAGGAGGATCACTGTGAGTTAGAGGCCAGCCTAGGGCTCACTATGTATAGTGAGTTCAAGGCCAGCCTGAACTACATAATGAAGCCTTGTCTCAAAAAATAATTTTTTTTTTAAATGTCCTTTGTGACATTTTCCCCTTTGGTCCAGGATCCATGCAAGAATCAGGCACTGCATTCAGCTGTCGTGTCTCTGCTGCAGTCCAGAGTAGACTCTCCTTACTTTCAAGATATTGGTAGTTGGAAGAGTTCAAGGCAGTTGTCTTGTAGAACATCTCTCAACCTGAGGTTGGTCTGATTGTTTCCTAAAATTTCAAGAAGCTGCCGGAGTGTCCTTACCCATGCATATGGCTAGGAGCCACTGGATGTCACTTTGTCCTTTCACTGGTGATCTTGGATTTCATTGCTTGGTTAAGGTGGTTTCTGCCAGATTGTCCCAGTGGAAAGTCACCCTTTTCCCTTTGTGACCCATGACTCATCCCCTGGGCGGTGCTTTGAGACTGTGGGAATATCCTGTTGCCCAACAACATTTCACCCAATAGTTGCAGCATCCACTGGTGACCCTTGCCCAAATCCATCCAAAGTGCTGATTCTCTAATTCCATCATCTCTTCTCTTTATTAGTTGGCATTCTTCTATAGAGATGAACTTTCTTTTCTTCTCCACCCCTGTGGAATTCCTTTTTATCTTCACAAACACTGCAGAGTAAGAAATTATAACTCCCATTTTGCAGACAAAGAAACTGAGGTTCAGGGAGCTTAAAATATTTGCTGAGTGAGTGGCAGAGCCAGGATTCAAACTTAGGCCTTTCTCATGCCTGAGCTCTTACCCACTGCCCTCTGGAATCTTCCCCAATTGCTAGGTTGCTTCTCTGAGCAGAGGTTGAGGAGACTGTCTTCTCCCAGTGGGATTCCTGAAGCAGGTGGGGAAGACAGTGGATGTGGGAGAGATTTTCCCCACATGAGTGGGGAAACTCATAAATCATGAGTCAGACTTGTCCTCCACCACCTTGAGCCCATCTCCCTCATCACCACCCCAGAGGACCTCATCCCTACTGGCCTGTTCTGGCTCTTGCCGTGTTCTGGGTTCTGTGGAGTGTGACTATGGTGACCCAAAATCCTGGAGCTACTGAGATGGACCTAAGGTCAATTCTGCTCCTCAGACACCTGAGGACATATATAATAATCTCCCCATGTGCCCAATTTCCAGGTGGGCGAATATGGCTGCCAGCTCAACACCAAGCACAGCCTGCGAGGCCCAGTTCTAGAGAAGGGCTGTAAAAGGCTAGAGCAAGGACTCAAGAGAGCATGGGGACATTCAGGAAGGGGAAGGCAGGTGGGATCCTTTCCCTTAACTCCCCATCCTTAGTTCATACCAAGTCTCACTTGGGGTCCCTTCATGTAACTACTCATGCAGCCACATGATGGGTCACCTAAGGTGTGTTAGACATGTGACAGAGTGCTGGGGTGGCATGGCAATGGGACCTAGGCTGGCCTTCAGAGAGGTCACAGACAAGGAAAGAGATCACTGGAATGTAGGCTCTCAGCACTCAGAGATGTCACTGTGTGAGTCCAATTGCCTGGGGAACTCCTAGGTCAGCCTATTTCCTTGATAACTAATCAGGGTGGCAGCCCCATGGGTACATACAGCCATGATCTCCATTTCATTAAACTGAACTCAGAGTGGTGCCGTGCCATGTCCAGGGCCCCGGAAAATAGCTGGGTTGCAGATCCAACAGCCTCTTCCTGCCTCTTCCCTAGGAGTGAAGGACAGGGCCTCTAAGACCTGGAGACTCAAGCAGGGGGGTCAGGGAGAATTCAGCATGGCTGGTGAGCTCCCTCTTCATCCTGGGGTTTTCCTTCCTCCTTCTTTCACCTCCTGCCCTCTCCCTTTCTCTCCTTCCTGCATACCTGCAGAGCAGGCACTGGCTGTGTCTTGGGTGTCTTGTTGCCCCACTCCCATCCCCAGTCCCCAGGGGCTATGGGGCCCACATTCCTCCCTGGCTCTCTCAGGTCCATTAGTGTGTTTATGCTAGAGTCACTCAGGGGAGCCATGCTGGACCCCCCACCAGCCCCACTATGGAGGAGAGTGGCCAGTTGAGCAATGGAGGCCAGTCAGAGCCATGGCAGACCTGACCTGTGGTCTGAATTCCTGCCCCGCTGCCTGAACAAGTCCAGGGTGGCCAAAGGCCTGGGGAGCAATGGTAGTCCCAGTCTACCACCCCTTCCTGCATGGCCCCTCCTGCAGCTGACAGCCTCTAATCTCAGCTGTCTTCATGCAGCCAGCCCCCAAGCCTGGGGTCACCTGATGCGGACACATTTTAATTCACAAGCTGATTTCTGCTTGTTGGCAACATGTCATTTCTGAAATTGCTTTCTCTGCCCAGAGGCAGGAGATGTCAGAGCGTGCAGGTGTGGCAGTGGAGCCGCCCCCACCCCACCCCCACCTCCAAGTTCAGGAAGGATTAAGGGGTGTGGGGGGCACACATGAGCTCCTCAAACTCTGCTTCTCATGTTTCCCTAAGGGCTGGAGGCCAGAGATGGGGGATGCTGGGAATGGCTCTGTTCTCTTTAGCCTGAAGACAGAGGCCTGAGGTTTGGTAAAAGAACTTGCTATTGCTGCTATTGACAAGAGCAACAGAAGTTGCTTTGAGCACATTCAACACAGGTGCCAGGCACTTGGCAAAGTCCCCCTTTCATGCACTGTTATGTTTGAATGTCATGACAACTCTTAAAGTTGGTATCATTCCTACTTTCCTGCTGAGAAAACTGGAGATCAGAGAGGTTAGATAACTTACCTGAGGTCACACAGCAAGTATAGGACGGGGCTAGGACTCAACACAGTGATGGCAGTAAGTGGATTGGGATTTGGAGGTCTGAGAAGAGATGAGCCACAGAGCTGGGGAGTACAAGGGGCTGCCTGTTTCTATATTTGCTTCGTGTTTGGTTTAAATATCTCCAATGAAATTGGCTGACTCCTACAATATCCACATTGCAACTCAAATAGCTTTTTGGTTACTCTTTTACATTTCCTTAGCCTTTTGCCCACAACTCAATTAGCAATTGTCTCTCAGTATCGATATCCATTGTGTTACTGGATGGATGAATGGAAAGACAAATGCATAAATCAACTTGTGAGTCTTATTCTCCATATTCTCTCCCTGTTCCCATTTCCCTCTCCAGCAGTGTCCAGCTATAGCAGGCTTCCTGTTGCAGCTGACACCTCATCCCTTTCTGACACACTGGCTCCTCACTTCCCAGGCTCCTGCCCTTTTTTCTCCTCCCTTTCCTTCCCTTCACTCTCTATCACCTCCCTTTTACGGCCCTCAGAACCCCTGGCTGCCTCAACCACCGGGAATAAGGCTGTGTGGAAGCCTGAACCTGGAGCTCCCACAGGAGGAACCAGCTGACCCTCTTGGAAAGCAGCCTGCTGGGCCCCTGACAAAGAAGACACATGGGCCTTCCCACCTCTCCGCTCCACCTGCTCCCCCGGGGATGAGCTGCCCCTTCCCGTCTCTCCTTCCAGCTCTTCTGAGGACCCACAGCTCTGTGTACTTATCCCTTAGCCTGGGCCAGAACAAGGGACGTGGCCAGGTTGGCTGTCTTCACCTGCATTGGTTATACTGGCATCGAGCATCAGCTTTAATCCAAATCCTTCCACAGCTGTCCTCTCATTCCACTGCTGGCAGAGAGCAGCACCAGGGGGGAGAGGGTTAAACTAGAGAAGACATCAAAGATCGTAGCAGAGGAGGCCCCTTCCCATCTTCCAGAGGAGTACAGGGAGGCCTGGGGGAGTGGGGGCACGGATCAATAGGAACACCCTCAGCACTGCATCATCGGGGTGCTGTTGCAGTGGGGTGAGGGTTGGGAGACACAAGGGGACTTTCTGTTAGGTGATGCTCCATTTCCTGACCCCCAGCTCTTCTCTCTGTGGTGATTAATGAAAGGTACTATTTATGTTCCCACTTAAAAATTACACTACAGCTGGGCATGGTGCTGCACGCCTGTAATCCCAGCATGCAGGAGACTGAGGCAGGAGGATAGCTGTGAGTGTGAGGCCAGCCTGCACTACATAGTGAGACCTTGTCTCAAAAACAAAAACAAAAATAAAAACAAAAAAACAAAACAAACAAACAAACAAAAAAAGAAGGGGACAAGGGAGAGGTTCTCTTGCAATAGAGAAGGGGGCCCAAGGAATAAAGGGTGAGGGGTAAGGAAGAGGGGAAGGGGAAATAAGTAGAATAAAGAGATATGCCATGTAGAGGAACCTAATAACCTCAAGGACTGTAAACAGCATATGACATAACATGAGCTAAGATTAATAATATCAACAAGAATGAAAATCAGGATAAGGGAATTAAAGGAGGAGAGAGGGAAGAGGGAAGAAAGGGGGAGGGGATTAACAAAAGAAACAAGCTGTAGTTTATACATGTACCCACTCCCCAAGATGACTGTAACCTGCATGTACTGCAAACATGTACTAATAAAATTTTTAAAAAATCAAAAGATTACACTTGAAAAATGAAATCAGAATTCAGTTCACAGAGGATGGTCATATGTCCAAAGAAGGGGCAGATGGTCATTAATAGATAAACAGAGTCCCCAGTGAATATGGTGTTGGGAGTTGGAAAAAGCCAAGCAGGCAAGTCACCTTTCTTCTTGGAGCCTCCTTCTTTAAAAAAAAAAAAAAAATCCACATACAGATATCTCTCTAAATAAGTCTCTTGGATGGATACATGGATGGACAGACAGACAGCATACACACAGCACTCCTATCATATGCCATGCATTGTGCTGTGCCCTAGGGATGAAGTAGTTAACAAGGCAGGTACAGTCCCTGCTCTTGAAGGACAGAGACAGATAAACAAAGCATCACCACTCAGTGTGATGAAACTGGCAACCTGCTCCTTGGGGCAGGAAAACTCAGTGGCTGGGGAACTAGGTGGGAAAGCAGGAGGATTTTTCAGTGTGTCCCTTGTCATTGCTTTTGAATTCTGAACCATGTGAGTGTATTATATTCCCCAAATAAATAATTAAATAGAACAGAATGAAGATAAAGCATTATGATTTTTAACAAAGGGAAAGTTGAGGGTGCTTATAGGAACAGCAGTGGGGCATAGGGTGCGGGGGGGGCAGTAAGGGAGGAGGTTATGCCAAGGGGTGATGAAAGCAACCTCGCAGGGTTGCTGGGGGAATTAGAGGGTGTCCCTAGACAGTGCCTTGCACATACAGTAGAATGTGCTTCATATATGGTGGCCATTGCTGTTACTATTCCTCAATTCTGTTTGCTGTCATTAGCAGGGCCTAGGGAGAGGGAACCCTACTGGTGCCTCTGACTCCACTGATAGATTCCTGGTCTCTGGGAGTCCCATGGTGACAGGAACTCCCAACTCCACTGCAGCATCTTACAGTTTCCACCAAGCTAGTGCTAGGTGCTGGGAGGTAGAGAAAGTTGAAGCTCAGGGTGCCCTGTCAAATGTGGGACCAAAAACAATCACTGAGGGTCTGAGGGTTCATCTCCTGTCATAGACCAAGAAACCTGAAAAGGGATAGAAACCTGAAAAGGGATAGACCTCCTGCAGGTCCAAGGCAGTGTAGTGTCCATAGCAATGTAAACCAAAGCTCCTGAGCACTAGTGATGTTCCAGATATTCTGCATGGTTTAACTCCCTGTCCTCACAACTGCCCTGCCAAGAGCAAGGCCCTGCAATCACTACCCCCATTTTATAGACGAGAAAATGAGGCATGGAAAGGTTAAGTGACCTTCACAAGGTCACACTGTCAGGCTTCCGCCCCTGGTGGCCTCTCAGCCACTTCCTGCTCTCATGTCTCGAGATGTCCCTACTTGCCTGCTTGGCTTTTCCTCACAGTAGGAAGAGAACCATTACTTCAGACTCATCCCACGCCTATTAACCACAACTAGAATGGATCTGTGTCCTAGTGTTTGAACCCTGATGTTCTGAAAATCCAATTTCCAGGCAGGCTAGCTGGTCAGAAGCTGACTATGTGGGCCGGTGAGATGGCTCAGCGGCGTAAGCGCCTGCCTTGCAAGCGCGAGGGCCCGAGTTCGACTCCCGGATCCCACATACGAAAAAGGGGCCGGTGATATCGCTCAGCGGCACGGGCGCCTGCTGGTGTGCGAGGTCCTGAGGTCGACCCCCCGGTACCCACAAAAAAAAAAAAAAAAGAAGCTGACTATGTGTAAATTCAGGACTGGGTAGGAGGGTGTCACTTCCTTAGAGCGCACACTTTGGATCCTGTCCCTTTGGATCAGGACCCCTGGGCTATGAACACCTTACCCAGCAGGAAGAGCTGGTGATTATGTCCCTTCTCTTCCTTCTTGGAAGACAGTGAAATTTGTGTCTTAACCCACAGGTCCATCCTGGCATTGGTGGGCACCAGCCAGGTAACAGTGGCCAGGGCCTCCAACCTTGTGGGCAGGGCTCCAAACAGTCCTTCCTTCCCTGCTGTGCAGCCCCTGGCCCTTCTTTATCTTGAAAGGGTTACCTTCTTCTCGTTGACTTCTAAGAAAGACCTTTGCCTTCTAGAGAACTAAAGGAAGCTTCCAGGAATAGGCAGCCCCCAGTCTCGCTGCCTGGATTTGGATTCCTTATTGATGGACCTCTCTGTACCTTAATTCTTACACCAGTAAAATGGGGGTTGTGGTATTAACACCTACATTAAGAGCACTGCATTTCATAATCAAGGGCTTCCAGCAGTGCCTTGTGCATCATCTGCTCTAAACAAGACTCAGCTGCCATTCTCATTGCCACCATTGCTGTGATCATGTAACGCCATTGCTGGCAGCCCCTCTCACGCTGCTCCACTTTGGAAGCCCTGCCCTACACAGGTCTGTTCTGTGTCTTTTTGTCCTTCATCCCTCCTCCTTGCTCCCCTTCCCTCCCACCCTATCCCCACTGCTCCTGCGGCCCTTTGCTGGCTAATAATGCTGCTGTCAGTTCAGATTAGAGTCCATTACGTTCCTTCATCTCAGCTTAACATTTTTGTGGTTTCCCATCTCTGCCTGAAGTACTCCATGAAGACCAAGGGCTGCCCAGCTGGAGGGTGCTTTGGGAGGAAGAATGTGTGTCTGTGAGGTCCCCTGGTGGGCCTGCCGATGAGAGGAGACAGATTTGGGGGGGACAAAGGGGAGTGGCCCTCCATGGCTCCTGTCATCGGGAGCTGACACCCTGAGAGTAGGGAACAGGAGCTCTTGAATCTCTGCATCATTGCTGTGGTGTAGCCCAGTGTCTCAGGACAGGCCACGCCCCAGTGGGGACTGTGTTTTGGTCCCTCTGTCTGAAAGGAGTCCCAGAGTTGTAGAATTCTGCATCTGGTGAGACTCCTGGCAAAACTACTGGGCCCAACTCTTGAGCTGGGATCCGTCTCCTGCAGCCACCAGTTGATCTCTCTTTCAGACAACGTCAGCCATGGTGACCATTCTCAGATCTTGCCACAAAACTGCCTTCCTTAGGTTCAAGTTCCAAGGATCTCACCAGCCATGGGGTCCCTCAGGCACCCTGAGAAAGGCTCACAGGAAGAGAAAAAAGCAGGAGCAAAGAGAATGGGAGGACCAGAGGACAATGATCGTGTTAATGAGCATTTCCAGTGGGTCCTTGTGCTAAGGATTTTGTGCCCTGATGAATTCCCACCACAGCCCCCTGAGATGGACACTCCTACCACTATTTTACAGGAGAGGAAACTGAGGCACATCGAAGTGCATTGTCTTACCCAAGGTCACACAGCTAGGAAGGGAGGAAGCAGAGGGCCCTCCATACAGTCCCCTCAAACCTTCCCTGTCCCAGCCCATCAGTTCAGCCAGGAGGGTGTCAGTGTACCTGTAAGAACTTCCCCCAACAGGAGGTATGTCCCTGCCTCTAGCCTGTTAGCCTTCCATCCAGAAATGTCCTCACAGGGGGCCCAGTCTCACCCTGCCACCAGGGCTGGTCTTTCTTTGTCCTGTGCTCATCGGGCCAGAGAACCATTCTCTGCAAGGGCCTCAGGGGCCTCAGACTAATGTTTTTTTCGCCATTTTTTTTTTTTTTTTTTTTTTTTTTTTGAGGCAGGCTATGTACTATGTAGTGCAGGCTGGCCTTGAACTCACTTGTGTAGCCCAGGCTCCTTGAACTCCTGGTGATCCTCCTGCCTCAGCCACCTGAGTGCTGGGATTACCAGTGTGCGCCACCACGCCTGGCTGGTTGCTGTTTCTAGTGATGTGAATGCCAGCCTGCGGAGCTTCAAATCCCATTTCACTGTTGGTGCCTGGACAGTGACACACCTGCTTAAAAACCTTAGCTGTTTGTCCCCAGCTCCTCAGCTCCCCAATATTCAGCCACCTCCCAGACCTGTATCTCTCATGCCTCTCAAGGTCCCTGGACCTGGCTACATGTGACATCTCTGTGCCTTTGGTTGTGCTAGTACTGCCAAGAATGACTTTCCTCTCTTAGTCCACCTGACTCCTGCTCAGCCTTTGAGATCCAGCCATAGAAGACGTCCCAACTCTCCCAAGACAGCATCACACCCTTGTCTGACCTTCTGCCCTCAGACTGGTTCTCCCTTATGCCTGCATTCACCACCCTGCATGGTAGCCACCTGTCTACCCGTCTCCCTCTCACTTCCCCCACTGGGCTGTGAGTTTCTTGTGGACCAGGCCTGGCTCTCATCCACCTCAACTCCTGAAAACGTTCTCTTTTATCCTTCCTTCTTCCCTCCCTTTATCTTGCCCTCTCTCCTCCCCTATCAATACTTACCTTCAATAAGTATTTATTTAGTCCTGCTGTGGTAGGCCAGGTGCCGGGGTTCAGGGATGAGTGAAAGTTTTCATGGAGTTTACAGTCCAGTGGATGATGTAGGTAACCAAATACACAATTAATCAAAGGATTGCAGAACTATAGGTGCTGGACTACAGTTCTACAGTCCAGAAGTCCTTGATTTCTCCTAGAAGGACTCGATTGTGAGAAACAGGTTACTCTATTCAAACATTTCCTAGCATCATTCTCGCTGGCTTCTCCAACTATCCATGTGACCAATGCAGCTTCAGCTTGGGGCCTTTATGGTCATTGTAGATGAAGGGTGTATGCCTGTGGGACAGTGCATGTGAACAGGACAGGTTAGGTCAGTGGCTCCTTGACTTAGGCAGGCCTTTATAAACATGTCATTTGTGGGATCTCCTCACCATAAGGAGAGGTGACAACAACCATCAAATTCTGAGCTGAATTGTGGTTTCTATAGGCTTCTACAGAGATCAGTATGACAGTTAGCAAAAGAAAGAAGCAGGGAACCCAATTCATTCTGCTGGCCAAAGGCAGACCCTTAGAAGGGGAAAGCTGGCTAGGCAGGAGCTGTGAATCCCTGGTGGGGCTGTGTACATCATGCTTCAAGTGTCTCTGTGGAGGTAGAGATGGCTTAATGGACATCTTTATTAAGACACAAACAAGACTCCTAGTACATCTGGACTAGCACAGCTGCCAGGCTTGACACCCTTCCTTATGATCAGTCTGTTTGTGGCATTCAGCAATGCAACCCCCAACCCATGCCTTGGTTTGACCTGATAAGACCATGACACCCACCTCCGTCCATTCTCCATGGTCAGTAAATTAGCCCCTAAGATTTGGAAAATGCCTGCCATGCTCTCTTAAGTGTCACACAACCAACACTCACTCATCCAACACCCAGTATGTCCAAAACACTACTGACTTGAAATGGCATAATGAAGTCCCTCTGCCTCGATTGCTCTATATCCATTACTCCAGTTCTTTAACCTTACCACATTAAGTGTAAAGCTAAGCACTGAAGATGCAACCCTACCCTCTAATGACTTACAGCCTCACGGAACTGAACAGATGGTAGTGTGATTGACCGAGGTCCTTCCCTTCTCTGGACCTTGGGCCCCTGCTCGGCAATGACAAGGAGGGTCAGACTACCTGACCTTGGGTCCTTACCAGACCTCATATACTTCCTCTGTAAGTTCTACACAAAAGGTCACTAGGTGATCTGCAGGAGTCATTAAGTCCCCCAAGACAGGTGCCAGGAAACCTACCAATTGGGTAATTAGGCTTGCCCGACCCTGCATCTCTTGAGGGAGCAAATTTGGACTTCAGCTGCCCTCCCCACTGTGGCGGGCAGAATGAACAGGCACCGTGGGGGACCCCTGGTGGAATGTAGCTGTGGTGGGCTCTGGGACAGAGGGCTCGGCCGACAGATCTAAGGCTGCCGCAAGCCACCAGGTCTCCATGGGACGGGCTGCCTGCCTCCCTCCTGTGGAATGACAAGCCCCACTCCCCCCACCTGGCGTTTAATCTTTAATGCAGCCCCAGGTGCCCTGGGGCAGGACCCATCAACCCACCCGCTCTGATAAAAGCGATAATTAGCTCTTTTTCAACTTTTCCCTTCTCCCCCCTCCATTCTGATGTGTGAGCATTGGGAGGATTCCAGCTAATGGGCCTGCCTTCAGCCAATTCTTGGCCCATGCAGACCGGAATGTGCAGGGTCATTAGCTGGGCCTCCCGGGCAGGGACCTGTGCTCAGGACGTGCTGGCCGGCTGGTCTAGGGTGTCCCAGCCACCCTAAGTGCCTGGCCTCAGCAGAGCAGACCTGCCTGGACCTGCTAGATCCCACCTTCCTCCATAGTAGCCCCTGCCCGCACCTCAGTGGAGCCCACTGGAAGATGGCCTTAGGTTTCCATGGGGGCAGGCCAAGAGGACATGGGGCCATCCGTCCCCAGGCATTGCCCTGGTCCCAGGGCAGGGAGCCCAGCCTGGGTTCAGCCACCGGTCATTTTGGAGGCTGCTGGCTGGGATCTCCCGCCCCCGCCCAATCAATGACTTATAATAACTAACTGGTACATGGAGCCTCCTCCCTTACAAAGTGCTTTCAAATAACTCAGCCTGGAAGGAGCTGCAGCCTGGGGCTTAACCATGCAGACTTGGGAGCTGAGCTGTCCCAGTCAAACCATGGCCTCTTCGTCGGAGTTACAAGTAATCGAACCTCTCAGTGCCACACACAACTCCCTCACCCATGAGGTGATGGTCAAAGTTGTGTGCTGTTTTGTGTGCTGTTGTAAGGATTAAGTGAGCCGATGCACCTGAAGTGCTCAGCACAGTGCCTGGCCTGGCCATTGCCATTATCGATGCCCTTGATTCCCTCAACAAGCCTCTGTTTTTCAGGGGTTCAGATAGCTGTTGACTTCCCTAGATTTTATATTCTAAACAGTTGACTTATCCAGTCCTCAGTGCAGCTTTATATATAGGTCCTGTAATTCCCATTTTGCAGAGAAGCAACTGATAAATGGTAAGTACAGAAAGATATTTTCTGCTTCTCCTAGATGTCTGCCTTATTCGAAGGCATCTGGTCCTAGAGAAGCCCCAACACAGCTGTGGCTGCCTGAGGACTGGGGGTGGGGGGAGAAGCAGAGTTTGACCTGAGCTTGAGAGGTTGGAGCCACGTGCTAGGAGGTTCTCAGAAAGACCTCATGGAGATAGAAATGGCTCTAGCTGGGGAGGAAGAAAGGCTAGGTTGGTGCCTGAGTCATGAGTTAGTCAAGCTCCATTATGGTCACCTCTGTTCTGTCTCTGTTTCCCCTATTCTCAGATTGCGTGCTCCCTTCTGGTGACTTTCTTCCCACTGTGAGGCAGCGCTTGCCACTCAGTTTCCCATGTTCCTCCTGGAATCCAGCATCCAGTTGGGAGGGGCCTGTGCATAGACAGAAACATGTAACACTGACCTGGATACCTCCTTCCCACCTGCACCCAGGGTCTAAGCCAGAAGAAGTGTCCTGGACCACCACTTTTGGGTCTTTTCAGTTTCAAATAAAATGCTCCAGATTGTGATTCTCGTACAGGTTCCTGGGGGCATGCAAAGTACCCACGTTGCGGTTGATGTGCCAGAGGAAGTTGCCAAAGACAAAACTTCAGAAGAGAAAGAGCTATGCTGAGCCTACTGGGATATGGGCAAGGCTCAGATTACAACTCAGGAGCATGGGGCAGACTCTGGCTTAGCTTCCTCTTTTCCCCTCTGCCTAACTCTGGCCAACATCTACAGCCTTGTGGTTACTTAATGGCAGAAAGCTGAACTCATGCCATAGGGTTACTAGTATCCAGATGATCCACAGACAGAAAATATCTTAGTGGTTGCCTAGGACTAGGGGGAGGAGAGAATGGAAGTGATTAGGTATGAGTTATAGGGGAAGGTAATGACTTAGATAGTGGTGATGGTTGCACAACTCTGTGAATATAACCCACTGAACTGTATACTTTGAAACAGTGAACTTTATTGTATGTCAATTGTATCTCAATGAAAAACAGTTATATGGAACATGCTAGAAGCTGTATTAGTTGGGTAGATTGTTATCTCATATAATTCTTACAATGACCCCACATTGGAGGTAGGTAGAGGTCTAGTGGAGAGGTTAAGGGCATGGGATTTCCAGTATGAGGTCACAACCTCAGCTTCTTCCCCTACTAGTTAAGGGACCGTGAACGAGTCACCCAACCTCCATGGGAGGAAGGGTCTTCCTCTGTGTGATCTGTGCGTTATCCACACAGCACGGTGCCTGGTGCCTTGGGTGTGTGTAGGGATTGTTATTATTAGATGTAATAGTAACCAGATAGCATTACAGCATCACAACCTCCACCCAACCATTGCTCCTTTTCAAGCCCTCTGAAAGTACAATCACCCTTCGAGTACGAAGATGAGGAAGAAGGAAAAGGGAGATCATGCATAAGACAGTCTATAGCTGCTTTTTCGGGCCAACTCACTCTCGTATGTTTGGCTTTGCAGGACATGGCAGGGTGGCAAGGCCACCACTCCAGCTAACCTCTATCAGTCATGTTGGAGGCTGATGTATGCATTTTTCTTCACATCTCATTCCAGAAATGTGACCTGGGCTGGTGATACAGCTAACTTACTAAGAACCGAACACTATCTACAAGTCAAGCTCTGTGCTCTGGGCTCTAAGAGAGAGTGGAGATCAAGGTAGTACAAAGTCTTACCCTCCATGGAGCTTACGTTCTTTGGGGAGAGAGTTAACAAAGAAATGAATCACTAACAATGTATTTTCTAATCAACTATGCAGCAATGAAAGTAAAAGTGCAAGAACTACCCTGTATAGATATCCAAGGAACATATGTCTGAAAAACTGGCTTTTGAGCTAAGAGAGGATAAAGGCTGCTAAGGTAGAGGGAACCAGAGTGTGGATGAGCCAGCACATCTAAAGCACAGCAAGGCCAGTGTAGCTGAAGCTGAGCCTACCAGGAAGCAATATAAGTAAACCCTGGAGAGAGGCAAGGCCTGTTACAGAGTCCATGGCTCTGAGAAGAGGCCTTGATTTTGGATCTAGTGCAGAAAGCATCATGGGAAGATTCTCTAGGCTTTCTATGCCAGATCCTCAAGGACTATATCTCATTATGGTGTCTCTTCACGCTGAAGGCAACTGAGTGAGGGTTTAGTCATTTGTCACAAATCCTTTGGTTCCCTCCCCAATGTCCATCTGTCAGGTATTGTCTCAGGACATTTACACTGGGACTCCTCCTAGTGCCTGCTATGGATCTCATCAGGTAAGCAGCTCTTGGAAGCATCTTCCTTCGGAGTAGGCCATGGGGGAACACATGAGTTTGGGTGTCTTTTTTCCTTGCCGAAGTCAAGTCCAATCTTTGGCTGTAAATTGTGAAGAAATTATAAGAAATGGAGGCTCATAGATGTCTACTCATGTAAACTTTGTAGGAAATGGATGGGAGGTTGGGGCAGAGAGAGGACAGTGTGCTGGAATTTATTTTTCGCTGAAATTGTAGGGTTTAGTGTAATGCAGTGGTGTGTGTAAGACTGGGATAGAGAGAGAAAGAAAATGCTATAGCCGGAAGTTTTCACTTGGCCAAGTTTTAACAACAAACAAGGAGCAGTTTGTGGCAAAGCAGTCAGTTTAGGAGAAAGACAAACAGGCAGAGAAGGGAGCTGAGAAAACCAGGGGTGGGTTTACCAGGCTGCATCTGGGGTGAGGGAACAAACACAGCACACTTTATCTTTTGTTTTGTTGCCCTCAGACACTGTGAGTAGCCAACCTGATAGTCAGCTCCCCTTTCTTGATAAAGAAAACCCTGGTTTTCATCAGATATCTAACCTTCCTTAGGGAAGGCATCTCTGCCTCCATCTCAGAGGCAAATTCTGACCCACCTAAGCCAGGTGTGGTAAGTCCCTTTCCCTTCTCAGAGATTAATTTGGGCATAGGCAGGTGAAGGAGCTAGCTATGATGGCCGAAGGGAGGTTCTACTAGGGATCATGGGAAAGATCTCCTCTTAAGAAGGATCACAAGAAGAAATTATTCATTACATGCCTCAGTTATTTATAGGTTGGCCTGCAGTTTGTGGTTGTGTGGCAGCCACACTGATACCCTGAGGTGGCTGGCAGGTACTTGGAGGATAGTAAGGCAGAAAGACTGAAAAAAATCTGAGATCTCAATGATGCTATTGAGCCCCAGTTGATCTAGAAAAATGCCTCCCTACCTCTGGTCTTCTTGTTTTGTGAGATAATCTCATTTCCTTCTTATTTAAGCTACATCAGGTAGGGCTGAGTGATGCTATCTTCCTTACTGGAAAACAACTGTAAATAAGGACCACAGCCTTCTCCTCCATGGATTTCCAGTCTCCAACACCAAATCTGGCTCATTATGGGTACTCAACAGATGGATGGATGAATAGATGGACAGATAGATGAATGGATGGAACTCACTAGCTCTTACAGCAACTTTGTCCCAGAACCTGTTCTTCTGATTCTCATTGTATCCTTGATCAAGGTCAGAATGGACTGAACAGCTATAAAGTTCTTAACTCAGGAGACCTTCCTGATGCCTCCACACGGACACAGGCCTAGCTGTACTTGGAGCTGACTGGAAAAGTTGTACCTTACCAAAAGATCTCAGCAAAACCCCTTTGCCCAGGCTCTCCTACAGACTCTGCCTCTCCCTTGAGGA
Organism: Erethizon dorsatum; assembly: GCA_028451465.1. Taxonomy (NCBI): domain Eukaryota; kingdom Metazoa; phylum Chordata; class Mammalia; order Rodentia; family Erethizontidae; genus Erethizon; species Erethizon dorsatum. The sequence goes on from CM051826.1 coordinate 20,310,245, forward strand.
GGGTCACTCCCATCTCCTTGGGGCTTCTTCCCTGGATGGACCTCTGCCTCCCGACATACAGAGCAGGAGCTGCCCAACCCCACTGGGAATCAGCACTGGGATACTGGAGCAGGTGCCCATGTGTTCCAAAGCCTGTTTCTACATTGGATAAAGGGACAAACTGCACTGCTCTAATGAGATGAGCTTAGCCAGCCTGTGTCACAGAATCTATAGGTCCTCTGTAAAAGAGTACTTGGAATAACTCTCTCCAGCAAGAGTGGCCAACAGCTAGAAGGCACGGCGTTATCCTTCTGTAAAGCCAAAGGCTGATTCCTTTTGTAGATGTCGCATAAGAATAAAGAGCAAGGGCCAGGTGAGATAGCTCAGCGGTATAAGCGCCTGCCTGGCAAGCGCGAGGTCCTGAGTTCAACTCCTGGTACCCATATTAAAAAAAAAAAAAAGAATAAAGAGCAAGATCTGGCGTGGCATCTGTGGCCATGGGAGAGAAGGAAAACTATCTGGGGCAATGGACCCCATCATTCCCTACAGCCATTGTACGTCTAGATGGTGGGGCTTTGCAGACTGGGACAGCCTGGGGAAGGTAAAATAGCCAAGTCATCACCTGGTTGTTTCATCCTGCAGCCCCTGTACTCTGTGTGTGCGGAGGGGCGGGTAAGGATCAAGTGCCTGTGAGTGCCCAGCTCTGCAGACCAGGATTCTCCAAGGGACCTGCCCCAGTGTGAAGGAAAGAGGACTCCACCCAGCAATGACGGAGAGGCCAGGCCATCTTTCCATAGCATCTGGGAGGAATGGGCAGGGCCGGATGTGGGCTGCTGACCTTCTCCCTTCCTCTAGCAGAGGAAGCTCCTCCTGCGCCACCTTTGTGCTGCCACTGGGCGGTTACAGATCATTCCCTGCCTGTCGTTCCCTTCCTGAGCAGTGAGGAGCAGCTCCCAGCCCAGCCCAGTCTCCACTCCCAAGAGACCCAACCCAGGAAGGTGCTCCAGGTCCTGGCCAAGGCCCAGTGTGTGGGTGGAGTGGGAGGGAAGAACCAGGGGCCTAGTCAAGTCCTCCCCCCTCCCATCCCCTTCTGGACTGTGGCTCCCTTGCTTTTCCCATAAGAAAATAGAAACTTTCTGCTTCTGTTGGGTAAAAGGTCCGAACCAGGCCAGCAGATGGATAATGAGCATCTCTGGCCTGAGAATTTGGCAGATAAGTTTTATTTACCAGAACACTCCTATAACACTATCATGTGCCCTTTATAAATATGAATAAATATAAACCTGCCAACAAACCTTTGAGAAAGGTCCTATTATTACAACCAGTTCACAAATGAGGAGGTTGAAACACAGGAGGTTGAAACAACTTGCCCAGGATTGCCCATCTAGTAAATGGCAGAACCAAGATTTGAGTTCAGGCTGCAGCATTAATGCTCTTAGGTACCCCTGCCTTCCAAAGGTACAAAAATAAAAGCAGTGTTTGAGTACCATGTGTATGCCAAGTATTGTCACAGAGTCCTGTCTGGGGCCCACTATTTGAGAGATATCACAGTTACACAGTGGTTAGGTAATCGACGCTATCCTCTGAAGGTTCTTAGGGAAATGGGAAAGCAGAAGACAGAGGGATAAATCCCATCTAATGGAGGCATTGTGTTATGCCAGGTCCTTCCAAACACACAATTTCATTTAGTCCTTGCAAAATACTTGTCAGAAGACTGAAGGTCAGAGTAGTAAAGTTACTTCCCCAAGGATGAATAACCAAATACTGGTCCAACCCAGTTCTCTGATAGCAAGGCCAGGTGGCTTTGTACTACACCAGGAATACTAGAAGCACTAACCAATTAAGGAAAGGGTGCCACAGATAATTCAAGTAGCCTGCCAAGGACAACAGTCAGCAGGAGGATGAGTTAGGATTTGAACACGGACCTTTCTGATGCCTCTCTGAACAAATGCCTAGGCTTGGTATTCTTGGCTCTACTGTTTTCAGGATGCCAGGCTCCCTGTGGGAATCTCCTCAGAGAGAAAAAGATGGAGGAAGTTCATGCCCTGGTCCCACCTGGCAGACCATGGCGGTGAATACAGCACACAGATGCCTGAAACTATGGATGGAACTAAAACCTATATATACTGTACCATGTTTTCCCCTATACATACAAACTTATAACAAAATTTGATTTGTAAATTAGGCACAGTAAGAGATGAAAAACAATAACTATATTATAATATAATGTAGTAAAAGTAACTTAAGACATAAATTATTTATATCTGGAAATTTCCCCTTAATATTTTTTGACTATGGTTGACCTCAGGTAACTGGAATTTTGGAAAGTGAAGTGGCATAGAAGTCAAGACTAGTGTATGAGTCAGAACTTGTGGGCTCTTGAGGGTCAGGAGGGCAAGCCAGGTGCAGGTACTGGGCTCCATGAGGATTATGGAGCTCCCCTAGTGTCTGAGGGTCCTTCCTACTTTCCAGCCCCAGCTCTTGGCATAAGAAAGGCTTGGAGACCCTCAGTGCAACTCAGCTCCCCTGATTTAAATGAAAACAAGGTAATAAATGTGTGTGCCTCTCAAAATGTGTGCTATTTGCTTTAAAACGGGGACCGACAAAAATGCTCCTAGATGGAGGGTAGGTAAGTTTGGTTCCAGCACAGTGGGAGAGCAGAGATGGGGGTAGCCCAGGATGGGTTGCTCTCCCACTAATCCCCCACCACTGGAATGTGCTTGATTCTTAGAGGTAAGGTTTTGGGGGTGGTGAGCTACAGAAGACCCCTTTAACAGCCAACCATCCTGGCAGGCTATGGCCCTGCTGTTTGTCGGTTCTTGATGGATGAGCTCCCACCCTCCTGTGGAAGCTTATGTCCCTCCTCCTCGTGCGCCCCCTCACTCTGTGAGGTCTGGCTCATGCTAGGAAGCCTGTCAGTGTTGGGACACGTTGGCCCCATGGCCTGCAGCAGGAAGGAGGCCTCTGAGGCATACCTGCTGTCTGGCCTTCTCTTTAGAGGGCTCTTCTCTCTCTGTGCCTCAGGGTCCCAGGCACTTCCCTTTCAAAGCTGCAAAATTATCACCAGCTTGTCTCCTGGAGGCCTGAGAATAGGGGAAGGGAGGAAGAAGCCCTGACTCCTGGCTGGGAAGTACTGGGTATGGGGCTGGCTTTTTTGGGGCTGAGTGTGGGAGAAGGAAAGGGACAGGCCAGTGGCTCAGTGATGTCAAATGGGGCCTTTGTCCCATGGGTGGCAGGAACTACTAGACCACCCTAGAGACAGCTGGGAGTTCAGCTGTCTGAACAAAGTTCAGCGGACAGCTGGGAGTTCAGCTGCAGTGGACCACTGAGGCCCTGTGACCCCTGCTGAAGGAATCATGTTGAAGCTGAAGAATTCAATAGTAGGGAAAGTCCTTAGGGCTAGCACCTCCATCTCCCTAAGTGAGGGCCTCCTTAAATGTTATGCCCCAGTGCTTTGCTCTGGTCCTAAACCTGAAGCCCCATTCACCTCCAACAGGAAGACTGCCTTGATTTCCCTCATTCCCTCCTCCCCCACCCTGATTCTGGATCTCAGAGGCCTCAGTGGAGCCCACAAGGAGGGACTATGGAGGCTGGAGAACTGGGGGCTCAATTTGTGCATCAGTGTGTGCTGGCCCTAGGTGTTGGGATAGGAAGTACCACTGAGGCAGTACTCTGTCCTCCAGTAACCTATGGTCTCCTGAGAAGACAAAGGTATACTCTAGACCAGCTTCATCCAATAGAAACATAGCATGAACAACAAAATTGAGCCACACGTTTTAATTTTAAAATTTAAAAGTCATATAAAACAGGTAAAAGAACAGCCACTGCAGTATATTGCACTCCATAGAGACAGTGCTGGGGCAAGTGAGAGCCAGACGGACACTGGGCGACTCTGCACCTCGCTGAGAAAAACAAGCAAACAAGGGCAAAGGAGATCCTAAGAAGCTGAGAGGCAAAAGTTTGCATTCTTTGTGCAAACTTGCCACGAGGGGCACAAGAAGAAGCACCCAGATGCTTCCCTTGTCAGAGTTTTCTAAGACGTGCTCAGAGGGCGGCATTGGTGGTTCAATGGCAGAATTCTCGCCTCCCACGTGGGAGACCTGGGTTTGATTCCATACCAATGCAATGCTAGCTCCTTGGGCTGGGGATGTGGCTCAGTGGTAGAGCTCTTACCTTACATGCATACGGTCCTGGGTTCAGTCCCCAGCACCACAAAAAAAAAAAAAAAAAAAAAAAAAAGTGCTCGGAGAGGTGGAAGACCATGTCCGCGAAGAGAAAGGAAAATTCGAAGATACGGCAAAAGCGGACAGGGCCCATTGTGAGTGAAAAATGAAAACTTATATCCCTCCTAAAGGAGAAACAATCCGAGTATCACCCAAAAATCTCCATCGGTGATGCCGCAAAGAAACTGGGAGAAATGTGGAATAATACTGTAGCAGATGACAAGCAGCCTTAGGAGAGGAAGACTGCCAAGCTGAAGGAAAAGTACGAACGGGACATCCCTGCCTACCAAGCTAAAGGAAAACCTGATGCAGCAAAATAGGGAATTATCAAGGCTGGAAAAAGAAGGACAAGGAGGAAGATGAAGAGGAGGAGGAAGAAGATGAAGAGGATGAAGATGATGATGATAAGTTGTTTCTAGTGTAGTTTTTTTTTCTTATCTATAGAGCATTTAACTCTCCTGCATACAACTCACCCCTTTTAAAGAAAAACATTGAAATGTAAGGCTGTGTAAGATTTGTTTTTAAACTGTACAGTGTCTTTTTTTGTATAGTTAACACATTAGTAACTGTGTCTTCAGATAGCCTTGTTCTAGTGTTTTTGTTTTTTTTTTTCTGTGTGGGTACCGGGGGGGGTTCGACCTCAGGACCTCGCGCGCCAGCAGGCGCCCGTGCCGCTGAGCGATATCACCGGCCCCTTTTTCGTATGTGGGTTCTGGGAGTCGAACTCGGGCCCTCGCGCTTGCCGGGCAGGCGCTTACGCCACTGAGCCATCTCACTGGCCCATCTAGTGGTATTTTTAATAGCCACTAACCTTGCCTGGTACAGTATGGGGGCTGTAAACTGGCATGGAAATTTACAGCAGGTTCTTGCTGGTGCACAGCATAAATTAGTTATATATAGGGATAGTAGTTTTTCATCTTCAGTTGTCTCTGATGCAGCTTATATGAAATAATTGTTAACTGAATACCACTTTAATTGCAAAAAAAAAGTGCAGCTATTTTGTTGACATTCTGAATACTTCTAAGTAAATACAATTTATTTTATTAAAAAAAAAGGGAAAAAGAAATGGCTGGGCAAGGCCTTGGGTTGGATGTCTAGCATCTCCCCCCAAAAAACCCAGGTGAAATTAATTTTAGTAATTTTTTAACCCAATACACCCAAAATATTGTTTCAACATGAATAAACACAAAAAGTTGAGTTATTTCACATTTTTTTGGTACTGTCTTTGAGAGCCAGGGTATTTGTGTACATGCAGCTCATTCCAATTTTCCCTAGCCAGGCTTCAAGTGCTCAGCGCTACATGTGGCTCGCCATAATAGCAGGGTACAGGTCTAGATAGCGTGGCTTAGGCCATGGCCATAGAATTGTCATTTCAATGGAGGCCCCAAGCATAGTGGGCTTGGGTGCTTGGGGAAGGGTGGAGAGATTCTTTTTTGGTGACTTTTTGGTCTGAGTTTGGCTTCTCCTCCATCTAGCAAGGTGAAGGCAATCTGGATAAGGGAAAAGTTCCTGAGCTCTGGTTCCAGGCCTGTAGTTCTGGAATCTCTGTCTGCAGGCCCTCCCCTGCTGGCATGTTGTCTTAGTCACTTTCTCATTGCTGGGACAAATACAGGACGCCTGCAACTTAAAGGAAGAGAGATTTATTTTGGCTCATGCTTTTAGTCCAAGGCAGAACAGCATTGCATAGTGGAGGAAGGTTTCGCATGTCATGGCATCCAGGAAGCAGAGAGAGAAGGGAGGAGCTGGGAAAAGAGATATAACCTTTCAGGTCACTCTCCCAGCTACCTGCCTCACCTGACCAGGCCCCAGTTCCTAAAAGCAAGTCAGCTATAGTGTTCTCTTGGCCCAATCCCCTTCCAAAAGCTCAGCCTATGAGCACGTGAGGCTCCTGGTGGACATCTAGATAAAAAGCATAACACATGTGTCACTAGGGAGGTGGGGAAGTGAGCACTGGACTGGAGTTGGGATATACAAGTTCCAGCTGGGCTTTGAGCTCTGTGACATAGGCAGGTCACATCCCCTCTCTGGGCCTGTTTCCCTGTGGGAAAATATGTAAGCTGATGCAGGGTTTGGAGTTTTCTGGCTATCAAGGAAATTACTCAGCACCCTGTCTCCCACCCCATTCCTGAAACTCTCAGGACCCATGGGATAGCAGAGATGCGTGGGGATGACACAGGGACTCCAAGCATGTTCAGAGCAAGCCCTATGGGACTGTAGAATAGAAGACTGCTAGGTTGGCACCCTTTGCCAGGTCCCACAAGGTTGTATCCTGCCACAATCTCCCCTCTGCCCTGGCTTGCCACACTTGTGTCAGTTCCTTGTTGAGTACTGAGCTCTCCAGTGCACCAGATCCTCGAAACATCACATGCACATAGCTCATGTTCTAGGGCAATGGTGGCGAATCCATGGCACATGTGCTGCAGTGGGCTGTTTATATCATTGAAAGCTCTAAAATGTTCACCATCACTGTTCTAGGGTAAGGCATCCTCTCCCAACATGCAAATGGACTGATTTCTGAGTGCATTCCCTTAGCCCATTGCCTGTCCAACCTGGATTAGTTGAGCAGATTCAGTGAACCCCAAGAACGACATCTGGTCTCATTTAGCAAGGAAATAGAGACTGAGTTTGGGTTGTGGGGTGAGAGCCAGTCTGGGGAAGACAAAGTTCATATCCAAGCGAGTAATAGCAGGGAGCACTGATGGTCCCTAAACAGGAGACCGGCATGCACACAGCGGTATTCGAGGCAGATGAATCTGAACATAATATGACTGGAGAGCCAGGTGGGGTGGAAGGCAAAGACTGGAGGGAGGAACTTGTGCGGAGGTCCTGGGACAACCACTATGACAATAAACCCTCAAATCATGTGCAAAGGCCTTCCATTCCTCTCTCATTTAATCCTCTTTCAACTTAGTGAAATACATATAGTGAAATTACTATCTCGATCTTACAGATAAGAAACTGAGGTTCTGAGGAATTATGTAATTTGTCCAAAGGAACCAAACTGGAGAATCAAACTTGCGTTCTATGTCTCACAATCCTGAACGCCTTCCACTTCTCTGTGTCCTAATGGTCCAGGAGAATGGGGGCCAAAGGAAGGAGACAGAGAAGGCTGTCTCTTCTGACCATGGAAGCCTCCTTGGAGAGATGAAGTACAGTCAGAGGAAAGCAGAACTCATGTGATCCAAGCATCCCCCAGAGGTCTTTGTACTCAAATGCTGATCTGCCCAGGCTGCATATAAGTGAGGTCTGAGTTCAGATCTCAGCTGGCCACTCACCTGCTGTGTAATTTTGCATACTTCATTTACCACTTGGAGTCTCAGTTCTCCTCTATAAATCAAGATACCTGCACACAATAAACCCTTTGTAAGGGATGAATGAGAGTATTATTCTTTTTTTTTTTTTAATGTGGGTACCGGGAGTCGACCTCAGGACCTCGCGCTTGCCAGTAGGCGCTTGTGCCACTGAGCGATATCACCGGCCTGAGAGTATTATTATTATTATTATTATTTTGGTGGGTACCGGGAGTCGACCTCAGGACCTTGCGCGCCAGCAGGCGCCCGTGCCGCTGAGCGATATCACCGGCCCCTTTTTCGTATGTGGGTTCCAGGAGTCGAACTCGGGCCCTCGCGCTTGCAAGGCAGGCGCTTACGCCGCTGAGCCATCTCACCGGCCCACCGAGAGTATTACTCTTAAGAGCCCAGAGGGACAATTCTCAGTCTTCAAGTCTAAATGAAGCCAGTCCACTGACCAGAGACTACCACTCTTTCCTGCAAGTGTCCCCATACTTGTGTCACCTCTGCCTCCCTCCAATGCTTCTTTAATATGTACTTCCTGTTCTGGGTGGCTCCAAAGAACAGGGGGCTCCGAAGGCATTTCTCCAGTCTAGGGAGTGCTTTCTAGAAACTGTGCTGAGCCCTGTGAATGCCAATGATTATGGGAATCATTTAGCAAGAGAAAGGGCCAGACCTTTACCCTAGGCCTGCTCACAGAGGAAGGGGTTAATCAGGAATCCTCTTTCCCTCACTCTTGGCTGCTGGTAGGGATCCAGCTCCCCAATGACCAGGGGACACATTAGTCAGTGATAAGTGGGGTTTTCCAGCCCCTTTTATCCTGTTTACAATACACTGGCTTTCCTTAGACAAAACCCTTCTCCCCTTGTCCCGCTCCTGGCTGTTATGGCTACATGAGACAATTTGCTGATATTCTCCACAGAGGGCAGCTTCCTGGGAGACCACTTCCCAACCCTGTAGCACCTGGGGCAATATCCCTCCACCTGTGGATCCTGAAGGGGGCCACAAAAATGCTTGTGTTTCTCAGCTCATCACAGCATTTGAATTAAGAACGCTATCCTTTCTGTCTGTTCAGCTTCAATCCAAGGGGTTAGAGTGCAAACCCCGAGGTGCTGAGATGATGTTTCTCAGACTTTGGTCGGAGGTCACTAGAGCAGTTGTTGCTGCCCAAAGTGGAATTAATCCAAAGGTATCATCTTTATCTGTGACAGGGCCTCTCTGGGTCAGAAAGGCAGGATGATAGAACAGGTGCCTGGAGGGTGGCATGTGACTGCAGCCTGGTCCTTGTCCCCTTCTACCACTAACCAGCTTGGTTCACTTGGGCAAGAAAGTCAACTTCTCTGAAGCTCAGTGTCCCTGTCTAGACAACTACAGTGATGATGCCAGTCTTGTACCCCAAAATGTGGCTGTGAGCACAGAATAAGTGACTACGAAAGTGTAAGAGGAGACATTTTAGGTAACTCTCTGCACTGATTTCAAGTGACAACTCCTTCAGCAAGAATAGTCCCATTGCTGAGGGCAGTTTTTAATCACCTAAAAGTCAGCTTTCAGACAATTCTGCGTGTCTGGAATGCCAAGAAGGGAAAGTGAGTTGATTATATGGAACGTATTTCAAGGTAACAGATATTTAATAAGCACCTACTTTGTCCCAGGCTCTGAGCTGTTTCAAGGATGAAAGACACATTTCTGCCCTCAGGATAGTGGACAGAGAATTGGGACGCCTATAAGGGGTACCACGAGGGAGTGACAGGTGCTGGGGGGGGACAGAAGAGGGGTTGTAATCCAGGCAGAGTGTTGAAGGTGTTCCCCAAGGCAGGTGAAGTCGGATGTGAGACTTAAAAAATGAAGGCTTCTTAACCAGATCTTACAGTTCAGTAGGGAGAGTGAGACATATTCACAGTGGGCACCAATCAAGAAAAGTGGCGATGCTCATTGGGACAGGTGGAGCAGGCAATAGGAGTGACAGGGCTCAGGAGAACACAGTATCACAAGGTGCACCAGGGGCGACCAGGATGAGGGAAGAGAGGGCATACTGATGGTATGGTAGAAGGGACAGCAGACTCATTCTATGCAATCTGACTAAGAGGGCCATAGAGACCCAAATGGTTTCAGAGACAGGAATTAATTTTCATCAAAGCAGATAGACCAGAAGTCCTCTTTAGAGGGATGTGTTCTGAGTTTATCACACCATAAAAAGAACAAACAGGCTAATCTGGTGTCCCAAATCCCGGAACTCTAGAACAAGAGGTTCATCTCTTGAAGTTCAAATAAAAGGAAGAGAGACATGAAAGTATCACGTTGATTTTCTGGAAACATTATTTATGGGACAAAAAATAGTGTCCCATCACCTGAGGACTAAAGCCCTCCAGATGTTTTCTGTGTCACAACATAGGGGCAAAGCATTTTTCCTATTTGCAGCTTGATTAACTCAGCGTTATAGCTACACCTTCTTCTACTACAGAAATTCTCTGCCCTAGTTGAGAGGGACTACCTAAACTACTCGCTGGCTTTGCCAACACCTTTCTCACTTTACTTCTGTACTTGCCAGGAACACCTCAGGACTGCCTCTCCATACATCTCCATCCTTCTTATACGTAAAGATATGGCTGAAATCACATCTCTTCTGGAAAGCCTTCCCTCATCATCATAATCCAAAGGAATCTCTTCCTTCCCCGCATCCTGCATTGTCCTTACTACTCATACATTTGTACACTACCTTGCATTGTTACTATTCATAAGCCATGTACCCTGTCATCCAAATTTATGAATTTAGATCATAAATTCTTTGAGGTCAGGTTCTAATGCTACATAACTACCTCAAAATTCACAGGCTTAAGAATCATCCATTTTACCACATTTCTTGCTTTCGTGGGACAAAAACTCAGGCAGAGGCTGAGTTGGCCATTCTATTTCATGTGGAGTTTACAGAAGTCATGTGGTGGGAGGATTCAGCTAGCAGGCAGACTATCGTAGAAGGTACAAGGTGGTTGTGCTCACGTCTCGTCACTTGGTGGGAATGGCTGGAAGACTGGGCTCAGCTGGAAACGTTGAAGAGTTCCTGCACAAGGCCTTTCTAATACAATGGCCTCAGGGCAGATGGACTTTTTCCATGGTGGCTCAGGGTTCAAACTGGGTGCTACCCAAGGCTGGGCAGAAGCTGCAGGGTTCTTAGGACTTAGTTTCTCAGGCTTCCTGGAACTCTAAAACCACATGAAATAGAAGAACTGCCCGACTGAGCCTCTGCCTGAGTCCCTGTCCCAGGAAAGCAAGAAATATAGTAAAATGGATGATTTTAAAGCCTCTGAATTTTGAAGTAGGTAGTCTGTTATGCAGCAATAGACACCTGACCACAAAGAGTTTGTCCTCTCAGCTTCCAAGGGAATGGAACTAGACTGCACCTGTCAACAGGAGCAGTAGCAAAGAACAGGAAACTGTTATTCTTCTGCACAATTTCTCTGAGACCGAGGCAAGCAAGGTGCCTGGCCCACGTCTCAGGCCAGGTCCTCAGGGGTGCCACCCTTTGGAAAGTTATTCTTGAAATTCTCTAAGTCCCTCTTCAGTGGCTTGGGTCATCCTAGTCTATTTCTCTTTAGGGTACTCTCTCTGACATGTCACTCCATCCATGGAGTAGGCCATATGCTCTAAAGTGCTTCAGGACTCATGCCTTATGGGGTTGTCTCGGGCAGCCTGGCAAATAGATTACTTCTGCTGGCTAGCACAGTATTTCTTTAATGGCATTGCACATTAGAATGGTAATGACTTGATACACTTGGGAGATTCCCATTTATATTGGATATAGGAGTTCAGGATTCTGGGCTACTATCGGTCTCCCACCAACCCTAGGGGTTGAGCCATCTGTCTGGGTCAATACCATGGGTCTTGCCAGTCTAAGTAATAACCACAGTGCTGCCTCTGCCCTATAGAATAGTGGGAATAGCAGCATTCTTTATCTGCATGGAGCTTCCTACCTCCAGCTGGTGCAGGGTGGCCACTCCAATCCCTCTGCTGGCTTTATACCATGTGCACCTACAGAAGCAGCCCTGTGTATTGTGTCCATTTGAGCTTATTACTCTATAATGCCAACTAACTTTTTTTTTTAATGTGGGTACTGGGAGTTGAACTCAGGACCTCGCACTTACCAGCAGGCGCTTATACTGCTGAGCAATATCACCGGCCCCTTTATTTTCCTTTATGTGGGTACCAGGAGTCGAACTCAGGACCTTGCGCTTGCCAGGCAGGTGCTTATGTCACCGAGCCATTTCACTGGCCCATTGCTAATTAACTTTTATGATCAATGTCCTCTCTTACCTTTGATCAACACAGTGACCTCATGAGCTACTGGGATGGCCTTAAGCTGTGCCAGGTGAGGGGACATGAATGGGACTTCTGTTTTTGCTCCAACCAGTTTCAATGTATGGAAGTCAAGGGTGCAGCCAACACTGAAAAAGATCAGATTCCAGGAGCACAGTGATTAAGGGCTAAAAAATTCAAGAGAAAGCCCGGCACGGTGGTGTACACCTGTAATTCCAACAGTCTGGGAGGAGGTGGGAGGATCAAAAGTTTAAACCTGGCCTGGGCAACTTAGTAACTTAGTGAGATTCTGTCTCAAAATAAAAATCAAAAAAATGGGCTGGAGATGTAGCTCAGTGTGAAGGCTACAGTACCCCAGTAACACACACACACACACACACACACACACACACACACACACACACACACAAATCAAGGGAAGACATGGTTGGATGATATATTGCTGCACACTTACACTACAAAATTCTGAATGAATTTTTATTCATGTTTTCCTGCATACTCTAGGCAAAACTTGCCATTAGTTTTACCATTAACAAAGCATGGTAGCTATGAGCAGTGAAGGATGATGTAGCATCATGAGTAATGATGTAACCTGCACTAAATAAACAGCATGAGGAACTGAACGGACAAGAAGCACTACATAGATCAATATATACAGGTTCTGAAAAGCCAAGGCCTTCAAAATTATTTGTCAGGGGTCACACAAATCCTAGTCAGAACTCCTAAGATAAATATATAGACAGATACACACACACACACATTTTCCAGAGCATCCCTCATCAATTAAACACCAATAAAATAGTCCTTTATCCAATTTTCTTCCTCCTGAACCATAGTGCCCATTGGATTGCAGCTGGAGTGATCTGCCGGAAATGTAAATCTGCTCCTGTGACTCCAAAGGATGAAATCCTTCAATGGTTCCCCACCACCTAAAAAATGAAATCCAAGTTCCCTGGACTGACTTGACCATGGTCTACCTCTCTGTCTCATCCTTGTGCATTTTGTGCACTATGTTCTAGCAATATGAAACCATTTGTGGTTTCCCTGTGCACTGTGTCTCTACTTTCGCTTATGTCTTTCCCTTCTGCTAAGTTGCTCTCCCCACTGGGCATATCTTTTTTTGTTTTGTTTTGTTTTGTTTTGTATCTTTTTTTTTTTTTTAAAGAGAAGAAAAAACAAAACAAATCAAAAGAAGAACAAATTTTCAAAACAACATAATAGGAGGATAACAATGGTTAATACATTACGTATTACTATCTTTAAGTTAGTTATTCAGGACACCAGACATTAGCATTCAATTGTCCAAACATTATTGGCACAAACCTTACTCTTCAATGAACTAAGTAAAAATGGTAGTGTATCTATCTTAACCATCTTATATATATATATACAATTTTTTTCCCTTCTTTCTTTTCCCTATTCCAGTCTCTCTTTCCTTTTGACCAGTTTCTTTTTGATTCACCATATCTATTGTACATTTTGGATCTTATTTACTCTTTCGGTTTCTCATACTAGAGAGATAATACGATGCTTACACATGTGCTTCTGGTTTATTTCACTTATGAGTATTTTCTCGAGTTGCATCCATTTACCTATAAAAGTCTCCAGTTTATCCTTCTTTATGGCTGAATAGTACTCCATTGTATAAAAATACCACATCTTTCTTATCCATTCCTCAGTTGATGGGCATTTGGGTTGTTTCCAAGATCTGGCTATTACAAATTGTGCTGCTATAAACATGGGTGCACATATATCGCTGTGGTACGATGTTTTTAATTCTTCTGGGAAGATACCCAGAAGGGGAATAGCTGGGTCAAATGGGACCTCCAACCCTAGTTTTCTGAGGAATCTCCACACTGACTTCCACAGTGGCTGTACCAGTCGACACTCCCACCAACAGCGAAGAAGGGTTCCTTTTTCCCCACAGCCCCTCCAGCATTTGTTATTAGTTGATTTCTTAATAGTAGCCATTCTTTCTGGGGTGAGATGGTATCTCAGTGTTGTTTTAATTTGCATCTCTCGAATGACTAGTGATGTTGCACATTTTTTTGTATATTTGTTTGCTATTAGTATTTCTTCATCTGAGAAATGTGTATTCATCTCAGATGCCCACTGGGCATATCTTTCAAGAGTCAGTTCAAGTATTATCTCTTTGTATCCCTCCTGCATCCGCAAACGAGGCTAAATATCCTTCTCTATCATCTCACAGTTCCCAACCAGCTGTAACCCACACTGACCAGAGTATTATAATCATCTGTGTAGAAATTTCTTTCCAGTACATTAAGGAACTGCTGTGGCAAGATGGTGTCTTACTCATCTTCCTACCTCAGCCCTTACATTGTGCTTAATACATACTATGAGCTCAATAAACATACAACGTGGATGATCTATGAAAGGAGACCACTAGAATAAGCTAGGTGGGTTCTGATAAGCCTAGAAAACAGTGCTAGTAGAATGAAGGAGAGGTTGGAGGCCAAGTCATCCATAGAGGTTAGCAGTATAGATCAATTATCCAAATGATTTAGCCATGAAAGAAAAAGAATGAGATAGAAGATAAAAGTGCACCAAGATGGAGGGATGGCATTTTATTCTATTTACAGAAAGGCATAAGCACAGGCAAAAAGCCTAACAGACTGTGAGGCAGAGAGATCTTCTGGATTTCAATTTTTTTATCTGCCTTCTCCACTGCACTGGGATGCTCTGAAAATCAAAAGAAAATTGTAGGCATAAAAATTCCTTGAGAAATTTGTTTCTATCCAACCTCTGATGGCTTCAAACTACCTATAGGAAAAAACTTACAAATAAAATACTAAGCATGGCATTTAAGGTCCCCCATGATCTGGCTCTAAACTCCTTTCTAATATTACTATTGCCCATAAGCCCTTTAATCCCAGCCACAGGAGATCCAAATTTTTCCTCCCTGTTTGCCTTTGCTTAACATATTGCTTCAGCCCCAAATACCCTCCTTTTCATCTCTACCAGGCCAATACAAGAAACACAGAGTGATTAGTATGTTATGTGGCACTATTAAAACTTTATTGATTCTTTTGGGGGGACTGTTTTTGTTTTTTGAGGCAGGGTCTTGTTTTTGGTACCGGGAACCAAACGCACCTCACACTTGCCAGGCAGGCGCTGTGCTGCTGAGCTATATCCCCGGCCTCAGGCTGGCTTTGAACTCACTATGTAGCCCAGGCTGGCCTCGAACTCATGGCGATCTTTCTGCCTCAGCCTCGCCAGTGCTGGAGTTACAGACATGTGCCACCAAGCCCAACTAAAACTTTATCAGGGCTACAAAGTAAGTTCAAGACCAGCCCGAACTGCATAGTGAAACCCTGTTTCAAAAAGACAAAAAACAAGACAACAACAATAAAAAACTATCCATTCTTGAAAGTCCTATTCATATGCTATTTAGTCCATAAACCCTTTTTGTACTTGTATCAATGGCGGCTTATATGCTACTTGATAATTTCACTTGCGGGTATGATCAACCTTCCTAGAAGACTTCCTGATATCTGTGCATGGCACATAGTAGATGCTCAATGAATATGAGACTAAGTGGAAAAACTAATGTTAGGGAAGGAATGTACACGGGTGGAGAGTCAGCTTGAGATACAAAAGTGGGAGGGATCCAGGACACAGGGAAACAGAAGCATTAACTTGTTGTCAATGGGAGAAGAACATCTCCTCCCTTGGAATTGCAGATAAAACTGGGAGGATGGAAACGCAATGGGTCCATGGAGAGTCAGAAGTGTCCGAGCACTTTCAAGTGCCAACTCAAATGCTACCTCCTTCAAGTCTTTCCCGAATCTCCTCCCAAAAGCAACCCCAGTTTTTTCGGTCTCTTGGCATTTCCTTTTAGAATATTTCTTTGTATACATACCTTCTTGGAGGGCAGGATTTCCTCCACATCACATAGGACTTACGATAACCACTCATTCAGTGTAGGTTTATTGGACGGATAAATGGGAAAGGGAGGGATGAGATGGGCGGGCTAGTGAGCTAACAAATTCGAGACAGAAGAAGCGTCAGGGAACCCTGTGAAGCGCGAATTCTCCAGATCCACAATTAAAAGTAGTTCTCAGGCAACCTTGCTCTGAGGACCCCACTCCAATACCCCGCGACTGTCCAATACAATACCTGACTCAGAACTGAAGCGAGGCTTCTGCAAAAACCTACATTTCCCTATCCCCCCCAGTGAAGCCGAGCATCTCCCTTTCCTGTTTCCGTTTCTTGTTCCCCATCTGACTTCACAACCACCGCAGTAAGGCGCGCTCGCGGGAGCCTGCCAGGGCTGGGAGGGAGGGTCCCGCGACCGGAAGCCGGAAGCCGGAAGCCGGAAGCCCGACTGTGAGGACGTGTTCGAAGGAGATCAGGGTTGCGGCCTCAGGCCGGCGACATGGAGCCGTTGTACCAGCAAACGCACAAGTGAGGGCAGCGCCGGGGAGCGGGGGGGGTCTAGGCAAGGCGAGGCTACTCCCTGGGTTTGGGGCCACTCCCTGGCTTCGGGGTCTTGGGCGTCTGTCAGTACTGAGGCCCCCCTTCCGCCGGGGGCCACTCGCAAATCCTCAAACGCTGGCGCTGTGCTCGGGTCGGCCGCGGACTGAGAGTCTGGCCGAGGGCGCGGAGGTGTTAGGCCGGATGGCTTTTCGGGTTTGCAAGCCGTGGTTACCTGCAGAGTAGACTAAATGATGGGAAAGTAGCACTTGCAGGTTACAGTACTTTGGCCATCACCTGCTAGCTCACTGCTCCGGCTTGATAGAATTCGTGAGGGAGAGGCTAAGTAGGAGTCGCCGCCTCTGCCCGTAGTTCGGTTTTGTTGGCGAGTCAAGGGACGTAGGAAAAGTATTTTTATTCAGACTTGATATGTTACTAAAGGCCATGTTTTTATGGTACAAAGAAATTGTGCAGATAGCATTCACTGTTATTATATCTGGCTACAGGTTACCTTTAAGGAAATCGGATTTTGGTTTAGCTTCTCATAAATTAAATTCCGTGGTGTGTCCTTTATTCATATTGTTCTGCGTTTTTGGAACTTTCTGAGTTATGTCTGGTAGTTGGATATGGTAATACGGGGCCGTACCTATCCTATTTTTTGAAAAATATTATTTACTTTTTACTATGGCAAAATATACAAATAGTTTACCGTTTTAAGTGTATGATTCAGTGACATGTGTATTCACAGTTCACATCACCATTGTATTTACAGTTCACATCACCACTATCCATTTCCAGAACTTTGTCATCACCCCGAACAATAACTCTGTAGCTACTAAGAAGTAACTCCCCATTCCTTCTATCCAGAACCCCTGGTAACTTTTGTTCTACTTTCTGTCTCTGAATTTACCTTTTCTAGATACCTTATGTAAGTGGGATTATACGATATTTGTCATTGTGTTTTTGGCTTACTTCTGTCAGCATAATGTTTTTAAGGGGTTCGTCTGTGGCATGTATCAGGATTTCATTCTTTTTAATGCCTGAGTAATATTCCATTGTTATCGACTGCATGCTATCCATTGATCTGTTGATGGACATGGGTGAATTCCACCTTTTAACTATTGAGAACAATGCTGTTATGAATGTTGCTTTATCTATTTTAGTCCCTGTTTTCAATTTTTTGAGGTCTATACCTAATCTATTTTAAGAGCTTTCAAATGTATACTGTAGTTTTGATTTAATGAAAACACTTTAAGAACACACTCCTCAAGCTTGGAAATAGAATAAAATAGATACTCAGCCTCCATAGTGAATTCACAACAAAAGAAATTCTTTGGGGAGCTAGGATTAAGACAATGATGATTCTGTTTACTCTTTCATTTTCTGAGCTTATGAGTTTCTTTTTTACTTTGGTGAGGAAATGTTCGATTTGGGTGGGTGACAGTGAAGAAACTACTTTGTAATGACAGAATTTGCTTTTATCCTGGGAGCTCTATTCTTATATAAGAATTATAGGAAAGGACTTTTAAAAATATTCTGTGAATTATTTGGAAAAGAAATGAAACAAAGTTATGCTTATGTTACAAAAAAGGGCTGATCTTTTGTAATAGCAAGACATAGTGGACTTAGTGCCTTGAAGTTAATCTGTTGCTCAATTGACACAACAGTAACCAAGCATATTAATTTTATTAGAATTTTGAACCCAATTTGTGATTATCTCATGTCATGTTCATGTAAGTACGTTTAGTCAACAGTTTAAAGCAATGTATCTTTTTTTTTTTCTTTTGATTTTTTGAGACAGGGTCTTGAGGCTGGTCTTGAACTCACTGTTGTAGCCCAGGCTAACATCCAAGTCATGGCAATTCTCCTGCTTCAGCCTCCTGAGTGCTGAGATTATAGGTGTGTACCACCAGACCTGGTTGAAAGTAATATATTTTGAAAACTCCTGAACTATCTGAACAATGAATAAGTGAAAAACAAGGGGCCGGTGAGATAGCTCAGCGGCATAAGCACCTGCCTGGCAAGCACGAGGTCCTGAGTTCGACTCTGTTACCCACATACGAAAAAAGGGCCGGTGATATCGCTCAGCGGCCCAGGAGCCTGCTGGCGCGCGAAGTCCTGAGTTTGACCCCCGGTACCCACAAAAAAAAAAAAAAAAGAAAAGAAAAGAAAAACAAACATTTTGTACTTAAGTAATATTTCATTAAAGTGAACTTTATAGAGGAGCAAATAGGCTTCTGTTCTTGAGATCTCAGTGGTTATAAAGGTGCCCATATAATTTCCTTGTATAGTCCAGGATCAGTTGTTTGTCCTATCCCTTAGTTTCTTCAGTAGTTCTGATACACAAGAAGCTCTATATTGAAAAAGCTTTCCAGGTAATTTTGATGAGCAACTGATTTTAAGAACTATAATCTCTGCCGGGCATGGTGGCACACGCCTATAATCCCAACACTCGAGAGGCTGAGACAAGAGGATTTCTGTGAGTTCAAGGCCAGCCTGGACTACATAGGGAGACCCGTCTCAAAAAACCAAAAACGAAACAAAACTCTGTAATCTCAAAACCAATTTTTCCCTTTTCAATTTTGTCTCTTCATTGAGGGAAAAGCTAAATGTACAGGCAAGTTGGATGATGTGAAAATGACCAGGTAGGTCTTACTACTTTTGAGTAAAATAAAAACAACAGCAAACTTATGTTAGTCTGTATAGGTTACACAGCATTTTTATATTGCATTGGGTTCTGTAATTTTTTTACACTTGATCTTAGCCAAAAGGCTGAGAAGTGATTGTAATATTTTAAATATTATTAAATTAGTATCCCTGTTTTACAGTTGAGATGGAGGCACCAAGGAATAGAAAGACTTGCTCATTGTTCCTTAGCTTGTACGTAACTTAAATCCTTTAACTTCTAAACTCTGTTTCCTTCTTAATGGTCAGAGAGGGCATGCATACAAAGTCACTGTGCCTGGTGGAGGTGGATGGGTAAAATTCTTCCTATATCTTCTGTGAGCCATTTTTAAAAGCAGCAACAGCTCTCTGCTTACTTCCTACTAGTTCTTTATTTGGTTATATTTATAATCACTCAAGCCCACAGTGGACCCGATGCTAAACAGGGCTAAGATTTTCTTATTTCTATGCTCCCAGGTCACACCTGTATATCACCTGTTCCGTATCAGCTGTGAGTGTGTCATCTGAATTCCCAGTTCAGTTTGAAACTGATTTCTCACTAGACATATTGTAGTTTCCACTGGGTGATTCGTATTTACTGTGTTGTTCGCATTTATTCTCAGCATGAAATACAAAGTTTAGAATCTTGTTATTGGCTGTATCTTCTCTAATTCATTCAAAACAAATAGAAATTGAATGGGAAAAGTCAGTAATGTTTCCCTGCAGTTTCTTTTTTTAAATGTGGTACCGGGAGTTGACCTCAGGACCTTGCGCTTGCCAGGCAGGCGCTTATGCTGCTGAGCCATCTCACCAGCCCTCCCTGCAGTTTCTTAAAGTTTATCCTTTTTAACTTAAAAAATAGCACGACAAAGCCAGGGTATTATTATTTTTAGGATATTATTATCATCTCTTCTACTGTCCTCATAGAATCTTAAGACTTGAAAGAAACTAAGATCTTCTACTCCAACTTTGACTTTGGTCATGAAGACCTGTGTAAGACCCAAGACAATCCATGTACCCTGTGTTTAAACGTGTAAGGGCTCTTTTTCCCCTTCTTTTTTTTTTTTTTTTTTTTTTTTTGAGGAGACGGTTCATAATTGTTTTTTGTTTTTGTTTTTTCCTTTGTCAAGTTGAAATCTGTGATCTTAAAATGTGTACATTATGGTTCTGGGTCTCCCTTAAGAAGCAGCAACAAGAAATAAGCTGATTTCTCCTCCTAATATATCAACTGTATACCAGCTGCCCCATACTAGTGGATTTGTTTCTTCTTTTTCCCAGAGACTCGGTTTCATAAGCTCTTTGGACTGTTCTGACTTCCAGACTCTTCCCCAATAGTCCTGTTCATCTTTTATTGGGGAAAACCTTTAATTGTTTCTTTAACAGGTGGCTCCCAGAATTGTTAGTCTATATTTGTGCACTTGACTTAAACATTAATCTAAAGACGGAATGTTTTTCATCCCTGACAGAGTTATCTTACTCTTCTAACCTAATTGGAAAGTGTTAATACTTGTTTTGTCATAGAACATCCTAACCACTCAATATAGCACAAAATCCTATGTGAACTTCTTGTGCATACAATCATTTTATAAACATTTTTAATAAAACATAAAGTCATTGGCAGCCCTGTCATGGAACACTAGGAATTTTTCCTATTATCCCTTGGGTATAATTGTTTAGCCTTCCACGAATCCCTCCATATTATCACGAAGCCATATTAATCATAAGATACCATGAGAAACTACTAGTGCCTCTTGAAGTCAAAATGAAATTACTATAGCACCCTCAATGTATCACTCCTTTCCCACTGTACACATACCTGTAGTTTCATTTCCCACAGATCATTGATTGTATATCCCACTTATTTATTGAATATGTAAATAATGGTCCTCATTAAACCATTAACTTTTTTCTCCCAAGTACTGATGATTGAACCCAGGGCCTCCTCCTGAGCTACTTCTTCAGCCCTTTTTACCTGTTCTGTTTTGAGACAGAATCTTGTTGAATTGCCCGGACTGGCCTGGAACTTGGCAGTTCCTGCCTCAGCCTCCTGAGTAGCTGGGATTACAGCTGTGCACCACTACCTGGCAAACCATTGACTCTTACCACCTGGGGGGACCCTATTATATTTAGTTATTTGTGTAATATTTCAAACATAAAAATAGTAACAACCCATATGTCAGGACTCATTAATACACATGCTTCAAATTATTGATTTAGAGGCAGAAGTTGGATTAAAAGCTCCTGCACCTGTTCTTTTCTTTCATCTCCGGAGATAGCCTTCTCTCAGACCCTCCTGTCTGTGATTTTATTCTTACAAGTTTGTATCCACAAGCAATCTGTACTACTGTTTGTGTGTTTAATGTACCAACGTGATACTGATATACACTGCTGGGGGTTTTTTATTCAATATTATCTTATCACAAAGATTCTTATTTTCCATGTTGATATGAATAGATCTAGCTCTTTTATTTAAACTGCTTTATAGTTTAATTAAACTGCTGAATTGCTAATTTCCTTCTTGATGAACACTTGGATTATTACCAGGTTTTTTTGCTATATATGTGCACAGTCCTTTATCTGAAACTCTTAAGGAAAAACTACTATGGAATTCAGCTTTCTTTTAGCTTTTAGGAAACAAATATAGTGTATACACCCTTATGTAATGTAACAGCCTCAGCATAAGGGCAGTCCAGAATATATGTGAAATTTTACATTGTATGGAATAAACAAAAACCACACATTTTGTGTCTGGTCAGTTTTCACCACCTAATTAGTTTGCAACAAACATGCAAAAAACTTGGTTTTTCAGAACTTCTTGGATTTCAGAATTATGGGTGGTGGGTTGTGGGCCTATATGGAAATGCTTTGAGGAGCCAGAATCTCCAGGAAATACTTCTGGGTCATATGATAGATGCATATTGATTCTAGTAGAAATAATCAGAAGGCTGTTAAACTGTTTTACCAGTTTGTAATCCGGCCAGCCGGGTATGAGAGGTCTCGTTTCCCCGCATTCATGTTAGTGCGTTATGTTCTTAAACTTTGAACCGTTTGTCATTCTGATGGGAGCACTCTGAACTCACTGTTTTTAATTTGTGTTTTCCTGAGTTACTAATAAAGTAGAACATTTCTTTCTGTATTTATTGATCACATGGGTTTCCTTTTCTGTCATTTGCCCTTTGTCCATTTAAATAATTGTTGTGTTTGACTTAGCAGTTCTTTATATGTATTCTTGATGTCAGTCCTGTGTTTGCTCTAGGTGTCTTCCAGTCTGTGCCATCTTTTTATTTTTTACTTTGTGGTGCCTGTGGTACAACGAATTTTTTTGTTTTAATGTAGTCAGATTTGTCAGTCCTTTCCTTTGTGGTTTGTAGGTTTTGGGGAGGTAGTTTGGGGTTTATTATAAGAAATCCTTCTCTGCTGAGCGTGGTGGTGCACACCTGTAATCCCAGCACTTGCGATGCTGAGACAGGATTGCTGTGAGTTCAAGGTCAGCCTGAGCTACATATTGAGTTTCAGGCCAGCCTGCACTACACAGTGAGACCCTGTCTCCTCAGAACAAAACTTCTTTACCCCAGGGTCATTTATGCATACCTGTATTCTTCAGAAAGTTTGAAAACATTGTTTTTTTTATATTTAAGGATTTTGGTGGGGGCTGGTTTTGTTTTTGCTTTGAGATGGTCTCGCTGTGTAGTCCAGGCTGGCCTTGAACTCACTGTGTAGCCCAGGCTGGCCTTGAACTTGCGGCGATGCTCTTGCCTCAGCCTCCCAAGTGCTGGGATTACAGGTGTGCACCACCATGCCTGGCACATTTAGGGTTTTTGTTTTGTTTTGTTTTTGTGGGTACCGGGGGGTCGACCTCAGGACCTTGCGCGCCAGCAGGTGCCCGTGCCGCTGAGCGATATCACTGGCCCCTTTTTCGTATGTGGGATCCGGGAGTCGAACTCAGGCCCTCGCGCTTGCAAGGCAGGCGCTTATGCCACTGAGCCATCTCACCGGCCCAGCACATTTAGGTTTTAAACCATCTTGAGTTTTTTTGGTGTGTTTAATGAAGTGTCTTTTTTCCATATGAACAGCAAAATGAACTGTCAGCATTTGTTGTAATCCATTCTCCTCCTCCTTGCTCTCCTTCCTTCATCCTCCTCTTCCTTCTCCACATCTCCCTCCCCCCTTCTTCCTACTCTTATTCTTTCTTCAAGGTGCTGAGGATGGAATCTAGGACCTCACACATGCTAAGCAAACACTCTACTGTTGAGATACAAACACCCTGTAGTCCATTCTTTTCCAACTGATTTATGTCACCTAGTTCCCAAAATACAAGACTGGACTGCTTCTGGGATCTCTTCTTTTGGGTCTGTGAATTAGGGTTTATCTATCTTTGTCCTTTGGTCCCTGCACTGCTACCATTATTGTTTTAATTATCATGGCTTTGTAATAAGTGTTAATAGCAGGTAGAACAAATCATCCCTCCACATACTTTCTCAGAGTTGTCTTGGCTGTGTTTTGTTGTCATGTCCCCCCCCACCGTTGTCCCTGCCACCAACTTTCTGATTTGCTTTATTAAGTCACTATTGCAAATTTACCTCACTACCTACATCTGGGCCTTCAGTAAAGCCCTAAATCTTCTATCCATCAGTATTACCATCCAGTCTTCTGTAGTTATTCACGTGGTTACCCTGATTCAGATGTTCCACGTGGTGTTTACCTCAAGCTGCATTCCTGTATCAGCTTCCACATCTCCACATCCCCCCATTCTAAAATACCCCAGACTGATTTACCTTACTGAAGCAACCATCTAGTCCTGAGACTCTAGTAGTGACTTCTGGTTACTTCTCAGGGTTGCAGGGCTTGCCTAGGCATACTCTGGAAGTCCCTAGATGACTTGGGTTCTTCTGGTACTCTAGGACATATGTAGAAGCCATAGAAGGCCCTGGAAAAGACTACAGGTGAGCTGAAACCAAATTTGGGCTCTTGGCTAGCATTGGTAAATCTGTGGTCATGTTCTTCAGTGCACACAGCGGAAGAGGATTGCTGACCTTATTTTCTCTCCAGTCTTGGGGATGAGGCCCCTTCCATGGTGGCTTTACAGTGAAGAGACCATAAGCACCAGGAGGCAGTTGTTGGTGCTAGCATAAGCAGTATTTTAAGACCTAATGACGGGACCCCTAGGAAGGGTTCTGAAGGTACCCTTGGCCCGGCACTGGGAAGCCTTCAGAGTGCTCTAGGCCCTGATGTCTGGGACCATGTTACATTTCCAAATGAGACGGCACTTACCTTTTATAACCAGGGAAAGATGTTTACCAAACAGGAGATTCCTATCTTTTAGGGCCTTCCTCTGAATGGTTTCCTCCAGCTCATGTCTCATTCTCTACTCCTCTCTAACTTACTCCTTCAGTTGGGCCAATCTGCTTATAATCTGCATGACATGCCTTGCAGGCCTTTTTCTTTATATCTTCCTTCGCTAAATCGTATCTCCCTTCCTCCTTCATGCTCAGAACTGCCTCATCCGCAGACTTTCCAGCTTATGCTTTCTCAGCCCCACCCTTCTATTTGTTTACTTTTGCCTCACACCACTGTGCATAGCTCCTCAACTTTCTATTTATTTACACTTATGTGTATTGGTTTTCTGGTAAATCTTCTCAGGGCTTTTTCATGTCTTTCTGGCCTGTCATTCCTAATTACATTGTTTCTCAAGGACAAGGATTATATCTCCCTTGCCCTTTGACTCTTTGCAGTCCAGACCAGGGCTCAGCACATTGGGTCATAGAACAGAAAGTGGGATTGGCTGGATCTGGGTTGAGTTTATCACTTTCTGTGTGACCTTGAACAAGTTACATAACCTTTCTGGGTTTCAGTTGTCTTATTTATAAAATGAAGACAATGATAATGCTTTACTCACAGGGTTGTTGACTTAGTGTTTTAGATACAGCAAGCACTCACTAAATGCTGCTTATCAGTATTATTAATATTAGCATTCACATATTAGAAATTCACATATTAGAAACCATGCCAAAATGTGTGGCCTGAAGCACCACATACAAATTTTACAGTTCAGCTTGGCTGTCAGTTTAAATCAGTTACATGTTGGCATCAGAAAAATTGTCTTTCCTGACTGAAACACTCTTGATTATTCCTGTCTCACTCATTTCCTCTCTCGTCCTCTGATAGGCAGGTCCATGAGATCCAGTCTCACATGGGACGCCTGGAGACAGCAGACAAGCAGTCTCTGCACTGTGAGTAATTAACTATGGAGACCAGAGTCCTTTTTCTGATGACACGGTGCTAATGGGCTGGGTTTCCTGACTGCATTCTGCCTTGGGGGCTTGATGATTTAGCATGGAATGAGTTTTGTTAGGGTAGAAAGAAAAACCCTATGGCAAAGTCACTGATTTCCCCGATTGTGCCTTTTGGAATCCCACAAGTCTTATCCCCCATTACCCTTCCACTCAACCTGACATAGCCCTATGGGAATGGAGGTCCTTTCCCCCATCTGTCTTAATCTAATTACCTAGTCTTTAGAGGAATGCACTCCATAAAAATTCAGAGATGTTTAACTGGTACTGGTCATTTCTGAGCTGAGAACTCTGGCTTTTTAGGAGGATTATTCAGAAATGAATAGCAATATTAATTAGTTTAGTTCCCACACCATGATTTCTTTTTGAGAATTGAGGTTTTTTTTTTTTATCCTGTTCCAAGAAAAGGCCCCTTTTTGAGTCAGCCGTACAGACTCCCAGAGAGCTCTTGTCACTTCACTGCCTAGCTCATACCATGCCTGTTTCTGCATTTTCTTCTCTCTTTCCACAGTTTCCAAAGAATCTCTTCTTTTGCTCTAGTGCCCCATGGCATCCTTTTTTTTTTTTTTTGGCTACCAGGAATCAAACTCAGGACCTCATACTTGCCAGGGAGGCACTGTGCCGCTGAGCTATACCCCCAGCCCATGGCATCCTAATTTATTTATTTATTTATTTTTTTTTTTTTTTGTGGGTACCGGGGGGTCGACCTCAGGACCTCGTGCGCCAGCAGGCGCCCGTGCCGCTGAGCGATATCACCGGCCCCTTTTTTGTATGTGGGTTCCGGGAGTCGAACTCGGGCCCTCGCGCTTGCAAGGCAGGCGCTTAAACCGCTGAGCCATCTCACCGGCCCACATGGCATCCTAATTTAAACAGCATATGTTCACTGTAGGTGTGAAGGCCTGGGAAGGGGCAGTGCTACTGCTGTCACTTCTTGTTGGGGCAAGAAGCAGCCTAGATGCTTTCTTTTGTGTGTAGTTCCATTTCTCTCCATTGGACGTTGTTTGCCCTTCCAACAATCTCATTGTTAAATGATTAGAAATGGAAAAGAGGTCATTTTGACTATCTCATCAAAGGGAATAATGGAAAATGAACATATTTATCATATCTTTTTACCTCTGTGGATTCTTTCCTGGGCCTTTCTTAGTGATACTTAGTCAGTTTTAGAGAATCTTAACAGCTCAGCTCACTCACTGTTATAGAGAGCTTTCAGGGAACGCTGCTCTGTTTGTTTCCATGTGACTTTTCCTTTCCTTTGTCCTTTTTATTTATTTTTTTAATTTTTAACCTTATATCTGTAGGATATTCAAATGGCATTCCTTTTACTAGGTGTTTATAATCCATATTAGACCAATCTTGAAGGAAAAAGAGATTAAAGGTAGAAAATTTGTTTCTGTAGATTTATTCTGCAGCTTATAAAAAATTGAAATATGTATGTACTGTATACACACACAAAGGATGATCAAAAAATATGGTAAGCATTTAAGTTCTTAAAAATTTATTCAGTAAAAGGCACATGGCCATTAATCCCCCTCAGAATATTCTCTCTCATTTTGAACACACACTGTTGTTCTTGCCACTTTCTGAAGCAGTTCTGAAAGTCATCTTTCACGTCTTTATGAGGCATGATCAAGAAATAAAGTGAGTGCTGCCGCCGAGTGCCATCCAGTGAAAAGGCAAGCTTGTAAGCATATCACAGTGTGTTCTTATCCACCTTAATTCACCAGATCTGGCACCATGCAACTTCTGGCTCTTCCCCAAAGTGAAAATGACCGTGAAAGGGAAACATTTTGAATTGATTCAGGACATTAAGATAGCCACAACAGTTCATCTAAAGGCATTTCTTTTTAAACCACAAGTTATATTTATTTATTTATTTATTTATTTTTATTTTTTTGGTACCGTGAATCAAACTCAGGACTTTGCGCTTGCCAGGTAGGCACTGTGCCATTGAGCTATATCCCTGGCCCACTAAAGGCATTTATGAAAAAGGACTTTCAGACTGCTTCAGAAAGTGGCAAGAGTGATGGGATAAGTGTGTTTGATAGGAGCAGGAGTATTTCGAGGAGGATAAATGGCAGTGTGCCTTTTACTGTAATAAACTTCTAAAAATGTAAACAGCGTATTTTTTGTCACACCTTGTATGTATCGTATATGTATATAAACAACATTTATAGTGTACCTTGATTCGTGTATGCATTTTTCTCCTTTTGAGATACGTATTTTTTAGTTTATTGGATATAGAAAAATAGGTTTATCATCCTAATTTAAGTTCATTATCTCTTTTCCAGCAATTATTCTTTTTTTCTCTTTTGTACAGTAGTAGAAAAGGAAATACAAGCAAGCATAGACCAGGTATTCAGCCGTCTAGAACGCCTGGAGATTTTGTCCATCAAGGAGCCTCCTAATAAAAGGCAGAATGCCAAACTGTGAGTGCTAACCTCTGACATGGCTCTGATTTCCTAGGCCCATCAAGGCAGGCCTTTCTCCCAGGGGAAGCTATAGAATGTTCTGAAAATCCATGTACATACTAAAAACTGAGACTATGTAAAGATAAAGTCTCCTCCAAAAGGGTACAGTTCTATGAGTGATAGCCCTCAAAATCAAAAGCCAGTGAAGTTTTTTAGCCCATAGGCCTGTGATTCCTTCCTTCTTTGGTGTTATTTTGAAATTTTGCCACCATTTCTGTTTTTCTGACCAGACCCCTAGCTTCTTAAAACCTAATGCTGGCAGGCAGTATGGCTCTGTTACTTGGGTCTCACTGGGTTCCTCCTGAGTTGAAATGTAACTGTACTCTAAAATCATCACTTCAGTCAGTCTCTATTTATAATGAAATACTGATCTGATGTTTGATACTACACCATGAAATTAAAATGAAACCACCTTCAACATCTCCACTCCCAGCCCCTGCTCCCAAAGTTTTATGGAACTTCATCGATACTGTACCTCAAAGATGCCCTTGGGCTTCTTCCAAGAGAGTGATATAATCCGTAGAAGGTCAGGAAGGGGTCAGTGAACCTGTTTCCTGTGACCTGTTCCCTGTAATGCATCTAGAATCAGAGACCAGCACGTATTTAAGTAAAGCTGCAGGAATCTTATGTGCTAGCACCTACTTTTAAACACAGTCTACTTTACTTTCACCATCACTGATCCACATCATATTTGCCAGGTGGAGGGGTAAGGAAAGATCTCCTGTCCTGAATACAAAGCCTAGCTGCCTCAAATTGTGCCTCCTTAGGTTCCTGGAATTTAATCTCTCTCTCCATCAATTGCAGTCGAGTAGACCAGTTAAAGTATGATACCCAGCACCTGCAAACGGCTCTTAGAAACTTCCAGCATCGGCGCTATGCGAGGGAGCAGCAGGAGAGACAGCGAGAGGAGCTTCTGTCTCGAACCTTCACCACTAACGTAAGCCAGGCCTGGTGGGGTTGGTGGGCACTTGACAGATCACTGGGCTCAGCTCAGGTAGCTGAGCTTCATCTTCTTTTGGGGGGCGTTGGGGCACGGTGTGAAACAGACTGATGAGAGCAGGTGGGAATGGCAAGGGCCTTTGTGCATTGTCACTGAGAGCAGACTGAGACAGGGATTTCTATCAAGAAACCTGAAGAGGACATAGTTAAATTGAAGGAATGGCAGAGGTGAAAATAACCTGGTTTGACTGTCTAATGCAGAGAGGTGGAAGTTCACATGGTCGAAATGTTTTTGTGATCAGATAGAGACAGATGATTAGAACTTAGATCATTTGTAGAGAAGGCAGCATTTCAAAGCTGCCTCCGGGCAATTGCCATTGTGCTGTATATGTGTGTGGTTCCAGTGTCAAATGCATTAAAATGTTTTTGCCTCTGGTCTGGGCAGCAATTTGGAGGAATTTGTTAACAGATGTTTAGTGTTAGATGACCTGCTTGACTTGAGTCTGTTTGAAAATGGCTTGTTCGGCTTTCATGTTTGATTTCTTGGAACCCATTGTCCTAGCCCCTTAGTATCAGTAGGATCATTACCCAAACATGGATGGCGATAGAATATACTGGCTTTTTTCTGTGTCCTGTGTAATATGTTCCACCAAATGTGATGGTTTGGGAGTTTTTATATTTAGTTTCTTATTGCAGGGTTTATTTTCTAGAGAGATGTCAGTTTTCTAAGCCTGTCATTAGAATTCCAATCATTTTCCACTTTCCAGATGCTTAACTCTTGTCGCTCCAGCCATGCACTGCAGTAAGTTTTTCCAAGTAGGTTAGAATGGGTCTACATAGTTTTTGTTTCTCCAGAGTAAGCAGTCAAGTCACAATGATTAACAATTCAAAAATTTAGTATACTATGAGACATACTACAATACTTATGGGGCTCGGCATGGTGGTACATGCCTGTTATCCCAGCACTCTGGGATGCTGAGGCAGGAGGATCACAAGTTTGAGTCCAGCCTAGGTAACTTAGTGAGACCTTGCCTCAAAGAGGAGCGGGGTGAAGTGCAAAGCGTGGGTTCATTCTCCAATACCAAAAAAAGTGTGGGTTTTTGATAGTTACATTGTTGCATTCAGACATTTTTTAGGCCAGGGATAATGGCTCAGGATTATTTTGTTTCTTGTCAGTCTCAAGTGAGGCTGTATATATAGTAGGGCCTTAATAAACATTGACTTACCAAGTGACACTTCTTCATGGTCATTTTACTATCCGGAGCTATGGTATATTTTTCTGAGAGATACTGGCCTGTTACCTATTAGCTTTTCAGGTGGGAAAGTAAGAAAGATTTGTTTATAAAAGGATTCAATAAATGCCTATCTTTTACTTTTTTCAAATATGGGGGTCTTTTGACCCAGTAAGCCTCAGCTGTATGTAGAACATTAAGGTGCTGAGAGAGTAGAAAGTGTGTGAGAAAATTAATGAACGCTACTCTTCCCTCTAAGACATTTCAGTGTTAACAGGGATGATTGAAATCATTTAACCTCTTAGTGCCAATGGAAATTGGGGATCAAGTAGTTGAAAACAGCATTGCTTGGTAGGTGTTTATTCTCATCAGGAAGCAGGAGGAGAAAACACTGTCATGCTGTGATGACTTGCTCCTGTCCACAGTTCACTTTCAGTGTGAAATGAGAGCCACTGGGACTGGTCTTGGTGTCTCTCTCTAAATTGTGATAAACAGCAGGTGCTGCACTCAGTACTGGGATTCTTGCTCTGCTGGATCTCTTATCAGCTATGTGATCTTGGACAAGTTATTCCATCTTTCTGGCTTTCAGTTTCTTCATCTGTAAAATGGGAATAATTAGAGTAACTGCCTCATAGAGTGAGGATTGAGTTTAGCATTATGAGCCTGTGAAGTGGAAAGTATTTGATGAGTGCAGGTGGGGCATCCTTAATCTGAAAGTCCAGAATCCAAAATGCTCCAGAATCCAAACCATTATTTTGAATTTTCAAATCAAGAATATTCAACTGGTAAAGTCTCTGCTAATGTTCCAAAATCTGAACTCCTCTGAAATCTGAGATACTTCTAGTCCCAAGTATTTCAGATAAGGCATACTCAACCTGTATTCTTTTTTCCCCTCTTTGTTTCTTCACCAACTTTTCTTGCCTGTTAAGAAGTGTATTCCCATTGTGAACATGATCAGGCCTTCAATAGAAAACTCGATTGCCTTTGATCCTTAGTCTCAATCTAATCGGAGAGATAAGCTGTAGATACAATAGTGAAAAAATAAAGCAAACGAATACTGCATTAAGGGGAAGCCAAGTAAAGAAACATTTGGAACCGTTATCTTAGTGACTAATCAGAGAAAGGCTTTAGGAAAAACCCAATGAAATCCTGAAGGAATAGTTTTTCTTAAATGGGGAAATGATACAAAGGCAGAAATTAATGATACTAGTGTAGTGGAACTCATTTGACAGTTCTGAGGAAACTATGTCTGTGTGAACGAAGGCCTCCTCACACCATTGCTTTGCTTTTTCTTCGTGTTCTCTGACTCTTGCATCATTCCATCTGGCTGTTCTGGCTTGGCCTTAGCCAAAAGGCAGAGCAGTCAGATGTGGTGGGACCCCAGGAGCTGCTCAGGAGGCCAAGTTAATAAAGTGCCTGTGTTCCTTCCACAGGACTCTGACACCACCATACCAATGGATGAATCACTGCAGTTTAACTCCTCCCTCCACAACATTCACCACGGCATGGATGACCTCATTGGAGGCGGGCACAGTATCCTGGAGGGACTGAGGGCCCAGAGGCTGACTTTGAAGGTGTGGTCCCTGCTAGGAAACAGGGAGAAAGCCTCTTGTTTTAGCCTCACCCAACAGTTTGGAACCTGCTTTATATTTTGATTATGTGTCCCCAAATTTTGATGAGACAGAGCCCTTGAGTTTGTGATCCTTCCTGTTGGAGATGAATTTTTGTAAGCCCCCAAGTAACCAAATTTCCTTTGCCACTGCTTGAGACAAGCCATCAAGTGGCCTTTCTTGGTATCAAGTCTTTCCCTGTGTGCTGAACCTTCCTGAAATTGACTGAGGAACCAATAGTAGGCTGAGAAGTTCTATAGGATCTGCTTTTGTAATAATGACATAGTTCCAGTCTAGGTGATTTTTTCTTAGGGTCCCAGCTGTGAGATACCTTATAACCAGGACCTTTTTGTACTTGAGCCCTGAATCCCCATGAGTGGGATCTCAGGGCTGTCTTAACACTGCAGTAGATAACCTCCAGAGCACATAATGGTGCTTTTCAGTGACTCTCACTTTCTCTTTAGCTACAGGTATTCCCAGAAGCCCTGACCCATTGCCACTGCTAAAACTCTGACCCCCTGGGAGTGGTTTACAGAAACATTACACAGACTCTGATGTCAGTGGTGATGTTTCAGCCTCGGCCCTTTTCCTGAATCAGCCCTGGTGTCTAATGGGGTGTGGGCTCTGCCTATTATCAGGGTGTGGGCCCCTGGAATGAAGCACTCCTAGCCACTGAGCTGTGAGAAATAGTCACTTAGAAGCACGAGCTTTATCTTAGTTTTTGTTGGATCTGTTGAGCCAGTCAGTTTCACAGGACTCTGGCACATTTCTGAACAGCCCCTGCCATCTTTACCAGGGAGAGGGTCAGGCAAGCTGTGGTGACACTGGCTTCCTGCTGTCAGCTGCAGCATTTTAGATGGCCTGTCAGGTGTTCCTCTTTCAGAACAGTCACCTGCTGTACACAGATACACGTTGCCTGGCCTGCCCTTTCTGTAAAGAACTGCTGTTCTCCTTTTCCATATCTCAGAAAATGGGTCACCTTTTTAGGACAAGACTCCATGTCACACCAAAGAATAGCAGTCAGAGTTAGAGCTATTGCTACAGCAGATGTTGGCTGCCTGCTGAAGTCTGGCATCACGTACCTTCTGCCGGAGATGGAGTGCTTGGAAGCCTGTCTGGGTGGTTGGGGGTTGAGCCTCAGGGTTTCTTGCTCACCTCCTACTACCTACCTTTTGTTTCTTGATTCCTTCCACCTGTTCCTGTCAGGGGTTTTTCTGCCTGAATAATTTGAAAGGAATACAGGAGAGAGCATGACGGAAGTAGGCCAAAGTACCCTGATTTGGACTAATTTGTGGTTAAAAATAGAAATTTAATGGCCACCTTCACATGGCTTTAGAATCCTGATCTTTGAACCACACATGATGAAATAAACTACGTGTTCAGAGCTAGGCAAGGTTGATAGCAAGTCTCATTTTCACTGCATGAAAAACAAAACATCCTTTCGGTCTCCTCTGACAAGTTTGACTTGTGATATCTACACACACGCACACCCCTCACACTTTTTTGTTATGCTGGGTATGGAAGGTCTCGGGAATGCTGGGCAAGTGATCTGCCACTGAGCCATATCCCCAGCCCTTGATAAAGCTTGTTGATCCTTGTCTGGGCAGAATGTTGGTTGTGAATCCTTGTCTATTATGCCTGTTGTTACTCTCGCTTCCCTGGCCTCTTGTTTGTTACTTGTTAATGTGTGTTTATTAAGAAAATGGATGTAGGACTGTAGGCTAGATCCATCTATTCAAGTTCAGTGGATGGGGTCTGCCCCATATTTATTTATACTTATTACTTTATAAGAAAT
Organism: Erethizon dorsatum; assembly: GCA_028451465.1. Taxonomy (NCBI): domain Eukaryota; kingdom Metazoa; phylum Chordata; class Mammalia; order Rodentia; family Erethizontidae; genus Erethizon; species Erethizon dorsatum. Next base: position 20,343,480 of record CM051826.1, read on the forward strand.
TGAATGTGCTTTTAAAAATTAGAATGGATGGTCCAGGGATATAGTTCAGTGGCGCAGCGCCTGCCTAGCAAGCAAGAGGTCCTGAGTTCGATTCCAGGTACCCCCGAAAAGAAAAATTAGGAGTAAGGAAGGAAAGGCTGGATGATTTGTGCTGTTGGTTTGAAAATAAAATACTCTTGGTGGTGGTGAGTGACATGTATATAAGGGCCTTTAGGTCACTGTGTTTGTCACGTTCTGTCTTTCCATTTTCTCCCACTTTAAATCCTCTTGTAAATACAGACTTTGATCCACACGTTCACACACAATAAAATCTCTGAAGGTTCCACTCTACAAAGTGAACAGGTTAATATCAAGGATTATTGGAGCTAGGGAGCCAAGGAAGAGTTTTTTAATGTTTTTTCCTTAATTTAAAAGTCTAGGCCGGTGAGATGGCTCAGCGGTTTAAGCGCCTGCCTTGCAAGCGTGAGGGCCCGAGTTCGACTCCCGGAACCCACATACAAAAAAGGGGCCGGTGATATCGCTCAGCGGCACGGGCGCCTGCTGGCGCGCGAGGTCCTGAGGTCGACCCCCCGGTACCCACAAAAAAAAAAAAAAAAAAAAAAGTCTAAATTTAAGTTGATTTATTGAGGTCTAATTTATATACAATGAAGTGTTTAGATCTTATTTGTACATTTCAGTGAATTTTGACAAAAGCATCTAGCTGTTTAACTCACACTCCTTTCAAATTACAGACATTTGCATTGTTTCTAAAAGATCCTTTTGCCCCTTCCTAGTCATACTTTCCATCTCCCCAGGCAACCATTATTCTAATTTTTCTCACTATAAATCAGTTTTGCCTGTTATTAAACTTTGCATAACTATATTCAAACTAGTATTTTCTCTGTGACTTCTTCCTCTAATGTTTTTAAGGTTTATTCATGTTGTTACGTGTTTGGTTACACGTAGTAATTAGGTCCTTTTTATTGCCAAGCAGTATTCCATTATGTAGATATATCGTAATTTTTTTTTTTTTTTTTTTTTTTTTTTAATGAAATGGGCTTTTTATTTTATTTTTTTTGTGGGTACCGGGGGGGTCGACCTCAGGACCTCGCGCGCCAACAGGCACCCGTGCCGCTGAGCGATGTCACCGGCCCCTTTTTCGTATGTGGGATCCGGGAGTTGAACTTGGGTCCTCGCACTTGCAAGGCAGGCGCTTATGCCGCTGAGCCATCTCACCGGCCCCAATTTTTTTTTTTTTAATGTGGGTACTGGGAGTCGACCTCAGGACCTCGCGCTTGCCAGCAAGCGCTTGTGCCACTGAGCAATATCACCGGCCCATTTTTTCCTTTATGTGGGTACCGGGAGTCGAACTTAGGACCTCGTGCTTGCCAAGCAGGTGCTTATGCCACTGAGCTATCTCACCAGCCCAGATATATTGTAATTTGTATATCTGTCCTATGGTTGATATATGCTTGCATTGTTTCCAGTTTTTAGATATCATGGTTTTTTTTTAAGTTTTATTATAGTTTTAGCTTTTATGATTAATCCTATGATCCATCTTAAATGAATTTTTACATATAATGTGAAGTCAAGGTGCATTTTTACACTATATATCAAATATGTGTATGTTTAATACATATATGATAATTTATTACATAGCAAGCACTGTCTGGAAAGAGATTTTTCTTTCCCCTTTGCATTGTGGTGGTAACCTTGATCAAAAACCAACCGATCATAAGAGAGTAAGTTGGCTTCTGACAGATGTTGCTTTCTATATGACCAAGACCAAGAGACTGTCCATTAGTAAAGCCTTGGTTTATTATGACCTTTACCCATCTTTGGCCAAGCAGGTTGATCTTTGTTTTTCTTTATCTTCTCACCTGCCCCAGGGGACTCAGAAGAAGATCCTTGACATTGCCAACATGCTGGGTTTGTCTAACACAGTGATGCGCCTCACTGAAAAGCGGGCTTTCCAGGACAAGTACTTGATGATCGGCGGGATGCTCCTCACCTGTGTGGTCATGTTCCTTGTGGTGCAGTACCTGACATGAGCCAGCCATGCCCAGTAGCTGGACAACATTCCCACTGAGTGAGAGTTTGTGAGTGTATGTGTGCGCGAGAGAGAAGAAGGCTGTCCAGAGGCTGCCTTTTGAAATGTATGCCCATCTTAACTGTGAACACCACTCAGGAGTAATTGCAATCCAGTTTCAAACCTGTTTTCTGTGACATCTTAAGAGGGAGAGCTAGTGCCAGCAACATACATGGTCCTTAGAAAATGAAAAACATCTCAGTTTTCTCTCTCACTGTCACTGGGGGAAGGAAGGGATGACTTTGGTGGCTTTGTCCACACAAATGGTGTCCATGCCCTGGAAGGTTGCTACAGTGAGCCTTGTGTGTGGGACCATCCACACTGTCATCATCTGGCCTTTGTGGCTTCTAGTAGGTAACCAGGAGTACAAGTGAAAAGGAGAGGAAAGAAGCCTTGTTTCCTTGTGCCCATTATATGTTAATTCATATGCTCTTGCTTCTTGCCACCCTGTCCACCCCACCTTCCCAAAAATGACATGTAGGTGACTAACTGCTGACACTTGTCATCCTTTCCCTGGAATCAGCTACCCAGGGGAGGCAGAGACAGGGAAGCTATTGCTGATAACATGAAAGCTTTTCCACACTACAGTTGCTGGGTGTTTGTCCTTCCTGAAGTGAGGCCAGAGTGGTTCCCTGGGAGTGTTCAGTCTGGAGACAAAAGGCCTGAGTTACCGATTTTTTTTCCAGTTGTTAGTAGAATGGTTGACTCTTGGGTTTAGATGCTAATTGGCACCTACTACGCCCAGGCTTTGGTGGACCTTTGCCCCTTGGAAAGTAGCATTGAGCAGAGGTTAGCGATTTGTCAGTTACAATCTCATCTCTAATTCTAACAGCTCTAATTCTTGCCTCTCTCTCACTTGAAATATATTAGCAGCTGCCAGCCAAGCCCCTATTCTGCCCAGCCAGAGTAGGGCACCTTGTAGATGTTCTTGGTGTGTATGTCCTTATGAGAAGGTTTTCAAGGACCAAGACTTTGTTCATTTCCTGCTCAGCCCTGGGTCAAGGCTATACCAGTACCCCAGTGTATTGCAGAGTTTATTACAAAGTCAGTCAGTCTTGAAGTCCATCAAATGTTATTAATCAATGAAAGTGCTAGCAAGACCTGGTTATTTGTTCATCTGTCAGGGGCCCTGCCTGCCCTACTATCCCTAGAAATAGTAGACTCATGGCAAGACAAAATGACACTCAGTTTCCTAGAATAACTGAAAACCTGGTCAGTATTAACCTTACCTTTGATTTGTGTTGCCCCACTTACTTCCCATGCTGTGTTCCTTTTTGCTTGAATTTTCTTCCTCTTTACTGTATGTGTTCCATTCTACCTCCCTTACCTGTGTCTATACCAATATTGGTCTTTTCAGGCACATCTGTGGCATAGTTCCCCCTTTGGTGGATTTTCTTAATTGTCTCAGGTTTTTAACATGAGTCTCCTGGGTACTAATCTCACACCTCTGGTCAGATAGGATATCTGTTGCTCCTATTCTGGACCAAACAAGAGCCCTAGATTTCCAGGAAGGAAGAATCTGACCCCTTTTAAAAAAGATTGACGACCCTACAGAATGAAAACAGTGGTCTAGAGTGGGGACAGAAGGATTGTAACACCTTCAAAACTAAATCTGACTTTGAAGAAGACACCATTTGAAGTTGTCATTTCATCTAACAGAGGTCTTGGAAAGCTGTGAAACAGACTTGGCTGTCCTGTTCCCTGGAAAATTGAGGATCCTGCCAGACAGCACACTTTGGAGGAAGGTGTGCAAGTCACAGCTGAGACATCGGACTTGAACTGTGGGAGGCAGCATCTCCTCCAACCATCTGCCCTTTGGCTGATAGGACATCTTTTGGTAGCGTATACCAGTGTATGTTTCCACACTTGCCTTTATAGTGATCATTGGCCTTGAACTTCATGCTGCCTCTTCAAAGCCAGTTTGCCCTACTTTGGAATAAAATTTGTGGAGGTGGTGTGGGTCTTTACTGCCTGGGGCTAGGAAACAGAAGCCAGTGCATCTGGAGACCCAGGGACACTGAGACAGTTGTCACATATCTGCCCTCCCTCACCTTTGCATACAGTGCCCTGTGAGAAACAGTGACTATTGAGTGGCGCTCGGAGTAGGCAAGCATCCTAGGCCAGGGGAGGAGCGCCCTCTAGTGGAGATGAGGCGAGTTCTTAGGTGGAGCTGGCTGGAAACCAGCAGGTAGCCTCTGCCACCTGGTGTAAGAGTTGGCGTGCTTGTGGTTTGAAGCAGATGGGCTTCAAGGAGGAACCTGGAATATGTTAATTACGGGGATGTGTATTACAGGTGTGACCACTTTAAGAAAAGCCAAACTTGGGCCGGTGAGATGGCTCAGCGGCGTAAGCGCCTGCCTTGCAAGCGCGAGGGCCCGAGTTTGACTCCCGGATCCCACATACGAAAAAGGGGCCGGTGATATCGCTCAGCGGCAGGGGTGCCTATTGGCACGCGAGGTCCTGAGGTCGACCCCCCGGTACCCACAAAAAAAAAAAAAAAAAAAAGCCAAACTTAAAGAGTAGGGGAGCGTCTTGATTTTATAGAAAGTTTTACTGCTGAGTTTTCTCCTAAAGCCCCTTGATCTTTTTGCATTTAAATAGATTTGATTTGAAAACTTGGATTTACACTCATTGTTTTTGGAACATCAGCTGAATAAAGTTGATATTTATTTTATTTAGAAAGTTACATTTTGTAAAAGCATTATTCATTGTTACGACTGATGACCCCTTTGGTGTGTTTTCAGGCCAGAGACTCTAAAACATTGCTTTGTGATTATGGGTGGAGTCAGCTGTCTCAGAGGCAGCTGGGAAACTTTAAAATACAGATTTTTGGGATCTATCGAAAACCTTCTGAACTAGAACATTTTTTAAGTCTCAAAGATAACTGAGATATGTATTTTGGAACCACTATGTCCTAGACAGAAAGCTTTTGTCTTAATCAAAGATGATAGAATTTAAAAGTATACGCTGAACTAGCTCAGCAGTCTGTGTGAGAGCAAGACCTGTCAAGTTCAAGATACAGTGAGTCCCGGACTTACAGACACTCAAGTTGTGAACTCTCACAGGCGTACTGTGTAAGACTGTGGGATACAAATGAATCTGACTTACAAATATTCTCCCAGAACGGAACTCGTTCATAAGTCAAGGACTTACCATAGTCTTATTGATAGCCTACCTTATTTCAGAAAAGAGCTGGGTAGGGGCCGGTGAGATGGCTCAGTGGCTTAAGTGCCTGCCTTGCAAGCGCGAGGGCCCGAGTTCGACTCCCGGATCCCACATACGAAAAAAAGGGGCCGGTGATATCGCTCAGCGGCACGGGCGCCTGCTGGCGCGCGAGGTCCTGAGGTCGACCCCCCGGTACCCACAAAAAAAAAAAAAAAAAAAAAAAAAGAGCTGGGGAGACGTACTGGAAGTTACGAGGCTTAGAAGTTTAGCTCGGTGGAGTACTTGCCTAGTGTACACAAGGCCCTGGCTCCATCCCCAGCACTGTGGTGGTGATGGGAAGGGGAGTGTGTTGAGCAAAATAATGCCCTAACTAAAACAGTGAAGCATAAACTGAGGACCACAAGTCAAATCAGAGCAGAATATCAATATGGAAAAAAAGAAATACAAGTCATAAAGCCCTATCAACACAGTTTGGGAAACCCCTTGTGGCTTTAAGCTTCAGTAGGCAGAAATGTATTACTGGGTGAGTGGGGTGGGCGTGTCCCCTGTTCTTAAGACCCAGACCCTGGTACTTTCTTACTGGAAATCAGCCAAAGTTACTTTCCTGTGTCTCTAATTAATCACCAGCCCTCTGAATGATAGTATGTCCCGTATTCCCACTGTGTAGACAAGGTACTGAGCTTTAGTGAATACCTGAAGGCCCCACAAGGAGTCCCTGAGAAGCTGGCTCCTCTCCTGGCCACCCCATTGCCGAAGCTCTGCACCAACCTGCCGATGGGATTCTCTTGGAGAAACTGATGGGGTGGGTTTGGGCAGAGGTGGGGGGGGTGCTGAGGGGCATGGCTTGCCTGCGCAGGCTGTAGAGCTAGCTGTAAGACATTTGCTTGCAGACTATTCAGACTTTACACGGCCAATTCTTGGTTCTAAAATAACCAGTTGGAAGAGGAGGAAAGGGTGGGAGGGCATTTGTGGAAGTGGTCCAAGATTGGAAGTTGTACCTAAGCCTTGCCATTAGGGGGCAGCATACCCCTGTCTGTGGCTGGTCTGAGTCCTGGTCTGTCTGGTCCCTTAGGCATGCTGTGTTTAGAGGAAGTGGAAGCAACGGTATTTTTTGTTGGATTCCCTTTAGATTCCAAATTCTTGCTGACTCTGGGCTGCTATTGAAGCTCTCAAGTATGGCCAAAAATGACCTCCAAAACCTCAGCTAGTTCTAATTTCTCAAAGTGTGGTAGTCATCCCTCCTGCCCCTTTTATGTCCTTTTGTTTCATGTGGCACATGAGAAAAGGAAATGAGGGGCTGGTGATATAGCTCAGCGGCATAAGCGCCTGCCTGGCAAGTGCAAGGTCCTGAGTTCAACTCCCAGTACCCACATAAAAAAAAAAAAAAAAATGAGAGGTGAAAGACTAAGGTGAAGCTGGCAGGTGCTTGGCCCCTTGGTAAGTTCCCACCACAGAACCTTTGTGATAATGTGACCCTGCTTCATACTTGTGTCCTCTAGCACCAGGTCCTCAGCTATGCCTTTACACTGGGATTCCTTTGGGATCTTTTAGAAATGCCCATGTGAGTGTGAATTTTACCTTGACCCCTTCTGATTAATTGTCCTGGGCTATAACCAGGCACTGGGAACTGCCCAGGAGATTCCAGTGTTCAAGTGTGGGCTAGACAAGGAATGTCATCTCAAGACTAGGTCATTTCCATGGACTTCCCTCTGGCCACACTGGGGAACCAGCTGGAGAGGGTGGGAGCCTAATTCTCCTATCTACTTTGGGAAGGAGCCAAATCCTTGGCCAGTGAGTACCCCTTGTTGACTGATACCACTCTGGCTACTGAGTAAAGCACCATAGTGTGACAGACTGGCCCATCCCTGTACCTCCAGTGCACCTTCAGCCCTCCCCATGACACTTGGACCAGCACTCCATGCACCTTGACTGCTTGGCCTCAGAACGTGGCACACTCTTGCACAGCTGCACCTTTGCATAGGATGTTTCCTCTGGCTGTGTCATAGTTAACCCCACCCCCATCCCACATCACCTCCAAGAAGCCTGTCTCATCAGTATATCTCTAGCCCTGCTTTTCCTGGGGGAATGGTAGTTGTTCCCTTGCTCTGCAGGGATTTATGTGCATCCCCTGCCCATAGTAGGTGTTCAGGAGCTATTGGATAAATGGCCTGCAACATGGCATATAAGCTCAGGCCATGCAGGTAGCAAAAATGAGTGCAAATGGGCCAGTGAGGCTGCTGTGCCCAGGCTCAAAGGAAGCAGTTCAAAGCCACTGGTAACTCTGGGCCACATGCTCATAGGCCCTCAACAGCAGCAGTCGGCAAAGTAAAGGGAGGAGGCAGGGGACCCCGTTAGGGAAAATGTGTCAACCAGGACTGAGGAGAGGTCAGCAGAGTGACCATCTTGTCTTGGTTTTAAAGCTAAAAGATGTGAATCTTGGCAGCCCCCTTAGTCTAGAGTAAATACGATGGTTGGTCACCTTAGAGAAGCTAAAGGTTAAGGCAGTTATGAATAATGCAGAGCACTCAGACAGGGACTGTGACCTGGGAGGCTAACTCCTGACCTGGCCATTCCATTGGTGTCTCATGGCCCCCTTGAGGTGCCTGTCCATGGACATCCTGGAGAGCTGGCAGAGGTTTGACCGGGCCCAGGAGGGAAGGCTTCCAACCTCAGGAGAGAGTGGTCCGCAGTGCAGTGCAGGTTATCAACCTGTTGTTCAGTCCTGCAGTGCCTGCCTCAGAACCCTGCATGTGCCCAGTACCAAGTCAGCTGTTGGGGCAGACACAGAAGCTGAAAACCACCCTACTCTTCGCATTTGGCAGTGATTATGGAGCTCAGGTCAGCACTAAAAGCCCCAAACCCAGGAGACAGAGCCTGACTTCGAGACCGGGCCCTGCTGGTGGCAGCTATGTAGCATACACCTCTGAACCTTAGCTTTCTTCTTTTAGAACTGGATAACATCTGTCCAATGTCCCTGCCTAGGTGGGCATGAGGCCCACGTACCCTTATGTTTGTGGCAGACTCCAGAGGTCTGAAGCAGTGATTCTTCACCTTGACTGCTTCCTGGGACTGCCTGGATCTTATGAAGTCCTGATTTGGGGTCTCCACCTGTGAAGTTCTGACCTGTTTAATCTGGGGCAGGGCCTGGGCTTCAGAATTTTTTCCACTTTCCAGGGAGTCTCCTGCTTCAAGTGCCTTCCAGGTATGAGGGGCTGTTACTCCTGTTTAGCTGGAGACCAGTCCTGTTCATGTGAAAACACCAGAGGACAAAGTAACACACAGTTTCCAAGGTTGAGGGGGGACATAGACTAAATAAGGGCTTGTCTGAGAGGGAGGTGATGGATGCTGGCTTGGTTGAAGGAGAAGAAGAATGGGAGAAACAGGAAGGATGTCCATTAACTGCTAGGGGTAGTGGTAAAGTTGATGAGAGGGTTGGCAGCCCCATCATCCAAGAGGCTCACAGCTTCTTTGAGCCTGCTCAAAGCCCATGAAAGAAACAGTTGCTACTCAGAGGCCTGAGAAGCCTGAAATGGAGCTAAATCTGGTGTGTGTGGGGGTAACTCATCAGAGATGGACAGGCATGGGCTGTGCAGAAAAGCAATTCTGTGCTCTCTTTCCCCCTTCCAACCCAGGCAACAGGTGCCCACCCTCTGGTTTTGCTCACCTCCTGCCATCTCCCCATGCCAGGGCAAGTGCAGGGACCGAACAAAGAGTAGGGGAATAGAGACCTCTATAGGAAGATGGACGGGGCCGGTGAGATGGCTCAGCAGCTTAAGCGCCTGCCTGGCAAGCGCGAGGGCCCGAGTTCGACTCCCGGATCCCACATACGAAAAAGGGGCCGGTGATATCGCTCAGCGGCACGGGCGCCTGCTGGCGCACAAGGTCCTGAGGTCGACCCCCCGGTACCCACAAAAGAAAAAAAAAAAAAAAAAAAAAAGGAAGATGGAGTAATTACCACTGCTGTCCGGAGGACCTTTGCAGGTTGTGAATATCAAAAGATAAAGCCCTATAGATAAAGCCCTGATGGCTCCTAGGTTCCTGGCCAAATTCCTGTTGCTGTACGCACAGCATGGCTGTAAATTCAGTGTCCATGGTGATTTCTTACAGGAAACTGTTGTGGTTTTTTTTTTTCCCCCTACCTGTGGCAGGGGGCAGCCTTCCTTAGCTCACTCAGTCCAGGGGCCCCAGAAGGCAGCTCCAAGAGCTGAATGAGAAGCTTGGGTAAGAAGACACCTTGGAATAAATTGAAGGTGATCCTTTTGGAGGAAACTGCACTTAAAGACATAGGAAGCCTGAGATACTGATTTAAGGAAAAATAGTTCAAGCACGATATTGCCTCCTTTTAACATAAAAGAATCAATTTAGTAATTATAAGAGATGTCATGGGGCAGAAGTTAGATGCCAGACAAGTTAGATCCCAAAGATTGGCTTACAGAGGGCAGAGATCCCAGCCAGAGGGGCAGAAGTAGGCAAGAAAATCAGAGGGTGGGGCTAGGCCATGGTTCCTGGGAAGGTTAGAGTGGGGAGCCAAGTCGAAGGAGATAAGGGCGAGCTCAGTTCTCAAGGGCTAGGTTGGGAGTAGACTCCACAGGGGAAGGACTGGAGGGAAGCTGGAGTGGGGAGACAAGGCTGGGAGGCCCTGGAGTGAATGTAGCTAGAGGACCCTAGTCATCATGCTGGAACCATGCAGGAGGGCTAGGGAAAGATCTGGTTCAGGCCCCAGATTCTAGGGAACCAGGAACCACTGCTTGGAAGGAGAGTAACCTCTTTGGCTAAGTGTGCAGGAGAAAAGGTTCGCTGGTGCTCTGCCATCTCCCCCAGGACCCCCATTGACCTAGACTCCCCCCACCCAGACATGGTAAAGCCACCAACTGGCTCGAGGTGGGGGGCGGGCAGAAGCTAGCACTGCCAGGTACCCTGGGAGCTCCTCAACTCATTTTCATGATGTTGACATTCTGATGAAACCTTATGGAGAAGCTGTCAATCTGGTGTGGGCTGAGGACAAGCTACTCTCCTGGGAGGACCTGGCCACCAAGGACTTTAGAGATCTTTTGAGATGCAACAAGGCACGAAGGTGTGGGATGGGGTTGGAGATGAGGATGGCAGGCATGGCTTAGAGTCCTGCCACTTCATCACAGCTCAACCCTGGGCTTCATCACCTGAACCTCAGTTTCCTATCTATATAATGGGAATAATAATAACTACCTCATAATGGTGGCTCATGTACCTGTATCTGAGAGTACAGTCAATAGAAACGGTTTTTCTAAGAGGGCAGAAGAGCTTAAGTGACCTAGGTATGGAAACCTTATTACTCATGGGAACTTGAGTGACTCACATTGCCTCTCCCATGTCTTTGTTCTCTGACCTCATCAGAATCAGTAGTGCCCCCTCACAGGGTGGCTGTGGCCAGTGAGTGTGGCAACACACACTCTACTTATTGCACAGCTGAGACAAAAAAGAGTGGTCACCCACTCTTTATTGTTGTCACTGTTAATTAGCATTGCATAAGACCTGAGTCTGATCTCTTCTCATTCAGCTGGTATGGTCAACATCCCCAAAGAAAATACAAAGAAAGCATTGCAAGTTATATGCCAGTTGGGCCGGTGAGATGGCTCAGCAGCTTAAGCGCCTGCCCGGCAAGCGCGAGGGCCCGAGTTTGACTCCCGGAACCCACATACGAAAAAAGGGGCCGGTGATATCGCTCAGTGCCTGCTGGCGCGCGAGGTCCTGAGGTCGACCCCCCGCTACCCACAAAAAAAAAAAAAAAAAAGTTATATGTCAGTTAGACTTTATTTATAATGTTTGGCATCAGAAGGCCTACCTCAAATTCCCACTTTATTATTTATTGATATTGCTTGCTGTCTCAGCCTCTGTCCCCATGTGAAATGGAAATGTTAATAATGGCCTACTTGGCAGAACTTTAGTGAAGACAAAAGCAGCCAAGCTTGTAAATCAGTGAGGATGCTCTGGACTGCAAGTACCAAACATCCCAGCTCTAAGCAGATTCACCAGTAAGAACCTGTGGGTCTTGGAGAGCTTGCAAGGTTGGGTGACTTAGGGCACAGTGAGGTCATCAAGGCCAGGCTTGGCCTGCCTAGGTTCCCTGTGATTCGTGGAACTATGGAGAGAGGATATAGAAAAGATGACGATGATTAAAGGGCCAGACTGGAATTGTCACCCGTTCATCCATTCAGTGAGTGCTAACTGAGCGCCCACTAGGTAACAGCCACAGGTCTGGACCTTGGAGCGCGCACATGATTCAGTAAGGCTGCACCTGCGTTGATGGTGTATTGCTGTATGACACTACAAAATACAGGACTTCACACCACTTGGTTGTAACACTTCACAGTTTCTAAGCATCAGGATTTGGTACAGGGTGTGGCTAGGACAGTGTGTCTCTGCTCTGTGACATCTGTGGCCTCAGCTGGAAGATCCCAAGGCTTTGGAGGAGAATCTGAACATTCATCATGTCCATGCTTGATGTCGGCTGAGTCCTGGACAGGGGCTGTCTAATGGAACACCCACCACCAGCTTCTGAATGGGGACAGGGCTCCCTTGAAACCTGGTGGCTGTGTTCCACTGGTGAGTGTGCCCAAAGAAGAGAGCTAGGTGAGATATGTATCTTTTATATGATCAAGCTTCAGATGTTAAGGAGGATCATTCTGCCATACCCTTGGGCTGAGATAGTCAGGCCCCCATCTATCTCTGTCTTGCTAGGAAGCAGAAAAGCAGGTGGGACGGGACGAACACATAGGTGTGGCCATCTTTGGAAAGTATAACCTGCCATACTCTCCTGAATAATGCACATGTCCAGCTGGGAAGACATAAATAGTTCACAACAATAAAATGCGCAAATGGCATTGGCACAAGAAGCTTAGAGGCATGGCAGGAATGGCATCTACTCATCCTGGGTCACTGGGGGAGGCTTTGATCTGAATCTCAGCTGAGTCAGGGGAGCCTGAAAGGAAAGGCTTCCAGGAGAATGGAGCCACAGCCATGTCCTCAGGGGTTTGCTCTGGGAAGTGCAGGATTCTGTGGTGGAAGCTCAGGTTGAGCGAGGAGAGGTGGCCTGGGCTAGACAAGGTACCTGAGAGTGGACTCTACTCTCTGCCCTCCTCCATTCACTGTCCCTCTGCCCACAGCAGGCACCAATAAGTTGTCATTGAAACTGGAGCAAGTACTGGTGGCGAAGAGAGAAAACCATATTCCAAAGGGATGCAGTAGGGCCTCCTGGAGGTGGCATGGGATGAAGATGGGCCAAAAGGCACTTTCTTATTATTGTGAGAACTTGAGGTCCATTTTTTTTTTTTTTCAGCCCACTGCTACTTCACCAGAGCACAGAGTACCCTTCATTGAGACCAGTCCAGGGCCTTCTCAGGCCACTGAGCAGGGCCTATAGCAAGCAAAATGCCAGGGCAGCCCCTGTACTGCTGGCACTTGCTGCTTAGGACCATCCGGCCCCGAGCTCAGGGTACCTGCGTTCACACAGGGAGGTTCCTGAAGTTCACAGCTGCCTTTTTCTTAGTTGTTGCCTTTTCAATATTTGTCGTCTTTGAGAGTCCACAAGAGTTGGAGGCAACTGCAGAGTCACTTTGCTTTCCTATCCCTGGCCCCCCAGCCAGATTCTTGGGTCCTCTTGCCTCCCTCCTAAACCCCAGCTCTGCTCTCTGCTGCACTTTGTGAGGTGGGGAGGAGGCCACTGTCTGAGGAGGCCACTGGCAGAGGGAGAGTGACAGGGCCAGGAGGGAGAGGATGAGAAGAGGGAAAAGGAAAAGAGGAGAGAGAGCGCAGAGAAAACGGAATCACCTTGTGTGCTCAATGCCAGAGCCAAAAGCCCATGCTGCAAATTGCTTTTTCCTGCATGCTTGTCCTAGGGAAATACAGGCCCAATTAAAATAGCACCTATTGAAAATGAAGAGTAATTACAATGGGCAGCTTATTAGGCCCATCTCCAGGAACGATCAAGCAGCTGTGAACTTCAGGAGCCCCCCTGTGTGCGTGCAGATACCCTGAGCTCAGGGCCGGATGGTCCCAGCAGCACAGGGCTGCCCTGCATCTTGCTTGCTATAGGCCCTGCTCAGTGGCCTGAGAAGGGCCTGGACTGGTCTCTATGAGGGGTGCTCTGTGCTCTGGTGGGATAGCAGTGGGCTAAACTATGGAGCTGATGAGATCAAACTGTCCAGTTCCAAATCCCAGAACAGAGAAAAAGTGGAGTTTGAAGAGTCTAGGACCACCTGGGGGAGAATACTTGCCAAGGGCCACCTAGCCAGTTGGTGATGACAGGTCTGGAATCACAGTGGATATCACATACTCTCAATCCAGTACTCCTGCCACTTTACCCTGCTGCCAGGGACATACTTACCCTGGGATGGCACATCCTAGCCCTTGTCTGTGGTCCTGGATCCAGCCACAGTCACATGCCCTGGCATTATCACATTCCTGCCAGGCATAGCTAATTCAGGGTGACAGAAGCCATGCCCAGGTTTGTTCTGATTTGATAACATTTCTGCAGACCCCTCAGAATTTGACATAAATGGGTACTCACTTTGCCAGATTGTGATGTCCCTGGGTGGATAGAGCCCATGAGCTGCCTGGAACAGGGTCCCAAGGTGCCTGCTGGCCACCCACAGTGAAGCCTGGTGGTGGGTGGCATTCTCCTCATGGTTACCCACTGGGCCAGGTCTCATCCACCCAGAGTCAGTTTCCATGACAACCACAAACTCCTTACCCATCTTATTCATCAGTAAAGGTTCCTGTCCCTGCTGTCTGAGTCCAGGCTCCTCGCCCAGCTGCTGCACCAGCCCACAGTTCCAGATCCCAGGTTTAGCAGTGAATGGTCAAACTGCCAGATAAAGCCTCCCGGGAGGTGCCTGGTAACTGGCTAGCCCTTGAAAATGACCACATAATCACTTCTTAATTGGATTAGGAACTGGCTCCCAGTGGCTCTCTTTTGCCACCTCCCTCCTGTCCTCTGGAGTTCAGCATTAGAGCTCTTTTCCATTCCCCCTGCCCAACCTGCTAGCTCAAGAAAGTGCTAAAAAGGGCTACACCAAAGCCAGTTAGGTAGCCCAAAAGGAAAAAGAAGTCTGTAGTTTTGGAGGACCCAGGCATCTACAGGGAGGAAGAACAGCCCAGCATGAAAACACTCAGGGTGTATCTTACCTCTCTCACAGCAAGTCCTGTTCTGGCCTCTGCATTTGCTTTTTCCTCTGGGCCTCTGCCTTCCTGATCCTCCTCTCTAGATACCACGTCCTTCACAGCCCAGCTCCAAATTCATTCCCACTAGGAAGTCTTTTTTTCTAAACCATTTTTCTGTGCATCATCTCAGAGCAGCTATATTTGGTTCTTGCAACATATCTTGGCATGTGTTGCATCAGGGAGGAAGGAGATTCCTGAAGCTATTTATTGTCTTAAGGTATTTTTGGTATGTTTTCTTTCTATGCTGGAAAATTCTTATAGTGAGCATATGTTGTTTATCTGCCCATCCAAAGCATCTCCTTTGGACCACTGAGTCTTGTCTCTTTCTGTGGAAAAGCCATTGCATGGGATTCAGCTAGGGCTACATCCTCCAACAGGGGTAAGTGCCCTGAAGCAGGCCTGGCCAATTGGTAGGCCATAGTGGTTGGTTCAGGGATGGCCACATGAACATGGAGAGTCAGTCAGAACCTTCCCTGACTAATATCCACTCTCTTGGTCCTCACTAACAAAAATAAGAGGAGATATTGACCTTTCTAGACTGTCTTGCAGCTAGGGGTTGTCATGTCACTCGGTTCTGGTAAAGAAGATGTGAACAGAAGTTGCTGGGAGAGATATCTGGGAAAAGGTTTCAAAAGCTGGTATGGCCACTTTTGCCCTAATACTTAACAGTCACTGCCTCTGAGATCAAGACTCCCTAACCTGGAGGTTTTTATTCCATCCATGTGGAAAGGCTGCCTGAGAATGAAGTCTGCTAAGAACTAGAGCTAGAGAGATCTAAAGAGAGAAAAAGATGACAGTATCAGTTAAGCCCCTACATTGAGCCACGGCTGAAGCATTAGAATGTCCCAGTTTGGGGAACTGATAAGTCCCTTTCCTACTAAAGCAAGCTTATATTGGGGCTCTGTCTCTTTCAGTGAGCAAGCCTTGAATGAAAACCTTCACATGGCTAAAACCATGTCTTTGCCTGTCTCTGTTCGCTTCTCCCTTAAGCTATCCTACACAATAAGATGCTGGATACAGAGATGACACACCATAAATCTAATTCAAATCACGTGGAGCTTCCAGAATTCCTAAGAGTCAAATAAGAGCCTGAAAAGACTTAATATTGTCAAAGTAGACTCACTAAAGAACAAACTCATTAATTCTTAATGTGGGTCTCAGGCCAAGCACACCTCTAAAGCAGTGAACAGCCTGAATCCCTTCTCATTTTCACTAAACCATTCCTTCAGCATTTACCCCTTCCAGGAAGCCTTCTGGTCAGGTTTTAACTTCATCATCCTAACCACATTTGCAATTACTTACTTTTGTTAACAATCCACCCAGCTGTGCTTGGTTCTGTGTATCATTTGAGCACAGCTATGTGTAGCTCATCTCTTCAACCCCAACCACACCCCAATCCACCCCACCCCCACCACATGATTGAACAACTATCTAGAACAGAGACTGTGTTTCTACCATCAGACTAGGAACTCTCTGAGGCTGGGGACTCTGACTCTCCTGTTAAGTTGGGGATCCAGATGCTGCCTCTCCTCACACCAGATTAGGAACTGAAAAATTTCCATGCCCCATGCAGCCTCACTGGCAAGACTACCACCCTGTAGAGATGGAGAGTGGGAAGAAGAGGGTAAGAGCAGTTAGCAGGAGGGGCCATCTTAACCTTCAGGGAAAAAAAAAAAAAAACTGATCCACAGCTCATAGGATTAATCCTGAATCAGAATCCATTTTTCAACAGCTCTTGCAATATTCTAACTCAGGTCCTGCCTCTCCTGGGTAGCAGTGAAGTGGAAATCTCTTCCCCATATATGGTCAGGAGTCTGCATTACAAGCTTTTCTTATTTCTCCTGTTCTTCGAATGTGTTTAACAATGAATCCCTTTATTGGGAACTTGTCATATCTGAATAGACACGCATGGGGGCAGCCATGTGTTTACTGTCTCATGGCTTCTGTTGGGTGCTAGTAGTTCAACTAGCCAACAGGCCAGTGGGAGAGGACGCCATCATCCTGCTCTCTTCAACATGCAGCTCTGTCTTTGGATCCCCTGTTCCACACAAAGATAAAGCCTTTAAACAGTAGCTATACTGTGAGCAGCTGTGCAGGAAGCATGCTAATGTAGGGTCTCAAAGAAGGTGATGGCTTCCCAAAAGAGACAGGGAAAGTCATGCAAGAAGGAAAGATAGCTTGCGTGAAGGCAGCAGGCATGAGGTTACCCAGGCTGCCCACACAGAGTTGAGTGGGGACCACAGAGAGCAGAGAGCAAATGTGAGGAGGGCTTACCAAGAGGGGCATGAAGGCTGGCTTATCTGTGGGAGAGAAGGAACTGATAAAGCCTTTGAATGCAGGCTGAGTCTGTGCTTAGTAGAAAAATCGATGGGGAGATGGGCCAGATCTTGGACAGGAGAGAGACATGATAAAAATAGTTCTAATGATCCAGACATCTGCATGTGGGAGGATGAGCACACTCACCCAGGGGCCGCAGCAGGAAACAGTGTGCATGGCATGCTCATGCAGGTGGGAGGAGTTGGGCTCTGACTGAGCAACTCTTCAACTTTCAGACAAGTGGTGTCTCTCAGGGAAAGGTGATGGGAGTATTGGCTCAGTCCCCCAAGGGGCTCATGGCCCCAGGAGTTTGCTGCTGCTTTGAGGATCTGTTGTTGCCAACTGTCATCACCTCTGGGCTGCCCCACCAATAATCTATGGACAGCGTTGTCCTCAGCTGCTTTCTGTCCATTGGCAGTGACCAGCCAGGTTTCCTAGAGGAGATGGGAAGCAAGCTGCCAAGAGGCTTTGGCCCAGGTAAACCAAGTTGGTGCGCCAGGGAGAGAAATGAAGTGTCTGTACTCTCCACATTTTCCAGGCATCCATATCTCATAGTAAAGAAGGAGAAAGATGCGACACATTTGCACAATAACTCAAGATAAGGTCTCCATAGCAACAGTGACCCAAAAATCCACTCCTGACAGTCGCAACAGCAGGAGCTAGCAAAGATGGGGTGGGAGACGTGTGTGGGGGTTCAGAGAATGACTCTTATTCTTAAACTGAAGGAAGTGCTGATGGCTGGAACCAAGGCATCTTGGAGCTTGCCTAACTCGAGTCATTGGCGGTGGGATCTGAAAGAACCTAAAAGATGAGTACCTCCAAGTCTTGGGTGCAGGACACTCCAGAAGGATATGCTACTCAGGCATATGGGATAGGCTACCAGGGCATGGTCCCTCCCATCACCCACTTGGTATGCAAGAATTCTCTCTGGCTTGCAGAGGTCTGGCGGTAGGCTGAGGATAGACCCCAACTTCTGGGGAAGTCAAATACTGTAGGCTGGTTGAATCAGCCTGAAGACTAAGTATACCCCTTAAAAGGCTAACACATGTCATGGGCCAAAGAATTGAGCCCCAGCCTGCCTTGTGCCCTGTCAAACTTGCTGTGTGAACCCTCAGTTTCCCCCACAATGAAATATACAACCTACCTTCAAGAGCTATTATAAGGCTGAGTGAATAGCTTGAGATAGGAAAGTTTTTAAAGTCCAACACGAACACAAGAGGTATCTGTGTGGGCATGCAGAGCAGCCTGACAAAGTTAGCTGTGCCCAAGACTCTCTTCAACAGGGAGAGATGTTTCCTAGGTGGGCAAAGAGCCAGCATAAGGAATGTGATGGGAATTGATGCTAGATAGGCACCAGGGAGATGGGGGAAGGTGCAGTGGGGGTGGCTTAGCAGCAGAAGTGTCATTTGCTTCCTACCAGCAGACAGATGGATAGACTGGCAGAGTAAGCTCAAAGGAAGCAGCAAAGTGTGTAGCCTCCAATGCTTATTTAATTTTTAAAAAGATGTTTGGCTCAAAAAGGAAGAGCATTCTGCTACCTTCATGAAAAAACCTCAATGCAGCCCTTCCCACCCCCATGCACTTTTCAGTTTTTTCTTTGTCTGGTAGTGCTCAGAGACCACGGGCTACTTTTTAAATTCTGAAGCTCAGGTTCCATCATTGTGTCTGGGGAAAAGAGAGATTTTTTTCTTCATCATAATCTGGGGGACAAAGGGGAAAAAGGCGATTTGACTCCAGAGCAAAGAAAAAGGCTCTTCTGGGTCTCACCTGCACTCAGAAGCTCAGATTTTTTGAAGGAAACCACTCTCAGGAGCTTATGAATATTAGAGGTGTCTTAGCTATGTGACTGTTCCTCACTGGATGAGGCAAAGGGCACTTTCCATACCAACTGCCCTGGGTAGCAGTGCCCTTGTACTGAGCTATGGCAGGCAGGGATTAAACTAGAGCATTTCTGGAGCACTTTTCCTATTCCAGGGGCTTCCTGTGCCATCCAGCTCTCACACCACAATGTATTCCTTCTTTCTTACTTTTTTTCTTTTTAACCATGGAAAGTCCTCTCATCCCTAGAGGAACTCAGTGGCCATTCATCTTACCCCTGGATAGCACTTTCTTATCTCCTCTTCTGGACTGAGCAGGAAGAGACAGAGGCAAGAGGGAGGCCATCTGAGGAATGCTGGCTGGACTCTTGGGTAGGATCTCCCCAGGTGGAGAGTGGCTGCCATGGTTGGGGTCTAGTCCTCAGCTGTAGGATCCAGAAATTCAGTTGGACCAGGTCACTCGAAAGTGGTTAGCCTCTCACGGAGGGCAGTGACAAGCAACCAGAATGCCACTTCCTAAATTATATATATATATATATATATATATATATATATATATATATATATATCTACCCAAAGGCTTATATCCAGAATATATTCAAAGGGCTCTCAACACTCAGCAATAAGAAAAAAGCAACCCAATTAAAAATAAGCAGCCAGGCATGGTAGCACACATGTGTAATCCCAGCACTTGAGAGGCTGAGGCAGGAGGATCGCCATGAGTTTGAGGCCAGCCTGAGCTACATAAGCAAGTTCAAGGCCAGCCTACATTACATAGTGAGACCCTGTCTCAAAAAAAAAAAAAAAATGAGCAAGATATACTTCACCAAAGAAGATAAAAGGACAGCACTGCACATGAAAAGATGCTTAATATTATCATTCATTAGAAAAATACATGTTCAGCCCATGATGAGATACCAGTACACATATATTTGCCTTATATGTAAGGCAAACCAACCAAATACACTGACAATGCCAACTGCTGATGAGGATGCAAAACAACTGGAACTATCACACATTGCTAATGAGAATGCAAAATGGAACAGCCACTGTGGAAAACTGGGAGGTTTCTTATGGTAAATGTATACTTCCTATATGGCCCAGCAATCTCCCTTTTAGCTATTTACCCAAGAGAAATTAAAACTTTTGTTCACATATGCATAAAAATCCTATACATGAATATTTATGTTCGCTTTATTCATAGTCACCAAAAACTGGATGCAACCCAAATACCCTCAACTAGAGATAGATTAAAAATTTAAATTTAAATTTAAAAACTTGTAACATGGTGATGTGCACATATAACCCCAGCGATTGGGAAATTGAGGTAGGAGCTTGAACCCAGGAGCTTGATTCTAGCCTGGGAAACATAACAAGATCTTGTTTACTGAAACAAAACAAAACACTGTGATGCATCCATCTGATGGAAAATTACTACTCCACAATAAAAAGAAATGAACTGAGCCAGCATGATGATGCACCCCTATAAGCCAGGGTACTTGGAAGGCTGAGGCAGGGGAATCAGAAATGCAGGTCAGCCTAACATAAATGATATTATTTAACATTAACAAGATCATCTCTCAAAAAACAGAAGACCTGGGGTATAGCTCAGTGGTAGAGCACCCCTGGGTTCGATTCCCAGTATTGAAAAAAGAAAAAGAATTAACTAATATGTGAAATGACATTGGATGCATTAAACTAAGTGTAAAAAACTACATTAAAAAGGTGAGTTATTGAACGATTCTATTTATTTGATATTCAGGATAAGAAAAATCATAGGGGCAAAGAACAGAACAGTGGTCACGAGGGACCAATGGAAATGGAGAAGGTTTAACTAAAAAGTGGCAGCATAAAGGAGTCTTTTGGGGTGGAACTGTTCTGGATTTTGTGTTGGTGTTTTCACAATGTTAATATTTGTCAAAACTCATAATACTGTACAGTCCCAAATGAATTTTACTGTAACTTTAAAAAATAAAAGGACATACTTATCATGACTTTAGAGTTTAAAAAACAAAGTGGGAATAAAATGCTAGACAAAAATAACTTGGTAGATGGGAGATGTAATCAGAATTTAAAAAATTGAAGTCCTGATTTTATCCAGGATGAAAGTAGAAATATTGGTTAATTTCAGAATTTTTCAACAAGGATACTATTAAAAGTGGAAGGAGGGCCGGTGATACAGCTCAGCGGCATAAGCACCTGCCTGGCAAGCACGAGGTCCTGAGTTTGACTCCCAGTACCTGCATATAAAAAAAAAAAAGTGGAAGGGAGCAGGTAGGGTGGCACACACCTGTAATCCCAACACTTGGGAGGCTGAGGCAGGGGGATCACTGTGAGTTTGAGGCCAGCCTGAACTACATAGCAAGACCCTGTCTCAACAAAACAAAACAAAATAAAACCCCAAAATAAAAAAGTTGAAGGATAACTGGTAAGCAAACAGATAAAAAATGCTTAACTTTCAAAACAGTAGCAGGCATCAGAGGAGGAAGAAAAAAAGCAAATAAAAAGAGTGGTTATAAAACAAACCCTCTAAAGAAAAAAGTGGAAATAAATCCAAATATATCTGTGATCATAATAAGTGAAAACTGATGAACACACCAGTAAAAAAAAAAAAAAAAGATTTTTCTGCTGGGTATGGTGGCACACACCAGTAATCCCTGCACTCTGGGAGGCTGAGGCTGGAGGATCACAAATTTGAGACCAGCCTGAGCAATTTAGGGACTTAGCAAGACCCTGATCAAAGAAGAAGGGTGGTGTTGGGGATGTAGCTCAGTGTGAAGGCCCTGGGTTCAATCTCTGGTACTGCAAAAAAATTTATATTTTTTAAAAATCCAGTTATGTATACTAAAATGAAATAACATGGAAACTTGCAAGGAGAGTGGGTTGAAGAAAATATACACAAAAAATATTAACAAAAATAAATCTGGTATTGAAATACTAATATTTAACAAAAATGTGCAGCCATTATTTAATACCTGCTTCATGTGGAGCTCTTTTCTGGACCTGTGGGGTGATATGGAAGGGACAGAAACATGACTCCTATCTTAAGGGACTATAGTTAGAGTAGTGACCACATGATTCTGAATTACTTTATTTAGCCAAATATTTATTCATGAACTCTGCAAATCCAACAAAATATGATATTTCTAAAAAGTGGATAAAGGAGTGGTACCTACTTGGAATGCCAACATAAAAAATATTTATTAATCAACATAGTAATTGGCTTCCAAAGATTACTCTCCAGTGGACCAAGACTCCCAGTATTCATGCCTTTGTAGTCTCCTCCCCCTTTTAATCTGGACTGGACTGATAACTCATTTTAATAATAGCATGTGGCAGAAGAAAACAATGTACCAATTATGAAGGCCCAAAAACTTCTGGTTTTTGCACGTTGGTGAAGAAATCTGCCATGTAGTAAGCACAATTATCCTATTGTCTAGATCTAGACTGTGTGAACCCCAAAAACTCCACTAAAAAACTGCTAGATTTAATAAGCAAATTCAGTAGTGTAGCTGCATACAAAGTCAACACTGAAAAATCAATAGCCTTCCTGTACACGAAAGAGAAATTACAGTAACAGCACCTTTCACGATAGCATCCAAAAAAATGAAATTACCTAGGAATCGATCTAACAAAGGATGTAAAAGACCTCTACACTGAAAACTACAGTACTCTGAAAAAGAAGATTGAAGAGGATATCAGAAAATGGAAAGATATCCCTTGCTCTTGGGTAGGAAGAACCAATACAGTGAAAATGGCCATAATTCCAAAATTGTTATATAGATTTAATGCAATTCTGACCAAAATTCCATCAACATCTCACAGAATTAGAGAAAACAATCCTAAAATTCATTTGGAACCAGAAGAGACCTAGAATAGCAAAGGCAATTCTGGACAACAAAGGCAAGGCAGGGGGCATCACAATCCCTGACTTGAAATTATACTATAAAGCTACTGTGATAAAAACAGCGTGGTATTGGCAAAAAAACAGACCCGAAGATCAATGGAACAGAGTACAAGATGCAGAAACAACTCCAGACATACTAAGCCACCTTATCTTTGACAAAGGTTCCAAACACATTCACTGGAAGAAAGCCTCTTTGATAAATGGTGATGGAAAAACTGGCCCTGCACATGCTGAAGATTAAAATTAGACCCATATCTTTTACCATGCACTAAACTAAATTTGAAATGGGTCAAAGATCTAATTATTAAAGCAGAAACAGTAAATCTGCTGGAAGATAGAATAAGTAAGACTCTTGAAGACATTGGTGTAGGCAAAGACTATATGAATAAAACCCCAATTGCACAGGAACTATCACGAAGAGTCAACAACTGGGATCTCATCTTACACTGTGTGGAGAAGGTGATACCATGAGACTACAAGGAGAGGAAAGAGGTTAACTGGCAACAGTTGACCCCTAGATGGCTGCAGTTCCAGCTGACATCACATGCAAATAGAACTTCCCACCTGAGCTCAGTCAACCCACAGAATCATGAGGGGTAAAAAAATGGTTATCAATCCTAAAATTCATTTGGCATCAGAAGAGACCTAGAATGGCAAAGGCAATTCTGGGCAACAAAGGCAAGGCAGGGGGCATCACAATCCCCGACTTGAAATTATACTATAAAGCTACTGTGATAAAAACAGTGTGGTACTGGAAAAAAAAAAAAACAGACCTGAAGATCAATGGAACAGATTAGAAGATGCTGAAATAACCCCAGACATACTAAGCCACCTTATCTTTTTTTTTTTTTTTTTTTTTTTTTTTGTGGGTACCGGGGGGTCGACCTCAGGACCTCGCGCGCCAGCAGGCGCCCGTGCCGCTGAGCGATATCACCGGCCCCTTTTTCGTATGTGGGATCTGGGAGTCGAACTCGGGCCCTCGCGCTTGCCGGGCAGGCGCTTAAGCCGCTGAGCCATCTCACCGGCCCAAAAGCCACCTTATCTTTGACAAAGGTGCCAAATACATTCACTGGAAGAAAGACAGCCTCTTTAATAAATGGTGCTGGAAAAACTGGCTCTACACATGCTGAAGATTAAAACTAGACCCATATCTTTCACCGTGCACTAAACTAAATTCAAAATGGATCAGAGATCTAAATACTAAAACAGAAACATTAAATCTGCTGGAAGGTAGGATAGGTAAAACCCTTGAAGACATTGGTGTAGGCAAAGACTTTATGAATAAAACCTCAACCGCACAGGAACTATCACAAAGAATCAACAACTGGGATCTCATCTTATTAAAAAGCTTTTGCACAGCAAGAGAAACCACCAACAGAGTGAAGAGACAACCCACAATGTGGGAAAAAATGTTTGCCAGCTGTTCCTCAGACAAAGGATTACTATTGAGAACATATAAAGAACTCAAAAAAATCAGACCTCCCAAATTTAAAGACCCACTCCAAAAATGGGCATCTGAGATGAATACACATTTCTCAGATGAAGAAATACAAATGGCAAATAAATATACAAAAAAAATGTGCAACATCACTAGTCATTCGAGAGATGCAAATTAAGACAACACTGAGATACCATCTCACCCCAGAAAGAACGGCTATTATTAAGAAATGAACTAATAACAAATGCTGGAGGGGCTGTGGGGAAAAAGGAACCCTTCTCCATTGTTGGTGGGAGTGTTGACTGGTACAGCCACTGTGGAAATCAGTGCGGAGATTCCTCAAAAAACTAGGGTTGGAGGTCCCATTTGACCCAGCTATTCCCCTTCTGGGCATCTTCCCAGAAGAGTTAAAAACATTGTCCCACAGCGATATATGTGCACCCATGTTTATAGGAGCACAATTTGTAATAGCCAGATCTTGGAAACAACCCAAATGCCCATCAACTGAGGAATGGATAAGAAAGATGTGGTATTTTTATACAACGGAGTACTATTCAGCCATAAAGAAGGATAAACTGGAGACTTTTGTAGGTAAATGGATGCAACTCAAGAAAATACTCATAAGTGAAATAAACCAGACGCACATGTGTAAGCATCGTATTGTCTCTCTAGTATGAGAAACTGAAAGAGTAAATAAGATCCAAAATGTACAATAGACATGGTGAATCAAAAAGAAACTTGTCAAAAGGAAAGAGAGACTGGAATAGGGGAATAGGGAAAAGAAAGAAGGGAAAGGAAAAAAATGTATATATATATATAAGATGGTTAAGATAGATACACTACCAATTTTACTTAGTTCATTGAAGAGTAAGGTTTGAGCCAATATTGTTTGGACAATTGAATGCTAATATCTGGTATCATGAATAACTAACTTAAAGATAATAATACATAATGCATTAACCATTGTTACCCTCCTATTACGTTGTTTTGAAAATTTGTTCTTTTTTGATTTGTTTTGTTTTTTCTTCTCTTTAAAATAAAAAAAATGGTTATCATTTTAAGTCAGAAAGTTTTGGGGATAGTTTGTGATGCAGCTATAGATAACCAAAACAATCACTTTCAATGGGTTTTAGACACCATGCTTACTAATTTCCATAAATGATGTTATTTAATTTTTTCAACAATACTTAGAAGTATATGTAACTAACTCCCACTTTACATATGGAGAAACTGAGGCTTGGGAAAATGTCACAGACCTACTAAGGAATAGAAGCAGGGCTTGAGTCAAGGGCTTCTTGATTGTGGACTCCATGCTCCCAACCATTGCATCATGTAGCCAAGTGGGGGGATGGAGGTGTAAAAATCACTAGACATTTCAGAGCAAATCATGTCTTTGTCCCTTTTAGTATGAACTTTATGATTTCCCCTCTTTCTTTTTTAACCTTGTGCTACTGAGGAGGGAAATAGATTCTGGAAAGATGATCAGATAAGTAGGTGGATGACATAGTTGGGGATTTTATTATAGTTTTGACACATTTAATAACAAGAACTAATCATCCTCAGTGCTCAGTTGTCTTT
The DNA here is from genome assembly GCA_028451465.1 of Erethizon dorsatum. Taxonomy (NCBI): domain Eukaryota; kingdom Metazoa; phylum Chordata; class Mammalia; order Rodentia; family Erethizontidae; genus Erethizon; species Erethizon dorsatum. Next base: position 20,368,967 of record CM051826.1, read on the forward strand.
TGAGAACATGTGAATGCTACATCTGTTCACTGCCTCTCTTCTTACAAAAAAAAAATATTCCTGACAAAGGAGTGTGCCTTATTCATCTCCTCCACTCATTATTGGAGAGGCCTGAACGGGTAGGAAAGGCTGAATCTTGATGGGCTCTCCTTTCCCCCAAAGCCAAGGAAAGCTTCCAGGACTCTTCTGAGCCCATCGGGTGTTAAGGATCATCTACTACCCACCTCACGTTCACAGATGAGGAAGCAAATGTCCACAGAAGTGTGGCTTCATTAAAAACTCAGAGCAAATATCGGTCAAGCTAGAACACATCTCCAGATTACTCATGTAGTGCTTTCTGAACTCCAAGGCCCCACAGAATCCCTTCTCTGGCTTCACATGGGTCTCTGACCTCTGACAGTAGGTGTTGTGAGTCCAGCAGGCTCTAACAGTGCTGAGAACTGCCAGGATCTGTTGAGAACAGAACATGGACAGGAGCTCAGCATGGAGGTGTTCAGCACCACGGACAGCTCTGTTGTCCTATTACTGAAGGAGCAGAGGTGGAAGGCTGGTTGTTAGGCAAGGGAAAGAGTATTAAAATAATCTTAGAGATCATCTAGTCTAGCCTCCTCAGCTTGCATGAGAGGTAACCCCGGAAAAGAGAGAAATTACTTGTTCGAGGTCATCCATCCAGTCAGAGAGAGCCAGAGATGGGGGTCAGGAGCCTATTCCTTCATATTTCAAGGCTCTCACATACCTGGTTCCCAAGATTTCTTATTGGAACACTGAGAACTCAAATCATGATATCTAAAATAAAAATCTCCTGATGCAGATAAATAGGAGACCAAAAAACCCAGAAATATAAGAAATTTAAATAGCACCCAGCCCCGGTGGGAAGGTCTATGATTTGGCCTCTAACTCCAAATTCTTGACAAGATCCTACTTCTCTAAGGTTATGTGGCCTTTCAGAAACAATTTAGTTACCATGGTAACCTCATCCCAGTGTTCATCTCCATGGCAATTCATTAGAGTTTTTCACCCTCTGGTGTATTCACATGTACCTGCTTATATGTACATCCCAGAAAAATTAATATAAAATTACATTTTTGGGTGGAGCATCTCATTATTCAAGTCTGTGCCAAGATCATAACAAGCCACATTCTGGGGTGGACAGGATCCATGGCATAGAGAAAGGACCCAGACCATCTTAGGGGCAGCTCTGCCTTTCCACTGCCAGTATAAACCTCTTCTAATCTTTATAGCTCAGTGCATCTTATAATTTCTTTTTGTGTCTTATCCAGTGTTGCCTGTGCTGGTGAGAAGTACTAGGAGAAGAATAAAGGAGGCTGGTCCTACTGACTACAACCTCTGTAGCACCTCAGGGCTGACCCTCCTGCTTCCCTTGCCTACTACATACCAGTTTGGGGCACCCCTGGGGATGGTGGGCTAGGTGGCAAGACTGTCCGGAAAGGAGGTAGCCGCTATTCAAATGTTGGTTTCACCACCTTCTATCACTGGGCCTGTTTCTTGAGTCACAGTGAGAGGGTGATATAGAACCACCAACCTCACCCTGAAGAAGGGACAGAGCTGATTTCCTGTGCCCAGAGAGCCTGAATATCCACAGAACTGTCAGCCTTTCCTGCTTTGGGCTGTGACCAGGCTCTGTCCTGAGGCCAGAAGTTCAGTTTAGCAATTAAAGAAGCAAAAAAATAAATCCTATAATAAGGAGAATGTGTTCAGTAGATAATGTGTTAAAATGGAATTGTTTATGGGCCAAAAAGTAATGAAGAGGTGTGGTACTGAATTATTGGGGAATAGAGAGATATGGGAATTTCCAGGCCTAGCCCGAGAATTTGAGTTTATAGGATAGCATGAGACCTCATTCCTTGCCTTTTATAGGAGAGGTGCTTGTTATCTTTTTCAACCCCTTGCCTACCCATTTGTGCCAGCTCTCTCTCATTCTGCATCCCTCCACTCCCAAACCTGCCCTAGGCACCCTAGCGATGGCATGTGGTGGAACAAAAGACAGACTGTGGAGGCAAACACACAAGGACCACATCCTAGGTCTCTCATTTCCTGGCTTAAACTGACCTCTCTGAGCATCCACGGTCTTCTCTGTGAACCCCAACATATAGAGTTGCTGTGAAAATTAAATAATGAAATGTCTACAAAACATCTGGCTCATAGATGAGATTTAGTAAATATTGGTTCTTCCTCACCTTGCCCCTTCCCCATCTCTCCCATCACTTCTGAATGGTTGCAGATTCTATCCTGGAACACGAAATTGCTTCTCTCAAAAATGATCCCAATGGGGCCGGTGAGATGGCTCAGCGGCATAAGCGCCTGCCTGGCAAGCGTGAGGTCCTGAGTTCGACTCCCGGGACACACATACGAAAAAAGGGCCAATGATATTGCTCAGCGGCACGGGCTCCTGCTGGCACACGAGGTCCTAAGGTCGACCCCTGGTACCCACAAAAAAAAAAAAAAAAAAAAAAAGAAAAGAAAAAAAATGATCCCAAGACAGTAGTGGGAAAGAAGCTGGGACATGAGGACCCCAAGTATAGTTGATCATCAGCTAAACTTTTTCATCAAAGTCCATCTGCAAGGCAGGGTCATGTTCTGGAGCTGTTCCACTCACCTGGACAGGGGCTCAGAAACTTGGAAACAACACAATGACTAACAACAGCAGATCTGTTAAAGAAAGTGTGGCATATGCATAAAAGAAAACTATGTTTTATTCTTAAAATGAACACACAGCTATCTGTTCCTGATAAGAAACATTATCACTATATATTGCTGAGTGAAAAAATAGTATCAATAATATATATTCAAAACAGCACATACAGTATAGTAATGTTTTGGGTAGAAAAACCTCAATTTTAACCCTACTGACTCCTAAACAGAAGAAAAGATATATTCCAAAGGATTCATAGTAATTCTCCCTAGATTGTAGGACATACAGCTACTTTTTGCCTATACTTTTCTTTGTTACTATAAGCATTAATTACTTATATAATAATTTTAAAAGGAAAAACACACTGAAGATGAACCCATGGTTTCAGCTGTCTCCTGTAAGTTGGCATTCAAGGACCTGGCATGGCGTGGCTCTCCCTCATTCTGGTTTAGGGGCATTGTGATTTGGTGTCTCATGCTAGCCTGGCCTAACCATATCCCTGTTGACAATATTAGTCAGCTCTCTCATCACTGAGACACAATACTGACACCCACAACTTGAAGAAAAAGAGGTTTAATTTAGCTCATGTTTTCAGGAGATTCAGTACCTGGTCAGCGGACTCCAAGGCAGAAACATCATGGCACAAGGGCATGGCAGAGCAAAGCTGCTTAGTTTATGGTGGCCAGGAAGCAGAGCAGGGGAAGAGAACCAGAGAGGAACAGGTGAGACGCCATATATAGGCCGGTCTTCCAAGACTCATACAGACACACCCAGGAACACGCTCTACTAATTCACTAGGCATTTCTGAACCCACTGAAGTTGACAGATTAGGTTTAACAGTCACAATCCACCCCTTGTCAACTTCACACCCAGACACATCTCCTTAAACCATACTTAATCTCCAAATAAAAACAATAAGTTCATACTTCTACCTAACATAACTATCCCATGTCCAACCAGAACTGCAATAACCTCTTCCCCCAAAGTCTCAATGGTTCTAGAATTTTTCAAAAGTCCAAGTCCAAGTCTCTTCTGATACTCAAAGCAAACTCTTAGCTGTGAACCTCTGTAAAAATAAAAAACAAGTTACATAATCCCAAGGTACAGTGGTACGGGGTAAACATTCCCATTCCCAACAGGAGGAATAGGAGTATAGAAAAGAGTCAAACCAGGGCCGGTGAGATGGCTCAGCGGTGTAAGCGCCTACCTGGCAAGCGCGAGGTCCCGGGTTCGACTCCTGGAACCCACATATGAAAAAAGGGCCGGTGATATCGCTCAGCGGCACGGGAGCCTGCTGGCGTGCGAGGTCCTGAGGTCGACCCCCAGTACCCATAAAAAAAAAAAAAAGAAAAGAGTCAAACCAAAGCAAGACCAAAACCAGCAGGGCAAACATTAAATCCTGTACCTCTGTTTCCAGCATCTGGGGTATATGGTGGTAAAATGTGAGTTCCAAAGGGTGTGGTGGCCTTACCCCTATGGCATTGCTGGTGCCAGACCTTATGACCTCTCTCTTGGGATATTTCCATTCAAGGTCTGCAGCTTTCTTTGGCTGATGTTCTATATAACTGATGTCTTAATTACTTTTCTCATTGCTGAGACAAAATACTAGATGCCTAAAGTTTAAGGGGGAAAGGTTTATTGTAGCTCTCAGTTTGTGGACACTTCAGTTCATAGTCAGCTGGGTTCAAGGCAGGGTGGCATGGCAGAGGGGCATCACAGAGGAGAAACTGTTAATGGTGGGCAGGCAGGAGACAGCAAAGCAGCAAGCAGCAGAAGCAGCAGCAGCACGCAGTGTGGCAGAAATCTCTCCCTTTTATCCCTTCCAGGCTACCCACATTTTGGGTGGTGCCACCCACACCCACAGTGAACCTTCATATTATTCACACCCAAAACTATGCTTAACCAATCTGGACTAATTTAGTAATCATGCGCTCTTAACCCCAGCATTGCACAATTTAAACCTAGCACCACACACCCTAGAACCAGTCACCTCTGAAAATCCACACCTGTGATCGCATGAGGCTTTGTGGGGACATCTAGATATAAGCCATAACACCTGGAATCTATGCCTTCCTGGGGTCTCCACTGCATCTTTAGCTTCATTCCCACAGCTTCATCCATTACCTTTTCAGGGGCTCCTTGCCTGGCCTCCCAGGACTTCCTCTGAAATCTTGATGGAAGCCTCCCTGACTCCACAACTCTTGCATTCTGCATTCCAGCAAAACCAGCATGATGCAGATGACACCAAAGTCTCCTGTCAGCAGAACCAATAGCCAGGCCCCCTTGGACCATGGCGGCAACAGCCTTTGAGTGCCAGGGTGGCTGAGCATGGTGAAATGAATCCCAAAGAAACTGATTCCCTAGGAGACCCTTCTTGAGTAGGTGTCCTAGGGATTCTCCTCTCAAATGAAAGGTTGACACTTTTATACATTTAAGCCTGCCATGGGTGGGGTCTTGCTGATTCCTGAGATGGCCTAAAGGCATCTTTCTTTTTGTTCCTGTATATAATATTTGAGTTTGTTTTGTTTTTGTTTTTGTTTTTGAGACAGGGTCTCACTATGTAGTTCAATCTGGCCTCAAACTCATATGTAGCCCAGGATGGCCTTGAACTCGTGGTGATCCTCCTGCCTCAGCTTCCCAAGTGCTGGTATTTCAGGTGTATAACACTACAACTGGCAACATGGTTTCTTTTTAATGGTGCTAATCTCTTTAGCAACCACACTTCCTTTTGTGTGTGTGTGTGTGTCTTTTTGAGACAGGGTTTCACTATGCAGTTCAGGATGGACTTGAACTCACTTTGTTGCCCAGACTGGCCTCAAACTCAAAGCAATCCTCCTGCCTCAGCCTCCCAAGTGGTGGGATTACAGGTGTGCGCCACCACGCCCAGCCTCACACTTCCTTTTGACCTCAACTTTATACATGGTTTGTTCTGGGCCAAATTTTAAGTTTTCCAAATTTTTCTGTTCTGCCTTTTGTCCCTCATTTTAATTACAAATGTGGCTTAAAGCAGTCATCAGTACACATGCCAGAGCCTGAATGATGGGATGTCTTGAATTTTCCTCTCCCAGATTAGTACACTGCCTTTAATCTCTGTCTCCCGCAAAGTCTCAAGGCATGGGCAAAATCTAGACAAATTTTCTGCCAGAGTGTAACACACATGCCCTCTAATCCAACTGCCAATAGGGTTCTTATTCCCAACTGAAACCTCCTGAGCCTAGCCATTACTGTCTACATTCCTATCAGCATCGTGGTCTTTTGAACTCTAATCAGAATCACCCATAAAGCTCTGTTTACAGCGTTCTAGGACTTCTCTACCCCAGTTTTCCAAACCTTTCCAAACTCCACCTGTAAACCAGTTCCAAAAGTTTCTAAACCACATGATCAAATACAGCCACAGCAATGATCCCATATCTCTGGTAACAATTTTCTGTATTAGTCATTGCTAAGAGACAATACCTGACACCCACAACTTAAAGGAGGAGAGGTTTAATTTGACTCGTGATTTCAAGAATTCAAACCATGGTTGGCAGGCTCCAAGGCAGAAACCTCCTGGTGGAAGGGCATAATGGAGTAAAGCTGCTTAGCTCATGGTAGTCAGGAAGCACAGCAGTGGAACAGCTCTTGAGAGGAATGGGTGAGGGGTCACATGCAGTGCCCAAGGCCACACCTCTGTGACCCACTCAGACACAACCAAGAGCATGGTCTACTAATTTTTAGGCACTTCTTAATCCAATGAAACTGACATATCAGGATCGTCAACTGACCTTGAGTTTCATATGGATCTGAGGAGAGATATATGTATACTTGAAAACACATTTTTCACTTAATTCACTGTATGATCAAGAGCTTTTCACATACATTCTCCTTTAAATTTTCCAAGCACCCACAGAAGTCAATGTGTCCTATTTTACAGATGAGGAAACTGAGGCTTTGAGAGGTTAAGTGACTTCTCTGACAGCTAAAAAGTGTGAGAGGTCCTGAACCCAGGCCTGAATCAAACAGTCATCTCTTCCACTCCAAGCCTTGCTGCTCTGCACACTTCTACCAGCCCCCCATTCTCTTGTCTGGCCTTTGATGAATGCTCATTTTTGTTGTATGAGCTAGGCCACCCCTCTTGGGCTCCCCCTATGTATCCCCCAGCATGATGCTTCAGGGAGTAGAGAGAGGCGGGGTGGGCCCAGGGCTTGGCTTTGAGGAAGAGTTGCTCTTACAGTAAGGCCTGGGACATGGGGAGTGGGCAGGGGACACAGATCCCATAAAGAAGAGGAGGGACCACCCAAGACAGGTAACTACTTTTTCTTCTAAGCCCAACCATTACCACCCTCAACGTTGCTACTTAACCTCTTTATTTTCCTGCCAAGACATGAGAATGTCTGTGGTTGGCAGAGTCTGTACATTGACAGACCCTGGGGCAGGAGGGAAACCACTGCATCCTGCTCATCTCGCTGGGTCCCTGTCTTGCTTTGTCTCTCATCTTCTCCCTCTCTCATCTTCTCCCTCTATCTCATCTTCTCTGTGCTGTCCCTTCATATTTCTGCCCTTTCCACTTTCTTTCTCTTCCTCCTTCCTCCCCCTCTCTTTCCTTTTTCTTGCTTTCTAGTCCATCTAGAATGGGAAAATGTCCCTGCCCAAAGCTCTGGCTCTTGGCCAACACAGAAGGAGAACCTGGGGCAAGGCCCCCAGTAAGAGGACTGGAGTTGCACAAAGGGTAGCTGGGACACTTGCTGAACTGCAGCTGTGGAGCGAAGACAGAGTCCATGGCTGTCAGCCTCCCACAGCCTGGCCCCACTCAGCAGGGATCCGGAAGTCTGTTCAGTGGTCATTGGTGACAGATGTTGGCTTCTGCCCATCTGGCTGCATCACTGTCAATGTCCAGGACCCATATCCCAGGCTTTCTGCAAGGCCTTCCCCTGTAAAGCAAGGAAGATCCTGGTGTACAGCCAGCCCAAAGGTGTCCACAGAACTCCATCCCCACTGGTGCTGGTGGCCCAAAAAGAAATAGTTGAGGAACAGAAGATGGCCACACTAGATCTCCATGTGCATGATTATTTCTGTGTCCCATTACTAATGTCTGAAGACAGAACATGAGCTACTCTCATCTCAGCAACCTGCTCAGCACCCAGCACCACAAGCATCCAATGGGATGGGCCTAGTAAATACTGGCACTGGCTTGTACGTTGATAAGACCAGGGTTTGCGTGTCATCTCTGATACCTGTTAACTGAGGGTATGACCTTGAGCCCCAGATGCCAATCTTAGGAAAGCTGTTTTGATGACTCTGTGGCTAAAAACTGTTCAAAGCTAATGTTCTCCAAGGATCAGAATCCCCCTGCGCATGAACTGGAATGTACCTATCAGAAACTCAGATTTAGATAACAGAGCTATTACCACAAGGGGAAGCTCCCAGACACCTGTCACTCCTGCTTTGAGCTGGCATTCAGATTATATCACATGCTTGGTGTGATCTTGCTTGACAAGAGAGGATTAGAGGCTGCACTCAAAGGACACTACTCAGAAATCCCACCAAGCCCTTGGTGTTAAATGTGCGTGTGCTCTGCATGCATTCACACGAGTGCATGTAACCCTTTTCTCTTAGATTGGAATACTCGATGCATGACACTTTTGTCTGTACCCACCACTGTTCACGCTTTATTCTTTCCCACTGAAACCATCTCTAACAATCCAGTCTGCTCTGGATCTGCTGCTTGGTTGGGGTCCAGGGAGGATTACTCCCAGCAGCCACCACTGTGTACTCTTCTGTGTGAACTTGGCTTCTACAAGCAAGTGGGAAAGTGCGTGGAGGTCATGATGTAAGCCCTCCCCACTGTTCCCTGTTCCAGAGAACATCTTGCTAGTGAGGTTACATCTGACCCCAGAAGTACATCTCTGACTCAGAGAATGGGATATGGAAGGCTTGGCTGAAATCTGAGATGCATGGAACCAGCTACCTCTTTCTTGGGGTACTGCCCAGGCTTCAGGGCTACTGGGACTCTTGGCTCACCCCTGGCCCAGAACCTGGCCCACAGTAGATTCACAGTTGACAACTGTGGAGTGACTGAACTTGGATAAGTTCATTAAACTGAACCTTAGTTTCCCCCTCCTAAAAGCAGGAAACTAGGAGAATGTCTGCTCTTCTTACTCACCAAGGCCCTAGCTTTATGACCTCAGGTAAACTCTTTGTGCCTCATCTGTAAAATGGGAGTAGTAATGAAACCTTTCTCACAAAGGTGGGAACTCAGTGCTTGGCTCATTAAGTACCTAACATATTATTTCCATCCTGCTTATGAAAGTGCTTTAAAACTACAAAATGAGCCTGGCGTGGTGGTGCATGCCTATAATCCCAGCACTCTTGGAGGCTGAGGCAGGAGGATCACAAGTTCAAGCCCAGTCCTTGTCTCAAAATAAAAAATAAAAAAGGATGAGGATTAGCTCAATGCAAAAGCCCTGGGTTCAATCCTTTGTATCACAAAAACAAAACAAACAAAAAAAGTACAAAATCCTTTAAAAACATGAATTACTAGTTTTCTATCTGGGGACCATATTTCAGATTCCATTTTACTGGAAAAGAGCTCAAATAATACACAAAACTAACAATAATCATAATAATTATGTCCACTGAGCGTCTGTTAAATGTCAGGCCCTGTGCTGACTACTTAACACACATGTCAAGGAGCTATGGGTACTACCACTCCCATTTTGTAGATAAGGAAACTGAGGCATGGGCAGGTTCAGCTTCTCCTAAGTTATGGAGCTAGGAACCATAGCATCCAGGATTTCATAGCCCAGGATCCCAGGCTTCCTTTCTGAATCCAGCACCCTCTGGGATTTGGCCCCTGCATCCTGGGCAGGCCTCATAGGAAGAGTTCTTACTACACAGGAACTGCAGGTCGGAGGAGGATCCATAACTAGGCCCCTTCCCCATTCTCCACTCAGTGCCCAGGGATCAGGATTCTGACTGGTGTGGCCCTCCTCAGGAGCACTGTGCCTCACTGGCTCCAATCTCACAAAACTCAGTGTTCCCATTCCTGCCTGGGGTTTACGTAAAGTGGCTCAGTAAACATACTCCAGGGCTTCCAGGAGAACTAAGAAGGGCTACAAGTGTGATCACTCGCCTCTCCTCCTCTGGGGCCCCATTCATGCCAGCTGTTTTCCTCCTTGAAGCCTAAGCTTGGCCCTTTGTGTGCCTGCATGCATGAGCGCACATCCATGCCCACGTGCCCCGAACTGCATACCTGTTGTACTTCATGGAATGAGGGCTAAGACACACGTGGTAGCACACAGATGTGTCTTCACTGTCCTTTTTATTTAACAGTCAGAAAACCTGACCTTCCACTAAGGCTTTCCTTCGTTAGCAAATCAGGAAATTGAACTCCTGAACCACCTTCCTCTTTCCCCAGCACATTTAGTAGCAGACCATTTTATCAGAGGAAAGTTTTGATAGTGTTCACTCTAGTTAGGCCAGGCAGAAAAGTGAAGGCTGTGTTCCTCCTGAAGCTTTCCAGTCCTTTGGAACTTCGTGTGACCCTATGCAGCTCCCTGAGCAATGTTCTGAAGGCCACTGGGTTGCCCAGCCTCCAGATACCTGTGCTACCCGAAGCCAGATGTCCAGGTTGCCTACGTCATCAAACTGTTCCTCCAGACCAGGCTGGCTACCTGTAAGTCACACCAAACCATCAGTGGAACACTGTCCGTGCTGGAAGATGTGTCTCATAGATACTTGACAAAGAATCTCTGCCTCTGGCCTCACTGTCCTGTCCTGACCCTCTGAATGAATCCCCCGGGGCAGCAGGATGAGGAGGAAGAGGACATATCCAGTACTGATTCTGCGTGGACAGGACTGCTCAGGAACCAGGAAGATGCCAGATCCTTCAGTCAGTGACCATGTATGATTTGCTGAGATACTTCCCCTACCATCTTCTCCATATGCTTCTGGTACCAAACATATGAAAAAGTTCCCTCCACTTCTTGTTTCAAAGCCAGTGAAGGTTCAACCATCTTCTCACCTTGGAAGAGGAGAGAAGAGGTGAAATCCACTAGAGCCTTCTTCCCAAAATCTTCCAAGTACCAGGGTGCCTGAGTGGGGCTGGCACCAGGACTAAGGGGTATGCAAGGTCACAAGCCCGGCCTTCTCTCTCTGTGGTCCCATTTCAGCTCTCACCCAGGCCAACAACTTGCAGACAAGCAGACCCACGCCCTCCCCCTTGCCCAGGTTCTTGTTACTTAACCTGCCCTAAGGGAAGCTGGCACCCACAGGAGGCAGAGGTTTCTGGGTACCTGGAGCATTTCATACTGGGAGGTTCCAAGTCCCTGCAAGACAAGGGCAACTGAAGGCCATTTTCTCGATCTGAAACATCCCCCACCCCACGCAACAAGGAAGCATCTTTGTAGTCTACCTATGCACCTTCTACACAGGGGCTGCTGGGGGTGGGGATGGGGTTGTGACTGGGGGAGCTGGGGGAAAGAAAAAGTCTTTAGATGGTGTTTTTGGTCTTATCATGAACTTATTAACATTTTAACTCGATCTAGCTCTCTCCTCCCCCGCTGGCTCAACTGAATTTTATTTGTTCACTATCCTGATGTATTAATTTCGCTGTCTTTCCCTTTTTGTACTTCATTTACTGATCCCCCCCCCCCCGCCATTTTACAGAAAATACTCAGCTTTCCAGTGATTTGACTAATCTCACAAACTGTCTGGCAGCCTTGAAGGACCTGTCTCCTCTTCGGTCGGTGTAGAAAACCGTTCCCTTTCCCTTTCCTGGCCCCGGCTGGCCTCGGTGTGGAACCCCAGACCTGCCCCCACCGCTTCCCGGGCAGCACACACGGCCGAAATTTTTCTGGACAGGCTCAAAGTACCTGCCCACCAGGGGATATGACCCCTCCCCCATCCCGCCAACACACACACACACACCAGGCGCAGGTGGGAGGCCACCGGAAGCCCGACGGCTGCCGCTTTATTACAAAATTTCTCTTCAGATGCAAAATCAGGCCAACAAGCTCAGAGACTCTGATTCTTCACAGCTCCTCCCGCCCACTCTGCTCCTCACCGAGCTCACACCGCCCTCCAACACACAAAACCCCCACGCGAGTGCCCTCAGCCCAACACGGCATCCCGCCCACGCCCACCCTGCCCCGTTTTTTGTTTTTGTTTTTTAATAAAAACAACTGTTAAGAACTCTCATCCTCCCGCCCCACGCTGAAATGCACACCGGACCGTGCCCAGCGTGTGAGTCCCTTCCCGCGCCTCCACCGCCACTGTCCCGCAGTGTCTCCACGCCCTGGCACCCGGGGCGCGTCGCTCACTCGCGCTGCTCGCCCGGAGGTGGCGCCCGAGCTGAGAGGGGACGAGGTTCCAGGCGTCCCTTCTCCTTTCTCCGGCTGGCGAAGGCTGCGCGCCGGCGCTCAGTACAGCCCCAGGATGGCGGCGCCCACGTCCTTGGAGGGCCGGCGCTCCTCCACCAGAAAGTTGATCATGCTCTCGGACTTGATGAGCAGGTTGCAGCCCAAGAAGAAAACGCCGAAGACCACGGTGAGCGACAGCACGCAGAGCACGGCGATCTGCGCCACGCGCGACACCCACAGGCTGCGCTCGTCTGGCGCCAGCCCTGCGGGGACCCCGTCGCTGGCGGACAGCGGCGCGCCCCCGGGGCAGCAGTCTAGCCACGTGCCCAGCCCGTGGCTGCGGTTCCCCAGGGCCGGCCCGGTGCTCCCGCCCACGCCGCCCACCTCGTCCAGGCCGCTGTGGTTCAGGAAGGTCGTGTTCATCGCGGGGCGGCGCGGCGCGGCGCCCGGGTCTCGATGCGCGTTCCGGGGCGCAACGAGAGGCTCACGGCGTTCGTACTCTCGAGGGCGCCAGGGGCCCTCTGATCACTCGAGAGCCAGAAGGGCAGGAAGGCCGGTGGGTGCCCACGCGCTGGCACCTTCTCGGGCCGCCTACCCTCGGGCACTCGGCGGGAAGCTGCGGCCAGGAGCCGCGAGCAACAGGAGGCGTGGGGGACGGAGACGGAGAGCTCTGCGCGCCGCCGTCGCCCACTGAGCTCCGGGCCGCCCGGCGCCCCTCCCCTAGCAACGGCCCCGCCCGCCCCGCGGCGTCTGGGGGCGGGAATCTCCCGGAGAGCCAGCTCTTCCTAGAGTCGCACCACTATGAGGGGTCCCGAAGCAGTTGTAGCCGCTGCCAGTGGACCTCAACCCTCTCCGGGTGGTCCGCAGTGAGCTAGAAGCCTCCTCCAACGTACCCATTGCAGAACTTAGTGCTCTTAAATCAAGTACTTATGGAAAGCTGCCCTAAATCTGTCCTGTGTTCTTAAAACCCAGGTAATCAGAGTAGCAGTGATCCCCACCGTGGCCCATTCTTTATTAAAACCCAGGTAAGCAGAGGAGTAGCCAGTGGTGACCACCATGGCCCACTCTGCTACCCTGGGTCCCGGGCGATTTTACACCTCCTTTTCTGGGCACCTCCCAGCTTTGCGGAGGGGAGGGGGTGCTAAAACCTGCCACAGTAAGGAATGCGCTCTTGCCACCTGCCTCCTTCCCTATATCCCCCCCACCCTGCCTCATTTAATTTTTTAGTTAAAAAATAAGTTATTGGGGTTTTCTTATTTTTTCTTACAAAAACAGTCATTGTGGACTACTTAGAAAATGTGTATTAGCAAAAATATTGAAAACCTCATAATCCTACCATGTAGCAAGGCTTGGCACAAACCCTCTGGGCCTATTCTGTTTGTTCGGATCTATATGCAACATATCGGAAATAGGGATGTGGCTTTCATGCATATTGTTTTGTACTGCACAGGTATCCAGCCTGGACAATTATCCTTTGCTTGTGACCAGTGGATTTCCTTAGGGAAATGCTCAGGTATGCCTTTTGCCCATCCTTCTTCCAAAACCAACCCCTGACTCTAATATACTCTACACTGAACTTTTTTTTGTGTGTGGGTACTGGGGGTCGACCTCAGGACCTCGCAGGCCAGCAGGCACCCTTGCCGCTGAGCGATATCACCGGCCCTTTTTTCATATGTGGGTATCCGAAGTCGAACTCAGTACCTTGCGCTTGCCAGGCAGGCGCTTATGCCGCTGAGCTATCTCACCAGCCCTCTACACTGAACTTGAACTCTTGACTGCACCCAGCTGAAATCCTACTGCCAACTGCAAAGAAAGGGTTGGGGGTTGAATGGGGTATGGTACAGGGGTCATCCTGCTCCAGGAGGTTGTGTGGAGGCTGATGTGATGGCTGGGTTTTGCTTTATTAAGCATCTACTTTATGCTTGATGCACTGAACACATTACATCATTGGAGGCTCACTCCAACCTCTGAGTTTCAGTTGGACTGTCCCAGTGACAGGAGGAAACTGAGGCTCAGAGTGTTGCAAGACCACACAGCTGGTTAGACACAGCCCACACAGCTTAGTTTAGAAAAAATTTAAAAGAAAAATAACACATGTGCCATAGGCTTGCCACCACTGTGCTATATAGCAAGACAGTCAACCGCGGTCACTTGTGTTTCACAGAGATTCAAAAACAGGCAGCAGCGCAGGATACCTTACAGTGGAAAAAGGGCAGACTTCAGGTGTGCCCTGACTGGGGGCTGTTGGCATGGGAAATCTAAGGTGGGCTTACTAAAAGAGGGGTGCTGTGGGATTGCTTAGGGAAGCATATTTGCTTTTTCCAGTTTGTCACAGGCCTACTTTAGAAATAGGGACAAGGGGCCGGTGAGATAGCTCAGCAGCATAAGCGCCTGCCTGGCAAGCGCGAGGTCCTGAGTTCGACTCCCGGTACCCACATATGAAAAAAGGGCCGGTGATATTGCTCAGCGGCACGGGCACCTGCTGGCACGCGAGGTCCTGAGTTCGACCCCCGGTACGCACAAAAAAAACAGAAATAGGGACAAGATTGGGGAAGCTATCAGTTACTGATAAAGTTCTGGCAATTTCTATCTTTGTATGGATTATGATAAAAACCTATGTATCACTTATCATTTCATTCAGTATTCTCTAATTAGACTGAAGGGCAATGACTGGTGCGATGACTAAGGGGTTATTGGTTTTAATTGTTCTTTAGATGTAATAAAACTCGTAAAAGACAAAAAAAAAAAAAAAAAAAAAAAAAGTCCTGGCAATTTGGGGCTGATTGCTACAAACGTAGCTGCTTGGCTTCCTGGGCTGTTGTCCCCAGCCTCTGGTCAGAACTCTGTTTTCACACGTGGCCATTGGCCCTTTGTGGACTTGGTCTTTTGGGATCTTCCACATTGGGAGTGGGGTCCTGCCTGGTTTAAACCCAGCCAGTGCTCCCTGCCCAGTGCTGTCTCTTTCTGCTTCTCTTTTCTGTCCTTTCGGGAGCCACTGGTCCTATCAAGTCTGGTTGCAATTTGATATGTATTAACCCTTGATTCGTATAATAATACTGAAGTTATGGATTGCTGTACCACAAACCCCCCACACTGAGCAGACATTTATTCCCTTATTATAGACAGTGGAAATATTATAGGCAGTCAGACAAGGCTTGGCCCTCGAGGGAGTCGGTGCAGAAGATGGGAACACAACTATGGCTGGAGGCACATCTGTCAAAAGTCAGGCCGCGAGATAAAGACAGAATGACCAGGCCTACATGCCTCTCCAAGGGAGAAACAATAAATTGAAGATTATACTATAATTGGTATCACCTGTTTCAATAAAGTCTAGACAGACCCACCCAGGTGGGTGACCAAGACCTCCTGATCCATCCCTTCCCTGAAAGATCCTTGTTCTTTCCATGTACGCTTGCTACGTGATCTGCTTCCCCATTGGATCAATATTACCTAAGCGGCTATACTGTAACCTTATTGGTTGATCATAGTTTTGACCCACCTTGTACCCACCTCCTGATTTTGCTCTATAAAACTTCCTCTGTGAAGAGAGGTCCACAGCAACCCACTTTCGGATCCCCTCCTGTCTCAGGAGCTATCGCTCTCAATAAATTTTTCCTACTCTTAACCTCTGTTGTTCTTAGAATTCATTCTTCGATTTTGGGGAACATGAACTCAGCATCTCTGACATCTAGCAGATTGGGTGTTACATTTATTCCCCCTATATCGCTCTTATGCAGTTTCTGAGGGCCAGGAATCTGGAAGCAGTTGAGCTGGGTGGCTCTGTCTCAGGGTCCCTCACAAGGCTGTGGAGGAGGTGTTGGCCAGGGCCACAGTCATCTGAATATTTGCCTGGGGGTAGAGGATCTGCCTCCAAGACCACTGCCTGGCGTGGCTGCTGGCAGAAGGCCTCAGTACCTGACGGTTATTGGTGGGGGCTGCTTGACTGTCCTTATGATACAGCAGCTAACTTACTTCCAAAATGCCTCCGAGTCACTCTTGGAGAATGTTCTAGAAAATGAGCAACTTGTAGGAGGGAGAGGAGAAAAGAGTGAGGCTGCAGAATGTGTTAGCTCTCATTGTTATTTAATCCTTACAGCAAATACCTGTTGGAAAAAATCCTTGGCCCCATTTGACAGATGAGAAAATGGAGACTCAGGAGAAAAGTCTTGCCGGAGGTAACACAGCTGATACCAGGCACGGCCAGGTGCAAACCCTTAGCTACTTGCAACCAAGCCCAAACTCTTTCCAGCACTTAGTTTGTGGGACTGGACATGTGTGTATGGGACTGCATTGTAGGGAAAGGCCAGAGGTGCCTCTAGGTCCAGCTATCACTGACAGGGAACTATTTTTGTCCTCTGCCTCAGAAATAGTGTGTAACTTCAGCTCTGGAAGGCCCATCTGGGCAGTCTCCAAGCTACTACCTGGAGGCTATATGCCCTACTGTCCCTACAGCTGTTTCTGAATGAGCCTTTAGCCCTTTGGCATTCCCAGGTCATCTGGACCAGTGACAGCCTCCTTCCCCAGAGCAAGGAGCTAATAAAACCTCCCTAATTAGTACCACTGGCTCACTGGACTTATGTCCACATCTGCAAGTATTTTAAATCATTCACAAGGTTAATAAAGTGCTCTTTGCATGAGCCATTTTAATGAAGAGGTAAGAATGATTTTATTAACACACTCAATTGTAACTCCCCTCCCTCCCTTAGAAAAATGTAAAAATACAGCCAGGTATGGCAGCTTGCACTTGTAATTACAGCACTCAAGAGGCTGAGGCAGGAGGATCACCAGGAGTTTGAGGCCACCCTCGGCTACATAATGAGTTCAAGTCCAGCCTGAACTACATAGTGAAACGCTGTCTCAAAAAAAAAAAAAAAAAAAAAAAAGAAGGAAGGAAGAAAGATAGATAGATAGACCATCCTGGAGCTCTGCCCCTCTGGGATGCCCCAGAGCCTGTGAATGGTATTTATTTCGTGAAGTGATTTCAAACAACCTTCCCCCTAGGATCCTGTTTACACTATTCCTTTTTGGCAAACTCTTCCTGGAACAAGGAAAGGCTGCTTTCTGCCCGTTTCCTGTCCTAATGGTCTCACATTTCAAATCAGCAGAGGGGACGCTAATGACAATTTACTGCATCTGGTACTGAATTAAAATAAACATGGGTTGCTCTGTTCAGCCTTTGCCCCCAAGGAGATTGTCACTGCAGGGCTGGCTCCTGCTCTGCTCACTGGAAGGAAATGGAAGGCAGATGGAGGGAGGCCCCCCTGGGGTTCAGGCCAAGCCAGGTGACTTTACCCAACATGGTAGAAGAAATGCCTTGGGGGTGTTTGCAGTAGTACAAAGGGGCGGTGCAGTTATAAGACTATACATTGAGGGGCAGAGAAACTGTCACAGGTTTTGTGGGACTTCATGTCCTACCTTCCTGCCACCAGTCTGTGTTTTAGAGAATATTTGGATTTCAGAGATCTGGAATCTATTTTTGCCTCCGCTTCTAGTTCACTGTTTGATCACAGTCAAGTCATCCATTCTCTTTGAGCACTGATTGGCCCACCCATTAATTAGGGAGCCTGATCAAACGATCTTCAATGGAACTTTATTTACAAAAACAGATTAGTGGGTCAGAGGGGCCACAGTTTGTCTTCATTTGCTCTGTGCCTGAGGGAGCACAGGGCCCAAGGTCTGTGCCTCATCTGCCCCTAACACTTTGCCTGGGCCTCATTACCCCACCTGTCAGATGAGGAAGTTTGTCAGTATCTACATTTGCCAAACTGTGCTCTCTGCATCAGTAGTTCTGTGAGGTCTACAATAAAAGACACTGACCTAAATAGGATTCCTCACTGCAGAACTTCTCAGGGTTTTTAGTTTGTGGACATGCCTTGTGACTTCCCTATAGGAGATGCAGCATTTGGCAGTGGAAACCCTTTTTTCTAACACTGATAGTTTGTGCCACTGTGTACCACTCAGTACAGCCTGGGAAATTCTCTACAGCTTCCATAAGCCTGAGTTTCCTTCCTTGTAGAAAAGAGCTTATGATGGCACCTACCTCCTAGAAGGTTAAATAAGGTAATGCCTGGCCTGGTGCATGCCTGGCACAGAGTAAGTGCTCAGTAAATGCTGGTAGCTATTATTTATAACAAGTTCCTTCCTTTCTAGCTTTGACATTCTGTGCTTCCAACTGCAGCATGTAATTAAACCCCAAAGCATCTGGCTTCCCAAGTAGAAAGAACAAGCCTGAAAGAAGGAAAAAGGAAGAGAAAGATCCTTCTGGGCTGCCCATTTGTGCACCATCCTCACTGCCAGCAGTCACAACGGGGAGTGTAGCAAGATGCCAACCCCTAATGACAGGGTAGAGGAAGCCGGTGGTTCTGTGTTTAGCTCAAACACTGTGGGGAATGTCTGAGACGGCAGAGGCAAGACGTAGAGTCAGTGCTGCTTTACAGTTGCTGTGCTTTTGGGTGTAGTTTGAGAGTCACTCAATGGAACATGTGTCAGAGGCTTTGTCCCCAGGGTGGCAGTGGAACCAGTAAGAGATGGGGCCTCGTGGGAGGCCCTTGGGTCATGGGGGGCGTCCCCCAGGCAGGGATCCCTGGGTAGTTCCTGTGACTGTGGTTATTAAAGGAGCAAGCCTGACCCCTCCGCCTCACTCTGCTTCCTCTGGCGATGTGTCTGCTTGCTCCTATGCGCGTGTTCCCACCATGATATGACACCATCCACTGCCTTCCCCCGAGGCTGAACAGTGACACCCCCCACCCCCACTGACCTTAAATTTCAAACCTCCAAAACTGCGAGCTAAACTTTAGCTTTAGGTTAGCCTGCCTTGGTATTTTGCTATCGTGACAAAAATCTAATTAATTTAATAGTTGAGCAACAAAACCTGTCATGGACATGGTAATCCCCAGCCACTTTCAGGTTTGTGTGACATGCTGGGGGAACAGCCTCAGAAAAGGCAAGTCAGACAGATGAGATGAGAAGGGCAGGACAGGCAGGCCTGAGGAGGAGCAGCATTTGCAATGGCTGTAGTTTCAGGAAATGCGGTGGGAGGCAGTGAGAAAGAGGACGAGAAGAGAAGGCTGAAGAGGCAGGGGACAGCAGGACACCCAGCACTTTCTCCAAGTCGGAGAGGAGGCACACAATCAATCTGACGGTTACATTCCCCCAGATTAAAACCAAAACAACTTTTCTGTATTTTTCAGTCTGACAATGAACATGTGTAAATTTCTTAACAAGGGGAAAAAAATTTTTTTTAAATGAAAGGACTATGGTCATCCTCGCAATCCTATGGAGGATGGCGTGGTCTGGCATCCAGGGGGCCAGTTTGGAGGCTGCTACAATTGACAAGGCAAAAGATAACAGTGGAGCAGTCCTGCTCCTAGGGCTGTACCCCAAAGGACTGACAACAAATACATAATATTCAACAAATACATGTCCCACATGTTCACAGCAGCATTGCTCTCTACAGCCAAACAGTGGCAACAGTTCACATGTCCGTAAGTGGATGAGTGAGTAAGCAATATGTGGTGCAGCCCAACAATGGAATACTAGGCAGGAATGAAGTGCTCTTCCAGGCTGCAGCATAGATGAACCTTAAAAGCAGATGCTAAGTGCAAAGTCCAGACACAAATGGTCACAGACTGCATGAGGCCATTTATAGAAAATATCTGGAATCGGTAAATCCATAGAGACAGAATGCAGACTGGTGGGTGCCGGGGGCTGGGAGTGAGGCACATGGAAGCAGCCACTTCTTAGGACATTTCTTTTTGGAGTAACAAAACATTTTAGAACTAGCTGGAAGTAGTAATTGTACAACATTGTGAATGGCCTGACTGCTGTGTACATGTACCAACTCCCTACGATGAGTGTAATCGTTATGTACTGCAAACATGTACTAATAAATATAAAAATTTGAAAAATATATACACATTTTATTGGAAGATGGGTCATACTTCTAAAAATAAACAGTATAAAACTACTGTCACAAGAAAATGATCATTTCATTCTAGAAGGTTTAGCGTCAAGGGAGACTCACTTCACATAGTGTATAACAGGGTCGGTCAGTCAGCTGTGGCTATGGGGCCAGATGTGGCTACCACTTGTTTTTTCAA
This sequence comes from Erethizon dorsatum, assembly GCA_028451465.1. Taxonomy (NCBI): domain Eukaryota; kingdom Metazoa; phylum Chordata; class Mammalia; order Rodentia; family Erethizontidae; genus Erethizon; species Erethizon dorsatum. The sequence goes on from CM051826.1 coordinate 20,389,057, forward strand.
AGAAAATTTTATTGCAGCACAGCCAGGTTCAATCATTTACGAACTGTCTGTGGTTGCTTTTGTGCCATAAAGACCTTATGGCCCGCAAAGGATAAATATATATACTACCTTTTACAGAAAAAGTGCCATCTCTTGTTTTTCTAATAATATGAAAATTAGAATCAATCTAAATCCCCTAAAAGAGGATTGATCCAATTACAGCATATCCCTCCAGCAAATGACATGCAAGGCCCCTAATGGAAAATGCTGCTATACTGGGGTAGCTCTCAAGCTCAGGTGTATATTGCAACTGCCTGGAAACTCTCTTAAAAATCCCCACCAAAAATAATTAAATTTGACTTTGGGGGTGGAATCCAGGCACCAATATTTTTAAAACTTCCTTAGGGAATTCTAAGGCCAAGCCACTGTTGTACATGAATATTCAATGGCATAGATGGATGGCCACTATATAATACTATAGAGTGAAGAAAAGCAGATTATCACGTGCGCGCGCACACATGCAGACCCCCATACACAGACTCACATATAGGAGCAATAAATGCAGAAGTACCAACAGCGGTCATCTATGTTGGGTGAGACTATGAGAGATTTTGATTTTATTTCCTTTTGCTTATCTGCATTTTCTATATATTCTACAATGAACATTATATCTTGTAACAAGTACAAAAAAGATAAAATAATCAGTAATTTAAAAACCCATTTTTTGCTTTGGGAAAAAATACAGAGAAAAGCACATAATCAAAGTATACTTGAGTTGTCAATACGCACACTGCAGCTCCACAGAGCAGATCCCGGCCTCATGGAGATCCTGGGACCTTTCGGTAAGTGCAGCCTGTAAGCCTCAGGCTGCTGAAAGAGACGAGTCTATCCTGGAGTAGTGGTACATACCAGCTAGTCCGGGGGGAGCTGAGGCAGGAGGACCAAAAGTTTAAGCCTGGCTTGGGCAACCTAGTGAGACCCTTTCTTGAATAAAAATAAAAATAAAAAGGGTTGGGAATGTATCTCAGTGGAGAGTGCTTGCCTAGCATGAACTAGGTCCTGGGTTCAATCCTAGTACTGGAAAAAAAAAAAAAACGGTGAGTCTCCTCACCTTCTCCTTGCAGGATTGCAAATTCCCCACATGAGCCTGGACACCTTTATTCAGTGCTTGTATTTGCCCTGCAGTGTTTTCAAAGAGCATAAATGGGCAGAAGAGGCTGTGGTGGGCATGAGCTCAGAACCATTGGTTTCTCCAGAGCCCTGAATCGGAGGGGCCGCCTCTCTGAGGTATCTCGTCTAGAAGGTCAAACTGCATGATCCTAGGTGGGCTGGTCCTGAGGGAAAGGGGAGAAATTGCTGGATGACCACGCCCACCCATGTGTCACAGCCAAGAGTTACCTGCTCATCAGGACCTTGATCTTGTTTTGATATGTATGGACTTTTGGTCCATACCCTGGGCCTGCATCTTGGTCTGGTCACATGCTTAGGATGCCATTTGAGTTGGGCAGCTTTTGACAGACTCCTGTGAGTAAAAATGAATGAAGTCACTGTATTGCTACATGTCACCTGCGCCTCAGTTCCTTGTTGCTGGCTTTGGCCTGCCTGCCCTTCAAATACTATCATTGCTAAAGTGTTATCCTTAGCACAAACCTCACACATTGTAAATTCTCAACATAATGGGGTGAGGGGGTGGGAAGGAGACCTCTTTCTTGGACCATCACGTGGGCTTAACCTTCTCCGGAAAAGTTACAAGGTTTATCTCCAGAAAGCTAAGCTAAAATATCCACCATCTGTTACCAGCACCCACTTGTTTAACACATGAACTAAAGAAAAGAGAAAGAAAGATAATTATGCTTAAGTGAGTACTCTACAGTGTAGTAGCTAAGGCCACAGGCTGTCGTCACACCTGGATTCAAATCCTTCCACTGCCTCCTACCAGCTCTGTAACTTTGAGCAAATTGCTAAACCTTTGTGCAGCTAATTTCATAAGAATGTAGTGAGAGTGAAACAATCCCCTGCATCCAGCCCTTGGCATCACGCCCCCTCCCACGTGGCAGAGTTCAGTCAGTGTTAACAATAACTCTTACTGGGCTGCTTCCACTGCAGCATCCCAAGCAAGGGTGCTCCACCCTCATCGCCTCCATTAAATCTCTCCTTTCCCTCCCCCTTAGAAAACAACCTTACCAGTGTAGTATTATTTCAGTCTCATGCCAAACTGATTAGCTAAGCCTGTGATGTTGCTGCATCTAATGCTGGAAATTGTCCTGCTGCATAATCACGGCTTTCAGGCAAGGGATGTGGGGGGGGGGGTCGTCTAAAGGCACCGTGAGATTTACAGTCTTCTGGTGCCATCTTGTGTGACTCCACATAAGCCCTCCAGTAACAGACCTGGAGTTATGACTGCCGCGTAGTTAAATCAAGACATCCTTTTAGAAAGATCTGAGAGTACAGGGAGGTCTCCTGGTGTGTATTGAGAGACCAACGTGGGGTGGAATTAGAACCAAAGAGACCATGGTCCAAATCCCAGCTCTACTGAGTGTGAAGGGAGTGTTTAAACCCACCTCTTCCCAGGGACCCTAGTGGACCCAACGCTAAGCGTTGAAGCGCCCCCTCCACCCTCACTTCCTGTACACGGTCCGCTGCTTCCCTCTAGTGGCCACTGGATAAATTGCACAGCAAATATCTTGGCGAGGAGACCAGGAAGTGGAAGGAGCCTTTTTTCTCTTCTCCGTCTGCCTGATGCTGATGCTTCTCAACCGCGCTCGACACAAAACTTCCTTTCCACAAGATACATTTTATGTAGCTATAGTAATTTTAAGATATTTCAGGCACCTTTTTGAGGTTTTGATACACAATGCACAGCACATATTCATATAGTTTGATAATGCTGACATAGGTATACACCTGAAATTATTATGACAATGAAGATAGTGAACATACCCATCCCCACCCCCAAAGTTTCCCTTGTGCCCTTTTGTAATCCCTCCTTCTGCCCTTTCTTGCTTCCCCATTTCCAAGGGACTATGGATTTGCTTTCTGTTATTATAGATCAGTTTGCACGTTCTGATTTTCTCTATAAGGAATCATACAGTGTCATGTTACTCAGTTTTCTGTTATTATGACAAATGCTAGATAGTATCAACTTATGAAGAGAAAAGTCTTATTTGGCTCATAGTTTTGGAGATTCCATGCCCTGATCGGTTGGCCCGTTGTTTTTGGGCTGTGGTGAGGACTGCCAGTGGAGCCACACTGCTCACCTCTGTCCGGGAAGCAAAAAGAAAGAAGAGACTGGGGTTCCGCAATCCCTTTCAAGGGCACGTCCCATTGACTTAAAGATAGTCCACCTATCAAGTGTTCCACCACCTCCCAATGTCACCAAGCAGGGGACCAAGGCTTTAAGACATGGCCTTCGGGGAACACTTAATATCAACACCATAGTAAGATGTTTCTCCACATCTTATCCTATATCCATGGGAAAATACGATTACATCTAAAGTCTAATGGGGGCCCTGCTAGGTACTATTTCAGAGTACAGAGACTGTGAGCAGGAAAAATAGTTAGATAAAAGTAAAACTAATGAGCTCATCAGATCTTTCTTCTCACACTGAAAGCAATAGATTCAAGCATGATGAACTACCTTTTTTTTTTTTTTTTTTGGTTTTTTTGAGGCAGGGTCTTGCTATGTAGTTCAGGCTGGACCTTGAACTCACTGTGTAGCCCAGGCTGGCCTCAAACTCACAGCGATCCTCCTGCTTTAGCCTCCTGAATGCTGGGATTACAGGTGTGTGTCACCATGCCTGGCTGAAATACCATTTTCTAATAGTTCTGAGGATGCAGTTTTTTCCTGGTTTTCTATTCTTATTCAGTTCTGTAGTACTCACAAATTAATACACAGTTGTAAATAGAAGCTGAGGAAAAGTTTCCAATATTAAATAAATCACAGTATGCACTACTCAAATTTGTGTCTATGTCTAGCCCTCAGACACACCACAATACTAATTCTTTACACTGGCAATTACGTGGTCATTTAATGCTAGAATTATGAATTTTAATTTGAAAATAAAAATAAGGACTGGGGATGTGGCTCAGTGGTAGAACACTTGCTTAGTATGCACAAGATCTTGGCTTCCCCCAGAACCACAAAATCAATAAATAAATGAATACACAATTTAACTATGTTTTCAACAATTAAGGTAAAATTTTTAGATTTATTGAAATGATTTTGGTAAAGAATTTGATATCCATGGGCCGGTGAGATGGCTCAGCGGTGTAAGCGCCTGCCTTGCAAGCGCGAGGGCCCGAGTTCGACTCCCGGAACCCACATACGAAAAAGGGGGCCGGTGATATCGCTCAGTGGCACGGTTGCCTGTTGGCGCACGAGGTCCTGAGGTCGACCCCCCGGTACCCACAAAAAAAAAAAAAAAAAAAAGAATTTGATATCCATTAGTTCTAACTTGTTTTTTTCCTATGTTATGTCACAAATACCTTTTAATATTTGAAAAGAAAACTAGCTTTTAGTTTTCTAAAACTCTTGAAAATTAATTATGAAATTATACATATACTTTTTTTTCAGTAGTGGGCAGTAGACCCAGGGTCTTCACATTGAGCTACATCCCCAGGCCTGTTTTTTTTTATTTTTTATTTTTTTACTTTTTGTGGGTACCGGGGTTTGAACTCAGGACCTTGCACGCCAGCAGGCGCTTGTGCCGCTGAGCGATATCACCGGCCCCTTTTTCGTGTGTGGGTACCAGGAGTCGAACTCAGGACCTTGCGCTTGCCAGGCAGGTGCTTATGCCGCTGAGCTATCTCACCGGCCCTATTTTTTATTTTGGAATGGGGTCTTACTAAGTTCCCCAGGTGGGACACAAACTTGCAGTCCTCCTGCCTCAGCCTCCTATTGCTCTGGAATATGATTACTTTAATTTGTAAATATATTTTATTTTTATTAGCACATATTTGTAGTACATAATGATTACATTCATCATAGGGAGTTGGTAGATGCACATGATATATCTTAGTTTATTTTTATCCCCTCTCCCACCCTTCCATCCCCCACCCTCCATCTCTTGGATCCCTTTTCCTATTTTTTTTTTTTACACATGTGTTGTATAAAACGATCACATTCCTCATAGGGTCTTGGTACATATACACAACACATCACAATTCCCTTTTTTAAAAATCTCATTTCATTCCTGTTTGGCTTGTATGTAGATGTACCTCCCAAAGCCTCATGCTCTCATAGGTGGGATTTTCAGAGGTGGCTGGATCCAGGGCTTTTCAGAGGTGGCTGGAACTGTGTGCTGCTGGGATCAAGGATGTGATGCTGGCATTAAATTATGCAATGCTGGGATTAAGGGTGCATGACTACTAAATTAGTCCACTGGTTGGTTAAACATAGTTCTGGGCGTAGATAATGGGAAGGCCCACCCTGGGTATGGGCGGCACCATCCAAAATGTGGGTAGCCTGGAAGGGATTAAAGGGAAAGCCTTCTGCCTTGCTGCCTCTGCTGCTTCTGCTGCTTCACTGCTTGCTGCTTCACTGCTTGCTACTTTGCTGCTTTCTGCCAGTCATGAACTGTTTCTCCTCTGTGATGTCTGTGCCATGCCACCCTGCCTTGGAGAGAGCCAACGATGGACTGAAACCTCTACAAAGTGTGAGCTGAAATAAACCTCTCCTCCTTGAACTTTGGGTGTTGGGTACTTTGCCTCAGCAATGAAAAAAATAACTAAGACAACTTCCTCCCTTCCCCTTTCTCTGTCTTTTGGGTCCCTTCCCATATGCTAAAGATCTATCTTGCTATTTCCTATTGTCTGTTCTTTATTTTGTTCTTTATTTATACTTCAGGTTTCTCATACAAGAGAAACCGTCCAATATTCAAGCTTGTGTATCTGATTTATTTCACTTAATGTTATGGTCTCAAGGTGCATCCATTTTTCTACAAATGACTCAAGTTTATCCTTATTTATGATAGAGTAGCACTCCATTGTGTATAGAAACCACACTTTCTTTATTCATCTGTTGATGGGCAAAGGCGTTCTCTTCCTACGTAGAAGGAGTGTCTCCCTTTTGCCTGGAATTTGCTCACAGCTATCTCGCAACACTTTCTCCTCGTATTTTGCTTTATGTTTTTTAGGTACACGTCTTTCTTCTTATACTGTAGGCCTTGAAGGCAGCTACTGCTGCCCTTGAAGGCAGCATCTGTGTTTGGTCCAGATGAATGTCCCTTATGGACTTTGCTTCCTGGCACACAGTAGGTGCTCACAAGTGCAGAAAGCATGAATGGGTGAAAGGATCCTGTATTGACGGATGGGTGGATGGATGGAAGGATGCGAGCAGAAGCCCACGGGTGTCTCTAGCCCACAAGCGCTATCTAGCCGGCTGGGCTTTGAGCCTTCCTTCTGATTGTTTTCTTCATCTTTCTCCTATCTCCCTTCTCACTAGCTGTGTCCTCTCTAAATCCTGATCCCCCTCTCCTCCATTGTAAGCATTGTGCCTGGCTTTTGTAGAGTACAACCTCAAAAAAAAAAAAATGCAGATGGCAGCTCTGATCACAGCTTCTTCCAGATCAACAGTCACTATTGGTGCAATGATTGTTAGAGTCACTCAGAAAATTTTGGCCTTGTGTACTCTCCAGGTTTGGCCAGGGCCCCTGGGTGGGAGAGTTGACCAGGCTCTGCTCAGAGAACTTCTCTTCCCACCTACAGCCCAGGCATGTTCAGAGAGTTGGGGAACCCTTTACTGAGCAGAGGCTTGGCCTAGTGTCCCTTGTGTCCAGCCAAGCAGGACACAGCAGCAGGATTACCCAAGGTGGTGACTCTTTGTACTACCTAGGGCCTCAGAGCCATCTGAAGCTTCTGGTTGTCCAGAAAAGCTCTGCTGTGACTTGCTGTACAGGTCAGCCTCTCCTGTACCACTGGATTTTTTTTCTTTTTTTTTCCTTTTTTTTTTTTTTTTTTTTTTGAGACAGGGTCTTACTATGTAGTTCAGGCTGGCCTTGAACTCACTATGTAGCCCAGGTGGACCTCAAGCTTGCGGTGATCCTCCTGCCTCAGCCTCCCAAGTGCTGAGATTACAGGCATGCGTCACCTCACCCAGAGGCACTGGACATTTAAAAATCACCCTTCATTTCCCCTTCCCAACAGGTGCCTTCATTAGAGAAAATAATTTCATTTTTTAATCTACTCATTCTTTCACTCAATCATCAGACCATCAATCCTCTATTAGATGCCAAGAACTATGCTTGGTTTTCATAATGAAAAAAGTATAAGATATGGGTCTCTGGGGCACCTAAGGAGCTGATAAACTAGGGTAGAGGAAGAAGATACATAAATTAATAAAGAATGAATAATGATTTGACTTTATATTGTTCAAATTTTATTAATATATGTGTATATTACACCCTTTTATAAAATGACATAGACATTGAAAAAAGAACCAGTGACGTAAGAAATCCACAGTAATGTATAAAATACTTAGAGTTAACAATATATTGGTATTTGCATTCTCAAAGAAGCTTGTTAATGCAGACGAGCCTCTCACGGTTTTAGTTGCTTGTGAAATTCATATTAGTGTTTTCATCCTCTTTTCTAACAGAGGTTAGTAACTACCCGTAGTAGGGAGAGTGGACGTCAGGTTCATCTCATCTGTTCTTTAGGTCATACTCTCAAGCGTAGTTACTGGACAGGAAGACTGAAACAACTTCTTTTCCTTGCTCACTCACAACCCTATAATTTTCCTGCAGAGCTTCATTTTTTTTTTTTTTTCTGGTACCAGGAATTGAACTCAGAACCTTGCACTTGCCAGGCAGGTGCTTGTGCCACTGAGCTATATCCCTGGCCCCTGCAGAGCTTTTTTAGTTGCTTTCATCATCACTATTCACCACCAGAGGTCAGGGAAACCTTCCAATTAATCAAGTCCCCTGATGCTGCACAAAAGTGATGGGGTTTAAAAATAATTTTTAAAAAATTATTTAGGGTTCATTATGGATGCAATCCTTAAAATGTTCTTTCTGCCCCACTTCTATCTTCACAACAATGCCATGAAATCGGTATTGGGGGCCTGTGATATAGCTCAGCAGCACAAGCGCCTGCCTGGCAAGCACAAGGTCCTGAGTTTGATTCCCAATACAAAAAAAAAAAAAAAATTGGTATTGATAAATCTTGGGTATATCCAAAATAAAATCTAACAGGTTTTGATATTTGTGGCTCTATGTCCTATAACTTTGGGTTTGTTTCCAGACCAGACATTAGGCAGTTCAACATCAGTGAACTGAACAGCCCGTGATATCAAAAACTAGCAAATTACTACTCTGGTTTCAATGCATGGTCAGAAAGTATCATTAGGGTAAGCTCTGTAGATTTATTTTGACTAACCACACTCTCCTTCAGCATTATAATCCTAGGCTTTTGACAGAAGAACTGAACTGGTTGTGGGGAGGAGGCCACCGGCAGCTGAGGGTAAGTGGATATATCTGAATTGGCCCACCACCGAGAATTAATAATCATCTTAATAATGGGCACGTGAATGGTGGTCCCCATAACTTTTTCCAGTGTTTGTGTGGTGTGTAATAAAGAGTGGTGGTCTAGGGATGCCCCTTGGATCTGCTTTGGGGTTTTGAGAGTTTTTGGAGGCACTTTTTGCCTTGTGTTTTCATGTTTTGTGTGTGCGTGCGTGTGTGTGTGTGTGTGTGTGTGTGTGTGTAGATGGTTGAGGATCAATTAGAGTGGAAAAGCTTTTTTGCTAGTATGAAGATCTCTTTAGTGCCTTGTTTCCAGTGATGTGACCTTGGCTTTCATCTTAGTATCATCTACATCTTCAATCTACTCAGTTTAATAGGATTGGACCCAGTCATCCTGTTCAAAGGAGGTAATTCCTACCAGTTATAACAACATGAACATATCCAACCATACATCAATTATGTACATTAAAACTTGTTTTTAGCAATGTAACACTTTTATCAATGTCCCTTCATACTGTACTATATTGAAACTATTAGACTGGGATGTGGGGGGCGGGAAGAATAAAAAAGAGTAAAAGAAGGGGGTACATTAGTGAGAATAGAGGAAGAAGAGAAACATCGATAGGTTAAAAAAAATAGACAGGAGGTCGAAATGTTGGAATTATTTTAAAGCTGGAGTAAAGAGGTAGTGGTGAGCAGTTTTGAGAGAATATTTATGGGAGCAGGTAGAGGGATGCAGAGAGAGGGAAGTTAATTGAAGAAAGCTGTGAGATTGTTGGAACCTGTTAATATGTCAGGAGTTTGGTTGGATTCTCTATGAACAAGTTTTTAAGGGTTATCCTGACATGCCCATGAAATGCATTGGCTAATTCTTATGCTTTTTTGCACATACGCAACTAACTTCTATGAATATATCAAATGAAAGGGGGAAAAGAAGAGAGGGAAGGTAAGGAAAAAAGAAAAATAGGAGGGAAAAAGAAAAATAGGATAAAAAAAGAAAAGAGGGGGAAGGAAAAAAGAAAAGAGAAAAATAAAAGACATAAAAATAAGCAACAACAACAACAACAAAACCTCACACAGTTACAAAAGCACAAAATCAAAATATCCTCACAGTCCCTTTTATGTTGCAGTCTGAGTTCAATCGCAGGTCTCCGAGCTGCCCCCCACCTCCCCATCCCCCACCGCCAGGGTTTCCTTAATTGTCTGCCTTTGAGCATAGGAGCCTGCAAATCCAGATGTATCTCTGGGCCAATCTCGCATCTGCAAGCAGTGCTCTGGGCATGACTAACTGTGGGCCTTTGTATCTGTCCCAAGATCTGACCGCCTCAATTAACTTTGGGAGGGTAGGATTGGTATAATTAGTCCAACACCCAGTTCCTCCTCAATTTCTGCCAAGGCCCTGTCATTCCCACTCCTTTCCCTACACAGCAAATTCCACAGTTGCCTCTGTTTTCCCTCCACAAGGCTTTTGCTTAGAGCATTGCCAGGTGCCCTCCTACCTGGGCACTACTCTTTGTCCCTCTGCTGACAGTGCTTTTTCGGTCGCTCTTCTGAGAGCATCACTCTAACCTGTGAACTTGCTGAAGCCTCAGGGCTCCTGGCCTTCAGCAGTCCCTGGGAGGGGTTATTGAAGGCTCCCTTGTGGGCACTGCCAGCAGGGGTAGGCAGTGTACAGGATGCCCTATAAGCACAACACTTCTGGTGTACAGGGAAGGAATGGGTGAGTAATTACTTCTGGGTCAGTCTGGCCTCTTCTCTCCCTAGGGTCCCCACTGCTTCTAGACACTGCTTGCTCACACAGATCTCTGGTTGCTGTCCTCTCCACATTCAGGTTTGGGTACCTAATCAGAGCGGTCCATTTGTTTTCAAATTCTTCGGGGCCTGCCCATGTCCTCTCGTATAGCACACTCTGGCTTCCAGTTTCTCTGAAGCCCGGATTTGTGAATATCTCACTTTCAGTGTTCCTTTTCCCGGTGGGGAGGGTAGAGTGCATAGGAGCCTATTCCATCAGCCAGAGCACCACTGAAGAGCTGGTCCCCTCCCTCAGGCAGCTATACTATACTGGTATAGGCAGCTTGTGATGTGGAGGCAGGGGGAAGGGAGAAGGGAAAGGGAGGGGGGTAAATCAGGAGGAGAGGGGGGAAAGATAAATATTAATAGGTTAAATATAGATAGAAGGTCAGAATCTGTTGGAGGTACTTTATAGTTGGAGTAAAGTGTTCGTGTTGAGGGGGTTTAAGAGAATACTTGTGGAGGTGGTGGAAGGGATGTAGTGGGAAGGAGCTGTAATTAGGGGCTGAGAGATGCTGCAAGATTGCCAGAACCTGTTAATATACTTGTAGTTAGTTTTGTTTGAATCTTATAAGCACAGTTTTGTTAAGGTTCACCCCAAGATGACCATGAATGGTACCATTCAAGTTAAAGCACTGGCCTATTCTTATTCTCTCTTTACATTTATAGGTACCTACTATATATAGGTCACATGAAAGGAGTGGAAGCCAGGGAAGAGAGGGCAATAGATAAAATGAGGAAGAGTGAAGATAATGGAATAGGGAGGAGAGAAGGTTAAAAAAAAGAAAGAAAGAAAGAGAAAGACAGAGAGCATAATAAAGAGGAATAAACTTGAAAACTAAAAAAGCAAAAAAGTTTTAAAAAATAATATTGATACAGAAGCAAGAATTGAAGAAAGGAGAAAAATAAAATGCCAGAGAAAACTAAAAGCAGACATACAAGCAAGAAACCATCCCCAAGCCCCACATGATTACTATTCCATGTAGCCAGAGTATCCACACAATTCCCTTCCCACTGCTCTGTAGTCCACTTGCAGGTAGCCAGGCCAGTTCCCCCCCACCCCCCACCTGCAGGCTGCTTAACTGCCCACCTGGGAGTGGTAGGGGCTGTCGGTTTCTCTGGAGCCACCTCCTGGCTGCAAGCCATGTTTTAGGCATGGTTTACTGCAGACCTTTGTCTCTGTCCCAAGAGCCAACCACTTCAATTAATTTGGAAAGAAGATGTGAAATAGTTTGCTGGACCACCTGGCTATCCGACAGCTTCTGCCAACGACCTCCTACTCCTCTCCTTGCTGCTGGACAAGTCTTGCATGTATCTCCATGTCTCCCTCCAGGGGCTTTCCACCTAGTTCATCACCAGAAGTTCTCTGCCCCGGCCAAACCTCTCTGTTTCCTTGGGCTCAGATCCCCAACCATTCCTGACTCAAAAGCTCTGCTTTCCAACCTGCAGAACTTGGCACAGTGTCCAGGCCCATCAGACAGGCACCTTGGCCCACACAGGATGGTGGGCATCGGTTATGATTTCCCACTGTCTCATGTCTTTTTGGTTTCTGGGGAAATAATAGAAACTGTACACTCAGACCAACTCCACTGAGACTCTGTTCTTCCCCTGCGTCTCCAGAGATGTGATCTATTGGTCCCTGCCAGCAGGCTCGGCACTGCCCACAGTTCACGATATCCAGCCCCTCTCTGCCGAGGGTGGGGGGCTTCCTTTGTCAATGCTAGGTGGTAGTCGGTGGGTAGGATCCACCTGGACAGTGTTCCCTGGTGTTTGGGAGAATAATGGGGAGAGGGTCTGCCCATTTCCACATTGCTATCTCTCTTTTCTCTGGTTGCCATTCCTGGATTCCCTGGGACCCCAACCACAGTTTGCTCCCTTGCTAGGTTTCCTCTTCCGGGTGGGAGGGAGAGTCACACGTACAGGGCCTATCCCAGGAGTCTGGTCATGGCAGCACTGGCTCCTTCCCCTCAGGCTGTTAGAATCGCTGTTAAGATGGCATGTTCCCAGGTAAGGGGTTGGGGGACAAGCAGTGCTTTCATTTCCCTTTTTCAACAATCCAGATATTTGGTTTGATCCATAGGATTTGTCTTTCAGATTGGTTTTCCATTTCAGAATACATGAATTTTTCAGTGACTCTTCTGAGTATCTTCAATGCACCTCCTTCTCTAATCGATCATGTTGGAATCTCCAGATCATCACTTCTTAAAGGTTCCACACCACAACACTGGAGACCAAGCTTCTAGCACACAAACTATTTGGGGACAAACTGCATTTATGCCGTAGCGTCTCCTTGGGGTGTTTCTTTCTGTGTTGCCCCATTAACGGAAATTTTAATGAATAAATCTGTATGCCTTTTCTCCTGTTTAGTCTGTTGATAGTTTAATTCATAATCCCCACCCCAGGCTGAACCTAAAAGGGTAGAGAGAAAATTCTCCCCTACAGTGTCTTGAGTGGTGTCAGAAAAACACTCTAATAGGAAGGGCAGTGCCCAAAAGAGTTCCATAAGAAAATGGAAATTATTTATACAGGTTCATGCTACCTGGGAATGCATGCAGGATACTCACAAGAAGGGAGCCTCTTTTCCACTAGGGCTTACTTTGGAACCATGTGAGGAGATGCTGCATTCTATCACCATTTGGACAGTGCCCTATAAACACCTCTCAACTGGCCAACAAAGGGATGCTTAGCTTCTGGATGGAAGTTCCTAGGTGAATGGACAACTTCTTGTTTGGAGGCCACTACTTTGATCCAAGGACATAAAAAGTGAATACTGGGGATAAAATTCATATGTTGGGATTTTTTGTGTGTGTGTGTGGGTACCAGGGGGTCGACCTCAGGACCTCGCGCGCCAGCAGGCGCCCATGCCGCTGAGCGATATCACCGGCCCCTTTTTCGTATGTGGGTTCTGGGAGTCGAACTCGGGCCCTCGCGCTTGCCGGGCAGGCGCTTATGCCGCTGAGCTATCTCACCATCCCATATGTTGGGTTTTTAATGATTCATGAGCAGTGACAATGGTCTGATCACAAGGTTGGGTAGAAGGGCTATGGAAACCTGGCCTGCTAAAGGGTGCCCATATGAGGCACAGCCTTATGGAAATCACTGTGGGAATTTGAGATGTGCACTATGGTAGGATGCGTTGATGCCATCGGAAGAATCCCCTTATAGGTACACGAGATGATTGGAACTAGCAAACACATATCCCAGTGTCCTCTCTTAAGGTGCCCAGCTGGCCCCATGAGTGGACATGGAGAATCTGCAGCAATACAGTGATGGTCTGAATCTACACCTTCGAGGTACACAACACTAGCAAGGACTGTTCCGCTTGCCAGTGAAAAAAGCCTGCAGATGGCTTTGTGGCAGATTCCCTCCCGTCAAGGCCCTGAATGTAGTTGGCAAGTCAGATTGATGCTGGCAGCAGTGTGGGCCTACAGATGGATCTTAAGTGGTATAGACATTGTCTTGGGACTGGGCTTTGCTTAGTGGAAGATGGAAATGTTCACAGTGCTATAGAAAAACCACAACAGAAGGTGTTGCATGGATTTGGATGGCCAGTGATCATTTCCTCAGACCAAAGAACACACTGTAGCCCATAATTTCCAAAAACAAGCAGACTAACAGTTTGATAGAAAAATGAATTGAGCAATAGAAATATAGGTTGCTTAAAACAGGGGGAGATATAGGCATGAAGAACTGGCTTACATGCCTTCATGAGTGTGTGCTTATGTTCAATATTGGGGGTGGCTAAGGAAGGGCCCTACTGGACAGATTCCTCTTTTTTGGTGTATCTCTGAAAGCGGGAGTAGGCTAGGATGATGATAGGAATACATAATTCTTGCCAAGCGGCAAGAGCACTGGTATGATGATTGCTATGGGTTCAGTGTGTCCCTCAAAAGTACATGTTATATAAATTTCCCAGAGAAACATGAAAGGAACATTTGCTTCTGGGCTGACAGGGCTGACAGACCAAAGAACTACTCAGACAGTACCAGCTCAGAGAATAAATGAGTTTATTAAGGGTTACTTACAGAGCAGTTGATGACTTACAGGCTGCAGCACTACTAAAGTTGCAAACTCCCCTGTGCTATGCTACTGGTTTTATAGGGAGCTAATTAAACAGAAAAGCAGGATCAAAAACAATAAAGGTCCTTGGGAAAACTTGTGTGTATTCCACTCTTATCCCATCCTTAATGGGTTAGCAAGCACTGTCTAGTTGCAATGATGGATGACCTTGTTATGCTGCAGTCTAGCACACAGCCTCAGCACCTGGCATTGTGGAGAGGGGTGGAAAAGGGGCCCACTGGATAGCTAGGTGGGGGAGGGGTGTACACCACAAGATGGAGTTACTTTGGCTAGTGTTTAAAGGACAAAATTGCAATAGCTTTATGGGGACTCCCAGTGATTAAACCAATAGATAAGCTGCAAGAGATCCATGGCAGCATCTATACAAGTGAGTGAATATTTACAGCCCACAGGGATGGGCCTGATGTAATGACAACACTCCATACTTTCTTCTGGCTCTTAGAATCTTCTCAACCTCCCTTCTGTGATGTTCCCTGAACCTCAGAAGGAGTGTTATCTCTTTTGACTGAGAGCTGAGCACTGGGCTGTTACGCCACAACAGTACTCTATAGACTGCAGCAGCAGGTGCTCACACCTAGAATGACGCAGCAACCAAGAGTACATATCCCCAATTAAGTGTGCATGGGTCGGGATTCTTTTACATGTCCCTTACATTCTTTTACATGTCACTTACATTATTTTAAGGAAGTCCTCATCTTGGTTCCAGGGTTCTCATAAAGTTACTCCAATTTTGGGGGACAAGTGTAGCACACTCCAGGACATGCCCACCTGACTAGAGAGGGGAAGTTCACAACACACCCAGCAGTGGGACTCATTGGGATTGCCACTGTGGTTGCTGCCCACTGCAAAAGTTCCCTTTGACACTGGTCGGTAGCAACAGTAATCTATGGATGCAGACACTAAAGTTTTGGGGGGTTTTTTGGATTTTTTTTTTAGGTGGGTATTGGGAATCGACCTCAGGACCTCACGCTTGCCAGCAAGTGCTTGTGCCACTGAGCAACATCACCAGCCTTTTTTTTCCTTTATGTGGGTACTGGGAGTCGAACTCAGGAGCTCGCACTTGCCGGGCAGGCACTTATGCCACTGAGCTATCTCACCAGCCCCGACACTAAAGTTTAATGGCAGTTTCACTGACACATTATATCCATTTAACAAAATAACAGCAGTGGCTTCCCCCACTCAGGCCTATAACTCCCTCAGCCATAGATTTTTGTACTTATAGTAACAAATGTGCCCCTCCCCTTGAATAAAGTGGTTGGTCACACCCAGCCCTATCACGCCACTACTGCACCAGTAGATACAGGCTGCCTATCCTGCTGGTCTTGTAACATGTAAAGGCCCATAGCCAAGCAGGACCATTGGTGACAATTCTTTCCCAGCAGCCTGCATAGCACTCTCTAGCAATATGAATGCTAGCTAGTAGGAGAAAGCTTCCAGCTCAGTCCCAAATTGATTTCTTCATGTCCTACAGCCAAAGTATGTAGTGTCTTCAGCAATAGGGACTTGCCATTCAGTTCCAGCATGCAACCAACTGTAGTAGCAATAGTCTGTATGGTATGGGGGGCCTTAGAGACTTCCCCAGCCAACAGCGACTCAGGGATATGGCCCACCCCTGGCACTGGAATTTTTATTCAACCACCTATGGCTGCTAGAAATACGTCTGTACTCACAAACGATGCCTTTATTTAAACTTTTTAACTGTTGTTTTAAGCCATTTTTTCTTTCAATGAAGCCAGTCCCTGTGGAGTTGTAAGGCACATGAAAGTACTATTGCTCTTGATTTTCCTCAGCCCAATTTTACATATCAATTTCAGTGAAATGAGTGCCATTTCACTCTCAATTCTTCACAGGCACCAGTACCTAACACTGAACTAAGTAAATCCTCTAGTAGTGGCTTTCCTGGAGGCCCATTTACATGAGAAGCTACTTAAATACCCCCAGTGATTGAACCAATAGCTAAGCTGCAAGAGGCCCATGGTAGTATCCATATAGAGGAGTGTGTATTTACAGCCCACAGGGATGGGCCTAATGCAATCCACCTGCCAATCTCATGCCTAGACCACCCATCATTTATTTACCACTTCATCTGCACCCCTTTTCCTCATTGTGTACTTGTCTCAGTCAGAGTTTATGTAGCCCCACAAACTAACCCTAGCCAAGTGAGTAAAAAGCAGCATGTTGACTTGTGCACCTACCCAATTAGTGCACAAATCCTTTGAGGGTGTAGCCAGGAGCAGGCCTCACATGCCTGTACACCAGGGGTTCTCACCTGAGCCATGGACCAGTACTGGTCTGTGGCCTGTTAGGAAGCAGGCCACATAGCAGGAGATGAGAAGCAGGTGAACAAACAATGCTTCACCTACATTTATAACCACTTCCCACCGTTCACATTACTGCTTGAGATCTGGCTCCTGTCAAGTGGCAACATTAGGAACACAAAACTTACTGTGAACTGCAAGTATGAGGTATCTAGTTGCATGTCCCTTAGGAGAATCTAATGCCTGATGATCTGAGTTGGAGATGAAGCAGTGATGCTAGTGCTGGGGAGCAGCTGCAAATACAGATTAACACAGAGATTTGACTGCACATAGACCATAATAAATCAATTGCTTGAAGATTCATATCAACACCCTATCAATGAGTGGCAAGTGACAATTAAGCTGCATCTGATGCCAGATTTTATAGTGGCAAGTGAGTTTCTGTATATAGTTTTACAACTGCATCTGGTGGCAGGGTTTTTTGTTTTTTTTTTTTTTTTTTTTTTTTTTTTTTGAGACAGGGTCTCACTATGCAGGTCAGTCTGGCCTTGAACTCACTATGTATCCCAGGCTGGCCTCAAACTTGTGGCGATCCTCCTGCCTCAGCCTCCTGAGTGCTGGGATTACAGGCATGCACCACCACATCTAGCTGGTGGCAGGTTTTAAGTCAGAATCTGACATTTATTTTAGTCACCCATTGACCACCCATTATTTTATTTACCACTTCCATGCACTCCTCTTTTCTTTACCATGCACAGATCTCAGTCAGTTTTGGTAAGCACACAACCTAGCCCTAGCCAAAATGAGTAAAAAACAAATGTCACTGGAGAGCTTTTTTGTAAGGGGGAAAGAGCAATGATGAGACACCAGAAGACTCTAAGACTGCCCATAAAAAGCAAGCTGCTTTTAAAATAAAGTACCAAGAGTCCTACTTAAAGTATGGATTCATTGCAACAGGTGATTCACATTCTCCAAGCCTGCTTTGTATAATATGTGGTGAACAACTATCTAATGAAGCCATGAAACCTTTACAACTGTTTTGCTGTACTCAGTCTCTCTGAGATTCAGAATCCAGACACCAGAACATAACAACTTGGGGAACAAAAAGGAAAGGAGTAGATTCCTGGGAACCAGGAAGAACCTGACAGGAAAATCAAAAGCTACAGAGATATTGAAGAGACAAAACACAATTCAGAGCAGGGAAGGGACAATTTGTACTTTCTCCCCAGCTCCAGGATCATGGCTTGCAGGAAAGGGAGACTGTGGGTAACCACTCAGACTGCTTCAAGGCTCAGGGGCATCTAAGGACACCTGAGAACTTGACCTTGCTGTCTAGCACAAGCACACAGCAGGATATAGCTGTGTAACCATAACTTAGCAGTGGACAACTACACATGTGCCAATGTGCCTAGCATGTAAGAATGTAAATATGAGATAACAACATCTATAAGAATTATACAATAAAGATTCAGGCTGCTCTTATGCTCTTGTGCTCTTGCTCTGCTTATGCTCTTGTGCTCTTGCTCTGCTTGGCTGCCTGCTGCTGCTCTTGCTGATATCTGCCTCTGTGTGCTTTCTTTGGGGACCTCACATATGAAAAACTCCTTCTGCCTTCTTGGCCCCAATAGAGACCAAATCTACAGAGTCAAAGTGAAAGCTGGGGACTCCAGAGGGCTTCAGGGAAAAAATGGCAGTGGAACACACCTGTGGGTGTGTAAGCTGAAGGGAGAGCTCAGGATCTTGCTCCCATGTGAATCCTTCAACAGGCAACAGCTGGTGAGTGACTCCAATCCAAGTGCTCATCATATCATGTGGAGTGAATGCTTGGTTGGATGCCATTCCAGGGAAGGGCTGATTGTTTTAACTCAGGACTAAGAGTATCAGTGGGACAGCTTCAATTCAGAGATACCAGTGTTATGTTTCCACAGTGACTGGGGGAGGGACAGCCATGGTAGACAGCTATAGTCAGGGAGCCATGGTCAGGATGGAAAGAGGGGTTTAAGCTAAAACGCACAAATCCCACCCCACAGCCAGAGACTAGGCTCAGCCTGAATTGCTCCAGATTTGAAAGTCATGGCATTGGCATTGTCAGGGCCTGGGGGCCCAAGGGAGATTTTTGTGGGTGAGGTTCCCAGGTTAAAGAACGCATGTGCAATAGACATGAACAACACAGCAGTATCAGGGAGCGGCCTGAGTCTTTATTGTTAACTCTTATACATGTCATTATCACATATTTACAATCTTGTATGCTGGCTTAACTGGGGTATGTGTGGTTGTCTAATGCTAAGTCATGATTATAAAAGTGAACTCCCTTTGTGCTTGTGCTAGACAGCAAGTTCACATCCTCAAATGTCCTCAGATACCACAAGCTTTGAAGCAGTCTGGCATGGTGCCCCACAGACATCCTCAACCTAATGCTACTTCCTGCTGGTGCCTGCATCTATCATAGATCTGGGGTCTGACTGACTTCTTTATTTGTGAGCATGAGATAAAGACACTGTCCCAAAATTGTAGGTCCCAGAAGAAAACCACAAGATCCAAATCACAGGGAAACTTCTGCCTATCTAGGGATGGGGGATATCTTTCCATTTTCTGATGTCCTCTTCAATCTCCTTTTTCAGAGTAGTGTAATTTTCACCATAGAGGTCTTTCACTTCCTTGGTTAGGTTAATTCCTAAGTGTTTCATTATTCTTGATGCTATTGTGAAAGGTATTGTTTCCCTAATTTCTCTCTCAGTGAGTTTATTATTGGTATACAGGAATGCTATTGACTTTTGAGTGTTGACTTTGTATCCTGCTATGCTACTGAATTTTTTTTTTTTTTTTTTTTGGCACCAGGAATCAAACTCACAACCTCACGCTTGCCAGGCAGGCACTGTGCCGCTGAGCTATATCCCCAGCCCCTGAATTCAGTTATTAATTCTAGGCATCTTTTGGTGGAGTTTTTTGGGTCTTCTATACAGAGCAGTGGTGGCGAACTTATGGCACATGTGCTACAGCAAGCACACAGAGCCCTCTCTGTCAGCACGCAAGCCAAGTCACTCCAACATCACCCTAGCAGCTGAGCATTGGATAACACCTCACATAGGGTCAGTGTTGGCACTTTGTGATAAGTAAGTGGGTTTTACGTTGCAGTTTGGGCACTCAGTGATGGTGATATAAAGATCATATCATCTGCAAATAAGGATAATTTAACTTCTTCCTTTCTTATCTGTGGGGAACCACTCAGACTGAGTCAAAGCTCAGGGCATGTGAGGATGCTTCCAGACAGCCCTGAGGACATGACCCCATTGTCAGCGCAGGTGCACATTGGAGCATAATTATACAACCATGACCTAGCAGTGGACAACTATGCATGTGCCAATGAGGCCAGCATGTAAGAATGTAAATATGTGACAACAACCTGTATAAAAAAATACAGTAAAGATGCAGGCTGTTTTTGCGCTCTTGCACTCTGCTCTGCTTCATGCTGCCTGCTGTTGTTGATGATGTCTTGCACACATGTGTTCTCTAATCTTGGGACCTCACCCACAAAAATCTTCCTTGGGCCCCCCAAGCAGGCTGACATATCCCTTTTATTGCTTTCTCTGGTCTAATTGCCCTGGCTAATGTTTCAAGAATGGTATTGAAAAGGAGCAGTGATAGTAGATATCCTTGTCTTGTTCCTGATTTTAGAGGGAAAGTTTTTGGCTTCTCTCCATTTAGTATGATATTAGCTGGTGGTTTGTCATGGATGGCTTTTATCAGACAGATAAAGACCTTCTGTTTTCTTCAGATTTTTTCTTTTCTTTTTCTTTGTTTTTTTTTGAGACAGGGTCTCCCCAGGTAGTCTAGGCTGGCCTTGAACCTGCTGCAATCCTCCTGCCTCAGCCTCCCAAGTGCTGGGATTACAGGTGTGTGCCACCACACTCAGCTTTTCAATGTTTTTATCATAAATGGATGTTGGATTTTGTCAAAGGCTTTTTCTGTGTCAATTGAAATGATCATGTGATTTTTGTCCTTGTTTCTGTTTGTGTGATGTATTATAATTATTGATTTGCATTTGTTGAACCATCCTTATATCCCTGGGATGAATCCTACTTGGTCATAATGTATGATCTTTTTGACGATTTATTACATTCTGTTTGCCAGTTGAGTATTTTTGTATCTATATTCATTGAAGAGATAGGTCTGTAGTTCTCTTTTTTTGGTTGGATCCTTGTATGGTTTTGGAAGCAGGGTAATGCTAGCTTCGGGAATGAGTGTGGGAGTACTCCTTCTCTTTCTATTTCATTAAAGAGCTTGAAGAGTATTGGCGGTAGAGCTTCCCTGAAGTTTCTGTAGAATTCTGTAGCAAATCGATCAAAACCTAAAGTGTTTTTAGTTAGGTTTTTATTACCACTTCTATTTGATTGTGTTATTGGATTATTCTGGGTTTTTAAATCTTCTTGTTCAAAGGGAAAAGAAAAAAATTATATATATATATATATATATATACACACACACACATATATATATATATACACATATATATATACATATATATGATAGTTAAGATAGAAACACTACTAATTTTGCTTTCTTCATTGAGAAGAAAGGTTTGTGCTAATATTGTTTGGACAAATGAATGCTGATATCTTGTACCCTCAGTAACTAATTTAAAGATAACAATACGTAATGTATTAACCATCGTTACCCTCCTATTATGTTGTTTTGAAATTTTGTTCTATTTTTTTCTCTTTAAAATAAAAATAAAAAAATAAAAAGTAAAAACAAATCTTGTTCAGTTTTGGTAATTCATATGTATCTAGGAATCTATCTATTTTGTGTGAATTCTCCAGTTTATTGGTGTACAGATTTGCAAAGTAGCTGTTATAATCTTGATTTTAGCGGTGTACTTTTTCATTTCTAATTGCATTGATTTCTCTTCTTTTTTTATTAGATTGGCCAAGGATTTGTCTATTTTGTTTATTCTTTCAAAGAATCAACTCTGATTCATCAATTCTTTGTTTTTGTTTTATTTTGTTTTGTTGGGTTTTTTTTGTCTCATTTTCATCCTTTCTTATACTAGTTTTGGGTTTGGATCATTCTTGTTTTTCTAGGACTTGAGGTGCATCATTAGGTTATTTATTTTGGCTTACTCTGTTTCCGTGATGTGGGCATTTTCAGCTATAAACTTCCCTTTTACGATGACTTTCACTGTGTCCCATAAATTTTGGTATGTTGTACTGATGTTATCATTTAGTTCTAGAGACTATCTCATTTCTTCCTTGATTTCTTCTGTAATCCAATGATAATTCAATAATAAATTGCTTAATTTCCATTTGTTTGCATAATTTCTGTGATTTGCCATTTATTTCAAATTTCATT
The DNA here is from genome assembly GCA_028451465.1 of Erethizon dorsatum. Classification (NCBI taxonomy): domain Eukaryota; kingdom Metazoa; phylum Chordata; class Mammalia; order Rodentia; family Erethizontidae; genus Erethizon; species Erethizon dorsatum. The sequence goes on from CM051826.1 coordinate 20,410,973, forward strand.
GCATTAATATCTGATAATAGTCATGGGATAATTTTGATTCTTTTGTGTTCATTTAAGCATGCTTTATGGGCTAGTATGTGGTCTATTTTGGAGAAAATTCCATGTGCTGCTCCATGTATTCTGTTGTTGTATAAAACAATCTATAGTTATTTTTAAGTCCATTTCTTCAAAGATTTGGTCCACCTCTGATATTTCTTTGTTAATTTTTTTGTCTCATTAATCTATTTGTGACAGTGGGGTATTGAGGTCCACCACTATAATTATGTTGATGTTTATGTGATGTTTTGTGTTCAGTATTTTTTTTTTATGAAGTTGAGTGTGCTGTTGTTTGGTGCATATATATTGATAGTTATTATCTCTTCCTGTTGAATGTAGTGACATTCTTTGCTTCTTCTGATCAGTTTTGGCTTGAAGTCCACTTTAATCATGGCTACTTGGGGTTTTATATGCCTCACTTATCTGTATATTAAATCCTTTCCCCTTATTTGGAAATTTTTCTGGTATCATTTCTGTAAACAAATTTTTATGTCATGTGTGCTGCATTCCAGTTTTTCACTAATTCCAGTTAAATTTAGATTAGCCTTATGTCATCTAGCACCTGTTGGATCCATTTTTCATGTTCTCTTGTTGTTTTTACAGTACTTGAGTAACTGATCACTGACATCAGCCCTATCTTCTAGTATCGACACTTTGTCCTGACCTTGGTCACTTCTGCTCCTCATACTTTCAACAGAATTTTTAATCATCTGGATTTCCTTTTGGTACCTTTTCATGAAGTCTAATCCCTTGCTAACCTGGTCATTCATGTTTTCTATCTTTTTGTTTTCTTCACCTAGATTTTATTAGTGTCTTCTGTAAATTCACTGATCATTTTGTCTATTAAGTCCACTATCTGTTTGATATATCTTTTTTGACCTCTCCAAGCATTTTACTGATTTGTTTTATCTCCTTTTTTATAATTTCAATTAATTCAGCTGTGTGGCTTTTCATTTCCTCCCCCTTGATGCCCCATGGATCAGCTTTGGGGGAGTTTAGAGTTTTGGAGGCATTTTGCTGCCTTGTCTTCTCGTATTTCTATTGTTTTCTTGTGGTGAGGATTGTAGGTTGATTATAGTAGAAAGACTTTGTTGTTAATATGAAGAGCTCTTTAGTGAGTGTCTGCTTTTCAGTGATATACTCTGGGTATGGTTAACTTTAGGCATATCTTTACCTGTGTCCCAGTGCCCAGTAACCTCTGTTAATTTGAGATGGAGGCTGCAGTGTATTTGGCCCAGCACCCAGTTCTCCAGGAATAAACTTCAGTATTGTTAATAGTGCAAAGGCATACAGAGAAAACCAATTAATAGTAACAACTACGTCACTCTGGAAATGTCAATAATATGAGCAACAGTAATACTATCAAAGACAAACTGGATAGTTACATACATTAAAAAATAATAATGTACCACCCTTAACCATAGAAAAGAGATCTATAATTATAGTATAACCACTAAAACAAACCAAATGTTGACATACAGTATATATCTACTGAACACAACAACTATATCTTCACTAAAAATAGAAAACTATTCAATAGTAATAGCATAGAGTTAACTAGCTATATAAAGATTAATAAGTTTAATGGTTATACTAGTAAAGATAGGGTGGGGAACAGGAGAATGAAAAAATAAAATTTGAAAATTTAATCAGTGGAAGATTAGAAGTACAATATAAATGATTTCATTAAAGAATAAAAGAAATTGGGCCAGTGAGATGGCTCAGTGGCGTAAGAGCCTGCCTGGCAAGCGCGAGGGCCCGAGTTCGACTCCCAGAACCCACATACAAAAAAGGGACCAGTGATATCGCTCAGCAGCACAGGCGCCTGCTGGTGTGCGAGGTCCTGAGGTCGACCCCCGGTACCCACAAAAAAAAAAAAAGAATAAAAGAAATTAATAGAATTTGATAAATGTAACAGGGAAAAAACCAAACCAGAAAAAAGAAAAATCAGAGAGAAAAATAAAAAAAAAATTAAAAGGAAAAATATCCCCCAGCCCTACCCCCAAAAGAAAAACCAATGAAAGAAAACAATGAGTAAAAAAAAATTCTTTGTATTTTTGAATGAGTGGTTTCTTTCCAGGATCTGCAGTTTTGGAGTCCATCAAGTCACAGTTTTCTCTGCCTAGCCTAGCTTTGTGGCCTATGGTTTTGTGAAGTACACCCCCCACACTCACACTCCAGTGCCCACCCCCCGTCCGTACACCCCGGACTGAGGTAACTGTCCAAGCCAATGTATGTCCTTGCTTATGTTTGTAGATGGGGAAAGCAATTAGACCACTGATCTGTGAGCTGGATAAAGGCAGTGGGGCAGGGATTCAAGCAGACTGCTAGACTTAATGCCAGTACTTTTAGATCCAACCACCTCTGAAAACAACATCAAAATCTTTGATCTGGGGCAGGTGTAATAGCCCCAGCAGGTTTGTGCACAGACATGGCCTAGGCTGTGTAAGTCTTCATTTCACAAATGCCCTGTACCCATTTCACAGCTCCTCTCTTGAGTTACAGCCTATGGGCATTTAAATTGTTAAGCTGAAAATGAGAATTTCACTCCAGCAAGAAAATTGTTGACCGGGAGTTAGACAAGATAGCTTGATAGGAACGTGCTCAGACCGCATAGATGGCCCAGTCTGTGTTAGTCTGCATTTCAGAAATGCTCTTTAACCATTTCTAAGCCACTATTTGTATCAACACCCAGGGGACCATTACACAGTTAGCCAGAAAAGGAGAATTTGACTCAAGCAATAAAATTGTTGATCTTGAGCATTTATAATAGCATGAAAATAGTGTGCACAAACATGCCCCAGCCTATGTTAGTCTGCGTTTCCCAAATGCTTTTACCCATTTCACTGCTACTGTCCTTTTTGGTCAGTAAATAGACCAATATACAGCTATGCTGTGAGAAGTGACTAGCAACAAAACTGTCGACCTGAGGCAGGTGTAATGGCCTGAAATGAGTGTTTGCAGATATATCACAGGCTATGGTAGTTTACATTGCACAAATGATTTACCCATTTCACAGCTATTCTCTTAAATGTATAAACAAGTGGCCTTTAAATATTTAGGCTAAAAAGGATAATCTAATTCCAACAACAAAACCATTGATATGAAGCAGGTATTATCTTGAGAGAGTGTGCTCAAATATGGTCCAGGATATGATGGTCTGCATTTCACAAGTGCTCTTTACCCATTTCTCAGCCACTCTCTCATGTGGGAAGCCAAAAGACCATTACACAGTTAGGCTGAAAAGGAGAATCTGACTGCAGCAACAAAACTGTAGCCCCAGGGAAGGTATAATACCCTAAAAAGAGAGTGTACAGATATGTCACAGACTTTGGTATTCTGACTTTCACAAATAATCTTTACCCATTTTACAGACACTCTCTTGAATTGACAAGCAATGGACAATTACACAGGTTACACTGAAGGAAAATCTGAGTCCAGCAACAAAATTCTGGAGCTGGGCCATGTTAAATAGCCTATAGAGAATGTGCATTCATGTGTCCCAGGTTGTGATAGTCTGCATTTCACAAATGCTCTTTACCCATTTCACAGTTGCTCTCTTGAAATGGCAGCCACTAGCCAATTACAGTTAGGCTGATTTATAGATTCAGGCTCTAGGAAAAAAAAAAAAAAGATTGTCTTGTGGCAGCTTGATAACGATAGCTATATAGCATGATAGCAATGTGCTCATCCATGTCTGAGGCAGGGTTAATCTGCATTTCATAAATAATCTTTACCCATTTCTCAGTGACTCTCTCCAGTGAGCGACCATTGAACCATCACACCATTGGGCTGTAGAAAGATTTGGTTCCAGAAATAAAACCATTGACCAGGGGCAGGATAAATAACTTGATAGGCATGTGCTCAGACATGCCTCAGGCTGTGACAGTCTGAAATTCACAAATGCTTTTTACTCACTTCTCAGATCCTCATTTTACGGGCAACCACGAAGCCTTATACAGCATGAAAAGGAGAATATGACTGAAGCAACAAAATCTTTCTTCTTGCTCAGGTGTAATATCCTGAAATAGTGTACACAGACAAGCCCCAGGCTTGGTGGTTGGTAATTTTAAAATATTTTTTGCCTATTTCACAGACAACTTCTTGTACTGGCAAGAGATGTGCCATTACACAGGTAACCTGAAAAGTAGAATTTCACTTTAGCAACAAAATTGTTTACCCAGGCTAGTCTTAACTTGATAAGTGTTTGCTCAGATGTGGCCCAGGTTACGGTACTACGCATATCACAAATGCTTTTTACCTATCTCAGGGGCACCCCTTTACATGAGCAACTAGTTTGGAATTACACACAGGCTAAAAAAGTGAATCTGATGACAGGAACAGGTGTAATTGCCTGAAGGTTGTGTGCACAGACTTACCCCTGGCATCAGTAGCCTGAATTTCACAAATGCCTATTACTCATACCCTCCAGAATGGACAGCCAAATGACCTTGAAGCATTTAAGATGAAAAGGTCTCTGACTCCAGTGACAAAACCTTAAATAAGGTACAGGTGTAATAGTCTGAAAAGAGTATGGACAAACATGTCCCAGGCTGTGGTAGACTGCATTTCAAAAATGATCTTTACCCATTTAAAAGCCATTGCCTTCTATGAATACCAATAGACCATTACAGTTTTGGCTGTTTGGGGAATCTGACTCCAGCAACGAAAGTCTTGACCTAGCACGTATAATATCCCCAAAGGAATGTGCACAGACGTGCCAAGGCTGTGGCAGTGTGCTTTTCACAAATATGCGTTATCCATTGCACAGTCAATTTCTTGAAATGGCAGGCAATAGGCCACTATAGAGTTAGGCTGAAAAGTAGAATCTGATTGTAGCAACAAAATTGTTGCCCTGGGACAGATTTAATAGCTTCAAAAGACTGTGTGCATACGTGTCTCACTATGTGGTAGTCTACATTCCACAAATGCTTTTTACCATTTCTCAGCCACTACTATCCTGTATGGGTCATTATACCATATGCAAGAAGAGAATCTGACACCAGCAACAAAATCATTGACCTAGGACAAGTGTAAAAGACGTGAAAGTATGTACATGCACATTACAAGGATGCGGTAATCTGCATTTCTCAAAACTCTTTATCCATATCACAACCACCCTTTTCTTTTTCTATTGGCAACCAATGGACCATTACTGCTACACTGTAAAGTTGGATCTCTCCAGCGACAAAATTGTTGAACTTGGGAAGGTGTGCTAGCCCGAAAGAACTATGCACAAACGTGACCCAGCTTTGGTAGTCTGTATTTCACAAATACTATTTACTCATTTCTCAGCCACTATTCTATGGTCAGTCTGTGGCCTATTACACAGTTAGGTGAAAAGTAGACTTTGACACCACCAACAAAACCAGTTTTGGGGGACAGGCTTAATTGTTTGATGGAAGCATGCACAGACATGGCCCAGAATTGGAGGTCTGCATTTGAAAAATAATTAAGCATTTTTTTGCCATTCCCTTCTGTTGTAGTCAGGGTTTGCAAGGGAAACAATACAATACAGGACACATAATTTATAGAGTTATTTTGTAATAGTCACCCAAAGAGTCATATACAAAAAGTGCAGGAAATCTGTCCACACACTAAAGACCCAAAGAATCCAGCTGAGGGCCTGGATCCTACAGCAGTGTCCTGCATGAGTCCAGCTGAAGACCTAGAGCCCATGGCAATGCCTCCACGAGTCCACTAGAGGCCCAGAGCCCACAACAATGTCTCATGCAAGGATATTTCATGGATCTACGCTGGGAAGGCCCAAAGGTCAGCGGTGGAAGCTAGAAAGTCTGCACCAGTGGGATGAAGGATCTGTGCCAGCAGGCTGAGGGATCTATCCCGGAGCCAGGAAGCGACGCTCAGAGTAAGAACTGGAGCTCCCCCAAAAGTCACCACAGCCATCCTCAGCAACAGTGAGGTCCCGAGCTCCTCCGACGATGAGAACAGCCAAGTTCCTATCAGGAAAGCCAGCGTGACAAGCTCCTCAAAGAGAACCGACAGCAGCAACCCTTCCTCTCCAGTTCTCCTTTTTATGTTGTTGGCAACAGTCCTCAGGTGGGCCCTCCACACCCAGCACCACGCTGATTCAGTTCAGCTGGGTGTGACAAGTTGACCACCAGTTGTCGATCCACCACACCTTCTATGGGTAGCCAATGGACCATTACACAGGCTGTAAGGAGAATGTGATTCCAGAAACAAAACCATTGCTCTGAGGCAGGTGTAATAGTCCAAAAGGAAATGCAGAGATATGGCCCAGGCTATGGTCATCTGCAGCCAGTGGGAATTAAATAGAGCAAAAAGTGGAACCACATTTCAGCACCAAATTGTTGACCTGGAGCATACTTAATAGATAGGTAAGAGTGTGCCTAGTTATTGCTGAGCCTTGGCAATCTGCATTTAACAAATGATCTTTACCCATTTCACAGCAACTCTCATGAAATGGCAGCTAAAGGGCTACTGCACAGTTCAGGTGAAAAGAATCTACCAGCAGTAATAAAACCATTGTCCCAGGAAAGATTAATAACTTGATAATAGCATTCACAAACATGACCCCTGATGTCATAGTCTGCATTTACAAATGTTCATTACCCATCTCTCAGCCACTCTTTCATATGGGCAGCCAAAGAGTCATTTCATAGTTTGGGTGAAAAAATAGATTCTGATTCTAGCAACAAAAATATTGAATAGCCTGAAGAGAATGTGCACAGATGTGCCCCATGCTGTGGTAGTCTGAATGTTACAAATCCCTCTACCCATTTCACAGACAATCCCTTGACATGGCAGCCAATTTTTCATTAAACAGTTGGGTTGGTAAGTAGATTCTGATGTTAGCACCGAAACTTTATCCTTGGGCAGACTTAGCTGTACGGTAAGACTGTGCTTATACATGCCCAATTCAATGATGTTTTGCATTTTACCACTGCTCTTTACCTATTTTTCAGCCACTTGCTTACATGGGTTTTTAATCTAGTTAGGGAAAAGGGGAGAGTCTGTATCCAGCAGTGAAATATTTGACTTGGGCGTAACAGACTGGAAGAATGTGCACACACATGACCTAGCTGGAGTAATCTGCATTTCGCAAAAGTTCTTTACCCATTTCACCAACAATTTCTTCTATTGGCAACCAAGGGGTCATTACAAAGTTAGACTAAGAGTAGATTCTGTCTCCACCAACAAACCATTGACTCGTGGCAAGCATAATAGCTTGACAGGGGTATGCCTAGGAAGTAGTAGTCTGCATTTTACAAATAATTTACACATTTTACAACCAATCCCTTCTATGTACAGCCGACAAACTATTACACAGATAGTAAGGAAAGTCTGATGCCAGCAACAAAACCATAGATTTGGGGAAGACACAACAGCCTTAAAGGGGAGGATGCACAGACATGGCAAAGGCAGCAGTGTTCTGTATTTCAGAAATGTTATTTACCCACTTTACAATTAATTTTTTGAATGGGCAGCCAGTTGGGTTTGAAGTGTTAGGCTGAAAAGTGGAATCTGATTTCAGAAAGGAATCCACTTAACCTGGGGCAGAAGTAACGCCTGATGCACGTCCCAGGCTGTTGTACTCTGTATTTAACAAGTACTCTTTACCCATTTCTCAGTCTCTCTCTTGTATTGGTAGACATTGGGTCATCACACAGTTAGGCTTTAAGGAATATATGACTAAAGCAACAAAACTGTTGCAGGTTTAATTGCCTGAAATGAGTGTACATGGATGGACCAGGCTGTGGTACTTTGCATTTCACAAATGCTTTACTCATTACACAGCCACTCCATTGTACGGGAAGCCAGTCAGCTATTACACAGGAAAAGGAATCTGAACCTAGCAACAAAACTGTTGTTCTGGAGCAGGTGTAATAGCCCGAAAAGAATGTGCACAGACATGACCCAAGCTGTTGTAGTCTTCATTTCCCAAATTTCCTTTACCGGTTTCAAATCCACTCCCTTGAATTGCAGCCAATTGACCTTTGTGCCTTTAGGTTGAAAGGGATTATCTGACTCCAACATGAAACTGTTGACTTGGGCTTGGTGTTACAGCCTCAAAGGAATCTGCGCCTACATTGCAAGTGCAGTAGTCTGGATTTCAGAAATGTTCTTTACCCATTTCACACATAGTCATATTTTCAACTATGGGCCATTACAAAGTTAGGCTGGAAAGTAGAATTTGACTCCACCAATGACACTGACCTAGGGCAGACTTAATAACTTGACAGGAGTGGGCTCCTTCAAGTGTGTACCACCAGCCTGACCACATACTATGTTCCTATAACCCTTTTTATTTCTGTAAGGTTGGTAGTAGTGACCTCAGGTGCGATTTTTTTTTTTTTTTTTTTTTTTTTTTTTTAGTAATTGGAGTCTCTTCTCTCATGCTCTTGGTCAGTTTAGCTAAAGCACTGTCAATTTTATTGGTCTTTTCAAAGAACCAATTTCTGGTTTTGTGGATTCTACTTTTTTATTTTCTACTTCTTTTCTCTCTTGTTAACTTTTAATTCCTCCTGCTGGTTTCAGGTTCATTTTGTTCTTTTTCTAGTTCTTAACGTATAAAGATGGATTACTGATCTGAAATTGTTTTCTTTTAATGTAGGTATTTATAGTTACAAATTTCTCTCTAAGGGCTGCTTTCACCATAAGCATTAATATGGAGTGGTTGTATTTTCCTTGTCAAGTATTTTCTAATTTCCTTTGTTAATTCTTCTTTTGTTGCTTGCAAGTAGGTTGCTTTTTTCCACATAATGTGAATTTTCTGGTATTCCATCATTGATTCCTATTTTCATATTATTGTGGTTGAAAAAGATACTTTGTATGATTTCAGTGTTTTTAAATTTATTGAGACTTGTCTTGTGACCTAATGTGTGGTCAGTCACAGAAAAAGTTTCATGGCACGTGAAAAGAATGTGTATTCTGCTTATACTGGATAAAGTGTCCTGTATGTGTTTTTTAGATCTCACTGGGGTATAGCGCTGTTCAAATCCTCATTTCCATATCAATATTCTGTCTAGTTGTTTTTTCAGTTATTGAAAGTAGGATATTGACGCTTCTTTTATTGTAAGACTTTCTCTTTTTTAGTCTGTCAATGCTTGTTTCTTTCTTTCTTTCTTTCTTTCTTTCTTTCTTTCTTTTTAACATGCGGGTACCGGGAATCAAACTCAGGACCTCATGCTTGCCAGGCAGGCGCTTATGCCACTGAGCTATATCACTGGCCCTTTTTCATGTTTTGTTTTTTTTTTTAATGCTTGTTTCTAAGTGAACATATGCTTGCAATTGTCCTATCTTCTTGAAGGATTAGCCCTTTTACTAATACATAATATTCCTCTTGGTCTCTTCCAACAGTTTTTATTTATTTTCTTTCTTTTTTTTTTTTTTTTTTCTGAGACAAGGTCTAGCTATGTATTGCAGGCTGGCCTTGAACTCACAGCCATCCTCCTGCCTTGGCCTCCCAAGTGCTGGGATTACAGACATGTGCCACTACAAAATGGGGCAAAATGGGGTAGCATTGATTTGGGGCACTTAAAATGGAGTTGGGAGGCCACCGTTAATCAGACCTCAGACACACCACAGCTGAACCATTGGACTGCCCCAAACACTGGGACTGGGCCAAACTGTAGTTGCCAGAAACTGCTTGTTAACATCTGCTGACCCTATTATGCAATGAACCTCCTCCCCCAAACTACCCAGAGACTGAAAAGTCACCCAACCCCTGTCTTACAAAACAGCTTATCTTTTGCTAGCACCAATCATAATTCCTGACTAACAAGGGATAAAATTTCCAACACCAAGATTGCTTGAGTTTTATTTTCCCAAATGGTAAACTTAATTAGTTCCAAATAAAAACAAATCTCTCGGTTCTCAACTAGGTTGGTTCTCAGTCAGCAGGCCACAACAGTGGGTTCAGGCCAGGTTTGGGGTGGGTGTTGCCAGGGAAGGCAATGAACCTGCTCCTGACCTGACTTCAGCCTCCTCCTGGCTCTGGCTGGGGCTGCCTGTTCACATAGGCTTGGTCCTGATGAGAGCCTTTCCCCTGGTGCTGTGCACTTTGCTGCTTCTGGGGTTCCTCAGAGCTTGCACAGAATATGTCTTTGGGTCCATCCCTGCAGCCAACCTGTCATTGGTACATCCTGAGTGCTGTACACTCTGCCAGGCTCTGAAAACAGCCTCTTCTGGGGCCTCCAAAGAGATGTCTGATATTCGTGACCCAAGGAGGACCCTTTTGGCCCATAGAAAAAATTCAAGCAGGTTCAGATGCTATCTACAATTTTTGCTCCTTATGAAGGCATAAGCTATTAGTAGAAGTTTACAAAGAAAGACTACTACTGGGGATGGAATTAATAAGAATTGTTTAAAAAAAAGTCAAGATCACGGCCCAGGCATGTCATAGAAACACAGAGTAATTTGTTCAGAACCTATGATGCCTTATTAAATTAACTCCCTCATTCAGTGCTCTTCATTTTCTTTTTCTTTTCAGAAAAAAGAATTTTAGGTCAACATTCAGATTCCCATGCAGAAAGGAATATTCTTTTCATTTTCTGTTAACACAATTGTAGACAAGTTTTTTTTGTTTTTGTTTTTGTTTTTTGTGGGGATCAACCTCAGGACCTCGCACGCCAGCAGGCTCCTGTGCCACTGAGCAATATCACGGGCCCTTTTTTCGTATGTGGGTTCCAGGAGTTGCACTTGGGCCCTCGTGCTTGCCAGGCAGACGCTTATGCTGCTGAGCCATCTCACCGGCCTGACAAGTATTTTTTTAACCTACTAAAACAATTTTGTAAATTTGGTTCAAGGAAAGGCTTTTCTTTTGGTCATAAGTAGTTTACTGGCTTACTGTCTTTTCTCCCCATGACTTGGTGACTCTTCTATAGGTGATTTTCTCAGTTGTGCCGAGGAAGAGGACTGACCCTCCCTAAAGAATATAAAGAATGTCAGCGAGCTTGTATGATATCTCAGTGCCTATGTCAACCACTGACACATATTTTATGCATTATCTAGAAGTGATTTTTATTGAAAACTTATGCTCACACAAAATGTGAATGATCAAATTGGTGTACAACTATACCAATGGCATACCACACAGCAATGAAAAGGTATGGCTCATTGATATATGCATCAACTCAGATGATCTTTAGGCTGAATGAAAAAAGTCGAACTCCAAAAGTGACTGTTGTATAGTAAAGACTGACTAGTTTTTGTTCCTGGTTCCTGAAAAGAACATTCTAACTCCTGGGAAGTTTCCACATGATAGGAATGCCTTGGTTATTCATGAGTTGCTTGAATCACACCTGAACTTACCTAGCAAGTGGACTCTGGGTGGGGAGACAGGGGAGCTGGTCACCAGAAAGGTTAATCATGTGATTAGAGACGTAGGGCTTTGCACCAGCCCAACATCTGGGGAGGAAGGGGGGTGGAGACTGAGTTCAGTCTTGAGGCCAATAATTTATTTATTTTTGTTTGTTTGTTTGTTTGTTTGTTTGTTTGTTTGTTTTTTGAGAAAAGGGTCTTGCCATGCAGTCCAGGCTGGCCTCAAACTCGCAGTGATCCTCCTGCCTCAGCCTCCCGAGTGCTGGGATTACAGGCGTGCGCCACCACACCCGGCACTGTGGCCAATGATTTAATCAATCAACCTACATAATGAAATCTCAGTAAATATTCTGAACATCGAAGCTCAGTGGAGCTTCCTTGTTGGTGATCACACTGAGGCACCAGGAGGACAATGTGCCTAGTTTCACAAGGAGAAGCATGGAAGCCTCACATTCCAGACTTTTCTGGACCTCACCCTATGTATCTTTTCACTGGCCTTGTCCAGGTATTCACCTTTTATAATAAAACTAATCATAAGTGTAGTGATTTCATGAGTGAATGATGAAGTCCGAGGGGCTAATGGAAACCCCTGCATTTGTAACCACTTGGTCAGAAGTGCAGGGTTCCAGGGAACCTGAAACATAGCTGACATCTGAAGTAAAGACGGCATTGGTAGGGTCTGCGCTCATTTCCATGGCCAGGATCAGAGCTGCAGCATACCAGCTGGCATCAAAATGCTCACATACTACATGCTTACATTCATATCACCCTCTCTAGCACAGTTATACAGATAAGAAACTGCTAGAGGATGCATGTGGTTATAAAGGGGTAACACTGGGAAGACCCGTGCCCTAGGACTAGCTTTGTACTTGGATTGCAATGGTGGCTATATGAATCTATACATCTGAGAAAATGGTGCAAAATTATGCAAATACATTGTTCCAATGTCAGATTTCTGGTATTGATATTAAAACATGACTATGTAAGATACAACTTTTTTTAAGATACAAATTTTAAAGAAATCTGAGTGAAGTGTCCATGGACCTCTCTGTACTGTCCTCATAACTTCCTGTGAACCTATAGTTATCACAAAGCAAAATATTTGAAAAGAATCAAATTAAATACTAAATATATATGATCATGAAAAATGTGAACTATGTTAAACCATTTGCTTTTTAGCACTTATATCATGTTAATAATATTCTCAGGTATGGTGCAATACTGGGTTTCTTGGCTATATTTTGTATTTTGCTTCTATAAAATGGACCCTCGGTGGGCATGGTGGCACAGTTCTGTAATCCCAGCACTCAGGAGGCTGAGGCAGGAGGATCACTGTGAGTTTGAGGCCAGTCTGGGCTACTTAGTGAGTTCAAGTCCACACTGAATTACAGAGTGAGACCCTGTCTCAAATAAACAAATAAAATAAAATAAAATAAAATGAAGTCTCTTTACGAGAGCACCTAAAGTCAATAACAAATAAGTAGAAACAATGACTCTAATATATAATTCATAGATAAAATGAAACCACCCAATACATTCTTATGGACAATCAGAAAAATGCACACTGAAACATCAGCATCGCTTTGTTTCATCTGGCCATTCTATTATAAAGAGAGAGCTCTGCTGATGGAAGAAATGCAGGGCCCACTTGGCCCTCTACAGATGATGCCTGAACAGGGACCTGGCCAAGGAAGCCTACCAGGGGGAAAGTTTTGTGAGTCAATGACAGGGACTTCTGCAGTGGAGAGGTAGGTGCCAGGTGGCAAAAGAAAACAACAAAAGGAAATAAAAAAGAAAAAGTATCATGGGCCATCAGTCCCCCATCTGCCTAGCAAGGGGTATAGTGAAAAGATGAAATAAGAAACAGAGGCTAATTTAGTAATGCATGACTGGGAGGCTGGGGGGTCAATGCCTCAGGATGGGCAAAGACAATGACACTCTGGGCTAGCCACCATTTATTGGGTATACACAATAATTGAAGGAATTATTAGGTGACTCAGAGGGCTGACGGTGATCTTATGCTGAGAAGGTTTTAGAGGGCAACAGTGATTTGATGAGGACGGTGGGGAGAGATGGCAGGTTAAGAAGGAGTTTATCCTTTTCCCAAGGTGAAACACTATTTTTATTATTGCTGGGTTCTCAAGGAACCAGGATGTCTTCAGTTGATGACATCTTGCCCTGGGCGTCATAGCTTCATGAGACCATTGAGGCCTCAACTGTGACCGGAGGCACATGGAATTATGTTCGTATATACCATAGCCAGCTGGCATTGCAAGGCACTAGGCCTCCAACAAGCCCTAATCACAATTTAATTATGAAATAATTTTTTTCCCAACAATTATATAGAATGATCCTCAACAAAAACGGAATGTGAGTGTGTGCGGAAAAGTTTCAGCCAGGGTAATGGGGCAGAGTTCATCCACTGAAGTACAGCATTATATTCCTTTATTGTAAATTCCGTTGAGTCATTCTGGCACTCGAGTTAGTAATTAGTTGATTTCTCACATGTTGCAAGATGTTATCAAACATAATCCTTGGTTTCCTCAGACAGGTACATTTGATGTAGAGAGTTGGGATCGAGTGAGAGAGGGTTTAGAGCATTCTTATATCCAGGGCTCTGTTATATCCCCTGAAACTTTCTCCACATGGAGCTTGGTCCATGCAGTTCTTTGTCCTTTAACTTTGGGAGAACATCCCACACCTAGTGCACTTTTGAGAGAGGATGGGGATAAAGGTGAAGAGCCCTGGTCCCCTTCTCTTCCCTCTCCTCTTCCTCCTTCATCTGCAGCTGATTCAGGAGTAGTGTCTCCTTATCAAAGATTGGGCAGACAAACTGTGCTTAATGAGAGCCCTTCAGGACATGTGCATTTCCAATTAATATTCATCCTGACCCTTCTAATCCACAATGAAATGTTCATGAGCACAGTCCTTTGGAGTATAAGTTGCTCAAAGAATTAAAATCCTGTGTCATGAATAATGAGGTTCAAGAACCTTTCATGTTGGGCTTGTTGGAGACTGTCCTGGGAACCTTGCACTTACCTCCTTTAGATATTAGGCATTTACTAAGTCCTGCCTTTCGGCAGGGCAATACTTAACTTTCTGTAGAAATTCTCAAGAATTAGCAGCTGAGCAAGCTTGACAGAATTGGGCGGCAGGACACCCGGAGATTATGGAAGAAATGCTGTTCGGAACAGGTACGTACTCTGATCTAGTCTCACAGTTAACCCTTCCAGACCAGGCTTATCAGTAAATGGCTCTTATAATGAAATGAGCCTGGGTAACTATCCTTGAAGACAGTGTTGCCACTCAGTCCTTTTTACACATTCTTCGAGGTCCTCATGAGCCTTATGCCCATTTCTTAGCCAGGTTGCAGGAAGCTGTCCGAGGGTAAGTACCGCATGCCCAAACAGCAGAGATTTTGTTACAGCTGGCTTTTGAGAATGCTAATAAGGACTGTAAACAAGTGCTAGGGGCCATCAGAGCGACTAAAAAATCTTGGAAACTATTTGAAAGTGTGTTGAGATGTGGTACTGAAGGTCATAAGTCCTCTATGTTTGCCCAAGCTATGTTTGGTTTAATTAAACAAAATCATGCTTTTTCAAAAATACAATGTCTTAATTGTGGCAAAACAGGGCATATTCACAAACAGTGCACTTGACCTCAGGCAAGAAAGTGTGCAACTGCCCCTCCTTGGAGGGGAAAACACTGAGTACTTGTCCAAGATGTTGCAAGGGGAATCACTGAACTAATCAATGTCATTCTAAAGGTCATTGAGATGGCACCCACTGACGGGAAATGGGATGCATGCCTGGCCCCAGGCCCACAAAAACAATGGGCGCTTTCCCAATGCGGGCTTACAGCCCCAATCCGCAGTGGGTCTCCGAAGGATGGTCAAATCCCTTGCCATTGGAACCCTAGGAAGCATGGAATTAGACCTTCCTGTTGCTGAGTGGGTGACTTTGATTAGCAGAGACAAACCTGTTAAAATCCCTAAGAGAATCTGAAGACCTCTTCCCTTAGGTACTATGAGCCTAGTCCTAGGAAAATGTAGTTTAAATCTGTAGGGTGTTGAAGTACTCCCTGGGATTATCGATTCGGACTATTTGGGGGAATTTCAGGTTGTGATTCAGTGTCATGATGTTTGGGTCTTTGAACTAGTGAATATTTGCTCAACTGATTCTTTTACCAGCTGTTAGAACCACAGCTATTAGTTGAGAAGCTAAAGGACTTAGCATTACCCCCCATAAGAAAGGGTTTTTCAACCAAGATATCACAGACCACCAGCCCGTGTATACTCTTAAGGTCAAAGGAAAATTTTTGAGGGCTCATGGTGCAATGTTTCAGGTACAATGTTTCAGTGATGGCTTCCACCCAAGCAGCAGCCACTTCCTAGGTGGGGCTCAGGTCACCCAGACAGGTCATGCAGAGTGCTGTGCCTCTGCCTTATGTAGGCCCTAATGTAAGGGAGTCTTTCAGCCATTTATTGCAGGGATCCCAGTCAATTTGTGGCACAGATCTGCTGAAAGAGTGGTGAATTCAGATTACTAATAAGGCAATTCCACCTGTTAATAGAAGGGTGCCTGAACCTGTGGAAGTCTATCACAGGAATTTGAAAGGGAATCTCCTGGCTATGAGACAAATTTTTAATGGGGGTCATTGCAGCCTCTCCCCATCCAAAGACTGCTCTCTGATTAAAATGGAAAACTGATGTACCTGTTTGGGTGAATCAATGGCCCCTGACAAAGGAGAAGCTCATTTGCTTATGAGCTTTAGTGGAAGAACCTTTGGAAAAGGACATATTGAGCCTTCCACTAGAACTTGGAATACTCCTGTTTTTGTTATACCAAAGAAATCAGGAAAGTGGAGGCTGCTTCAGAATTTAAGAGCTATTAATGCATGCATTTATCCTATGGGCACTTTACAGCCAGGACTCCCCTCTCCCACTTCAGTACCACAGGAATGGCCTGTGATTGTTATTGATCTTAAAGATTGCTTTTTTACCATCCCTTTAAATCCACAGGACCAACCTCCTTTTCTTTCTCTGTTTCTGCCACTAACTTTGCTGAGCCTATGCGCTGATATCAATGGACAGTTTTGCCACAAGGGATGATGAACAGTCCTACCCTGTGTCAGTATTTTATATCCTGCTAGGAAAAAAAATCCCTCAAACCTATATAATACATTATATGGATAATACATTACTTGCTGTTGATTCTCAGCAACAACTTATCCTTCTTTTTGCAGAGACTAAACGGGCTTTGATACAACATGGGTTATGCACGGCCCCAGAGAAAATTCAAACTATCTCCCCCTATAGTTACTTGGGAACTCTGGTAACAGAAAGAGCAGTTCGAGTCCAGAAATTAACATTAAGAAGAGAGTCATTATAAACATTAAATGATTTCCAGAAATTATTAGAGGACATTAATTGGATTTTCCAAAGTTGAGAATACCTACATATCAATTGGTCAATCTATATAAAACATTTCAGGGAGATCCAGATTTGAATTCTCCTAGTACCCTCACACCTGAAGCCCTTAAAGAACTCCAAACAATAGAAACTGCTTTGGCAGGCCAAGCACGGTGGTACATGTCTGTAATCCCAGTACTTGGGAAGCTGAGGCAGGAGGATCACTATGAGTTCAAGGCCAGCCTGGGCTACGAAATGAGTTCAAGGCCAGCCTGGGCTACGAAATGAGTTCAAGGCCAGCCTGAACTGCATAGTGAAACCCTCTCTCAAAAAGACAAAGGAAAAAAGAAACCGCTTTGGCAAATAGACAGGTGTTTCATATTAGTTTGTGCCTTTTATGCTAATCATACTGCCTACTCCTCACTCTCCTACTGGACATTTTGCGCAAATGGTGAATCATAAACGTCAACCTGTTTAATGGTTTTATCTTCCTAACCATTTACAAAGATTCTTCAGATGTATACAGATCAGATAACTAAGCTAATTCAGCAAGCCCACCACCACAGCATACAGCTTCTAGGACTGCATCCTGATTGTATTGTACTTCCTATTGCTCTTGCACAGCATACTCATCTGTTGCAAATTTCCTTTGCAGATTATATTGGATAGGTTAACAATCATTATCTTTCTGATAAGTTTGTATAGTTATAATGTCATTATTCGTTTATTTTACCTAGAAATACTCAGACAACTCCTCTCACAAATGCTTCAACTTATTTCACAGATGGATCCCTTCATGGTTTTGCTGCTTACTGGACTATGCAAAATCACCAGAAAATTGCTACTCCTGAACTTTTGTCTCAAAGATCAGAATTGGTTGCTGTAATTACCATATTAGAATGTACTCTGACAGAACCTGTTAACATTTTATGTGATTCTGCCTATGTAGTTAATGTCACTAATTATTTGGAGACAGCTATAAAAAGTATTATGAAAAGTACTCTAGATCCCTCTTTGTTCAATTTGTTTTTGTGATTGCAGGCAGCCATTGGGAATAGGACTGCCTCCTTTTATATAGGTCATGTGCTCTCACGGTCTGGCCTTTCTTGACCAGTGGCTTGTCCAGCATGCCAGACTTCACCTATATCAGTTCCACCAGAAGGTTGTAACCCCAAGGCCTTCAGGCAAATGAGCTATGGCAAATGGATGTAACACCTATATACCAATTTGACAATATGTTCATGTTAGTATAGATACTTATTCTTGTTTTATGCATGCTACCTGCCATGCAAGGGACATGTGAGGCATATATAGCAACACTGTCTCTCGGCATTTGCAAAGATGGGAGTTCCTAGGAAAATAAAAACGGATAATAGTCCTGCCTATACGAGTGGGAGCTTTCTATTTTTTTTTTTTTTGTGTGTGGGTACTGGGGGGTCGACCTCAGGACCTCGCACACCAGCAGGTGCCCGTGCCGCTGAGCGATATCACCGGCCCCTTTTTCGTATGTGGGTTCCGGGAGTCGAACTCGGGCCCTCGCGCTTCCCGGGCAGGTGCTTAAGCTGCTGAGCCATCTCACCGGCCCTCGAGTGGGAGCTTTCAAAGAATTTTGTAGTAATGGAATGTTAGTCATTCTACTGGAATTCCTTATAATCCACAAGGAGAAGCTTTTCTTTTTTTCTTTTCTTTTCTTTCTTTTTTTTTTTTTTTTGTCTTTTCGAGACAGGATTTCACTATGCAGTTCAGGCTAGCCTGGAACTCACTTTGTAGCCCAGCCTGGGCTGAAACTCGCAGCAATCCTCCTGCCTCAGCCTCCCGAGTACTGGGATTACAAGCGTGTACCACCGTGCCCAGCCAGACAAGCTATTATTGAGCGTTCATGTTTGACATTAAAACAGTAATTACAAAAACAAAAAGGGGGAATCAGTCATAATAACCACAAACTCACCTTGACTTTGCAATGTTTACACTTAATATTTGAATCCTGTTAGTAATATAGATACTACCCTGGTGGAATTACGTTGGTCAAAAGTACAAGAGCATGGGAAAAGGGAGAAGGCACAAGTATGTAAGTCCCCAGAGATGGGAAAATGGGAGGGACTGATTGCTCTGTTAACATGGGAGCCAGGGTTTGCTGTGTCCTTACAGGAAATAGACAGACATGGGGTGGTGCCCTCTAGGAATGTACGACTGTGGGGAAGTACTCCCCATGATCCATCCATAGAAGAACTCGACTCTGGTCTCCTCACCAGTGAAAGCCTTCCCTCAGACAGCAACTGAAGAAATATACTGAGGAAGCAGAAAGACTTTTCATCACCAGTGTCTGCCTGAGACGACAATGCCTGGTGTCTATTGAGGGCCCTTTGAATAGACCTTCTGGAGGGATCCCTGACTGCTGGTCACAACTACACCCTCCTTCAGCCAGAAGAAGTTACATTGGTCTCCCCTCCATTACCTCCTTATGCAGTTAGAGGATACCTCTCCAGAGGGGGGACAGTTAAGTTAGTTATCATATAGGCAGTCAGATAGGGCTGGACCCTTGAAAACAGCCAGTACAGACACATTACAACTATAGGTGGAGATATAGTCATTAAAGGCTACACCTCAAAACAAAAGAAAGAATAATCATATCTACAAGCTTCCCCTAGGGATAAACAAGCAGTGATTGATATTCAACTTCTGTTATTGTAAAACAAAAAGATGAGGGAAACCAGATAGGAAGATTAAGGCCTAACCCGCCTCTTCTGTGAGCACTAGAGAGAAAGGCTGTGAAGCGCGTGCTGACACGCTGCAGGGAAAATACGGCTGAGATCCTCATGTTTACTGGATATGTGCCATGGATGGTGGGAGACAGATGAATCCTGTTTTACTCTTATTGCTAGTGCCTGTGTCTGAGTGAATAAAGCCAAGGTGTACCAGTCACTGGGGCTCTTTGTCAAAGGGAGACAAGAGTCCCCTGGCCCCCCCACATTTTAACCTATTCTGTGTCTCTTTGTGTTTCATCTTTGTCACCCCTTGGTCAAGTACAAGCTCATAGGTTGGCCCCCTATACAGGGCCTAGTCTTTCTTCAGAACAGTGTGGTGGTGTGCCCCAAGTAGCTCAAACCGTCATACTTTTCATGGGCAGTTTTACCTTTATTTTTTATTTTATTTATTCATTTATTTGTCTTGTTTTGTTTTGTTTTGTTTTGTTTTGTTTTGTTTTGTTTATTGAGACAGGGTCTCGCTATATAGTTCAAGCTAGCTTTAAACTCATTATGTAGCCCAGGCTGGCCTAGAACTCATGGCGACCCTTCTGCCTCAGCCTTCTGAGTGCTGGGATTACAGGCATGTGCCACCATACCCAGCTCAGTTTTACCTTTAAGAATGATCTAAATCCAGGAGTGATAGGGAAAAAGGAAGATGCTGATCAAAGGATACAAATCTACAAAAGTTTTTAGTAATCTATTGATTGCACTGTGCAATGACTGCAGTTAATATATTGTATACAGTGTTTCAAAATTGCTAACAAAAAAAAAAAAAAAAAAAAAAAAGAAAATAGAATGTTTGAGACAGGCAGGGTGGTACATACCTGTAATCCCAGCATTCGAGAAACTGAATCCCAGCATTCAAAAATTCAAGGCCAGCCTGGACTACATAGCCAGACCCCCATCTCAAAAAAAAAAGAAGGACCGGTGATATCGCTCAGCAGCGGCACAAGCGCCTGCCTGGCAAGCGCGAGGTCCTGAGTTTGGTTCCTGGTACCCACATTAAAAAAAAAGAAAAGAAAAGAAAAGAAAAGAAAAAAATAGATGCTGGGTGCACATCTGTAATCCCAGCACTCAGGAGGCTGAGGCAGGAGGACTGCTGAGAGTTCAAGGCCAGCCTGGGCTACATAATGAGTCAAGGTCCCACCTGAACTACATAGCAAGACCTTGTTTAAAAAACAAAACAAAAATAGAATGTTAACATCCTCAGCACACACACAATGTGTGAGTTAGTTAGGCGGTGGGTACTAGATGGAATCTTTCTACAATGTCTATATAATACAAAACAGCACACTGTACTTCATAAATATACATAGTTATGGTCAATTAAAAATAAGTACATAAATTTTGGAGAAAATGGAACAACATAACTCCCTTAGTTGTAAAATACCCAAATCCTCAAAGAATATATTTAGCAGTCATCTCATTTAGTATATGTGCTGCCAAAGTAAGTACTGTAGTCATCTCATTTAAACAGCTAAACAAAAAATAAAAACAAAGAGTTAAATTATGGTAAATGCTATGGAAGGTATGTAGATTGAAACACACATCAAAAAAAACTGCAAAGATTTGGAGTTGTGAGATTATAGGTGATTTTTATTTTTCATTTACTTTTTAAATTACATTAAGTAAAAAAATTTGAGTTTTATGTTATATGAAGAACCTTTTCTTGAGCTGATTGTACAAAATAAAATCAGAAAGGGCTGAAAACACAAGAATAGGGATTAAGACTCCTCACACAAAAGAACAGAAATCTCAAATCCTGCTTTGAAAAATTATTTCAATTTCTAAGGTAACATTTTCTAAGGTATACAATTTCCAAGTAAAACGTACACCAACAATGTGATCCAGCGACTTCATATGTAGATATTTCCCCCAGGGAAATAAAAGCATACAGTCATACAAACACTTAAACAAGAATGATCATTGCAGCTTTATTTTTAAAAGTCACAGCCAGAACTAACACAAATGTCTATGAGCAGATGGATGCATGAACAATCTGTGGCCCACTCGCTCAAGGGCAGGCAATGACTCGACTATTGACAAGGGGCAGCACACGTGAAAACGAACCTAATTATGTGGATTGGATGAGCCCTACGAAGAAAGTACATACTGGGGCCGGTGAGATAGCTCAGCGGCATAAGCGCCTGCCTAGCAAGCATGAGGTCCTGAGTTCGACTCCCGGTACCCACATAAAGGAAAAAAAAAAGGGCCAGTGATATCGTTCAGCGGCACAAGCGCTTGCTGGCAAGCGCAAGGTCCTGAGGTCGACTCCCAATATCCACATTAAAAAAAAAAAAAAAAGAAAGTACATACTGAATGGTTACAGTTCCATTACCTCTAGAACATGCGAACTACCCACCATGGCATAAAGTAAATGAGGGGCTGCTTGGATCGGAGGACAGGATGTGGTTACTGGTGGCAAAAAGGAAAGTTTGTGGTTGATGTAGTATGTGTTCATCATCAACACGTGGGGCGATAGTTTCCAGGGGGTTATGTGTGTCAAGAATCATCAGATTTTACATTTCAAACAAGTGCCATTCACTGTATGGCAACTGTATCTCTGTAAAACTCCTTAAAAAGAAACTCATCACCTGGCGCATCCATCACCCATAATCCATCACGTTTATTAGCATTTTTCCCATATTGAAGTATAACATGAATAAACTCAAATGAGTCATCGCAAATAAATAAATACAATTAAAAAAAGTAAGCTGGGCATGGTGGTGCAGGCCTGTAATCCCAGCATTTGGGACACTGAGGCAAGAGGATCAGTGAGTTTGAGGCCAGCCCAGGCTACATAGTAAGTTCAAGGCCAGCGAGACCGTGTCTCAAGACATACATACATAAATAAATAAATAAGTAAATAAGTAAATAAATAATACTTAAAAAACAAAAGTAAAGACCCTGGGTGAGACGAGGGAGGGTCCTTACCTCCTAGACCAGGTTCAGCTGTCTCCAACAGGTTTACTTTAGAATGACAGCCCCAGCCCTCCCTTCCCATGTGGGACAATTTCCTCTCTGCATCCCTACAGATACTTACACACTCACCCATTTGACCCACAGGTAGGGGCCAGGAGGTGGCCAAGAGGAAAAATGGACCCTGGAGGTAACACAGGAAAAGGAGAAAAGCTGGTGGAATCTCCCTTTTTGGGCAAGATTGTCCAGTGACAGCCAGTCAAAGCATTCTGCTTCTGCCATTGGAGATTTAGATGTGACCAGCCCTAGGAACATGCTGCTTCCTAAGTGGCCCCACACTTTGTACCGTCCACCCACCTAGGGCACAGAGGGGGTTTCCCAGAGCTCCTCACAGGCATAGGCCAGTGAGAGAGGACACAGAGGCCCCGTCACTCCACTGAGGAACGAAGGCAATGGCCTGGTGCATGACCCAGACTTTCCTTCTGTGGGAATCGATAACCACAAAGAAAAGGGAGGATTTAATGAACTAAGAGAAACTAGTAGTATAAATGAAACAAATCAGCATATATATTAAAATATTTCTGGAAAACAGAATAGATAATTCGGGGAGTTATTTGGAGTTCTCTCTACTTCTTATCTACTATTTTGCTCTCGTTCTCTCTCTCTCTCTCTCTCTCTCTCTCTCTCTCTCTCTATATATATATATATATATATATATATATACATATAAACATGCTTCTTAGTTCATTGATGAGAAAGTTTTGTGCTTTTATCTGTTTCTTCTTTGTAAGAGAGTCTTTGTCTACGATTTGTACTCTGAGTAACACTTTGGCCACTCTTTTAAGATTATGAGGGCCGGTGAGATGGCTCAGCGGTGTAAGCGCCTGCCTGGCAAGTATGAGGTCCTGAGTTTGACTCCTAATACCCACATAAAGGAAAAAAAAAGGGCTGGTGATATCGCTCAGTGGCACAAGTGCCTGCTGGCAAGCGCAAGGTCCTGAGTTTGACTCCCAGTACCTACATTAAAAAAAAAAAAGATTATGATAGATTATTAACTATTGTTATTCTCTAATTATCTTGTTATGAAATTTTGTTTTTTTATAGAAATAAAAATGCTTAGGCTGGTGAGATAGCTCAGCAGCATAAGTGCCTTCCTGGCAGGTGGGAGGTCCTGAGTTCGGCTCCCAGTACCCACATACAAAGGAAAAAAGGGCCGGTGATATCGCTCAGCGGCACAAGCACCTGCTCGCAAGCGTGAGGTCCTGAGTTCGACCCCCGGTACCCACCAAAAAAAAAAAAAAAGAATGTTTTTTATATTTTCTTTATTAATATCTACTTGTATAACATTAAAATTTTTAAAAAAGAAAAAGGCTGTGCTGGGCATGGAACCTAGGGAAAACCGAAATAAACTTCCAGCTTCCCTTGTTTTTATTTTTTTAATTTTTTTTTTTTTTTTGAGACAGGGTCTTGCTATGCAGTTCAGGCTGATTTTGAACTTACTATGTAGCCAAGGCTGACCTCAAACTTGCTGCGATCCTCCTGCCTCAGCCTCCCAAGTACTGGGATTATAGGTGTGCACCACCATGCTTGGCTTCTCTTGCTTTTAGTTATTTGCTTTTGGTTAACTTAAAATCACTGACTTTGAGCTGGTTGGCACACACCTGTAATCCCAGCATTCTGGGAGGCTGAAGCAGGAAGATCTCAAGTTCGAGCCCAGCCTGGGCAATTTATTGACTTAGTGAGACCCTGTCTCAAATAAATAAATAAATAAATAAATAAATAAATAAATAAATAAATGAAAATTTAAATATAAATTTAAAAGTCTGGGGATGTAGCTGAGTATGGAGGCCCTGGGTTCAATACCCAGTACTGTACTGAAAAAAAGATTATACCAAATAGGTAAAGAGAGACAAAAAAGACTATATATTGGATGGACTAATTTGTATAAAATTACGGAAAGTTAAACTAATCTATAGTGACAGAATGCAGATCAGTGATTGCCTGGGACTACGCTCTGGGGAGAAAGAGCAACAGGAAACAATTACTAGCATGAAAAGACTATTAAGGATTCTCGTTATCTTGATGGTGCTGATTGTCTCATGGGCAATATGTATGTCAAAACTTATCCACCTGTACTTATTTATTTATCTATTTATTCTGCAGTACTGGGGATAGAACCCAGGGCTTCAATAATGCTAGGCAAGCAATCTAACGCTAAGCTGCATGCCCAGCCCCCACATTGAACACTTGAAATATTTATAGTTTTACATTAATAATACCCCAACAAAGTTTTTTTAATGGGCAAATGATTAGAACAGACATTTACTAAAGAAGATACACAGAAAGTAAATATATGGAAAGATGTTTATCATCATAAGTTAGTAGGATGATGTAAGTGAAAATTCCAGTTTATCAATTTCACTTAATTTTTTAAAGAACCTGCTTTTGATTCCACTGATTTCTCTTTTCACTATGTGCATATATTTCTTTAAGTACTTAAGTATAGTTGTAAAAGCTATTTTAACATCTTTGCTGGTTCCATCACTTCTGCATCTTTCTATTCACTGATATTGTTTCCTAGTTATGGTCACATTTTTCTGTTTCTTGATGTGTCTAATTTGATTAGATGCAGGACATTATAAATACTATTTATCGAGTACCTGGACTTAGCTCTCTTCATTCTTTCTTTTTCTGTGTGCGTGCATGCGTGTGTGTGTGTATGTGTGTGTGTTACTGGAGACTGAGCCCAAGGCCTTTGCACTGAGCTACATCTCCAGCAATTTGTTTTTATTTTTTCTTTTGAGGTAGGTTCTGAGTCACTAAGTTACCCAGGCTGGCCCAAACTTGGGATCATCCTGCCTCAGTCTCCCAGAATTCTAGGATGATGGCCATGAGCCACTCACCCAGGTATTTTTTATTTTTTAAGAGATAGGGTCTTACTATGTTTCCCAGTTTCCCAGGCTGGCTCTGAACTCCTGGACTCAACCCATCCTCCTGCCTTAGCCTCCTGAGCAGCTGGAACTACAGGTGTGTGCCACCAACCCAGCTTTGCTGCCTTATTTTAAAGTGTATTGGAGTTTATTCTGGACAGCAGTTATTTGTGGCTTTGTTTGAGCCCTTTGAGGCTTATTTTTTTAATTTCAAAATGATTATAGATTCACAGGATATTGCCAAGACAGTACAGAGAAGCCCTATATACCCTTCGCCAACCCCCCACAGCTCCATCTTCCCTAATTATAGTAAATATCAAAATAGAAAATTCACATTGATAAAATGTGTGTATATTTCCACATCATCTTATGACATGGGTAGATTCATATATAACCATCATCACAATCAAGATACAAAGCTAGCTGGGCGTGGAGGTGCATGCCTGTAATCTCAGTAGTCTGGGAGGCTGAGACAGGAGATTCCTAAATTTGGCCCCAGCCTAGACAATTTAGCAACTTATTAAGACCCTGTCTCAAAATAAAAAACAACAAAGGAAATGGAATGTAGCTCAGTGTGAAGGCCCTAGGTTCAATAATTCCCAGTACTGGAAAAAAAAGTACAAAGGTATAAAGATCTGTCTCTCTCTTTTTAGTCATAGCCCCACCCCACACCATCCCTAACTACTGTTAATAAGGAATTTGTTCCAAATTTCTTTATGCCCTTTCAAGAATGTGATATAAATGGAATTATCATAAAATGTGACTTTTTGAGACAGAGCCTCACTATGTAATCCAGGCTGGCCTTGAACTAGTGATTCTCCTGCGCCAGCATCTCAGAGTGCTGAGATTACAGGGATGTACCTCCACGCCCAGCTAGCTTTGTATCTTAATTTTGTGCTGGGGTTACAAGAGTGCACCACCATGCTCAGCTGTGACCTTTTGACATTGTCTTTTTTTCTGCTGTGTAATGCCCTTGAGATCCATCCAAGTTATGTGTATCGATAGCTTGTTTCTTTATATTGCTGACTCGTAGTATTCCATATATGGATGTACCAGTTTAACCATTGATCTATTAAAAAACATTGGGTTTTTGCAGTTTTTGGCTACCACAAATAATACTGCTGTCAACATTCATGTATAGGTTACGTGGACAATTTTCACTTCTCCAGGATAAGTGCCCAGGAGTGTGATTGCTGGGTCA
Source organism: Erethizon dorsatum (assembly GCA_028451465.1). Taxonomy (NCBI): domain Eukaryota; kingdom Metazoa; phylum Chordata; class Mammalia; order Rodentia; family Erethizontidae; genus Erethizon; species Erethizon dorsatum. Next base: position 20,437,520 of record CM051826.1, read on the forward strand.
TAATGGAAAGTGTATGTTTAGTTCATTAAATCACTGACAAACTATTTTTTCAGAGTGGCTTTGCCTTTCTACATTGCTACCAGCAATTATGACATCCAGTTTCACCACATCTTTGCAGCATTTGATATTGACATTTTCCTTTTCTGTGATGTTTGCTAGGCAAGCACTCTACCCCTGAGCTATAGCCTCAATCCCCTATTCTTTTTTTTTTTTTTTTTGTGGGTACCGGGGGGTCGACCTCAGGACCTCGGGTGCCTGCGCGCCCGTGCCGCTGAGCGATATCACCGGCCCCTTTTTCGTATGTGGGTTCCGGGAGTCGAACTCGGGCCCTCGCGCTTGCCGCGCAGGCGCTTAAGCCGCTGAGCCATCTCACCGGCCCTATTCTTTTTAAAGCTATCCCAATAGGTGTGTAATGACTTTTATAATGATAATTTTCATTCACCTAATGACTAATGATGTTGAACATCTTTTCATGTGCTTATCAGATGTCTGCTCTTCGGTTAAATATCTTTTTGCCCAATTTCTAATTGAATTGCTTGTTTTTTACTGTTAAATTTTGTGTTTTATGTATTCTAGATATAAATTCTTTTTCAAATATGTCATTTGCAAGTAAGTTCTATCCATCTGTAACTTTTTTTTTTGTGGGTACCGGGGGTCGACCTCAGGACCTCGCGCGCCAGCAGGCGCCTGTGCCGCTGAGCGATATCACTGGCCCTTTTTTCGTATGTGGGTTCCGGGAGTCGAACTTGGGCCCTCGCGCTTACTAGGCAGGCGCTTATGCCGCTGAGCCATCTCACCTGCCCCGTCTGTAACTTTTTGGGGGGGTTGTGGAGATCAAACCAAGGGTCTTGTGCATGCTAAGCACAAGCGCTACCACTGAGCTGCACCTCCAGCCCCTGTAGCTATCTTCTCATCTTAACAGGGTCTCTCACAGAGCAAAAGTTTTAATTGTGAAAAAATACAATTTATTGACATTTTTCTCTTAAAGATTGTGATTTTGGTGTCATGTATAAAAAACACAAAAACTCTAGGCTTTGGAGATTTCCTATGTTTTCTTCTAAAAGTTTTATATTTTTATATTTACTCTTAAGTCTATCTACCTGTCTAAAAGTTAAAAATCAGCAGGGCAAAGTGGACCTTTAAAAATTAGATTTTTTTTCTTTAGAGATAAGTTGCTTCTCCAAACTTCCTCAGGCCTAGGCATGAACTGCTGCCCTCACCTCTCCTCAGCGCAGATGAATGGACAGAATGTGCAGGTACTGCCACCAGGAGGTCAAAATCTCGTTTCATTTCTTCAGTGAAGAAAGGGAACAAGCCTGAACATACCTATTATTTCATTGCATTTTCTCCCTTCACGGTTCCTTGCAATAAAAGACCCTAACACACCTCTACTCTGTGAGATGATGATCTGGGTGATGAGGCCTCTCCATCTCCACAGAGCTCTGAATAAAGCATTTTTTCCTTTCCAACAAAATAATCTGCCTCCTTTGATATGGTCAGCAAAGAGCAAACAAACCTGAGAGGCCCTTCTCAGTACGCTCAGTGTTTTAGATAGTCTGTTCAGCACCACCACCCGTGTCCCAAGCAAAATGAAGCCAGGCATGGTAGCTCATTTCTGTAATACTGTATCAGCTACTTGGGAGGCTGAGGCAAGAGGACCTCAAGGTTCCAAGTCAGTCTGGGCAATTTAGACTTTCAAAATAAAATTAATTAGTTAATTTTAAAAAGGGCTAGGATGTAGCTCAGTGTGGGGTGCACCCTTGGATTACATCCCCAATTGGGGGAACGAAGTGATTGGTGTAGGATTCGATTTCTAACAGTGTGCCCGTTAGAACCCACGTTTGACCTAAACGAGCACCACGCTAACCGGAAGTAAGATCATACAAAGGTTAAATATAAGTAACAAAATTCACCCATAACGCCGCAGCCCAAGCGGCCCACCCAACTTAACGGGGACAGACCCTTCGTTGTCTCCCGGAATACCCCGGCTCCCTCCCCACAGCAGTTTCCAAAACGCTGCAGCCCTGCGCGTCCGCGCCTCAACAATACAGCAGCCACACCACGCAGCCCTACCCATTGCTCTGCCACAGCCAATAGCACCTGGGTTTTTGGAGGCGGGCTCTGCTCGGATACGCGTTCTGATTGGACACTTCTGGGGGCGGAGCCAGGCTGGAGGCAGTGCGCCGCGGAGCTCCGTATGGAGCGCGAGCGGCTGCGCGCCAAGTTTGGGTTCGCTGGGTGCTGAAAGTCACGTGGCTGGTGCGGGTCGGCGGGGCCTGGCTCCTCTTGGACCCGAGGCGGCGTAGAACCGAGGTGTCGGCAGTACGTCTGAGGCTGCGTTCGGGTAAGTGAATGATGTCGGGTCCAGGGACCTCGACTTTCCGGCGACGTGGGCGCTCTGGTGTCCTCACTTTCCCGCCACACTTGCTATGCTTCTGGGCTGTCTGAATGACTGGCGTGCGGTCACTAAGGGCTGGGAGATTGAAGGGTCGGCGGCGGCCAGCCGCAGCCCCTCAGTCCTGGGCACTTTGGGGTAATGAGGGTGGTGGCCTGTGGCTTTTGGCTTGGATGCGAAGGCCTATTGTGGGCGTAAATAGCCGCTCTTTCCTGAGGGTTTTCTCACTAAGCATTTTGATTTGAGGACTACCCCTCACTTTGCGCTATTGACCTCCCAGCTAGGCTGCAAGTCAAGGGCTAGCATTTCCCTCTGGTTGCAGATAAGGAAGGCGAGGCAATAAGGGAAGAGCCAGTGGAAAGGGGAGAACCCAGAATAGAGCTCCATTAAAGCCTGCACTCCTAACCTCTGCTTATGTGTTCCCCGCGTTCTCAGATTGTCTGCAGTGCCACCCCCTATTCTAGGAGGCAGGCGTCCACTTTAGTATTCTTGGCTCGGTGCCTATTTGAGGTTCTGAAAGTTAAGCGTCCAGTTGGTCAGTTGAGGCGAGACAAATTAGCGTGCCTTCAGTCAGGAAGTTGCTGGACTGGAAACACCACTTTAGGGTCCTATAGAATCAAATTATTTACTTGAGAGAACAAATAAATGATTAATTGTGATTTTATCTAATACAGTGTGTGAGAAGAAGCTTTGGAATTAAAGGTAAACCAGAGTTCAAAGTCTGACTTTTATTGTTATATAACCTTTGGCATGTTAGCTCTCTGACCCTCAGGTCTTCCTCTATAAAGAAGAGAACTCAAGTTCCATGTGTGACAGACAGGTGTTCAACAGGTACTTCTGTTGGCAGACCCCTGACAGGATCCACTTGTATGGCAGGATTAAGGGGCCTGGGGAGGCTGGTGACTTGCAAGTGACTTTACTGACTAGGTCTCTCCCTGGGGTTATGAGGATTGTGGAATACGTGAGCGACAGTGCTTGTACAGAAATAGCAACACTGTAGTGGCAGGGATGCTACAATGAGCTGTGTTGGGCTGGGCTGCTCAGTGGGTATCACTAGTAAAGTGAGTGAAGGTGGCCCTAAAATCCCTAGTTTATAACCCCTGCCCCCCAGTAGTGGGGAATGAAACTTCCTACTGAGATACATCCCCAGCATTTTTTTTTTTTTTTTTTTTTGATACAGGGTCTGGCTAAGGTCCCCAGCCTGAGCTCCAACTCTTGATCCTCTCACCTCAGCCTCCCAGAGTGCTGGGATTACAAATGTGCACCACTGTGCCTGACTCCCGGGTTTCATGAGTAGCAGTAATCCATTTTAGAGTATTCTCATTGTTCCTGGCACTGTTCCGAGTGCTTTGGAGCTGATGTCTAGTTTAACTGTCATGACCAGCTTCAGAATATCATTATATCTGTGTTAGACGTGAGGAGACTGAGATTCAGATGTCAGTAACTGGGGCTACACATTAGGAAGTGGCAGAGCAGGATTGAGCCCATAATCAGTGCCATTACCACCACCCTTCCAGAAGTGAGCTCCAGTACTCACTTGCTCACCTGTAGCTCTTACTGTTGAAAGTGGGAGAATCTGAGGTATGGACCTGTGTGTGATGTATCCACCCGCTATTGGGTTTTGCTACTTGTTAGTTTCAATACCAAGGTTCCTAGGGAGCAGTTTGAAACTTGTAAAATGTATAACATCAAGGTAAAAATCTGTTCTGTGCTGACTCTTGTTCTTGGGACTTTGAATCTCATCTCCTGTGAACACTTACTTGTTTCCCGGGCTTCAGTCACATGAGCCTGACTTCTAACCTTTGGCAAGTCAGATGTCTTCCTATCTTAGGGGTTTGCACTTAGTATTTGCTCACCTAGATTGCTTTTTTGTTTTTTGTTGTTGTTGTTGTTTTTGAGACAGGGTCTCTCTGTGTAGTTCAGGCTGGCCTTGAACTCACATGTAGCCCAGGCTGACCTTGAACTCGAGGTGATCCTCCTGCCTCAGCCTCCTGACTGTTGGGATTACAGGTATGTGCCACCACACCCAGCCTCACCTAGATTGTTCTTACCCTTAAATCTTATATTCTTGATTCCTTTCCACTCTTCAGATTTCAGCTCGGGTGCTTTCCATGGCCCAATCAAAAGTAGCCACCACCTATTTATTGTCCTCATAGTCAACATCACTTAGTGCAAAGAACTGTGCACTAAAAAATGGTTAGAATGGTAAATTTTATGTCATGTATATTTTACTACAATCTAAAAATAAAATATCAGTATGTTTTTTGGCCAATCTTCAGATCTTAAGAAAAGATGCTGGGCCGGTGAGATGGCTCAGCGGCATAAGTGCCTGCCTGGCAAGCGTGAGGTCCTGAGTTCGACTCCTGGTACCCACATATGGAAAAAGGGCCGGTGATATCGCTCAGCGGCACGGGCGCCTGCTGGCGCGCGAGGTCCTGAGTTCGACCCCCGGTACCCACAAAAAAAAAAAAGATGCTGAGTTTTTCTTCCCTAAATATTATATTAGATAAAAATGATTATTTTTTTCTCTCTGCATCTTAAAAAGTATATAGTCTCAGGATCTTTCTCTTTCCTACTATAAATAAGAATGCCTTAGTATATAGTAGAGTTAACTGAAAAAAGACAATTCAGAACCTTCTCACCGAGCTACATTGCCAGACTTTTTTGAGATAGGGTCTCATTAAGTTGCCCAGGCTGAGCAAGAACTTGTGATCCTCCTGTCTCAACCATCCAGAGTGCTGGGATTATAGGTATGGATCATCACACCTGGCTGAGACAATGAATCTTGAACTCTTTGTTTAAATAAATTCAGATTTTTTCATGGCTCATAAAAAAAGCTTATTGAGGACTCAGGAAGAGTATAGATTTAATTAATAAGGATATATACTACTACTGGTAAGAGTTAAGTAATATTTGGATTCAGGGGCCATGAGTGATATTTGATCCTACATGGTAATAGGAACAAGTTAAAAAACCAAACTAGGAAACCAGGAACAGACTGCTGGAATGAGGAGCCAAGAGATGGCTACACTGACAGCTCTCACCCAGAGGTTGAAATCGTTGCAGCTCAGAATTACTGTCATGGAAGCCAAGTGTGGTGATACCCCTTTTTCCATGGTGTAATTTGCTAGACAAATAGAAATATTGAATAAATATTGCCTGTAATCCCAGCACTGTGGAAAGCTGAAGCAGGGAGATCACAAATTTGAGCCCAGCCTGAGCAATTTAGCAACTGAGACCCTGTCTCAAAATTTTATGAAGGATTGAGGATGTAGCTCAGTGAGAAGGCCCTGGTTTCAATCTCTAGTACTGGGGGGAAAATCATCATGGATCAGAAAAGGGTTATATGCGGGCAAAGAGCAGCACATTCTGCTCAAGCAGAATGGGGGAGGGGGTGTCAAGACCTGCCCTGCCTCCAAGGAGAGCTGAACTGAATGCCTTTTGTCAAATGACTAAAGATCTGACCTCTGGTGAGGTTTCCAAGTGGACTTTAGTTCTTTGGTGGTAAAGAAATATCCCCTTTGTGTTTCTGGCTACTTTTGAATCCTTCTTAACCTTCAGTAGTTAATATTTAAGAGAAGTTTTGCCCTTTGGGAGTCTAGGACCAGAGGGCCTCATTTGGCTCTGAGGCAAGTTTGTGTTTTCCGCCTGTTGGGGTTGCACTGGCGGTGCCTGAGTATAAGCTCAGCAGGGAGAAGCTATGGGGCCTGGTGCCAAAGCACCTGCACATGCTCCAGGCATATGTGGCCTCTGCAAGGTGCTGTTGCTATGGCCACAGAAGCCTTCTGTGGCATTTGAGTCCAAGTGCTTGGACTGTCACTTTGTGTTTTGCAGGTGTGGTTGTATACCTAATAATGTCATACTTATAATGACTACTTTGAAAGACCTAATCAGGAATTTCCTAAAGATGGTTGATAGTTCCTTATTTGAGCTCTACCAGAGAAAAGAGGATCACTTTGATTTAGGACTATTTAGGCTATCTAGTGAGTGTTTCTCTTTTTTTTTTTTTTGAGACAAGGTTTCACTTTGTAGTTCAGGCTGGCCTTGAACTCACCATGGGGCCCAGACTGGCCTTGATCTTGCAGTGATCCTCCTGCCTCAGCCTCCTGAGTGCTGGTATTACAGGCAGTATTTAGTCAGTGTTTCTATTTGTCTAGCAAATTACACCATGGAAAAAGTAGTGTCTCCTCGTGATTGGCTCCTTTTCAATCTAGATATCTTCAGACAGGCCTCTTGGCCCAGTTACCTTAAGGGAGCCTCACTGCCCTCCCACCCCCAGTGCACAGTTCTTTAACAGCTTTGACCTTATGCATTTAATGCCCTTGTTTGGTTGCCTCCTGTTGCAGCACCCTCCCGGGAAGTCCAAAAAGGCTGGACTTCTGGCAGATTTGTTCACCGTAATACCAAACACAGTGGTGGCACATGGAAGGTACTCAGTAAATGTTTATGTGAAAATTTAACCAAAATAATGGAAAAGTACATAAAAGCTGACAACTGTTGATTAAGGGGGGGCAGTTCCTATAAATCTTTGAACTTTCACACTAGGGAAGATGCCACCAATCACAAAATTCCAGTTCTTTATTTTTTTGAGACAGGGTTTCACTATGCAGTTCAGGCTGGCCTTGAACTCTTAGCAATCCTCCTGCCTCAGCCTCCCCAGTGCTGGAATTACAGGCATGCGCCACCATGCCCGGCAAAATTCCAGTTCTTTGTAGAAATAAATTTTAAAATTTTTTTCTAGTCAGCTATATTTTCATGGGCTGTGGTTTTCTGATAGAAATAGAGACATGCAAATCTGACCTGTGATTCTTATAGGACAGTTTATAATCCATCCATGCCATGTATTGCTCTGTGCGCTTTGAGGTTCTGAGCCCTGCCTCCATGGCCAATCCGCTGTGCAGCCCTAGACTAAGATACTTTACTTTTCTGAGCTTTGTTTTCATTGCTGGAAACATGAAAAAAATGAACACATGAGATTGGTGCTGGGATTACAATGAGACAATACTGTATTCAGTTCCTAGAGGTGTTTCTTACAACTTACAAAAATTCCAGGTACACTTTTTTGGGTACACATTTCTGGGAGACATTTCTGGGTATGCATTTCTGAGAGAAATGTGTCCAAACTGGGTACACTTTTCTGGAAATGTGTCCAAACTGAATGTAGAGTTGCTATCTGCTGTACTTATATTATAAAATGCTGCTGATGGGCATTATGGAAGGAGAATCCCAACTGCTTATATTCTGTTCTTTGTTAACTTGTGTATCTGCCCAGAAAAATCTCCTGAAAAGTTGCTAAATACAAAATGTTTGCCTTTTTTGAAGAACTGACCAGTTGCCTGCTGCCAGAGTTGTTTTAATTCAACAATTCTTCTGTTTGGTCATTTGGCAATATTACTTCTTTATAGATATCTGTACTGGGTACTGTGGGAGATTTTTAAAACAAGAACACTCAGTCCTGCTTTCAGGAACATGGTTTAATTGGGGGATAAGCTGTACCAGGAAAAGCAAAACGGTGAGGGGCCCAAGCCGGGCTCACTGTAGGTACCACCTGACTCATAGAAGCAGGGCTTGGGGTGGACAGGGCTGGGGAGAAGAGGGTCAGGTCCGCAGTCAGAAAGAAACTAGTTCTGTGTGGTGCTTTTGCAATAGTTTATGCTTGTGTTTACCAAGCAGTTCTGCAAGAAGGGCTAAAATAGCAGGCCAGCACGATAGCAACACAGGAGAACTTACAGGTTGCTACGAGCTTTGCCTAAGTTTATCATTGGAAGCCACACATGCTTTTCTCATTTTTTAGGCAGCTTTGAACTAGTGTGATGACGACTCCAGCCAATGGAACCCACAAGGATGCTGCCCTGTGGTCCTCCCATGAAACTATGCTGGCAAAGCCCCTTAAGGACAGTGACATTGAGGTAAGAATTGTGGGGTATTCACATTGTATGTTCACATCAGAGGCCTCTATTTAAATCTCTAGTTTTTTTTGTTTTTTTTTCAGCATTGGAGATTTTACCCAGGAGCTCACACATGCTAGGGAAGTGCTGTACCACTGAGCTACACCCCTAGCTCCTAAATCTCTAGTTCTAATCTTGAATTAATTTTATGACAGACTGCCTTGCAATTACTACATGCAGTATATTTAGTGCCAGCTTGTGGAGCTGGGGATACAGCTCAGTGGTAAAGCACTTGCCTAACATGTGGGAAGCCCTGGGTTCTTTCCCCAGTACTGCAAAAAAAGTGCCACATTGAGACACAGTGGTGAGAAAGTGACTAAAAGTCCTTTGAAGATAAATTTAGGTATTTCTGAGTTCCTGCAAAGTACAGAGCATTGTACTGGGTGCTCTGGAGGAAAGCAGTGAGAAGGAGATGTTGATTTCTCCTTACAGTTCACAGGGAATATATCTATTTAGATAACTGGAAGCATTTTTTTGATAACAGTTTTATTGAGATATTGTTCACTCACCATATAATTCAGTGGTGTTTAGCATACAGATGCTCCTTGACTTACTTTGTAGTTATATCCTGATGAGCCTATCATAAGTTGAAAATATGGTTAAGTCAAAAATGCACTGAGCCATACTCCTGTAATCCCAGCACTCAGGAGGCTGAGGCAGGAGGATCACTGCAAGTTTGAGGCCAGCCTGAGCTACAAAGTGAGTTCAAGGCCAGCCTGAACTGCATAGTAAAACCCTGTCTCAAAAAGACAAAGGGGAAAAAAAAGCACTAAATGTGCCTCACCTACCACACATCCTGACCTAGCAACACAAAACACCAATTGTTTTCCCCCTTGACCGCGGGGCTGACTGGGAGCTGTGGCACAATGCCACTGCTCAGCATCAGGAGAGAAGATAGTACCATGTGTCTCTAGCCTAGGAAATACTCAAATTAATACTTTGAAGTACAGTTTCTATTGAATGTGTATTACTTCCCCACCATTGTAAAGTCAGGGAATATGTGTATTCACAATTTTAGAACATTTTTCTATCCAAGAGCCCATTAGGGGTCACCCTAGCCCTCCCCAAAATACACACCCTTGGGCAACCACTAATGTACTTTCTGTTTCTCTGAATTTGTCAAAACATCTTTTTCCTTAAAGAAAAGGAGCAAGGAATGAGGTGCAGGGAGGGAGATTTTTCTGATTTGGAACATGTATATAGACTTTAATGATTAAGCATTTGAAATGCAAAATGTGTGGTGAAATGTAGGAATAAAAATAACAGGTTGGGGCCGGTGAGATAGCTCAGCGGCATAAGCGCCTGCCTGGCAAGCGCAAGGTCCTGAGTTCGACTCCCGGAACCCACATACGAAAAAAAGGCCGGTGATATCACTCAGCAGCACAGGTGCCTGCTGGCACGTGAGGTCCTGAGGTCGACCCCCGGTACCCACAAAAAAAAAAAATAACAGGTTGGTGTAGAGTTAAAAGTGAGGTGGGATACATAATTTTCTCTTAGATCATTGTTTTCTTGGTTCCTTTACTCTTACTAATTCTTTCTCAAATGTTAAAGCTTTTGAGGAAGACTTATTTTGCCCCAAGAGTCTTCCTGGTTATTTAGGTTCCATTCAGCTTCTGAGAGCACAACTTTAATCTATAGTAGTGTCTTTTCTCTTTAGGAGATTATGTTTTGTTTTTGGTTGTAGTGGAGATTGAACCCAGGGTCTTCATAAAAAACTACATCCCACCCCTTTTTTATCATGAGACAGTGTTTCACAAAATTGCCCAAGCTGGTCTCAAACTTGCAGTCCTCCTGCCTCATTCTCCCAGAGTGCTGGGATTATAAGGAGATTATGGCTTTGATCAGAACAGAATTTTAAACTAAAGTGTGTCAGTGTTCAGCATCTGTTTTCTTTCTGTAAGGTGTACAACATCATTAAAAAGGAGAGTAACCGGCAGCGAGTGGGATTAGAGCTGATCGCCTCAGAGAATTTTGCCAGCCGGGCAGTTCTGGAGGCCCTTGGCTCCTGCTTAAATAACAAATACTCTGAGGGGTACCCAGGCCAGAGGTGAGTATCTTCAAAGTCCTGCTTCAGACATGGTGAAGTCCTTAATCAATGTAGAATTGCAACAACATGTGAATTTCAGAAAACAGCGAACCTCCCAATGTGAGTCTTTCCTTCTATTCTTGCTTCTCTACCATACCTCTTTTTGATCCCAGCCCATGATAACTGTTCCTGGAGCAGTTTTACTCAGAGTCACATGTGACAGCCCTTTTGGAGGTTTTCTGTAATAGCAGCCAGTGTATAGGGAATATCATCCATCCTCTATCTAGGAAAAGCTGTTGTCTTCTAAAGGGTGACACAGAAGGTGGCTACTGCTCTGAGTCATTAAGTCTGTATCAGAAGTGGCCAGTAAGTGAAAGAAACCTATAATACAGTTTGAGTGTCCCTTAATCTGGTCAGGACCAGAGGTGTCCAGATTTTTCAGATTTGGAATATGTGGAATATGTACATAGACTTTATTGGCTAAGCATGTGAATCTGTTTTTTTATTTTATTTTTATGTTGGGGTTTGAATTTAGGGCCTAGTGCATACTAAACAAGGGTTCTACCACTGAGCTATACCTCCAGAAGCCTCAAAACTTTTTGAGAGTTATGTTGGTGCTAAAAATTTTCAGATTTTGAATTTCAGCTTAGCAATGCTCAGCCTGTACTGGAAATTGATTCTACATTATAAAGTTGTAGTTACATATGCAGTGATACTCCATCAGAATTTTCACCCTTTTAAGAACCAAAGTTATATGCTGCTGCTTCTCTTTTTTATTTTTTATTTTTAAATTTTTATTTTTATTAGTATATGTTTACAGTACATAATGATTACATTTATCATGGGGAGTTGTTACATATACATAACACATCTTATTTCTTTTTATATCCCCTTCCTCTTCTTTCCCTCCCCCTGCCCACCATCTTTTGGTTCCCTTCCCATTTGCAAAAGATCTACCTCCTGGGCCGGTGAGATGGCTCAGCGGCTTAAGCGCCTGCCCGGCAAGCGTGAGGGCCCGAGTTCGACTCCCGGAACCCACATACGAAATAGGGGCCGGTGATATCGCTCAGCAGCACGGGCGCCTGCTGGCGCGCAAGGTCCTGAGGTCGACCCCCCGGTACCCACAAAAAAAAAAAAAAAAAGATCTACCTCCCTGCTTTCTATGATCTTTCTTTTATTTTGCTCTTTAATTTATTTATTCTTTGGGTTTTTTATATAACATTATGGTCTCAAGGTGCATCCATTTTCCTGCAAATAATTCAAATTTCTCCTTCTTCATAGCAGATTAGCACTCCATTATGTATAAATACCACATTTTCTTTATCCATTCATCTATTGATGAACATATAGGCCACTCCCTAAATTAATCAGTTATAAGTTGTGCTGCTATAAACACGGTTATGCATGTATCACTGTAATATGATGTTATTAGCTTTTGAGAAGGTAGCTAGAAGTAGAATATCTGGGTCAGGGGCTGGTGAGATGGCTCAGCGGCTTAAGCGCCTGCCTTGCAAGCGCAAGGGCCCGAGTTCGACTCCCGGATCCCACATACGAAAAAGGGGCCGGTGATATCGCTCAGCGGCACGGGTGCCTGTTGGCGCGTGAGGTCCTGAGGTCGACCCCCCGGTACCCACCCAAAAAAAAAAAAAAAAAAAAAAAAGAATATCTGGGTCAAATGGAATTTCTAGTTTTTGCTTTGAGAGGTTCTTGCTATGTAGTTCAGGCTGGCCTTGAGTTTACTATGTAGCCCAAATTGCCCTCAAACTAGTGGCTGTCCTTCTGCTTCAGCCTCCCAAGTCCTGGGATTATAGATGTGCACCATCTGGCTCTTTTTAGTTTTTAGAAGTATTTCCATAGTGGTTATACTAATTTACATTCCTACCAATAATATAAAAGGGTTTGCTTTTCCCCACAGCCTCACCAGCACTTGTTATTTAATTTCTTGAGTAAGATGGAATTTCAGTGTTGTTTTCATTTGCATTTCTCTAATGGCCAGAGATGTTGAACATTTTTATATGTATTTATTGGCCATTCATACTTCTGATTATTGTCCATTCATTTCAGGTGCCCATTTTTTGATTGGGTTTTTTATTTTGGGGAAGTAATTATTTTTAGTTCTTCATATATTCTAGATATTAGTCCTCTGTTCAAGGAATAGCTGACAAAGTTTTTTCCACATTCTCCCCCCTCCCCCCTCCCCATTCTATAGTTTGTTTCTTCACTCTGTTGGTTGTTTCCTTTGCTGTGCAAAAACTTTAATTTGATATAATCCCATTTGTTGATTTTTGGTATATCTTATGCAATTGGGGTTCTGTTCAGAAGGTCCTTGCCTATGCCTATATTTTCAACAGTTTTACTTATTTTATCTTCCAGCACATTAAGTGTTTCTGTTTTAATATTTAGATCTCTGATCCATTTTTATTTTAGTATGTGCAGAGAGCTATGGATCTGTATTCAGTCTTCTACATGTGTACAGCCAGTTTTCTCAGCACCATTTCTTAAAAAGAGGCTTTTATCCACAATGTGTTTTTGGCCTCCCTGTCTAAGATCAGAAGCCTGAATGTGCCTGGGATTGTGTCTGCATCCTCTGTCTGTTCCGTTGATCCATGTGTCTTTGTTTGTGCCAGTACCACACTGTTTTTATCACCGTAGCTTTGTAATGTAACTTATAATTTGGGATTGTGATGCCTTCTGCTTTGCTATTGTTGCCCAGGATTGCTTTTGCTAATCTGGGTCTCTTCTAATTCCATATGAATTATAGGATATTTACTCTAGTTCTATGAGAAATGCTATTGGTATTTTGATTGGGATTGCATTAAATCTATGTATCAGTTTTGGTACTATGTCCATTTGACACTATTGGTCCTGCCTATCCAGAAATAAGAGATACCTTTCTATTTTCCCTATGTTCTTTCTATTCTCCTTTTTCAGGAGACTATAGTTTTCATTACAGAGGTCTTTTACTTTGTTAGGTTAACTCCTAAGTATTTAATCGCTCTTAAAGCTATTGTGAATAGTATTTTTCTAATTTCTTTCTTGGTGAGTTCATTATGGGTGTGTAGGAATGTTATTGGTTTTTTTGTGTTGATTTTGTATTCTGGTACCTTGTTGCATTTATTAATTTTAGGAGTCTTTTTGGTGGGAGTTTTGCAAAGGATAGTTTGACTCCTTCCTTTCCTGTATCTCTTGCCTGATTGTTCTGGCTACAGTTTTGAGAACTATATTGCCCAGGAGGGGTAATAGTAGACATCCTTGTCTTGTTTCTGATTTTAGAGGAAAAGGTTTCAGTTTTCCCCATTTAATATGATGTTGACTGTAGGTATGTCATAAATGGCTTTTGTCAGATAGAGATAAGGTCCTTCTATACCTGTTTTCTTCAGGGTTTTTATTATGAGTGGATATTGGATTTTGTCAAAGGCTTTTTCTTCATCTATTGAGATGATTGTGTGATTTTTGTCTTTGGTTCCATTTATGTGATGTATTATATTTATTGATTTGTATGTTGAACCTTCCTAGCATCCCTGGGATGAAGACTACTTGATCATAAGATAGGATTTTTTTAGTGACTTGTTGCATCCTGTTTGCCAGTATCTTTTCATGTATGTTCATTAGTGAGATTGGCCTGTAGTTTTCTATTTTGTTAAGTCCTTGTCTGGTTTTGAAATCCAAGTAGTGTTAGCTTCCAGGAAGGATTTGGCAGTACTGCTTCCCTCTCAGTTTCATTAAAGAGTTTGAGGAGTATTGGCATGATATTCTCCCTAAAGTTCTTCTAGAATTCAGTGGTGAATCCATCAGGTCCTATGCTTTTCTTTTTTTTTTTTTTTGTGGGTATTGGGGGTTGACCTCAGGACCTCGCGCACTAGCAGGCGCCTGTGCTGCTGAGCGATATCACCGGCCCTTTTTTTGTATGTGGGTTCTGGGAGTCGAACTCGGGCCCTCGTGCTTGCCGGGCAGGCACTTACGCCACTGAGCCATCTCACCAGCCCCCTATGCTTTTCTTAGTTGGTAAGTTTTTTATTACTGCCTCACTTTCATTACCTGACATTGGATTATTCAGGGTTTTTAAATTCTTGGTTCAGTTTTAGTAACTCATATGTATCTAGGAATCCTATCCATTTCTTTTGAATTCTCCAATTTATTAGGATAAAGGTTTGTGAAGTAGTTATTAATAATCTTAAGGATTTCAGCAGTGTCCATTATGATAATGCCTTTTTCATTTCTCATTGCATTGATATGAATCTTTTCTTTCCTTGTTTTGGGAAGTGTGGCTAAGTTTGTCTATTTTGTTTATTCTTTGGAAGAACCAGCTCTTCAATTCATTGATTCTTTATGTATTTATTTATTTTTTAGTCTCAATTTCATTAATTTCTGCTCTGATCCTTATACTTTCTTGTACTAGCTTTGGATTTGGGTTGTTCTTGTATTTCTAGAACCTTGAGGTGAATTATTAGATTATTTATTTGGGCTCGTTCTGTTTTTCTGATGTGGGCATTCACAGCTGTAAGCTTCCCTTTTAGGACTGGTTTCATTGTGTTCTATAGATTCTGGTATGTTATATTGGCATTATTGTTTGAGTCTAGGAATGGTCTGATTTCTTCCTTGATTTCTTCTGTGACCTATTGATTATTTAAGAGTGTGCTAGTTAATCTACATTTGTTTGCATAATTTCTATAGTTTCTTTTGTCATTGATGCCTAGATTCACTGGACTGTGATCTCATAAAATGTATTGGAAAATTAAGATTCTTTTGCATTTATTTAAGCATCCTTTATAGGCTCGTATGTAATCTATTTTATAGAAAGTTCCATGTGCTGCTGAGAATGCGTATTCTGTTGTTGTTGGAACACTCTGTAGATATCTCCTGTAGTAAGTCCATTTGTTCAAAGGTTTGATTCAGTTGTATTTCTTTGTTGATTTTTTTGTGTATTTGATCTATTTGTGACAGTGCAGTATTAAGGTCCCCCACTATGATTGTGTTGATGTTTACTTGATCTTTTATGTCCAGTAGTATTTGTTTCATGAAGTTGAGTATGCTGGTGTTAGGTGCATATATATTTATCATTGTTATCTCTTCCTGTTAAATTGTTCCCTTAACCAACCTTCTTTGCCTCTTCTGATCAGTATTGGCTTGTAGTCCATTTTGTCAAAAAATAGCATAGCTACACCTTCTTGTTTTCAGGCTCCTGTTGCATGGAATATTATTTTCCATCCTTCGGCATTTATTCTCTGAATTTCCTTTTGGATTAAATGTGTCTCTCATATGTAGCATACTATTGGGTTTTGTTTTTTGGTCCATTCTGCCAATCTGTCTTTTGACTGGGGAATTGAGACCATTCATATTATTGCTAAAAGGTTTTGATTTATTCCTGTCATTGCATTATTTTCCTGTTGCTGATTCCCTCCCCCGCCTTTTTTTTAAACCCCCTTTTGCCTAACTGTTCACCCTACCTAGTATATTCATTCCATGAGACTTCTTGGCATCATTGGTTTCATCTTCTATTCCTGTGTTATCCTTGAGAATTTTTTGGAGTGCTGATTTTGTGGTCATGAATTTCTTAATGTGTTCTTTGTCATGGAAAGATGTTATTTCTCCATCAATTTTGAAAGATAATATTGCAGAATATCTTAGTCTGGGTTGGAAGTTGTTCTCTTTTTTTACTTTTTTTTTGGAACTGGGAATCGAACTCAGGACCTTGCGCTTGCCAGGCAGGCATTGTGCCACTGATCTATATTCCCAGCCCAGTTGTTCTGTTTTAGGGCTTGAAACACTTCACTCCAAGCTCTCCTGGCCTTAAAATTTGTGTTGAGAGGTCTGCTATAATTTAATGGGTTTATCTTTATAAATAATTTGTTGCTTTTCTCTACCAGCTTTTAGGATTCGGTTTTTGTGTTGGACTTTTGAGATTTTGAGAATGATGTGTTGTGGAAAATCTCTTTTCTGATCATGGTTGTTTGGGGTTCTGAATCCCTTGATATGTTTATGTTAAATTCTTTCCCCATACTTTGGAAGTTTTCTGCTATTATTTCTATAAGGAGGTTTTTTGTTTTTTGTTTTGTTTTGTTTTGTTTTTTATGTGGGTACCAGGAGTCAAACTCAGGACCTCGCACTTGCCAGGCAGGCGCTTATGCCGCTGAGCCATATCACTAGCCCAAACAGGTTTTTTTAAAATGCTATTTGTGCTGTCTTCTGATTTTCCCTTTTTTTTTTTTTTTAATTGTAATTGTTTGTACAGAATATACTCATCATGGGGGGGTCAGTACAAGTACATAACAAGCTTATTTTTTCATCCTCTTCCCTTCCCTTTGTTCCCCCCTTCCTGAATCTTCTTTCACTAATTCTGATTAATCTTAGGTTAGTCTTGTTTGCATCATCTAGCAGTTTGATTCATTTTCCATGTTCTCTTCTTGTTTTTAAGGTCACCTGCATCAGCCCTATCTTCTAGTTTAGACACTTTCCCCGCTTCGGTCACTTCTGCTTCCCATACTTTTCAATAGAATTTTTTATCTCCTGGATTTCTGTTTTGTGTGTTTTCATGGACTCTACTTCTTTGCTTAACTGGTCATTCATGTTTTGTTTTGTATTGTTTTATTTAGCTCAGCTAGCTGTTAATGTCTTCTATAAGCTCACTAATCATTTTGTGTATTTATTTCATTATCTTTTTTTTTTTTTTTTTTTTTTTTTTTGTGGGTACCGGGGGGTCGACCTCAGGACCTCACGCACCAACAGGCACCCGTGCCGCTGAGCGATATCACCGGCCCCTTTTTCGTATGTGGGTTCCGGGAGTCGAACTCGGGCCCCCGCGCTTGCAAGGCAGACGCTTACGCTGCTGAGCCATCTCACCGGCCCTCATTATCTTTTTAGTTACATCATCTTTGAGCTCATCGAGCACCTTATTGATCCATTTTTTTTTAAACTCTTTAATTATTTTATATAATTTGTCTTGCTTTTGACTTCCTCCCCATCAACGCCCTGTGGATCAGTTTTTGGGGAGTTCAGAGTTTTTGGAGGCATTTTGTTGGCTTGTTTTCTCATGTTTCTATTATTTGCAGGGGTGGGGGTTGTTGTTGTTGCTTTGTGCTGAGGGTTGCAGGTTGATTATAGTGAACTTTGTTGCTAGTATGGAGATCTCTTTTCAGTGATGCATTCTGGATATGGCTAACTGTAGGCCTGTGTCTCTGTCCCAAGATCTGACTACCTTCGTTAATTTGGGGAGGGGAAAGTGCAGTGTAATTGGCCCACCACCCAGTTGTCTGGAAATGAACTGCAGTATTGTTGGTGACACAGAGACAAACCAGATAGTGGCATATAGTAAAAACCAGTTAGTGGCAACAACTATGTCACTACTGGCAATAGCAACAAAATCACCAGCAATAATAGATTAAAACACAAAGTGGATATTGACATACCATCAGAACCAATAAAAGCTACCACTGTACCAGCCTTAACAATAGAAAAGAGGTCTCTAATTATAATATAGACACAAAGACAAACAAAATATTGACATATACAGTAAGTACCTACTAAATGTAACAACTGTACCACCATTAATAACAGAATTCAGTAATAGTAGCATAGTCAACTAAATATCTAAATATTCATAAAGCTTAATAATAATACTAGGAGGTGAAGGGGAAAGTGAAAGAAGTAAATTTGAAAAATAAAAGGCAGATGAAGAGGAGAGAAAAGTGAGCTAAAGAATCCTATTCAGGAGCAAAAGAAAATTAATATTATTAAAAAGTAACAGAAATGAACAAACAAGGAAAAGAAGAAAAAAAATAAAAAGAGAAATGAATCCAGAAAAAAAATTCATTTACATTTTTGAATGAATGGTTTGGTTTGGTTTAGTTTTTGAAGACGGTCTCACTATATAGTTCAGGTTGGCTTTGAACTCATTGTGTAGCCCAGGCTGACCTCAAACTTGCATGATCCTTCTGCTTCAGCCTCACAAGTGCTGGGATTACGGACATGCCAGCACCCCCGGCTCTAAATGAGTGGCTGCTTTTTTTTTTTTTTTTTTTTTAAGTCATTTTCCAGGGTCTGCAGAATTGGAATTCACCAGATGTGGGAGAGGAATAGTGAGTCACTAAGACCTATTTTGTTTCCACACTCAGATTTTTGTGTGTGAATGCTGAATCCTGCCTCACCTTGGTTAGTTGTTTCCACCCTAGAGCTATGTTCACTCCAGCCGCTCCCAGTTTCTGTGCCCCTTTGTCTGCCCCAAGTCACAGCTTTCTCTGTCTGTCTTTACAGCCTATGGATTTGTGATGTGCCCACCTTGTTCCAGAGGTCCCTCTGTCCATACACCTCAGGCTGTGGCAACCATTCAGGCCAAGGCGTATACCTGATTGCAATGGCAGATGGGAAAGGCAAATAGACCATTGAGCTCTATGCTGGATATTAGCTGGGGTGAGGGGATAGACGAATCAGGCAGTCTGCTGGGCTTAATGCCAGCAGTTTCAGACCCAGCCCCCTCCAAAAACCACACACAACAGGCCTGACTTCTCACCCCAGAGGGGCCCTCATGTCCTTCCTGACCTGAGCTTAAACTTCTCAGGGGTCTGTGTCTAGCCTGCATGCTCTCTTTGACTGTCTCTGTGGCTGTCTCCTACCCAGTCACTGTGGTAGGGTGATCCCAGAAATCCTCAAGTCAAGTTGTTCTGTGGCATAGTCTTAACATGGGGCTGTAATTCATGTGTCTCGCTGCCAGGTGGCTCTGAACCACTGGTGGTACAAGCTACCCAGGGGGGCAGTCATCCATGTACCACCAGTGGTTCAAGTCAGTGGGAATGTGTTAAACAGTTAGCCCCTTACCAAAATAGCTCCTGATTAAACACTGTTAAATATAGCAGGCACTGCATTGGATTTCTTCTCCAACTCTAGCCTGCCATGTGGAGTCACTTTCAGAGTAAAACTTGATACTGTTTTTGTAGTTTACAATAACCATGGGCTTTTCTGGGGGCTAACATTGCCAGCCCAGCCTGTTGTTTCTCCCTGGAGTTGCTGACCCTCTCAGGCTTTCCTTGTGTTAGCAGAAATAGGTCCCTTTCCCTGGCAGCCATGGTTACCTTTCCTTTATTCTGCATTGTGTCCTGTTTCTCCACCTTATCTGTAGTTTCTAGTTTTCCTGTCAGCTCCCTCCTGATCTCTGGAGATCTACTTCTTTATTTTTCTTCTCCAAGTTGTTGCTTTCCAAGTTTCTCAGTTTCAGGTTTCAGAGAGGCTGTATTTTGCTGCCAGTCTTATTCTGCCATCATTTTTTTTTTTTTTCTTTTTTTTTTCTTTTTGAGAGATAGGTCTCTCTGTGTTGTCCAGACGGGTATTGAACTCTTGGGCTCAGTGGTCCTGGTCCTCCTGCCTCAGTCTCCTAGGAATGAGTCACCGTACCTGGTGTTTTGTTTTGTTTCAGGTTATTAGACAAAATACCTAATTTTGCATGGTTTTTGAAAATTTGTATGTTTCTGTTTTTGGCATGCCCTTAAAGCTCCCTGAAACCTTGTCTTTCCCTACTATGAATAGCTACTTTTGCATTATGCTTTAGATTACATTCATGGGATTTTTCTTTTTTTTTTTTTTTTTCCCCTGGTTTTTTGAAATGGGGGTCTCACTATGTAGTTCAGGCTGGTTTTGAACTCACTATGCAGCCCAGGCTGGCCTCAAGCTTGCCTCAGTCTCCCAAGTGCTAGGATTACAGGCGTATGCCACCATGCCCAGCTTCATGGATGTTTTCATAACTAATATTTCATTGGATCTTCACAGCAACCTTATAGGACAAGATGGCAGAGCTGAGACTTCCCTCCACTATATTGTGCCCATCCCTAAGCTTCTTAGGCCTCTGATAGGCACAGAGGTTGGGGGGCCACAGTGGATGTGGGGCTCCTTCTTCCCACAGATATTATGGCGGGACTGAATTTATTGACGAACTGGAGATACTGTGTCAGAAGCGAGCGCTGCAGGCCTATCATCTGGACCCACAGTGCTGGGGGGTCAACGTCCAGCCCTATTCAGGTGATTGCCACATCCAGTCTCATGCAACCTCTCAATGCCTGGCTTCTCAGGCTGGTGTCCACCAAGAGGAGTCCTAAGAAGGACTTCCCATAAAGAAAAATAAGGAATAAGCCAAGCCCACCTGGGTACGTTCATCCTTCTCCATTGCCCTGGGACTCCTACCTCTGCACACCCCTCCCAGGCAGTATCTCCTGCACTTTCTGTCATGAGGATTGGTGCAGGGTCACTTCCTGGGACTTGAGAAAATCATGGTGATGGTCAGACATGTCCTCACCACTCCTGGGTAATCACCTCGTGACCAAGCTCTGGCATCTCACACTGTATCTTATTGGTAGAAATAATCATGGCTCCTTTGGCTTCCCCATTTCAGGCTCCCCTGCAAACTTCGCAGTGTACACTGCCCTGGTGGAGCCTCATGGGCGCATCATGGGCCTGGACCTGCCTGATGGGGGCCACCTTACCCATGGGTTCATGACAGATAAGAAGAAAATCTCTGCTACATCCATCTTCTTTGAATCTATGCCCTATAAGGTAAGAGGCTGTTTCTCTCCACAGCTTTGCTTTCATCAGAAATCTCTGAGGTCTGGCTGTACCTGTCAGGATAAGTCATTTTGTTAGTATTGCAGTGTAGGCAGCCCTACCTTGCATCATTTCTCATTTCCTTGCCCTGGTGACCCCTCAGACTCTCAGGGCCCACTAGGGACAGCTGGATGGAGAGATGAGGGACTGAGGAGGATACAGGGGGGCAGTAGAGGAGGCCACAACTGAGAAGGTCAGACCAGCAGAGTGGTAGTCACCCCAGTACTATGGGGCAACAACTGGAATACAACTCCTAGCAACCAGGTCAGCCACAGCTGGACCCAGTAACAGCTGCCACCCAGGTCTACCCTCACCAAGTAATACCTCACCTGGATCACCTATAGGCCAGCAATTACAAGGACAGCAACATCCCTGGCTCTAGCACCAGTACCAGCCATTTCTCCATCAGTAGCTGTAGACCTCCACAGCCCACTTAGAGCTGGCCCCTGCCACCCATTACGTTCCTGCTGCACAGAGCGGTCCTCAGCCAACCACAACCAGTACCACCCATGTGCCCAGCAGTGGAAAGAGTAAATCATAGCCAGTGCCTATGACTGCCTCTAAGGTGTGCAGGGCCCTGGCCAAATATTTTTTTGTGGGGTCCCCTGTTGATATAAACAGTCAAATCAACGTGAATATAAGATGTAAGAGCTCATATGAGGCACAGTGGTTTGTCTATAAAAAGATGAGCCAGATGTGGTGGTACATGCCTGTAATCCAAGCACTCTTGGGAGGCTGAGGCAGGAGGATTATAGGTTTGAGCCCAGCCTGAGCAATTTAGCAACTTAGCGAGACCTGTCTGAAAATAATTTAAAAAGGACTAGGCATGTAGCTCAATGCAGAGGCCTTGAGTTCAGTCCTCAGTATTGAAATAAATAAATACATACATAGAGACAGACAGACAGACAGACTAAGAATGATGGCAAGAAAAGAGATGACTTGCATAGTTTCATTATCCAGTGTGGTGTTCTTTGTTTGTTTTTGGGTTTTATGTTTTTGTTTTTGTGGGTTTTTTTGAGACAGGGTCTCACTATGTAGCCCAGGCTGGCCTCGAACTCACGGTGATCCTCCTGCCTCAGCCTTCCGAGTGCCCCAGGCATGCCCCACCACAGCCAGCTAGTGTTGTGTTCTTTCCAGTACCCAGGAATGATCTTTTCATGTCCCTTATTGTCAAATGCACTGTTCCTTGTTGTTTTCTATTTGTTACCATGAGAAAAAGGGAGAAGTGAATCTTATAATCAGCTAAATATTAGAGATGTAATTTCTTGTCTTTAGAAAATCAAGCCAGTGTTCCATGTTGGCCTACTGTGGTTTTTGTCACATCCTACTGATTGTGTTCTCAATCTGCATCTCAGTTATAGTCAGGCTTTTTGATTTTATGCTTTTTTTGTGCATGTGACTTTCATTTGTTTTCCTTGAAAGCCTGAGTGTTTCTTTCTTTCTTTCTTAATTATTTTTTGTGGGTACGGGGGGTCGAACTCAGGACCTCGCGTGCCAGCAGGCGCCCGTGCCACTGAGCGATATCACCGGCCCTTTTTTCATATGTGGATACCGGGAATCGAACTCAGGACCTCGCGCTTGCCAGGCAGGCACTTATGCTGCTGAGCTATCTTCACCGGCCCAAGCCTGGGTGTTTCTAACCACAGCTCTCCCCATTGACCAAGGCTGGGCTTGAAGCTGGATTTTTAAACTTGTGATAGCAGTAAGAAAATACTTTGCCTTTGGACTTGGAACATAAAAGCCAGTCCCTGCCATTTCTTTCGCTATTGAAACAATTCTGGCAGAGGGTAATTATTGACTTGTTTTCTGAAGCCTGCGACGAGGACTTAGGCAACTTCATGCTTTGCTCTAATCTTGAAGATTTTTTTTTTTTTTGTGGGTACCAGGGGTCGAACTCAGGACCTCGCACTCCAGCAGGCGCCCGTGCCGCTGAGCGATATCACCAGCCCTTTTTTCGTATGTGGGTACCGGGAGTCGAACTCAGGACCTTGCACTTGCCAGGCAGGCGCTTATGCCACTGAGCTATCTCACCGGCCCTCTGAAGAATTTTTTCCAGGCATGAGAAAGCCAGGTTCTGTGCTCCAGTTCCCTCCAGCCAACCCCATCTTTGGCTATGCAGACTACAGCCACTGGACGTAATGGGGGGGTCACACTGTGGCAGGCTTGTGGGAGTATGGAGAGGCAGGATCCAGGACCCTGGCCAGCTTGTGCTACAAGAGGTGTGGCTTATTGCCATGGGGCAGCTCTGAGCCCCATGCTCAGTGGGCAGGAGACAGGCCTGATCGGCCTTCATGAGCAGTCACCAAGGCCCACTTCTTTCACATCCAGCATCTCTGGGTAGCTTCCCTACCCAGCCTTTCCCCACAGCACCTCCCACTGCAGACCTTCAGGCCCAGCCCTTCTCCCCAAGATTCCAGGCAACTGTCCAGTGCACAACCAGGTATTCATTTCTCTATGGAGCACCAGCAATCATGGCCTCCTATTATTGTGTTTTTAGCCACCGTGCTCCCATCCTCTATGACTAGAGAATCCCTCCCTCTCCCTGACCCTAGGGACTTAAGGAGACTCCCTTTCTGTCCACCATCCTCTGCCCTGGCCCCACCAGCTTCAGTTTGTTTATAGTGCTGGGGATTGAACTCAGGACATCATGCATGGTAGGCAAAAGCTCTATCACTGAGCCATATATATCCCCAGCCCTTTTTGTTTTTTTTTTTTGTTTTTTTGGGTTTTTTTTGAGACAGGGTCTCCCTAAGTTACCCAGACTGGCCTTGAACTTGTGATACTCCTGCCTCTGCCTTCCAAGTGCCTGAGAATATAGGCATGTGCCATCTCACCCAGCCTACCACAGTTTGTTAATAAATGCCCAGGACCTGTTTTGTCTAATTTTTATTTTCTTTATTTTTATTTTTATTTTTTTGGTACTGGGAATCGAACTCATGACCTCACGCTTGCCAGGCAGGTGCTGTGTTGCTGAGCTATATCCCCAGCCCGTGTCTAATCTTAGAGATTTAAAAAATTAATAAAAACTTTGAAAACCTTACAGGTTTAAAAAGCAAAGGTGGAGAGAGGAAAAACTTTTTTTGTAATTTATTGCTTTAAAGACTTTTTAAAAGAGTTATATCTTTTTTTTTTGTTTTTGTGGTACCGGAGCTGGAACCCAGGGCCTCACACATGCTGGGCAGACACTACCACTGAGCTACATCCCAGCTCCTACCATTTTTATTGTTGAGGCAGGGTCTCACTATGTTGCCCAAGCTGGCCTTGAACTTCTGGGTAGTCCTGCCTCAGCCTCCCCAGTAGGTGACATGTGCCATTGTGCCCAGTGATGTCCTTTTATTTATTTTTTTTTAATTTTAATTTTAATTTTTTTTATGTGGGTACCGGGAGTCAAACTCAGGACCTCGCGCTTGCCAGCAAGCGCTTGTGCCGCTGAGCGATATCACCACCCCTTTTTTTTCCTTTATGTGGGTACCGGCAGTGAACTCAGGACCTCACGCTTGCCAGGCAGGCGCTTACGCTGCTGAGCTATCTCATCGGCCCCCTTTTATTTTTTTAACTGAGGGTCAGGTGCTGATATTTCATCAGGATAACTTCTTCTTTGCCAACTTTGAGTGTCCAAGAAAGAGCCACACTCTTGGAACAAAGCAAAACCACAAAGGGTCTTCCAGATTGATTCAGATAATGTCTCAGTGCCTAGAACCTTGCACACAGCCTGCCTCTGATTGTGTTGGATTATAAATACTTGCTTTATTCGATGATGAATGTCAAACCTGAAACCTTTAGCTCCATGTATGCTGGTAGTTTGGGTAGGGCCAAGCAGATGAGAAGGAACTCTGGGAGTGGGGGTACAGAATGTGAAGTTTCTCTCAGTGCCTCCTACCCTGAGGCTTCCTCCATCCCAGACTCCAGAGTTTTCTCTGCAGTGATCCCCTTTGATTGTGTTTGCTTCTCCTTCATCTATATGCTTTAACATAATTTTAATAAACCAAACTTCATAAGAAATGTATTGTGAAAAAAGAAATGCTATTTGGGGCTGGGAGTGTAGCTTAGTGGTAGAGTGCTTGCCTAGATTGTGTGAGACACTGGGGTTCCATCCCCAACACTGCCAAAAAAAGAAAGATTTTACATTCACATTTAGAGCTATTATCCATCTGGAATTGATTTGTTAAATTTTTATTTAATTTTTTGACAAATTTTCATATAACCATGAAGTACATGGTACTATTATGATACATATATACATAGAGAATGATTGAGTCATTTTAATTAACATATCCGTCTCCTAAAATATCACTTATTCCTCCTAACTGCAAATTTGTACCCTTTGACTGATGTCTCCCCATTCCTCTCTCCTCCCAGCCTTTTTGAGACACTACCATTCTCTGCTTCTGTGAGTTCAATTATTTTCAATTCCCCATATATGTGACAACATGTGGTTTTTGTCTTTCTATGCCTGGCTTATTTTATGTATCATGTCTTTTTTTTTTTTAAGAGTAGAATTATAATTTTTTTATCATTTATAATCAGATGGTATGCAGTTTCCATACTTCAGACTTTTTTTGTGTGTGTGGGTACCAGGGGTCGACCTCAGGACCTCACGCGCCAGTTGGTGCCCATGCCTCTGAGCGATATCACCAGCCCTTTTTTCGTATGTGAGTTCCAGGGGTCGAAATCAGGCCCTCACGCTTGCCAGGCAGGCGCCTACGCCGCTGAGCCATCTCACCAGCCCCAGACTTTTTATAAATAAAAAAAATTAAAAGTTTTAAACAGCCAATAGCTGGTTATGTTCTTCAGAAAACACCATTAGACTAATCATTAATGGTGGCTTCAAGTTTTTCCTTATTAGCACCCTTTTTAAAAAACTGGAAGGTTGGCATGCATTTGACTTCACAGTCTTCAGTGACATCCTGACAGTCCTCCACATCTACTTCAAGGAATAACACGTTGGAATATTTTTCAGACAGGGAATGAAAGAAAGGCTTGATCATTTTGCAAGGTGCACACCATGTGGCTGAGAAATCAACTACTACAAGTTTATCTCCTGCACCAGCCAAGGCTTGCTGAAAGGCCTCTTTGCTATCGATCTGCTGCACCATTCTGGCTGCAAAAGATGGAAGTGGATGGAAGGCATGGGATGTAGCTTTTTTGTGGGGGTGGGTACCGGGAATGAACCCAGGACCTCACGCTTGCCAGGCAGGCGCTGTGCCACTGAGCTAAATCCCCGGCCCCTCAAAATGTCTTAAAGATTCATCTATGGTGTCACAAATGACAGGATTTCCTTTTTTTTTTAAGGTGGAACTGCTTTAAGGTACCTCAGCCATTGTGTGTATGCGCCATTTTTTTTTAATCCATTCATTGCTTGGTGAGCACTCGTGCTGCTTCCGTATCCCGCCTATTATGAGCAGTGCTGCAGTGAACATGAGAATGCAGATGTGTCTTGGACAAATCGATTCTAAGTCCTTAGGATGTACACTCAGAAGGGAGACTGGAGTTCGACTCCCGGTACCCACATACGAAAAAAGGGCCGGTGATATTGCTCAGCAGCCCGGGCGCCCACTGGCATGTGAGGTCCTGGGGTCAACCCCCAGTACCTGCAAAAAAAAAAAAAAAAGAAGTGAGACTGTTAGATCTGGAATTGATTTCTGTGTGTGGTGTGGCATCCAGATAACATTTTCCCACATGGATACCCAGTTGACCTAGAGCCATTTGTTTGTTTTTTTATGTGGGTACCAGGAGTTGAACTCAGGACCTCGTGCTTGCCAGGCAGGTGCTTATGCCGCTGAGCTATCTCACCAGCCCCGAGCCATTTGTTAAAAAGGCCATCCTCTCCCCACTGCACTGCTGGGTCATCCCTGACTTCCACCTGGTCTTCTGTTCCTGAGCTTTCTTCTGTTCCATCACTCAGATTGTCTGCTGTTGTACATACACTGCCTTAATTACTACAGTGCTTTAAAACTTCTCTCAGTAATATTCTATGCAGTGGTCTTGTACGTCTTTTTTTTTCTAAAAACTTTTTTGGTACTGGGAGTCGAACTCAGGACCTTGCACTTGCCAGGTAGGCGTTTGTGCCACTGAGCTATATCCCCAGCCCTTGTATATCTTGTATTAGATTTTTTGGGTTTTGACACATAATGATATTAAAATTTCATTTTCATTTCTTTTTCTTTTTAGTTTTTTGAGACAAGGTCTCACCGTGTGGCCCAGGCTGGTCTCTAACTTGCGATTCTACTGTCTGTCTCCCAAGAATTGGGATTTTGAGCATATGCCACCATTGCCTGGCTTCGTTATCTTTTTTTAAATTGCTTATATGTATATATATAATTGGATTTTGGCTTTGGGTGTTTTGGTGGTGAAGATCAAACGCAAGGCCTTAGTGAACCTTTTAGAGCTTTCAATGATACAAACAGCCTGCTGTGGTATGTGTGCCATAGGTTCACCACCATGGGCCTAGTGCATGCCAAGCATGTGCTCTGCCCCTGAACTACATAGTAACCCAACTCGATTTTTTTTTTTTTTTTTTTTTTTTTTTTTTGAGATGGGGTCTCACTCTGCAGTTCAGACTGGCCTCAAACTCACTTTGTAGCCCAGGCTGGCCTCAAACTCACAGTGATCCTCCTGGCTCAGCCTCCCGAGTGCTGAGGACTTTTGATTTTTGATGCTATATTGAGGGACCTTGCTAATTTCATGTACTCATTCTAACAGTTTGTCTCTAGACTCTTCTGGATTTTCTAAGTATACAGTCATGCTGTCTGTATGTAGTGTCAGTTTTTTTTTTTTCCTCCTGTCCTAATCTTTATTCTTTTTGTTCCTTTTTCTTGCCTCACGATACTTGGAATAGAAGTGGTGTTAGCAGGCATTTTTGTCTCATTTCTGAAGGTAACAGTGTTTTGGACTATGGGGCCAGTTGGTTGCATCTTCTTCGTTCTGTAGGGGCTTTGGTTCCTCTTCATCAAAGGGTGGCACCCAAGGGTAGGGCTCCCTGCTCCCTCTGAGGCCCCTGAGAGAGTCCTGGGGATGTGAGCACCACTGGGTTGCCTACACCACTTGGGCAGGCTAAATATACTTTAGCCCTGCCTCACTTTCAGGGCCTGGTTGGGACATCGCTCCTGTTGTCGTAGTAGGTGGGCAGGTTCAGGTGGGTGGGCAGGAGGCATTGTTGGCGAGAGGAAATAGCTAAATCTGTGTCTCCCTGACACCACAGGTGCATCCAGACACTGGCTACATCAACTACGACCAGCTGGAAGAGAATGCCCGCCTCTTCCACCCAAAGCTGATCATCGCTGGTGAGTAGCAAGGCAGCAAGCAGCTTTATTTGCAGGCAGCACTTGTGCCTCCCATAGAAGAGAATGTGAAGACAGTCCCTCCCTGTCCTATGGCACTGCTAGTTTCTGCCATGCACAGCTGGGCTCAGGTCAAAATATATTCTTTTCTCTTAAAACACATAGCTCTGTTTGCCACTATTAGTGCATGGCAGAATAAAAGCTGAGGCTGTCCTCCGAGCAACACTTAGAAATATAGATCCCTCCCAACGGATTGGGATTGGTAATAATAGTTACAAGCCATCTCAACCACCGTGACCCTGAAGAGGCAGATCAGAGGCGTTGTCTGCAGGACAGACATGTTTTTTGAGGGCAGTTTCTATTTCTGTCTTTAGATATTTTAGGGGGTAATTTCCAGGATTTCAGATCTGCACATCCAGAGCCCATTCTGCAGATTTGCACTGAAGCCAACTCAGCTGCCCATGCACATCTCTGACTACTGTGTCACCTCTTCTGTCCCAGGAACCAGTTGCTACTCTCGAAACCTGGACTATGCACGTTTGCGGAAGATTGCAGATGAGAACGGAGCATATCTCATGGCAGACATGGCACACATCAGTGGGCTGGTGGCAGCTGGTGTGGTGCCCTCCCCTTTTGAGCACTGCCATGTGGTGACCACCACAACCCACAAGACCCTGAGAGGCTGCCGTGCTGGCATGATCTTCTACAGGAAAGGTGAGCTCCCAAGTGCTGGGAACAGATGTGTGCTGGGGCTGATATTTCTCCTATGGGTTCAGGTTTGGTTGAGGAAGCTAGGAAACAAAATCTGACCTGGGATTTCTTGAAAAAGTAATACTAAGAATCAGTTGCTTAAAAGAGCTACTTAGGAGCAATGATGGACTCTATAGAAAGGATCTAGAAGGCCACAGCTCTGGCCTCATTTCTGTGTATCCATGTGCTAGAAAAACAGAGAATTAGCAACCACTGTGTGTTGCAGTAGTGCTGGTTACCTGTATCCTTTTGCACAACTAATTGTCTCCACAAGAAGTAGATGTTTGAACAAAAGGAAGATGTGCATGATAGGCTGGGGGCTATCAGGAAACTCCAGGGTACAGCATTATTTTGGTGAATTTACTGTGGTATAGCATGTTTCTCAAAGAGCAGGACTCAGTGATCAAACTTAAGACACTGATGTATAAACTTTAATCTTTAGTATAAACCTTAATTCCTTAGTAAGGAATTTCTCTTTCGAGTACCTTACAAGCCCACATGTACTCAGTACCCCATTTTGGGATTCCCACACCTTGGAAAGCCACATTAGTGGTCAGATCATCATTTAGCCAAGCTCATGCTGATATCTGATGCCCCAGCTTTGACTCAGCATTATTCTCAGCTTTGATACTGGTCTTGCCTTGCCTGGCCAAGGCTAAACCCAGCCTACTGAGTGCCTGAGTGCCTACTCAGCATCCCAGTGACCCGTGGCCTTTGGGCTCTTTGGAGAACTTTCTTTAGCTGGGTGGATGTTTCTGAGTCAGGCAGCCATTTCCATCTGCCTAGGAAACATTTGGAGTGTCCCACTGTGTATGGATGGAATTCACTGGACCCAGGGCCAGATGATTGAAAGCAGCCAACCTGAGCAGAGACTAGTTTTGTTGCTCACTGCATGATCTTGAACTTTCTGAGCAGCTTTTGTGGGCCTCCTTTCCTCACCTCCAGAATGGGGTCTATGGTAATAATAGCACTCTGAACTGTTATTTGGGCTGAAATGAATTCACATAAAGTATATAAAAGAGTTCTTGGCTCACAAGAAGTTCTATATAGATATCAGTATTGCTTATTATTGAACAGTTATCATTACTGACCATTGAAACAATTTCTCAGAAAGAAACCTTCTTCCCCATAATTAGCTGTTTGGGCATTATCTGCATCAAATCATCACTCTGGACACTTCTGTAAGGAATATCCCCAAGGCATATGATTTGTTACAGTCTCATGAAAGGGAATTTCTGTCCTTCAAGTTTCAACACCTCATTAAAGCCACATTGTTATTATATGTTGTTAAAAAAAGATGCCATCGGCAGGGGCAGGTAGACAGTGGAGGTGCTGAAATCAGTGTTCCAGCCAGAATCATCCATCCATGATGTCCTTGTTTTTTGCATACAAGATGTCTGCTGTCAGGAAGCAAGGGCTCCCTCTGCTCCATAGCACCACGGACCAGCTGTCCTCACCTCCAGGAGTAAAGGCTTAACACCCCACAGCCAGTCAGGGTTGGAGTCCAAACAGAGAAACGGGGCAGCCTGCAGGACCACATTCTGATGTTTTTTATTTTTCATCCAGGAGTGCGCAGCGTGGATCCCAAGACTGGCAAAGAGACTCTGTACAATCTGGAGTCACTCATCAATTCTGCTGTGTTCCCAGGCCTCCAGGGAGGTCCCCACAACCATGCCATTGCTGGTAAAGAGTCACAGAGCTCTCGGGTGGCACTCAGGTTGTACAATCAGCCACAGTGGCCATTTGCAGTCTGGTGGTCATCTTCTGGTTCCTAATTTCCATCTCACCTGTCCTTCAAAGCCTGTGCCAGGACTCCCATACTAGGGAAGAAATTTAAGGGATAATCTCTGTCCAGGAGATGCTAACACAGAAGAAAAGGAAAGTGGTTGAAATGGGTATAGGGTGGGGACAGGAAGGAAATAGTGTCTGCTCCACTGGTATTACCCCCCTCAGGGAAACTGGATCAGGCCAGGTTATGTAAAGGATACAAGGACCTCTTTGAAAAACAGAGACAAAATCACACAGACAAGGGCATAACAAAGGGTAAGAAAGACTAGGGTTCAAATCTTGAAGGATGAGCTGCTGCTCCCCGATGGCCCCTGCCTATAGAGGTGGAGGCACCACATCTGACCCTACGTGCTGGGGCCAGTTCCATGGCTGCCCAGCTGACTCTCACTGACTTATTTCTTATATTTGAACAAGTAGTTTAGGACATCTGTCATAGTCTCAGAGTTACCCACTGCCCTTTTACAACAAAGTGGTAGTACTCATATTGAAGTGCTCAGGATGAGATGTGGCTTCTTCATGAGTAGCACTAGTGTTTCTAAGGAGATGGAGAAAGTGGCCATTGGTGGAGTCTTGAGCATAAGGGCTCCCAGAAAGTCTCAGGAAGTTTTTCAGGTTCTCCTACAATGCCTTATGCTCAGCATCCATAGTTTCTTCCACTTGGAATGCTGAACCACACAGTGTGAAAACCTCCATGGGCCTTTCCAGTTGTTTCCACAAACATCACCTGGGTGCTCAAAGCCTGCATTCAAGTGCGTGGATTTTGGATGACCCTCCATTTTCCTTCTTTTTTCTTTTCTTTCTTTCTCCCTCCCCATCCTATCCCATACTGGGAATCGTGCTCAAGATCTTCACACTGATCTACATCCCCATTATTTTCATTTTGTTTTGTTTTTTAATTTTAAGCTGGTCTAAATTGTCCAAGCTGGGCTTGAACTTGCAATCCTTCTGCCTCTCAGAGTGCTGGGATTACAGGCATGCACAACCACACCCAGCTATAAACCTTCATTTCATATGTCCCATTAGGAAAGCAGCTCTCAGGACTGAATGCATGGATAGAACAGGGCCCCTCCCATCCAGACATAGATCTGAGAAATCTGCATGACTTGACATCTAAACACGAGCTTACTGAGCATCTTAGTAATCATTTTCACATATCAAGCTTAGAAAGAACTACAGTATAAAGTCCATCTTGCTTAGCTGGTTTTCTTGTGGTAGTCTTATAGCATTGAACTTCCATGCCTGAAGGAAAGTTACCTCAAAGACCTCAGAGAGGCCTCCTCAGTAAGCCTGCAAGTTTAGCCAGGTAATTGTAGGGTTAACCACTTACCAGTCCAATTATTTAAATAAAGGGTAACCAAAAATTACATATATGTTTCGTTAATTTTTATAAAATAACAGGAAACATAAAAATTTTATCAAATTTATTCAATACAGGGCCGGGGATGTAGCTCAGCAGTAACAGCACCTGCCTGGCAAGCGTGAGGCCCTGGGTTTGATTCCCCGTACCAAACAAACAAACAAATTTTTATTCAATACAAGAATTGACTGGTTGAAATGACATGTAAACAAATGTGCTGCCCAAGTAATTCTTGAGGTAAACTTTTAAGTGGTTAAAGAAATGGGGCTGGGGAGATGTACCTCCATGGTAAAGAGTGTGCTTAGCACATGCAAAGCCCTGGATTCCATCACTAGCACCACTAAAAAAAATTATTTTTGGAGAAAATTTAATCTATACCCCCTTGGGTGACACTGCAAAAACAAGGAAACTTGAGTGGAAATAAGAGATGCTTTTGATTCACTCTCTATCTTTGAATTTGATCTTGTCTCCCTTACCCATTGTCTCCCTGTCCAGGAATTGCTGTGGCCCTGAAGCAAGCCATGACTACAGAATTCAAAATCTATCAGCTCCAGGTGGTGGCCAACTGCAGAGCTCTCTCTGAGGCCCTTACGGAACTGGGTTATAAAATTGTCACAGGTATAAGTGCACATGGTGATGGACATACCTGCTCTCCTTGTGGGTAGATACATTAAACCCTTGCCCTTAACCCTTCCTCTGGTCAGCATGTGTCCCAGAGGGTAGTGGTTATGGGCACTGCCACTGCTGCTGCAACTCAAGCCACCTCTGGAGTAAGTCAGTCTGCCCTAGGCTGGAGAGCCTCCTTTGTGGCTTCTCCCTTCATGCCATACCAGCTGGCCCCTCAGGCCAAACATGATGGTCATAGTAGCTGCCATTTGTTACCCAGTGTGAAGATGATACAACCTCACAACAGCTTTGTGGGGACGTACCGAGGGCTCATCTGAGAGGTGAGGCTATAATCATAACATACCTGGTAGGTGACAGCCAGGACCTTTCTCTGAAGGTCCTGAGCTCAGGGTGCTAGGGCGTGGGGGTAAGTTGGCTGCACTTTCCTGGCAGTTGGCTTGCTAGAGCCCTGTTTGCTCTAACACAAACCATACTGGAGCTATTGCCTATGAGTGAGCTGCACTTTCCAGGGGAGACCCCCACTCCAGGGCTGCCATTTGCCTCCTAGGCATTGCAGGTACCTCCAGGGAGGACAGTATTTTCTTGCAGATGCCATTACTATGAGGAAGGTTGGCTTTCCCACAGCTGCCATGTGTGTAGCAGAGGAAGGGCTCCTGGGATCACTTGAGAGCTTCCCCCAGCACCCTGCCCTTCACCCTTTACAGAGATGGCAGTCCTCCCACCCCAGTCTGAGGAATGGCGCTCACACCCAGCTTTATGTCCAGGAGCAGCAGAGCTGGGCAAATGCTATCTTCTTAGAGGTCCTGGGTAGCACTCCTCTCTACTGCTTCGCTTCCTTTTTTTCTCCTCCATCCTTCACATCTGTAATAAAGCTCTAGAAATCCCAGTATGGACCATGACCTTTAAGGTCCCTTATGTCACTGTTTTTCAGACTTGGATACACACAGGAATTCCCTGGGGATTGTATTGAAACACAGCTTCTGATGCACATCCTGGGTGGGGGCTGCACTTGTAACCAGCTCCTAGGTGGTGGTGTTCTGGGAACTGCCATTGAAGATTCAGGAATTGGTCCCTGTTCCTTTTCACCACAGGCACTACAAGGCAGCCTGGGTGCTGAAGCTCCCAACAGTTTCCTCCACCTTTCTACACCCCAGGCCTGTCTTCTCCTTGTGGTGCCATGTGTTCACACTGTTCTCCGAGGACATAATGCAGATGTTGAAGCAGATAATGGCTGTGAATACTTACTTGTACCAAGCACTGTGTACAGCTTTTGGTTTTTGGGTTTTTTTTTTTGTTTTTTGAGGGTCTGACTATG
Source organism: Erethizon dorsatum (assembly GCA_028451465.1). Lineage (NCBI taxonomy): Eukaryota > Metazoa > Chordata > Mammalia > Rodentia > Erethizontidae > Erethizon > Erethizon dorsatum. The sequence continues at coordinate 20,471,590 of CM051826.1, forward strand.
TAGTTCAGGCTGGCCTTGAACTCATGGTGATCCTCCTGTCTCAACCTCCCAAGTGCTGGGATTACTATTGTGCACCGCCAGGCCCAGCTTACATGCAGTATCTTATATAAACCTCCTGACAGCTCTGTGAATATTGACTTTTTCATAATGGACACTTGAAGTTCCAAAATGTGAGCTGGCTGACAAAAGCCACATGGCAAGTCAGGGGACTCAGTTGTGGGACTCCAGAGTTAAGCTGTTGACTTAGTTCACCTGTATCTTTGAAATCACCCCTGCAATTTAGGCCATGGCCCCAGTGCAAACACTGTTGTCTCAGGTCCACACCTTGGTTTAATGAAAGTTCCAATGGAAAGATCCAGAGGCCCTGAAGACTACTGTGTCACCTTAGGCCAGGTCGAGAAATCTGTTAATGTCACTGTCCTCATGTGTTAGTCAGCTTTTCATCACTGTAACAAACACCTAAGATAAGCAACTTAGAAAAAGATTTTGGTTTGCAGTTTGGGAGGTTCTAGTCCATGACAAATTAGTCCCTTTGCTTTAGACCTGTGGCGAGGCAGCATATCATGGCAGGACTGTTTGTGGACCAAAACTAAAACTACTCACTTCATAGCCTGGAAGTAAAAGAGAAGAAAGGTCTGAGGTTCCACTATCCCTGTAAAGGACACACCCATAATGATCTAAGACTCCTACTAGGCCCCACTTACTAGAGCTTCTACCACCTCCCAAAAGTGCCACCCTGGGAAGCAAGCCTTTACCATGTGAACCTTTGGGGGAATACTGCAGCATTGTATGTACCACTTTGATAATACAGGTTGAGCATCTCTAACCCAAAATCTGAAACCTGAGCACGGACTTAACACCTAAAAAGTTGGGTTTGGAGTTTTGGGATTACGGATGTTCAACCAGTAGTCTAGCAAATATCCCAAAATCCAAAAATCTGAAAATCTAAGTCCAAAACCTAAAACATTCTGGTCCCACACATTTAAGACTGGTGTTCAAGGGGACAGAGGTGTGGCTCAGTGGTAGAGTACTTGTCAAGTGTATCTGAGACCCTAAGTACAATCCCCAGTGCTGGAAAAAAGACTGATGTCAAGGGGACACTTGGGAAATTTCCAAGTCATTAGAGAAACCAGAAACTACAAAGACACTAGTACACTGCAGCCTATGCTGGCACCTGGTATGTTGTGTCATGGGAGTTGGCTATCTGGGCTACAAAAGCTGCTGAACATTTTACCTGGCAGCCTCATATCCCACCTCTGTGTTATCTCATATGCTACCTCCTTATACATGTGTTCTGTCTTCTTTTCCAATCCCTGGACCTAGTGCATCTTTTCTCTTGTGGGTGATTGATATTCTGGGTCACATGATGGGTGCTCACTTTCCTGACCTCTTTGGCCCTGGACTTTTCCATCACTACCACCAGCCCCCCACCCACATTTCTCAGGAGGAAAGGTTCTTTCACCTGGCCTATGCTTAGCCTTCTGTCCAACTGTCCAGGTGGCTCTGACAACCATTTGATCCTCGTGGATCTACGTTCCAAGGGCACAGATGGTGGAAGGGCCGAGAAGGTGCTAGAAGCCTGTTCTATTGCCTGCAATAAGAATACTTGCCCAGGTGAGACTCTGCTTTGGTCTTCCTTTCTATACCCTTCCTGTCTGCATCTCTTCTGGTCAGAGTTGTAGCTAATAAAGGTAAATGGGTTGGGAGGACAGATACCAGCAGTGGGGAGCTAGCCCTGGGCTTCTTTGCACTTAGCCTTTATCCTGTGGGCAGCAGAAGGAAAAAGGTGGTGGAGCCCTCAATGATACAGCTGTTGAGAGGTGGGGTCTCTTAAAAACAGGCAGCATTTCTTGGTGTGTTAATAATAAATGCCAGTGACACGTTTCAGACCCAGACAGATGTTAACCTGCAAAGGGCCACACCATAGAACACTGCTTTGCATTCACTGAAACAGAGTGACCCAGGCCACTGTGTTCTCTCTCTCGTGGTGGCCCACCCTCACACTGTAGGGTGTGCTTCTTTTCCTACTTCTACTTGGCACAAACTTGCTCTGCAGAGCCTGTTTCTTTTCTATCTTTAATAAAACTTGCTAGTGTTAAAAAACAAACAAAAAATACCTGAAGTAACCCAGATGTGACCCTGCCTACTCGTGCCTTTGGTTCTACTGGTTTAAGTCAGCTGTACTCTTCTGGCAAGATACAGCCCAGATCCTCAGGCCAATTCTTTCTGCCAAAGTGTCCCTTTTTAAATGTATAGTAACCACGGAGGTGCATTGGGTGCAGCTTAGGGATGGAGACCTGTTTGTCTTAAAGGTGACAGAAGTGCACTGAGGCCAAGTGGACTGCGACTGGGGACCCCAGCATTGACGAGCCGGGGACTTTTGGAGAAAGACTTCCAAAAAGTAGCATGCTTTATCCACAAAGGTAAGGATAAGATTTTGGAAGTATGCCACATTTTATTGTGTGTAGGAAGTTTCTGATTGTATCTAAATAGCTGAGATACCACCACCAAAGGATATTTCTGTCAAAGCTGATCGCTGGGGATTGGGGACAGCAAAACCACTCTAGCAACTCATCTTGTCTGAGAGGTTTATAAATGTATGCTGCCCAGAGTCACCTGCTGAGGGATACCATGTATGAGAATCACTTCTCAAGGGAACACTGACAGCCATAATGCTCAGTCACTTCCAGCCTGGGGGGGTTATTGTGGCAGTTGTGGTCTAGCTCTCAATTGTCCTCTCCCTTGGTGTGTCTAGCATGAGACAAGCTCACAGGAGACTAACTGTCTTGTGCACAGGTATAGAGCTGACTCTACAGATTCAGAACGACGTGGGCTCGAGGGCCACGCTGAAGGAGTTCAAGGAGAAGCTGGCAGGGGATGAGAAGCATCAGAGGGCTGTGTGGGCTCTCCGGGAGGAAGTAGAGAGTTTCGCTTCTCTCTTCCCACTGCCTGGCCTACCTGACTTTTGAAGGAGCAAGCCTGCTGTGCATCTGCCTTGGTGCCATATACACTGACTGCCCAGGGATACCTACTAAGGAGCCAGTACCTCCTGAAACAACAGAGCTGCCACACACAGCCTCTAAGCTGCCCTGTCTCTGAGGGGCATGTCTTATAGACTATTCTGTTTCCACAAATCAAAATTTATCTAAGTCCCATTGTTAGTAATTCTGGGACAGGTTATTAAGGAATTTAAATTTGAATCTAACTTTCTCAACAACTATATATAATTATTCTGGAAAAATAAAATACTGTGTAGCCAAATGGCTTTAATCATTTATAAAATGGTATTAGAAAGCTATTAGGAAGATCCCAGTGTTTTTACTCCTCTTGGGGGTCCCCCGACTTGCTGTGACAGGTAAGAAATACCCAGGTTCATAGACTGTAAATGCTGCCCCATTCTTCCTGTTACATTGCCCCGTAAGATGCCAAAGGAGCACTGAATTACGACTGCTTACAACTGCAGGGGGTAATTTTGAGTCTCCCGCTCTGTGCTTTAAAGTTAAACAAGTGTAAAAGATGTACCCAGCTGCTGTCAGTTCACAGTATATTGAAGGGCTGGGGGTGTCACTCATAAGTAGAGCACATGCTTAGCATGTGCGAAGCCCTGGATTTAATCTTCAACACCAAAAAGCCTATTATAAAAGAAATGGTTAGCTGGGCATGGTGCTACATGTCTGTAATCCCAGCACTCGGGAGTCAGAAGCAGGAGGATTGCCTTGAGTTCAAGGCCAGCCAGGACTACAGAGTGAGATTCTGTCTCAAAAAAATTTTTAAAAGAAATTTTTTTTCCACCCAGGGAAGTGCCTGGTTCCTTCCCAGTGTGACAGTCAGCTATAATACAGGCTTTTCTGCTCTGCTCAAGATAACCAACTCCCTCCTGCAGTCAGGAACCCAAATGTCACCTTCCCAGAGAATTTTTATTTTTCACATAGCTGAGATGCAAACCATACATGACCATTTTTAATAAGCACAATCAAATTTTTAACCACAATGTCTACAAGAATCATAGCTTTAAAAAATACAACAAATTTTTATATTTCAAAAATATCTGAACTCAAATAAATTAATTTCTTAAAAAGTACACTCCTCATATTATGTTTGGCATTTACTCAGGTTAAACTCTTGTGCAGTCACACCTGTGAGATACTGTCACACACGTCAGTCGTACTGTGGCTTTAGCCACTGTGATGACTCAGCGCATGGGGTCAGGACAAACATTCACAGACACAAGACATGCAATAATAAAATAGCTTTTTAGAAAATAACAACTATGAGTTCAGCACACACTATGCTTTTTCTCACTGCAAACTTTAGGGTGGTGTTTATCTCAATCCAGGGCTTAGGGTCCAACCTGTTGGTATTTCCATCATTGCAGTGTGGAGACAGCTGCAGCAGTCCTCATTGGATGTGGGTGATATCAGTTCCCACATCTCTGCCTCTGATTTGGGAGCTGATCTGCTGCCTCAGCAGTCTTAAATTTGGAGGCTTGATTCCTGCCCAGCTGAAGACAATGGGACATCTCCAAGACCCCTGGTGTATAATCTCCAGTTGGGAGCTGAGCAAACCCTCCTGAGAAGTCACATACCAGCAGGTTAGGGAGTGGCAGCATATTCATCTTGTCCCCACTCCTCCATCCACTTCCACCACATCCTTCCCAAAGCTTTAACCAAACTTAATACACTAGGGGCTCAAGGGAGGGCGATAGGGAAAACTTACTGTGCCCATCCTTATCACCTGAAAGTGGTTTCATTTTCCATCCAGAAGTAGAAATTTTACCTTTTTTCCTTTTTGCAGTCTCTTAAAAATTCCAATTCTGTCACATTTGATTAGTTTTGGGGCAGAGCCAAAAGCTAGCTCATTTGCTTCAAAGCACAACCCAAGGCACTTCCTCATGAGCTTTCTAAGGAGGTGGAAGGTAAAGGAGCCTGGGGGAAGCCTACTTGCCTGCCGTAACAGCTTAGTTTCTCCAGAGGTCTTTTTTTTTTTTTTTTTTTTTTTTTTTTTTTTTTGTGGGTACCGGGGGGACGACCTCAGGACCTCGCGCACCAACAGGCACCCGTGCCTCTGAGCGATATCACCGGCCCCTTTTTCGTATGTGGGTTCCGGGAGTCGAACTCGGGCCTTCGCGCTTGCAAGGCAGGCGCTTAAGCCGCTGAGCCGTCTCACCGGCCCCTCTCCAGAGGTCTTGTATGCCTGCCAACACCTCTCCCTGTTAGCTCAGTTGGTACTGCTAGCCCTGCAGACAAAGATACAACAGGACAAGACACCGGCCCACATACAGCACTTGGGTTTGGGCATGGGACATGTGCTTAGCACTGGCAGATGGGCAGTGTACATGCAAGATATCCAGAGAGTGGAGGGCTGCTCTTTGCCTCTAGACCATGTGGTACAACCATAGCAGCTCTGGCACTTGGGGTAAAGTCTACTGGCCTTAGGAATTTGAAGTAGAACTTTTGAATTGGTGTGGGGTTGAAATCTTACTTTGAATACAGCAATGGATCTGAAACAAAGGTTAAAAGCAAGATGGGGAATGACAGGTTCACTATCACCGTCCTTTTCTTTTTTTTTTTTTAATATGGGTACCAGGAGTCGAACTCAGGACCTCACGCTTGCCAGCAGGCACTTGTGCCGCTGAGCGATATCACCAGTCCTTTTTTTCCTTTATGTGGGTACTGGGAGTCGAACTCAGGACCTTGCGCTTGCCAGGCAGGTGCTTGCGCCGCTGAGCCATCTCAATGGCCCTCACCATCCATTTCTAAACCCAGGAACAATGTGTGTAACTTCAACCATTGTTGTAAATTGTGGAAGAGTCACAATTTCTAAAATCCAAAGATTCCACCAGATAAGATTATACAGAGACAGGAGGCAGCACCTCAGGCCAGCATACCCTTCCTGCCCCACGTTAGAGGTGGCCACGGACTGATCTCTAAAATGGAGCCTCTGCAAGTGTCACTGCCACCCTAATCAGGTGGTTCTTCACCTGGACTGCTGTAAAATAAGGGAAGAGAGAATAGGCTGGAGGTCAAGTTAAAACCAGCCTCAGACAGCCAGTTTCAGTAGCAGGGCCCTAAAGTGATAGGAGTAAAGAAGTAATAAGGGATGTTGATGTCAGCTCCTTTCTAGAAAATGTCTTTAAATGTTGATGAAAACTCTTGAAGAGATTAGTTCCATTGTATGGGTCTCCATATGTCAAGCTGAGACATCTAGAAACTTCAAGTCCTCCAAAATGGAGGCTGGGAGGACAACATCCTGTATTAACCTCCTCTGCCCAAGTGATTACTCAGGCCCAGCACTCTTCTGAGATCCCTCTTGAAAGGAAGCATGCTTTGCATTAAGTAATCCTTTCAATTTCCCATGCAGAAAAGTTTGTTTATAATCAAAATCTAAATTTTGGGAGTTCAAGCCCTAGTCAGGAAAAGCATCTTAATGAAGAACCACTTTGAAGGTGAGGCTCCTGATTGCCATTTCTGGAACCACTCTATGGGCCCATCTGTTCTAGTCACTCCTTACCAGTCTCTGCCTTCATTTCTGAGCCAGCCTGGGGCTGAGCACTGAGGAACACAACCACCCCTACGCCAACACTGTGGACTTCCATTTAAGACTACTGCGGTGCATAGCTGTAGCTACAGGTATGGCTGTAGTTCAGTATCTGCACAAAGCTCATCTCCCACCTTTGTCAGTTTCCCAGGTAGGCACAGTATCAGCAATGAGTTTCCATGATTGTGTGACACACAGAAAAGTAACAGCAGTGGTGCCAACGATCATTTCCAGCCCATCTCCTGGACTCCACAGATCTTCTTTCAAGATCACTGCATGGTCATGTCCATGCAGGCATGAGGAGACAGGACTTAGCCACCCAACTGGATAGCACAGTGGCATCTAAAATACTATGGGGGAAGTGGTAACAGATAAGGAACCCATAAAGAGAAACACACAATGGATATTCCAGTCAGAAGCTGTCAAGGTGTCCTTTGACTTCTGTCTGTGGACAAGTGTAATGGGCAAAGAGACAAAGAACTGATGAGATGTAGGCAGTACCATGCCACAAAAGATTCTCGGTCATAGCCTCAGAATCAAAATCTCATACTCTGACAGAACAGGGTCCCTGATAACCCAATGGCTAAAGCCAGTAGGCCATATCTTTGTGCCAAGGACCTGGACAAGGAAGGTGATTGAAGGAGTGATGTGTTGCAAGCTGTCTTTGGTCACCTGGTTTCTACCATCTCTGTAGTCTCAGAAGCACAGCTTGCTCCTCAGTGGTGTGCACAGTCTGACAGGGAGACCAAGCCACAACAGCAGGACCCAAGTACAGGGGACACAGAGCCTGACAGATGCACACAGGACTGACTCAGGTCTAGTTTACCAGTTTTCATGGAACAAATTAAAAAGAAGCAGTAATATCCAGAATTGTCCCTACTTACAGGGAAAAAACAGCATAAAAAAAAAAAAAAAGGTGTATTTCAAGGTTGTGAGAAACTTTGCTACACACCAGTGGCAGCTGGTACGAAGCCCTAGGGAGGCCATGCTGATCACCAGCAATGAGAAAGGATGGAGATGCCAGAGGACAATACCGTCTTTGAAAAGGGACTTGCATAGGGACAGCTGTGAGCTGTGGGAACAGGTAAGCATAGCCTCCCAGAGGCAGAGCCACATGGGAGCTGGCTGATGAAGTCCCTGCTATCTCGGTTCCAGCCAGCCGGGCTGACCATCCGTACCAGCCAACTAAACAGAAAACCGCTGTCACCAAGCCCATAAGACCCCATGAGAGGTAGTGAAGTGGTTGCAAAGGTTTGCTGTGGGTGGCAATTGGAGTTATGACCTCTACCAAGTTCTAGCATGTGACCTTTCCAGGGGACAATAAATGCTCACGCACTCTGACTAGCAAGAGCCCATGGGCAGCCCCAGAAGAACTGACAGATCATCTGCACAGTGAAGACAGCCTTGTGGCCCACTGGCTGGCTCCATTCGCAGTTCCCAGGATAGTCCTCACACTGGGGGTGGCCATCTGGTGCCTGTTTCACATCTGGGCCTAGTGATGACTATGAGTATTCTCCAAGGGCCACTCACAGGTGCTTCCCTCCCTGTAGAGGTGAGGACAGAAAGGGGGCCGCTCATGTCCTCTGCAGCTCTGGAGACTAGAAGTGTGTTTTCTACTCCCCAGCTGACCAGAGCCGCCTTCCTCCATCTCCTTCAGGAGCCTTCCCTGGGATGATGGGCTCCAAGAGGCCAAATAAAGGGCCACATGGGGGCTGAATGAGGCAACAGATGTTCTGTCATCCTGTTTTCCTCCAAAGCATCAGTTAACAGGTTCCTTCCCTGGCTGATTCTTGCCACTCAAGTGTCCAGTGATGTTGAATGTGGCCAGTGTGTTTCGGCTGTGGCTGCTCCACCCCTTACCTCTTCCCAGCCCAAGGACTGAGGTTTTCTCTTTCTGCTTGGGCTGCTGGTCCTCAGCCAAAGACACCCCCTTATCCAGGGGCCATTCTTCACCAGGGAACCAAAGGAAACTTACTGTACTTCCAGACGCTTTCGGAAAACTGGGCTCTCAACTGTTTCCTTCCTACTGATAAGACTAGAAATCTCAACAAGCCAGCTCAGGCAACCTTTTGGTCATGCCAACTCCTCCCCTTGCTGTACCCTGAGTCACAAGTCTTGGTCACAATGGCTGGGACCAACCTCAGATTTTGTACAAAAAGCTGGGTACATAGTCAAACCTGAGCATGGGGTTGCTGATCCCAGGAGATTCCTGCATGTAGTACAGCTTCAGCAGCTCAGCCAGGTACTGGACCACCCTGATGTCCTCATTCACTAGGCCCAGGTTCAGCTTCAGGAAGCTCAGCTGGCGGCTAGCCACTACGTCCTCTGTCTCCCTGTCATTGGCAGGCAGATGCAGGTGGTGGCAGAAGGTGTAGAGGAAGGCCTTGGAGCAGAGCTGGGTGAGCATACTCTGCACATGCAGGTAATAGGTGCCGCCCCGCTTGATCTGAGTGCGGTGGTCTGCCAGGCGGGGCACCAGTGTGCCCCTGTACAGGGGACAGCGCAGGGTTTTGTTGTCCAGGTCCAAGATGCTCGTGTAGCGGCTGTAGCGACTCAGGGCATGAAGGGTGCCTGCACTGCCAGGGGAGGCCACTCTGAAACAGACAGGCCAAGGTCAGGAGGACAGGCAAAAGTCAGGAAGATGGAGGCAGACACTTGGGGCATGGGGCCCACTGTCCCCAGGCTGGTTCCCACCCAGCGAGCAGGCACTGGCTCCTTTTGGAAGGCAAATGTGATCAAAATCTTTGAAGGGCTCCTCACTACCCTCGTGACCAAGTTCAAACATTTTGGCTTGTTCCATAAGGCCCTGTGCAATCTGGTTCCTACTGGCCTCTGAAGCAGGAATGGACTATTACCTGAATGGACTCTTCTTGGAGCAAGGCAAGCCTTTGGGGGCTCAAAACCACCTGCCTGTTTCTCTGCCCAGAAACCCTTCTCTCCCTCTTGGACTTCACTAACACCAATTTAAACCATATCTAGCCTTCCCTGATCTGCTCTTCTGTGTGCCTCTGCTTCTGTCCTGAGACCTTAGTCAAACTCTTCACCCTCTCTGAGCCTCATTTATGGTAGAGATAATAGTTCCTACTGTTATGTGGAATTACTCATAGTTACTACAAAAACAAAATGAGTTGCCTTAGGATGGTGCCTGGCCCTCAGCAGATGCTGTCATTATCACCTTTACTACTCTGAACCTAGCACCAACCAGTCTGGTGACTGCTCTCTGTTTAATCATCTCCCCATGGGACGTGGAGCATCTCCATTCTATACAACCACTTGGTCTCAGTTAACAATCATTGCACATCTATCACATACTAAGGACTGGTCTGAAAACCAAGTCTGTAATGAGGAATGACCTGGAATCTTGTCCTGCATGAGCCTGCACTGACTGGGAGAAGGCCTACACATAAGCACAGAGAGGTGAAGGGAGACATGGTCTCGGTCTCCACAAGAGAGACCCATGGTTGGGAGACCAGGGAGGTTTGTTGAGGCACAACCTCAGAGTTGGACCTTAGCAGGAAAGGGGACCCTGGGGACTGCAGGAAGATCACAGCAAGGCAAGGTCACAGAAATGGGATGGTGAGACCCACTCAGGCCCTGTATCCTAAACGTAGACAGCACACCCCCAGGCAAGGGAAAAATCAGCCTGCAGGCAGCCATAGCGCAGAAAGTCCATGAGAGCAACAGTGGATCTAAAAGCCAGCCTCTCTAACCTGCACGACTAGAACCCCCAGTGCCTCAGTAGTCCCCAGCCCTAGAGCGCTCTGGACTTTGCACTGGTTTCTCTACACTCAGTTTGCTCCCTAGGCACCCTTAACCTGCCTGGGTAACAACTCCCTAAGACTGACATGTCTAGCACCCACTCCACCCAGCATTCACCTCCTATCTGCCTGCTCCTCCATCTCTGCTGAGATGCCCAGCTCAGATCCAGCACCCTGGGATGCCACTCTGATACCCTTCTTACACTCTTAGTGGTAGCATTTCTTCTGGAAGATGCTGGTTACTTCTAGCTCTTCCATTTGTTTCCCACAAAGCTCCTCCTCAGGAGGCCAGATGACGTGGAGTCAGGCCCAGACCTCTATCCTCTGCTGCAGGGAGCACCTCCCACCTCACCTGCTTAAGACACTATGGCCAGCCCAAAGTTAGGAGGAACGACCCTGACCCATGGGACAGAGCCCCCAGTGGGGCTGTGGCTTGTCCACGGTCACCCAACCAGGACTCAACCCAGTCTCCTGATCCCCACTAGCACTTTCTCCCACAACTGAGTTCTGTTTATCCATCAGTCCTGGGCTTATTTTTGCTGCTTACTCAGGTATGCAGTTTTCCCTGGTATTCATGTAAAATGATAGGAAACCAGTACAACTATGTTCACCTCTTCTTCCTACCAACACTGATCCAGCCAACAAGGGTTGGATTGTCAGACAGGAGGCCTATGTAGGTGAGAAGAATCTAAGACTAGTGAGGCTAGTGGTTCAGGGTGAGTCGGAAAACAGTTCATCATCTGAGCTGATTCTAGGTGAAATCAAAGGACCTTAGGAGTCGAAATTAACCTAGTCCTAATGTAGTTCAACAGCTCCGTGGACAAGGTCATGAGCACAAAAGGCATCTCTCCCACTCCTTGTGCTTTTTAAAGCTGGGCCTCAATGTGCCTCCCTGTCAACGTAGTCCTGGCCTGCCTGGGGACCCAACATATGTCCATGTCCCTGAGCACTTCTAGGGGCCAGGAGCTGTACTAGAGCCTGACCCATATTCTAAATGTTAGTCCCTGCTACAGCTCCAGAAGGTGGGCACCATGAGGACCCAACCCCCACACCCCACACAGAAGGGCTCAGTTTAATTTGGGAATTAATGAGCAAGGATCCATATAGAAGTGATGGCAGCACCAGAGCCTGACCCAGACCCCACTGTTCCTTCTGTAACTACCACAGCCCATAACAGTGTTCACCTCCTGATGAGGAGTAGATTTCTGACTTTCTGATTCCCCACCCTCCTGTGTACTCAAGCAAAGACTCATTTCTCACCTCCAGCGTGTAACTAAGTTGCTCCCTTTGTTTTCAAGACATGGGAAGCTTCCCATCACTAAAACTCTTTGTCTCCATGAATGTAACTCTGGTCACCAGTCTCCCTCCTCTCCTGAACTATGAACTCTTCTAGAGCAGCGGCCTTGTTCAGGCACCTCCACCTGATTCCCAGAACATGCCAGCACAGCCTGGAACAGACTCTCCACAAGTGACCCAAGTCGTAATGTGGAAGCAGCATTTGCTGAACTGCCACTGTACTATCCCAGTAACTCTAATGCAGCAAGTCACAGTGAGGTCTCACTACTTAACTACCACAAGAGGGACAAATACAGGAAGACTCAAGAGGTGGGGGCCTCACTGATATTAGGCACCATGTAAAAAGAACAGTTGCTGGGCCGGTGAGATGGCTCAGTGGCGTATGCGCCTGCCTGGCAAGTGCGAGGTCTTGAGTTCAACTCCCGGAACCCACATACGAGAAAAGGGCCGGTGATATCGCTCAGCGGCACAGGCGCCTGCTGGCGCACGAGTACCCACAAAAGAAAAAAAAAAGAACGGTTGCTATTTCAGTGTGGAAAAATTCTTTTGCCCCTTTGGTGAGAAGTATAGACTGCTCCCTCCTCAGAAGGGACTTGGATGATCACCTAGCTGAGCACCTTTATTTTTTTTTTACTTTATTTTTTTTTTGTGGGTACCGGGGGGTCGACCTCAGGACCTCGCGCGCCAACAGGCACCCGTGCTGCTGAGCGATATCACCGGCCCCTTTTTCGTATGTGGGATCCGAGAGTCGAACTCGGGCCCTTGCGCTTGCAAGGCAGGCGCTTACGCTGCTGAGCCATCTCACCGGCCCTGAGCACCTTTATTTTACAAATGAGCAAAACCAGTGAAGAAAAAGAAAGCAACAGGTCACAAAATGAGGAAACTGAACATAGGGCAAACAAGGGGAGGGGGAGGCTCAGCTAGACCTGTCAAAAAGTATTTAGAAAGACAAAGGACTCCATTAATGCACAAGTAGCAATGGAGTGAAATAAACAGTATTCAGAGGGAGGGAGGAAGAAGTGGCTTTCAGGTTTCCTTTTTAAGGCTGGGGATGTAGCTCAGAGTTTCAGCTGTTGCCTAGCATGCAGAGGGCCTGGGTAAGGCCCTGGGTTCAAACCGCAAAAACAAACAAAACACTACACTTCAAAAGCAAACAGAAGCGGGATGTGGTGGTGCACACCTGTACTCCTAGCACTCAGGAGGCTGAGGCAGGAGGACTGCCATGAGTTGGAGACCAGCCTGGGCTACATAGTAAGTTCGAGGCCAGCCTAGACTATATAGCGAGACCCTGTCTCAAAAAAACAAAACAAAACAAAAAGCAAACAGAAGAGCTGAGTGAAAGCCACTGGAGCCCTCCTGTCCACCAATGATGGCCACAGTCATCAGTGTGAATTTCAGTCAGAAAGGACCTGAGATCTGCAACCTTGTTATACATCAAACAAAGTCTTTGTCTTACCCCAGACCAACTGAATCAGAATCTCTTGAGGATGGACTCCAAGAATCTATGATTTTAAAAATTCTCCCAAATAATTCCGACACAACAGAGGGACACAATGGCACTGGCAACTACTTAGAAACTGTGATTCTTCCCTCTATATCACAATGAAACCAAAGCCAGAGAGGATAATGATTTGCCAAAAGTAACAATGAGTTGGTCCTGGGCCCTGTCTAGAAACTGGGTCTACCAATTCTGGGTCCAGGACAGCAACCTCCCTCATCTCTAACTGACCAGGACCCCTCCCCACCACCTGGAACCAGTTACCTCTGCAGGCCAATAAGCTTCCACTTCTGAAAATCCATAATGTGCAAAGGAGAGGAGACCCAGTGCTTCACAGGCTTGGCATAGCGGCCATTGTTGGGAACAAAGATGGACAGTGCTGTCACAAGCTTCCTGACTATGGTCTCATCTTCCCCTAGAACCACAAGGGTCCTCCCACTGAGCAGGGAGTAGATGGCTGGGTGGGCAAAGGGGTACTGGCGGATGAATCTTAAGGCATTCTGGCCAGCCCTCTTTTTATGCCTCTCGGAAGACAGGCTGACATGGTGAGCAGAAGAGGGGGTCCTGTCCGAACTGGTGGAGGCCACACTGCTCACACAGCTGATGGTGTCAGAGTAGTTATCCAGGCTGGTCTTACTGACATCCCGACTAGCCAGCAGGTGGCTTGGGTCCAGCTCATAAACTGGGAATGCCTCACAACTGTTGTCTTGGGAAGGATTGGTGTTTTCCACTGCAAAGTCCACATGGAAGCCCTGGTCCTTCTGCCTGTAGCGCTGTGGGGGAATGCTCACCACACCATCCTCATCAGGGAGAGCATGAGCAGGGTTGGGGAGTGGCACCAGTTGACCATTGCTCTCCTTTCCAATACAGCAGGTGGAATCTATCTGGGGAGGGGTGTTTTCCAAGCCACCCTCCTGGGCCTCACCCAGCTCCAAGTGACTGACGCTTGCTTTGAAGTGGATGGCCCCCTCATTATCTGCATGTGATTCTTCCTCATTAATGGCACTTGGGTAGCTGGCCTTAAAGTCATCAGGGATGAGGGCCTCAGAAGGACAGGTGCTCAGGACTTCAATGCTGTCCTCACTGATGGTCCTGTGGCTGACTGCTTTGCTTCGGACCAGCTGGGGGCTCAATGGCACCGTGAGGCTAGCCTGGCTGTCAGACTTTGACAGCACAGTGGTGGACTTCTCCGTGCCCAGAACCTCAATGCTTTCACCACTGCTGATGCTCCCTTTCATGTCCATATCCAGGTAGTCCAGGTTTTCCTGGGGGTCAAAACTGCTTGATTCTGTCACCTCTACTTCTTTGTACTCCCCATCTCCAAGTTCCTGGTCCATCTTGATCAACACAGACTCCACACTGGACTTGTAGGAACCAACCCTAATTAACACTTTAGGGATCGGGCATTCTTCCAGAGACCTGGAAAGTTGCCTGTCTTGACTGGGGTGAGAGGGTACACTCTTTTGTTTCTCCAACATCCTGTCATCAACCTCCACAAAGTCTTCAAAGAGGAAGTTTGTTATGTGTTGTTGTTTTAGAAGTGCTCGGTCAATCTGACTAGTCAGGAGGTAGCACAGGTCTCCTCTGAACATGTGCTCAATGTGGCTGAGCTGGGCCAGGGTCTGGGTGAAATACTCAGTGTCACAGAGCTCCTCCAAGGTCTTCAACTTCTTGTCAAAACACTTGGTGGACTTTGCTTTGATGAGTTTTGGGGTGTACGCTGGTCTGCAGGTGTAAATGTCTGCGTCCGCGGACTCATCTGGGTTAGAGGTAGTGGGTGCATGGTCAGCCTGATCCTGGGCGTGCTCCACCTCACCAGGACACAAATCAGATCCCTTCACCTTCCTATGAGGGTATGATCGGATCTGCTTCAGCAGGTCTTGATGTTCAATAATGGACTTCTCCACACTGGCCAGTTCATTAGCCTTCTCAATTGCCCGAGATGAGTAAAAACCTTTGTCGTTGGCTTTCTTCTGGATCTCAGTTTCTGTGTGCAGGACTGTCCTAGTATAATCCAAGTCTTTCAGCTTTTTTTCAAGTTCCCCAGCAAATGCCTTCCTGTTGCCTGATTTCAAACACTCAGAGGCTTTAGAAAACTCAGCTGAAAGCTCCTGGAACTGCTGCATGATTTTATGCTGGTCTGCTGAGATATATGCCATGCAGAAGGGCCTCACGAAGCCTCGAGCCTCTAGATCATACAAGGTGAGGTGATGCACATATGCAAAGGCTCCTTCCTTGGAGTCTCCCAGCACTACTTTGGAGTCCTCCACAAAGTTCAGCTTAGGGTACGCAGACCCAGGAGGATGGCCCACAAAGGAAGCCTGGTAATCCACAGACATGATCCGCAGAGAGAAGTAATTGAGATCAAAAGTGCCAAAAACTTTGGTGTCATTGGGGATGGTCAGCAAGGGTTGGGGTCCCACCTGCTCAGAGAACTCAGAAATAAGGATGAAGTCCCTCAAGAACTTGGCCCCGGACAGCTTAGACCAAGGGTTGGCTCCCTGGTTGGCGAAAGGGAAGAGCGGCACGGAGTACTCCTCAGGCAGGGACGGTTCACTGTAAGGCTCTTCCTCGTACTCATCTTCTTTGGTGAAGGCTACCACATCAGGGGCGCTGATCATATTTCCCGATATATAGAGAGAACATTGAGAGGAAGTGGGAAAGAGCGCAGGGTCAATCCATGCAGCAAAGCCAGGCCTCTGAAGGAGGAAGAGAGGTCCTGAGGCCTTCTTTATGGCCCCAGGGATCCTAGGCTGCCTCTCACACTAGAGAACTCGAACTCTAGAAGCTCCTTCAGACGTACAGCTCCTCCGGAGCCCGCAGAGGCCCATGAACTGCAAAGATACAGACCCAGAAGACGGCGGAGGATGGTCGCTTTCCCACTTCCTCCGGCAAGCACCGCCGGCGCAAGACACCTGCAACGAGATCACTAACACTCCCCGGAGCCCACCGCTACTGCAACAGGTCCAGTCCTGACTGAGTGACTAACGTGCGCGCAGGGGTCAGCCAAGCTTTGCCACCTCCACGGCCCGAAGGCAGAAACCGTCGGGGCTCCTTGGACGCCACAACTCGGAGACAGCTACCGCTGCTCCGCCATCTTAGCATCACATGACTCGCGGTCAACAACGTCGGGTGACCCGGAAGTGTCTGCGCAGACTTCCGGGCAAGAGCGATAAAGGTAGTTAGAGCGCCTTGGGCTTTATGGTTCAGCGGCTCCTCCCAAGTACTGGTCCGACTAGCCAAACACTGTGCTGAAAGGAAGCAAAGTGGAGCCGGAGTGTGAGGGAGAAAAGTGCTTGGATGAGCGCTCTAGGAGCGCGAGGCAGTCTGGGAGTTGTAGTTCCAGGTCACTGTGGAGCGCGCGTCTGGAGGAAGTGACGGGAGAAGGCGGGAGGAAGCAAAAAGAGGTGCGGGCTTTGGTGGAGAGTCCACGTCGGCGGCCGGGAGAAGGAGCAGTAACTACAGCCCCGAAAGCCAGCGGGCTGGTTGGGAGGTCACCGAAGGGCGAGCGCCACCCAGAGTCTGTAGCTTCCCCAGGTGCGCACCAGGCGGTCCTTTTCTGTGGCGTCTCCAACATGCGCAGGCACCCAGAGAGTAGCTACGGTCGTGGGGCCTAGAGATGATCTTTTCGGTCCTCCGTTTCCCGCTCCGGTGCCTTCGACGGCCCAGGGGCCGTGCTTTGACCCTCGCCGCCATGGAAGTGGCCTTCCGAGGGGTGCGAAAAGTCCTTTGTGTGGCCGAGAAAAACGACGCAGCCAAGGGAATCGCTGATCTGCTGTCCAGCGGTCGCATGAGACGGGTAAGAAAGTGTTTGCGACCAGCTGCGCTCCCTGAGGGAAGCCCACTGGGCGGGACAGCGTCGTGGGCTCCAGAAATCGACATAAAGGTGACTTCTTCACCTCGGAAACCTCACTGCTGCTCGCGTGCACCAGTGCAGAGCCTTCCCAGGCCGCAGGCTCTTGGACTGGTGGAATTTTAAAATGTAGTTAGGCTCTTTCACTTGCTAGAAAATCCTCAATCTTTTCGTCCATAACAGCGTTCCTAAACTTGTCTAATCCTCCAACACACCTGGGGACATTACCTATTCTGTAGGTCTAAAGTTTAGTTCGGTTGGAAACCTCTAAGCAGACTCCTTTAACTTGGAATTCAAGCTCCTATTCGACCGAATGATTCCCAGCGTTTATACGAGCCCTTCCCTATCTTGTGCCACATCACTTACATTCTGCTCTTCTTCTAATTTACCAGTCCCTAATCCCACCTTGATGGGGCAACAGCAAGGTTTGGGAGTTAGTGGTGAAGTCAACACTGTTCTTGTTCCTACAGATTGATTGCAAGAGCTAAAAGTAAAGGTTATGAATGCTTTCTAGATAAACTGGGGTCACAAAGGAAAAGCCAGATAAACGAGGTGAAGGAGGCAAGGGCAGGGGAACCTTTGTTCAGGAAAATCTCCCAAATAACAAAGGTGGATCATGAAATGGGTTTCTCGAGAACACTTCTAGGAACATGGGACCAAAGTTGCCTGTTCCTTTTTCTTTACAAACCCCAGGGTCCTTAGGTCTGTTTCCAGCTCTAGGGAAAGGCAGCCGAGGTTGAGTGGGTGCTAGCTGAAAGTTTCACCCTTTTCCAGTGCTGAATGTCATGACCAGCCCTACTTCTGGGGCTCTGAGCCTTTTGAAAATGGCCCCTCTAACTTCTTTATGCATCAGGACTCTGCTTAAGTGTCTCTTTTTCAAGGAACCTTTCTCTTACATCCCTGCCCCTACCACCACTACTAGGTGAGGGACTCTTAGGGATATGCTGTCATGGCACTTTATTTTCCTACTTAGAAGTTATCTTCCAAGTTCAGTACTGCAGTGTCAATTGTTGGTTGGACGCTCAAGCTCCAAAGGATAAAAACTGTATTAATTAGTTCCTGTATCCTAATGTTTAATACAGGTCAGAAACACAGGAGACTTTCAGTAAATATTGGTTGGGTAAATGAGTCTGGAAAATTTATCAGACAGTACAAATGTGTGAGGAACAACCCAATGGCTGAAGCTGTGGCTTGTTCAAAACTAGGAAGAGGGTAGGAGCTTGGTGGGGGGAGGGGAGGAGGAACTAGTGGGTTACATAAGAGAAGCAGTTGCATACAGATCATGAGGGTATTAGGAAGCCATGTAGTTGTATGCGGGTGGTTGAATGTGGTAAAACATACATAAAATTCACCATTTTAACTATTTTGAAGTGTACAATTTGATGTCATTTAGTACATTCGTCATGTTGGACAGCCATCAAGCACTATCTTGTTCTAGAAGATTTTTTGTCACCTCAGAAAGAGACCTCCATATTTATTAAGCAGCTGTTCTCCCTTATACCCTCCGCACTATCTTGTTCTAGAAGATTTTTTGTCACCCCAGAAGGAGACCTCCATATTTATTAAGCAGCTGTTCTCCCTTCAGTCACCCGCAGCCACTATTCTGCTTCCTATCCCCATGGATTTGCCTATTCTGGACATTTCCTATAAATGGAATAGTACACTATATGGCCTTTGGGTGTCAAGCTTCTTTCACTTAGCATAATGTTTTTGAAATCTGCCCATGTTATAGTGTGTATTAGTACTTCATTCCTTTTTATGGCCGAATAGTGTTTCATTGTATGAATAGATCACATTTTGTTTTGTTTTGGCTTTTGGTTTTTTGAGCCAGAGTCTTGCTATGTAGTTTAGGCTGGCCTTGAACCTGCATCAATCCTTTTGCCTCAGCCTCCTGAGTGCTGGGATTACACTGTGAGCCGCCACACCCAGCTAATCATTGTGTTTTTAATTTACATTTTCCCAGTGACTAATGATGTCAAGCATCTTTTCATGTGCTTGTTGGCCATTTGTTTATCTTTTTTGGGTAAATGTTTATCCTTTTTTTTATTTTGAAGAGAAAAACAATAAAAACGATACAGAATTTCATAACAATAGGAAATTAACTATGATTAATATATTGCATATTGTTATCTTCAAAGTAGTTGCTCAGATTACAAGATATTGGCATGCAAAATTGATCAGACGATGTAAGTACAAACCATTCTTTTCAGCAAACCCAAAGAAATTAGTAGCATAATTATCTTAGCTATCTTGTGTATATATGTTTATTCTTTTGGTGGTTTTTGTTTGTATTTGCAGCACTGGGAACTTGAACCCACATGCCAGGCAAACCCTCTACCACTGAGTTATACCCTTAGCCCACTTCTGTTGTCATATCCAAGAAATCATTGCCAAGTCCAAGGTCAGAAAGATTTGCTTGTTTTCTTCTAAGGGTTTGGGGTTTTATCTCTTACATTTAGGTCTTTGATCCACTTTGAGTTAATATTGCTGTTTGGTGTAAAGTCTGGATCCAACTTTACACATTTGTGGAGATCCACTGTCATGGCACCATCTGTTGAAAAGGTGGTCTTTTGGATGCCCATTGGACGGAGTTGATACTCTTTGTTAAAAATCAGTTGACTGGGCTAGAGCTGTAGCTCAGAGGTAGAACGCTTACTTAGCACGCAAGACTCTAGGTTTGCTCCACCAAAAAAAATAAAAAATAAAATCAGTTGACCATATTTGGATGTATCAGAACTACACCTGGGGTCCCAGCTACTGGGGAGGCTGAGGCAGGAGGATCACTTGAGCATAGGAGGCTGAGGCCAGCCAAGGCAACATAGCAAGAGCCCATTTAAAAAAAAAAAAAAAAATCAGTTGAGTGTAGATGTTTGGGTTTATTTCTGGATTCCAAGTTCCATTCCATCATTCTTTATGTATGTCCTTATGCTAGTCATGGTTTTGATTACTGTAGCTTTTTGTTTTTGTTTTTGTTTTTGGTAGTGCTGGGTATCTACCCCAGGTCCTTGCATACGCCAAGCAAATGCATTACTACTAAATTACACCCCTACCTCCCATTGTTGTAGCTTTGTAGTAAATTTTAAAATTGGGAAGTGTGAGTAAACTGGGTGTGGTGGCTCACACCTGTAATCCCAGCAGTCCAGGAGGCTGAGGCAGGAGGATCACTGTGAGTTCAAAAACCAGCCTGGGCTACATAAGCGAGTTCAAGGCCAGCCTGAACTACATAGCAAGACCCTGTCTCAAAAATAAATAAATAAATTAATTAATTAAATAAATAAAATTGGGAAATGTGAGTCCTCCATTTTGTTATCAGTATCATTTTTGGATATTAGGACCCCTTGTGTTTCCATAAGAGTTTTAGAATTAGGTTTGTCATTTCTGTAAAAAAGGTTATTGAAGTTTTGATAAGGATTGCATTGAATCTGTAAATCTCTTTAGGGGAATATTGAAATCTTTTAAGTTTACTTAGTTTTCAATGTGCAAGTCTTTCACCTGTTTGATAAAGTTTATTCCTAAACATTTTATTCTTCTGGATGTCATAAATATACTTGCTTTCTTAATTCCCTTTTCAGATTGCTCATTATTAGGATATAAAAGCATTGTTTTTTTTTTGTTTGTTTTTTGTTTTTTAGAAGCATTAATTTTTGTGTGTTGAACTTTTATTCTGCAACTTTGCTGGATTTGTATATTATCACTGAAAGTTCTTTGTGGGCTCTTCAGGGTTTTCTTTATATTAAAATCAAGTCTATGAGTATAGATAGTTTTACTTCTTTACAATTTGGATGTCTTTTATTTCTTTTTCTTCCCTAAATATTCTGACTGGTATTTCTGGTGTAGTGTTGAATAGCAGGGACAAGAATGGCCATCCTAGTATTGTTTTTGTTTTTGTTGTTGTTGTTGTCTTTTTTTTTTTTTTTTTTTTTTTTTGTGGGTACCGGGGGGTCGACCTCAGGACCTCAGGGCGCACCAGCAGGCGCCCGTGCCTCTGAGCGATATCACCGGCCCCTTTTTCGTATGTGGGATCCGGGAGTCGAACTCGGGCCCTCGCGCTTGCAAGGCAGGCGCTTAGGCCGCTGAGCCATCTCACCGGCCCTGTTGTTGTCTTTTATTGTGGTTTGGTTTGGTTTTGCTATGTACTTCAGGCTGGCCTTGAACTTAACAGTGATCCTCCTGCCTTGGCCTCCTAAGTGCTGAGATTATAGGTATGCATACCAAGCTGTTTTACTTATACTTTTTGCCTAGTGTTGTTCTTGATCTTTTTTTTTTTTTTTTTTGGTGGGTACCGGGGGTCGACCTCAGGACCTCGTGCGCCAGCAGGCACCTGGGCCACTGAGCAATATCACCGGCCCTTTTTTCGTATGTGGGTACCAGTAGTCGAACTCAGGACCTCGCTCACGCTTGCCAGGCAGACGCTTATGCCACTGAGCTATCTCACCGGCCCTGTTCTTGATCTTAAAAAGAAAAAACTTTCAGCCTTATGTATGATGGTAGCTGTGAGCTTTTAGTAACCATTCTTTATTCTGTTGAAGTTCCTTTCTATTCTTAATTTGTTGAGGTTTTTTTCATTTTAATCAGGAAAGTTTGCTGAATTTTGATCATATGCTTTTTCTGCATCAATTGAAATAAGTCATGTAGGTTTTTAAGTGGAGGATAAAGGTATCCTTTGTATTTTATAAAGTCACTCTGGAAGCAGAAGATTTGAAGAGTGAAAGGCTGGAGACAGGGAGACAGCTATTGTTCTCATGAGTGGTCAGGACACTGAACTCTAGGTAGCTTTGGATAAAAACAGAAGGATAGAGTGGAAGAGAATGATAAAAAGCAGGCAGAGTTTAAAAGATAAAAGTTCACCACACTTTTGCAAATTTCCATCCTTCTTCCTAGAATGATGTTTTCCTTTTCCTCCTAGGCCATTCTTCATGTTTTAAAAGAAACAATAAAAAACAACCTAAATGTAACCTTTTCTGTGAAGTTGTTCTAAGATAGTCTCCCTCCCGTTTCCTTCTGTTTCTTCTCTTGATGATAAGTCATCACATGTGTAGTCATTTAGCTGTTTGTCCATCTGTCCTAAAGTATGTAATCTCCCTGAGAACAGTGGCTGGGTCCTACTCATTTATTTTTCTCTAAAACAGCCTGCTCTGTGAAAATCACATTGTCAGTGTGCATTGAATGACACAATCTCTGCCTTTAAGGAACTAATAGAGGAGTTAAGACTTAATACATCTTGAATGAAGTGATGGTCATTATAGTTTTATAACAGCAAAAATTGGATAACAAGTATCTAGTAACGGAATCATAAAACAGATTCTTCCTAGTGATAGTTTTTTAAACATCCAACATTAGAAAATGAGAGAGAAATTCATCACAAGATTAACAAGACAAGTTTTTTTCTTTTCAACAGTTAGTATTTATTGCAAATAGTTCAAAGAATATAGATGCATATCAAACTGACCCCACTCCCATTCCACCACCACCCATGGTGACAATTAATAACTTACAGATCATTGAGGATTTTTTCTATGTATATTCGGAAAGAGAAGTCTTAAAGAGAACTCTGAAGTAGGTTCAGTAGCAGTAATATGATCAATTCTTATTTCAGCATTTAGAGAAGATAGTATTTGGTTAATACATTTATTTAGAATTGTAAAAGCTCCACTCTTGGTATATTCATCAGCTGTTTTCTTTCTCTAGGTTCCAAAACTCTGCTGTAATTAGGAGCATCCTGTTTCCCTGGGTACCTCACCCAAGAGAGAGAATTGAATGTAAATGTGTGCAGTCTTCACTAGATGGGAACTACAAGGAGTCACGTTTAAAATGCTGCCGGGCATGGTGGCACATGCCTATAATCCCAGCACTTGGGAGGCTGAGGCAGGAGGATCACCGCAAGTTTGAGGCCAGCCTGGGCTACATAGTGAGTTCAAGACCAGCCTGAACTATAGCAAGACCCTATCTCAAAAAAAAAAAAAAAAATTTTTTTTTTTAAATGCTTTTTGGTAAAACAGGCTATCTTGGGAGAACCCTGCAGCTGGTGTCACAGACCTGCTACAGGCCATCTACCTGGAGAAGATTGGACTAGTGGTTCCCTCAATGTGTCCCCAAAATATAACATAGGACTGTGGTTGTATATCTTAACCACTTGAACCTGCATGAGGGAGTAGTTGAGTTAGCAGGATACAGCCTTGTTGCAGCTACAGCATCTCTTGTCAGGGTTTTCTTAAGTCAAAACTATTAGGTGATCTTTTTTCTTTTTTTTTTTTTTAGACAGGGTCTTCCTATGTAGCCCAGGCTGGCCTCAAACTCACAGCACCTCAGCCTCCCAAGTGCTGGGATTATAGGCATGTGCCACCATACCCACCCTGATTTTTCTGTTCTCTATTACTAAAGGGGCTTAACTAGCATTTGGGATTTGTAGAGGAGGATTTTCTTTTCTTGGTGACATTAGACCAACTGAATGCTTACTTATCAGATAATAAAATAATTGCCCTGTATACAACTGCCATTATGAGGTGTGGGGGGGCTCAGTGGTAGTGAAAGGGAAAAACTGTACAAGAGAAATTGTTCTTTCTAAAACTTTGTGCTTTTGAAACTGCCTAGCTCTGTAACTGCTTCATGGTTTTGTAATTACTCTCTTGACCCCTGTAACCACAGGAGCCTAACCAAACATGCAG
Source organism: Erethizon dorsatum (assembly GCA_028451465.1). Classification (NCBI taxonomy): domain Eukaryota; kingdom Metazoa; phylum Chordata; class Mammalia; order Rodentia; family Erethizontidae; genus Erethizon; species Erethizon dorsatum. The sequence continues at coordinate 20,495,197 of CM051826.1, forward strand.
GATACCTGATTGTACCATTGTACCAAGCTTCATGAACTGATGATCATCAATCTACCCTTGTAACCAATGATCTCACCCTGCTAGCTAATCAGAAGAACTGCCAGGCTGTTCTGTCTCACCTATATGATGCTCATGCATCATATAAAAGCCCTAGACCACCAGAGATCGGGGCCTGATATTCTAGGAATGATCCCAATCAGTGCCTATCGATGTAAATAAATCTGCCTGCAAATTCTGGGTGTCGTTTCGGTGTTTCTGCTTGCTGTTGCAGTAGAGCACTTGCCTAGCATGCTTAAGGCCCTCCTGGGTTCAATTCCTAGCACTGCAAGAAAGAAAGGAAGGCAGGAAGGCATGCGCGTGAGCGAGCCATTTCTCCTCAAAGAGTGGCCACCCAGTGTTCCACACAGAAAAATTGTCTTTTTGAGGCTGAGTGAGAATCTTATCATACTAGTCCTTCTGGGCCCTTGAAAGTTTCCCAGTCCCCAGGGAGCCTTTCTTCTGTCTTGCCTTCAGTGCTGGTCTGAAACTCCCAGGCACAACTGTTTTGTATGCTTGGTGGGGGAAGGTGTGACCTACTCAGAAGGTCTTGTTCATTGGTAATTGCAGCTAAAGAAGTGCTTTTCTGACTGGATTTCAGTTCTGACTGGGCTTACAGTGTCACTGGATTTCAAAGCCAGAAGAAACCACAGAGATAACTTTTCAAGAATAAATTGAGGGCCGGTGAGATGGCTCAGCGGCTTAAGCGCCTGCCCGGCAAGCGCAAGGGCCCGAGTTCGACTCCCAGAACCCACATACGAAAAAGGGGCCGGTGATATCGCTCAGCGGCACGGGCGCCTGCTGGCGCGCGAGGTCCTGAGGTCGACCCCCCGGTACCCACAAAAAAAAAAAAAAAAAGAATAAATTGAAACTCAAAAGTGAATAAGTTGGCCGTGGTCACCAGTTTATTGGTATAGTTGTATGACCTTGAACTAGCAAAGATGGGGGAGAAAGAAACAAATTATCAAGAATTTATGTCCTAATAAGGCCGTTTAGTGCCATGAATTTGTCATGTGATCTTGGACAATTTCATTCTCATCTATAAAAAGATGTTAAATATTAGTTGATCTCAAGTTTATCTTCAAGCATAAAAACTCCATGAACTCTTATCAGGTATGTACTTGGTAACTCTGTTTGGAGGGGCCACTTAGTAAATATTTGGTCTTAGTAATTTAGCTCACTTTTTACCTATAGGAAATACTGTTTCGTCTATAGGAAATACTGTTGCTTCCAGATTTGGCTTGATCTTTATGCTAAAGATTCACTTGTTTTCTAATGTTACTTATATTTTTTACTTATTTTTATTTTGTTTTATAGAGAGAAGGGCTTTCTAAATTCAACAAGATCTATGAATTTGATTATTATCTGTATGGCCAGGTAGGTGATAAAATATTTCCATCATAAAGCTGAAGTATGCTTTCAGATCCATGTACATGTGCTATTTTGGTGTACATTCCTTGGGTTTTCAACTATAATGAAAAGAATAGCTGTTTATTATAAATCTACCCTAAATTGCTTGTGCTTTACTTAATCAAGAACAATTAGTCACCCTTATCCTATATAAAATATACCTCATTGTCTTAAAAATAACTATTGCATAAAGGTCCTTAGTTACACATGAGAATTTTATAACCTATAAGGAAGTGTGGTCCCCCCTACATCTCTCTCTTTTTCTTTCTGGTGTGTGTGTGTGTGTGTGTGTGTGTGTGTGTGTGTGGTGTTGGGGTTGGAACCCAGAACCTTGTGTATATTAGGCAGGCATTGTACCACCAAGCTACACCCCAAGCCCAGGCCCTGAGGAAATTTTTTTTTTTTTTTTTTTTGAGGCAGGGTCTCACTATGTAGTCACACTGACCTTGAACTCACGGCAATCCTCTTGTCTCAGCCTCCTGAGTGCTAGGATTACAGGTGCGCACCACCACACCTGGCTGAGGAAATTTTAAATGATATAGAAGGCAGCATCATAGTAGTAGAATTGGTGTGGTGATTGGATTGCCTATGAATTTGGGCTTTGATGAGTTATATTTATGTTTATTCCCAATCAACTCTGTTAGGTTTTTGGATTTTTTCTTTAATGGAAGTCCCTCCCTTTCATTTGAATGATTTGGTAAAGTATAATTACAAAAAGATTAATTTGAATTTTGTTATTCAGAATGTTACCATGATAATGACTTCCGTTTCTGGACACTTGCTGGCTCATGATTTCCGGATGCAATTTCGAAAATGGTCAGTACAATTCCTAGGGGAAGGACTGTGTGATTATTACAGTAAGTTGTGACAAATATTATAGGAACCTTGAAGCTTATTGATGTTACCATGTAACTTATAATACCAAGATGACCTAGGATTGTCTGATTTATTGTAAATTTTTATCACATCTTTAGAATAAACAGCTACTTTTAGATGCTCCTCCAAAATAGACCCCTTTCCTGCAGCTGTTGGATTGCATTTGTTCTGTTGCAGATGTGCATAAGGGTTCCGAATGTTTTCTTAGCAACTCTTGTTAATCTTCACTGGGGAGAGGACATTGTGCTATGCAGAGGATCATGGCTTTGCTTTTAATCTTCTGGGCCATTGGCCTTTCTCTTTCCCTTTCCCTCTCACTTTCATATTCCTTCCTTTTCCCTTCCCCTCCCTTTTCCTTTTCACTTCTCTGTTCTATCCCTTTCCCTTCCTTTTCCCTCTTCCCCACCTTTCCCATCCCCCCCCCCCCTTTTGGGGATACCGGGAATCAAACTCAGGGCCTCACACTTGCCAGGCAGGCACTGTACCGCTGAGCCGGCCCATACCATCCCCTTTTGAGACTGTGTCTTGCTGTGCTACCCAGGCTGCTCTTGAACTCCAGGGCTCAGTCTTCCATCTCAGCTTTCCAGGTAGCTGGGATTATAGGCATGCACCACTCCACCTGAGCCATTTCCTGCTAGGGGTCCACCTATGAGCTCACTAGAGCAGTGCATTTTTGTTAGAGTGAAGGACTCTCCATCATGTGCTGGCATGAGAATCTTTTGTACTTCTGTTTTCTAGGCACAGCTGCAATCCCCTCATCCTCTTTGAAGCAGAAATCGAAAAATACTGCCCAGAGAATTTTATAGACATCAAGGTAGGGTCTTCTGGAAGACATGTGGCATTGAAGTTGAAACAACCACACATAGATTCTAAAAATCCGTCCCACCCTTAGGTAGATGGAGAGACTATGAAGTGCACATGATTTGACAGTAAATAGTTAATTCAAAGTACCTGTAGTTAGTTCACTGCTAACTGGGAACCCTTCTTGAGATGAAACACAATGTTTTCTGGTTTTTATTTTGTTTTGTTTTGGTTTTTGTTATTTTGTTTTTTAACCAGCTAATAATCAGAACCACTGGAGGTAGAAGTTGCGTTAGAGGTGAACTACAGTTTCACCATATTGGTGAACTTGTATTAAACCCCCAGTCTTCCCGAAGCCCACTTCCAGGCCTGGGGGATTGTATTAGTGACCACACCATCACTGGTGCTGGTATGAGCGATTTTCTCTGATCCTTTTTCCCCTCACAAAGTTCAAACACTCCATAACAGCAGTAGTCCTCAGTCAAATCTCTTTAGTGTAGAAGTGTCCAAAAATTGCTATGGACTCTACTGTCAATGTTCTCCCCTCCATTAACTTCAGAAAACTCTGGAGCGAGAGACACAGCAGTGCCAGGCCCTGGTGATCTGGACTGACTGTGACAGAGAAGGTGAAAACATCGGGTTTGAGATTATCCATGTGTGCAAGGCAGGTAAGTGCTGCCATTACTGTGCTTCTCTGTTGGGAACCCATAAATAGAGCATTCTGCTGCATATCTGCACAGTGGTCTGTGGCCGAGTTCTTCCTTACAGCTTCATCTTCATAAAATGTCAGGCCAGTCTGATGTGCTTCCTAGGACTACCAGGAGGGTTAAATGAGTCAGCAATATATTTTTTAAGTATATATTTTTTAAATTATATACTAAATATATGCAAGAGAATGTATATCCCATAAGTACAAAGAAATTCTAAAGTATTCTGATTTTTCAGCCACCTATATTCTTTGTATAATGCCTGTTAATAAATAGTTGTTGGACTAGGTGTGGCTCAGTTGTAGAAGAACACTTGCCTACCATATACCAGCCCCTGGGTTTGATCCAGAGCACCTCAGTAAGTGAATAAATGAGTGAATGCATGTTGGCTTATATTTGAATGGCTCTAAGAGGGTAATACTTCCTGGTAACTTAGAGGAAATGGAGAACAGGCCATTCTCTGGCTCAGGTGGTAGGGTTGCTGGTTTTCCTAAGTGGTTTTGTACTGAGAAACTATAATGGCTCCTAGGAATTTAAATGCATCCACTTCCCCCCCCCCAGGCTTTGAACTCACTGTGTAGTCAAGGCTGGCCTTGAAGTCAAGGCAATCCTCCTGTCTATCTCCCAAATGCTGGGATTACAGGCGTGCGCCACCATGCCTGACTTAAAGCATCAACTTTCAAGGACAGTGTATATGTCCTATATTCTTTCCTGAAGGGACATGAAATTCCCCACAAGACCCTTTAATTGACAGGATTTTTCTTCTCTCTAAAGGGCTGAGAGTGTTGTATGAAAGGAGAGAAGATTAGCACTCCCCTTGACAAGGATGGAAGAGGCCTTTGGGCCTGACAACACACATATGGTTAAGGCATCGCCACCTACTTTGTGGCATCTAACCACTGTTTTTTTTTTTTTTTTTTTAATGTGGGTACCGGGAGTCGACCTCAGGACCTCGCACTTGCCAGCAAGCGCTTGTGCCGCTGAGCAATATCACTGGCCCCTTTTTTCCTTTATATGGGTTCCGGGAGTCGAACTCAGGACCTCGCGCTTGCCAGGCAGGCACTTATGCCACTGAGCTATCTCACTGGCCCTAACCACTGTTTTTTAGGGCCAGGGATACAGCTCAGCAGCACAGCATCTGCCTGGCAAGTGCAAGGTCATGAGTTCGATTCCCAGTACAATAAATGAATGAATGAATGAATAAATAAATGGCTGAGAGCAAATAAGATAAAAAGGCTCACCTAGAGAATTTTAGTTAATAACTAAAACTGACTTCATTATTTTGGACAACACTTAGGTTAGAAGTTACAGTGATGTTTTCCTTTTTGACATTGTACTCCATCCATTAATCTAAACTAATAGTTGAAGTGGATGCCTCACAGGTTCTTGATTGTTTGCCTTTACGTTGAGGTAGTTTAGGCAAAGTAAGGCCTTTATGATGACAGTGCAGTGGGATTGACTTTGACCTCAGTGACCCTTTGTTTTCTGCAGTGAAGCCCAGCCTGCAGGTGTTAAGAGCCCGGTTCTCTGAGATCACCCCCCGTGCTGTCAGGACAGCCTGTGAAAACCTGACTGAGCCAGATCAGAGAGTCAGTGACGCTGTGGATGTGAGGCAGGAGCTGGACCTGAGGATTGGTGAGGAGTTAGACATGCCCCTGCCGTGGCCTATGTAGCATGTTGGGGTTGGGTTATAGAACCAGAAGTGATCATTCATCACTTTCTCATTCTTTCCCTCTTTCCACCCCTACTACCTTCCAGGAGCTGCCTTCACTCGGTTCCAGACTCTGCGGCTCCAGAAGGTTTTTCCTGAAGTGCTGGCTGAGCAACTTATCAGCTATGGCAGCTGCCAGTTCCCCACACTGGGCTTTGTGGTGGAAAGGTTCAAAGCCATTCAGGCCTTTGTGCCAGAAATCTTCCACAGAATCAAAGGTAAGGCTGAAGATTGTTGATGTGGGACCTCCAGACCCAAGGATAACAAGGACTATGAGCATTAATAACACTAATTAAATGTATGATTTTTTTTTTTTTTACCTTGCTCCCCTTCAACCTGCTCCATTATAATACTCAGAATCTTAAGTTTCTCTTAGTTAACCAGAACTCTTACCCTATTTCAGATACCTTTGATTTTCACTGTAATGTCTTTTCTATCTGTTGTATCGTGTGGCTTCTTTGAGACAGCCTTTCTGTTTGTCTCTCCCCAATGCAGTAACTCATGACCACGAAGATGGTATTGTAGATTTCAATTGGAAAAGGCATCGTCTCTTTAACCACACAGCTTGTCTTGTCCTCTATCAGTTGTGTATGGAGGTAAGGAGTCCTTTGAGAGCTTAATGACCTAGAAAACATTCTGTGTACCTCCCCAGCCATGCCCGCTCTGTTGGCAGAGGTGATCCTATCCTGTTCTCCCACTGAAGTCTATTGGCTTTTAGTTTGCATCTCAGGGCATCACTTTTTGGAGACCAGCAAGACTAGAACTCCATGAAAATAGCATGAAAAATACACAAAGAAAGAATCTGCAGAACTTTTAGGTAAAAGCAGAAATTTTGAGAAGTGTATAGCAGAAACCCTTCCTGAAGCATATATTGTTGCCATAAATTAGGAAGGGTCAGTTAGACCTATCTAAACCACGAACTCCTAGAGCTCCAAAGGGCATCTGGTCCAACCTTCTTCCATTGATCCCATGAGGAAATCTACAGAGATGAAAATCGCAAATGATTTTTATAAATTAATTCACAAGTTAAGTTACTTGTGACTTTCACAGGTTCATTTCGTAGTGATAAATGCAAGGATGAAAATAAAGCAAGATAAAGGAATAGAGGGTGGCATGGGGGCAGGATGTGGACTTTATAGATGAAGTGGTTTTACAGGGCCTCTTAGGATGACATTTGAGCAGGGGCAGCATGTCCCTTAGAGCAGCACATGCAAAGGGCCACCATCAGCTCAGGCCATAGGCCAGTCGGGCAGAGTTGGGACCCTGGCTTCACATATCTGACTGTCAGGCACACGGCCCACAGTGTGATGCCACTTCCCATGCATCAGCACCTACTTGCCTGGTTTAACCTGGGGCTACACACAGTGATGTGTAAGTAAGATCCACAGAGCTCTAGTTTTGATAATTTGTGGTGTGCTCTGGCAGGTTTATTATTACTTCAGGGGAAAAAGTAAAAACTATTAAGCACCTGCTGTGTGCCACTTTATTAAATGTTATTTTTTTTCATCCTAATAATCCCATGAGGGCGATACTATCCCTATTTCAGAGTAGGAACCTGAGAAAGTGAAGTAATTCACAGATATCCTAGAGCTGTTGGGAGACGGAGCACTGGCCACTAGATTAAATCCCAGTATATCTGTGCTTCTGCTGTAGAGTCCATCATTTCCCAGGAGTCACCCTATCTGTCTACCACTCCACCCTCTGACCCTAGACCACCTGGAGTCTTGGGGTCTCTGGGACACTGCATATTTATCTGTTAAATAAAAAAACCTTAAAATCAGTCAACCAGCCAACCACAACCAGGAGGTGGGGCAGGAATACATAGCAGGTGGCATACTTTTAACTCCTTGGAAAGAGCAACTTGTTCCCCAGTCTATTGGAAGGGAGAAATTTGGATTATGATATACAAATATTCTCATTAGCAAATCACTTAAGCTGAGTTTTTTGAGTATTTATGATCTTTTTAAAATGTGAGGTTTTAAGATTAGTTTTCCCAGCTTGTAAAATTTTTCATATGTTTAACTATTCTGAAATACATGTTTAGGTAGAAAACTACTCAAGAGATGCAGAGACTGTAGTATTCCATTGGCTGTGGAACAGGCAACTTAAGGTTTATAAAACTGTCCTTCAAAATCTTGGTTTGAGTGAGAAGAGGGTGATGAGAGTTAACCGTACTGTTTGTTATAAATGACTTTAAATGAGACACTCTGCTGGGCTTAGGCTGTGGTCTCTGTTAGCAGTCATTGTGGTCTGAAATAGTGAACAGAGGCTGCTACACCAGGGTGGAGATGACACACTCCCAAATTAATGTTGTCTTTGCTTTCCTGGTCTTGTAGGATCCCATGGCAACCGTAGTGGAAGTCAAGTCAAAGCCGAAGAGCAAGTGGAGGCCTCAAGCTTTGGACACCGTGGTATGTCCCAGATAGACTGTTCCAGGCACTAAGGAACAATTATTTCCTATTGTTGGGGCTGAGGTTTTACTTACACAAATCACTTGAGGAAGACATGGACCGGCTTGACCTCTCAATGTTTTGTTTTTTTTTTAAAAAAAAAAAAACTTTAAAGTTAACAAATACAATCCCTAGTACCACCACCACCAAAACAAAAATTAAAAATTAAACTTAACAAAATGCAATATAACTGCATTATGTGAGGTTTAAAAAACAAAAAGAGGAAGACAAATCTTTCTATCTTTACATAATCACTGACATAATTTTGATACCTTTTTTTTTTTTTCCTACAGTACTGGGATTGAACTTCACACTGAGCTACATCCTCAGCCCTTTTTTATTTGTTTTTTTCTTTATTTGAAGACTCAATAAGTGGCCCAGGTAGTGTTCAAACTCTCACTCCTCCTGCCTGAGCCTCCCAGCTGGGATCACAGGCATGCATCACAACACCTGGCTCCTATTTTTTTTAATACATGTATTTTTATAACTTGTAATTAGAGTAGCTTGTTTTTTTACATGCAAGTGCTCTGCCACTGAGCTTATTACCCCCCAGCACAACATGTGTTTTATTCTTCTCTAGTTAAATATGCTTCAACGTGTAGGCAGCAGCATTGTTGGAGTGTCACATAGGGAAAAGAGCAGCTAGTTATTCCCTAGGAGGCCTCACAGGATGCTTTTCATCATCCAGGGAAATTTCATAGGACTTGAGTGGTATTCCCAAAGTGTAGTTCTCAAACTGTCTGCATTAGCATCTGTGTGTTAGACTGCATATTAAAAAGGCAGATGTCATTCTCTGTCCCAGCCCTACCCTGTCATATTCTCCAGTGATTGGGCCCATAAATCTGCTGGCTTCCCAGGTTAATCTTAGGGCTGCACATCAGTGTCTGAGAACCACTGGTTGGCATTTGCCCACCAGGCGCAAAAATCTTCCTTGAGCACTGTCCTTCCTTCTTGGCATGAGTACAGCAGGTGGAATGACAGGCCAGACCTGCTGAAGATGAATTGTGTAATTGTGTGGTCCCCTGACTCACCTGTACCTTAACAGACCTTTTGACTCTCTTAACAGGAGCTGGAGAAACTGGCTTCTCGAAAATTGAGAATAAATGCTAAAGAAACTATGAGAATTGCTGAAAAGCTCTACACTCAAGGGTATATATTCTCTCAATACTAGAGATTGTGCATGCTGCACAAACACTTTTTATCACTGAGCTACACCCCAGTCCAAAATCCTACTCTTGACCCCTTAGTGACTCTCCCTAGGGCCCTGGCAAGAGACAAACCAACAGCAAGTGGCACCTTTATAAGATGTGTGCCTGTGAAAATCATCCCTACCTTGGCCATGATAAGTACCCCAGCCCTGAGGTTCCCTAACTGTGGTGTCCAACATGTGACTGTTGAGCGCTTGAAATTTCAGTTGTCATAATTAAGATGTATTATAAATGTAAAATATACACTGGATTTTGAAGACTTGTGTGAAAATAAGATAGAAACTGTCAATAATCTTTTCATCTTTTTTTGCAGGAGTAGGGGCCGAATTCAGGGCCTCACACATTCTAGGCCAGCATTCTACCACTAAGCTATCTCAATAATTCTTTTTTTGGGCCGGCGAGATGGCTCAGCGGCATAAGCGCCTGCCTGGCAAGCGCGAGGTCCTGAGTTCAATTCCCGGTACCCACATACGAAAAAAGGGCCGGTGATATCGCTCAGCGGCACGGGTGCCTGCTGGCATGCGAGGTCCTGAGGTCGACCCCTGGTACCTACAAAAAACAAAAACAAAATAATTCTTTTTTTTTTATACTAGGAATTGAACCCAGGGCTCTTGCACTGAGCTACATCCCCAGCCCCATATTTTTCATTTTGAGACAGGGTCTTGCTGAGTTGCCCAGCTTACCCTCAAACTTCCCAGAATACTGGGATTACAGGTGTGCATCACCATACCCAGCTTCAATAATTTTTAAGTAACCAATAGAAAATTTAAAATTACAGAGTCCACATTACGGTTTTATTGGACAGCATTGTTCTTTGTATGCTTTAAGAAAAGTTACAGTAGTACACACTGTGGGAACTGTCAGGACAGCAGGGCTAATGCACCATACAGGGTCATTCTGTTAGTCTGACCCTAAGAGAGGCTAGTGACCTGTCCAAAGCTACAGTATTGCTGTAGAGGGCCTTTGTCTTCTGTGGTGTCTGTTTCCGCTCTCCTTTGGCTTCTTCAAGTACCCTTTCAAGAGAACTTGTTGCTTTTCACTCCTAAGGGGGTCCTGTCTTAAACCTTTTGTGAGTGTGAGTCACCTAGGTGCTTTGCTTCTGAGTTGGCTGTCAGACGAGTGATTGCAGGTGTTATCTTAGGATTTCAGTTTTTAAAGACCAGTGAAAGAGCTTAGCAAATTCTTTTTCTTTTTGTTTCCTTTCTTTTAGGTACATCAGCTATCCCCGAACAGAGACAAACATTTTCCCCAGAGACTTAAACTTGATGGCATTGGTGGAACAGCAGATACAGGATCCACACTGGGGGGCTTTTGCCCAGAGCATTCTAGAACGGGGTGGCCCCACCCCACGCAATGGAAATAAGTCTGACCAAGCTCACCCTCCCATTCACCCCACCAAGTATACCAGCAACTTGCAGGTTAGTGTCCCTCAGTGCGCAGCTGCTAAAACCCAGAGACAAGTGCTGGGGAGTCAGCAGTAGGATTTGAATTTGTTCTGTGGGTCCTGATATGAGGAAATAAGTGATTTCAAAATACCTAGTTCATCTCAAAAAAGAGAAGTGAGTATTAGAATTCTGCTTCATAGTCTTTTGCCTGGCTTTCATGAAAGGTCCCCCATTGTGGGCTCTACTCTCAGTCAGCTCTGCTGCTTCCTTACTAATCCCTCACAGATGTAGCAGCTCACCTTCCCCAGGCTTTTACACAGTCTTCCTAGTCCTACCTTGTGAAAGCCTAACTATCCTCCCTCCCTCCAAGACTAGATTGGTTTCCACAGCCTCCCCTTCTGGAGCCTTTCCCATCACCCTGCTGTCACCACAATGCTCACACTGAGCTCTGCCTGGCTTTAACTGTTTCCCTGGTCAGGGAGTGAGTGTGGTGCTGACAGCAGCTGTTCAGGCTTGTTTCTTACCTGCAGCTAAGTAAACTTTGTCGTCTTTTAATTGTACATATTCTTTCTCATTTAAAAGGTACCACATCTTTATTCTAGACAGTTTAAAAAATACAAACAGTTATAAGAAAAAAAATGCCTATAGTCCTATCCCCTACTTAGGACCACATTTTCAACACAAGTATGTAATATTCTTATAGTAAAATTAACCTCAAATAGCTCTGTAAAAGCAACTTTTTAATACTGTATTTGAGTATTTCCCCGTTTGCTGCTTTATGTAAAAGTATGGTAACACCAAGTATGGTGGCACACACCTGTAATCCCAGTACTCTGGGAGGTTGAGGCAGTTTGAATTTAGCCTGGGCAATTTAGTAACTCAGTGTGAGATCCTGTCTTGATTTAAAAAAAAAAAAAGGAGCTAGGCATATAGCTCCCCCCCCCCAGCCAACTGGGTTCTTGAGATAGGGTCTCACTATGTTGTTCAGGCTGGCTTTGACCTAACTGTGTAGTCCAGGCTGGTCTCAAACTTGAGTAGTCCTCCTGCCTCAGCCTCCCAAGTGGTAGGATTATAGGCATGCCCTACCATACCTGGTTGTTTCCAACTTTTTGATACACGATACACTATAGTTAATAACATTTGTGTGGGTCTCCAGTTAATTACCTTTAAATGAATTCTTAGAATTATTAAATTCATGAGTGTAAATGTCCCATGATCTTTTGATAGATTGAACTCATTGATGGAAATTTACCCTAACAAGTCACTGCTTAAGTGCATGTGTAAAGTGGGCCATGGGCTGTCAGACAGTGTTACTCTGTGAATCTTGTATTCAGGAGTGTCTTGCTAATTTCCTGTACCTTTGTCTTATTTATGTTTAGATTGACTTTATATCAGAGAACACCTTCCCAGACTGGAGAGGACAGTGACTTCCTTACTTATCTTTAGCCTGATTAGAGTTGTGAAGTGTGTTAGCCAAACCGTACGAGCTCCCCAAGGACCCACTTGATGCAGGACGTGAGCAGCCATGTGTCCTGTTCTGTACAGAACTTTAGGCTGACAGTGGCATTAGCCAGGCTGACACTACCAGTGGCACTGATGTCCTTTATAGGTGCTATTCTGGAAAGAGTTTCAGACTCTTTGTCCTTTTCTTCAGGGAGATGAACGGCGACTATACGAGTTCATTGTTCGTCATTTCCTAGCTTGCTGTTCCCAAGATGCTCAGGGACAGGAGACAACTGTGGAGATTGACATTGCTCAGGAACACTTTGTGGCCCATGGCCTCATGATTCTAGCTCGAAATTACCTGGATGTGTATCCATATGATCGCTGGAGTGACAAGGTAATGAGGCAGGCCCCAGAAAGGGGGGACAGTTATGCTCCAACTGCATGGCTGGCTGATGGAGCAGGACCTGAGTTTGATAACAGAATGATCTGACCTTTACTCCTGCTGTTCCCTATAGCTCCTCCCTGTCTATGAGGAAGGCTCCCACTTTCAGCCCAGCACTATAGAGATGCTAGATGGGGAGACCAGCCCTCCACAGCTGCTCACCGAGGCCGATCTCATCGCCCTCATGGAGAAGCATGGCATTGGTCAGTAGCTCGTCTGGAGAGCCCATGGCATTCAGGCACTTATTCCTACCTCAATTTGTAGTTGAAGTGAGGCCTGGAGAAGTTATGAACTTAGCGAAGGTTGCAAAGGTTGTTCATTATAAAAATCTGGTCCAAATAACTCTACAGCCAGTATGCTGTTTGTTTGTTTGTTTTGTTTTGTTTTGTTTTTTGAGGTTCTTGTTTCAGTTTTTTTCTTTTCAGTGATGGGCATCAAACGGAAGGCCTTGTGCTTACTAGGAAAACACTCCACCCCTGAGCTATACCTCAGTCTCAGCCACTGTTCTTAAACCCCACAGGCACCCTTATAATGAAAAAGATGTTTCCCGTGACTCAAGGCTCAGATGAGAATACCCTTGAAGTGTCAGACAGGAATTTTTGTGGAACAGAAGGTGTGAGTGGAAGGCACTAGGGTCACAAAGAGGATTAGGACCTAATCTCTCCCTTTAAGAACTCAGCCTAGGGCTGGTGAGATGGCTCAGCGGCGTAAGCGCCTGCCTTGCAAGCGCGAGGGCCCGAGTTCAACTCCCGGATCCCACATACGAAAAAGGGGCCGGTGATATCGCTCAGCGGCACGGGTGCCTGTTGGCGTGCGAGGTCCTGAGGTCGACCCCCCGGTACCCACAAAAAAAAAAAAAAAAAAAAACAACTCAGCCTAGGGCCGGGGATATAGCTCAGCGGCATAGCGCCTGCCTGGCAAGCACGAGGTCGTGAGTTCAATTCCTGGTACCAAAAAAAAAAAGAACTCAGCCTATCAGAAAAACCAAACCAAACCACCACAGAGTGATGGGTTCTGTAGGAGCAGACAAAGGCAAGCCCAGCCTTGGCAGGATTTTAGGACATGAGAACAGGAAAGCATAAGCCTGCTATGGCTGCGGAGGCAGGCTGGAGGGCTGGGGAGTGATCATAGAAGGTAAAACTGAGAGATGGTTTGAGCCAACTGTCCAGGGCCTTGTGTGCCCAGCTGAGGGGTGTAGAGGTTGGCACGTGGTGGGTAAGGAGCTGGCTAAGATTTATAAATAAAGTAGCCATACAGAGCTAAGTACTTAGCAAATAATTTAAGAGGTTTATCAAGACATAATTTATATACTATATAATTCAAAGCTGGGGGTGTGGGTCAGTGGTAGAGAGCTTGCCTGGTGTGCACAAGGCCTTTGGTTCCATTCCCAGCACTCCAAATACAGAATAAAATGTACAGTTCAGTGTTTTGTTTTTGTTTTTCAATGCTGGAGATGGAACCCAGGATGTCACACATACTAGTCGGGCATACTACCACTGAGCCACACACCCCCAACCCCCAATTCAGTGTTTTTTAGTGTATTTACAGTATAGTGCATCCATCACTAATCAGTATTAGAACATTTTCATTGTCTCAAAAAGAAACCCAGTACCCCTTCTAACCCCGTCCCCCAGCCCTAGGCAACCACCAGTCTTTTTGGCTCAATAGATTTGCCTATTTTAGACCTTTCACATAAATGGAATCATACAATATGTATGTAGTCTTTTGTAAGTGATATCCTTGTCTTAGCATAATGTTCTCAAGGTTCGTCTTTGTTGAACTGTATCAGAACTTCATTCTTTGTTCTTTTATTTTTTATTGCATATATTGACCGTATTTTATTTATTCGTCAGTTGGTAGACACTTGAGTTGTTTCTACTTTGGAGTTGTTATGAATAATGCTGTGATGAATAGTCATGTACGAGTTTTTGTATTATGTGTTTTGAGTTCTCTTTGCATATAACTAGGAGTGAGATTGTTGGGTCACTTTTTGAAGAACCATCAAACTGTTATCCAGAGTGGCTTCCCATTTTACATTCCCACTAGCAGTGTACAAGATTGCACTTTCTTTTTTTTTTTTTTTTGTGGGTACCGGGGGTCGACCTCAGGACCTCGCGCGCCAGCAGGCGCCCGTGCCGCTGAGCAATATCACCGGCCCTTTTTTCGTATGTGGGTTCCGGGAGTTGAACTCGGGCCCTCGCACTTGCCAAGCAGGTGCTTATGCCGCTGAGCCATCTCACCGGCCCCAAGATTGCACTTTCTTACATCAGCACTTGTTATCTGTCTTCCTTATACTCACACAAGGGGGTGTGAAATGGTATTTCACTGCGTTGTGGGTTTGCACTTCCCTAATAGCATAGCTGCATTTTAAAAGGTCCCTTTGGCCACAGCTTAGACTAAGTTAGGTGGAGAAAGAGGCTAGAAATGGGCAGATAGGAGGATGTTGCAGTGATGTAGTTGAGATGAGATGGGTTGTAGCCTTGGGTCCTGGCTTGAAGGAGAGAAGGATTTAAAGCAGGAGTTGCGAAGCTGGAATTGACAGTGAGGATGTCATTGGGTAGAAGGGACCAGGAAAGTTGAGATTGCCACTATAATTTGTAGCCTGAGCCAGATGTGAATAGAGGCATCTCACCTTCATGGGCTGCCCAAGTAGAAGTGGGGCCCCGGGGGATCAAGGTACCCACAAGCCATGTGGGTACAACTGTTTGTGTTGCCTCAAAGTAACCAGGAAATGGTTTCCAGGTACTGATGCCACTCATGCAGAGCACATTGAGACCATCAAAGCCCGGATGTACGTTGGGCTCACCTCTGACAAGCGGTTTCTCCCTGGACACCTAGGCATGGGACTAGTGGAAGGTAAAGGAGGAGGGAGCTTGCCCAAGTCCTGAGGGTATCATGTGGAACCTCACAGAGGACTGCTCTTTCCTGCAGGTTACGATTCCATGGGCTATGAGATGTCCAAGCCTGACCTCCGGGCTGAGCTGGAAGCTGATCTGAAATTGATCTGTGAAGGCAAGAAGGACAAGTCTGTAGTTCTGAGGCAGCAGGTGCAGAAATATAAACAGGTTTTCATTGAAGCAGTGGCTAAGGCAAAGAAGTGAGTGCCATACTCTGCTGTCCTGCCCCAGAGGTCCTGTAGCCCCAGGTGTTGGTGATAGTAGTTCCCACGAGAAGTGAGAGTTCTTGGGGGAAGTTCAGCAGAAATAAGGGGATGCAGCTATTCGTGACCCATGCCCTTTGGGGTACTAACCCTGTGGGATTATCTTCACCGGTGGCCTCATTAACTGTTGGGGGAGCTGGCCACACAGGCTCTGCTCCTTTGGGTTTTCTTCCTCTGAAATGATCAAAACAATCTGCCCCAATTAATTTGAGCTGGTGGGTGTCAGTATTATTTCAAGCCCTTTGCTCTGAGCTACATCCCCAACCCTTTTTAATTTTTTTTTTTTTTTTTTTTTTTTTTTTTTTTTTTTTTGGGACAGGATCTCGCTAAGTTGCTCAAGCTTGGCTCAGACTTGCAGTCATCTTGTCTCAACCTCCCAGAGTGCTGGGATTACAGGTGTGAAGCTCAGTGTGAAGGCCCCTGGTCGGGATTGAACCCAGGGCCTTGCACACACTAGGCAGGTGCTCTACTTTTGAGGCAAGGTCTTGGTAACTTCCGTACTGCCCTCAAACTTGTCATCCTCCTGCCTCAGCATCCCAGGTAGCTGGGATTATAGGCATGTGCCACCACACCCAGGCATACAGCCTTTTAAATCAGTAAATCCAAGAATCCAAGTCCTGGTATATAACCTATTTGTTATTTGGAGCATTTAGAGTTGTCCGCTTAACCAGGTGTGGTAGCACACACCTGTAATCCCAGTACTTTGGAAGGCTAAGGCAGGAGGATTAAGCCCAAACTTGGCACTTCAGTTACTTAGTGAGACCCCATTTCAGAATAAAAAAGGGTTGGGGATGTAGCTGAGTATGAAGGCCCTGGGTTTGATCCCGTGTACCACAAAATAAATGAATGCATAAATGAATAGTGTTGGCCATTTATCAAGCAGCATGTGTCTGTTTTGTTACTTAGAAGTATAGTACATTTTCTACTTGTGATACTGTGATTTATAACAGATATATCTAGGGCCGGGGATATAGCTCAGTGACACAGCACCTGCTTGGCAAGTGCAAGGTCCTGAGTTCTATTCCCAGTACAAAAAAAAAAAAAAAACAGATATATCTACATATATATGTATACTTATATATGTACATATATGTGATATATGTATAACTATATATGTACATATATATGTGTATGTGTATATATTCGGTCCTCATTTCCTGGCACCACAGGTCCTAAAACCTTGAAATCTCTAAAGTGCTGAATGTCTTATTTGCTAATCAGATGACTGGCAGAGAGGAAGACACCTGACAGCCCCTGGATGTGAGGCTTGTTGCCATGGGAGCCAGCCATATGATTAGAAATTCGAACTTTCAACTTCACCACTCTATCCCCATTCCCCCTTACACCTCTAGGGAGGGTAGACGGTACTGAAAGTTGAGTTGATCACTTTGGTCAACAATTTATCAATCATATCTAGGTAATAAAAGCTCCATAAAACCCAAAAAGCACAGTGTTCTAAGAGTTTTCCAGTAGCTAAGTGTGGAGGTTCTGGAAGCTGGCATACAGAAACAGCATGGAAACTCCACATCCCTTCTGTGTTCTTTGCCCCATGCATCTCTTCCATCTAGCTGTTCCTCTGAGTTCTGTAAGCTGTTCTAGCAAATTAAACCTGAGAAGGGGCTCATGGGAAACCCAGTTTATAGCCGGTTAGTCAGAAGCACAGTTCTCAGTTTGGAATTTGCCACCAGCCTCTGAAATTCAGGCAGTCTCGGGGACTGAGCCCTCAACCTTTGAATTCTTTTTTTTTTTTTTTTTTTTCCTGTGGGTACCTCAGGACCTCACACGCCAGGAGGCGCCTGTGCTGCTGAGCGATATCACCGGCCCTTTCTTCGTATGTGGGTTCCAGGAGTCGAACTCGGGCCCTTGTGCTTGCCAGGCAGGCGCATACGCCGTTGAGCCATCTCACCGGCCCAACCTTTGAATTCTTAAGTCACTTTCTCATTGCTGAGGCAAAATACCCAACACTTGTGACTTAAAGTAGGAGTGGTTTATTTTGGCTCACATTTCAGTCCATAGTCAGCTGGCTCTAAGGCAGGAGGACATGGAAGAGGGGCATGACAGAGGAAAGCTGCTCACAGCATGGTAGACGGGAATCAGAGAGAGGCAGGGGAGGAGCTGGGAACGAAAATATACTCTTGTGGGTCATGCCCACCGTGACCCACCTCTCTCAACCAGAACCTACCTTCTGACAGCAACTAAGCCATACTGATCCCAAAATCTAGTCACCTTTCAAAAGACCCACCTTTAAGCACATGAGGCTTTGGGGGGAAGTCTAGATATAAACCATAACAAAGTCTGACACTAATTCCAAATAGATCGTATTTGAACTGAATTTGAGGACAACCAGCTGGACAGTTGCATGGTGTGTGGGGGAGGTACTCCCACACATCTTTATGTGTATGGTAGAAAATGACAGTTTTGCGGGGTTTTTAATTCTTTGTGCTGTCTGCTGCCAATTTTGAAAAGAAATGCATGAGCTAGCATTAAATGCTAACAGACTTCTAGAGTTTATACTTGAGCCCAGTGTGGTTTCTTATGTGTGTGCCTATAGCTGGGTTCCTTCTAGGAGCCAACAGTCTGAGAGGAGCCAGGTTTGCGAACCCAGTCTCCCCTCTGCCTTCTCTTCTCTGCATAGATCAGCTGGTTCCTTGCTGCGTGTGTTATGAACACATACAAGTCTCATAAATACCTTTGCAGTGATTGCCAGCTGTTGTGTATCTTTGCTTTTCCTTCAGGTTGGATGAGGCCTTGTCCCAGTACTTTGGGGGAGGAGCAGAGACACCCCAGCAAGAAGAGGTCTACCCAGCCATGCCAGAGCCCATCCGGAAGTGCCCACAGTGCAACAAAGACATAGTCCTAAAGACCAGGAAGAGTGGTGGGTCAGTGTCCAGCTTCTGCCCCCATCTCTGCTTGGCAGCACCTGCAGTGGTTTCAGCCAGCTCTGAAAGACCCTGTCACTTTGTGTCCCAGTCATGATTTAAAGGCAGGCCTGCTGTTGGTCCCTGAGCAAGGTGTTAGAGCTAGAAGGATAGCAGAGTGGGGTCTGGGTGTAAAGTGCTATGGGAACAACATAAGTGGGAGACTGAGAAGTAGTGCAGTTTTTGGTCCTCTACATTGGAATTACATTTACCCAACATGTAGTAAATGGTGGAGTTTGGGCTTCTGATCCAGATATGTGAGTTCACGTCCCAGTTCTGCTGTATGTAAACTGTATGACCTGAAGCAAGTTACTTGACTACTCTGATTCCATAAACTCTGATTGTTTTTCCATAAAACAAGGTCAATAATATCTATTTCACAAATCTGTGTTAAGCGTGGGAATTTGAAAAGGGGCAAGACTACAGGATATTTATTGCCTGGTATATCAGTGAGCAGTTTACTCCCAGAATCAGGTTGCCTATTGTAGCCCAGCTGTCCAGACCAACAGCTGGCCACTGCAGGAAGTTCATGGGGGAAGAAGTGCTGAAAAGTGGAGGCAGCCATGCCTCCTATGCCTTTCTTCTGGTTGACATAATGCAGGGTGTTCAGTAGACATTGTTTCATTGGGTCTTCACAATCCTTCCCCACAAGGAAGGTAGGTAGGTTGGTTGGTTGGTTTGGTTATTTGTTTGTTTTTGAGACAGTGTCTTGCTCTGTAGTTCAGGCTGGCCTTGAACTTTGAACTCACTATGTAGTCCAGGCTAGCCTCGAACTCGTGGCAATCCTCTTGCCTCAGCCTTCCAAGTGCTTGGATTACAGGTGTGCACTAGTATGCCAGGCAAGGAAGTTATTTTAAAGAGTGCTAGCCATACACTCTGGGAGGCTGAGGCAGGAGGATTGCACAAGTTCAAGCCTGGCCTGGGCAATTTAGTGATTTAGCCAGATACAATAAATAAATAAATAAATAAATAAATAAATAAATAAATAAATAAATAGAAAGGGCTGGATATTGTGGTTCAGTGTGAAGACCCGGGGTTCAGCCCCCAGTATTTCCAAAAAAAGTGAAAATGGAACTCAGAGGGCTGGGGAACTGGTTCTGAGTAGGCAGCTGTAATGAACAGTAGAGGCAGAGTTTGAACCCAGGTCCCTGCTGCTTTTCCGCACTCTACATTGCCTACCTTGGGCTGCAGCACTGCTGCTTTCTTGCTGTTAAATGAGGAAGATGGTTCTCCCAGCTCCTCCCTACCCAGTTCTCAGTGGCCTGGGTGACCCTGGGGAAGGGAAGTCCTCCTTGGCTCTCAGACACTAGAGATCTGTGGGACCAGAGCTGGGAGCAGGTTAAGCTGGTGCCACTTAAGGCTTAGCCTAATGCTGGGCAGGTAATTTAATGCTTAATAAATGCTTCTGATTATTTTTTTCTTTGCCTAATAGGTAATCAGATTAGTAATCATTGGGAGAAAAATAATAAGGGAGAAAAATGCTTTTGTTGTGTCTCACGTTTCTTGACGGAATGCTTCTTGGAGGCATGCAGGGAGATCTAGAAATTTTCTCAGGGTTTACTATTCCAGAGTTTATCTAATAATTCCCGTTTCTGAGTTGTTGTACTTTCTATTTAAATAATTGGAGTTTAGGGTTGCTGTCTGCAACCTAGGCACACTGAAAGGTTCACTAGTCAAACCTCAGGTTTCTTGAATAGGTGTCAAGAAATGTTGTCCAAGGAAGATGAGTGGTGTATGTGTGGGGAAAAGACTTTCCTCAGACCAGATGGCTTTCCAGACCTGGCTCCCCCTCACTATCTGTGTGTCCGTGGGTAGACTTCCACACCATTCCAAGCTTCAGTTTACTCATAGACAAACTGAGGTCCTCAGATCACAGCTCTGGATGGTGATGAGCAAGAAGTGAGACTGTATGAGAGCACGCATTACATGGTACATGACTGGACCTTGGGTGGTGGTGGCTTTTTAAGTAGAAAGCAGGGTCAATAATAGCTGCTTCATTTTTCAGGGATGTGAAAAATAAATGCAGCCTAGTTTTTCTAAGTCATTCAACATCAGTGACTGTCCATTAAGTGTCCTCCAAAAAAAATGAAGGCCCTCTTCAGTCAGCTGAAAAAGTTTCTTTGGCAGGCGGGTGACAGGCCACGTGTCTTCTGTATTTCTGTGGTCTGACCCAGCCTCCCCTGCTCCCCAGTTTCTACCTTGGCTGCACAGGTTTCCCAGAATGCCGACTGGCCATGTGGTTTCCTGACTCAGTGCTGGAGGTCAGCAGGGATGGGAGCGTGTGTCCAGTTTGTCAACCAGCCCCCGTGTACAGGTGAGCTGAGTGCCTCTCAAGGGGTGCCCCACAGACTGTCTTTCCCTTTCTCCTGCTGAAATCCACGTGGAGCATCCAGGGAATGTCATCCTCAGGCAGTGCATTGTTTCAGCTGCTCCTGCAGCAGCCTAGGCAGCCAGCCTAATCCTGCTCTGCTCTTTTCATTGTGGCCCAGCCTGGCGGGGAGCTCCCTGCATCCTGAGGACACTAGGAGGTGCCCTTCCCCCGACCTCTCTAGACAGATCGTTCAGCATTGGGCTCAGGAAATTATTCATATATTAAATACAGTGTCCATGCTCTTCCAAAGAGCCCAGAGCCCCAGTGCAGGACAGTGGTTCTCAAACTTCTCAGTCACTAGAGCACTCACACACTAAGAAATTGTTGAGAAGCCCAAAGAGCTTTTGTTTGTGGGTAATGTTTTTCAGCATATACCATATCTGAAGTTAAAGTAGAGACATCTTTTAAAATATTTATTTATAGAAACCCATTGCTTACATAAAATTTTTAAGTGACTTTTAGGGCAAAATATCTAATTTCCAAAGCAAAAATATTGTAATACCAGTGAAGAGAATGACATTGCTTTACACTTGCAAAATTAGATTCTCATCTGCCCCTTCAGTTAGCCTTGCCTGTGTTGTCACCTCTGGAAAACTATTTTACAGAAGAATGAGAGCAAACTAGACACAGCTTCTTAGCATCCTTAGATTCCACCTCACCTTGAAGGGCTCTAGAACCACACTTTGAGAGCCACTGGTGTAGAGAAATGGAACCTTTCAGCGGTATCTCTATGGGTGATTAATTGGGTGATTTCATATGCTCTGCTTCCCACTCGGCCCTTCTCTGATACTGGTACAGGGCTCACGGTTGGCTGGTCAGGGACCGACAGGTGCCTTGCATAGGCTTCCTCAGGGAATGAGGGATTGGCCTATGGCTGGAGCACACTCTGTGGACTGAGGAGAAGATGATGAGCAAATGGTAATGTTTTGTCTCATCTTCTGGCCTCACTAGGTTGAAGTTCAAATTCAAGTGTGGGAGCCTTCCCCCAACCATGCCGCTGGAGTTTGTGGGCTGCATTGGTGGATGTGATGAGACCCTGAAGGAGATCCTGGGCCTGCGCTTTTCACGGGGTCCTCCCAGAGACAGCCAGCCCTCTGGCCACCTGCAGGCTAGCCAGTCAGTGAACAGGATGGACAGTAGCCACGCCCACTCTCCCGGCAGTAGACAGACCAGACCCTCACAGGCTCAGGCCCGGACCCTCCTGCCAGCTGCTGCCACTGGTGAGAGCAACTCCGTGACTTGCAACTGTGGCCAGGAGGCTGTGCTGCTCACCGTCCGCAAGGAGGGCCCCAACCAGGGTCGGCAGTTCTACAAGTGCAACAGTGGTGCCTGCAACTTCTTCCTCTGGGCCAATGGCGGCCCTCCTGGAGCAGGAGGGGGAGCAGGAGGGGCCCCTGCCTCTGCATCAAGACTCCCGGGCAGCTCACTTGGACACCCAGCAGGCTCAGGCCACCACTTTGGTGGGTTCAGCAACCCTGGCGATGACGGTGGCAGCAGCACATCCTGCCTGTGCAACCACCCTGCCGTCACGAGGACAGTGCAGAAGGATGGTCCTAACAAAGGGCGCCAGTTCCACACATGTGCTAAGCCACGGGAGCAGCAGTGTGGCTTCTTTCAGTGGGCTGATGAGAACGTGGCTCCAGGTGAGGCGGCAGAGCATGTAGGTCCTGCTGAGGTTTCCACCTCACAGACCAGAGATGACAGAAAGATGGCAGGGCGTTGCAGTGGAGGGGATTGCGAAGGGCTCCCAGCTGTCTTGCTCCTCCCACTTCCTCATTGGCCACTTTCAGTAAAGCAGTGAACTGCAGTATTCCAAATAAAGAACAACTATCATTAATTGGTGATTTCACTGTGACCAATGTAGAACCTACACAAAGTGACACCAGTGCCCCTTCATCAGGACAATGCCCAAGAGCCTAGGATATTTAGAAGTATCAGGTAGTATAAGGTGGTAAACGTGTCGTATTTTGACATGGAGCTGTCCTTCATAGAGAAGAGAGAGCATAACCCATACACCCCCTTCCAACAATGTACCTGTATTTCTTGCCACTTCAGGATGGGTGTCAGTTCTAAATTCGGCCTTTCTCTTAATTTTTCCCACAGGGACTTTTGCAGCCCAACCTTGGCCAGGAGGCAGAGGAAAAACCCAGGGGCCAGAAGCCAGGAGCAAAAGACCCAGGACCAGTTCCTCAGATCCAGGGTCCACAGGAAAGAAATCACGGAAATGCAGTGTTTGCCACCAGCCTGGACACACCCGGCCCTTCTGTCCTCAGAATAGATGAAGGCAGTACAGGGTAGAGAGGGCCACTTTCTCAGACTGGGAATTGAATTAACTAGGACTAGGTGGCTGTTCACTGTTCTAGAAATTGAGGAGAGTGTTGGGTTTTGGAGTTGGGGTTTTCTTTGTTAAGGCGCACAAAGTCCAGACCACCCTCAAGAAGGTTGGCTCTGCTGGACAGTGGTACTCTGCCCAGGGCTCAAGAAAATGACCACAGCCACTGCTGAGAAGACATGCTACAGTGACCAAGGATGGTCACTGGTAGCATATGGTGGCAAGGCTGGTAGCAGAGGACATATCCATTGGTGGCTGTGAACTCACAGCTGTGGCCTACTGTACTGCCAACCAAGAAGCACCCAGGGCTGTCTGGGTGAGGAGGCAGCACTTCCATCACAGGCTCTGAGCAGCCTGGATGGGGCTTCTCTCCATGGCCATACTGGGAAGGGGGGTGTCATACTGGGAAGTGGCTTTCCTAATACCAGATCTGCAAGGGAAGCTTCCATTTCATCTAGAAGCTTAGACACCCCTAGCTCATGTGCCTTAGTAAAGAATTTATTATTTACTTTGACAAGTGACAGGGCAGCACAGTGTCTGGTGACATTTGTAGGAGTGACAGCATCTCTGCCAACCAGTAGTGGAGGAAGCACTCACCAACACTGTCCCTGGTGGCTCCTTCCCACCTGCCATACGGTGAGAGCCAGGCCCAACTTATGGCCTCCCCAATTTGGAGCAGAATTGCCAGTGCAAGACTCAGACCACTGACCATCTTCCACCCTTGCCAGGGATGCACTGTGGATAGTATGTCCCTGTGAATAATATATAGTCGACTTGCCTATTTCACAGTTCAGAGAGAAGCAGGAATGGGGTGTGAATTACATGATCACAGTGGCAGTTAGGAAAGAAACAAATTCCTCTCAGGGCCTGGGATGCAAGCCTCTGCCCTTCGTTAGACCAACACTCTGTGCTGGCTGGGTGTCAGGGTGAAGGGCTCTCCAAGTAGGGATTCCTGGCCTTGTTCCTGATGAAGCGTAGTCTGCAGGTAAGCAAGTGTGGGTCCCAGCACAGAAAAACAGCAAACAAAAACCAGCAATGCCGGTTTTTCCCAGTCCCTGGCAACCATCTACCTACTGTTTGTTTCTACATTAGGTAGCATAAGGTGGTAGATGTGTCATTTTGACATGGAGCTGTCCTTCATAGAGGGAATGTGACCCATACACCCCCTTCCAACAATGTACCTGTATTTCTTGCCACTTCAGAATGGGTGTCAGTTCTAAATTCAGCCTTCCTCTTAATTTTTCTATTCTGGACATTTTACATAAATAGAATCATATAATACATAACCTGTGTCTGGCTTCTCTCACTTAGCATGATGTTTTTAAGGTTCATCCACACTGGAGCATGGATCAGTACTTCATGGCTGAATCGTTTTTCACCGTGTGTGTACAGTCGTCCCCCTTATTTGTGAGGAATGTGCTCCAAGGCTCCCAACAGACTCCTGGAACCTTGGATAGTACTGAAGCCTATATACAGTATACTGTTTGTTTTTGTTTTTGTTTTTGTTTTCAGTGTACTGTTTTTTAATTAACATTAGTTTATAAGTTAGGCATAGTGAGAAATTAAAAACAGGTTGGGGATGTTGGTGTGGTCAGCACCAGAAACTAAAAACAATTTAACATTGAAATAGAATAATTATATTATTATACTTAATAGGTTATGTGAATGTGGTCATTCTTGAGAGAATCAAGACAATATTTTTGGGCCACAGTTGACCACAGGTAACTGGAACCACAGATGAGGGAAGACTACGGTACTACGTTGTGCTTGTCATTTGAACATTTAAGTTTCCACATTTTAGCAGTTGTGAATAGTGTTGCTATGCACATTTGTGTATGAATATTTGATTAGTTGTTTTCAGACATATGACTAGGAATGAAATTGTAGGATCATTTTAATTTTTTGAGAAACCACCAAGCTTCTACAGTGGCTGCACCATTTTACAGTCTCACCAGCTACATACAGGGATAACGTATTTCTCCACATCCTTGTTAATACTTATTTTCTCCTTGTCTTGTTATTTTCCTTTTGTTTTGTTAGTTTGGCTTTGTTTTGCAGTACTGGGGATTGAGCCCAGGGCCTTGAACATACTACTATGCAAGCACTCTGCCACTGAGCAACACTCCAACCCTTTCTTTTTTTCTTACACTCCCAGCCCTTTTTTTGTTTGTTTTTGTTTTGTTTTGTTTTTGCGATAGGGTCTTGCTACATTGCCCAGTCTGGCCTCGCACTTGAACCCTCCTGTCCCAGCCTCTTAACAAGAGTAGCTGTGATTATAGACATGCCTCATTACAAATTGCTCTTTTTAAAACCCGTGTTCATGAGTTTGATGTGACTTTCTTCTGGGACAGGATCTTGCTGCGTAGTCCACACTGACTTTGAATTCACTATATAGCCGCAGCTGGCCTTAAACTTGCTATCTCCCTGCCTCAGCCTCCCAGAGCACTGGGATTGTAGTGTACACCATCATACCCAACTATGAAGGTGCCGCTTGAACATTTGATTTGCATTTTCTTTTCATATGTCTGTAGTATATGTTCTTTGGAAAAGTGTCGATAAGTCCTTTTCAGGAAAACCCAATGTACAAGAACCAGCCATCAAAGGTGGAAAGTGCTGAAAGACCAAAGAAAGAGACAAGTCAAAAATTGTGCAGGATTATGCAGGGTGGATTTATTAGGGACAGAATCATGGGGCAGCAGCAAGACAGGTGGAACCCTCCACCACAAGGCAGGAGGAAGAGGTTTATGTGGTAACTAGATAAGGTGGGCTGTGACCACCAAATACGCCTGGGGTTTTTCATGCTATTAATACCAGTGGCAAGAAATACATCCAAGCTAGGAGTGCTGGCACATGCCTGTAATTCTACTGCTATGGAAAACTGAGGCAGGAGACTAACAAGCTCAAGCCCCAGGCAACTTAACAGCTTAGAATGACACTGTCTCAAAAATGATCTAGGGGGGGCCGGTGAGATGGCTCAGCGGCTTAAGCGCCTGCCCGGCAAGCGCGAGGGCCCGAGTTTGACTCCCGGATCCCACATACGAAAAAGGGGCCGGTGATATAGCTCAGCGGCACGGGCGCCTGCTGGTGCGCGAGGTCCTGAGGTCGACCCCCCGGTACCCACAAAAAAAAAAAAAAAACTAGTTCCAGGCAGCGGCATGGCGGTCACCATGATGGCTTTGGGGCTGGGTGGCTGCCCACTGGGTGAGGAAGCAGTCCAGCACCCAGTCTTGTCTGCTGCGCCCTGGCTGCCTCCACCACACCCCCTTGGAGCATTTTGAGAAGCTGCATGAGATCTGCAGCCTTCATGAAGACCTACAAGGGATGCCTGAGCAGTTACTAGGGACTACCAGGACCAAGAAGTTGATCAGAGATTTTATTTTATTTTATTTTATTTTATTTTATTTTATTTTATTTATTTTATTTTATTATTTTATTTTATTTTATTTTATTTTATTTTTTGGAACCAGGAATTGAACTCAGGTCCTCGCACTTGCCAGGCAGGCGCTGTGCCACTGAGCTAAATCCCTGGCCCCTGATCAGAGATTTTAATGAAAAGCAATAGCAAAATGCTGGCAGAGATGAAGAGGAACTATGGTATATACCCCTGTCCTTCCATAACCCCATGGTGTCTAAGCTGCAAAACTACTGGAGGGACCTTGCTAAACTGCATGGGGAGGTGAGAAGCACACCTTTGACAGCCATACCTGGGGGCTGAGGAGCAATGAAGTACAGCACATACGCTGTGGAAAATGAGCATATGAATTGGCTATAGTCTCAGGACACTGCTTCTCCAAGGCACTGAAAGCTCAACTCAGCCACCCAGAGTTTGAGCAATCTCATTGGACTGCCACAGAGACTGGCTCAGAAATCATAGGAGGACTGAGGGAGCAGTGAAATCAGCTGGAACACACCAAAAGCAGTGTCTTAGTTACTTTTGTCATAGCTGAGACAAAATACCTGACGTCCAGAATGAAGGAAGGAAAGGTTTATTTAGCTCACAGTTTGTGTAAGTTTCAGTCCATAATCAGTTGGCTCCAAGGCAGGGTGGTGAGACATAGGGGCAGCAGTTCAAGGTGGCAGAAGACAGCAAAAGCAACAAGAGCAAAAAGGGGGAAGAGCAATTTTCTTTTCCTCCCTTATATTGTATGTAGGCTACCCACCCTCGGGTGGGTCCTTTACACCCACGCTATCTCCGTGCTCTCTTGCACAGACTAAGGATATTTACAAAGTGAGGACCCTGGACCCCTAATGAGTCGCTTAGTTAAGCTTCTAAACTTCTCAGATTGACACAGTGTATCAGCCATTACAAGCGGATGGGTAAAACCAGCAAAAGTTGAAAGATACAACCAACAAGCTACTGCTTTCCATCATCATCTTACTGGAGCTAGTCATCCTGGGAGGCCTGGTTTACAACAAATTCTTTCACAAGCATTGAACTTCTTATATAGGAAGGGCTTTGTTGACCAGAACCGTGACCCTGGAGGAATGGCGTTAGGGATGTGGAATAAGCATGTTGCTTCTGTGGGCTGACAGTTCAAAGGATGCACTGTGTAGCTAGACTGGGAAGAGAGGGGCCAGACAGAAAACCACATAAATGTGAAGGAAGAGTGACAAGACCGGTATGATATACCAAGGTAATATACGTTATGATTTCTTCAAAAAAAATAAAAATGAGTTGGTGTAGCTTAGTGCAGAGGCCCTGGGTTGAACCCTACTATCACCAAAAACAAAAAAAGTTGTCAGGACATCACTCTCAGCTGACTCTCTTAATGACTGTCCTATAGGGCTTGGGATGAAGGACACGACCCCCTGGTGGATGCAATGGTATAGTCATGTCAGGCTGGACTCTTCTGAAGAGTCCTTTACCCATTGTGTATGTGTGTGTGTGTGTGTGTGACATATGTTAAGCATGCTACACCCTTAACCCCTCCTCACTTTTAAATTGGATTACATTTTGTTGTTGAGTTTTAGGAGTTCATAGTTTCTGGGCCCCAGGTGTATTTGTACTTCTTAAGTCTTTCCACAGGTAACTCTTGTATATGTCAAGACCACAAACTACTGGGCTGGACCACACCAGGGAGAGGGCCTGGCATGTGAAGTCTGCTAGCTCTGGGCTCGGCTCGTCTCCTGACTCTTACGACACGCTCCGTACCTGTGATGGGGGTTCTTTTTCAACATGATTCTCTGATGCAAGCCCAGTCACAGGGGAAGCCTCACGATGCAGCCTGTTGGGGAGTTGTGTCTCCTGGTGGCACATGCAGGGTCACACTGTTCAGTGCAACTGGAAACATCCTCGCCAGCCCCATACTGATTAGGAGGATCCTTATTTTAATTGGAAAGGTTTTCATTTGCGTGTTTTGTTTTGTTGGGGTTTGTGGGGGGGTTGGTTTGGTTTGTTTCGTTTCATTTTGTTTTGAGACAGGGTCTTGCTATGCAGCTGAGACCGGTCTCAAACTATGTACCTCAGGCAAGCCTCAAATTCACAATCCTCCTACATCAGTCTCCCAGAGTGCTGGGATTACAGGCAAACTACCTGGCTGATTAGAAAGGCTCTTATTTGCTGTATTTCCTGCAGTCTGTGCAACTCTAGACCAAAGAGAAGAAAACAACCCCCCTCACTGAGCCCAAGCAAGACTGGGCACTGGCTGGATGTTCATTTACCATGGTTTCTGTACCATCCTTTTTTTTTTTTTTTTTTTGTGGGTACCAGGGGTCAAACTCAGGACCTCATGCTTGCCAGCAAGCGCTTGTGCCACTGAGTGATATCACCAGCCCTTTTTTTTCCTTTATGTGGGATCCGGCAGTCGAACTCAGGACCTCGCGCTTGCCAGGCAGGCGCTTATGCCGCTGAGCCATCTCACCAGCCCTGTACCATCCTTTTAACGGAGGAAACCCAGGTTCTGATAGGCAAAGTGCCTTCCCATTCCAAACTGCTAATATGGCCCAGAAGCCTCATCTGAGTTATCTCCACCCCAGTACCCTGAAGGCCCCTCTCATTCCTCCCTCACACACACACAAACTGACAGCCCAGGTGGTGGCAGAGGGTCCCTGCTATCTGGAAAACAGGCAACCTAGCTGGCTGCTGCACACTCCCCCAGTGACCCTTCCTGATACCTAGAGCAAACCACAACAGGGCCACTCCACAAGTGCTGCTGGGTGAAGCAATCAGCCCAGGCCTACCCTGACACTCTGGTTTTAGAGCCGCCGAAATTAAAAAACTGATTTGACTGGATTGTGTTCGGCACCCTGGTTTCCTAGACTAGAATCAGTTTGCTTGCCTTCTGTTGGCCATCACAGCGAGGGGCAGATGGGTGCTAATCCCCACCTCCGACACCAGCGCCCCTGCTGGGAGGTGGTGCTCTGCAGCCTGCGGTCTCCACCTGGAGGTTTCTTCTCCTGAAGTCCAGCCCTCCTGCCTGTAAAAGCCAATCTGAGCTAACTGGGTTGTTTTTTGTTTTTTGTTGTTTTTTTTTTTTTTTTTCACTGAAGACAGCACCCAGGGCCTTGCACTTGACAGGCAAGTGCTCCACCACTGAGCTAAATCCCAGCGCCACTAACTGGGTTCTTACCGTCAGGAGTTTGGCAAGCAGTGCAGAGGAACCACAAAGGGTCGCTGAAACTGGTGGTGCCTTGGGTGGGTACATGCTGGGCCTTCATCCACTGCAACCTTAGTTCTTCAACAAATGTCATATTTTTCTGTGTCCTCGCTCAGAGACAGCACCGTCCAGTTAGGTCCTGTCCTGTACTGAGTGGCCTGCACCTGAGGACTCCTTAGCTGATGCCAAATGACTATGCTGTTCCTTAGTGCAGGTGGTGACCTCAGCCCCTTGCACTGCTGGTAGAAGCGGACACTTGGTTTCCCATTCCAAAGTAATAAAACCTTAGGGAAGGAAATTTGGAAATACAGCCATGTGGTACTGAGCTGGTAGATGTGAGGTATGCTTGTGTGTTCCTGGGTCCCAAATGCAGGCTTTTGACTTTCTGCACTGCTTCCTGTCACTCATGGCTCAGTATACTTGAGGGGTTTGTTTTCTAATCTATTGCTTTAGAATTCAATTTGGCAAGATGCTTGAGGATTTAAGCAGTGCTAACATGGGGCCCACTCCCAAGAATCTCCCAGTGAGAGAGTTATGTGCACAAAGACTTTCTTTAGAACTTTTTTTTTTTTTTTTTTTTTTTGTGGGTACCGGGGGTCGACCTCAGGACCTCGCGCACCAGCAGGCGCCCGTGCCGCTGAGCGATATCACCAGCCCCTTTTTTCGTATGTGGGATCCGGGAGTCGAACTCGGACCCTCGCGCTTGCCAGGCAGGCGCGTAGGCCGCTGAGCCATCTCACCGGCCCTCTTTAGAACTTTTTGAGACAGTGTCTTGGTACACTGCCCGATTGGCCTCAAATTTGAGATCTTCCTGCTTCAGCCTCCTGAGCCATTAGAATTACAGGCACAGGCCACTACACCTAGATGTTTTCCTTTTTTTTTAAATAAAGCCAAATGGCTGGGGATGTAGCTCGGTGGTACAACACTTGCCTAGCATGTGTGACGCCTGTGGTTCTACCCTGAGCACTGCAAAAATAATGACTATTTTTTTCTCTTTAAAAATTAAAAAATAGGGCCAGTGAGATGGCTCAGCAGCATAAGTGCCTGCCCAGCAAGGGCGAGGTCCTGAGTTTGACTCCCAGAACCCACATAAAGGAAAAAAAGGGCCGGCGATATCGCTCAGTGGCGCAAGCGCTTGCCCGGCAAGCGCGAGGTCCTGAGGTCGACTCCCAGAACCCACATAAAAAATAAAAAAGTGAAAGAATTAAAATTCAAAAATAGGGCCAGTGAAACAGCTCAGCAGCATAAGCGCCTGCCTGGCAAGCGCGAGGTCCTGAGTTTGGCTCCCAGTACCCACATACGAAAAAAGGGCCGGTGATATCACTCAGCGGCACAGGTGCCTGCTGGCGCACGAGGTCCTGAGTTCGACCCCCAGTACCCACAAAAAAGAAAAAAATTTTTAAAAAAATAAATAAATAATGACAAAGATGGAAACCCAGGTGGATTATTCTGTTGAACATTCCTGACATGTTTACAAGTGTATTTATAAAAAGAATATTGATGACATTTTTGCCGTTTTGTTTTTGGTGCTGGAGGTCAAACCCAGGGCCCTATGTATGCTAAGCATGTACCCTCCCACTGTGCTACACCACCAACTGAGATTTACTGGGGGAGGGAGGATGGGGATTGATTTTAAAGCCTTCACAGTGAGCTACATCCCCAGCCCTTTTTTTTTTTTTTTTTTTTTTTGAGACAGGGTCTTGCTATGCAGTTCAAGCTGGTTTTGAACTCATTATGTAGCCCAGGCTGGTCTTGAATTCATGGTGCTCCACCTTCAGCCTCCCAAGGCTAGGATTATAGGTATCTGCCACCATGCCTGGCCCTTTTTGTTTTTAAATTTTTATTAGTACATATTTACCATACATAATGATCACATTCATCATAGGGATTTGTACCTGTACATAATATCTTAATTCTTTTTTTTCCATTTCCCTCCCCCACTTTTTCCCCTCCCCATTTACAAAAGCTTTGTTTCCATTTTTTCCCTTCCATTCTTTTTTTCTAAATCCCTTTTCCCTTCGTTCCTTTCCCCCTCCCCCCTGCCTTGTTCCCCTTCCCATTTGAACATTTCTTCCTACTTCCTAATATCTATTCTCCATTTTGTCCTTATTTACACTTTGGGTTTCTCACACAAGAAAAACTATGTGATGTTTAAACCTGTGTGTCTGATTTATTTCACTTTAACATTATGCTCTTGAAGTGCATCCATTTACCTAAAAATGACTCAAGCTTATCCTTCCTTATGGCACAGTACTACTCCATTGTATATAAATACATTTTCTTTATCCATTCATCTGTTGATGGCCATATGGGCTGTTTCTAAGATTTAGCTATTATAAATTGAAGCTGCTATAAACATGGGTATGCATATATTGCTATGGTATGATGCTTTTAACTCTTTTGGGAAGATACCTAGAAGACAGCTGGGTCAAATGGAACCTCTAGTTTTAGGGAGTTTTTTTTTTTTTTTTTTTTTTTTTTTTGAGGAATCTCCATACTGATTTCCATAGTGGTTGTATCAATTTACACTCCCACCAGCAATGGAGAACGGTTCCTTTTTCTCCACAACCTCAACATTTGCTATTGGTTGATTTCTTGACAATAGCCATTCTTTCTGGAGATGGAATCTCAGTGCTGTTTTAATTTGCACTTCTTGAAAGACCAGTGAAGTTGAACATCTTTTAGATATGTATTTGCTGTTTGTACTTCTTCATCTGAGAAGGGTCTATTCATTTCAGATGCCCAGTTTTAGACTGGATCTTTAAATTTTGGGGGGGGAGTCTGATATTTTTACATTCTTTATATACTCTAGATATTAGTCCTTTGTCTCAGGAGTAACTGGTAAAAATTTTTTTTCATTCTGTGGGTTGTTTCTTCACTCTTGGTGGTTTCTTTCACTGTGCGAAAGCTTTTTAATTTGATGTGATCCCAGTTGTTGATTCTTTGTAGTTTTCCTGTGTAGTCAGGGTTTTGTTCATCACC
Organism: Erethizon dorsatum; assembly: GCA_028451465.1. Taxonomy (NCBI): domain Eukaryota; kingdom Metazoa; phylum Chordata; class Mammalia; order Rodentia; family Erethizontidae; genus Erethizon; species Erethizon dorsatum. Next base: position 20,528,028 of record CM051826.1, read on the forward strand.
TCTTTTCCTACTCCCGTCTTTGAGAGTTTTACCTATTCTATCTTCCAGCAGATTGTTTCTATTTTTATATTTAGATCTTTTATTCATTTCGATTTTAGTTCAGAGCATTGTGAGAGATGTGGGTGTAGTTTTAATCTTTGGCATGTGGAAACCTAGTTTTCCCAGCACCATTTATTAAAGTTGCCATCTTTCGTCCAGTGAAGGTGTTTGGCCCCATTGTCAAAGATAAGGTGGCTGAGTGTTTGGAGTCGTTTCTGCATCTTCTATTCTGGTCCACTGATCCTCGGGTCTGTTTCTTTGCCAGTACTATGCTGTTTTTATCACGGTAGCTTTGTAGTATAATTTCAAATCAGGGAAAATGGAAAAAAAAGAATTAAGATTGTGATGTCACCTGCCTTGACCTTCCTGCCCAGAATTGCTTTTGCTATTGTAGGTCTCTTTTGTTTCCAAACGAATTTCAGGATTGTTTTCTCCAGTTCTGTGAGGTATGCTATTGGTATTTTGATTGGGATTGCATTAAATCTGTATATCAGTTTTGGAAGTATCCCAATCCTTTTTTTTTTTCCCAGCCCTTTTTTTGAGTTTTTTTTTTTTTTTAAATATGAGGGTACCAGGAGTCAAACTCAGGATGTCACGCTTGCCAGGCAGGCACTTATGCCACTGAGCTATATCAGCGGCCTTTTTTTTGAGTTGCAATATTGTCCAGGCTTAGTTTAAAGTTTCAATCTTCCTGCCTCAGCCTCCCAGAGTTGCTGGGATTACAGATATGTGGCACCACACTGTTTTTTTTTGTTGTTTTGTTTTGTTTTCTTGACTTATGTTAAGGTAAAGGCTCTATGAGTGCTATTTTATAAATTACAATTTTTCTATACTTTTTTTTCATCTGCCCTGGTGATCCTTGCCTTTCGAGTAGATGGAGTTACTGCTTTGCTGAAGTCATCAGAACTGTTGGCTCTGCGTCACGTGGTAAAATTCAAGGAACTGGGGCCGGTGAGATGGCTCAGCGGCATAAGCGCCTGCCTGGCAAGCGCAAGGTCCTGAGTTCGACTCCCGGAACCCACCTACGAAAAAAGGGCTGGTGATATTGCTCAGCGGCATGGGCACCCGCTGGCACGCAAGGTCTTGAGGTCGACCCCCGGTACCCACAAAAAAAAAAATTTTTTTTCAAGGAACTCTTGTGGCCTGGTTTTGCTGAAGGACCTAGGTTAGGATGCTCAGGTCCTGTACTAGGGCACACCCGGCTCGCCCTGGCAGAATTGTCTTGTATTCAGTGGGAATGAGTGAATTTAGCAGTATCTAATCCTGCAAAGAGCCAGGACCCAGCCAGCCCGGGGCCACAAGAGCCTACAAAGGCTCCTAGCAAAATGCCCATTTGCTTCCAGTTCTCTGGCTGGAAACTGAAGTCCATGAACCTTGACTAGGTGACATAATCATAACCTTTCACAAGCCAGCCGAGCATGGTGGCACACACGTGTAATGCAGCACTCTGGGAGGCTGAGGCAGGAGGATCACAAAGTTGAGCCCAGCCTGGGAAACTTAGCAAGACCTTGTCTCAAAACAAAGGGCTGGAGATTGTAGCTCAGTGTTCCCTATGTTCGACCCCCAGTACCACACACACACACACACACAATTTTGCTCTTTTAACTCATCCTATCTTTTCTCCCCACCGCGTCCATGCTATGACAGGAAAGTCAAGAGTTACCTGAAGCAAATGGCCTCCACAGAGCAGTCCATATCAGACCACACAAGGGTCCAATCTTATGAGATGGGTTTCGTTACTGTTTTTGTTCAGACAGGGTTTCACTATGTAGTTCAGGCTGGCCTTGGACTTGTGGTGCTCCTCCTCCCTCAGCCTCCCAAGTGCCTGGATTACAGGCGTGTGCCACCATTCCCAGATGAGAGGGGTTCTAACCAGAGCTCACAGCATGGCGTGTGGCTCAGTAGTACAGTGCCTGCCTAGCATGTGTGTGGCCCAGGGTTCCAACTCCAGACCACAAAAAAAAAGAACTGAGCTGACTTCCGGATAGCTGCCTCCTGTCTTCTGTCAGCCCCTCCCTAGAGCAAAGGACGGTGTGAGCCAGGTGGCTGAGAGAGCCCTGCCACATGGAGCTTGGTAATGTGGGCGTAGGGAAGGAGGCAGCACGGCTGAACAGGCTCATCCCAGGGCAGCTGTCCTTATGCCAGGCAGGAGCCTAGCACTGCTCACCCAGCTGGTCCCCACAGCTGCCCAGGAAGGTCTTCTGTGCTCCCCGTCATACAGACAGAGGACCGAGACACAGACCCTGTCCCCAGCTGCTCCCTCGCCACCCCTCCATAACTAGTAACCCTGCTCGGAGTTCCTCACACATCAAGACCTGAATGCACCTCCCAAACCATGCGACTAGAGCAACTTCAGCCAAGCCAGTCTCCCATACTCACCACTGTCCTGTGTCCCGCAGTCCTGTACACACAGCTGGAGGCCTGCTCAGGAAAAACTCCATGGGACCACAAAAACAGGATGTGATAGCGTGTATCTGGGGGAGAGGACAGCCCCCACACAGGTGGTCCAAAGTCCTCCCCAGAACTCAACTATCATCTGTGGGGACAGAAGAAGTGAGCCCAGCTTAGCTCCTAGGGATGCCAAGATGACCTGGCTTCACAGCTGCTCAGCCCTACTTGTGGGGCCATAAGAAGAGGCTGGAAAGTAGAGAAAACAGAAAACAGTGGAGAAAACAGTTGTCTGAAAACTTGTGGTCGTGGCAAAAGGGCTATGGAACATGCCAGGGGGCTCAGCTGCTCAGCCTTTGGGAAAGAAACATAACTACAGTAGTTGGTTCCTGTTGCTGATCAGACTTCACACCAAGACACTTTTTTTTCTTTTTCTTTTTTGGTACCAGGAATTGAACTCACAACCTTATACTTGCTAGGCAGGTGCTGTGCTGCTGAGCTGTATCTCCGGCCCACCGAGACACTCTTGATGCTCTCACTTCATACCACTGACTTGTTACAGACTGAATGTTTGTGTCCACCTAAAATGCAAGTGTGAAGTTCTGAGAAGAAATTAGGAAGCAGCCTTTGGGAGGTGACTACGTCATGAGGGTGCTGCGCACATGGCTGGCTTAGTGCTCTTGTAAGAGGCACTGAGGAGATCCCTTACTTCCTTCCACCGTGTGAAGCCACAGCTAGCTGACATCTATGAACCAGGACATGGGTCCTCACCAGAGACTGTTGGTGCTTTGAGACTCCCAGCTCCAAAATTAAGTAAATCTCTGTTATTTATAAACCATCCAGCCTGTGGTATTTTGTTATAGCAGCCTAAACAAACTTACACTACTTTTTTTTGTTTTTTTGAGACAGAGTCTCACTGTGTAGTCCAGGCTGGCCTCAAATTCAGTGATCCTCCTGCCTCAGCCTCCCAAGTGCTAGGATTACAGGCATGCATCACCACGCCTGGCTTTTTGTTTTGTGTTTTGAGACACGTCTTTTTTGTGTGTGTGTGTGTGGGTAACGGGGGTCGAACTCAGGATCTCACGCGCCAGCAGGCGCCCGTGCTGCTGAGTGTTATCACCAGCCCTTTTTTCGTATGTGGGTACTGGGAGTCGAACTCAGGACCTCGCGCTTGCTGGGCAGGCGCTTATGCCACTGAGCCATCTCACTGGCCCGAGACAGGTCTTGCTATGTAGTTCAGGCTGGCCTTGAACTTACTACGTAGCTCAGGCTGGCCTCGAACTTTCGGTACTCCTGTTGCCTCAGCCTCCCAAGTGCTGGGATTACAGACATACACTACCATGCTTGGCCCCTAAGCACTACTTTTTAAAATAAACCCTACCACCTTCAAATTGATCTCAAGTCCTCCAGGCCAAGCCACAGGATTCAGCTCCAAACAGCACCCTGTGAGTGCAAGGACGCCCTTCCCAGCAAGTCACACATGTGAGCGAATCTTTTCCTTTTATTCTTGTTCACATTCAAGGCATAGCTTTGTTTCAGCAGGAAGGATACTGGGACAGGTGGTACCCCTGGGAGAAAGAGACTGTCCCTCCTCTAACCCCTTCTACTTCAGGTAGCTACAGAGCAGGAGTAAGGTCACTCACTGAACAGTTCATTGTGGCACTCTGCAGAGGTAGAGGCCAACCCCTAAGCCTCCAAGAATCGGGTAGGACACATGCTCTACTCTTCAGGGCTCCCAGAGCAGCAACCAGCCCTGAAGAAAGGGCTCTCCCTGAGGCCTCTGCAGCCTGAAGATAAAACTCACCCAGCTGGAGGGAAAGGGGCCTTCCCTGAGGTGTAAGGTGGGCAGCAGTTCAAACGGAGCTTCTGCTCCAGAGCTGCAAATTCAAACACAGAGATCAAACACACAGAAGACCTCAGGAAAACATCATCCTTCAACAGCAAAATGCTGTCCTCTCAGGTCGCAGGTGACACCAGACCCCAAGGATGGAACAAAGGCATATTTAAAAGATCAGGTACTCTGCGCCTCCAGGATGCCTCAAGTTGGTGCCCAAAGCAAGCAGTAAATTTCCCTCTTGGCAGAAAAATGGAGCCACCTTTACCTGGCCTGTGATGGCAGAAGCCACGTTCTCAGTACATTCATTGCTGGTAATAAATGCAGTACATTCATTGCTGGTCCTGGGTTGGCCCCAAAGGGCTGAAGGGGCACCTGATTGAGTAGCTGGTGCTTCAAGCTGCCCAGGGCAGACCAGCTGCACTCAGGTGACAGCAACCCAAGCTCTCCAAGATCAGGTGTCCAAGAGACTATAGCCCACACATGTGCCCCTCCCCATAGACTGAGGCAAGGTAACCGCCTTTGTTCTGGCTACAAGCAAGCAAAAACCCACTCTGCAACTCCCTGGGGGGTGGGGGTGGGGGGGGGTGGATACCACTCGCATCAGAAAACGTGCTGGCCACCCAGTTCCTACCCATCTAGAGCAGCCCCTCAGGTGCCTGGAGACCACTGTACAGTGCATAACCCATGTCATCAATCTCTCCCTCCCGCAAGCCACCCAAGAGGTTCACACTGGAGTCAAAGTGGCAGGGCAGGCTGGCCTGCTCCAAGCTGCCAATGAGCAACTCTAGGGCCTGCAGAAAGCGCTCTCCCAAGACCTCTTCAGTCCAGTCTACTTCCTCCTCTCCCAGATGCAGCACCACCTGGGTCAGATGGCCTCGGCCCAGGCGCCCCAGGGCTGGGTGGCGATGGCAGACACCACACAGCAGCAGCAACAGCCTCCGGCGAGTGCCACCATCATGGTCATCAAGGGCCTGCAGTCTGGCAGCCTCCACCGGATACAAATCCTGAAGCCATAGGTTCCCCGCCAGCCCCTCCAGCGGCCAGGCGAGGAGAAGACGGTTGTCCTTGTTGGCTCCAGTGACTGCCATGAGCACGATCATAGTGAGTTCTAGGCGCTCGTGCTGTACCTCCAGCAGCAGCTCCTCCGAGGCCATGCTGGGCCTGATCAGGCACCCAAGCAGGCTGCCAATGGCTGGCCAGTTGACTGAGGCACCCAGGGCTTTGCGGAGCAGCTCCAGCAGGACTCGAGGGGAGAGGTAGCCCCCAACCAGGAAGCGGTCCCAGGGGCTGCTCCCACGTGGGTTGAACTCAAGCTGAGTCCTGCGCACAGCCCAGCAGCGAGGGTCCTGGGCCACAGTGTCCACCCCAGGCACCAGATTCCACAGCCCCGGCTCTAGCACTAGTGGTGCCAGGAGGCGCACATGCTCCGTGGTCCCAGCCTGCAGGCCCTCATAGAGTGGTCCTCCAGGCACGAGCGCCCCAAAGGGCAGTTCTGGGAATTTGTTCCTCAAGTAGGCCTGCAGCTCCAGGGCAATGTCACCAGCCAGCTGTTTGGCCAAAGCTACATTAGCTGCTGGGATAACCACATGGTTCCGCTCGAATGCCAGCAGCTTCTCTTGGAACGTCAGACACAGTGGCACTGGGGAGGTGAGCTGAGGTAACATCTGAGGATCCGTGTTTGTAGGTCCCTCTGCAGAATGAAGGGGCCAGGGGAATGTGACAGAATGCTCCACAACAAGTTAAGAGGCTGAGTACTAGCTGAGCAATAGCTCTCGTCTTTGTTCCTCACCTGAAATAGCCACTGCAAAAGCACTGAGTCCAGGTCCTTAGGACAGTGAGTGTTTGATGACAAAGTCTCATTGGCTCAGAGTCCCAACATCCTGGCCCTACAGCTAAAATAGCCTCATGCAGAGTGGGGAAGTCCTGCCCCTCTCCAGGCCTCAGTTTTCCCATCTGAGGCTATCTACCTTACTTGAGTAGGAAGAGGACAAAAACATGATGCTAGAGCGAGGGCTATAGCTCAGTGGTAGAGAGGTTGCCTAGCATGTGTAAGACTCTGACTACCATGCACAGCACCAAAGCAAACAAAATAAAATACCCATTAAACATCTGAGGAGCCCACAGCGAAGAAGAGTAGGTACTCATGTAGGGTTGCAAGAAGTCAGTGGCAGAGCCTGGACTGCCCCTCCCAAATGTGGACTGCCCCACCCACATCAGAAGGGAAGGGGTGCTGCTCACCTGGACCAGAGGATGAGGGGGCCAGGGGTGATATGGGCTGACTGAGGGCAGCAGGTGGGGGCCGGGGCTGTTGGTGTGGTGTGGCCTTTAGCAGACTCAGTTCCTTCCAGCTGTCTCCCTTGGCATCATCCTCATCCTGAGGGCTAGTGGCCCTGTCGATAAGCTGCAGGCAAAGTGACACAAATCAGAGCATCTGATGCCTGGGCAGCCATGGCAAAGCTTGGGGGTAAAGCAAACCAGAATGCTGCGGTGGAAAAACAGGAGTTCTAGGCTCCAGTGGCAGCCTCAGAAGTTGCATCGCCCCTCCTGGGGCCTGTCTACAGAACCCAGCCCTACCCTCCTATTCTGGAAGCCTCAGGCAGGCCCCATCTAGCCTGGCCTTACCCGCTTCACAGCCAGGGTGGCAATGCCCAGCACAGCAGCCCCACCCACGCCCAGCACCAGACGGGCGTTGGCCAAGAGGAAGTCCACGGCACTGCCCAGGCCTTCCTCACCACGCTGCTTTCCCTGCTTCTGGGAGAACTCGGCCATGGTCTGTCTGCAAGAGAGGCAAGAGAGCAGGGCAAGTGAGGGTGAGGGTAGGGGTAGCCAGGCTGGTAGGGGGCTGGGACAAGTAGGTGCTCTAGGATAATTAAGGGCTAGGCCTTGGTTGGCTTCCTGGAAATTTCTCGTAAGAAAGGGAGCACTTGAAAGATTTCTTTCCAGGTGACATTGAGGGAGCTGTCAAGCTCTCTCCCTGAAACCTGCAAGCAACCCACCCCTGCAAAAGGGAGCTCATACAGAAAGGCCCTGGGCCTGTGACAGGTCAGAGAAGGGGGCACATTCCAAGACCTGTACAAGACCTCTGATATCACCCAATCAATCCATGAGGTGGGTCTTATCATCATCACTGCTACTTTACAGAAATGGAAGCTGTCAAGTCACAAAGTAAGTGATGAGGTCTCAGACCCATCACTACAAAGCCTCCAGACTTTCACCCATCCCCAGAATCCAAGCAATCCTCCCCAGGCCATATGGCCAGGCCCTCAGGTTCCTAACCAACTCGGGGCACATGAGCCCTCTCTGATATACTCTCAGGAGCAACCCAAAACCCAGAGAAGACCTGCATTTTGGGGTCCCAGACAGCCTGTCGGGAGGGCTATCAGATCTTTGGTAGGGACCACAGTGAAGTTCAGTTACTTCCCAAATCCTGACAGGAAAACTATCAGAAACAGAACTATCAAACCAGAGGACAGGCTGAGTGAGATGACCGAGGCTGCTTCCGAAGGCTGGGAGCCTCCTGCCATGGATATGTGCAAGTCAAGGCTGAAGGCCCCACTGTCAGGGTAGAAAGCAGAGCACCCCTAAAGATGCAGTCCCAGAGGGCTTCCCAGGGCCTCTGGAGTGAGGGCTTTCTGGGCCTCTTGGGCCTGGGACAGTGCTAGAGATGGAGAGGAGTGCCCTCAGCTGCTGGAAGCCCAAGCAACAGAGAAGATGAGGCAAGGGCCTGAAGTCAGAGCCTGTTTGCTCACTTGTAAAAGGGCCCTGGTAGCAGTGAGGAAGACTTAGAAGTGAGCAGTTCTGAAGTGTGTGACTGCGTGGGGCCAGGCACTTGGGAAGTGGAGGCAGAAAATCTCCCAGGGCCCCATCCACCAAATTACAAGGTCACAGCCTGCTGGGACACCAAGGACTCCTGCCCACCCCGCTGGGCTCTGGGTATCTGGAACCCAGTTGCCAGATGACAAGATGCCTGGAGCAGCTGAAGCCTGAGGCACTGTGTGACTAAGCCTGGACACCTGTCTGGAGTGGGCAAACTAAAAATAAGATGTAGCTCTGGGGCCTTCGAGGTCATAGGCCAGCCAGTTGACCCACCATGGCCCCAGAGCCAGTTTCTGCTTCCTCATCCGTGGCACGGGGACCAATACTAACAATGCTCCCGGGGGACCAGGACTCCATTTTGCAAACTGTAAAGGACTTTTAATTCCAGCACCTGTCTAGAGTAGACTCAACCTGGACCCTGACGGGGTCGTACAGGGCCCAACCCGCAGCCTTCCAACTCTGGGAAGGTGGAGAGAGCACGGGTGTTTAAAAATAACCTGTCTCTACGCAACCAGTCCCTGTCATTCCCCTCCTCGGCCAAACCCGCCTGCCCTGGACCGAGGCTGAGTAGGCCGCGCAGCAGCCCATAGACGAGCCTGTTATAGCCGCATTCATGGGGAGATCACCGGCGCCCTGGGAACCAAGGGCAGCACCCCAAACTGGAAGGGCCAGGATGGATTGGAACTAGGGCTTTGGGACCCAAAGTCCTCCCCTCCCAGAACGGCTGACCACGGGCCACGCCCCCGAACTGTGTCCCGGACGCGGGCCACGCCCGGGGCTGGGTGACCTAGGAGACCGCCTCACCGCCCTCCGGGCCATACCTCCGTCTCGGCGTCGGCGCACCGACCGGGGGACGCTCGGGTCCGCCTGGACCTGGACCTCTGACTCTCCTGGAAGTAGAATGCGGAGGACCTAGGAACAGAACGCCGAGGCCGCGTGGGCGGCCGCTGGCCCTGGAGGCGCGCAGACAAGCAGGCCCTCGCCCCAATCGGAGCGCTCCACTCCCGCAGACACGTTCCAAAACACTGCGCGGCTCAGCCAATCACGGGGAGCTCACGCCCCCTGGCCGTCCGGCGCGTTCCCTCCGGGCGGAACTCGCTGAAACACTCTGCATTTAAAGGCGCAGGGCTGCGTTTCGAGCCCGCGACGGGCCGGTGTGAATGCCAGTACTCCTGAGCCCGTGTAACTCGCGTGTATTTGTAATGGGAGCCTCCGTCTGCAGAAAGTTGTCTGCGCCCACGTTCTTTCCAGGAGCCAAGCAGACAGATGGCATTTGGTCCAAAGGCCTGCATTCTGTCTCAGGTCACCTCTGCTAGAGTCCCTGCTGCCTCCCTATTACCTACTGGCCCGCCAGGCACTGAGTGTGGCTCAGCCTCTATCACCCAGTCCGTACGACTCGTGTGAGCCATTCAACATCCAGAACTCAGTTTTCTGTTCTATAAAAGGGGACGCTAGACACTTACACCCACCCCCACAAAGGTTGGTAGTGCAAGTCACGGCGAAAGCCGCGAACAGCAGGGCCTAAGTGGTACGCCTCTCTTCCAGAGCACGAGGCAAATTAATCAATAAATAGCGAAAGATCTTTGACACTAAGCTGGAATAATAATACAGTAACCTGCCACCTAGCGCCTGCTGAATGCTATGAACTACGCGTGCTTTTGCTCTCGCCTCTGACAACCGTAAGAAGCATACACAGACGAAGAAGCAGGAGTGCTGGGGCGGAAGACCCAGATGTCTCACTAACCCCGGAATGGCCTATACAGAGACTGCCGGGGAAATGCGGCCTTGGGGCTGAATCCCGAATCTTTGCCAGGGTCACTGCCAACTTCTGCAGCAGCCCAATGGACAGTGCCTGGACCTGCAGGGCCAACACCCTCTCCCCTGGACGCTGCGACTGAGGCTGTGGATACCTCCAACTCGAGCACAGTGGAGCCCCGACTCCCGGAGGCATCTCCAGTCCCGGAGCAGGCGGGACACGGAGACCTAGAGAGGCCCAACGCTTTCGAGGCTCCGGGCGCGGGCGGGTTAAGGGGCGGGGCAGGCGCCGCCCAGCCCGCGGCTCCCGGGCCGCCCCCCCTCCCCGCTCGCTCGCCGGCCCGGCAGCGAGAGCGGCGCCGCCATGGAGGCCACCGGGGTGCTGCCGTTCGTGCGCGGCGTGGACCTCAGCGGCAACGACTTCAAGGTGAGCTGGGCCGCGCGGCGGGGATGAGCTGGGTCTCCCGCTGCGAGGGGCCGTGCTGCGCACTGCTTCCTATCCCCCCGCGGCCGGCGGGACTGCGGGCTGGGCGGGGTGGGGCTCGCCGCCTGCCTCCCCGCCCGGAACCCACCAGAGGCCTGGGCTCCGCGTCTCGCGGGGGCCGGCTGGAGCCCAGACTCTACGTCCCTGTTCTCCCGGGCCGGTACCCCGCCCCGAGATCGGCCGCCTGCGCTCCCACCCCTCTGAGGTCACACGCCCGAACCAGCCCTGACTCAGGCCGGCCCCGAGGCCTAGGCTGCCCGGGGCGGGTCTGGAGCCGACTCACCCCTGCGCTGTCGCCACCCCCGCCTTTGTCCCCCCCTCCCCCTCCGTCCTGTGTGGTCTTAGGCAAGTCACTTCCCCTCTCAGAACCTGGGTTTTCTCATCCGGTGAAAGGCTTGAAAGTAGACCGTTTGGATGCCTGGGATGTAGTGAGATCTGTCGGTATGGAGAGTGTTAGGTAGGTGTGCAAGGTCCTGGGTGACAGTTGTCTGAGCAGCTGCTGGACTGATAGATCTGGGGACAAGGAGCCCAGCCCCCGCCCAAGCCAGTTGGTAGGGAAAGGAGGTGGTTCTAGGGAGTGAAAAATGAGGTGGGGTCAGCGTCAGTACCGGAGGGCCAGCAGGGAAGGGAAGAGGGGCTGGCCTGGAGGGCCGAGAAGAGCTCAGGGGCGTAACAGGTGACCAGTCCGTTTAGATGTCAGCCTGGGGCTGGGAAGAAGGCAGGCTCTTCTGCCTTTACCTGCATTTGTATGCGCTGTTGATTCCGTGCACAGGCAGCCACACTGGCTTTTCTCTAACCCCTCCCCATTGTCCTTATCTGGGGTCTCCCTGTACCTTTTATGGACCAGGAAAATCTGAGTCACCAGCTGGGAATGTGGCTGTAGGGGTAGGGGACAGAACCAAAGGCACTGAAGGCACATGCTGCCCCAGACTGGACTTGGTGCCACAGGGCCTGGGGGGATGTGGGGGCTTTGGAATATGAAGAGCAATTGAATGAATGAATGAATGAGGTACAGGGTGGGGCGCTGGGCCCTTAACACAGTTGTAATTTAGACCTTGTCAGGAATGGCTGATATGCTGATGGTGCCATGGGGGGACAGTTGGGCCTTGGCAGTCGCTGGGACCCAAGGTGGCCCAATCAGAAATGTGAGCAAAGCTGAACACAGAGTGGGTTCTGAGATGTCATGTGAAATAAGCCAGTTTCATCCTGGCCTTCCTGGGGCTCAGAGGCCAGTAGCAGAGATAAACCTTAGGTCAACATTTTGTCACATGGAGGCTTTTATTAACCCCATTTTATGGATGAAGAAATTGATACACAGAGTGACAAGGTAACTTGTTCAGGGTCTCAGAGCTGGTGAGTTGGCTCTGTTTTTCCCCAAAGACTCCCACAGGTTGGGGGGGGCGTGGAGCAGAGATGGGCAGGGGCACCCTGCACTCAAATGAGCCTCACCCTGACATGCCCTCACCAGGGTGGCTATTTCCCTGAGAATGTCAAGGCCATGACCAGCCTGCGTTGGCTAAAATTGAACCGTACAGGCCTCTGCTACCTGCCGGAAGAGCTGGCCGCTCTGCAGAAACTGGTAAGGGGCTTTGGGCAGTCAGGGAGGGTCTCTATGGATGGGGCTAGGCTAGGTGGGCAGGGCCTGCAGGGAAGGCAAAGTACATAGAGGAAGAAGACAGCTGTGAGTAAAGCTGGCGGAGGCAAAGTGAACATCCTGGGAGGTGTGCACAAAGGAGCTGGGTGTGCGAAGGAGGGAGGCTGCAGAAGTGGTTTGGGCTGGTGGACCCTCCTGGGTAGTGCAAAGTTTGAGGGCAAATGGGGACTCTGGACACCCCACCTACCCTTTGCTGTGCTCTGAGCCTCTGCTCCCCTGTCCTGGCCCAGGAGCACTTGTCTGTGAGCCACAACAACCTGACCACACTTCACGGAGAGCTATCCAGCCTGCCTTCGCTTCGGGTGAGTGCTGGCCAGGAGGCCTCTGGGTTTGGGGACCTGAGGTCAGAGCTGGAACCTCAGGTTGGGCCCATATACCTGCCTGCCTCCATGTCCAGTTCAGGTACCAGATGTCACAGAGGGGCCCCTTGTTAGTTCAAGAGATGTCACGGTTATGTTACACGGTTATGTACTGTGTAAAGAAATCCATGTGGATCAGAGAATTCCATGGGGGAAAGGTAAAACAATCCCAATCCCACCACCATTTCGAGAGCTCATTCAGAGGTGCTAGCAGGAGAGCGCAGCTACTCATATATCTTTGACCAAGGATCGATCCTACTCTATCAGGGGTGCCCATTCTCTTTGATCAAGTGCACAGCTTCGGGAGGGATACACATGGAGCAGTGAGTGAGGAAGGGGACATCCACTAGCCAGCCAGATCAGCCAAATCAACCCTGGCGATCAATGGGGTGACTGATGTTGCAGCCAGATTGCCCTCACATCTCCCACCACCGTTTTGGACAGGTATGTTCACAATAGCAGTGCAGGCCCACCTCTTTGCCACCTAGTTTCTGTGGGTTTGTTGTATACCCCCTGCTCTCCACCCACATCATATGTGAGAGTACTTGGCCATAGACACAGGTTACTTGCCTAAAGTCACATAGCCAAGAACCACTACAGTTGGGATTGGGTTTGGTTGAGCCAGGAAGATAGTCTGACATCCCAGAACATTAGGCCCCTGGCCACCCCTACAGACTTGAGGTAGGGTTGTCTCATCCCAGGCCAGAGCACTGAATGCTTAGGGCACAGCCTCAGGATTTGGGCTCCCTAAGTTGGAAACTGGAGTCTGCCACTTCCTGGCTACACAGCCTTAGACAGGTCCCTCCCATGCTCTGGGTTAGGGTTATCCTGTAAACCAGTAGCCTGCACTGCACAGACAGTAGGGTTGCAGAATTTTCAGGGGCTAGCTGAGCATAGTAGCACATACTTGTAATCCTAGTACTCTGGGAAGCTGAGGCAGAAGGATGGCAAGTTTGAGCCCAGCCTGGGACACTCAGCAATTTAGCAAGGCACTGTCTCAAAGAATATAAAAAAAGCTGGAAATGTAACTCAGTGTGAGGGCCCCAGATTCAATCTCCAGTACCACAGGGGTGTGGGGCTGTGGGGCTATTAGGGGCTAAAGCTGGAAAATCACAAGTTTGAGCCTATCATGGGCAACTTAGTAAGATCTTCTTAAAAAAAAAAAAATTAGAAAGGGCTTGGGATGTAGCTTAGTAAGAAGGCCCTGGGTTCAGTCCCCAGTGCCAACAAAGGAAGGAAGAAAGGAAGGGAAAATGGGAGGGAGGAAGGGAGGGAGGGGAAGGAAGGCCAGGGCAGTTCGTGTTACCTCTTTCGTCACTGCAACTATAACACCATTCCCTGGCCCTGTCCTCTGTTGCTCTTGAACTCTGTACATCTATCCTTTGAGCAGAATTCCTTGAAGTCCACACTCTGATTTCTCTTCGGTGCAATACTTTCCTTCTGTTTTAAAGAAAAACTAATTCAGAACAACACCCTGATTGGCCTTCTGGAATTAAAAATAGGGATTGTTTGATCAGAAAAGGTTCCCTGAGGGCCCTGTGCTGAACTCTGGGATACATTTGAGTTGGGCTCTGAGGTTTGAATAAAATTCACCAGGAGGGACCAGGGATTTAGCTCAGTGGTACAGTGCCTGCCTGGCAAGTGTGAGGTCCTGAGTTCAATACCAGGTACCAAAAAAAAAAAAAAAGATTCACCAGGAGAAGCCAGGCATAGTGACACACGCCTGTGATCCCAGCACTTGGGAGGCTGAAGCAGGAGGATCACTGTGAGTTTGAGGTCAGCCTGGGCTACATAGTGAGTCCCAGGCCAGCCTGAACTACATAGCAAGACCTGTCTCAAAAATAAATAAATAAATAAATAAATAAATAAATAAATAAATAAATAAATCCACTAAAAATAAAAACAACGACAAAACAGAAATTTGCCAGGAGGATAAGAAAATCCCACCAGGGATTTAGCTCAGTGGCACGGTGCCTGCCTGGGCAAGTGTGAGGTCCTGAGTTCAATTGCCAGTTCCCACCCCCCCCCCAAAAAAAATCCCACCAGGTTCAGGAACTGTGTGAGCAAAGGCCAGATGTGGGCGGCACTCTGGCCTGGCCTCCAGTGGGCTTCCTGAGGAAGCCTCCCACCTTGACCTCTCTTCTCTCTGGGAGGGGAAGCGAGGAATTGTGAATTCTTACGGTTTATCCCCAGGCCATTGTAGCTCGAGCCAATAGCCTGAAGAATTCCGGAGTCCCTGATGACATCTTCAAGCTGGATGACCTCTCTGTCCTGGTCAGTGGCTACCCACCTCTCTAGCTGGTCCCTTTGCTAGCCCAACCATTCAGTCCTCTGTCTCTCTTTGGCCCTTAAACCCCCTTGCCCACTTCCTTGCAGCAGTGTCCTGCCTAATCCCCAAGATGGCAGAGGCCTGGCAGGGTGGGGACACACCTGACCTAGGCCTTACCCCTCACACCCAGGACTTGAGCTACAACCAGCTGACAGAGTGCCCGCGGGAGCTGGAGAATGCCAAGAACATGTTGGTGCTGAACCTCAGCCATAACAGGTACTGGCCTCAGGGTGGGCCAGGGGCTGAGCCTGGAGCAGGTAATGTATGATGCTGACTTGGGTGGCCTTCCTCCTTGCCACCTACAGCATCGACAACATCCCCAACCAGCTATTCATCAACCTCACCGACCTGCTGTACTTAGACCTCAGCGAAAACCGCCTGGAGAGTTTACCGCCACAAATGCGCCGCCTCGTGCACTTGCAGACGCTGGTGCTCAGCGGGAACCCACTGCTGCACGCGCAGCTCCGGTGGGCACCTTCGGCTTGCTCCCCTTCCTGCCCAGCCCAGCCTGTCCTTCCTGAGGGTGCACTCGCTAACCATCTGTCCTTCTGCACGCCTACCCTGCAGCTGGCCGTGACCTGCCCCTCTAACCCCCGCCCAGGCCATCCTACCCCCTGCCCTAATGACTCCTGTCACCCTGGCAGGCAGCTTCCAGCCATGACAGCCCTGCAGACCCTGCATCTACGGAACACACAGCGCACCCAGAGTAACCTCCCCACCAGTCTGGAGGGCCTGAGCAACCTTGCAGGTTGGGACCACCCCAAGGGGCCCTTCTAAGTTCTGGATCCCTCTAGGCTCCCTCACTTCCTCATGAGAAAAGAGGCTAAACTCCAGCCTTATCTGGTAGTTAAGATTATTTCTGTTATCATCATGACGACCATTAGTGACATGGTATTGTGAGCACTGACTTTTTGCCTAGACCCACTTGGCATTGGGAAGTTTCTCTTCAAGTGGAGAAACTGCAGCTCATACAGGTTGTCACAGCCTGACAGTGGCAGAACTGGGGTTCACTCTAAAGCTGGTTGCCCCAGCACCTGCTGTGCGGGCCCCAGCTGATGTGCTCCACCTGTCACCCTAGATGTGGACCTGTCATGTAATGACCTGACACGCGTGCCCGAGTGCCTGTACACCCTCCCCAGCCTCCGTCGCCTCAACCTCAGCAGCAACCAGATCACAGAGCTGTCCCTGTGCATCGACCAGTGGGTTCACGTGGAGACCTTGAACCTCTCCCGCAACCAGCTCACCTCACTGCCTGTGCGTGTGGGACCTGGAGGGGTGGGGGAGGCTGCAGGGCTTGGACCTGACCACTGTACTGCCTGGCTCTCTCCAGTCGGCCATTTGCAAGCTGCCCAAGCTGAAGAAGCTGTACCTGAACTCTAACAAGCTGGACTTCGATGGGCTGCCCTCTGGCATCGGCAAGCTGGCCAGCCTGGAGGAGTTCATGGCTGCCAACAACAACCTGGAGCTGATTCCTGAAAGTCTTTGCAGGTGCTGGGGTAGTTGGGCAGAGAACCCCAGAACTAGAGCCTGAAGCATCTGCAGTCTTTGGAGATGGGTTAACTGGCCTTTGTGAAAGCCCTGTGGTTCCCTGCAACCATTCCTGACTTGGGTTCTCCAGAGCACCCTTTGGAAAGACACTGTTAGGTTTAAGGCCAGAAAAGTTCCAGTGCCAAGTGAACTGGGGCCTCAATACTGCTTCCACGCCCTGGTGAAGGGCATAGTACCCACTAGTGTGCCCTCCTGGCTCTGAGAATAGAGGATGCCCCCCACCCAATTCCCCTGGCCCTATCTGCCACCCTCCCCTTCCTCAGGTTTGGAAGTTTCTCCACCTCTAACCCCTTGTCCTGTTCTGGCCCTGTCCTTATAGATGCCCAAAGCTGAGGAAACTTGTCCTGAACAAGAACCGGCTGGTGACCCTCCCGGAGGCCATCCACTTCCTGACAGAGATCGAGGTCGGGTGGGCTGCGGCCACTGAGGGTGGGGAGGGCTCAGGAAACACTGAGCAGAGAGGCGTGCCCTGGAGTGGGGGACCCTGCAGAGGCCTCCTGGGGGCAGTGCTGGGTGCCAGTGGGGAGAAGGTGAACCATGTCTCTGGCACATTCACCCCAGCCAGCTGCAGAGGTGGCCAGGATGTGCGCCTGGCCTCTGGAGCAGTGTGTGTGTGTGCATGCAGACTCAGTGCTAGCTCTGATTGTCTGGGACAGGTCCTGGACGTGAGGGAGAACCCCAGCCTGGTCATGCCACCCAAACCCGCTGACCATGCCGCCGAATGGTACAACATCGACTTCTCACTGCAGAATCAGCTACGGCTCGCAGGTGCCTCCCCTGCCACAGTGGCTGCAGCAGCAGCAGCTGGTGAGTAACAGAAGATCTGGCCTGAGGACAGGACTGTCTCTCTGGGCCTCAACTTTCTCATCTGTAGATTGGGTAGGATATAGCTCTCTGGCCATGGAGGATGGGGATGGCCTGTAGCTGGCTGGATGCCCAAGAGCACAGTCCAGCCAGGGCTCAATGGCTTGCCCCCACACCCCCAAGCAGGGAGTGGGCCCAAGGACCCCCTGGCTCGCAAGATGCGGCTACGGAGACGCAAGGACTCAGCCCAGGACGACCAGGCCAAGCAGGTGTTGAAGGGCATGTCAGACGTAGCCCAGGAGAAGAACAAAAAGCAGGAGGTAAGCCAGACCAGGACTAGGATGGGACAGGCCAACTGGACCCTGCTCAAGGCCAACTGTCTGACCTAGGCCAAGATGGACAGGGGGTCCTGGGCAGAGAGGATGGCTGTGCAAAAGCCCTGCAGTGGGGAGCAAGTAGAGGCCAGTCTGAGTGGCTTCATAATCAAGCCATGCACTGTGACTGTGTCCCTCAGGAGATCGTGGACACCCGGGCCTCTGGGGGTAAGGTGCGGCGCTGGGACCAGGGCCTGGAGAAGCCACGCCTTGACTACTCAGAGTTCTTCACAGAAGATGTGGGCCAACTGCCAGGCTTGACCATCTGGCAGATTGAGAACTTTGTGCCTGTGCTGGTGGAGGAAGCCTTCCATGGCAAGTTTTATGAGGCCGACTGCTACATCGTGCTCAAGGTGGGGCCTGGCTCCGCAGGGCCATCAACTTAGATGATTAACCTCCTCGCAGTGGGATCCAGTGAGATGAGGTGGGAGGTGGACAGGCCAGGTGGAGATGGTCTAGGGAGTGAGGACTGCATCCGTCCTGGGGCTGGGAAACCAGGTGGGCTGTAGGAAGTCTCTCATGGTGGTGCCTGTGCTCCCAGACCTTTCTGGATGATAGCAGCTCCCTAAGCTGGGAGATCTACTACTGGATTGGCGGGGAGGCCACGCTCGACAAGAAGGCCTGCTCTGCCATTCATGCTGTCAACCTGCGGAACTATCTGGGTGCTGAGTGCCGCACAGTGCGCGAGGAGATGGGCGATGAGAGTGAGGAGTTCCTGCAGGTAAGGGGCAGGTAGTGGTAAGGGGTGCCAGGGGCTTCCTGTGTGGGGTGGTTGGGGGTCAGGGTCAGGGATGGGTAGCCAGTCCTAAAGCAGCTGGCAAGGTGAGGTCTAGGGAGACCAGAGAGGCTAGAGGTGGCTGAAGGCTAGATTAGTAGAACCTGCAGTTGGAGGCTGTAGCTGAGGATAAGGGGGCCTGAGGACAGAAGCTGGACTGGCGAGCTGACAAAGGAAGCTGAGAAAAAATGTGGCCAAAGAGAGATGGAGGCTGGAGCCAGTAGCTGTGACAGGGTAGACCACTAGTTGGGTGCCAAGGAGGCCAGGCTAAGTCCAGTCTGGAGCAAACTACAGAGCAGGTCAGCAAGCCACTGTGCCCCGCCTTCCCCCACCCCACCCCACTAGCTGGTTACCTGCAGACACGTGCACACTTCTTGATTTTACTCATATTCACCTGGGTCTGCATGCTTCCATAAACCAGCCTGCCTCTGTGCCCCATTACACACATCTCAACATATTGACCGTTATCTGAAACACACAAATGAACCCATTTTTGTCCATTCCGATACCCCAATGTGTTTATGTTTACAGGCACATTGTTTTTTTAGCATCATAGATTTGTAGCAGCATCACAGATTTGTAGCATGGATTTGTATACAACTCTGTACGCAGCCTCACAGGGTATATGGGTGGGTGGCAACTTGATGATGAAGAACCCTACTTCACATACACAGGTGTTTGACAACGATATCTCCTATATTGAGGGTGGAACAGCCAGTGGGTTCTACACTGTGGAGGACACACACTACATCACCAGGTGAGAGCAAGTAGGGGATGAGTACTGATCTGGACTCTGCTGGGAAGGGTTGGAGGGGAGGATTTCAGGGGTAAATTGGCCCCTTGGTGCCCATAATGAGCCACTTTTGTCCTGGTTCCCAGGATGTATCGTGTGTATGGGAAAAAAAACATTAAGTTGGAGCCTGTGCCCCTCAAGGGAACCTCCCTGGACCCAAGGTGAGCCCCTATGTATGGTGGGGGTCTTGATCCTCAACCTCCTTCCTACCTGTAGGGGACATATTAGGGCCTCCTAAAGAGGAGGCTCTCTAGCATTGCTTTTAACCAGTGTCCCATAGAGCTGGCAGGAGGGTCCTTGAGGCTCACCCAGAAAGGGGGGCTAAAGCCCCACGATTTTTTTTTTTTTTTTTTCATCAGGGGCATAGGAACATCATTGTACCATGCCCCATCACAGCTTTCTCCTGCCCCTCTGGTCCAGGTTTGTGTTCCTGCTGGACCGAGGCCTGGACATCTATGTGTGGCGGGGGGCCCAAGCCACACTGAGTAGCACCACCAAAGCCAGGTACAAGGGTATTGTGGGATGCTTTGTGCAAAGGAAAGGTGTCACCTGAGAAGGGACATGGTCACTGAGGATTTTGTGCCCCATCCTCAGGCTCTTTGCAGAGAAAATTAACAAGAATGAGCGGAAAGGAAAGGCAGAGATCACACTGCTGGTGCAGGGCCAGGAGGCCCCAGAATTCTGGGAGGCACTGGGTGGGGAACCCTCCGAGATCAAGAAGCATGTGCCTGACGACTTCTGGCCACCCCAGCCTAAGCTGTACAAGGTGCACTGGACGGTGTGGTACAGGGCTGGCCTGACCTCACTGGGTGTTGGAAGAAGGGCCAGGTGGTCTTTACGAGCGAGAGGGCGCCACCCTTTGGATGAGGAGCAGCCTGAGTGTAGTGGGAGTGCTTGCTTCTGGAGGATGGGGGTTGGGGGAAGGTGTCTAGGTGCTATGGCTGGGACCAAGCTTTAATTCTGTGGTCGTCAGGAAACTCTGGGGGTTTCCTGAGGAGAAAAGGGACAATTTAGGAATTAGAAATGACAAAGGACCTGGAAAGGGAAGACAGGAAAGTACCTGTTAAAAGCCTTTCCACTAACAGCACAGTTGTTGAACGTTTGCCTAGCACACCCTGAGGCCTTGGGTTTAATCCCTAGCACCACAAGGAAAAAAAAAAAAAAAAAAAGCTGGGCAAGGTGGCACACATCTGTAATCCTAGTTATTAGGTGGGCCAAGGCAGGAGGGTCACAAGTTCAAGGTTACTCTGGGCTGAGAAATAGGCAGCTTAGGGAGACCCTGCCTCAATATAAAAAGGCCAAGAGTATACTTTGACCACGGTAGAAGGGGAAAACAGGTCGAGAGAGGAAAAGGCAGTGGATTTGAGCCACAAAGCAAGGGAGGGGGCCAACTCCAACTCAGGAGGCTGCTATGGACCCCTACCATGCCCATTCTTTTCTCCTGCCAGGTGGGCCTGGGCCTGGGCTATCTAGAGCTGCCACAGATCAACTACAAGCTCTCTGTGGAACATAAGAAGCGACCCAAGGTGGAGCTGATGCCAAGGATGCGGCTGGTAAGGCGAGCAGGAGGGTGTGGGGGCCGTGGCTGTCCAGATGCCTTAGTGTTGACCTCTGTCCTCTGCTTCTGCAGCTGCAGAGCCTACTGGATACGCGCTGTGTGTACATCCTGGACTGTTGGTCAGATGTGTTCATCTGGCTTGGCCGCAAATCCCCTCGCCTGGTGCGTGCTGCTGCCCTCAAGCTGGGCCAGGAGCTATGCGGGATGCTGCACCGGCCGCGCCATGCCACTGTCAGCCGCAGCCTTGAGGGTACCGAGGCCCAGGTGTGCTCTCACCTCAGGACGCCTACTCCCCAGTCCTGCAGACCCCGTCTTGCCCTGACTCTGCAGGTTACATTACTGCCCTGCAGAGCTGGGCCCAGCCATCTCCTGTGGAACCACCTGTCCACAACCCATTCCCCCATTTTTTTCTTAAGCTCGGCCTCCCCAGCCCCACCCCCAGCTCTCATTAGGCCCCACCACCTGGGCCCTGACCTTTCCAGAGCCTTCTGGACCGCCTCAAAAGCAGCCTCCTTGGACCCACCCAACTCCAGTTCATGGCCTCTCCCTTCCCTCCCCCCATGCAGGTTTTCAAGGCCAAGTTCAAGAACTGGGATGACGTGTTGACGGTGGACTACACACGCAACGCCGAGGCCGTGCTGCAGGGCCCGGGGCTGTCCGGGAAGGTGAAGCGTGATGCTGAGAAGAAAGACCAGATGAAGGCAGACCTCACTGCACTCTTCTTACCCCGGCAGCCCACCATGGCCCTGGCTGAGGTTAGGGGGCCCGGGGCGATGGGGTGGAGCTTGGGGCAGGGCCTCTACTTGGGGCCCTCTGACCTGCAGGGGCGGGGCCTTCACCTGCAGGCAGAACAGCTGATGGAGGAGTGGAATGAGGACCTGGATGGCATGGAGGGCTTCGTGCTGGAGGGCAAGAAGTTCGCACGACTACCTGAGGAGGAGTTTGGCCATTTCTACACACAGGACTGCTACGTCTTTCTCTGCAGGTGCAGCAGCAGCATGCCCCCTTCCTGTCTTCTCCGCTGGGGTTTTGGCCCCTGCTTACCTCTACAACTCCTCAGGTATTGGGTTCCTGTAGAGTACGAGGAGGAGGAGAAGAAGGAAGACAAGGAGGAAGGGAAGACTGCAGCAGAGGGTAAAGAAGTCGAGGAGGCAGCAGCTGAGACAGAGGAGAAGCAGCCTGAGGAGGACTTCCAGTGCATTGTGTACTTCTGGCAGGGCCGGGAGGCCTCCAACATGGGCTGGCTCACCTTCACCTTCAGTCTGCAGAAGAAGTTTGAGAGCCTCTTCCCCGGCAAGCTGGAGGTGTAGTGCCCCAAGAGCTTGGGCCTGTGGAGGGGGAGGGATGGCACAGGGTGGGGGGCTGGGGGGGTCCTGGAGCATCACCTGACACTTCTATATCTCCAGGTGGTACGCATGACACAGCAGCAGGAAAACCCCAAATTCCTATCCCATTTCAAGAGAAAGTTCATCATCCACCGAGGCAAGAGGAAGGTGGCCCAGGGTACTCTCCAGCCGAGCCTGTACCAGATCCGCACAAATGGCAGCGCCCTCTGCACTCGGTGCCTGGCAGGAGGGGGCATGGTGGCTGGTAGGGGTTTGGGAGCAGGGCCTGACTCCTTGCTGACACCCCACTGCTCCCCAGGTGCATCCAGATCAACACTGACTGCAGCCTCCTCAACTCTGAGTTCTGCTTCATCCTCAAGGTTTGGTTGTAGCTGTGAGTCAGGACACCAGGTCAAGGTGGTGGGTGTGGGGCTGGAGCTGACCTATTCCCCCATATTCCGCAGGTCCCTTTCGAGAGTGAGGACAACCAGGGAATTGTGTATGCCTGGGTGGGCCGAGCATCAGATCCAGATGAAGCCAAGCTGGCAGAAGATATCCTCAACACCATGTTCGACGTTTCCTACAGCAAACAGGTGACTCAGGTGGGGTGGGTAGGCAGAGCAGGTGAGGGCCTTGGGCTGAACTGACAACCCTTTTCCTATAGGTCATCAACGAAGGTGAGGAGCCTGAGAACTTCTTCTGGGTGGGCATTGGGGCACAGAAGCCCTATGACGATGACGCTGAGTACATGAAGCACACAAGACTCTTCCGGTGAGGGCCCTGGCCTTCCCTCCCCAATTCCCTTCTCAGTCCTGGCACTTGGCCTCACCTTGACCCTTGAACTCCAGGTGCTCCAATGAGAAGGGCTACTTTGCAGTCACTGAGAAATGCTCTGACTTTTGCCAAGATGACCTGGCAGATGATGATATCATGTTGTTAGACAATGGCCAAGAGGTGAGACCCATACACACACTGACCCTGCCTATCCAAGGAGGAGGCCACCCATTTTTAAATAGGAATTGTGGAACCAGAAGGGGAGTATTCCCAAATCACCTGGCTGACCACCTACCCTATCCTCCCAGGTCTACATGTGGGTTGGGACCCAGACGAGCCAGGTGGAGATCAAACTAAGTCTGAAGGCCTGCCAGGTGAGTGGGAGAGGGGAAACAGGGTGGGGTGAGATGAGGTATCTGAGGCTGGCCCACCAGGTCTGGGATTTCTGAGACCACCTGAGGCCCACTACCACCTCCTTGCAGGTGTATATCCAGCACATGCGCTCCAAAGAGCATGAGCGACCACGACGCCTACGCCTGGTCCGCAAGGGTAATGAGCAACATGCTTTCACTCGCTGCTTCCATGCCTGGAGCAACTTCCGACAGGCCCTGGCCTAGACCATGCCTGTGGCCTGGGGTGAGGGGCCTTCCGACCACTTCTGCTAGCTGAGATGTACCCAGGTGACAGCCCCAGCCTTGGCCACTCACCAGTGCCCCATCCCCAACAGCACACAGCCCCAAGCAGCACCAATGGGGGTCTGGGAAACCAGAATCCCCCCACAGTGAGCACACATGTGAAACACCCCCCTGGGACAAAGCAGATGTGGTTGCCCTTTAAGAGATATTAAATGCTTTTATTTTCAATATTAAAAATCAGTATTTTTAATATTAAAACAACACTAACTTTAAAAAAAAGGCCAGAAAGAAAATCCAAGGTACAATCTACAGGGAAGCCCATCCTGATCCCCCCCCAATACACACATACCTAACAGCCCAGCTGAGATGCCCAGCAGGGCTCCCTGTCACACACACATAGCCTGAGGGCTGGCCCAGTGGCAAGTACCAAAATAGTTTTAGAAATGACTGTCCAGCCCAGCACAGGCATTAGAAAAATACTCTTTGCAAAGGGAGAGGGATGGGTGTATGTGGAGTGGGAGGTGGCCTGTTGTTCGGCCCTATCTGCCCTCTCCCAGAGGCAGCAGCCCCAGGGCAGCCACTTGCCCCAGGAAGGATTCAGCCAGCCTGGTCAAGAGGCTCCAGGGAGAGTCCCACGGCCCTCTGTGGCCCAGCCTTGGTGGAGACAGGATGGCAGGTCCACTGGAGCCCACAGGTTAGCAGATATGGGTCTATGTTAAGGGACCAGGCAGAAGCCAGGGATCCAGGACGCCAGCTCCGACCAAGCAGGGCAAGAGATGGCTGGGATCATGCTGGCCTTCCTGGTGGAGGAAGACAAAGGGATCAGAGAGAGCAAAGGCTTAAAAGGGGCAGGTGGCTGCCTATGGTGTCCCAGCAGTCACACCTGGTCACAAAAGTGCCCCCGTGCTGCCTCCTATCCAGGGCAGGCAGGGGCCCTTCAATGACAGGCTTAGTGGGACTCTGGTGAGGTATCCAACTACTGCCACACACTGCCCACTGAGGATAGGGAGGGGCGGCAGTGACCCTAGGAGCAGACAAACAGGGACTATGCAGTGTCTGTGCAGCACAAGGTGGATGAGGCACCAGGTCTCAAGCGGGCCAGGCAGATCTTCAGGCTCAAGTAAGTAGGGCCTGCTCTGAGACTCGGGCAGAGCCAAGAGAGCCTCTGGCTAGGCTTGATGTGCCAGGCTCAGCCCATGGGACCAACCCTGTGCACCTCAGTGATCTCTCCTGTGAAAAGGCCCAGCCAAACCAGCCCCAGCCCAGGACAGCCAAGAGCTTAACATGCTGGGCCTCTCTTCTGCCACCTAACTATGAAAATCATGCAGCATGGGTGCCCTAAGCCCCTGTTGAGACAGCCCATGGCAGGCAGCTAGGCCTCAGAGAGTGATCATTGGAGGGGCCTGCCCTGTGGGGCCCAACAGGTTGATAAAGCTGAGTGGCGAGGGCGAGGTAGATGCAGGGCCCCAACCCTGTGGTACCTCATTTGATCAGGATGGTGCAGGCATGAGGCTCATCTTCTGCCAGGTTCCTCAGATTCTTCTCTGATTCCTCAGAGCTGGGGTGGTGAACAGAAAGTCTGTATTGGGGGATGCCCTGGTGGTCCTGGGGAGGGAAATTTTGCAGACAGGGAAGCTGGCCTCACCCCAGGAAATCCTTCACATCCTCCACTGTGACATTCCCTGTCATGTCCAGTGTAGTGTCGGCACTGGTAGCTGAGTCAATGGACATGGGTGAGAGTGTGGCCTCAGGCAGCTCTGGGGTATCTGTAGGGAGGAAGTGATCAGCTCCTGCTGGGACCCGAGCACCCTCTGCACCTGGGGATACAGACCCTAACAGGCACATACCTGCCAGTCCTCTGCGTGGCATCCAGCCCTGGCTCAGCTGCTGCCCCTGCAGAAGCCTGCCCCACCCCTGAACAGTATCCTCACTCCTCCCCATGACACCATCAGGCCAGGCCCTGACCCCATTCTGCGAGCCTCCCTCACCAGCTCTCTTGCTGTGGGCAGGATCAGGGCTTCCATCATGGCTCTGTGGGGCCAGGATGATGCTTGGGGTCCCATTAGCCTGGCTCAGCTTGGGTGACTCTTGAACCCTGTGGGTGCAGGGGAACATGGCAGGTGCTACCTCTCCACCCTCCTATACCCCAGCTAGTCCAGGGAGGGCAGAGCCCAGGGTAGGATGAGACCTGGCCCTGGCCAGGGGCAGACCCTCCACAAACCTGGCCCGGGTGGCAACACGGGGCCAGCTGATGTCCAGAGAGCAGAGTGGCTCTGTGATGTTTCGGGCACTCAGGGAGAAGCGTTCAAACTCTGATGGGGAAATCAGGTAAAAGCCTGGGAGGACAGAAGAAGCGTAGTCAAGAGAAGTGACAGCAGTCCCAGTGCTCAACAGGTCCCTGCCCAACACATGCTCATAGGGTCTGTGCCACACCTGGAATGACCACTCTAGTCCCATTCATGTCCCTCTTCCTCCCGACCACCCCACCCCGCCTCACCCTGGCCATGGCGTGTGAAAACGCACGAGGCGATGCCACTGATGTCCTCTTTTCGGATACAGGAGTAGTGCACCTGGGGCCGCAAGCCAGGCACGGAGAAGACATGCACGTCACCCAGGTTAGTGAGGCAGGCCAGGCAGGTCTCAGCATAGTCCTCACAGGCCACACTAGCAAACGTGGCCAGGGCTACCTTGCGCACACGACAGCCTTCGTGGGCTGTCAGCTTGAACTTGGTCTTGGCGCTCACCTTGGGCAGTGTGAACACCTGGTGGAAGATGGGCAATGAGCAGAACCTGGCCCTTTCCACAGGGCCCTTCACTCATGGCTACAGAGCACTATGCCCCACCCCAAAGCCCAGCTTACCCCACAGGCCTTAGCCCAACTATGCCCTGGACCACACTGCTACTCAAGACTCAAGCCAGTCTTCACCCTGACCACAACTGGAAACTAAATGAACCAAGAGGTAGGTCCTGAGGCTGTGTCTGGTACTCCCACCAAACATAAGCCTCTAGGGACTAGACTCAAGAGGTCCCGCGAACTCTAGAGCCTGAGGGGAGGGAAAGTGAGCTACCAGGGACTTGGGAACTCAGCAGGCATCAGTGATCTCCTGGGGAGGTCTCTGCTGGCTGGGGACATTGTGATAGGGTAGGAAGGACTTGGAAAGCCTTAGAAGGGCATGGGCAGAGCAGGGGCTTTAGGGGGACCAACAGTGAAAACCCACACCAGCTCACCTTGAACTGCTCCTCTGATGCGATGAGCACGGCATGCCCACCCTGCATGTCAGGCGCCTGTGCCAGGTCCCGAGAGGCCTCATAAGGCTCAGGCAGTGGGCGGCCGCGGCCGTCCAGCACAGCGATGGCCACTACCGGTGCCCGGTGCATCAACTGAACCTCCTTGCCCAGCACAGCCTCCACTGCCCGCTCAGGCCGCTTCTCACTGCCTGCCATGGCTGCTGGCACCTCCAGTGCATAGGCAAACACAGAGCCCGAGTTGGTGCCTGCCCACATGGTGGGCCCATGGTGGGCTGCTGTGGGGACACAGGCATGGTGAGAGGGGGGCTCACTGCAGTCTCCCATATCCTGCAGGTCCTTTCCCATGTCTCCTGTGCCTCTACTTCATAACTATGGTCCCCAAGACTCATAAGACTCCTTGTCCCACCTCCCCCCAGTGACCTTGACCCACTTCATGGCTCCTCTATACTCCTGATTCCAGCCAAGCCCTGGAAGGCAGCCCTCTGCAGAGGCACAAGTCACCTCAAGGATATGTGTACAAGATGTCAGGGGCCCCCAGACATCCCCAATCCCACCAACCTGCTGTACCCTCAGGCCCCAGGCCCCCATGCTGACTCCTTCCTCAATGGCCCATTACTAGTCCTGCACCCCAGACCAGGGCCCCATCTCACCCCACCCTCTGCAGCCTGCTCCCCACATGGTGGCCAGAGGGAAACTCCAACCTGGAATAAAATGAACCAAGGCCCACCCAGCACACTATCCACCCTGCTTTGTGTGAACCAAGATTCTGGGAAGAGATCTTTAGTGGAATCGGCTGAACTGTACAGGTAGAGGGCAGATGCGAACATTCACCACTCTGCACCCTGGAAAGCTGATGAGCTACAGCAAAGCCATTGAGGAGCCCAGTACCCCAGCGAAAAGTGAAAAACCAATTCAAGCATGACAGTTCCAAGGCAGGAGTCCAACACAGGGATGTGGAACAAGTTAGAAACCTTCAGGCTAGGCCAGCACAGTGGTACATGCCTATAATCACAGCTATTTAGGAGGCTGAGGCAGGAGAATTGAAAGTTCAAGGGCTGACTTGGCAACTTAGTGAGATTCCATTTCAAAGAAAAAATCCCCAGACATAGTGGTGCACACCTGTAATCCAAGCATTCTTGGAGACTGAGACAGGAAGAGCCCAAGTTTAGGCCCAACCTGGCCAAGTCAGTAAGACCCTATCTCAAAATAAATAAATTTATTTTTTTGTTTGTTTCTGAGACAGGGTCTAGCTTTGTAGTTCAGACTGGCCTTAAACTCACTATGTAGCCCAGGCTGGCCTAAAACTTACAACGATCCTCCTGCCTCAGCCTCAGGACCCTGGGGTGCACCATGCCTATAATCCCAGCAGTAGGGAGACTGAGGCAGGAGGACTGCCACAGTTCAAGGCCAGCCTGGGGTACATAGTGAGTTCAAGGCTAACTACAAAGCAAGACCCTGTCTCTAACGAACAAACAAATGAATGGATTAGGGATATAATTCAGTCCAAAGGCCCAAAGATTCAATCCCTAGTACTGGAAAGAAAAAAAAAATCCCAGGCTGCACCAGCCAAATCCAGAAAGTGGGAAAATCTACCAAAGACCCTAGGCAAATCACGTCAGAAAGGAGTGCCCACGACCACCACAGACCAAGCACAAACGGAGACATTAGGAATTAGCCTCCATTCCAGTGTCAGGAACATCTATCAGATACATGCTGACTAATGTAGTTATTCCTGGGTTTTCATCTAGAATACTCCAGCAAGACACAGCAGCATAGTGTGGGGTGAACATAGAACAGCAGCAGACACCCAGGGGTAAGGTAAAGTATGTGGGACAACTGTACACCCCTCTATTTTTGTGTCATTATACAAAGTAAAAATCAATCAATGAGACAATCAATACCCAGGACCGAGAGTCAAAACTAGGCCCTCAGCATGGCGGCCAGCACCAGCCCTGCCTGAGCCTCTCATTCCTTGCCCTTCTCACTCTAACCACACAGCCCAGCAGTTACTCCCTTACCTGCCCACTACAGGGCCTTGGCGCCAGCCCTGCCCCTCACCATCAGGCTCCCTTCTTCCTGCTTAGGTCTTTGAGGCCTCCCAGGCACAGTCAGCAACCCCCATCATCTGTGCCCCACGGGGTGGCTTATGGGTAGCCAGGGCATTCCTGTCACTAGCATACAGTATACACTTGATAACACTCTGAAACCTCCTGGGAGGTGTGCTGGCACCACTTCCCCTACCATTACCCATTTCCTAGATGTCCAACTGAGCCATCCAGTCCCCATCCCTGCCCAGCCTCACCATCTCGAAGGAATGTGTCAGCGAAGTAGAGGCAGCGCACGACACCTGAGAGGGAATCGTCAGCAGAGCGGGGCTCAATGCGGCGCTGCACAGGTGTCATCTCCACATCATGGGGGCAGGCTTGCTCTGCCAGTTGTGCATTGGCCTCCTGCAACTGGAAGGAGCAAGGCTCCTGAACATGTCTTCCCTGAGCCCCTTCCGCCTGGCATCCAATATTCGCCCTTATCCATCCACCACTCCCAGCTTGCCAGCTCATTCTGGGGCTGCCCAGGAGAAGCAGGGCATGGCAAGCGAACCCCGGGGTCCAGGGGCAGAGCTCAGCCCCCAGATAGCCCGAGCAGCTCACCTTGCTGTTGGCATTAGCAGTCCGCTTCTTGCCAGAGACTCGGCTCTTGCGGATACGCCGGAAAGACTGGCGCAGCGACTTCTTGAGGGACTTTACCCGAGACAGTGGCCCCTCCATAGCCAGGGAATCATTTGGGTGAAGGGTGCACCTAAGGTCAGCAGAAGCCAGTCAAGCTATAGAGCAACCACCTTGCTCCTACTGGCCCCAAAGGCTGGGCATCATGAGGCCAAATCACGGAGATGAAGCTCTCTAAGGCTGCCCTTTGGTCTC
This sequence comes from Erethizon dorsatum, assembly GCA_028451465.1. Lineage (NCBI taxonomy): Eukaryota > Metazoa > Chordata > Mammalia > Rodentia > Erethizontidae > Erethizon > Erethizon dorsatum. Next base: position 20,557,442 of record CM051826.1, read on the forward strand.
AGCAGCAGATGGTGCTCAGAATGTTCCTCACAACCACAGAGGCTACAGGGGTTTTTAAATCAGCCTGCCTCTGCCACACTTTAGAGAGGGAAACTGAGGCCCATACCCCATCTCACTGGGGCTCCAGCTGCTCACCTGCGCACCCTCACCCCTACCCCACATACCTGGCCAGCACTGGACTCTTGCGCCGATAGTCAAAAAGGCCAAAGCCATGACTGGTGCCAAAGGCCACAAGGCTCCATTCTGCATGAAGTGTGACAGCAGTGACAGCAGCTGGGGGCAGGCATTGCACCAGCACACGGGGATGGAAGCCAGCAGGCCACAGGAGTGGCCCTGTGCGTGGGCTCAGCCGCTCATGGCCCTTCCATGTGAAGCCCTCACGGTCCTGGAGGAGGTCCACACTGGCCACGCTGACCGCCTGCTCCGCTGGCACGTCGCTGAGCTCTAGCACCAGCACCTAAGCCCACCAACAGGGGGCAGTGTTAGCGAGGAGGAAGGGCCACTCCTGGGCTCCACTCAGCCTAGGACCTTGAATACACACCCCAGCCAGTGCCAGGGTGGTCCAGGACTGTCTTCTGTTCATCCACCAAATAAGCACTTTTTGAATGTCTATTATATACCAAGGCTCTCAAGGACCATTAAGGAACAGTACAGACCCAAAACCTGTTGGTCCCTGCCTCCCCGCCCCCACCCTCACAAAAAGACTCCCCCTACCTGAGCCTCTCTTCCATTTACCAATAAGCCCACACAGCGTGTTCTATATATGGTGCAAGGACACAGCAGAATCCAAGTCCCTACTAGTTCTGCCCTCTTAGAATGAAGTGCCATGCCCTCTCCCCTGAGCCTCTGTCTCCCACTTAGCAATAAGCACACACTGAGCACCTTCTGCACACTGTGTAACAATGCCAGAGGCAGGGCAGTAACTGCTCTCCCAGAGCTCATCTGACACTGTGTTTCCAGCCTTGCCCCAACCCTCCATAGTTTCCCCGCCAGAGCCCGACTCAGCTCCCATGACAGGCCCATTTATGCTCCCACAGACAGCCCTACCTGGAGCCCCATTCCCACCTCCAGCCTTCTCCCTCTGCCCCTCCACCAGACCCTTCATTTCAGACCCTTCTTTCCACAAAGCTCCCCCTGACATCCCCAACTCAGGGACACTAGCCCTACCTGGCCTGCAGTGCCAGCCACCACCATCTGAGCTGTGTACTTGCAGAGAGCCACTTTCTGTACACCAAGCCGGGGATCATCGCTGTAGGGGTCAAAGCAGCCCACCTGAGGGGAAAGGACAGAGTCACAACACCAGACAGCGCCAGAACCAGCTCCTCAAGGCCGGGGAGGGGGCCCACCTTGCGGAAGGGCGGCCAGTCATCCTCAGCAGCCTGGGCCAAGCTGTCCACATGCTCACAGTCTGTCTGAAAGAGGCCAGCCGTGCTCAGCTTGTAGAGTGGCCGCAGCGCCACACCAGAGGCATCCCAGAACCGCACGGTACCATCCTCATGGCTGCAGAGGGGGCAGGCATCAGATTGTCCCTCAGAGGCCCACACACCCCTGTACCACGTGTCCAGTGGCCACACGCTGAGCACCTGTACTACATATGCTAACTGGCTGGAACCCTACTGCTACCACAGTAAGCACCTATTCTATAGATGACACATATTCAGCCCCTAGGATATGCTAGACTGCATCCATTATTTTCATCTAGGCCTTTGGAGCAGGGTGGGAAGGTATGGAAATGACTTCCCTTATTATCAGGAAACTGCAAAAGGGGGAAACACAGGAAAGACAAGGGCAGTTCTGCCCCTCTGAGGGCACCCAGCAATCAGAGAAGGCTGCCACAAATAGGAGGTGGGCAGTTACAGAGCAGTGGAGGGAATCCCTTCAGGGACCAGGTGAGGCCCAAGATGGCCACATATGTGGAAGAGCAGGAAGACTGGAGGTGAGGAAGCAGGTAGGGGAAGAGGGAGGAGCATACAAACTAAAATGCAGCCTCAGGACCCAGCTGTAGAATCCAAGTGAGGCCCTTGGTGGGAGGGGGAGCCCAGAGTCAGAGCATGAGGATATGTGAGTGGGGCAGGCTGGGTCTCACTCCAGCAGTCCTGAGAGCCACAGAAAATTCTCAACCAAGGAGGGCACACTGCTGCATCAAAGGAGGGAAGGCAGGGCAGGAAGTAGAGCCTGAGTCACCAGGCACGTCGGCACCCGCCAGGCCCAGTTGGGCTCTCTAGCACCTGCCTTGGGCAGCTCCGCGTGGGCCAGCCCAGATTTTCCGGTCCCAGGACAGGCAGGCCAGGTGGGTGGAGCCCTGGGGTCTGCTGGAACTCAGTTCTCGGCCAAATGCAGAACAGGGCAGGGCCTTGCACAGGATCTAGGGAAGCTTCATCCAATCCACTCTGGGCAAGTGGACAACGTGGACCTGCCAGGGCCAGGCCTGAGTCACTTGGCACCTCAGTGTCTGTAGGACCTGGGATGGGTCAGGGACACACTAGGCCTGGTATGTGAAGGCTCTCAATCCCCCCTAACCTACCCAGTCAGCAGCAGCCCTCGCTGTGATGGCTCTTGGGCCAGATTCCGGCCCCCGGTGATGGGCCAGCTCTGGGAAAGACAGCAGAGATGTGAGCACAAGGTCAAGATAAAGTTCTCCTCCCTCTCACCCTGGGCATGGTATTCAGAGCTCCCTACACATACCAACACATTCCCACTTCCAGTCCCAGGCAGGTACTGCCCTCCACCAAGAACAAACTGCTTCCCCAAGACCTTGCCCCACAGGGCACCCCACCCCATACCAAGGCACTGGAGGCAGGCTGGGGACTCTGCTGCTCGCCGGCGCTCACGATTCGGGCCCACAGCTTGGCAGGGACGTTAGCAACATGGGCAGAGCAGGTGATGGCGGACGAGTGCAGTGGGGCCAGGTAGGGGGCAGGCACAGCTGGCCAGCCAGGTGTCTGCAGGTCAAGCACCACCAGCTCCTCCTCTAGCAGCACAGCTAGGGCCTGTGGGTTGTCGAAGTCTACAAGATGGGGCAGGGTGAGCTGGGCCGCAGGCAGCACAGGGTGGGGGAGGGGAGGGCAGGCACACACCATCCTCCAGCCCTGTGCTGTGCACCGTGAAGAAGTCAATGATGCGGGAGGTAAAGTCCAACGTCACCAGTGTTTCAGCTCGCAGCACACTCACACAGTGGCGGTCACCATAGCTGGCACGGGGCATGCCACCACTGAAGATGATAAAGTGGCCCCTGCAAGGAGGAGTCATGTGAGCCCACAGCTCCCTGAGCCCAGAGTACACACTGCGTGACGCAGCAAAGGCTTCACCCCTGTGTGTCTAGAGCCCACCCTGTCAGCCCCCCAGCCAGATGTAACCCCCAACCCACTCCTCTCCCTCAACCTACCCCGATTCACAGTTCCGCCACAGAATCTTGTTGATGGCCTTGCAGGGAAAGGGGCCTGGGGGGTGGGACAGTGTCAGACCTCCCATTCCTGGTCTGCCTTGCAGCTGTCTCTTGCCTCTCCCCAGGAGAAGGCCCACTACCCTGACCATGCCTCCCACCAAGGCCAGGCGGCCCTCTGGTCACCACCCTCCAGTCAGGCTTCCCCAGCACTCACCGTAGGGTGTAGTGGCCACAGTGGGCTGCAGTGTCAGGGAGCTGCCAGTTGCCACTGACCAGATGGCATAGCTGCCATCGCTATGCGAGCTGATGATGGTGCCACCGCCCCGCCCCCAACACAGGCTCTCCAGTTGCTGCAGACAGGAGCAGGCAGTTGTGAGTGGCAGGTATGTGCATGGGCCCAAGCTGAGGGGTCGCAGCCCTCACCCACTTACCTGGTTCCCCAAGAAGATATGATCCACACACCGTGCAGGATGATTCCAAATGACCAGCAGGCCTCGGCTATACCCAATGAGGATCTTATTAGGGTCCATGAGGTGTCCTTGGAGCGACTCCACAGGGCCCAGAGCCTTCCCACAACGGTAGTCATCTGGCACACTACAGAAAGAGCCTCTGTGAGTCAGGAAAACTTCCTGGGCACAGTGTGTGCTGGGAAGCCCTCTGGCTCTCACCTGTGCAGAACCTCATCTGGGCTGAGGGTCTGTCCCTCCAGCAGCGTCAAGGTGGTAACATCCAGAAAGAAGATACTGCCACCCTCGGTGCCCAGGGCAGCTGTGTCATCAGCAGCCACCAGCAAGACCACCGTGATGCGGGTGAGGCTGGCAGGTGCACTGCAAGGGATAAGGGGAAGAGAGTGAGGTGCAAACCCATCTACCTGCTGAGGAGAGCACGGAGGGGGGTGGGCTCTCACTGCTGGCTCATTCCCAGCCCTCTGTACTCAGAGGAGGCCTGCAGGAAGGCGATAGTGTGGTGTAATTAGCACACTCAATTATCCATAAGGATGTTGGCAGGGGGAAGGATAAAAATAGGTTCCCAGGTCTTGGAGAGGGACTCCCCACTCCTTCCACCACCAGGAGGGGAAGGCAGGCATCAGGGCATTGTCCCATGAAGATTAGGAGCTCTAGGACAGACACAGCCTCCCTGAATCCCATACAGGAATCCTGCTGCAGCCCTCCAGATGCCTCCTGACTGCAGGGGGTCCAAAGAGCCCCAGCCATTAGAGGCTGGGACTGCCAGGGATCCCGCCCCTGGGTCACAACTCCCATTCCAGCCACTGCAGGACAGGCTGGGGGAAAGGGCCTTGTACCCTCACCTGGGGCCAGGCCACTCAGCTACATCTGGCCACCCTGCCTGCACCTCACCAAGGACAGCCCACAGGACCCTCCTTGCCCACAAACCTGCCTGTTCACTCACCCATGCACATAATGGCCCATCTCCCAACCCGATTCAAAGGGCCAAGGACCTCTGCTGATGTCAGCTTGGTTCAAACCATGCCAAGCCCCCAGACTGCCTCATCACTATAGGGAAGACAGTGAGAGGCTGCAGATCCAAGGAGTTTAGCATGTACCACATGTGTCTCCTGGGGCTCACACCACTAACAGCTCCCACAGTCGGGTGGCACAGCCCACCTACTCACCTCACCTCAGCCAGAACCTCCCATCTACCCCAAAAAGTCCAGAGTACTCTCAGCTAAGCAGGGTCCTCCTAGGCTGTGCTCAAGGCACCATTCACCCTGAACCCAGCTTACTGGCAGTTGCCAGTCGCCATCACGCCTTGGCACAGCTGGCTCCCATGGCCTCCCTGGGAGCTCCTGCCCATCAACCATCAAACTAGCCCCAGTCAAGTTCTCCGGTACCTGACACCTTCAAAGCTGGGCCGGCTGGGTGGCTGGAAGCTGAGCGCTTCCTCCAAGTGGGCACAGCCATTATGATGGATGATCTCCCAGAGATGCAGACTACTGTCATCCAGCAGAGTCAGAAGGCGGCCCTAGGGGGTGAGCAGAGACCAAAACTGGGCTGGTCTGGATGGGTGGCAGGACATGGGGACCACAAGGATCTGGCCAGTGAAGGACAGAAGCTCACCTGGCCAGGCAGGAAATGCATCTGGGTAACAGTGGCCGCATCTTGGTGTAGGCCTGTGAACTCCACACCAGGTGCGCCATAGCTGAAGGTGACTGGTTAAAGACAGGAACACACAGGCACAGGCCAGAAAACTAACATGAGAGATGCACAAGCCTCTTTCCCTGGAACCATTCTGACAAACTCTGCCACAACCTGCATGTCCGGATCTCCAAGACCCAGTGGGGCTTCCCCCAAGGTACCCCAGGCTCAGAGTGTAGGCTCCACACAGCTGCAGTAAGTGGGGTGCTGTTGTAGAACCTTTACTTCCTTATCTATAAAATGGGCTAGTGACTTCAGCCTACTGCAGATGAAGTGAGAATAAAAACCTGCCCAGCACAATTACCCCAAGCCTGGCGCAAAGCTGGGGCATGCTATTTCACTTCAGCCTCAAGTGAGTTTGTGCAGGGGCCGGTGAGATGGCTCAGTGGCGTACGCACCTGCCTGGCAAGCACGAGGGCCCGAGTTCGACTCCCAGAACCCACATACGAAAAAAGGGTCGGTGATATCGCTCAGCAGCACGGGCGCCTGCTGGCGCGCGAGGTCCTGAGGTCGACCCCCCCGGTACCCACAAAAAAAAAAAAGTGAGTTTGTGTGTGCCTATGCGGGCTGCAAGCCTGGCAGTTTGGGATCAAGCAGGCCAGAGACACAAGGCCAGGCCTGAGCGATGAACCCCACAGTAAGAAGATTCCAGGCTGCCTCTCACTACAGCTTCAGACCCAAGGAAACCAACCTCCCTCCAGGCAGGTAGCCAGTGGTCCCCACTGCAAAGCAGCAGCCTGCCCACTTTACAGATGAGTACACAGGGACATGGACAGGGCGGATGACCTGCTTGAAGTACCCAATGCCAGTGCCCAGAGTCCTAGCAACTCCAGGGTTGATGGTGGACAACAGGGCTGAGGGGGCCCAGGAGACAGGGTTTAGGGACGTTCCCAGGGTGACAAGGCAAGCTTTGTTGCCTGGGGCCTGAAATGGGATTCCCTGTAGGAGTCTGGTGGGGACACAGGAGGGGACAAAAGAGGGGGCGGAGGCAGGAGCAGCTGAGCAGAAAGCAGGGTCACCAAGGAGATAGGGCCAGGCTTGCAGGAGGAGAGGCAGTGTTTGAGACCAGGGCTGGCCTTTCCAGCCTCAGTCTCCCAATCCCAGGGGCTCTATACAGGTTGTGGGGGCTTAGAGGAAAAGAGAAGCAAAAGGGACCCAGGGCTGTGTTCTCGCCTTTCAGGCTCAGGGTTCTCATCTGCACTTCGGGTTCTCTGTGAGCATGAAAAACCTCACACAAGACACCCACTACAGAAGAGGCACCTCAGAGTGCCTGGCAGCAAAGCCAGTGCTGGCACTGAGATGTGGACACTTGTGACATGGAGAAAAGGCTGCGTAGACTCATGTGTGAAGGCAGCACAGCACCCACGAGGGGTGGGAACAGCAGGCCAGGTAAAGGGCCAGGGCCCACAGGAGATGAGAGAACATTTCTGCCCACCACACTCCCTAGAGCAGGCAAGAAGCTCACAACCATAGGCCTTCACATTCACCTGCTGTCCAATGCTCTCAACCTTGGGATGAGAAGACTCCACCCAATCCAATCCCCCATTCCAGGCACTGATTTACTTTCTACCATCTGATGTCCATAACCAGGGTATGGAGACCCACAGCACCGCACAGGGAGTGGGGAGGAGTTGGCACTCTCACCAAGCAGCTGCTAGCCAGACTCTGCACCTCAGTTTCCCTCAGAGCAGTTGGGGTGGGATTCTCCAGGATGGGCAAGAGGCATTCAGCTGCCTGCCGGCCCCTCACCCCCACCCCAGGCCTTCAGGGAAAATGCCCGCTTTGTGCAGCTCACACAGCCTATTGTGCAGTTGCCAGGATCCAGGTGGGGGCCGAGCTGCACTCACCACGCCGAGCCTGGCACTGCCCCACCCCCTTGGCTGAACACGCGTGTCTTCACATTCACATGTGTGTGCACCTTACGCACCAGGGCCCCCAGCCCACCCACCACTCTCAATGGGTTCATGGCCCAGCCCCCTGGCCCAGCCTCCCCAGTCACAGTTGCTGGGACAATGGCAGGGTTGCCTAGGAAACTGGCTGGCTGAAACAGTGAGGGACAGCTGTGGCCACTGCAAACTGAGCTCCCTCATTACCCGTCTCCCAGCAAAGAATCCCGTGGTCCCTAAAAGCAGTCATCCCAGGCTTGTCAGGCACACAGGCAATGCCAGCCTCCTCCGAGATCCCAGTACCCACTATAGCCTCCACAAAGCGACTGCCAGGGCTGGGACACCAGCATGCAGGGAACTGCCCACAGGTGGCCCAAACAGGCCCCCGGTGCCACAGCTGCAAAGGATACATCTTGACGGCCCCAGACCTGGTGCCAATGGCCATGATGCGAAGTTCAGGGTCGAAGGCCAGGGCGCTAGGTTGATTGGGGAATCCATGCTCCACAGTCTGTGGGAAGGGACGGCTGCTGGGGACACATACACCTGTGTACTGTAGGCCCATCCACCCAGTGCCTACCCAAGGCAGCCTCCAGCCTCTGCTGATGTACTAGGGAAAGAAGCCAGGTCCACCTGCTTTCAGTGCCTCAGTGTCTCCAACTGTTAAATGGGTGATTGTGCCTCCAGTCAGTGGGGAGATGGCTGAGTCCCTGGGCTCCACTGACTCTCCTGTGTGTGGCTCACACAGGCCCTACCCTTGCCAAGCCCCAAGTTCCCCTCAACATCCATGTCAACCCCACCATGCACAAGGCTCTAGTAACAAGCAGAATGAGGCTCAAAAAGATAAAAGCACTGAAGAGGACCCCAAGTGCCCCATGGTATCCTATACCCCATTCTCAGAGGCATAGACTAAAGCTTGGCAAAAGAATCAGGGTGCCGGGGTCCTAGGTGAAGTCCATGGCCCTCCCCAAACATGGGCCAGGAAGGGAGACAAGAGGTCTGGGTTAACATCCAGGATCAGGCAGGCACAGGTGGACTGAGACCCAGAGAGAGAGAGAGCTTCCTGTCTGACCCCTGAAGGTGTCACCCACCTCATCCAGAAACTGCCAGATAACTGAGTCCCAGCCTGTCAGTGATGGGAAAGGTGCGAAGGGGACTTGCGCACTGCAGTGTCTGGCTGGAAGGCTCCCTGGGGAACTGGCACACAGGGGCCCCAGCCTGTTCAAGTGAGAATAGCTGGCTTCAGCTAGGTGTTTGGCCTTGCGCTAATCACAGAATCCTCTACACCTGTTTTCCATCAAGCATCCTTTTGTTCTCTACTGGTCACTGGAAACAGTGAGCCCACCTGAGGACGGAGTTGTCCATCCATCTGGGGGTTCATGGGGGCTTCCCTTTCACACCACCACTACCAAGTCCTGACCTTAACTAGCCAATCCCAGGCTATGGCCTAGTGTCTGCTTGGTCAGGCACATAGCAACATCTGCATGGCAAATCCCCACAGCCTTGAGTGGACCCCACCAGGCTCCCACTTTACAGAAACTAGGTCATTTGTCTAGCATCTTTGTCCTTCACACCCCAAATCCAATCCATTCCTGAGCCCCATTAGCTCAGCTTCAAGATACACAGAAGTCACTCTTCTCACATCCTACAGCCACCAACCCCAACACCTCCCCAAACATCCCACCCCACCCCGCAAGGCTCCACAACCACTTGCCTAGACTTGTGCTTGCTATAGTCTGTTCCCCACCCAGAGGCCAGAAAGAGTCTGTGAAAACCATGGTCAGTTCCCCGTCCCCCTTCTGTTTAAGATCCTGCAAGGGCTCCTGATTCATGCACAAAGTCAAGTCATTGTTTGGCCCCTCTCTGTCAGCATCTCCTACTCTCCCCCAGCTCATCTGATTACAAGCCCAAGGCTCTTTCAAAGGTCTCCAATTCACAAGGCAGGCTCCTGGGTCGGTGACTTTGCATCTATTTTCTTTCTGCCCCTACCAGACTTCATCACTCCCCTGGGCACCTGCTCCGAGAGGCCTCCCTAAACTGTCCTAACTATAGCAGTACCTCTGCCCACACTCCCACACCCTCACCCTGCTTTATTTTGTCCACAGCACTGGCCATTATCTGAACTACTATGTACTTCACTTTTTTGTTTTCGTTTTCACTGTTTTCCCAGTGAGTACATCAGCCCGTAGCTGTATTTGTACCTTTTGGTCTTCAATGAGTCCTCAGCACCAAGACGTAAGAACTCAGAATTAGACTGACATAGATTGCACATTTTACAGGCAACCGTATGGCTTGGAGATGGGATTTTTATGAACCTGAGTTCCAGAATCCAAAATCCACATTCACTCCTGAGGTGGGGGGCAAACTCAAGAATCTATTCCCTAGGGACCACCTACCATCCCCTTTGGCAACCAAACCTCTTCCCCAAGACTGCCCCCTCCTACCACCACGGCTCTCTCTGAATAAAGCCTCATCCTCAACTTATTGAGACCCTGTCTAAAAATAAGGAGACAGGAATGTAACTCAGTGGTAATGTGTTGTCTAGTATGTGAGAGGCTGTGGGTTCAATCCTCAGTATTGGAAAAAAAAAAATAATACAGCCTAACCCTCTTCACCTTTTGCCACCCTAGGGTCAACCTGTGTGAGCCAAGCCTCAGAGCCTCACTCCTCATTTGCTTCAGGTCCCTAGATGTGCACACCTCGATTCACTACCTGAGGAAGTGACATTTAACCCAGTGCCTATCCCTGCTTTCCCGGGAGGGATAAGCTCTCACTTCAGGGGAGATCACCCTTACAGCCACCCCAGCACAGGAAGAAACACCATTTGGGGATTCCGGAGCACCAGCCTCCCTTCTCAGATCTCTGGCAGCTTCTCAGTCATCAAGTTTGAGGGTCCTGGGCAGCCACACCACCTCCACCACCTGGGACCTCAGCTTGAGACATCCCACAAATTCCCCAGTGAAAGTCTCCTCAGGGCAGCCCAAGGCACCTGGCCCCAGCCCCGAATCACAGTAGTCCCTCCGAACTCTGTCTCTCAAGGTTTAAGTGCCAGCCCACCACAGAGGAGCTCAGCACAGCGGCCCCGCTTGCTCTGTGACTTTGAGCAAATCCTCACACCCTCTCTTACCTTCAATTTTCTCACATGTGTGATGGAGGTAACTAATCCTAAACAGAAGAGAGACGGACAGCTTTGGGGTAAAACTGAAGTCCAAACCAATCCCCTACAGCCGAGAGGAACTAGCAAGGTTCAGTGCCTTCCTTCAGTGCCTTCCTTCAGTGCCTGCTAGTCAGGGGCTAAGGCCTTTCTTTCCCAGGGCCTCTCTTTTCCCACCCAGGAAAAGATGAAACAGTCCTCCACCTCCACTCCAGAGTTGGTGCAAAGCGTTAGGTTAGCTGGCTCCTGTAGCTTAGGAAGCCACAGCCCACAGCCAGGAGGAAAGTGGCCTCATTCACAGCTGGGGAAACTGAAGCATCGCGATTTGAGATGCAATTAGATACACAGCTGGCTGTGTCCCCTGGACACACAACACTTGGCAGGGCAGAACGAGGCAAGGTAGGGTCTGGGGTAGGGAGGGAAGGGAGGGATTTGGGAAGGGATTTCCCTGCCCCATCCCCCACTTGTGCCTCCACCTCTCACCTCTCCCTCCGGCCTGGGTGCCAAAACAAAACAAAAGCCAGCTCTGGGTTATCCCAAGGGCCACCAAGAAAAAACAGCAAAAGGCTGAGTGGTAGAGACTCCCCACAGAAACGGAGAGACATGTAGGGAGAGACAGGCAAAAACTCGGAGATGCAAATGCAAAGACAGAAAGAAATGAGAGGCACAGAGCTAAAAGGGAGACAGAGAAGAGACGCGGAGAGGTGCACAGGGACAGAGGCAGAGCCCCCTCACCCCACTGCACCCCACCCCACCCCCGGCACATACACAGGCACAGGCTCAGGAGAGGGAGACGGTCACAGATGGAGAGAGAGGGGCAGGGACCCAGAGAGACGCAAAGAGTGCCAAAGAGACACAGAGACTGAGACACAGCCAGAGACGAGCAGGGCCAGGGCCAGTGAGGCCCACGGAGCGCCGGAGAAGCAGGCACGAAAGTCAGCGAGACCCGAGCCCACCCAGAGTCCGAGCGGAGGACAGGACGCAGGCGGCGGGGCCCGCGAGGGACGCGCGGCTCCCGCCCCGGCCCCGCGCCAGCCGGGCGCCCCCTCCCCCCGGCCCGACGTGGCTCCGGCCCCCGGCCCCCAGCTCGGGCCCCAGCCCGGGCCGCTGCTGCACCTTGTTGAAGGCGAAGAGCTCCTGCTTGAGTTTCTCGCGCTGCGGGTCGGCGCCCTGCCGCCGGAACCGAAACTTCATCATCTTGCGCCCGGCTGCCGGCGCCGCGCCGCCGCCGCCGCCCGCAGGATGCGCCGCGCCGCCCCGCCGGTCCTGAGGCGCGGGCAGGGCGCCAGGCGGCCCGGGCGCGGGCGCACGGGGCGGGACCTGCAGGGGGGTGGGCGCAGTGCGCGACGGACGTCCCGCCCGATCAATGAGCGCGCCCGCTATGCGCTCGGCTCCGCCCCTGAGGGCCAGACAATGGGCAAGGACAGGGCCCCCTCGGCTCGGCCGGGCTCGCGAAGGATGCCCGCTGCGCATGTGTCCTGATGTGGATCCTGCCGGGATTTGTAGTCCGCAAGCTGGGGCACCAGGGTGGGCGGCTGGGGCTGCGTTTCTAGGAGTGCGGCGCTCGTTCCCTGGTTTGCCAGACGCTTTTTCCTACTCCTAACGATCGAGCGATGTGCACATTAACGTAATGGGACAGTCCTGTCCCGAAAACTAGGAGGCCTGTGACTGCAAGACAACTCTCTGGCCCTGGGAGCCTCAGTTTTCCCATCTACCGGTATGCCACTGACCCAATGGTTGCCAAGTTAATATTTTACCAGTTCGTGGGAAATCCCTTTGTATCCCATTGTGCCAGAGCACTTCCCACCCTCATACTTTTGCTTCGGCTATGTGGTCAGTCAGAAATTCCTTCCTCAGCCCCTGGGTAACTCCTACACATGCTTCAGGACCCAACGCAAAAGGCTCCGTATCTCGGGCGCAGGGGATCTGCGGCATCAGCCAAAGAAAGACAGGGACCCACCAGGAGGTGGCATTTTGCACAGTCCTGAGAGTGGATTTTGGGCCTTTCTGAGAAGAGGGAAGGGACTTCCTCCACAGGCAATAGTAGTGGAACAAAGCTGCGCGCCGCCCCCACCGGCTGCTTGTCCCCACCCACCTCCCAAACCTTTTTCTCTTCTGGCCTCTAGGCTGACCCTTCCTTCCAGGCTGAGGATAAGCTGCCCTGCTCAGTGCTGGGTGAGGTCCCAGAAGCTTAAGTGGGGCAGGTGGGCCAGGTCCCAGCCCACTAGCTGTGTCGGGAGGAGGGGCTGAATTCTGTTCCTAAGGCAGCTGCCAAGCGACAGAGACATGTCTTCCCCCTCCGCCCACACCCAGGCCTGCTCAGGCATCCTTTGGGGCTGGTGGGGCGCTGGTGAGGCGATACCCAGCAAACCTCCTGAGTGCCTGCTGTGTGGCAGCTACTACTCAGCCACACCCCTAGTGTCTGGGGGTGCCTAGTTTGAGGCGAGGCCCTGGGTCCCCTTCCCAGCGCAGCTTAAAAATTAAAATTAGAAAAAAACAAACAAACAAACAACCAAAAAAAACTAAACCAGGCTCAGGTGGCAGTGGGGCACACCTGTAGGCTGTGGAATGTAGCTCAGTGGGAAGGCCCTTTGGTTCAATCTCCAGTACCCAAAAAAAAGATTTAATGCTTCACAGTTCCATGAGGATGATGACACCGTCCCAGTCTTACAGATGCACAAACTGAGGCACAGATGTGCAAAAGCAAGGGGGTCTGCAGTTGGGCAGAGCTGCCTGCACTGAGGGAGATCAGGCCTGTCTGGCCATTGCCCACCCAGTGCCCAGCTCCTGCAGCTCAGAGGCATGGGTTCTGGGTCCTGCTAGCTACTGGGCCTCATACCAGGAAGTGTTAATTCACATCCCAACTTTGCCACACAGATGCTGTTATGTCCTGGAAAAAGTTACCTTAAATGCTCTGTGCTTCAGTTTCCCCATCTGTAAAAATGCTGCCAATCCTAGTACTTAACTTAAAGTGTTGTTGTAAATATTAAATGAATGAATACTTGTCAAGTCCTTGGAATATGCCAGGTACATAGGAGGAGCCATGGACCAGGTAGCTTTATTATCATGGTTCTAATTAACTGCTCTTTGATCACTTCCCTTCTCACTCTAGGCAAATCTTGGCCCTTCCTTTGTCTCCATTTTGAAATGGGACTTGATTATTAGGCAATAAGCAGCTATGCCCCGTTGAGCCCCAGCTCATAGCTCTCAGGGGCCACAGAACAGAGCTGAAAAGAGACCATGACCACTACCAGTTCCCCGTGCTGTGATGGGGGACAACAGGGGTTGTGGGTACTCAGAGGAGCCATCTAACCCAGGCTAGGTGTCCTGGAGGAGAGGCCAATTGACACTGAGCTATAACGGATGGGGAGGTTACCAGGTAGAGGGGCTGGAGGACAGGCAGGGAAGGGTTCCATGACCAGCAGGGGACCTCAAAGTGTCAGAAGCCCTCTACCCCACTTGTTAAATATGTAGACTCTTAAGTCACCCAAATGTGAAAGCCTGTGCAGTGCAGACTCAGAATATGGATTTTTTTTTTTTTTTTTTTTTTTTTTTTTTGAGACATGGTCTGGCTATGTAGCCCAGGCTGGCCTCGAACTCACAGTGACCCTCCAGGCTCAGACTCCTGAGTGCTGGGACTCCAGATGTGCGCCACCACGCCCAGCCCAGAATATGGATTTTAAGCCAGCCCCTATCCCAGTATGGCCCTATCAGCTTCGGGGGGGGGGGTGCAGGGGTTAAATAGGTACACTAAGATGCAAAAGGGTAAACTGAGACCTGGAGAGGAAGCCTAGGCTGTTCTCGAAGCTGGGCAGGGTTCAGAGATGACACTGGGGAGGGAGAGGCTCGGACACTAATGACTGTTTATCCCCTCCCCTGTGAGCCCGGGCAGCCAAGGCCTATGATTACTACAGCAGCCTAAGGAAAAGGACAGGAGACCTGGCAGGAAAACTGAGGTTCAGAGAAGCCCAAGCAAGGACTGAATGAACACTGGGTCCCTAGTCGTTTCAGGTGCCTTTACACCCTGCTGGGAGTTGGTGAGGCAGGAAAGGGACAAGGTTAGGGCTATGCAAAATGAAGCAGTCAGCAGCGTGGGCAGGAAGATGGCTTCTCCTTCAGCTTCCCAGCCTCAAGTCGGCCTCAGTCAATCAGGCAAGGCAAGCTGCTGCCTTCTCAGCATTTCCTGTGTGGGACAGACCCTCCCCCTTCATCCTAGGCCAACCTGGGACTCTAGCTTGGCTCCAGGGTGGGACCCAGGTCTGGCTTCAAATCTCAAGATATTTTTGCTAGCTGGGTGAACTCAGCTAACACATTATGCACTCTGGACTTCAGTTTTCTGATTGATAAAATGTCAAAAGAACTAAATGAATTCAAAACAGGAATTAAGTACAGGCCTGGCAAGGTTGATACCCAGTGCCCCAGCTGTTTTTAGGATTCTCACTCCAGGAATACTAGCCTCCTCACCATTTCTCAAACACCAGGAAAGTTCTTGCCTCAGTACCTTTGCACTTGACTTGAACCTTCTACCCCCAGGCCACTTAGCCTAATCCCTAACCACCTCTTCACCCCCACCTCACTTCCCTGCAGAGGAAAGGGGGAGGGGTGGTCCCAGGGTGATGAGGGGTTAGTCCCAAGGGGAGGCAGAGTAGAGGCAGTGAAGGAGCAGAATGCTTTACTACCTAATGTAGGCCTTCCAGGAGCTGGCTCGGAGCCCAGTCCAGGCCACGACCCTCATGTGAACCCAAAGCACACAAGCAGCTCCTTCTGGGTGGCTCCAGGGGGCCTGGCTAGCTAAAGATGCCTGGAGTGGAATCTAGGCTGGGATAGTCCAAGTGTCAGGGCAGGGCAGAAGGAGGAAGAAGAGAATAGAGGGGCTGACAGAATGTCAGGGTAGGGGGCAGCTGGCCAGCCCAAGCCAGGAGTAGGAGTACCTCATTCCATGGGTTATATAAAATGAAGCGGCCTCTCAGCACTGGATTTAGGGCCTCCTCATTCCAGAGCGTGAGTAATGTTCCATACTTCTGAGAAAGGTCAGACAGGTAGAGGGAGTGTGGGGCAGCCCCAGGCTGTCTTCCTGCTTCAGAAAAGGAAACAGGTTCTGAGGCAGGACCTGCCCAAGGTTGCAGGTATGTAACACAGCGTTGCACAGCATCTCCTCCTGAGGCAAGAACACTCAGCCAGACACTCACCATGAGTCTGGGTTCTGGGCTGTGCTTCTCTTGGCTCATGCTAGTTCCCAAGACTAGGAACTTTGGTCACCTGCCCACCGTGGGGCCTGTCAGGTTTGAGGTTCCAGGGGCTGGCTTATGGAAACTGCCATAGGCTTACGGGAAGGCAGGGCTTGTGCCTCATTCCTCTCTGGGATTCCAAGTTCTAAACCTGTTCTGGTCATGCCATTTCACCTTTCTAGGTCTCAGTTTTCACATCTGTAAAATGTGTGTGTGTAATATTAATCACTGCCATTTATTAACACTGAATATAGTCTGTGCCAGGCACCATAGTTATTCCTTTAATCTCTGTAGATCAGGGCTGTTTTTCATAGGGAGAAACTGAAGCCAGAGAGGTGAATTAATTTGCCCAAGTCACGGAGCTAGTAGAGTCAGGATTTGACTGGTCTCGAGTGAAGTCTTAGAGGTTGTGGTGAGAAATGAGACAGTAAGTAAAGGGTTTCACTAATAGTGAGAGTCCAGGAATGAAAGGGAGTTAGGTCCCAGTCTCCCACCCTAGAGTGGAAACACTGGGACGACACAGTGCACTCTGAGCTGTAATGACGGAAGCAGTGGTCCAGGGGGGCCCAGGGAGGCCCTGAGGAACCTAGGTAGGGGCCAGAGAAGGTGGCTTCAAGCAGAGCTGCCTGAGGCAGAGGGCACTGGGATGTGCAAAGGCATACAGATGTTGCCCAAGAAGTTGGTGCCACAACAGTTAAGTGAGACCTTGGCTGGGAGCTCTGGGCAGTGTTACAGGTGACCTGGGAGCACCTGATAATATCTGGGCTCTGCCTCACCCCTGGTTCCAGTGTCCATCCACATCCACTAGCCCTGAGGGCCCTGGTGAGCAGGGCAGCAGTAGGGAACCTGAGTTCTGCATCCAAACCAAGGGACACCTGTTCTTTGCCCTCACATTGAAGCACTGTCACTATGGCTCTACTGCCACACTGTGGGCACAAGGGGGAACTGAAGCAATAGGTGCCTGATACCCAGTTGGGGAACCCCCAACCTGGTTGTGGCCCAAGGGCTCCAACACCCTCCTCCCCAAACCTGGGGACCAAGCTCTTAGGTTTCACACCTATTAGTCTCTTGCCAATGTACTGGGTCTTTTTTTTTTTTTTTGTACTTAGACTTAAACTCAGGCTCTTCTCATTGAGCTACATTTCCAGCCCTTTTTATTCTAAATTTTGTTTTGTTTTGAGACAGGGTCTCGCTATGCAGTTCAAGCTTGGCTTTAACTCACTACGTAGCCCAGGCTGGCCTCAAACTTGTGGTGATCCTCCTGCCTCAGGCCTCCCCAGTCCTGGGATTACAAACATGTGCCACCATGCCCAGTTCTTTTTATTTTGAGACAGGATGGCACTAAGTTGCTAAACTGCTCAGGCTGACCTCAAACTTGTGATCCTCTGGCCTCAGCCTTCAAGAGTCCTGGGACTACAGGCATGCACTACTGGGCATAGCTATTTCTTAGTACTCAACACAGGAGCCCAACGGACCCTAAGTCTGATCACATCCTTTCTCCAAAAGGCTCCAGTGAGAACTCAATGGTATGTTGCAGACACTGCTGCAAGATTCAACAAGCAAATGTTCAACAAGTTTTGCGAAGTCAGTTAAAGTCATTGAAAATTATGGGGCTGGGGGTATAGCTCAATAGTAGAGGGAAGGAAAGAGGGAGGGGAGAAGAGCCCCAGAAATGGGAAAAAAGAAAAAAAGTTAGATTACATGAAATTTAAATTATGTTCAAAACTAAGGTGCTAATATTCAAAAGTAAGCATTTCCTACAAATAAATATTTACCATTATGTATGCTTGTTTTTAAAAAATATTTTTTGTTTTTGTGGGGCTGGGGATGGAACCCAGGTCTTTGTGCATGCTAGGCAAATGCTCTACTACTGAGCTATACCCCCAGCCCTATGCTCTCTTTATTTTACAGTTTTGATCTTTTATTCATGGTCAGCAGAGCTAGGAAAATATCTATGCTCTTTACATTTACCGTTCCTGCATGGTACAAACATTATATAATGGTGTGCTACTGCACATCTTTCACAGTTCCATGTTCATTGCCCTTATGTTGAAATCAGCCAACGTGACAGTACTTACATCATGGAAACTGGCAAACACCACAAATCAGGCTTGATTCATTGTCAATATCCTAGCCCAGTGCTACTCAATAGAAATATAATTTCAAGCCATGTATGTCATTTGAAATTCCTAGGACTAGGTTTGTACTTCAGTGGTAGAGTGCTGCAATTAGCATATGTGAAGCCCTGGGTTCAACACCCAGGATAAAAAAATAAAAATTTAAAAATCTTGAGTAGCTAAATTCAAAATAGAAAACAAAACAAAAACAGGTGAAATTTATTTAAAATAACATCTTTTATTTAAACCAAAAGAGTTATGGTTTAAACATGTAATCAATATAAAGTTAACACTTTTTTCGTACTAACTTCAAATCCTGGTGTGTATTTTACACTTAAAGCACATCTCAATTCAAATTAGCCATGTTTCAAGTGCTCGATAGTAAAAAAAAAAAAAAAAAAAAAGTCAAGTGGCTACTGTACTGGACAGGACAGGTCTAAAGACAGCAATGAAGAAAATATTAACATTTCAGATTAAACTTAAAAGTAGTGCTAATGCTGAGAGATTTCAATCCAATGAGCATAGAACTAGGTCATATATCAGATTTAATGACAAACAATTTACGGGGAAAAGATCAGTGTAGTAAATTCAGTGTTCTCCAAACCTATCAGATTCTTATCCCTGGAACCTGTAAATGTTACCTCAAAGAAAAAGGGTTAAACGTTGGGGTTGTAGCTCAGTGTAGAGGACTTGCTTAGCCTGGGTTTCTACACTGGAGGATTATTTTGGATTACATGGGTGTCCCTGTATCTAATCACAAATGTATCAAGAGAGGGGCACAGGGAGATGTGGTACACAGCAGGCATGAGACCCAGAGGTAGAGCCTGGACAAATGAAGAAATGCTTACAGCCACCAGAAGTTGTCAGAGGCAAGGGACAGGGGGTTTCCACTAGAACCTCCAGAGGGAGCTTGGCCCTGTAGATGCCTTGACTTCAACCTAGTAATAAGTGATTTTGGCTTTCCGACTCCAGAACTGTGAGAATAAATTTGTTGTTTTAAAGCCACCAAATTTGTGGTGATTTATTTTGGCAGCCACAGGAAACTGATATAATGTGAGCCAAAATAAACCTCTCCTCCAAGAGAAAGGAAAGAAAGAAAAAAAAAAAGGAAAGAAAGGAAGAGAAAATAGGTACAAGCAGGTAAGATGCATTTCTTGCACACTGTGGTAGGATGACAAGGCATGATCAAAAAATACAGTGAATGTTTTCTTTTTTTTTAAATTTGTTAAGTAAAAGACACATTGCCATTAATCCCCTTCAAAATATCCTCCCCACTTTCAAACACACTTATTCCATTGTTCTTGCCACTTTCTGAAGCAGTTCTGGAAGTCATCTTTCAGGTTTTTAGTTGCACTGCCATGACCACCTCAATATCCTCAATCGATTCAGAACATTTACACCTTTCATAGTCATTTTTGCTTTGGGGAAGAGCCAGAAGATACAAGGTACCAGATATGAAGAATAAGGCAGATGAGGACACACCCTCATGTTTTTATGAGCCTGCCTTTCTGTTGGATGGCATTCCACAGCTACATTCTCGATGTTCTTGATCACATCTCAAAGACATGGAAGGATTTCTAGAACTGCTTTGGAAAGCAGCAAGAATGATGGGATAAGTGTGCTCAAACAAGGGGGAATATTTTGAGGGAGATTAATACCAGTGTCTTTTACTGTAAAATTTTAAATTAAAACATCACATTTTTTGATCATCTCTTACACACCCACAGGCAGATGACAAATACCAGAATTTAGCAAAAAGGGAAAGCATTCTGAGAGGAAAAACTGGCTATACAAAATTTACAATAAAGAGTACTGACACTCTGGAAGAGTGAAGCAGGATCACAAATTCAAGTCCAACCTAGGCAACTTAGTGAGACGCTGTCTCACAAAAGAGCTAGGGATGTAGTTCAGCACCAAGGCCCTGGGTTCAATCCCCAGTACTGTGAAAAGAGAAAGAAAAAAATAATCCTGGGCTGGTGAAATGGCTCAGCAGCGTAAGCGCCTGCCTGGCAAGCGCGAGGTCTTGAGTTCGACTCCTGATACCCACATAAAGGAAAAAAAAGGGCCGGTGATATCACTCAGCGGCACAAGTAAACTGCTGGCAAGTGCGAGTCCTGAGTTCGACTCCTGGTACCCACATTAAAAAAAAATAATAATACAACAAAAACCCCACACCTGTATATTCTAACTTATGTACAACACTTCTATTATATCAGTACAGTATATACTACCCTTAGGTGTACAAGATATTATACAGCAGATCTTGAATCTCCAGTGCTGAGCTTGGCAGTACTCATTTTTTAAATGAACTAATGTGATTTTCAGCTACTCCCTCACTTCTTTGGGCTTTGGACTCGCCTTCCATACCATAGGTTTGGCAGAATGCAATGGAATCCTGGGCAGGGATATACAACGCCTGCCTGGCAAGTGCAAGGTTGTGATCTCAATTCCCAGTACCAAAAAAAAAAAAAAAAAAAAAAAAGGGACGACTACATGAGCAGGGCCGGTACCAGCTATTGCTGAATCACCTGCTATGTATGAGAATACGCTGGGCACAGGGACTGATGGGACTCAGCACCTGGTGTGGTACCCTGTGAGGTGGTGGGAACAACCAGGTTCAGAGTGTCAGGTGTGGCTCACTGGGAGGCCTGCTCAGGATTATCACCTCACACAGATGGAAGCCAAGGCTACCATTCCAGTCCAAAGACTGAAATTAGGGATATGGCAAGAACTGTTGGAGTCAAAGCTCCTTGTGCATGGTGAAGGGCCTCTTTCACCCAGGGGCTGGGAAGAGCTAAGGTCTGACTGTCACAGCTACAAAAAAGGGTCCCTACCAAACTCCAACCTTTTGCAAAGCCCCCATCCCATGCCCCTAGAACCAGGGGCCCAGGCATGGGGTAGAAGTACTCACCTCTGCCAAGAACAATCTGGATGTTCAGCAAGTCACTTCCCTTAGCTCCTGTCTTCTCCATGGCATCCAGGATCCAATGTGCCCAGCTCAGTGCTGCCCCTGCAGGTTCATGTGGCACAAACCACCCAGAGGCCCTGCACTAGTTTTCACACTAGTTTTCGTTTCCTGCTCTGGCACTAGTTTTCTGGTTGTTTTTGTGGGTTTGAGACAGGGTCTTACTATGTAGGGGAGGCTGGTCATGAACTCATGGTGATCTTCCTGCCTTAGCCTCCCGAGTTCTGGAATTACAGGCATGAGCCACCATGCCCAGCTCTGGCACTAGTTTTCACATTGAGCCCTGGCTAGCCACTTGCTCCCTCTGGACTCTCTTCTGTTACTGTATATGGGTAGTTAAGTGGTTTGTCCAGGTTTCCACAGCAGCAACTTAGTCAAGCTGACTGGCTCTGAGCAATGAAATGCAGTGAGGGAAACCCTAGGCGGAAGCTCTTGACCAGGCCCTGGAAGCCAGGTCAGGGATCAGGAAAGACTAAAGCTCTCTGGGCCCCAGTCTCGCTCCACCCAAAAATGCCTCCTTCATGCCTTCATCTGTACCCTTTACTCTCCTGTGTTTGGAAGACAGGGCCCAGAAGAGTTTTGCCCACTACTGGGGTTCCAGTGAGGGCATGGCCCATATATAGTGGGAGCTGAAGAATTTTTGGCTAAGATCACACATACGCCCTTACAAAAGCTGGCTTCTCCCCGCCTTGGTGCAGGGTGTCTTTCCCTTAGTGGAAGATGTGCAGACTCTCCGTGATCTTACCAGGGAGTGTGTGGCCCCTGGACACCATGGCTAATGAAGGCTATCCTCCTTTAAAGAGGTCAGTGGGCAGATGACAAGCCCACCTTCAGCCATCAGAGGGCGAGTGTCAGTGACTAGTCGCCTCCTCTGGAGTCCTGGTGGGCAATGAGCTTCGCTTTCCCAAACCCTGCTTAAGGTTTAATAAAATAAAGGGATCAAGGAAGCACCAAAGGCAAGCTTTCTCTTACAATAATATCAGACAACTGTTTCAAAATATATTAGATTTGGTTTTTATTGTAGAGCACACATATCAGGGCAAAGTGCTGCACACACAACTACAAATCATTTTTGGGAAAAAAGCTGTAAAAAAAATAAAACTGCAACTGCTTTAGTTATGCAGTCCCAAATTGAGGAATTCACGCTGGCAAAGGAGTTCTGGCTCCGGAGAAGAGCTTCTTGATGTTGGCTGCCCCAGATTTCTGCAGCCTCTGAGGTCTCAGGCTGGGGACTCTACGCAAAGCCCTCTAGACTGGTGGTGGCCTGGTTGCCAGGAGGGCCTGTGTTTTTGACAGGCCCCGGTCCTGGCCAGACTGACAAGATGACATTCCTAATGAATCTAGATCAGCAAGACCTTGCAGCCTTCTAGAATCTGAGTAGACAGAAACTGCCAAGACTTCACCCTTTTTTTCCTTTGTTATTTTTTTATAAGTCCCTTCCTGAGCTCCCATGCCCCTAAGGCTGAGAAGGCACCAACCTAGTCTGCAGGCCTGAGCTCTGGCCTTGGATGCATGCTGCAGGCAAACAGAGGCAGTGACACCTTCTTAGAAGGGTGACATAGGGAAGAGGTCCAAGCTGACCAATGGAGGGGAAAGGAAAAGGAGAAAGCCAACAGACCAAAGGAAAAAAACAACTCAAAAAGAAAATAAAAACCCTACCATATACCACAATGATTTCCCACACCCCAAATGCTAGACTTGGAAGGACATCGGTCCCTCTAGCTAGAAACAACTCCTAAAATGACCCAACATGGCAGGTCTAACTTCCATACGATCCCACACATGTGCTTGAAAGGAGTGACCCAGCAAAGAGGTATACTCTTGGCAAGAGAAGTCAGGACCACCATGCTAGCCCCTTGGCAGCCCAAGAAGAATGTGTGGAGGAAGCCCAGAGAGCTCAGCACTAGCTTTAGGGTGGCAGGGGCTGGGATTGTTTAAGCCCTCCACCCCCCGACAACCCAGACAGTTCTGCCACAGGAAGAAGGGAAGTTATCTGCATGAGCTTCCAGAGCATGGAGAATAGGTGAGAGGTAGGGAAGCTGCCCCATGCAGAGCAGGCCTGGTTCCAGATCTCAACCAAGGGCAGATATCAGTGGAGGAAAAGGGGCAGGCAGGAAACTGAACTTTGTTTAGAACACTGCAAAGATTTATGTTTAAAGCAAAAACAAAAATTTCTTAACCAAAACATTTTGTTGCTTTTAAATAAACCCAGCCCCACTTGAAGATGGCTGGCCCCCACACCTTGACTGGCTACTCCAGCACAAGCCTCTGCCCCCAACAAACACCAACAGCCTTTCCAGGAAGAAACCCAAGAACACGAGAACCCAAGTCAATTCCAGGACAATTCTGTTCTTCAGCCTTAATGGGCAATGATTCAGGGAAAAAAAATATATAAGATAAAAAACAAAAACAAACAAAAAACCCTCAAAACAAAACAAAAGGAGGGGCAGCTATGTGAGGAGAAGCCAGAGATCCCAAGAGGGTGGTGAGTAGGCCTCAGTGCCTCCGCATCTTCACCTTTCGGGCAGGGCTGCCTGCTGCCTCTGAGCAGTCCTCCGTAGACTCATAGGACTTGCGCCAGTAGTTCTCAGAGCTGAAGCTACCCCTCCGCCGGTGGGTGGGCAGCAGCACTGAGCGCCGGTTCTCTTCCTTGTCCATCTCCAAGATCCGGGGCCTGCAAGGAAAACGGGAGAAGGGATATTACCTGAGAGATCAGCAGGAGGGGCCTGACCTCATCACCTCTGTGCCTGGTCTCAGATGGGATGCCAGCTCAGTGGTTCTGGGCCGAAGCACTGACACTGAAGGTTCCTGGTCACTAAGTGTCAGTGGCCACTCCTCATCCTATAAGCAATTCCCAGTCACCCTGTGGGGTCTGCTCGGCTTTAAGTTTGGTGCCCAGGACCCTACCAAGTATGCTGGGGGACAGAGGAATCCCTCTCCCAGCCTCAAGACCCTGCAATTTCTGCCATCTACCTCAGTGTCCCGACTCTCCCTCAACACTCTCTTCTCTGCTCGCCAAGCCAAACAGCCCCTGAAACGACCAAGCTCTTTCCTGCTTCACAGCTTCAGCCCATGAAGTTCTTCCTGCCTAGAATGCCTTTACCTTCCTCATCCTTCTGCTCTCATTTAAAAATTACCCTCCCCAACCCTTCTCAAATAGGCTTCCAGTTCACTTTTCAGTGCCAAGATTCCCTCATAACACTTAAGTATAAGCCTACAAATGTGTGTTCAGGTGGGACTAAACCAGGGAAGTCATAGAAAGGCCATGACACACTGCATTGTCAGAGTGCCTGACCCCTTCGCTCTGGGGATATAGACAGCTGGCCAGGAGTTAGGCAGGAAAGCTACTATTACAAAGGAATGAGACATAAGATTTTAGAAGGGTGAGCAGCCCCAGGCTCCTAACCAACCTACCACTTGGGCTTTTCTACCCATCCCACCCTGTAACCAGCCCATGGGGCTACTTTGCCTCCTCATCCCAGAACTGGGGAGTGAACCCAGGGAATACTAAGCTACATCCTTAACCCTTTTTGTTTTTTAGATTTTTTTGAGGTAGGGGCCTTGCTATATATAGTCTGAGCTGGACTTCAGCTCACAATTCTCCTGCCTCAGCCTCCCAGATACCAGGATTACTGGTGAGTGCCACCACGCTCTGCTTTTTTTTTTTTTTTTTTTTTTCTTTGATACAAGGTCTCACCAAATGGCCTATGCTGGCCTTCACATTATCCTCCTCTTCTCTCAGCCTTAGGAGCAGCTGAGATTACAAGCCTATGTCACCATGCCCAGCTTTTGTTGCAGTCCTTAGCGGAGTACCTGTGGGCAGCATCAGGATCTGCCTTGCGGTGGGACCGCTTAGGTTTCAGAGCAGGGTCCCTGTTGTTTCCTGAAGCATAGCTGGGTGGCAAAATGGAGCTGCTCAGGGACTTTGTTTCCAACCGGGGTGCGTCTAATCTCGTCCTGCAAAGGAAACACGCATGTGGGTCATAAATAGTCCTCTGGTAAGGGCATGCACAGGCACTTTCAAACCAATTCTCTCTCCAGCCAGGCCAAGTAGAAGTCAGCTGGGTCTACAAGCCAGCACTCTCTACTCTGTGCCTCAGCCTCCTTGGTGTTCAACTAGCGATTGGTCTGGCTGACCTCCAAAGACCATCTTTCTCAAGTTTAGGTCTAGAAGCAGAGAAGAGAACACTTCTGTTTGGAGACTTCCAATAACAAGGATCTCGTATCCCAGGGTATGGATCTCACAGCTTGCTCTCACTTGCCCCTCTTGGGCCCAGTAATTCTCTAAAGGTAATTACTCCACTTTCCAGAATACGAGGGCCCCAGTGGTGGGCACTCACACTCCAACAGATGCCTTCAACCTTCCCTGAAATATGAACACAGGAAGATCCCTTCTCAAGCCTGTAGAGGGGCTGAAGGAAAATAGAACCAGAGCAGACCCACTTTCTCATGTAGAATCAGGAACACAAAGGCTGAGTGGCACAGCCAAGGGGTAGGAGGAACCTAGATTCACTCAAAAGTCATGAGCTTGGCTCTGCTCCTACCATAGTCACCTAATGGCTTCTGCCCACTCCAGAAGGCTGACCAAGTAGACACCAGAGGTATTTTGAAAGCAAAGTCCCTGGCCCGCATCAGGTGCTTCTTTCAAGAAACACATCACTTAGTAGAGGCAAGACATGCAAGTATAGACAAAGAAGTGGGTGATGGAGGAACTGGGCAGAGGTGCTCTGGGCAGTGATTTGAGTTCCTTATAAAGCTAGATCAAGAGGAGCATGGCCTGTGAAATCTCAAGGAAGCCCTGAGGCTTCATATGGCACAGAGAAAGAAGGCTGCCAAGTCAGGCAGATGGAAACAAGAAGCAGAAGAGGGGTCTGGGTAGCACTGGCAGGGGGTGAGGGGGTGGGGTGCGGCACTGGCAGAAGGCCCTTAAGGCACCTTTTTCAGAGACTGCTGGGCACAAAGTAGTAACTGAATTCTGAGCAAGTAGGGGCTATCATCAGTGTAGATATCGCTTCATAGGAATGCTGAGGGGAAGAAAGCAGGTGGGAAATCCAAAAGCTGAATCTGGTGCTCACAGCTGCCCCCTTTCCTCATAGCTGCCACCACTACTGTCACTCTCCATTATGTGGCCCGTTGTAAACAGATGAGGAAAACTGGGTCAGAAGGTGGTAGGTTAACATCCTGAAAGTCACAAGAGAAAAAGTTTAAGCCTAGGTGAGACTTCAAGCCTGACAGGCAGGAGCCACTGTAAACTTTGGCAGGGTCTTTCTCTGGAGGCTGGCAGGGGTGTGTCTCTTTCCTTCTAGCTGGAAAATAACATTCTGATGTACTGAGGCCCACACTGGCAGGCAGGTGGGAAAGCAGGCAGAGCAGCTATCCTTGCCCCTTTGCTCTGGGTTCAGAGAAGGTAAGTCCAGAGGGTCTCAGCTCACTGACTGGCCCATCAATTTCAGCCTCCACTTTGGGCTGCTCCAGGATTAGGGGAGCAGGACCTAGCTTGGATGGCATCCCTCTCCATAATCCCCCAGAATCCAGACTAGTCACTATCCTTCTTTGGGCCTCAGTTTCTCCACCTGAGCAAAGAACAGAGAAATATGTCTGGCTTTCAGGCTTCACTTCATTTTTGAAGGTCTAGGAATCAGACAAGTTGTCTCCTTCAAGGGTAGAGTTCTTTGAGTAGTGGTACTGGGTGACGACTAGACATGAAGATATAGAGTATAGGAGCCCTTGGACCTTCTAGGCCTCATATCTCTGAACTCAAGAGACCCAAGTGGCAGAGCTCAAACCAAATGAGACATGAGCCATTAAGCTTGACTTGGAGAACTCCAGAAACTTGTACCCTTATGAAACAAACTCCCTCTTCTGGGACCCACACAGCTAAGACTCCACAGGTGCCAGGACGCCTGGGTGTCCCCCAAAGTCTCCATGAAACCCTAGTAGGGCACCACCAGAAGTAAGTGATGGATGTGAAGAGCCACCAAAATGAGAGTCCGTGCCTAAGCTCGATCTACACACTTCTGGGATACATTCTGCCACAAACAGCCCTGGTGTGGGCCCCAGGTCAACACACTTTTGCTGTGGTACGGCCTGAACCTAGGGGTGCTTCACCACTGAGCTACATCCCTAGCCCTTTTTATTTTGAGACAGACTCTTACTAAATCGCCAGGCTGCCCTCAAACTTGTGATCCTTCTGCCTAATCTCCCGAGTAGCTGGGATTACATATAGGTCTGTGCCAGTGTGCCTGGCTCCCAGCCCTCAGCTCTTAAGCTTATTATGTGAAGCAGCCTGCCTAGACTGCTGTGAAGCAGCAGAGCCATGATAGGGGATCCTCAGCAAAGGTCTAGGACTGCTGGAGATGCTGGGGAGACAGGGTTAAGGTTAGCTGTACCTGGACAGGCTAGGTGCAACAGCCAACCCCTTTCTTCTCTGGCTGCCTCACGGGATGAGGTTGCCCTATAGAAACCCACACTTCTGCATCCACTTCAGGGACTGCATGAACTCTAGGGCCTAAAGGGCTCTAACACACCTCCAGAACAATTACAAGTATCTCTCATAGAAACTAGAGAAACTCCTGCCCTCTTCCCACTTTCAAAGTCATCAAGCTGTCGGAGTTTGAAGCTAGTTTGAAATTTATGCAGCTTAATTTCAAAACATGGCCTTCATGAAAGTCAGTCAAATCCCATGCTGCAGGGTGGGTCCCTCAAGGTTTAACACAGTATGCCACAATTAACAGTCAGGAGGTGAACTTCTATGTTTGTTTATTTATTTTTTTTTTTTGTGTGGGTACCGGGGGTCGACCTCAGGACCTCGCGCCAGCACGAGCCTGGCCAGCGCCCAGGCTGCTGAGCGATATCACCGGCCCTTTTTTCGTATGTGGGTTCCGGGAGTCGAACTGGGGCCCTCGCGCTTGCCAGGCAGGTGTGTACGCCACTGAGCCATCTCACCAGCCCCAGTTTTTTGTTATTGCTGTTGTTGTTTTTGTCTTTAGACAGGGTTTCACTATGCAGTTCAGGCTGGCCGTGAACTCACTTTATAGCCCAGGCTGGCCTCGAACTCACAGCGATCCTCCTTCCTCAGCCTCCTGTGTGCTGGGATCACAAGCATGCATCACCATGCCCAGCCAGGAGGTGAAACTCTAATAGTAAGGTCTGGACCTAGGCCTCCTTGGTGGCAACAGGAATGCAGATGTGCCTTAGAGAGTTGAGCAACGTATGTGTGGTGAGAGTTACCTCGATCACCTTCAGGTACGCTTCTCTGGAAAGCCTTACTTCACCAGTCCCTGGTTGAGTTGCTCAATGTGTGCTTTCTCCCAAAGGACCAGTGCATAAGAGCCCCACTAACTGTATTCCTGGCACTAATAAAGAGCCTAGAACACAGTCTTAGTTGTTGGAACCCTAGTTGCTTTTCTCAGTTTCAGACCACTCTGAGCTAAGTCATACTTGACTGAAAGCAAAGTACACTATGTACACTGCCTTGAGTCAGTTTACCTGGTTACATGGAGACTTCACAAATACAAGTCTTTTGTTACTGTTGTCTGTTTTGAGACAAGGTCTCACGAGGCTTAGGCTGGCCTTGAATTTGTAATCCTCCTGTCTCATCATCTTGAGTGCCAGGATTACAGGTGTATCATCAGGCCTGGCAGGAATACATGTCTCGTAGGCAGACTCAGCACAGCCCTGGGGGCCTCTTGGAAACCAACCAGAAGATCCTCAGGGCCCAGAGTCCATTCTCTGAGGATGAATGTTGACCATGTGTACTGGTCCTCTATACTTCCCTGCCTTCCAGCCTCTGACCTTACCTTCCTGCCTGGCTAGCAGTTTTCAGCCCAGTAGCCACATCTACCAAGCCTGCCCTGACTCTCCCACCAAGACGAGTTTAATTTTTTTGTTTTGTTTTGGAGGATTGAACACTGGGGTGTTCTACAACTAAACTACATCCCCCATCCTTTTTATTTTTTGAAACAGTATCTTGCTAAACTGCTCAGACTGTCTTTGAACTTATGATACCTCTGCCTCAGCTTCCCATGTAGCGGAGATTACAGGCATGTGCCACCAGTGTGACTAGCTTCTAATTTTTTGGTTTTGTTTTTTGGTAAGTCCCCTGGAGATACACTGTTTTTCTACCAGTGCTCCTTCAACTTTGTGTTGTAATGGTATACAAACATAGGAAAAACCAAAGGAGTACTGTTTCCTGTGGCACCTACCTCCAGTGCCTTGTATGTAGTAGATACTGTAATGTTTCCAAGTCAGAAATTCCTGCTCAAAGATCATTCCAAGCAGCTCACTTCCTGCCTGAGCTCTTTCCAAAGAAAATTAACACCTCCTACTCTCAGGATAAATGTGTGGATGTTTGGCAGCTAGCAGGGTCCTCTAGGAGTAAAGGCAGAAGGGTACATACCAGGAAATCATGGAAACACTGATCTCCCACCTCCCATGAACTGCTTCACCCCACAAGTTGGTCAGTCTCTTGGTCAGCTAACTAGCACCTTAAAACTTTAACCACACTTGAGCCAGGCATGGTGATGCATACCTACAATCCCAGCACTTGGGAGGCTGAGGCAGGAGGACTGCTATGAGTTTGAGCCCAGCCTGGGCTATTTAGTGAGTTCAAGGCCAGCCTGAACTACATAGCCAGACCCTGTCTCAAAAAAACAAAAACACAATTTTAACCACCTCCAAAAAGGTTAGGGGTCCAGCCTCCCTGCCAGGGGTACCAATGATTATAAAGAAATGATGCACATGGGTAGCTTGCCCTGGGTAGGCTGGGGGACAGCAACATTCAGGAACATTGGCAGATGTGAAGAACCTCAAGCAGTTGAGCAGCATGCAGCTGATGCCTTACCTCATTCTATAGAGTAGCTCCCTTGATACTTAAAACTCACTATCTACTTATAGAGCAGAGGCAAGAAAGCTCTTCTATATCTGACCTCCAGTTTTTAAAACACATTCCACTCCAATGACAACACTGGGGGGAGGGGGACAAGACGTGCTCCACTGTGGGGACCACAAGACCCAGCACCAGGAGACCCAGTTCAAAATCTTACTCAGCTGGGGCTGAGGGTATAGCTTAGTGGCACAGCACCTGCTTCGCAAGTGCAAGGTCCTGAGTTCAATTCCCAGTACCAAAAAAAAAAAAAATTTCACTCAGCTATTAAATTGTCACCTCAAACATTACAAATTGGAGCTTGAGGATTACAATCTCTAAAGGTCACTTCCAGCCTCACAGAGAGAAACAAGTGTACCATGTATACTAAGACCTAGCACCACCCATGCTCAATAGAGTTACATTTTTGTTTAACCATAAAGCACTTGGTAGCTGTCCATTTATTTCCTTCCATAAGGCCCCTAGAAAGACTGCCAGCTCTGACTGACTTACACTTATGCCAGATTCCCTTGGCGTCCCTCAGCAGCCTGTGCTATTTTTTTGGCAGTGCTGAGGATGGAAACAAGTGTCTCACACATACTAAGTACATACCCTACCACTGAGCTAAGGGGGCAATCTTATTTTCAGTGGTAACTAGGGACTGATTCCAGAGTCTTTGCACTGTACTACATCCCCAGCCCTTTTTAAATTTTTTTAGACAGGGTCTTGCCAAATTGCTAAATTACCCAGGCTGGGCTTGAACCTGCAATCCTCCTGCCTCAACCTCCCAGAGTGCTGGGATCATAGGCATGTGCCACCATCCCTAACTAAAACCTGTGCAATCTTTATCTGAACTTAAAGGAAAACAGGACTGGCTCTAACCCAGCAGCCCATGAAGCAGGCCAGGTTCAATGCCAACTCTACCCACTAGAACATGGCCTCCCTAGATCTCAAAATCAGCCAGGAACCCCTTATGCTATCTCTTGTTGATCTTTAGGCAGTGCCTCAATGCCCAAGCCAAGGTGTTCCCCTTTTCAATTTGTCACACCTTGCCCTTTCCTAAGACAAGCCCCTGCAGCTACTCTGGACCTGTTCCTCATGGGCCTAAATCATTATTTACATGCTAACCAATGCCTCAGCTGGGCTGGGCTGCATGGTAGGCATCAGATGAACAGGGATCTCCCTATCCCCACAGAACATGAATTTGGAAACTCAGTATGAAAAGTATATGGGTGTGACAGTCTAAACAGAGATATATACTGAGAGAGAGCTACAGGTGTGTGCTTCCTGCATGTCAAAGTGGTCAACACCCAAGAACTGAAGGATGGCCAGGTTAACCAATTTTTATCATGTATGTGTAGGTCACTGGAGAGTGGGGATGTGCATCAGAAGATGAGCATGGCAGAGGGGAAGCTATTCCTAATAGAGGCCACAATACCCGGCACAGAAATCCATGGACCATATTGGGAGCTGCAGGTACTTTAAGGTAGATGAGAACTGCAGATGAAGAGTAAAACCCAAGAGAAGAGGCTGGATACTTACATTTTATTTTGGAGTCAACAGGGATGTCTATATATCTCTTTAGATCCCCTGGGTTGGCTCACTACATCTGGACATTTCCCCAGCTCAGCTGCATGGAGAAGCTGGGAACATCCATTCACTCCTCTCCAGCCACCAGTATTCAAAGCTCTGTGCTTCTATCCTCTAGCCTAGGATACCACCTGGGCCCATTTAAGTCAGAAGTCGTAAAAAAAAAAAAAAAAATGTCGAAGAGCCTTGGTTACCCACTATAGCCATTCTCCAGGTCAGACCATGGATGGGACCCAGTTGGCCAACTAGTTTCCAAGAGAGGTGATTAACAGTGCAGACCCCTAACTGTTCTGAGGAGCAAAGCTAACTCAGCTGCGCTATACATCTAAGTATGGGAACCACTATTCAAGAGGAAGAAAGCACCTGGTAAACTGAATAATGCTCCAGCTATGGCCACCTCAATTTGGGGTGCCAAAGATTTCCCCAAGATAAGCTATTTTGAGAGGCTGGGAGACAACATCTGGGAAATCACTGCTTGAGTCTATAGAACCCCAGAAATTCCTCTCTAGATTCCTGGCCAGGATAGGCCACTTATCCCTTGCTGCAGTTAGGGGTACCTGTCTGGCAAGCCAAAGGTCCTGAGTTCAATTCCCAGTAAAAAAAAAAAAAGAAAAAAAAGAGGCCAAAAAGGAAGCTACTCTCTGGATGTATTTATTTACAGGTTTTGGATTTGGTCCTGTGCTGGGAACCACCCAAAAAAAAAAAAAAAAAAAAAAAAACTGTAGAAAGATACTGTAAGAATCCTTCCACTGATTAGTTCTGGGAATACTCTCAGACCAGAAGAGAGGGCCTGCCAAGCTGACTCAAATTGCTACATCTGCTTAGTGCACTGCCTATACCACAACACTGTCTCTCAGGGCTGGATCATACCCACACTACTCAAGGTAAAAGAGAAGCGAAGTTTTGACTTGATAAAGTGCCAAAACTATGCCAAAGAGACATCACTACCACCTTATTCTGAAATTGTGGGCCCAAAGAGCAAGATGTCAAAGTTACTGACTGAAGTTTTTTTAACTTCATTTTTTTGATGACAAATTAAGCCACTCATGGTGCAAGTGCCAGTAGTCCCTGCACTCAGAGGGGCCAAGGCAGGAGGATCCTTTGAGCTCAGGAGTTTAAGACCAGCCTGGGAAACATAGTGAAGACTCCATCTCAAAAAAAAAAGGTAACCTAATAAAACAAACACAACACAGACTAACAAAAAACTCCCAATGGCCAAAGCTGGAACAACTTTAACATAGAATAAATACCTATGAATCCATATTGCTATAAACAGATGACTAAATAAATGGAAGAGAATACACATCGATGCAGAAGAAACCCAATAATTCACATAGATACTCACCCATCAAGAAGGTGGAACTAATTATTCACTTTTTTTTCTTTTTTTTTTTTTGAGTTACTGTGGATTGAACATGGGCAGCACTGAGCTACATCCCCACCCCTTTTTATTTTTTTCAATTTTGAGACACGGTCTCATTAACTTGCCTAGGGTAGCCTCAAACTTACAATCCTTCTGCCATCACCATCACTTCCTCATTTTGTTGTTTTGAGATTTGGGCATAGTTTTTTAAGAGACAGGATCTTGCTATGGTGCCCAGGCTAACCTCAAACTCCTGAACTCAAGAAATCCTCCTGCCTCAGCCTCCCAAATACTACAGGTGTGCACCACTATACCTGGCTTCCCCCTTCAAATGTGGGCTGTGCATGAACAGGGGAGAAACAATTACTCTATAGATGAAATCCTGACAAACAATGCATCAGTCAGGTGTTTAGTATCAACCATCAACATCAATGGTGTCAAGTCATATTAATAGTATATACCTTTGGTATGTGGTAAAAATGGCACTTTTGTGATTTTCCTCCCTCAAAATATATAACCTTAGTCCAACCTTGAAAAAAATGAGACAAATTCCAATTGAGGGTCACTCTATACCTAACTAGTCAGTGTCAAGGATAAGACAAGTCTCTCAGAGTGTGGTAGTAAATGCCTATTATCCAGCAGTCTGGGAGGGTGAGGCAGAGGATCACAAGTTTGAGTCCTGCCTAGGCAACTTAGCAATTTAGATCTTATTTCATAGTTTAAAAAAAGGGGGGGGGTAGCTGGGGATGTAGCTCAGTGTGAATGCCCTGGGTTCAATCCCCAGTACCACCAAGAGAAAAAAGAAAAAAAAAGGCAAGTGTGAGAAATTGTCACAGCCAAAAGGAGCCTAAAGTGTAATATGACACATATCTTCAAACAATAAAAGGATACTAGGAAAAAAAACTAAGGAAATCTAAAAGTATGAACTTGTTACTAATGTATCATTATTGTTCTGGGTTTTTTTTGTTTTTTTGTTTTGTTTCTGCAACAGCAGGGATAGAACCCTGGGCCTCACACATGCTATGTAAGCCACCAAACTACATCCCAGGCTCTCATAGGTTTCTTTCTTTTTTTTTTTTTTTCTTTTTGTGGGTACCGGGGGGTCGACCTCAGGACCTCGCGCGCCAACAGGCACCCGTGCCGCTGAGCGATATCACCGGCCCCTTTTTCGTATGTGGGATCCGGGAATCGAACTCGGGCCCTCGCGCTTGCAAGGCAGGCGCTTACGCCACTGAGCCATCTCACCGGCCCTCTCATAGGTTTCTTGACTATAAAAATACCGCACAAATATAAGATATTAACAGTAGAGGAAAAGTAATATAAGGTACACGGGAACTCTATAGTATCATCACAATTTTCTACAAATCTAAAACTGTTCTAAAAATAAAGTTTACTTAAATTTTAAAGGAAAGAAAAAGTAGCCAGGCATGGTGGCACATGCCTATAATCCTAGCCACTTGGGAGGCTGAGGCAGGAGCAACAAAAGTTCAAGGTCAACCTTGGATAATTTAGTTGAGACCCTACCTCAATATTTTAAAAAGGGCCTGGAGAATGTAGATCAGTGGTTGAATGCTTAGGTGGTAGGTACAAGGGCTTGGGTTTAAGTCCCACTACAAAACAACAACAACAACAACAATAAATAAGAGGAGGAGGAGAAGGGAGAAAAAAGAAATGAAGACGAGTTTATATACTTAGATCAAGTATAGATCTACATATTGCCCCCTACCTTACTGGGGCTAGAACCCAGGGCTCACACATGCTAGGCAAGCACTCTACCCCTGAGCTATACACTGGTGTATATACTAGCCCCTGCATAGTGGTGTTGCTCTCTCAGTGACTTCTATGAGACCGTGGGTAATCACTGATTCTCTCTGGTACTCCATTCAATAGGAAGGCTGGTCTTCCTTTTGACCCAGCATCTGTGTGGCAGGAGCTAACAAATTTCAGTCTGCTCAATAAAGGGAATAATGATTGGAAAGGAAGAAGTTAAATTATCATTATTTGCAGATGACATGATACTCTACACAGAAGACCCCAAAAACTCCACTAAAAAACTGCTAGATTTAATAAGCAAATTCAGTAGTGTAGCTGGGTACAAAGTCAATACTCAAAAGTCAATAGCCTTCCTGTACACAAATAACAAACTTACTGAAAGAGAAATTAGGGAAACAATACCTTTCACAATAACATCCAAAAAAATGAAATACCTAGGAATCAACCTCACAAAGGATGTAAAAGACCTATACACTGAAAACTACAGTACTCTGAAAAAGGAGATTGAAGAGGATATCAGAAAATGGAAAGATATCCCTTGCTCCTGGATAGGAAGAACCAATATAGTGAAAATGGCCATACTTCCAAAATTGTTATACAGATTTAATGCAATTCCAATCAAAATTCCAACAGCATATCTCACAGAATTAGAGAAAACAATCCTAAAATTCATTTGGAATCAGAAGAGACCTAGAATAGCAAAGGCAATTCTGGGCAACAAAGGCAAGGCAGGGGGCATCACAATCCCCGACTTGAAATTATACTATAAAGCTACTGTGATAAAAACAGTGTGGTACTGGCAAAAAAACAGACCTGAAGATCAATGGAACAGATTAGAAGATGCTGAAACAACCCCAGACATACTAAGCCACCTTATCTTTGACAAAGGTGCCAAACACATTCGCTGGAAGAAAGATAGCCTCTTTAATAAATAGTGCTGGAAAAACTGGCTCTACACATGCCGAAGATTAAAACTAGACCCATATCTTTCACCATGCACTAAACTAAATTCAAAATGGATCAGAGATCTAAATATTAAAACAGAAACATTAAATCTGCTGGAAGGTAGGATAGGTAAAACCCTTGGAGACATTGGTGTAGGCAAAGACTTTATGAATAAAAACTCAACCGCACGGGAACTATCCCAAAGAATCAATAACTGGGATCTCATCTTATTAAACAGCTTTTGCACAGCAAGAGAAACCACCAACAGAGTGAAAAGACAACCCACAACGTGGGAAAAAATGTTTGCCAGCTGTTCCTCCGACAAAGGATTACTATTGAGAACATATAAAGAACTCAAAAAAATCAGACCTCCCAAATTTAAAGACCCACTCCAAAAATGGGCATCTGAGATGAATACACATTTCTCAGATGAAGAAATACTAATGGCAAACAAATATACAAAAAAATGTGCAACATCACTAGTCATTCGAGAGATGCAAATTAAAACAACACTGAGATACCATCTCACCCCAGAAAGAATGGCTACTATAAAGAAATCAACTAATAACAAATGCTGGAGGGGCTGTGGGGAAAAAGGAACCCTTCTTCACTGTTGGTAGGAGTGTCGACTGGTACAGCCACTGTGGAAGTCAGTGTGGAGATTCCTCAAAAAACTAGGGTTGGAGGTCCCATTTGACCCAGCTATTCCCCTTCTGGGCATCTTCCCAGAAGAATTAAAAACATTGTACCACAGTGATATATGTGCACCCATGTTTATAGCAGCACAATTTGTAATAGCCAGATCTTGGAAACAACCCAAATGCCCGTCAACTGAGGAATGGATAAGAAAGATGTGGTATTTTTATACAATGGAGTACTATTCAGCCATAAAGAAGGATAAACTGGAGACTTGTATAGGTAAATGGATGCAACTCGAGAAAATACTCATAAGTGAAATAAACCGGACGCACATGTGTAAGCATCGTATTGTCTCTCTAGTATGAGAAACTGAAAGAGTAAATAAGATCCAAAATGTACAATAGACACGGTGAATCAAAAAGAAACTGGTCAATAGGAAAGAGAGACTGGAATAGGGAAAAGAAAGAAGGGAAAGGAAAAAAAAATTGTATATATATATAAGATGGTTAAGAAAGATACACTACCAATTTTACTTAGTTCATTGAAGAGTAAGGTTTGAGCCAATAATGTTTGGACAATTGAATGCTAATGTCTGGTATCCTGAATAACTAACTTAAAGATCATAATACGTAATGCATTGACCATTGTTACCCTCATATTATGTTGTTTTGAAAATTTGTTCTTTTTTTGATTTGTTTTGTTTTTTCTTCTTTAAAAAATTCAGTCTGCTCAACAAAGAAATGCTGGAGAAATCAAGCTTACTGACCTGAGTCAGTATATCTCTGAATCTCCAACAGAGAAGGAGACAGTCATAATCAAAAGCCAGCAGAACACTGCATCCTAACCTCCCACCCTGATTTCCTCTCCTTACTCCCTGCTCCTCCCCAGAAGTGAAAACCCTGGCATTTTAAAAGCAGGCTGTGGGGCCGGTGAGATAGCTCAACAGGATAAGCGCCTGCCTGGCAAGCGCAAGGTCCTGAGTTCGACCCCCGGTACTCACAAAAAAAAAAAAAAAAGAAAAGAAAAGCAGGCTGTTAAGGCACAGTCTAAAAATAATCACTGAGAACACATGAGACATATCAGAAATAAGGAGGTGAGGAAAAGAGGTTGGGGTAGGGTTTGGAAAAGTGGTTCCCAAATCTTGTCGCAGACTGTGCCCATAAATACCAGAAGCCTGTGCTTTAGTTCAGTCTTAAACTTCATAGTTAAAAAGCAAAAAAAGGGCCGGTGATATAGCTCAGCGGCATAAGCGCTTGCCTGGCAAGCGCGAGGTCCTGAGTTCCACTCCCGGTACCCGCATATTAAAAAAAAAAAAAAGTATTTTCTGATGAAAAACAAAATACCTTTATCCTCACAGAATGCAAATAAAAAGAGAACTTACAGCCTTCTGCTCTCTCAGATTTTACCCTGCCATGCCACACTAGTAAAGAAGAATGAGTTTGGTTTTATTTTTTTGAGACAGGGTCTGGCTATGTAGCACAGGCTGGCCTTGAGCTCCTGACAATCCCTGCCTTAGCCTCAAGAGTGCTGAGATTATAGGCATGGGCGACTACACCTGGCCAGAGGAGTGAGTTTTAAGGGACCCAGATCTACATCTTCTGACAGTCCTATAACCAAGGAATAAGGTACTAGACATTAGGGTACTTACTTCCTGAGGATGATGACTGCTCGGCGCTCCTTGATGTCCTGAGGCCGTATGCAGTGAGTGATTTCATCAGCAGCATATCCACTGCAAAGAAACACAGCACATATCACCATGAAGAGTAAACAACCAAAGTTCCTAGGGGATAAGAATATGGCCCAGGTCTTGTGGGTGCCCTCTGTTATTCACAAGGTTCAAGAATCTACATGAAAGGGAAATACCATGTTAAGCTCTAGGAAGTTTCTGCCTACAAACCACTCAAAACTAACATGATGGAAAGGAGACTCAGTGGTCTCTTAAGGAAGAGGCCAAAGTAGGACTCGCTCGGCACAGGCCAGGAATCCTTTAAAGTCCTTAGGTCTAAGGTTTGAGTCCAGCAGAGCACTTGCCTGGTATATACTGTATAAGATCCCGGGTTAGATCCTCAGCACAGCAATAAATAAATAGAGAGCCCTCAAGAGGGTACACTGTTAGGGCCGGTGAGATGGCTCAGCGGCATAAGCACCTGCCTTGCAAGCGCGAGGGCCCGAGTTCGACTCCCGGATCCCACATACGAAAAAGGGGCCGGTGATATCGCTCAGCGGCACGGGTGCCTGTTGGCGCGCAAGGTCCTGAGGTCGACCCCCTGGTACCCACAAAAAAAAAAAAAAAAAAAAAAAAAGAGGGTACACTGTTAGAGGATCTGGAGCCAACTGCAGGGACTTGGAGGAAACCTCAGTGAGGAGACACAGACATTTCGTCCACTTCTCCCACCCTTCAGCGTGCAGAGGAAGCCAAGGTAACCAATGACAGTACTGAGTCATCAGGGAGAACTAGGACTGCCATGGTCCAAGAGAATTTATCTACTTGGAAAAAAGCTTTCAAAAGCCTCTGCTAGGGAGGTCCAAAATTTTGAAGACAGCTGTGTTTGGAATATTTTAAGAATTTCCATCACACTCAAATTTCTATTTATTTTCAACAAGCGACATGGTTTTAAAAACTGCTTACAGGCCAATGAATACGGGTAAACGACTGTCCTCTTCTCAGCTAGCATTTTTCTGATTTGAAACCCTGGAAGCACTTCTGAGCCCCTCACACACTCACTCTGGGAGCATGGCACCCAAAAGACATCCTTCACTGAGTCAGCAGATCTACACAACTAGAAACTCACCCAGCTACAGGCCAGAAGACACTACTTTCTCAGTTTCCCCACCTGCTCAGGATTCCTGGCTGCCCCTGGACCACAAACCTTTCTCTTCTGACTACTGATCAGCTCCTTCTCAGTGATAGCTCTACAGACACATGCTTAAGTGTCAAAAACACCACAGGTCTGGCTGGGAAAAATTCCTTAAAGTGGTCAGGCTGGCTCAACTGTGGGCAAGAACTGGATGCGAAAGCCAGTAAGAAATAAAAAGCCAAGCTGCCACCTATAATTCCAGCTACTGGGCCGCTGATATAGCTCAGCAGCACAGTGCCTGCCTGGCAAGCACGAGGTCCTGAGTTCAATTCCTGGCACCCGCAAAAAAAAAAAAAAAAAAAAAAAAGGATTTCCAGCTACTTGGGAAGTTGAAGTGGAAAGATGACAAGTTCTAGGCTCACAAAACTTAAAACAGGCCCGAGATATAGCTCAGTGGTGGAGTGCTTGCCCATCATGTGTGAGGCTCTGGGTTTAATCCCCAGTACAATGCTGATATGGCAGGGGTTGGGGGGATAACAAGGGAGGAGAATAAAAATAAAGAGAACCAGGCATGGTAGTACACATCCCCTATTCCCAGCACTTAGTCTGAGGCAGGAGGATCAAGAGGTCCAGGCCTGGGCCGATGAGATAGCTCAGTGGCATAAGCACCCGCCTGGCAAGTGCGAGGTCCTGAGTTCGACTCCCGGTACCCACATATGAAAAAAAGGGCCGGTGATATCGCTCAGCGGCACAGGCGCCTGCTGGCGCATGAGGTCCTGAGGTCGACCCCCGGTACCCACAAAAAAAAAAAAAAAAAAGAGTTCTAGGCCTGCCTGGGCTACAGACCAACTTCAAGCCTGGCTGGACTATACAGCAAGACCCTGTCTCCAAAAAACTCAAACCCAAGCAAAACAAAAAGCTCAAAACCAAAACAAAGAAACAATCAGGATCACCCCCTAGAAGGAAACACTTCTTTCTGACTTGGAAATGTGACTTGAGGCCATGGTGGTGATAGAACAATAAATCTTCATCTTATAGATTTCCCCTGCCCCAGCTGCTCCTAGGTCAGGGTTCTTCAGAGATTTCTCTTTGAACACCAGCCCCACATCCACAGTCAAATCAATTTAGAGAACGCTGATTGAAGAGTTTCAAAAAAGCATTGCTGTAAACCTGAGAATGTTAAAGGATCTGAAAATTACCACAGCAAAAAGAACCTGCTAACTTCATTTAACTGGGCACTAATCAACTCGTTCTCAACACCTATTAATATTTGTGTCAACTCACAGTGAGAAGTACTATATAGGAATTAGAAGAAGACACCTGTGTTCATACCAAACCTTTGTCACCTATTAGTTTTGTGACCTTAGATATATCACATGCTAAGGCTAAACCTCAGTTTCTTTATGTGTAGTAAACAGAACAGTAAGTTCTTGGGTGTTTGTTTTGTTATTATGTTCTATAACTTTGTATTCATTTTATTTATTTATTTAATTAATTTATTTTTTGAGAGTCTCAGTATGTTGTGTAGGCTGGTCCCAAACTCATAGTGATCCTCCTGCCCCAGCCTCCCAAGTGCTGGGATTACAAGTGTGTGCCACCACGCCCAGCTGTATTCATTTTATTATTACTAAGATTTAAAAATTCACACATCCCCTCCTCCCTTCCAGGCAGAATCACAAAATCAGAGTTACATGACTTACATGGTTGAACACTCCTGGAAAAGTAGAGTGAGAGGCCTACTTGCAGGGCTGTTTTGGATAATGCAGGGTACCTGGCACCACACTACCACTGCCAAGGACTTAACACAGACAGAGGGTCCTCAACCACATTCCAGGGCAAGCCAGAGCCTTGGATTTAGCACCTGCCAAGGAGACATGATCTAGAACCTCCTGCAGGTATCTGCCAGTAGCAGAGGTCTCTGGGACCCCATTCCCAGGGCTAAAACCTCCAAGTCTCATTCCACATTCTTACACTCCACATTGCTGAATGGAGGCCTGTGTTGCTAGATAGTTCCATAAACTGTATACACAGAAGGCTTCCCAAAAGAGCTAAGTCCAAAGGCACATTTCTAAGGCCTGAATCTGCAGTATTAGCTACAGGCAATGTTTCCTGCTGTTAGCAAAAATTATCTGTTTTACTTGGCAACAGGCATGACCAAGGGCCATGACTTCTCATTTCCAACAAGGAACCACTTCTCTTAATGCAGTTCTGGAACAAATCCAGATGTTCATCAAAGCATGACTGCTCCCATCCCCTAAAGGGCTCTAGAACAAACAATAAGCCATACTAGGTACCTGCCCTGACCCCAAGGCTCAGGAGAGCTAGTGTGGAGGTAGGGCTGCACAGGCCCAAAGAAACGACCTTGGCACTAACTCTACCTGAAGGGCTCATTATCCTCCAGAACTTCCTAGCAGCTGTCCCAGCCCAATGACCATCTTTAGGGTATTGGGCTCCTCTAGGAGTAAGTACTCAAAATTCTGATCAACAGAAGCTCTCCTGGCCAAACTTCACCAGAAAATGCCCAGCAGAGATCCACAAGACTATTATTTATTGCTAAGGAACTCACCTACTACAAGAAACTGTTTGAAAGTCCTAGTCTGCCAGCTTGAAACTTTATATATATATATATATATATATATATATATATATATATACATACATACATACATACATACCCTGGAGAAAAGTTCCAGCGTGTCCTGCTCTTTTGTTTTCAAAGGGAAATGAGAGGAGGAAATACTTTGTGCGGTCCAGACTGCCTGCTCCCTGCCTGAGCTGTACCCCCAGCAGCAACCATTAGTATTAAGAGTAACTGAGCCTAGTTTTGTCACCCACTAGTCCTATACCTCGAGTGACTCTTCAGGGAGTTGACACACCTATCTCCTTTTCTGGGAACCTTTCTCAGAGGCCCTCAGACTGGATTTCTCCTACAATGTTCAATGATAACCTCCCAAGGAGTCTCCACTATTACATCTGGCCTGTGGAAATTGTCTTTCCTGTAAGACAAAGCACTTCAAAGGTCTTAACTCTGCAGTGAACAGAAAATAAAATGTATATTAAAGGTGAACTATTCTACTTTGGAGCTGCAGTTTCTACATCTGCAAAAAAGATAACGAGCCCTTCCTCAGAGGATCACAGTCTGAAAAACGATATATAAGGAACAGTGTAGGGTTATACATTTGGTCTTGGAGACTAAGTTGTCAAGGTACACTTCCAAGATGGCCACCATTCCTCATCTACTTTATGTCCAGCTTAGTCAAAACAGCACAGATAGAGGGCCTGGCCAAAATCACTACCTGGTCAGAGCCTCCCTCACCACTGATAAACCTATAGGACTGAGCTTAGGCATTTGGGAGGCAGCAGGCAGGCAACCTGAACTCAGGAGTAGGTCTATGAGCTCAGGCTCAAGTTATTTACCAAGCCCAAGCCACTAACATGGCTTAACTTCACGAGAAGTCCTGGGGCTTTCTGAATCCAGGTCAACCTGCTGCATCCCTATTCTGCACACATCAAGGTACAAACAGGAGCTGAACACAAAAAGCAGCTTACTCCTGAGACATGTTTAGCTAAACTTCAAGCATTTAGCAGTGTGACAGAGATTCAGTCTTTTGTAATGACTATGGCATCACTGACCCCATTTTGCAGAAGAGAAAAACTGAGACCCATAGAGAAACTTGCCCTAAGTTAAAGAGCTTAAGTGCTAGCGCTGGGACTGCCACCAAGTTTGCCATCAAACTCTTAGGTTTGTGGTAGTGATAGTGTTATGTGTTGGGTGGGCGTGGAGGTGGGATGGGGGGATGGAAGGTTAGGTAATGAAATGAGGAAGGAAAATCCATCTATGTTTCTTGGTAGCAAGGTCTAATCTGTCCTGGAAGACTTGCTGGACTCCCCAAACAACACACACATAACCACCAGGCCTACAGAAGAGATCTGTAGCAATACGCTTATGCTCTGAGAACACAGACTGCATCTCAGTGATGGCTGTACGCCAATTGCCCAGCCTAAAATGGCCAGCCAGCCAACCCTGAATTTGTATGGCCTATTTATTCTTTGCTTGCTTACTATTCTTAAGACCATGCCTTTCTCTCCACTGCTGCCCTCTACCTTCTCATGAGACCTGGCAGCACCAAGGGCAGCCACCCTGATGGCCAAGAGCCCTGCCTGAGAGTGCACAGCCCTGACTTCATCCCATGGTTCCTCCCCTTCCCAGGGAAACAAAAGATGCTACACAAGAGATGTGGCCCAGGACCTACCTGCCCTACTTTCCCAACTATTTTAAATGAGAAAGCTAGATTTTGCTTTCAACCAGCTGAAGAAGATCAGCTTTTAACCCAAAATTGACAGGGGTCCACTCTATCCAACACCAACTGTTCACTTCCAGAGTCCAAGGCTGAGCTCACCAGTATGCACCCTATGGCTGATTTCCAACAGTCATTTCCTGATGGATGGCTGAGCCCTAGGTCTCTGGGCAGGTGGCTACCACAGACCACACAGCAGTGATTAAAGAGGTGGCAGCAAGTAAATGATCTGTCTTGAAGCAATTGTTCTAATTAATCCAACTTAAGTTTTTTTGTTTTGTTTTTTGAGACAGGGTCTTGCTATGTAGCCCAGGGTAACCTTGAACTTCATGGTTATCCTCCTGCCTCAACCCCGAGTGCTGGGATTACAGGCATGTGCCACCACATCCTGCTTGAAATTTGTTTTAATCTACTCCATTCACCCTACAGGGACAGGAGAAGGAATGTAGGATGAACTGATATGAAAAGGAGGTAAAAGATATTTCTCTAGAGAACAGCATAAAAAGGAGGCCCACTCAGACTCAGAAGAGGAAGGTTACAAAAAACTGATAGCTGGGTTTGAAAAGAAGTGTAAAACACTTTCAGAAAGGTCTGTGAACCTTACTAAATGGCAAGGTTTAGGCATTGCTGTGTTAATGTTTGCCACACAAACATCCATGCTGACCACTATTAAAATCGAAAGTTACATTCTTGCCACATTGCCTTGGACAATTACAGACACTATTACCACTAACAACTGAAGTCTCAGTCAGATGACAATTGCTAGAATCCCTCCAAGTCCATAGAGCACCAGTCTTTTATCAGCCCCTCCCTTCTAATCTGCAGCTTTACTACTTACCACCTCTGAGCTGGGATCTCTACCAGAAAGTGAGAGAAAGCACCACCTCTCTTACTAGCTTACGCTCAGGATTTGAGGAGGGGCACTAATAGGCAGGTATTCATCCACCTCCATACCAAGTAAGCTGAGAATGCTAAATTAGCAGATGCTAGAAGATTTATTTTATTTTTTTATTTTTTAATGTGGGTACCGGGAGTCGAACTCAGGACCTCGCACTTGCCAGCAGGCGCTTGTGCCGCTGAGTGATATCACCGGCCCTTTTTCTCCCTTTATGTGGGTACCGGGAGTCAAACTCAGGACCTCATGCTTGCCAGGCAGGCGCTTATGCTGCTGAGCTATCTCACCGACCCTAGCCGACCCTAGAAGATTTAAATTAGTGGGAGTGTCCAAGACCCTACACCAGTGGCTCTCGACTGGGGATAACTCTGCCCTTCCAAATCTCATTCCTGGGCGG
This sequence comes from Erethizon dorsatum, assembly GCA_028451465.1. Classification (NCBI taxonomy): domain Eukaryota; kingdom Metazoa; phylum Chordata; class Mammalia; order Rodentia; family Erethizontidae; genus Erethizon; species Erethizon dorsatum. The sequence goes on from CM051826.1 coordinate 20,601,891, forward strand.
CGGATTTAGCTCAGTGGCGCAGCACCTGCCTGGCAAGCGTGAGGTCCTGAGTTCAATTCCAGGTACTAAGAAAAAAACAAACAAAAAACCCAAATCTCATTCCCAGGGATATTTGGCAATGTCTAGAGACATTTTTGGTTATCATAAAACATGCTACTAGAATCTAGCAAACAGAGGCCTGGGATGCTGCTAAATTTTCTACACTGCATAAACAGCTAACACAACAAAGAATCAGCGAGGCCTAATATCAACAGCAACACTGTTGAAAAGCGCTAACCCAGAGCTTCACCAGAGTCTAATAATGAACTCTATCTGGCTCAAAGCAGCACCGGCCCCTTCCCCTTACCTACAGCTATCTCCTACCCTGCTACTTGCTGGCAAAAACCTCTTTTGCATTCTCCCCTCACCCTCCCTTGCTTGGCTAATTCCTAGTCAACCTTCAAGCTTCAGCTTACTTCTTTCCCAAAACTTCTGATACTCCAGCGTGGATAAATGTCCCTTCAGAATGTTCCTATAGTTATCTTCCTGGGCTGTGACTATCCACTGGGCCTGACCTCTCCACCAGGTTTTAACTATAAACCCATGTTCACCACCAAATCTCTAGCCCCTTCCCCGTAAGACAGCAGGGACTCACTAAGTGGTTGTATATGAAAATAAGCACTCATTTAACTACCCTGTGCCAGGCTCTATGTTAAGAAACCAAATCACTTTAATTCTAATAGGCTTCAGAAGTTGGCATCATCACCACTCTATGGATAAGAAAGCCAGCTCTGAGAACACCCACAAGATCCAAAAGCAAATGAGAGGAGAGCTTAATTCAAAGCCTGGGGCAGCATTTTTGAAGACATGGCTAGGCCTTCTACACTAACTCTGCAGCCAAGACTGAGTCCAAGAAAGGTTGGAAAGGACTGGGAAAGCTTTAAGACTTTACTATTCTAAGGAAAAGATGAAGAGAATTTTCCTGATGATGCAATCTTGTTGCTGATCACTAACAGACCTGCATATTAAGAATCTGAAACTTCTGCTCTTCAATCCAGAGCTGTGAATGCGTTGGGGAAGGGAGTTTTGGGGAGTTTTAAGAGTCACAAACTGAATGAATAAATAAACAAAAGTTACAAAATGCCTTGAGATCTCCCCATTAAGCACCGGATCACTGCCAGACCTCTTGAAAACAAACCTAAGGTCTATGACTACATAGAAAATTACTAACCCATTAAGAGACCAAATAGTTGTAGTGTAAGGTCCTTTTACCACTAAAAGCCTAACAAGAGAAAATCAGACCACCAAGCTGCCTTACATAGCAAGCTCCCTGGGAGGATGTGCCCAGGAAATCCTATATTAAAGGGTTCTGCCAAAACATCCATCTGAAAACACCATGCAAATCTGAGACACATAGGGGTCCAAATGACAAGCAGGCATCTGACAAGTAGTCCTTTAGGAGCCAAAGTACTGCTTTGGCCAGTGACTTCCCAGACTTCCTGGACATCTCAAGGTTCTGGTGCCATCCCTAAGATGGAAGCGGCCACAGCTGTTCAACTCAAATGAGACAGATGACCTCCTCTCATGATATCAAAAGGGCTCCCAGGAAACTGCTTCTCCCAACTGTGGCGTATGGCACCAACTGCACTTCAGCGGTTAAGCTGCTCCAGATCATGTACTTCGTGTTAATCAACCGCACTGCTCTAAACAACTGTAGTCTAGACCTCCTAAGAGGTTTTGGGGATTACTGAAGTACACTACTAGATTTACCTGTTCCAAGGCTAGAAAAAGGTAGCTTCCAAATGCCAATTTTCACTTCATACAAGCAAAAGTGTCCCTGCAGACAATCTTCCCTGGGGACCAAGGCACTGAGCTAATTCTCAGTAGGATCTGAGGCCCTAAATACACCAAGAGCCCAAGATCTGCTGCTCAAAGAACTATAAGGCCAAGGTCAAGAAGCCAGCTGCAGTATTGTTTTATTCCACCACAGTAAGAGGTAACATGTTCTTGCAAAGGACAGTTGGGCTTGTCTGCAACTAAGACAAGAAAATTTTAAGAGTGTGCTACACTTTCTTCCTGGCCCATTAAATTGCTTGGAAATCATTTCCCCTCCTAGGAGTGGAGAACCTGTATTCATTAAATATCCTCAAAGGCCTCTAGCTGTATTTCTCTGCTAAAAAATCCTCAAACATTTTGTTAAGAATGTCAAGAACAGTAGAGCAGGGAACTTTCAGAAAGTCCAAATAAAATTTTTTTAAAGTATAGGTTTTTGAAATGGAGATTCAAATCACAAAGTAATTTGCTTAAAATCACAAAGGAAAAGCTTTCTAACATCTCAGCCTTCTAAGTTAAGCTTGTGATAATATCAAACCTGCCTTCAGGTAAAGAATTCCGTGTGGGTTCTCTGACTCACTTTCTTGCTCCCTACAACCTACAAATTTGCTTTTCGGTACAGAACTCCATGCCCTTTCCCCCATTTGTTTTCTTGCTATATACATTTTAAAAACAAGCCTCTTTCCCTGCCCCCTATAACCGAGAAACAGAAAGATGGATCAGAACCAGAAAAACATGGACTATTAGCTGCTGCCTCCCGGACCCGGGTGCACAGTTAAGGCTGCAGACTGCAGGGCCGCCCCCTCCTCCCAGGTGGGTTACCTGAGCACAGTCACGCTCCCCCTGCGCACAGGCAGGGAAAGCACAGGTTCTGACACCCGGATAGGCTTGAACTGGAATTTGCAGCCGAAGCACAGCGCAGAATCGCTAAAGAAAGACACAGACACGATGGGGCGCTCAAATATGTGGATGGGGTCCACGTGAGACACGATGCAGCCGCCTGGCTGGTAGTCGTTGATGACGGCGCTATTGACGAAGCCTTCGGGAATGACGCGGTGCTCTACCAGCTTTTGGATCACCAACTGATGCACCCATTCGGGGATCTCGTCCACGTCTCCCGGAGGATACAGGCGTTCCTGGCCAGGCCCGCGCTTCTGCAGCTGGGCTCCATACGTGTAGCCCTCACCGAAGAAGTACTTGTTGCGCAGCGGGGCCCGGTCCACTGTGTGCTCATTGTACAGGCCCTTCTCAGCGCGGGACACCACCTCGTCGATGCGGGCCTCTATCTTGGCGCACTCATCCTGGCTGAAGAGGCGTATCTGGCGGATGCCACTCTTCACCTTGCGAGCCTCCTCCTCCTTTTGCAGCTGCTGCTCCTCGTAATCGCTGCGCTCCGGGTCCGAGTCCTCCTGATACTTGCGCTTCGTCCCGGGCACCGGGTAAGGTTCGGCGGCGGCAGCGGCGGCGGCCGCAGCGGCCACAGCGGCGGCTGCCGCAGCCGCGGCCTCCCGGTTACCTGCCTTATAGTTGTCCCGGGACGTCATGGACTTGAGCTTCTCACGCAGGTCCGTGTAGCCGCTGGCGGCCGCCATGCCCCCGCGAGACTACTCTAGGGTCCTCCAGGGCGGGTGGAACGCCCGGGCATGGCTCTCGGGGGACGTGTCCCAGGGCCCCCGAAGAGAAGGGGGTCCTCAGAGCCGGACCCCCATCCGAAGCCAGGGGACCTGGCAGGAGAAGGCGAGGGACCGGGCGCGGGGTCGGGCCTCAGGGGTGACGGGTCATGCAGCGGTGGCGACAACAGGACTTCCTCCTTTTCCACTTTCTCCACGTCCTGGGGGGCAAGGGCTCCAGCAGCGCCTCATGCCGCGGGGGGCCGCTGAGAAGATTCGGCCCGACTCCCAGCCAGACCCTCCGACACCCGGCCCAACCCGCACTTTAAAGCTCTCCTCACTACGTCACAGGCCGCCCGCCCGACGTCCGCCAGCGCCGCTCCTTACCAGGCTCTTCGGCGCGCAAGCGCAGTGTCGCCGGCCACCACGGCTCAGCGCGCTGTGGGCATGCGCGTGCGTGCGGGCCAGGTCGGCATAGGGGCCGGCGCAAGCGCACAAGGGCACCACAGCTTGTCCGCCGCCCCTCCCCCACTCGCTGAAGGGCTTTGAGGGAGACCTCTCAAACAGAGACCTGCCTCCACGTCGCGCCGCCTCCGGGACCGAAGGACTCCCTCCGCTGGGGTGCGCTTACGCTGTCAACACTGTTGCTATGCCGCGTCATAGCATCGTCTGAATGCCCTTAAATGTCTCAGTCTGAAGCGCGCAATCACCGAGTAACCGCCACAACCTAGGCCGCCCTGTTACCGCCCCCTTTGGCGCTTCCACTTATTTAATTGGGCCATTGGCCACGCGCCGGGCCAGCCCAGAATGGAGTTTTCACAAGTTGGTTGGTAAGTATGCCAGTCAATCAGACAGTCTCCTTGGCTACTGCGTCCATCACTTAATTAGTTGCGGGGAGGGCGGCGAGGACCCCGAAGAGCGAATGGGTGGCTAAATGAGTGCCTGAATTGAGGCCACACTGGAGGAAACCACTCAGAGCGCCTAAAGAAACTTCTGACACTGGCGGAAACTTCTCAAACTGTAGGACCGATAGTATGGGCCTAAATCTGAACCCAAACGGGGACGGCTATAGCAGCTGGACGCACATTGGGAGTTTCCCCCCACCTCCTCCTCCGCCGCCGCCCGGAGCAGACGTTCTACTAGTCACGTACCGGTGGCGGCGGGCGCGTGCGCAGTCGCGGGGACGCGCCACTGCCCCGCGTCGCTCCTCCGGGGCTCTGAATGTGGGTTTGGGGCAACTTTTCCCGAGACGACAATGGGAGAAGTAGGCGCATGGATGCGGCTAAGCTATGGGTGTTTACTAAAGATCATTCAAAAGTTCTGAATGAAGCAGACAGCATGGCGTGGGCAGAGGCGGCTTCGACAAGCGGGTTTCTGCTCAAAAATCTCCATAGCTCCCCCATATAAAGTTCAGCCTCTTTGCTGGGTGCTCGAGGCCTTTGTTTGGATCCCTTCCGGCCTAGCCTCCTCCGCCCTCTTTCCACCTAGTCCTAGGTACAAACACCCTACAGTACCCAGTCTCTTCTCGCCTTTGCCTAGGCAGTTTCTGCCACTGGAAATAACAGTTCCTCCCATCTGTATTTTTTTGTTTTGTTTTGTTTTGATTTATCGAGGCTCAACTCACTCATGTCTAGCAGCCTTCCCAGATTCTGATCTGTTAAATGAGTAAACGTTAGTACCCACGTTATAAGGTGATCTTGAAGGTGAAATTAAGTCACATTAAGCAGAAGGGATTGGTGAATCTGGGCCTCAGTTTCCTCATCTGTCAACTGAGAGTCCCATCAGGCTCTGTGAAATTGTGTCTCAATCACTTATTTAACTCTCAAGTTTACAGTTGAGCCAGTTTCAGCTGGCAGCTCCTCTCTGCCGTAGGCTGCATCAGCTGGGGCAGTGCCACCTGGATGAACCAGTTACAGGTGGCCTCTTTCACACAGTGGTCCACTTATATTCTGAAACCCTAAAGTGTCTCCTCTTCATCCTTATCATCCCTCCCTGAGCTTCATAGTTTAGCTTGCGTGAGGAAAAGTTTTCAGGGCAAAAATAGCCTACAGATGGACGTCCTCATGTGTGATCTATATTTTGAAAATGGGAGAGTTGAATAGAGGGGAGGCTCAGGATGCCTCACGTTGGGGCCCAGTGCATGGTTGTGGAATCCCTGCACTGAGCCAGGCACTGGCCCAAGAACAGAGGGACCCCCCCCCCAGGGGACAGCCAAGTGAGTCACTGGAGTTACAACCCCCTTGGCAATGGTTGCTTTTTTGTTTTGGTTTGGTTCTTTTGAGACAGGGTCTTGCCATGTAGTTCAGGTTGGTCTTGAACTCACTATGTGGCCCAGATTGGCCTTAAATTCGCTGTAATCCCCTAGCCTCAGCCTCCCAAGTGTTGGGATTGCAGGCATGCGCCACCACACCTGACTGGCAGTGGTTACTTGATTGATAACAGGCAGTCTCTTGTTCCTGCCCTCTTACCTCAGCATGTTGTGCTGGGGGAACATGCTGGGGAAGCCAACACAAGGCAGTAGTTGGTTGAAGTGCAACAGTCAGGGCATTTGTGTCAAGGGCTCTTCCTAGGATGGTCCCACTGACCGCCCCCCCAGCCTGCAGGATGGACCTCCTAAATCCCTCCCACATTATTACCTTTCCACCACCCCTGCCACCATTACCACGAGCCATGCCACAGAGCTTCCCCACCTCCTAGAGCCTGCAGCAGCCTCCCCTGGTCTCCCTGCCTCCTACAGTCACTCTATGCCCTTGTTGTGGGAAGGATTTTTCAAAGTACAATCTGAGCAGGTTGTCGTACCCCTGTCCCCCACTGCAAACCCTCCAGGGGGCCTCATGACTTTGTGATAAATTCCTAAATCCATAATATAGCCCCATAAGCCACACCCCATTCCCCCTTGACAGCATCTTTAGTCTCAGGGCCCCCACATGAGCACATCTCTCCTCTCCTCATTAGGCTAGCCCCCCTGCTTTGTAGTTATTTGACCATAAGCAGCTCCAAGTGCCTGTCATTATACTTAATAGGCACTGAATAGCTGAATGAGTAAATACTTTCTCTGATGCCATTGCTCCTGGAGTTACGCCCCCATCTACCTATCCATCCTCCAATTTCCGAGCCTAGTGCTTCCCCCTCCAAGGTTCCCAACACACCAGCATTTCCCATCCATATTCATTCATTCATTCTTTCATGCACATGACAAGTACTTTTTAAGTGTCTACCCTGTGTTAGGCAAAATCTAAGGCTCCAGGGGATACAGCAAATAACAGTTTTCTGTTTAGAATATTTATTCTTCTTTCCATCTATTCTTAAGAAACTCTTAGTCATCTTTCATAACCCAACCCTAGTGTACCATTCTCTGGGAAGCTCTTTGCCAAACTTTTCTTTTTCCACTATACCACTCTTGAACGTTGTGTGGCCCATCCAGCAGTGGGGGCATGGGGTTGGGGCTACCCAAGGAATGCAGAGTATAAAGGGACAGACACTATTGGGAGAACAAAGTCTCTCTGGAAGTGCTGATCATAGTGGGCACAGCTCTGCCTCCAACTCCTCCCTCCTGCCTTGACTTGTCCAGCCACTTAACAACTTCATGGAGGAAGTGGCTACCAGGCACAGAAATGACCAAGGGTCACAGGTCCAGGTTGAGAGGCAGCACAAGGTGGGACACACCTGAGGAGGATACATGGGGGGCTGGGAGGTGGAGCTGGTGTAGATTCAAACATCAGGCCCTGAGTAAATCAAAGGCAGGCTGATGTGGGGTTTCTCTGCCACATGGGCATCAGAAGCAGGGTCTGTGGCAGGAACCCAGCAGGAGGCCCCTGATCCCCTGTACTTCGGGCCAGCCTTTGACAGTTTCTTCTGCTGTCTGGCCCAAGTCTGCAGGCTGGGACTGTATCCCAAATCTGGATCAGTCCTCTTGGATTCGTGGATTTCTCCTCCTTCCTCCTGTGCTTTTCTCCAAAGTTCTGGCCCTTCCAGGGGTTACTGGCTCAAAGAGGTCCAGTGGCTTCCCCGAGGCCACACGGAGTCTTCTGGCAGAAGGCATCTGGAGGGCTGGGGGCCAGGTCAGAGCAGGGTAATCTCACTGGGGGGCAGTGTGAGCCGCTTCTCTCGTGCACTGAGCAGGTTCTCCACATGCACAGCCACCACACGACACAGCTCCAGACCCTGCCGGGGACACAGTGACAGTCCACACCCACTACACTCTCCCCCCTCTTGGTGGGATGTGCAGAATGGAGACATAGATGGGAGAGGGGTGGAGATCACCATCTGCAAAGAAACCCTCATACACCCACCCCACGGGTGCCTGGAGGATGTGTGTGAAGGAGCATGAAGAGAGGGAAGGCAGAATGGTGGGCTTCAGGCCAGAAGGGGCAAGCAACCAAGGGACCTGCTGTGATTGCACTATGTGATCTAAGGCTGGTTACTTTCCCTCTCAGAGATTCAGCAACCTCATCTGTAGGGTCTCAGTTTACCTGGCCCTACTTCACAGGGCTGGGAAAAGGATTCAATACAATTTTATTGTATGTACATCCTTTAGATTTTAAAAATATTAATCCATGGCCTGGGGTGCAGTTCAGTGGTCCTAACTCTTGAGTTCCTAGATTCCACCCCCCAGCAAATCCCCCAAAATTAGTCCAATCAGTAAATGCTAAGTATCTCACTTATGTTGCCATGGTTACCCCCAGAACCTACAGTCTAGAACAGGGAAGTGATCCAGCCTTAGGGCTCCCAGCTGCAGCAGGGTGGGGAAGGCACCAGGGAATTTCAGAAAATTGATCTGTGAGTGTGGCTCACAGACCAAAGCTAGTGTAGGAAGCCCCTCAGGGATTGGCCAGAGTGACAGAAGCTGCTCTAGGAGATGATAAAATGGTGACAGCCGCACTTACTGAGCGCTGATTGTGCCAGGCTTCCTTTTGAGAGCTTTATGTTTAATCCCTCCAGTGTCCCTAAGAGCACTAGGACATCAGTTCCACAAGTGAGGAAACTGAGGTCCAGAGCTGTGAAACTGTTTGCCCCACAACTTGCCCCTGCAGGCACAGGGTTTGAATTTGGGTGGTAAGAGGCCTGAGGCCACACTCTACAGTGCAGTGTTCTTTGTGAGGCTTAGCTGTGACCACCCCAGCCCTGGGGGCCACTCTAGCTAATTAAATCAGTGTGGGCAATCTTTTGCCTACTCACACTCTGCTGTGTTCTAGGTGGTGCCCAACTTGACAAATGTGGAAACTTGAGGCTCAAATATTAACAGGAAGGCCTCATGATCCCCTCATACAGCCTTTTGGAGGTAGACAGACTGGGGATCTAAGTCTGTTGGTGGCAATGCAGCTTAACTCAGAAAACCACCTTCCCCTGGGAGACCTCCCAGATCACCTCCTGTACAGCGCAGGTCCCCTGGATACCCAGCCCTGATCATGGTTTACTGGAGAGAGTCTTTCGTAGCTGAGACTCAGGGCTCTTCAAGGGCCAGGGCTGAAGGAATCTCAATCACATCAGTATTCCTGCAGTCAGGGCTGAACCTGCTATACAGAGATAGTCTGGATGCACCCCCCTCCACACATGTGCACACATACAGAATAGGCAGAAGCGGCAGCTTCCTTGCACAGGCTGCTACAAGGAAGTGGAAAAGTCAAAAAAGTCTTCATCTATCCATCTACCCATCTATTCATCCATTCATCCAACAAATAGGCATTGAGAATCTGCTATTGCCAGGTACCATGCTGTGGACATGGCATGAACAAGATGGCCATAGCCGGCCCTCTGGATGCCAACATTCCACTAGGGAGACAATATGAAAACAAATATCTAAATAATTTCCAGGCCATCATAAGGACCATTGAGACAGAGGTCATGAGTCATTAGGGAGGAAAGTTGGGGAAGGCTTCTGGAAAGAGGCTCTTTGTGCGGAAACCCAAATAAAGGGAGGGAGGGAATCCTGTAAGGAATTAAGGAAGAGTGTTCCACATAAGGGAATAGTGATACAAAGGGCCTGGGACAGGGAGGGGAAAGCAAGCCCAGCCTGAGTGCCCAGAAGAGGTCAGCATAGTGGTTGAGTGTAATGGTCTTGGTACACTGTGTCAACTTGAGAAGTTTAGAAGTTTAGCTAAGCAACTCAGCGGGGGGGGCCAAGGTCCTTACTTTGTAAACATCCTCATCCTGTGGGAGAGGAGGGCAGGGAAATAGTGTGAGTGCTGGTGGGGCGGGGTGTAGCAAAGCAACTCAGCAGGGGGCCAGGGTCCTCACTTTGTAAACATCCTCATCCTGTGGGAGAGGAGGGCAGGGAGATGGTGTGAGTGCTACACTTGGTGGGGGGGTGGCCTGCTTACAATATAAGGGCAGAAAAGAGGCTTGCTCCCCACCTTTTTGAGCTTGTTGTGTTTGCTGTGTAGGGTTACCTTGAACTGTTCCTCCTCTACCACGCCACTCTGCCTTGCAGCCAGCTGATTATGGACTGAAACCTCGACAAACTGTGAGCTAAGTAAACTTTTCCTTCCTTAACTTTGGGTGTTGGGTATTTTGTCCCAGCAAGGAGAGAAAAGTAACCGAAACATTGAGTGAGCACAGGGTAGGGGCTGGGAGAGGAGGCCACAGTGGCAGGGGTAGGGAGTGAGATGAGGGCACAGGAATGAGAGGATGGGGATATAAGCTAGAGAGGTCTGTCAGCCTCCCGGGGGTGATACTGAGGGACCCTGGATCAGGGGATCAGGGACAGAGGCAGAAATATGGGGCTATTCCAGTAGCAAAGGTCTTAAAAGCCTTGGGGCCAGATAGGGTAACTGGGGTGAGAAACCAGAGTGCAACATACAGAAATGGTCGGGGGGGGGGCACTAGGAAAGGAGCCAAAGAAGGGGTATTGGGGCAGGTGCAAGACAGAAGGGAATGCAAGACCTCAGAGAAGGGGTTCTGGAAGTGGGGCAAGGCTGCCAGAGGGAGTGCTTGGGTGACCCCATGAAAAGCAGGTGAGGGTGTGGTAGAAGGGGGGTAGGGAGCCTTGTCCTGAGTCACAGGTTCACTGAGGGTCATTGCTCTGGGTCCCGTCCCTTATAGGCAGCGTTGGTTGGTACAGTGGAAAGCCACTCTCCTTATTGGGGATCGGCTCGGCCCATTCTCAGCAGGGCATGTGGCAGGTCAGAAAGGGTTTACGTGTGGCCCAGACCTGATTTTGCTCCTTCTCTGGGCCTTAATCTTGTCTCTACTATGAGGTGAAAATGCTGGTTCTGCCCTGCCCCATGGGTCTGTGAAACTTGTACAGAAGCCTTGATCTGTGCCATTTTAAGGAGCAATCATAGTTGAGAAGGCACAAAGCAGGTGGGTCTCAGTTTCCCTATCTGTCAAGGGGAGCCCACTTCCCCCAACTGCAATCTTGGGCCCCACAATCTAACCTCCTGGCCTCAGCCCCAGTCAGTTTTCTGAAACCTGTGTTCCTGCTTACTTGCCAACTTTCTATGTCTCCTCAGGAAGAATCCCCAGAATCTCAGTTTAACATTTTCTTTGAAGACCTCCCCTCCTCTGGTTGTGTCTCCCCAGTGTCCCATCAAATGCCTTACTATTCTGCAAATGACTTGGGCCTTTTCCTGTGGCCACACTACCAAGTTACCTCACTGGAACACCATAATGACTTGCAGTTCTGTGCCATGCACTAGGCTGGATGCTCTTTGGGGTACAGCCAGGACCTGACCCACCCTGGAGCAGGGCAGGGAGGAGCCCAGTGAGTAGAATGGCGGGGAGGGCCAGGGCTCACCTGCTCCAGCTGCAGCTGCATGGTGCGCTGGGCCACCACATCCCCCAGCGCAATCTCCACATAGGGATAGCTGGAGTTGGCTGTAGGTCTCTGGGTCCATGTAGACTGGATCTCCTTCAGAGGGAACTTCACCATCAGTTCCTGGGAGTGGGGGAGAGGAGCCAGACAGAGCTGTGGGTGGGGATAGTCTTAACTGTGCCAGACCTTCCCCTGCAGATCAGATCAGAAGGCAGGAGGGCGCAGTTCAAGTATCCATTCTGTAGTGACTTGCTCTATGACCTTGAGCAAGTCATTCTATCTTGGGTATCAGTGTCTTCACCTGTGATTCAACTAATGCTGATGCTGCATCTACAGTTTGCCAGGCATGGCTCATACTGCTTGAGATACAGGGGGTGTAGTGGGTGCTTTTGGTGCCCTGACCTTCACATCAGAGCTCCTTCTGTGAACATCTGCACCCCTTTGCCTGGGACTTTATTTCTAGCCAACGGAAGAAGCAGATCACACGCAGGAAAGCTAGAGTGATGCAGAGGTAATGCTGCAGAAAGAAGCCCTTGACTGATGATGGTTGGGGAGTGGTGGTAGACATCCTGGCTCCCTCCCCACAGGAGAGAAGGGCATGCTTTATGCCAGTGGTGGAGAACCTGTGGCACTCGTGCCACAGTGGGCTGTTATCATTGAAAGCTCTAAAAGGTTTGCCATCACTGCTTTGTGCTGTCCTGGGTCCCCAGCTGGACTAACCATCTCCAGTCACCCATATTGACAACTTGCATTATAATGCAGCTTTTATCGTCTCTGCCCCTTTCCTGCCCCACCTGCTCACTCCAGTGTTTCCTTAAATCACCTCCAAAACCTCCCCTGCCTGGAATCCCCATCCAGAAACTAAGAAAGAAGGTAAGAGATCCTATTTGTGACAGAATGAATTGTGTCCTCTACAAATTCTTATGTGGATTCCTAGGCCCCAGTACCTTGAATATGACTGTATTTGGAGATGGGGCTTTTAAAGAGGAGATAAAGGAGCCAGGAATGTGGCTCAGTGATACAGTGCCTGCCTGGCATGTTTGATGCCTGGGTTTCCATCCTCAGCACCACAGACAATAAATAAAGAGGTGATTCAGTTAGAACAAGGCTGTCAGAGTGGCCCCTAATTGAACATGACTGGTGTCCTTATAAGAGGAACTTGACATACACAGAGATGCTGGGGATGTACACGCACAGAGGAAATGCTACATGAGGACACAATGAGAAGGTGGACATATACAAGCCAAGGAAGAGACCAGACCCACTAACAGCTTGATCTCAGACTTACAGCTTCCAGAACTATGAGAAAAGAAACCTGTGTTGCATAAACCACTGAGTCTATGGTATTTTTTCAGGGCAGCCCAAGCAGACCAATCCACTCTTCGAAGGCTTAGCGTGTGTTTTGCCCTATGTTCCCTTAAAATCAGCCCTACGGGGTGGATTCTACCATTATTCCCATTTTCTAGATGGGGAAAGTGAGGCTCTGAGAAGAGAAAAGACTTGCTAGAGATCATCCAGGTGTTAAGTGGTGGAACTGGTCTTCCACAGTTGGTGATCTTGGCCCCTGGGAGGGGGTAGCAGGAGAGGGGACAGATTGGCACAGCCACACTGAGGCCACTCACATGGGTCTCGGTGCTGAGGAAGTTGAGGCCATTGTGGTTGACAGCTAGGATGCAGGGGGCTGGCACAGCAGTGTTGCTGCAGCTCTGGATAAAGAAGAAGGAGGAGCCAAACATAGGAAAGGCACTGAGGAGGCCTGCAGCAGGGAGAGGGGCATTACCAAGTTAGCCAGTGCATCCATGACACCCATGATCCTCAGCTTCCCTCTGCTCCACCTCTCTGGCCTCCCCTCCCGCTGGTCTCTCCCTCTACTTTTTTTTTGAACCAGGAATCGAACTCAGGACCTTGCACTTGCCAGGCAGGCGCTGTGCCACTGAGTTATATCCCTGGCCCTTCTCCTACATTTGATCCAGACTCTTCTTCACGTCGTACTCTTTCTATGCAGAGTCACTCCCAGCCCAGGTGATGCTTTTGGGAAAATGTTAAAAAGCCATCTCTCCAGGGCCGGTGAGATAGCTCAGCGGCATAAGTGCCTGCCTGGCAAGCGCCGAGGTCCTGAGTTCAACTCCTGTTACCCACATAAAGGGAAAAAAGGGGGCTGGTGATATCGCTCAGCAGCACAAGTGCTTGCTGGCAAGTGCAAGGTCCTGAGTTCGACTCCCAGTACCCACATTAAAATTAAAAAAAAAAAAAAAGTCGTCTCTCCAGGCAGGTGGGCAGCTCAGCTGGCACTGAAAATGGCTTTGTGCAAAGAAAAAGATGCCTCCATCTCCTCTTCCAGTACCTCCCCTCATGATGATCTTCCCAGCTGTGTGTTCCATTGGCTTCTTACCCAGAAACTGGGCACGGGCCTGGTGGGGGCTGAGCGCCTGCATCTGCTGCCTGTGCTGGCCAATCAGGTTGAGCCAGGCGGAGCCAGCCATAGTGCGGTACAGCTGCGCTGGGATGTACTCCTGGACCTCCCGCCTGTGTGTGAAGGAGACAAGGTCCTGAGCAACCACCATTCAGTCACCACTGTGCAGCAGGTATGATGCAAAGCAGACATGATGATACATCTCCCTGAAAACTAAATACTGCAGAGCATAAAAGGGGAATATAAGAGGTACCAAGGTTCCCATGGTGCCTTGGTACACATCAGGTGCTCAGTCATTGCCAGGGCCAGTTTCATTAGGACCATTATTTGCAGATGAAGCAACTGAGAAGTTCACCAGAGTCCAGGGTCACACAGTGACTGAGTGGGGAATAAGACTTGAACCCAACATGGGTTTGTCCTTTGTAGCTCCTGCCTCCAAGGAGAAGCCCAAGCTGGAGGGGAGCAAGGCACAGGGCTGGGAGAAACATCAAGGCAGGCAAAGCAGCTACCAGGAAGCTGGGCAGAGGATGGGGCAGGGGAGGCTAGGTCTTAGGGCTGAGTCCTAGGGGCCATCAGCCAGGACCACCTCACTTTCTGCTCTAGCACGCCCCCCCACGCACACACATGCTGGTTCCCTCAGCGCAACCCCTTTACCCCTAAGGACATGAAAAATATTAACAGCAGTTCTAGCCCATCCCAGCTGCAGTGGGAAGACTGTTGGTAGAAAGTCAGGGGAGAACCCTCCCCCACAGCTCTCCTTGGTAACATATCTTTTCCTTTGCACTGCTGGAGTAAGAGCCTGGCATCGAGGGGCTGGAGATGTGGCTCAGTGGTAGAGTGTTTGCCTAGCATGTGTGAGGCCCTGGGTTCAATTCCCAGTACCCGGGGCTGGTGAGATGGCTCAGCAGCCTACGTGTCTGCCTGGCAAGCGCGAGGGCCCGAGTTTGACTCCCGGATCCCACATATGAAAAAAGGGGCCGGAGATATCGCTCAGCAGCACGGGCGCCTGCTGGCGTGCGAGGTCCTGAGGTCGACCCCCCGGTACCCACAAAAAAAAAAAAAAGCCTCAGTGTCCTCATCTGTGAAAGAGTGTTTATGTTTAAAGAGCAGTTGGGAAAAATAGCTTAAATAGTACATATGTAGAATGCCTCATAAAAAGTAAAAACCCAACAGGTGTGTCAGCTCATAGCTATAGTCCCAACTACTAGGGAGACAGAAGCAGGAGGATTACCTTTTTGTTTGTTTTTTGAGACAGGGTCTCACTATGTAGTTCAGATTGGCCTTGCACTCACTACGTAGCCTAGGCTGGCCTCGAACTCATGGTGATCCTCTTGCCTCAGCCTTCTGAGTGCTGGGGTTTCAGGGGAACACCACCACACTGAGTTCATTTTATTATGATTTACACCAGGGGTTCCCAAAGTGTGGTCAAGAGTCTGGGAGGTCTGAGCTGGGCATGAGCCAGCAGATCCAGCTCTCTCCTAAGTCAGACAGGAAAAGTCTTTACAAATTGTGAAACAGAGCTACTCTTTTCACTGATTTTAAGTAGATATTTTTCATGAAATGTTATTTATATAAACATGTAGTAGGTTTATTTATTTATTTATTTTTTGAGACAAAGTCTCACTTCGTAGTTCAGGATAGCTTTGAATTCACTATGTAGCTCAGGCTGGCCTCAAACTAGTGGTGATACTCCTGCCTCAGCCTCCTGAGTACTGGGATTATAGGCATACAACACCACACCTGGCTCATTCATTCTTTTTTTTTTTTTTTTTTTTTTTTGTGGGTACCGGGGGTTGAACTCAGGACCTCGCGCACTAGCAGGCGCCCATGCCACTGAGCGATATCACTGGCCCTTTTTTCGTATGTGGGTACCGGGAGTCGAACTCAGGACCTTGTGCTTGCCCGGCAGGTGCTTATGCCACTGAGCTATCTTACCGGCCATCATTCTTATTTTTAAATTAATAGAACGGTGGGGTTTTCTGTTTTTTTTTTTTTTTTGTGGGTACCGGGGGGACGACCTCAGAACCTCGCGCGCCAACAGGCACCCGTGCCACTGAGCAATATCACCGGCCCCTTTTTCGTATGTGGGTTCCGGGAGTCGAACTCCGGCCTTCGCGCTTGCAAGGCAGGCGCTTACGCCACTGAGCCATCTCACCGGCCTGGTTTTCTGTTTTTGAAATACAGGATTTCACTAAGTTGCCCAGGCTGGCCTTGAACTTGAGATCCTTCTGCCCTAGCCTCCCAAGTAGCTGGGTCAACAGGTATGTAACACTGTGCCTGGTTTAAATCTATGTTTTTATTTTTTTCTCAGTTTTAATTTTGAATAGGGTAAATATATCAATGTACAATAAACACTAAGTATTTTAGGATCCTACTTTTTTCTTTTTCGTTTGTGTGTGTGTGTGTGTGTGTAGTGTTAGGAATTGAAACCAAGGTCTTATGCATGCTAGGCAAGCACTCTTACCACTAAGCTACATCCCCAGCCTTGGGATCCTATTTTCAAGTGAGTAAAAGGTCCCGAGATCAAAAGTCCTGAGACTAATTTATGCTCTGAGCGCTGATCACATCTTTGAAACATCAGCTTACTTTAACAAATCCCCTGTTGTCGGATATTAAGGTTGTTTCCAATCTTTTTGCTCTTGTCAGCAGTGCCACAGTGAGTGTTTTTGTGGCTAAAACTGCATAACCATGTGTATTTCCTGGACTGCAAGGTTTATGCATCCTGAAATCTTCATTAAATGGAAGCTCTCAGCTTCTTTTTTCTGAACTATTAATACTAGCCAGAAGCAACTTATCACAGAAGGGGGTCCAGGTCCAGGCTCCTACAGTGAACTACAGAACTTTAGGCCCAAGATTAAGTCAGCCCTTTCCCAGACAGCTGCCTCAGTGCAAGAGGGGAATCCTGGAGGCTGGGATGGGCAGTGGGCAGCTCTGAGGACAGTGGGTTGGGCTGAGAGGGTGGGGATGCCGGTCTCCCTCCCCTGCCCACTGCAGCAGGCAGGCAGGCAGGTGCTCACACGCTGGGCAGGTAGAGGTAGTCCCTGGCACGGTGCTGCAGTGAGGCCAGCTTGGACACTTGCTGCAACTGCTGCTCACTGGGCCGGCTGGCTGGCATGCTGCTGAAGAGGCCCTTCAGGTAGTCAGGCAGCACCTGCAGGGAGTGGTCATGTGAGGGGCTGTTTGGCAGGCACATTCAGGCATTTACCTGGAAGGGCCATGGAAACAGGCATTTAGGAGTCCAGTGCTATCTACTTCTGCGGTAGGATGGTCTGTCACTTTCCTGGGCTTCAGGGAATGATAAAGAGGCATACAAGGGGCTATGAGAGCTGTGGCCTCAAAGCCTACAGTGGAGTCTCCATAGTAATGTGAAGAGTGTGGGCTATTTAAAAGCAGAGTATCAGGTCTGAGATCGCAGCTCAGTGGTACAGCACTTACCTAGCATGTAGAAGGACCTAGGATCCATCTCTAGTACCCCCTCCCCAAAGGTAACAACAAGAAAATAAAAGCAGAGCATCAATACTGTGGTAATCACAAGTGTCCATTAGGTTTGTGTTTCTTAAAAATGGAGCTTGCTTCAGAATCACTGAAGGGCTTGTTAAAACAGAACTGCAGGGCTGCACCTCTGAGATTCTGATCCATAGATCTGAGGCAGGACTTCAGGGTTTTTATCAGTTTTTTGGTAGTCTACAAACCCCTCTCCCCTGGTATCTCGGAACCAAGGCCCAGCTTCAACAGGGACACCATGTGGCCACAAAAGCTAAGGAGCTGTATTTTGTGAATGGAATTGCTGAAGCTTTGGTACTTGTTCCACCAAAACAGATTGTGGCAACTGATCTCACAGGCCCCCAGGAACCCACAAGGTCCCAGAGTGGCAGATGGGCCACGTGCACTGACCTGGTTGTAGAGCATAGTCACATACAGCTCATTCTCGAACTTGAGCGGGTGATCCCAGAGTATGCGCCGGAACCAGAGCATGTAGCCACCATCCACCTGCTCCATCTCTGAGGCCACATCCAGGATGTAGGCGCAGCGGCTGAGCGGGCACACATGCTGGCCTGCAGACAGCGGGGACCCAGCACTGGGTGGGGAGACACTTATACACCTGTGTGGAGGAAGGATGCAGGCCCCAACCTGCCACCCAGGTGACATGTCACCTCCAAGAACCCACCTCCACACTCTGGAAGACACCTTCCTCACTAAAAGGGAGCACATACCCTTGTAATCCCAGATTACAAGGTCTGCCTCTGGGAAGCTGAGGCAGGGGGATTGTAAATTCAAACCCAGCCTGTGCAACTTTTCATCTTAAGAGATCCTGTCTTGAAATAAAAAATAAAAAGGGCAGGGGATATAGCTTTAGTACAAAGGCCTTGAGCTCAATCCCCAGTACTGTTAAAAAAAAGAACATATTTATGCAACAGGTTGCTTTGTGTTTCACTGAAATGTAAGTCATTTCAAAGGTGCAAGTGATTGTCCTTTCTCCCATGGAAGGCTCCCTAAGAGCCTTAGAGGGTGGCCTGCCTGGGCCTGGGAAGACACCCTAGGTTGTGCTTGGAGAAAGTCCAGCCCCTTTTCGGAGGCAGTTGGGGTGAGGAGAAGCCCAGCAGATTTTAGCCCACAAGCCCCAGTGGATGCCTTTCAGCAGACCTCCTTTGAGAGACCCCAGCTGGGCACCTGGTGCAGGTAGAGGTGGGAAGTTTCAGCCTTGGAGAGAGGTACAGGATTTTCTTTCCTGCACTGACATGTTTTGACCAAAGAAGGGGGTTTGACATGATTATAGGAGTTCAGCATTAGAAGGTCAGACTGCTGGGGTTCAAATCCCCACTGTGTGACCTTGGGTAAGTTACTTAGTGTCTGTGGTCAGCTGATAACTGTCCCTTCAGAGACATCCAGTCCTAATCCCCAGAATTTGTGAATATGGCACCTTCATGGAAGAAGTGACAGCAGATTAGATTAAGGATCTTGAGAAGGGGAGATTATCCTGGTTTATCTCAGTGGGCCTAATCTAAGCATGGGGTTTTTCTCAGAGGGAGGCAGGAGATTGAGAGTCAAAGAAGTGGGAAGATGGAAAGAGAGGTTGGGGGCCAGGAAAGAGAAGGATTCAAAGATGTTACCCCTTTGGTTTTGGAGATGGAGGAAGAGGCAGTGAGCCAAGGAACATGGCAACCTCTAGAAGCTGGAAAAGGCAAAGGAACATGATCCCCTAGGGCAGTGGTGTGAACCTTTGTTGCAAGTGCCACAGCAGGCTGCTTGTTACCAGTGAAACCTCTAAAAAGTTCACCATAATGGCCTAGGCAAGACAACCCTGGAAGCAACACAGCCCTGTTGACACTCATTTCAGGAGTTCTGACTTTCAGAACTGTAAGACAATAAATCTGTAAGATAATAATAGAACTGTAATATAAGCTGCTGAGTTTGTGATAATTTGTTACAACAGCCACAGGAAACTACTGGTAATACCATCTCTCTGGAGAGATCCTCTTGGCCACTCACCTCGGTTGGTGACAACAAAGATCACATATTCATTGAAGGCCTCTGGGCGTGTCAGAGCCATCTCAGCACAGATCTCCTCCACCACGTCCAGGGCCACCTGGGGTGGGGCAGGAAGTACAAGGCTGTGCCAGCTGGGCCTGACCTCTGCCCCACCAGCCCCACCCAGGCCCCAGAAGCTGAGTGTAGAATTCCTCACTTTCTCTTCACAGAGGTGCGTGAGCCTTTGAGGTCTCAGAGACTTTTCCTCGTTCAGGGAGAGAACACAGCCTCTGGAGTCTAAGCCTTAGGTTCAAGTTCTGCCTTTGTCCCTATTTGCAGTATGACCCTGAGCTGGAGGCTTACCCTCTCAGAGGATTAGCTTGCTCTTCTGAGAAATATGGTCACTCCTCAGTATCCATGGGGGACTGGTTCAGGACCCCTTCAGACACCAAAATCCAAGGATGCTCAAGTTCCTCGTCCAAGATTGTGTAGTATTTGCATATTATCCTTGAACATCCTCTCATACTCTAAATCATGTCTAGATGACTTATGATACCTAATATAATATCAATGCTATGTAAATAGTTGTTTTAATGTATTATTTAGAGAATGATAAATCGATACATGTTCAGTTCAGATGTAACTTTTTTTTAGTCTTTTTGAGAGAGGGTCTCTGTATAGTCCAGGCTTGCCTTGAACTCACTGTGTAACCCAGGCAGTCCTCCTGCCTCAGCCTCCTGACTGCTGGGATTACAGACGTGTGCCACCACACCTGGCTCAGATGTACCTTTATGTTTTTCAAATATTTTCAATCTGCGGGTGCAGTCCTGTTTCAAACTCAGGACCTTGTGCTTGCCAGGCGGCACTGTGCTGCTGAGCTATACCCCCAGCCCCTAAAACCTATGATTATGGAGGGTTAAATGTATGTCTTGCCTTGTGGGGTTTGGGAAAGCCTCTGAGGGACTCAGCACCTTGGGGGCTGACTCATCCCAGACCCCCAAGACTGGAGTGTCTCTGCCTTTCCAGTGCCTGCCTGCTAGGGGCATCCCCTCACTCACAGTGCATGTTTTGATTTTTAGATGGCGTTCAAGGCCTCCAGGAAGAAGGAAAAGCTGCCTCTTGGAACTGCGACCCGCCTGGGGGGTGAAGCAAGAGAGGGAAGAGAAGCTGGGTGCTGGGATATGAGACAGCTGTTGTCTCCTGCTATGGGAGGCCCCAAGCCAAGGGGTCCTGGGCGCACACGTGTAGGAGCCCTTGTGCCCCTAGCAGGGCCCATCTGCAAACCCTGAGCAGCACATGTGCACCCAACATTGGGGATCTCTGGGCGGGTGCATGTCTCCTGCTCACCTCAACTCCCAGCCCCACACCAGCTCACCAATATGGCCCGAAGCTCCATGCTGCTGGGGAGCTCTAGACGTCCCCCGAAGCGCAAGGTCTTCTTCAGGTTCTGTTCACAGGCCTTAGCAATCCCTATAGGGGTAAGGGTCAAGGCTTTGCCCAAGGTCGGCAGTAGGAGAAGGGGGCTGTTCTTGCCCCCAGCCATGAGCCCCCTGTACACTCTCTACAAGCTGTAGGACAGGCATTTCCTTCCCCATTTGATAGTGAAGGAATCTGAGCTCATCAAGGGCCAGTGATTTGCCCAAGGTCAAGAGCTGGATTGGAACCATATTGTAAGTGGTCACAGCCTTTTGTCTTGCCCTTGGCTGTATGAGCCTGGAAACAGCTGTGACCCTGAGCTGTTGACTGGGAACTCATCCCTGATAGGCTCTGTGGCTAGGGTAACACACACTGCCTCTGCCAGCTGGGCCCCTTGCCAGTTGCCCTGCCTCCCCCAGGCACCCGAAGACCCCACCATTAGGCTGCAGATCTCTGGGTTTAACAGCACCCTCATTCTGCTCTGGGGAGGGGCCGAGAGTTCTGAGGCACATTCTGCTGCCGCCTCACATCTGGGAGCCCTTCCCTAGGGAGCTGGGTCTGTTTATCTCTGGGTCGGAATATTTTTAATTGAATCTGAGAGAGAAAGTCTCAGAGGCAGGAAGGGCAAGGTCCCCTATCTCTTTGCCTGCCATTACTATAGGGTGCCTAGAGGGCCCCTTGCCTCTTCTTAGGAGGCCCTTGGGTTGCTGTGGAAATAAAGCTGAGAAGTAGTCTTGCTGCATACTGGAAAGGGCAAAGGAGAGACCCTGCCACCAAT
This sequence comes from Erethizon dorsatum, assembly GCA_028451465.1. Lineage (NCBI taxonomy): Eukaryota > Metazoa > Chordata > Mammalia > Rodentia > Erethizontidae > Erethizon > Erethizon dorsatum. The sequence goes on from CM051826.1 coordinate 20,623,142, forward strand.
TTTGGGCCCACTGAAGACGGTTATTGAATCCCAGCAGGGCACTGGCTTCTTGCCCACCACCTTGTCTGCGTCTCCCATGTGCCACGTACTCCCATCTTTAGACCTTTGCTCCAGCCACTCAGTCTACCTGGGAATCCTTCCTATGAGCTCACCACCTAGGACAGTATCTCCTCCTGGAAGCAGTCCCTGACCACCCCCACCCTGACACCACGTGACCCACCACACCAACCCCTCTGGGCACTGCATGAATGTTTGGCAAGTAAGTTAACATTGCCCAGCACCTTCAAAGGGCCAGGCCCTTTTGGGTTTCTCTCTCACCAGCTGCCTGCCCTGTCCCCACCCAAGATAAGTGCAGCCTTAGGTCCCCACTCATGGGCTTCTCACCCTGGAAGGGCAGGCCTGGGGTCCTGCTCACATGCTGGAGAAAGCGCACAAGGTTTGGGTAGAGGACCTCAGAACAGCTGTGGTAGGCAGCCATGATGTACAGCAGCCTCCAGCCTCGTTGGCAGCTGTCTCTGGAAGGACACACAGGCCTCATCATGGCGGGTGACAGCACCACAGGGTATGCCAGGAGCTTCCTGGTTTTGAACTGGAGGCTTAGATCTGAGGCAGCTCCTGTTCCCCGAGGATGTGCCTCCTGGACAGTAAGTGCAGGGCAAATGGATCCTGAGGCCATGCATTCTTCCTGGGAAGTCAGGTGGAGACAGGAAAGGAGGAGGCCCCAGAGTTTTCTGAGTAGAGGGTCTCTCTGGGGAGGCTTCTGGGCAATATAGAACCTGCTGGGGCTATGCAGAGATGGTGGCAGTAAGTCCTGGGGTCATGCAGCCTGTGCAAAAGCAGTATACACAGCACACTGGGCACTGACAGTGTGCTGGCCCTGCATGAGCAAACACAGTAATTCATCTTCACACTGCCCTGGCTGTGGAGGTTTCAAATGTGGGTGCCTCTGGTGTCTGGGGAGAGTAGTTGACTTTCTTTTCACAAACTACCCATCCTTCTCTATACTCCTGTAGTCTGAAGATAGGCATGGGAATCAGATCTGGCCAATTAGAACATTGCAACCCCCAACCCCAACCCCTGGCCACAGTCACTGGCTTAGGAATGGGCGTATGATGCAGGACAGGACAATTAGAGACCTAGGTCTAACCAGTCAATACTGTATATTCCAGCCAGTGTGGTTTGAGGATGAGCATGTGACCAACTCCAGGCAATAAAGCTGGATTTGAGAGTTTCTTCAGCAAATACTGGATCAGTTTTGCTTTCCCTGGGAGTGCTATACTGGGGAAATGTCTCCCCAGCACTGTCACTTTGTTAATCAGAGAGAGACTGCTTGAGAATGATAGCCACATAGAGGAAAGCAGAGCCAGGAAGTGAAGAAAGTCTGGTTCCTAATGACACCTAGATCCAGCTATACCTGAAGCCATATACTTAGTAATATTTTAGCCACCCAAACCAGTAAGTTCCCTCTTTTCATCTAAACAAGTTGATCCGTGTTTCTGTCACCCAAGAATGTGGACAAAAGGGTATAGGTCTGGGGAGGCAGGGAGCTGAACTGGCCACTCCTGGAGCTGGGACACAATGGGGACTGGGGGTAAGCCCAGATGACTCACTGCTTAGAACTGTTGTTGTCTGTGATCTGCTTCACAATTTGGCAGTAACACTCATCTCGCATGACCTCATGGTCCTCACAGAGCTGAAAAGAGGGCAGGCCAGGTCACATGCCAAGGACATGCCAGGAGTTATTCAACATACCAGGTACATAAGAGCAGCCTAGGCACTTAGAGATAGGCTTGGTGCCCCTTCCCCAACCCCTCCTCAACAGCAGGATGCATTCCTCTTTGGGCCATGAGAACAGCTTCCCACCCTAATGTCCTGCAACTCTTGTTGACAGAAACAACCATACAGCAAAGTTGCCTAGACTGACCTTCAAGAGGGTGCACAGCACGTCCAGTTCACTCTGGCCCTTCAGTGGGGTATCCCCCATGAACCTCATCACAGCTGTAGGAAAGACCTACCCTACTCAGGCCAACCAAGTCCCAGCTGCCCATCCCCCAAGGGCCCCAGGATCAAACCCCTCCCCAGGAGGATGTGGCCATAGGCAGTTGGCTTCCATTTTCTTGAACATGTCCCAAGTCTGGGTTGGGGAGGGAAAGAATCAGGACCAGAGACAAGCAGGGGTCCCTGATTAGAGGCTCCCTGACAAGCAGGGATCACCCAGTGGCATCTCATGGGGTGATGGCTGTAGCCCCACCCTCATACCTAGGAACATGTCTGTGGCCATCTTGTTGAGGCTGCTGTCACTGAGCTCAATAAGGGATTCCTGGAGTGGGGTCTGTGCGAGAAGGAAGCAGCTGTGTTACAGTGGAGGGATACTCAAGACAGAAGTGGGCCGCATTTTACTACTAGGCCCACGTCACAAAAGGGGAGCCAGGCTTGACACTGGGGACAGATGTTGCCCCTGGAAGGAATTCTGACTCCTTAGGTGCAAGAGCTGGAGAGTCTCACTGAGGTCAAGCTTGTTTGTCCTGGGGTGGGGGAGGGGTGTTTGCATCACCACTTTACAGATGGAGCAACTGAGGCCCAGGACTAGAGACCTTGGTGAAGCAAAGCATGTCCTCCAAGGTTCTGGACTCCCGGCCCTCCTTGCATTTCGGCCTGAGGCCATCCCTGCAACAGGTAGGGGGTGTTATTGACCAGTCTTGCCTCCCTGTCTTTAGCAACATCTTTTCCCAAGTGGGAATGTTCTTGACCTGTCACATCAGTCTACCAGGCAGGAAGGCACTCAGGCTGAGGCTGAGCAGACCTCACTCCCGGGTGCTCTCTCACCCCACCCGCCCCACCTGCAGTTTGGACAGCCATAAGACACTCGGAGAAGCCTTCCTTGGTGTGGGGATGAGGGATGGGACCACTACTCACTGGGGCTGCCTCTGAGGGTCTCGGAAATACTTCTGGGCAAACTCAAGCATTGTGTATGGTGAACACTCCGGGGCATCCTCGCCACGGTCAGCAGAATGGGCCCTAACTGGGGAACCCTGCATGAAAAAGGGGATCTAAGAAGGCCTGTCTGGCCACACCCTACTTTGCCCTCCAAAGATGACTGAAGGCAAATTCCCACTGATTGAGCCCAGACTCTCTAGCTGCCCACGCATTCACCCACCCAGGCATCTGGACCGCCAGTGTCCACTTGGCCTCACCCCTTCAAGCCTACCACACCCATCACATTCTGGCTGAGCCTGCCTTCTGCCCCTCTAAACCGTGCCTCCACCAGGCCAGCCCCTGCATGGGGGTGGCTGTTTTGTCAAGGTTTATACCACCCCTTGCTGCAGTATTTGCATTGATTCCACCCCTTGCTAGCTCCACTCCACAAGCCTGCCCTGCCCCACTCACCTGGCTCAGCCCCACTCCAGGTTGATTTCACCCACCAACTGGCCAAGGCTGATCCTGCTACTTTCCCCTACCTCATTTAGACACACCTCCAATCACCTCTGGTCATCTCTCATGGGTCAAACATCTGGCTGGCCCTGTTCCAGGACTGGCCATGCTTTTGGCTGACCTGATTGCTTCTACCACTGCAGATTGCTACCCCTCCTTACCCCTTGTGACCTGGTCCCACCACTCGTCTCACCTCTCTCCTGCGGCCCACCTCCTGTGCAGCAGCTGTAGAGGCCACAGCAGCAGCCACAGCTGCAGCCCGGCCCCGGCCCGGCTCAGCTGGCAGCTGCAGGAAGTCAGGGGCAGCAGCAGGCTGCACTAGATCAGAAGGGAAGTGGCCCACGCACCCATGGATTGTCCCGAATCGCCAGCCTAGCAGGTGGGAAAAGGGGTTGAGCCCAAATGGAATGTCTTTTCTTGGGAAAAAAGAGGGACAATCAGGTACTTCCTTGAGCTCTCCCTCGAGCTCTGTAAGGGAGGACATGCTATCAGCCATGCCACATGAGCACTATACCACTAAGCTATACCTCCAGCCCTTATCCAGCCACTGTACAAATGAGGAAACAAAGGCTCAGGTAAAGGAAGAGGTTGGGCCACAGGACAATAGTGGGAAATGGAGCAGATGGGCAAAGTAGCACTTGAGAACTCTCAGGGCATGCAGAGAAAGAGAGCCTAAGCCATAAATATGAAAACATTAAGGCCCACAGACACCCCTCAGCCACATATGCAGGCAGAGGGTTGGGCTGTATGGATACCACCAGACATTGCCATGCCCAGTATGGACCTTACAAGACCCAGTCAAAAAAACCTTTTTCACACATCTGTAGTGTGAATCCATGACACTAGGGTGAGCCCTATTTAGAGTTCCAGATTTGGAGGCCACCTTGGGTTACCCACCAAAGTCAGGACCTCTGCGCTGTAGCTCCTCCAGGTATACCACCTTCTTGCGGACCACACAGCCAGCACTGTACCCTGTGGGCCAGCTCATGTCAGTATCTGCCAGAGAGGCCCTGCCTCCCTCCTCCCCCCAACCTACACATAGCTGCCCCACCCCATGGTGCTGACCCACTCGAGGTGGCTGCAGGGGCTGCAGGTGAATGATGTCACCCTTGTGGAAGGCCAGCAGTGCTGGGTCCTCAGGCAGGAAGTTCCTCACAGCGACCACATAGTCAGAGTCCTGGGTAAGTCAGGGACAAGGTGAGATGAGGTCCTCTCACCCTCTTCTCAGAGATTCAGCTCTCCTCCCTGGCTCCTCCCACTCTCCTCATCACATCAGAGAAGGGAGCACTCCCTAGGTGAGAGTAGGAAGGGCATGCCAGGTAGAAGGCACAGCCTGTGCAAAGGCCCAAGGCATACAGAAGCCTATGGAAACAGGCCCTGGTGTACACACAGGCATTCACACTTCTTAGACAGGTGTGGCTGGGATCGATCCAGGGCACGAGAGCCTTGTTTTGGGCCCCTCCATGCTGGGCAGTGAGGGACATCTGTGGGAGTATCCTGACCTTCTTCAGCTCCAGAATGAAGTCGTCCACTAGGGTCTTGACCTGGTGAGCTCGGGCTGAGAAGAGGATGACCTTCTCGCTGGCCAGGTTGAACTCCAGCATGTTCTGCGAGGGCATGGTCACAAATAGGATGTCTGCAAAGCTGGAGGATGGGAAGATGGCATGAAGGTGGGATCCCATGGCCAGAGGAATGCTCTCACTGACCTCTCCTGTTCATTCTATTCCTGCCTTGTCCCATCCCTGAAGCCCAGCCCCATACTAGTTCCCAAGGTATCCAAGGGACTTCCTTCCTCCCCTGTATGACTCTCTTCTGCAGTTTCTGTTCATGCCCTATCACGCTTTGCCCCTTTGCCCACACAGATCTCTCTCCATCTTTTAAAGCACAGAAGTGTCATCTAACCAGTTATCAAGGCTCCTCCTGATCTCATGTTAGAAAGGACAAAAGGGACTTCTCACAGGGAAGGGAGTCTGAGCACCCAGTAAGGTCTCACAGCCAGGGCACTGCTTTCCTTCCCAGCTGCCTCAGGACTTGGTTTCTTACAGCCCAGTCACCCCACTGCACAGTGAGCTTTGAAGAGCAGGCAGGTCTGGTATATGGTCTGAATGGCAGGACAGCAGGGTAGTGGGCCCCTAGTTTAACTACTTCCTTTCTGTGTGACTTGAGACAAGCAACTTCTTTCTGAGTGTCGGTTTTCCAAATTCTAAAATGAATATATTTAGAGCTTGCTACATCACAGGTAAGCAGCTCTGGACAGAATGAGGCAATGCTGATGTCAGTTTGTGCCCTAGTCTCCAGCCAGTCCCACTCCCAGCTGCCTGCCCATCACCTGTATGCACGCAGGACATGCAGCTGCCCCCTGGCCTCCTGGCTGCTCTTGCCCATCCGAAGGAGTTTGATGCCTGTGTGGGACACAGCTAGGATCTGCACACCAGTTCCCACGCTGCCCTGGGGTGAGGATGAGGGGAACATGAGGGTCTTTGAACTTTAGCCTTGAATACCCTGGGCAGCTGGGAGAAGGCAGGTAGTGGTTCGCACCGTGGCAGGGAAGAGGCGAGAGAAGTAGATCTCCCAGCTGTCTCGGGCAGTGTCGACCACAGCCTGCTTCACACTCTCTGTCACGAGAAGCTGCTTCATATCCAGCTGGTTCTGGGCTAGGAGAGGTCATTGGCTCAGGACTCTCTTTCCCTCCCCTGCCAGCCCACATCTCAGGGAGCTCAGGGAGAGAGGATGATATCCAGCAGGAAAGTATCTGACCAGTATCCATATTGGGAAACAGAAAGCCAGAGATGAGAGATAGCCAGGACCACACTGCATGTCAGGAACTGCTGACTTCAACCATGCAGCCTGGCCATGTGAGGGCCAGAGCCAAACAAGGAGGGGTACACCTGGGAGGTGGGTGGGCTGGGCCTGTCTGCACAAGCCTCCTTCTGGGAAAGGGCTGGCCGTGGCTCCGGGTAGCTACTCCACTAATACCCCTCCCCACCTTCACCATACCAAAGAGGGCCTTCATCCTGAGCCTCTCATCCTGGGAGATGCGCAGGCAGGCCTCTGAGAGTGTGTCGTGCAGGATCTGCAGGAACAGGCCATGATTTGGGACACCCCCAGCCAGGAACCAGGCTGGACTGTTCTGGGGTGCATAGGAATGGGGCATCCCATTTGCAGCAGTGGCATCATATGTAAACTGGAACCTCTTCATAAATTAGATTCCGCTTACAGGGGTCCTCTCCCTTCTCACCTTTGTAATTCTTTCTGCCCTTTCCAGGCCTTAGTTTTCTTATCTGTCCATCAGGGCTTGGATTTGACCTCTGGGCCCTGCCTAGTTAGACAGACTGTGACTCTGCTTTGATTGAATTGTGGGCTCACTGACCATGTCCATGGGAGTCAGGTATTCTTTTTTTTTTTTTTTTTGTGGGTACCAGGGGTCAAACTCAGGACCCCACGTGCCAGCAGGCACCTGTGCCGCTGAGCGATATCACCGGCCCTTTTTTCGTATGTGGGTACCGGGAGTCAAACTCAGGACCTCGCGCTTGCCATGCAGGCCCTTATGCCGCTCACCAGCCCAGGGAGTTGGGAATTCTGCAAAAGGTCTTCCCAAGCTCAAGGACGCCACATGCCAGAATGTGAAGCGGAATTTGGAGTCTATGGTCCCATTGCCCTATGAGTACAGTGAAGCAGAAAGGGAAGAGAAGTCTGACCTGCCGGAACAGGAGGTCTAGCTGCACAGGGTGGCTGTAGTTGTCCTTGGGGTAAAACACCTGTGGGACAGGACTTTGGTGGGTATCTTTCAACTGCCCCTCATCTTGCTTCACACTATCTCACTCCTCAGAAGAAGACCCACTCCTCATCCTCCCGGGCTCTGGCTCTGCCCTTAGCTCTAGCACCACCCACCCCATTCTGCTGGGCCAGCACCCCAACTCTCCCCATGCTTCATCTCAATGCAGCCCTTCCCCTGGATCTGGCCTGGGCTTGCCAGGGACCTCTTTGCGCAGGAAGATCCGCCAAGGGGCGTTCTGGTAGCCGTAGAAGTTGGGGTTGATGAGGCGATGCAGCCGGGTCTGCACGGGTTCCTCAGGGGGCTCCAGCGACCTCGAAAGTAGTGCTGGAGAGAGCAGAGGGGAAGTGAGGAGTAAGGAGGCAGGTGGGGGCAGGGCAGGTGGGGGAGAGGACCTGGGAGCAACCATGAGTCCCTAGACATCTGCTCAGGTGGGTGCACTCATACAACCCAGGCCTTTGTTCTACAGGTACTGTATAGGGAGCGCCTAGCAGCAGCACTAAGGGCTAAGAATGCCTTGGTCAACAAGATAGACAGGGGCCCTGCTCTTGATTTTAGAGTCTCACGGCAGCTGCAGGTGGAACAGACCATTAGGAAACAAGGCTTTTAGTGACAGGAGCTGGGGCAGAAGTACCATGGCATGATGCAGGAAAGGGTTGGCAGGGGAGCTGGTTTGGGAGGGTCCTTCAGAGCAGGTGGTATCAGCAAATCTCTCTGAAAAGATGGTATTTGAGCTGATACCTGAATAATGAGAAGGGGCCAGGCATTCAGAGATGGTAGGGAAGAGCATTTAGGCAGAAGGAAGGGCAAGTGCAAAGGCCCTGAGGCAGGAGAAGGCTTGGTGCATTCCAGCGATAGAATGTGCCCAAAGAACGGTGGGAGGAGATAAGGATGGCGAGATGGGTAAAAAGATCATGCAGGAGGGTCTCAAAGACCACAGTGAAGAATTTGGAGTTCATTGTAGGAGTCACTGGAGGGTCTTTGCCAGGTGCATGTGACTGACTTTTATATTTTAAGATCACTGTGGCTGCCGTGAGATAGAGGTTGTAGAGGTTAGGATTCCAATCGTAGTGCCAGGATGCCTGGTTTAAGTCTCTGGCCTGACACTTTTGAGCTGTGTCCCCCACTTAACCTCTCTGTGCCACTTAACCTCTCTGTGCCCCCCACTGTGTAACATGTAGGAACAATTGGTACTGTCTTAATGGGTCTTAGTAGGGTTAAGGGAGGCTAGAGTGGTCCTGGTCTGAAATCAGTGCGATGTAATTATATCAATGTCTACACGATATGTACACATGGGCTGAGGAACACAGATACACACACCATTGACATTCAAGTTCACCTGCACTCAGACTTACTCATACACTGGGATACCCGCCTGCTCATCCCTCTCTCCCTCCCTTCTCCCCTCTCACCTGGAGTGGGCCCCATGGACATCTTTGGTGCACTGGTCACTGGCTTCATGAGGGCCACAGCCTCTCTGGACACCTGTCTCACCCCAAAGAGAGTGCTCAGAGGGCAACAGGTGGGCCCCATTGAGGACAGCAGTAGCCATGGCTGGCAGATAAAGTTGGTTTCTGAGACTCCCCAGAAGCCCCTCCTTGTCTTCCACCTGGGCCCAGCCCACTCTGCCCTCACCTGAGTGCCTGGAGCTGCTGCCAGGTGAGCCATCTGCCCCTTCAGAAGCATCATGGCCTCCTCGTGAGGGTCAGGTCGCTTCATGAACACTTTCCCACCATCCTTCCTAATAAAGGAACCATGGTGAATTGGACAGAGTCCCACCCCCATACATTTCCTACAATAAGGAATATTGTCCACCATTACCCCCATCATTATAAATGAGAACCCAGAGAGGAGCAGAAGCTGGCCTGAAGTCATACTGCACAAGGGAGACAACAGCAGTTGGCTGCTGGGGTCACTGGTCATTTGGGGTCACTGGCATAAACAGACTCCCCTCCTTCGAGGGGACCCTCAGGCACAGTGAGAGACCACAGACCAGTGACTTAGAGGGCAGGTGCTGCTCACCTAAGGGCCTCAGGGCGGCACCCCCGGAGTGGCTGCTGGTACTGCCTGATGATGTCCCTGATCTGCTGCGTGGGTTGTGGAAAGTGCTCTGAGTTGAGCGTGGAGTACCGGACCAGCTCTGGGGAGGCTGATGCTGTGGGTGAGAGGTTGGGGAAGAGAGTGAGGCCACAGGGGCACAGCTACACCCATCTGTCCTGGAAAGCCCCTCAGGCTGGGGTAGACACTCACTGCTTTCTGATGAAGCTCGGTCCTGAGCTAGAATGGGGGCAGCCACAGGCTTGGTGGGGGGCCTTGGGGCCTTGGCCAGAAAGACTGGAGCCACAGGCCTTGGAGAGGACCTCAGGAGCGCAGGTTTGGCAGGGGGACCAGAGCCTACACACTTCGGCCATGCCTCTGGCGCTACAGGTTTCTGCGGGGAGCAGAGCATGAGGTGGACTACCAGGACCTACTAGCTGCTCTCAGGGACCCCATCCACCCAAGATGGGCTGTGGGGCTCCAGGGCGCAGAGCGGCACAATGGTTTGGAGCAGCACAGTGCTCCTGTTCACAGCTGATGTGTCTGAGGGCCTCTCACCCTGGGCGGGCCAGGCTCACCTCTGGGGTCAAGGGTCTCAGGGAAGGGCTCAGGGGCTGCTGCTGGAGTACCATGGCCTGCAGGGTCATCTCCCGGGCCTGGGAAGAGGTGGCAGTGTTGACTAGGCAGTCCACCATCTGCCCCCCACCCCCATAGTCCCTGCCTCACTCACCAGGAGCACAGCCTGTTTATGGATGAAGGCTTGCTGCAGAGCCAGTGTGGAGGTGTCCAGGCCAGGGACTGGGGAATGGGGCAGAGGGCACAATGAGCCGGGAAATAGAACTAGGAACCCCTGTCTTTCACCAACCACCATGCCTGTGGCTGCCTCTATTCCAGCCTATGTAGGTGCCTGAGGGTCAGTGAGTCCCCCCTACCCTCCCTGGAGCCACCCTGGGGGAGGCACTGACCTGGCTTTGGCTTTGGTTCTGGGGCTTTCTTGAGGGCGTCTTCAGTCCTGTTACTGCCACCTTCGCCAGGCTGGCCGCCCCCTTTCATGCGGTAGGCAATGGCTGTAGGCTTCTCCAGGTCCTGGGGGCAGCAGGTGGCTCAAGTGACTGCCTCAGTTTGCACTCCTGAGGCTCCATAGCAACAGGCACCTGATACCAGGCCACTTCCTCCACCCTGGGGGGAACTCCCGCTGGTTAAGTATCTGCTGTATGCAGTCTTTACCCACAAGGCACCCCAATTAGCCCTCCCCACAACTCGGCACACCTCCCCCTTCACAGAGGAGTAAATTGAGGCTCAAAGAGGGGTTGTGCCTTGCTGAAGGCTGCATATTATGCCAGGGGCCACTGAGAAGCTCTGGGAGTTCCCAGAATGAGGGCCTGGGGACCCAGAGACTAAGGTCACTCACTCCCATGGAGACTTGGCTGCCTCAGAGGTGGGGAAGGGGTCCTGCACTTCTTGCTGGGGGTCCGTCTGGGGTCAGCCAGGAACATCTCTAGCTGCAAGGAGACCCTCATCCTTTTCCCTGTCCCCAGAAGGGACTCAGAGAGGACACACCACCCCATGGCCCTGGCTGTATGAAGCTTCGTATCACCGTGGCTATGAGTGACTCAGTATACGCTGAGTTGTTGTTAGTCAGTGCCCCGCCCTGTTCCTACCGCATCCCCGTAGGATAACACCGGGTTGAAGAGGCTGTCCAGGTAGCAGTCCAACCCCTTGTGGGGCATAGTGGGCTCTCCAAGGCCATCTGAATCTGGGTGCAGGGTGCACAAAAAAAATCAAGTTCATTTCTCCTGCTGGTCTCCACTCCCTCCAGAGATAGTGGCCATTGGTGGCTGACCTTGATGGGTCGCTGTCCCTCTCTGGGCCTCAGGCTCCCCATCTGTACTGTCCTCATTGGGGCTGCAGTACCCCTCAGAGTCAGGCACTTTGGACGAGTGGCCCTGGGGCTGGGGCCTGATGGGTGTGTCTTCATCTGAGTCCCAGCTGTTCCCAAACAGCCTGTGGGGAAGGGGAACACAGAGCAGCTGGTCCACAGAGACCCTCAGTCCCCAGAACCCCCAAATCTCTTCTGTGCTCAGATCTGGGTGACTCTTCATTTAAAAGGCAGGACTGCTGGGTGCCAGGTACTCGGGAAGCTGAGGCAGGAAGAATGCTTAAGGCCAGAAGTTCCAGGCCAGCCTGGGCAACATAGCAAGACCCATCTCAGAACAAACAAAAACAAATCATGACAAAAAAAAAAAAAAAAAAAAAGAAAGAAAGAAAGAAAAGAAAAGAAAAGAAAAGAAGAGAAAAGGAAAAAACCCTCGGAACCCAGCCTCTCCCAGCAGCTAGGCAGGTAAAGCCTTCTGCCTGGGAGAGGCTGTACTTGTGAGGGTGCCCTGGTAGCTACCTACACTCTGGGGCCACCCTTGCTGGCCATGGGCCCTTCTGCACCCACGATGAAGTAGGACTTCTGTCGTGGGAAGTCCCTGGGGAGCTCCAGGTCTGATACAAGATCCAGCACGTAGTCGTGGCCGGCCAGCTCCGCCCATTGCACATCATTCTTCATGGCTACAGTCCAGCCCCGCCAGCCATCAGTCAGCCCCCTGGTGACAGTGTGGAGGGGTGGAAATGAGAGATGAAACCATCAAGCAATTTGTTGGGAGACCTTGGGGTATGAATCAGACCCTGGCCATGACAGAGTGGCCCTGGAACCCCCTGAGGAATCCAGCCTCCTACCCTTCCTTCCCTGCTACCCAGGGGCACAACGGTGTGCTGGGCAGGGCATTCTAGGAGCCAACCTGTGCCTCAGGATGTCTCCAGCCATCTCTTCCCCGGTGCTCCAGGAGTGCACTGGGCAGGAGAACTGGTCACCTGGGGCGGCACCGGGGTGGGGGTCAGTCTAGGCGCCTGTAGTCCAGCCTCAATGGCCTTCCTGCCCACTCCTTCCAGGCTTCCAGACTGTGATCCTGGAACCTGTGTTTGCATCCTCACTGCCAGGGCCCCCACCCCCAGTGCAGCTCCAGCCCCATATCTGACTTTCTTGCAAAGCCACATCTGAGTAGGCCCTTTCCAGCCCCTTCCCAGCTCCAGAACTTCCTTGGCTACTGCTGACTTCAGGGAATCCTGGGATGCTGCCTCCAGTCTGTGAGGCAGAGGCAGGGCAGCTCACCATTGAAGCAGCTCACATCCAGCGCCATGCTGGCCTTCTCATGGATGGTGATCCACTCAAGCTGGGTCAGGGGGAAGGTGCGGGCCACCCCTGAGCCTTGCTGTTGGGTCTGGCCCATGGCCTGCATGAGACGGTGCTGACACACTGCCTGGAAGCCATTCCGCCCATAATCAGACACATACCTGATGGGTGGGAGTTGGAGCCTGAGAGGAGCCCAGGTAGCCCACAGCTCTAAGGTGAGCCTGAAGGGCTAGTTCGGAAGGGTCCTTGGTTATAGCCTAGAACTCTGGGCTATAGTGAAGGGATAAAGATCTCAGGGTACCCCAGAGTTCATAGCTAAACAAAGGAGTTTAGTTTAGCCCAGGATTATATCTCAGGGCAGCACAGAGATCCAGGGATAGGCCAAAGAGGTTCCAGCTTGTTAGAACAAAATGCCATTGACAGAGTAGGGGTCTGAGCTGAGTGTGGGCAAAAACTGGACTCTAGAGGACTCTTCCCCCGTTCTTTCACTAGGTAGCATATGGCGGTCATACGCCCCCTCTGGGTCTCACTGCTGTGCTCTCATTTATGTGAGAGATGGCCCTGATGGTTCAACTCCACCTGGGACCCATGTGCTCACTCCCTACCAGGCTGTGCATGGCCTTCTCTGCCCCTGCCCTGCCAGGAGCAGCTGTGGTGCAGGCCCATAGCAGCTAGGGAGAGAACCCAGGGCCAAGCCCTTGAGAAGGTAAGCAGTGGTCCTGCCCTGCTGCTACAGCTGCCACAGTCACAAGGCTGGTCAAGCAATGACTATCTACTGTGCACTGGCCTGAGTGAGGCTCTGAGAACCCAGAGGGTTCTTCCTGACACAGCTACCCTGCTAGGTGGGTCCTGTTACTATCCACAATTCATGGGAGAAACAGATTGGGCAGTGACTGACCCTAGGCCACACAGCAGGTAAGTTTCAGAGTTGGGATCTACATGTAGGCCTGCCTGAGCTCTTTCCCTTGGATTCATGCTTCTCACCCAGCAGCACGAAAACATCATCACAACATCCTCATCATGGCTATATGCCCACATGGTACTCATCACGTGCCCTGTCTCTGCTTTGCGCACTGCATGTATGTTTATACATTTCATCCTCACAATAGCCTATGAAGTAGGTACTATTATTACCCTCATTTTACAGTGGAAGAAATTGAGACCCAAAGAAGTTAAGTAACTTGCCCAAGATCACACAGCCCATCCATGGGTCAGCCCATCCATGGGATTTGAACCCAGGCTGTCAAAGCCCAACATCTATGCTCCTTGCCCCCATGACTTGAGAGGTCACTGCAACTTTCCCAATCCCCCACGTCCTGGTTTTGTCTTCTCTGGGTTCTGGAAGTCCTTCATCCTGTCTGCCCCAATTCCTGCCTTCTACAGTGAAGCCTGCTGCTCTTGTTCCAGGCCCAGTGGAAACCAAGTGCCATCCCTGATTTATGTCTGGCCTGTGCCTCCTCCCAGAGGCTTTGCCCCTCGAATCCACCCCCACCCGGCCCCACCAGGCCCACTCACTTGAGGAGGAACTTGTCAAGGCGTGAAGACGGTGCAAAGCTGCTGAGGCAGGCAGCCAGCAGCAGCCAGCCACGTGTGGCATTGTGAGCATTATGATTGTGCCACACCTGGTTGGCCAGCTGGGCTAGGATCTCGTCCCGCAGCTCAGGTGTCACTAGCCCCTTTTGCACGATATAGTTCCCAAAGATGTTCTCCTGGGCACCATGCAGGTGGGGGTCACCCATGAAACGCAGGATCTGAGCCACAAACAAGACTCCCGTGGGCCTCTAAGAGAGCTGTTTCTGCCAGATGCCCACCCTTCAACATGCATCCCTGTCCTGCTTCTCCCATGGATCCCCCCACCCATATAAAAGTCCCTCATAATATAGCTGCCATATTCTGTGCCAAATGACTAGGCAGTTCACCCTAACTATGGGAAAAGTTAAGATCCAAAGTACATGTTGACTTCCTTTCCTGCTCATGAACCTTCTATGGTTCCCCATATGGTCTGGCCCTTCCTTTCACTCCTGGCCTCCAGCTGGCCCCCTCACCTCCTGCTCCATCTAGGCCCCAGAGGGTTCTTCCTGACTTTTAGCTCTGTTTGCCTCCCTCCCAAGGAGGCACCCTCCTGGGGTGAAATTTGAGTTCTGGGTCTGCCACCGGGGCCTCACTCATCATCCTCCTACAGCCCTCCTGCCTCTCATCTGACCACACCGATTTCCTTTTCTCTGTGCCTGCCTCACTCTCCCTGTAGGCAAATTCCCCTTTAGCTTGAATGCCCCCCTCCAGGAAGCCCTCCCTGCCACTGTCCAGGGCTGAGTCAGGAGCCCCATCTGGACTCCCCACCTCTGTGCTTCCCATTGCATAGACTGGTGGTCTCTGGTTAGTCTCAGGAGTGACCTTCCCCAGACTGGAATGTTCTTGAGGAGAGGACACATTGGTGTCCCTGGAAGGCTCCAGAGAGACTCACTCCAAGGCACTCATTTTGCTAGGAAGATGACTGGGAGAAGAAAGGCCACTAGAAGTGAAGCCAGATCCCCCTACAGACATAAAAGTCTCTTCTCCAAAGAAGAGAAGTGGAGCTCATGAGTTGGGCTTGTGGAGGGCCTAAGAGGACAGCACTGGGGGCCTCACAGCCTGGCCTCATAGTCAGGAGCCCATACCAGCTTGAAGATGCTCACAGCCTCTGCATGGTGCTCAGCTGGCAGCCGCATGAGGGGTGTCCTCAGGGGGGCTGTCAGCATCCCAAAGGCAGGCTCCTGGGGGCATAGGGCAGGGACATGAGGAGGCAGCACTGGGACTGACAAGCACTGCTGGATCCCTGCCCTGTGCCAGGCAGGAGTGCATAAGCCCAGGAGGCAGACTCCTGTTTGCAGTGTGTGGGGACACAGGGTGGGCAAGAGCAGGCAGCGGCCTCAGTGAGTTGTGGTAGAGGCAGGAGGATCCACAGCCTGGGCCCTTGGGGGTGGGGGGAGGAAATAAGAGCATGACAGGTTCCATGGCTCTCCAAGTCCTCCCGTTTCTGCAGTAAGTCCAGCCTGCAGGGTAAGCCACTGCCTGAGCCCCGAGGCTTCCCTACACTCACGCCCTGGCATCCCAGATGCCATGATCCACCACTGAAGGCTCGTACTCTGCACCATGGAAGCATGCCCCCAGGGGAGGACAATGTCTTTCTTTTTTCTTCTAATTTTTGTAATCCTGGGCATGAAACCCAAGGACTCTGTCACAGAGCCATATTCCCAGCCCAAGGACAATGTCAGTTCTGACTGCGGTCTGTGCCCACTGGCCAGGGCCCCTTGGCTGATGCCAGCCCTTACCTTGAAGTAGCACCGGACAAACTTGGCCATGGGGTAGTTGTTGATATCTAGGGGTAGTGTGACTCGGGGTTCGGTCTGGAGCCGGGGTGTCCGCACAGGGGCCACTCGAGGGACCTTGGGCAGCCTGAGGCCTGTGGAGAGTGAGGCATGTGGTAACTTCACCCTCACTCCCATGCCCCTCCCTACTGTCCAGTGCTAACACACCTGCCACTGCTTGCAAGAGCCCAGCCAGCTCAGCTGGGACCTCCAGGTGTCCCACGGCCACCACTTCCCGCTTGCTCAGCTCCTGGGGGACAGTAGGTAGTGAGGGAATAGCCTGCCACACTCCCACCTGCCAGTCTCCCTCCCTGTCCCCTGCTGCCATCCAGAGCCACACTCACCTCCTGTTCCTGCAGTCGTGCCTCCTCCACCTGGCGCCTGCGTTCTGCCCTCAGCTGCAGGAGAGCAGATGGTCAGGGTGGGATGGTGGGCTGATGTGCCGGCAGCCCAGGCAGGGCAGGCCGGGCTCACAGGGTGGCCAGCATGAGGAGGGGCAGCTTCATGCAGCTGCAGCCTGGAGGCCACTGCTCCCTTCAGAGAGGAGCAGAGCTGGCCGAGGTGGTCAGAGAAGCAGGGAGGGGAAAGGAGAAAGCAACAGAGAGACAGCGGCAGACAGCAAGGAAGAAAGACTTCGGGGAAAGACACATGGGAGGACTCTGGGAGCTCTAAGCAGCAAGCAACGTGCAAATGATGCCCCTTCTCCATCACGTGACAAAACTTGGAGTAAAAGCTACATAGTCCCTCCATGCCTTGGGAATGGCATTTGTCTTCCTGGCAGTTGGTTTATGTGGCAGCGGGCTGGGTCTAGCCCCAAGGTCAGGGCCAGAGCATAGCCAGGGATGCTCACGTGACCAAGCTGTGACTGTGTCCAATTCCCAAAGACCCCTGATTCTAGCTCCAGGCTAGTCCTTCCCATGCTGCATCCCATCTGACCCTCTGCACCAACCACAAAGGGAAGATGGGAAATTGAGGCCACAGAGGGGCCAAGACCACATAGCCTGTACATGGCAGAGTGGAGACTGGAGCCCAAGACTATCCGAAGCCAACAGTCTTTTCCATTGGGTGCTGAGTGCCTCCCCTTCCTGTGAACCCCTGCACCCCAAAGGTGCAGGGCCTGTACCTTGAGGTAGCGCCGGTGGTCCATGTACATGTGCACCAGGGCTCGAAACTTCACCAGCCTCCTTCGCATCTGTTGGTAGCGTTGCCTGGGGGCCGGGGAGTGGAACCAAGGGTGACAGGTTGACCAAGGGGCAGAGGTGCCTCTACCAGTTGGGCCTGGGAACCAGCGCCCACATCTCACTCTGGGACCCTCTGCTAGAAAGGGAAATTGGAGCTCAGAGAGGGACAGTGACTTGGTAGAGGTCACAGAGCAAATTCAGTGGGAGGGCCTAGGTGCGCCATGCAGACATCATGTACTTCCCATCAGGTTATGGTGCCCACATCCCTGAGATGCAGGGCTGGCCCCTCTCAGCTGAATGGATTCCCACTGAGTTAAGAGGGCCTGGAAATGGGTAGAAGGATACCCAAAAGCAGAAACACTGAGAATCTGATCATTCTTCCTGCAGATGTTCCTCTGTCAGCTTGCATGTCTCCAGAGACAAGGAGCTCACTACTTGAGTTCTAGCATGGCCTCTCCCAAGCCCACGCACAGAATCCCAGGGAATCCTGCCTTCTCTGAGCCCCACCTGGCAAGGTAGCCACGGGCCCGGCTCTGCACTAGGATGATCTTACGGCGCAGGGAGCGGAAACGCCGCTGGATGAAGAAGCCACGGAGGCAGCGCTGCAATGTGAGGGCCGCCAGGTTCAGGACATGTTCCCGCATGCTTTCCAGCAGCTGGTGCAGATGTTCCTTAAGGAACAGCTGGGGACAGAAAGCAAGTACAAGGTACGTAAGAGCCAGGAGGCTGGACAGGGCCCTCCAGAGGTTCGTGGAGACAGGACAGGGTAGCTGCCTGGAGCTGGGCTGGAAGAGCTGAATTCAGGGAGGTGAAAGAAAGGACACTGGTGCCCAGGCAGGGGAAGGATGCCACATGGCCAGCCCAATGGGACAGTTTCCAGGACATGAATCTTATTTTAATTTTGATGGTACTGAGGATGGAACACTGAGCTATACATCCTCAGCCCTTTATAAAAATTTTATTTTGAGACAGGGTCTTGCTAAATTGTCCAAGCTGGGCTTGAACTTGTGATCCTTCTGCCTTGGCCTCCAGAGTAGCTGGGATTATAGGTGTGCCACCACTGGCTGGGAGAGGAATCCTTAGCTGGGACATTTCTGACTCCCTAGCCCATAGTTCAGGGTCTGTACACTTGGGGTCTCCAGGGGCTGAACATGGGACAGCACTCACCTTGCTGACCCCAACACGGTACATATTTGGCATGACTGTGCACAGGCGGTTCAGCAGCAACACACACATGTCCCCATTAGCTGGCAGGTTGTGCTTGAGGGCCACCAGGCAGCGGTACCTGTGGGGGCCCAAACAGCCCGAGGTTACAATATCTACCCCAGGAGCCTGACAGACCACAGGATTACCACGCCAGCCCTGTGACCCAGAGGTTGGGTCCCATGGTGGCCCTACTAATAGTGCCATCTAATCAGAGAATGTCACTCTGTCTCAAGAATACTTGATATCAGAAAATTTTAATAGGCAATTTCAGTAGAACAAGACATTTTACTGCCATCTGCTAGAAGGTTGTCGTAATAACTATTAAAATCACCCCTCTATGGAGTCAACATAGACACACTAAAACTGAAAAAAGTAAAACAATAAATATATTCACCATGCAATAGCTAGCATAAGTCTTATAGAATGTACAACCTGCACAACTGTGCATTGTGAGTTCTGTGTTGTCTGGCTTGTGTATTCCTAGGGCCACAGGGGCTTGGGTAGGGGGTCTATGGAACTCAGGAACTACCCTGATGGAGATACCTGTCAACGAACACCTGGAAAGGTAGCCGCACTGGGAAGCCCTCTTTGCGGATCCGCACAGTCTCCAGCACCCCCGAATAGCGTAACTGGGCCATCACCACATCTGGCTCAAAGAGACCTGGCTCCTGGAGGGGTGCCCAGAAAGGGAGTCTGCACAGTGGCCCACCCGTGTGCAACGGCACTGTCAGTGGTGAAATCTCCACAGGGGCTGGGCAAGTGGAGGTCTAAAAAGGCCAAGCCACTTGCCCAAGGCCACACAGCACAGGAGGATTTGGCTCTCCCAGAGGCCTCAGCTCTCACTTACCTTCTTGTGGTTGGGCTTTAGGCAACGCACGAACAAGGGGTTACACCTGGGGAGGGGCAGTAGGGAGGGCAGTGTGAGATGTCAGAGAAGGAGGGCACTTATCCACTGAGGGTCATGGGTGGGCTAAAGGTGAGGCTGGTGTTTTGCCTCCCCCACCTCTCCATCTTTTCCACCAGATCCAAGAGTGACTGCTGGAACTTGGCAGCCACTGTGTGCGCCTTGTAGAGTCGGGTCATGGAGCTGCTCTTGCCCAGCCGCTGAGGGGCAGCCTGTGGGGCGTGGCTGGAGAATAGGTGTGCCACCACCTGGGCAGGTGAGCCATGGCCAGGAAAGACAAGGTGACAGGCAGGGGAAACAGAGAGGTAAGGGCCAAGAAAGAGATGAGGAAGGAGAACAGAGGATTCAAAGGCTTGGACTAAAAGAATCTGAGAAACAATTAGGCTTCTGCCCTCTCTGTCACCCTGGCTTGCTTACTTCTCAAAAACGGGGGCTTAGCACATTCCAGGGGACCCATCCCACAATGAGGATGGCTTTTTCTCTTTCACTCTGGGGAACACATAGTCACTGACTATGCCTGGCCCTGGGGGTGGCCTGCCATATACAGGGCCATGAACTCTGGCTGATGACCTCAGGAAAAGGGTGCATATTTGACAGAAGAGGAAGTGGAGGCCCAAAGGGAGGTGATGCAATCAGGCCTGTGCTCTGACCAAGGGCCATCTGCTGGTCAGTAGGGGGCTGTAATGGGGAAGCCTCCCCAAACCTTCAGGGAACACAAATCAGGCCCCCATGCTCCACCTACCCCCACTCCCCCCCGTCATGGAAGTACTGGGGAGAGGGTCCAGACAAACAGCTCAGAACTCAGTGGGCAAGGGAGAGGTATGCTGGGAACACTGAGGCTGGGTTGGGGGAACAACCTGGCCTGGCGAGAAGCCAGACAAGCAGGGGCTGAGGAGGGAAGGGGCAGGTTGAGACCAAGTGCATACAGGGTGAGGGTTGGAAGCACTCAGGCTGCACTGACAGCGGGCCTCACTCACCCTTGTGCGACTCCGTATGAACAGGTCCAGTACATCCTGGCGCACCTGGTCATGGTTCTTGTCCAAGAACTTGTGCACCTGGAAAATGGGGCCAGCAGGGGAGTAGGGGGTGGACTGTGCTCGCCCTGACACTGTCCTGTACCACCGCAGGTGCAGGGCAGAGGCATAGCCTACCCCAGGGTGCACCAGAGGCTCTTTCTGACTCCTCCTCCTGCTTCCTCCCTCTAGGTCAGAGACTCTTGTTCCCTGGGTAACCCTGGCCCTGCCTCCACCAGGCGTCTGTCTCTCTGTCTATCACAGGACTGGACCCAACTCACTGCTGTGGCCTCCCAGTCCAGCCCCACCACACTCCTCTTTCCTGGGGGAGGGGCATCAGCCTTGACTTCACAGGACTAGTCTCTGCCCCACCCCCGGTTGCCAGACCTCCAGGGCTGGAATGTGTAAGATAATAGTGACATCAGTTCCAAAAGTAGATACTTTTTATCAGATCTACCCTAGGCTTCTCACATGCACCACAGGAGATGGGCACTATTATTCCCATTTTCTAGAAGATGCAAACTGCAGCTCAGAGAGGTTAAATGACTTTCCTAAAGTCACACAGCTAGGAGCTGCAGGACTAGAGTTAAAACTAGCTGTGTGTGGCACCACACAGTGTGCTTTTCATTTCCAGCCTGCTGGGGAAATGCAGTCCCTTCACCCTGCCAGCTATTTGGGGTCTCACCTGATAGGTGACCTTGCCTGCGTAGTGTTTGATGGTGAACTCAGGTAGTGGCATCTTGGGCTTGGAGTACAGTGGGTTGGCGCCATGGTGGTAGTGGCACTTCTGCAGGAATGTGTGATCTGTGGCCTGGGGGTAGGTGGGAGTTGGTGGGTGGGCACCTTGTTCCTGACCTAGTGGCAAATTCTCCAGCCCTGACTGCTCCCCTGAGGGCAGTGAAGAGGAACAACTCACAGCTTTCTATGGCTGCCCATAGCCCTGGGTGGAGAAGCAAGTGCCTCAGCCAGACGCTGGGGACCTAAGTGGACCCCTGCAGACAAGTGTGGCTGAATCAGCTCCCAACGGCCTGGGCACTCCCACTGCCATCTCACCCTTATGTTTCATTGTCAGGATTTGAAGCCCAAATCCAAGGTCACCTCCTCCAGGAAGTCCTCTCGGGCTTCTCAGGCTGGTGCAACCCCTCCTCTGGATGCCCACAGCCTCCCAGTCCAGCCTCAATCACCCCAGGTTGTGAATGGTAGGGTGGGGGTCCTAATGCCCCACTTCCCACTCAGGGAGGGATTCAAGGTAGGATGAGGCCTGGGATTCTCAGAGACCTCAGGAACCCAAGCAGGTGCACAAGCAGAACAGCTCACCTGGGGAAAGCAGCACTGGTCGTCAAGGATACGCAGGATGCCATAGGGTCTTAGCGAGATGAGGTTGATGCAGGGCTGATTGTCGGCAAAGGTGATCTCCCGCCAGTCAATCTGCTCACGGATATACTCCTCCTGCAGACAGTAGGCAGTAGGGGCTGAGACTCTTGGGCCTCCCCAGGCCCCATCCAACCCACTTCCCAGGCTGGCCAGAACACCTCTGCTTGCATATTTCCTAGAACAGGGAATTCACCCCAAAACAAATGTCAAAAGGACCCCTTTTCAGAGGACCTATCTCTGGGCTCAGCACCCCAGCATATACACCTCCAGAACACAAGGCTTCACATAGGCTCATCCCTGCCCAGAATGCCTTTCCCTGCACTTGTCTCCCAATGGCCTTGGAATTGCCCTTAGAGACCAGTATGTTCTTGTCTGTCTCCCAGGAGACCCACAGGCCAATAAGGATGAGAACAGGCTGTTCACAGTCTGCACACCTGCTCCTCCTGGAAGATGATCTTGTTGAAAAGGTACTGGAGGTTTTCATTTGCATAGTTAATGCACAGCTGCTCAAAGCTGTTGAAGCTCAGGTCCTGCGGGGGAGCAGGAAGGGAGGGCTGGTACCCCTTGGCCAGCAGCCCATCTGTCCCACATTGGGCCCTGCCCACCTCACCACTCAGGCCCTCCTTGCCTTCCATGGAAGCAGCTTCATAAAGCTGAAGCCTGATCACAGGACCTGCTTGGACCCACTGTGGGCCCACCACCCCCAGGACATTGCCTGGCAGTTCAGGTCCTGGCAGCACAGGTAGAAGCTAAAGCCCAGGCTGTGGCTAGAGTCTTCTGCTTGGGTTTGAATCCTGCCTCTGTCATTTTCTAGCTGTGTGACCTTGGGTAAGCACCCTGTGCCTCAGTTTACTTATTTGTACAATGGGGCTACCAACAGTTCCTGCCTTACAGGGCAGTTATGAGGATGAACTGAATTAATAATAGCACCTGGCTCGTAACAGGCACTGTGTGAGTGTTGTTATGGCTTCTGTTACTGTGATCTTGCCTGTCTCACCATTTCCCCACCATGCACACGACACAGCAGCATCCCAAGAAGGACATCAGCCTTTGGTACCATGCCCTGCCACCATCACTTGGCCTTTGTTGCTGCTGTTTCCTCCCATAGAATGCCTTTATTGCTTACAGGAATGTCTCCTCCTCTAGGAAGCCTCCCTATCTCCCAACCCCTGCTGAGGCAGGGGTCCTCTCTGGGTTCGCACAGTGCCGCTTGTCTCATAGCTCTGACCACATGGGCCCTTCAGAATCTATTCCCAACCTAACTTGGCCCCACTGGGAATCTTCCCAAGGGCAAAGGCCTAGTCCGGGCCTTTCTGGGGTCTCCAGTGCTGCCCAGCACAGGGCCACATCCTGAGGCCTCAGGGACTGCTGGAAGGTTTGAGAAGGCATCAAAACAGGCTGGGTAGATGACGGTGGGAGGGGTCCGTCATCAGCAGGGGTATGTGAGCAGGAAGGGCAGGCAACAATCCCTCGCCTGTGTCTCCCCTACCACCATCCACACAGCCCCACCTCAAAGCCGTAGATGTCCAGGATGGCAATGGACAGTGTGTCCTGCTGTGGGGATACCAGTGCATTGACCCTGGCAATCAGCCAGCCGAACAGCAGTGAGTACAAGACCTTGGCAATGGCATCCCTGGAAGGGAGAGGCAGTGCTGGGGTGGGTGGGGCATAGGGAGAGGGTGTTGGGGTCTAGGGGCTCAGGCAGGGAGGGGTGCAGCCTCACCTGGCATCCACAGCGCTCTCCACTGTCAGGGGTGTGAAGATCTTCTCTCGCATTGTCTCCTGGAGAAGAACATGGCTTTTGAGTGGGAGCAGGCTGGTCACTGCCTCCAGGAAGCCCCCAGAGGACTGGAGGTCAGGAGGCACAGGAAAGGGGGCTAGAGAGATGGTGTGACTGGCCTCAAGCACATACTTGGCCAAAGGTAAGACAGGATGCCCTTTTCCCCCTCTGCCTGGTGGGGGGGGGCACTGGGCTAATGGGGGAGAGAGGTATTAGCAGACAGCCTGGGAAGAGGGGAAGAGCCTAGGGCTATGAAAATCTGGGGGGGGGTGCTCTAATCCAGCCAGGGTCAGGGAAGGCTTCCAGGAGAAAGGGGTACCCATGTTGGGTCTGGAAGGATAAGGAGGCATGAAAAGAGGAAAAGCATTCCAGGCATAGGGAGCATTCCAGGTGTAGGGAGCTATGCAAAGGCCTGGAGGTTGGGAGCCTAATGCCTTTGAAGCCTAATGCCTTTGGAGTCTAAGGTTAGTCTGACCCACATGATGGACAGGGACAGAGAGAGGAGCGAGAAGGAGAGGGAGCCCACAGAGGATGACATGTAGGGCAACCTGTCCAGGCTCTGGTAAGAGGCCCTGTCAGAATCTGTGCCTGCTGACTCACGGTCACTTTGAAGGTGATGGCCTTCTGAAGGCCCTCAGGGGAGATCTGCAGCAGCTCGGCCACAGCCTGGATCTCCCGGGCACTCACCACTGAGGCCACCTCCTGTGTATCTGTCTGTGCAAAACAGCAAAAGCAGTGTGCTGTGAACTAGATCAGCTGAGCTTAAAGTTCATATGAAAAACAGAAACAAGTTAGAAATGTCAAGAAAATTCTGGAAAAAAAGCTGAGCATGGTGGCATACACCTGCAATCCCAGCACTCAGGAGGCTGAGGAAGTAGGATTTCAACTTTGAGGCCTGGGCAATTTAGCATATTCATTTCCAGCCTGGATTACAGAATGAGACCCTGTTTCAAAAGGCAAAAATGAATACAACAACACAAACAAATAAACAAACAAAATTCTGGGAAAAAAAGCATGGAGGCTCTGTGAGGCAGTAAAAACATATTACAGTCATTGAAACAGCATGGTCAGGCTGAAGGTATAACTAGTGGTAGAGTACTTTTTCCTTTCCCAGGACCAAATAAACAAAACAACATGGTCAAAGACACATAGTACATAAACAGACCAGTTAATGAGGAACATTAGAAAGTCTGGAATTAGACATAAATGTATGTGGTAATTCAGTACATGATAAACATTTATTTCTCAAATCAGGAGATTAGGACAATTGAGTAACCAACTAGAAAAAAGGTAAATTGGATTCCTACTGGTCATCTTACTAGGATAGTCTATAGTGGGCAGTAAGGGGCTTGAGACAGGGTCTTACTATGTAGTCCAGGCCAGTTTTGAACTCGATCCTCCTGCCTCAGCCTCCCAAGAGCTGGGATTATAGGCATGCTACCATATCTGGCTTACTAGGGTAAATTGTTTTTTCTATTTTTGGATAAATTTTTGATGCATCAAAGATTAAATGTTAAAATCCCACAAAACCATAAAATTTCTTGAAAAGAATTGTAGGAGAGAACTGTTATAATTTTAGAGAGATAGATTTTTCTAAAAATGACAAAAGGGTCAAATTTTACTTAAGAAAACATTAATAAATGAACTGTCTAAAAGTAATATTAAAATAATCTGCATGGCAGAAAAATCCCACAGAAATGCCAAAAAATTGTAAAGAAAATTAAAACATAAATGACAAACTGGAAAACCTACTTAAATTCATATCAGAAACAAAAG
The DNA here is from genome assembly GCA_028451465.1 of Erethizon dorsatum. Taxonomy (NCBI): domain Eukaryota; kingdom Metazoa; phylum Chordata; class Mammalia; order Rodentia; family Erethizontidae; genus Erethizon; species Erethizon dorsatum. The sequence continues at coordinate 20,648,145 of CM051826.1, forward strand.
TCTGACTCCCCCAAGGTATATAAAAAGCTTTCACATATCAATAAGAAAAAGATAAACAGCTCCAAGGGGCTGCAGAACAAATACGTGCACAGGGTAACCTGGAAGAGAAGTGTGGAAGTCTCAGAAAAGGTGGCCTGTGTCAGGCAGTAGGATCTCCTCACCTCATACTTCTCAAAGTACACATTCCCCAGATGTAGGATGGAGGCCAGGATGCGGAAGATGCTGTCTTGGTCCTCGCTGCTGAAGCCTAGCACCTCCATGGCAGCCAGGAGCCGGCGGAAGTCATCAGCATCACTCTTCCCTGGGATCTCACAGTTTCCACCCTGGGCAAGAGCAGGGGCTGGGGTCAGGGATGGACAGTATGGCTCCAGCTAGTTCCTCAAGTTCTTGTTCCACTCTCATGGGCCAGGAGGGCTCTGAGGGGTCTCAGGACAGGCTGCAGAGATTCCAAATGTGATGAATAGCAGCCCAAGGTTAACGACAATGAAACAGTAGCCAGCGTGCAAGGAGAGTGTCCTACAGGCTAGTGCTAAGTTTATTACGTGCCTCTCCTCATCTGTACCTCACTATATCCCTGCACAGGGGCACTATGGGGCTTTTGTGAAAATTTTTATTAGTATGTTTGAGGTATGTAATGATTACTTTCATCCTGGGGAAGAGGTACATGTACATATCTTAATTCTTTTTGTTCCCCTCTCCTTCCTCCTTCTCTCTCTTCATCTCTAGATCCCTTTCCCACCTGCAAAAGATTTATCTCCCTGTTTCCTATTGCCTATCTTTTATTTTGCTCTTTAAACTATACAGGGGTACTATGTTGTCCTCATTTCACAGTTATGGAAACTGAGACACAGAGAAGAGACAAGTAGCAGTCCCAGGTTGGCTAGTTCTATTCTAGCCACTGCTCTGTGCCCTGAACATTCTTGTCCTCTTGGCAGAGATAGATGTCTCAAATCCAAACTTGCCTTCCCCAATCCTTCATCACTTCCACTAGACATTAGGATACCACAGCTAGGCTCCCTGGGCCCACCCAGGGGTGCTGGAGTTTTGAATGCTTGCAGGTGCTCACCTGGTTCAGGTAGTAGTAGGTCTCAGCTTCCTGAAGGCTAAAAGCCTGCCGCAGTTGAGCAGGCAGCCCCGCCAACAGCTCATAGAAAATGTGGTAATTCCTCTCATTTTTGGCCTGCAGAGTGGATGGGTGGGTGCAGAGAAGGGAGCCACCCACTTTGGTGATCCCCAGACACACAGACAGACCCAGGTATGCTCAAAAACATAAACATGCACAAGGGCCTGCAGGTGAGTTTGGGCGCCTCTGTGATGAGCAAGGGAAGCCCCAGCTTGGGGGTGGGAGTGGAGAAGCCTAGATTAGTGGTGGGATTTTATTTTGTTTGGAAAAATCAGAGGAAAGACAGCCTATCCTTTCTCTTGTGCACTGGCCACACATGCATACACATATGCATGTCTATAGCCTGGACATGCACACACAGATTTCCTGATTGAGCACTCAGCCAATGTGGCTGAGTCCTTCCTGTGCCCCAGGCCATGTTCTAGGTCCTCAGGGCAATAGAAACCCCTGATATCCTGGCACCCACTTGCTAGCTGGAAAGACACACTCAGCAGATCCTTGGTTAAAATGTAAAATATCTCAGATTGTAAAAAAGCACTCTAGATAGAAATAAAGCACTGAAGGGGTGAGAGCTCTGGTGAGGTGGAGAGGGGCTGCATTTGTAAATGGGGTAGCTTCCCTGAGCAGGGCACACGCAGGGAAGGCTTAGAAGAGGTAAGGGGCTTGGCCGTGCAGGCATCTTGGAGATGAGTGCTCCTGGGAGGGGAATACAGTAATTGCAAGGCCCTGAGATCCAAGCATGTCTCAGGTTTGTTCAGGGACTGGGTGGAGCCAACATGGCTGCAGGGGTTGGGAGAGGGGAGGTGATGAGGTCACAGGCTCGTGTGTGTGTATATATATACATATGCTCCTATGCATGCATTTGTTCATAATCGGACATCTCTCCAGCCCCGCAGGTACCAGGCTGTGAGCGTCTGTACCTCCCCATCCCTCCACACACACAGGCCTGGAAGAGGCAGCCCACCTGAAACACAATCCGAGATTTCTCCAGCAGGTACTGGGAGGTTATGGCACCAGCGATCACGCCCCTGGGATGGGGAGCACAGTCAGCTCAAGAGATAGGGGGTAAGGCTCAGAGAGGGGAATGGCAGCTGGCTGGCCCTGGGGAGCTCCTGAAATAGGTGGATGGTGTTGCATAGCCTTTGGAAGCCTCACCATGGTCGCACTCACCCTTCCAGAAAGATCTCCACAAACTTCCCAAAGCGGCTGGAGTTATCATTCCTGACCGTTTTGGCGTTACCGAAGGACTCCAAGAGGGGTGTTGCTTCCAGGATCTGGGCCCCAGAAGGAGAGGAGAGTTTGGGGGTGCTTAGTATGTTCTGGAACGAGGGTGGGAGGATGGGGGGACATCTAGACACAGGCTTCCCCCAGGATCCCCTTGTTGAGAGGTAACAAGAAAGGGATTCCTTGTAAAATCCCAGGGTCTCCCCAATGCCCTCACCCGGTGCTGTCCAACTACTTCACAACAAGCCTCATGCTATCCTCTCTCAGATCCCTGGGTCCCACATACAGCAGCCCCTGACCACAAGCCCCTAGCCCCAGCCCAGGACAGGCCTCTTGGATGCCTATGGATCCTCTTCCTCTGGATACCCCATCCTGTCTACCATCACAGGGGCATGCACGAGTATACACACACACACACACACACACACACACACACACACACACACACACACACTCCTTTAGTACCTTTATCTTCAGGAGCACCAGTGAAGGGGGAAAAAGAAGAAGGACAAGAACAGAAGTGGGTTACTGATAGGACTGATCATCTCTCCCCCAGGAAACCAGGAAGGAGCCTGGGACCCAGGAGGAACCAGCCAGTCCTCTGTGATGCAAATCTGTGTGCCTCACCCCAAGTGTTCAAGTTTTGGGAATACAATGTGGCCCCAGGCTGTTGGAGTCTGCTAGGTCTACCTGCCACAAGGCTCTGGAGATGTCTTCTTCTCCCTACCCATGGCTAACAGTCCCCTGGGCTCCTTGACCTCCTCCCTGAACCTGCTCTCTCCTGCTGTCTCAATGTAGTCATTAGAGGGCTCTTTGAAAACCCATGTTAGGGCATGTTCCCTCCAAGGCTCCCACTTTCTTTAGGCTCAAATCCAATTTTTCTATGACCTCCAAGGTCCAGCCCTGGCCAGCCTCATCATGTCCTTGCCTCCCCTCCCTTGCACTGTCCAGCCCTCCTCATTGTTCACATAACACCAAGGCACATTCCTGCCTCAGAGCATTTGCACCTACCATTCCTACTGCCTGGAAGCTGCTACTCTCAGTGTCTGCATGGCCCCCTCACCTCCCTCAGGGAAGCCTCCTGGACCACCCGGATTCTCTACCTCTCAACTCTCAGCATCCTTGTCAAGCTCCACTCCCTTGTCTGTTTTCTTGGGTATTGTCTATCTTCTTACCAGAATATTAGGCCCTATAAGCATGAGTCTATCTGTGCACCTCTGAGTCCCAGCATCTGTCCGGGACTGGTGTATAGTAGACCTTCAAAAAACCCACTGAATGGATTAAAAAAGGTAAAGGATCTAATGAGCAGATCTGCCTAGGGTGACCACAGCTGATCACAGCACCCACCTATTAAGCACCTACTATGAGTCAGACCATTGCTCTATGACATTGATAACATAAATATCCCATGAACTAAGTACTAATAGCACCACTGTTTTTGCATATTAGTTTTCTTTCTTTCTTTCTTTCTTTCTTTCTTTTTTTTTTTTTTGTGGGTACCGGGGGGTCGACCTCAGGGCCTCGCATGCCAGCAGGCGCCCGTGCCGCTGAGCGATATCACCGGCCCCTTTTTCATATGTGGGTTCCGGGAGTCAAACTCAGGCCCTCGCGCTTGCCGGGCAGGCGCTTAAGCTGCTGAGCCATCTCACCGGCCCCCTTTCTTTCTTTCTTTCTTTCTTTCTTTCTTTCTTTCTTTCTTTCTTTCTTTCTTTCTTTCTTTCTTTCTTTCTTTCTTTCTTTCTTTCCTTCTTTCTTTCCTTCTTTCTTTCTTTCTTTCTTTCTTTCTTTCCTTCCTTCCTTCCCTTTCTTTCTTTCTTTCTTCCTTCCTTCCTTCCTTCCTTCCTTCCTTCCTTCCTTTCTTTCTTTCTTTCTTTCTTTCTTTCTTTCTTTCTTTCTTTCTTTCTTTCTTTCTTTCTTTCTTTCTTTCTTTCTTTCTTTCTTTCTTCTTTTTGGTACCAGTAATCAACCTTGGGACTTTGTGCTTGCCAGGCAGGCGCCATGCCACTGAGCTATATCCCCAGCCCGCACATTAGTTTTCTAAAGAGAGACTTTGAAAAGTGACATGATTTGCCCAGGGATCCCAGAATCCATGAGTGGGACCCTTGACAGGACAGTGACAAGCATGTGCTAGCAAGAATATGGAATTTTTTTTTTGCCTAAGTCATTTCCTCAGGATGAAGTCTTAGGGAAGAAGCAGGGGAGGCCTGGTCAATGCAAAAATCACACCTGTGATCCTGGGAGTGGTGCCAGTCCCTCCATTTGTTTACCCATCATCCTGTTTAGTCCAAGACCTGCTGTGCCCATTGTATAGAAAGGAACAGACTGAGGTTCAGAAAGGGACAGGGGCTGGGCTGTGGTCTGACTGGGCATGGCTTTACACCAGTGGTGGCAAACCTATGGCATGTGTTTGTTATCACTGAAAGCTCTGTAAGGTTTGCCATCAGTGCTTTATACTATTCCTTAGACTGGGAGCCCCTTGAGGGCACCTGAAGGTGGATGGGCCACTTCTCTGTTCCTGGTGCCCTGCACAGGGCAGAGCATGAAGCCAGGAGCTGGAAGAGAGGACTCCTGGGCTGGAATGGATGAACAGTGGAGGGCAGACACTATGGCCCAGGTCTCAGCCAGTCAGGGCACAGCTTCAGTGAGGACACATGACCAAAACCCGTCCAGTGAGAAGGAGCCCTGAGACTTTTTCTGAAATGCTAGAAGGTGTGAGTCCTATGGCACCTATGGCACCATCTGGCTGATCAGTGGGTGACAGAATGAGGATGATGGACATACATGGGGAAGGATGGGACAAAGATAGACAATGTTTAAGACTCAGGGTCCAGCCATGCCTAACTGTCCAATGGCAGAAGCAGGGCAGAGCTGTGGCTAAGAAAGGAGCCCTATAGACACACCGCTGGCAAGCACGTTCTTACATCTGTGGTATGCTAGTACAGAAACTCCCAGACTCAGACATTTTCTCTAAAGCTCTCTACCATGTGCTACAAATCTCAGTTCCTCCATTACCTCGCTTTGGGTCATTAGGCAAGTTAACTCCCTTCCCAGGCCTCAGTTTCCCATACCCGGTGGTCGCTTCTTCTCAACAAACCTGCTCCTCAACTACCCTGCCTGCCTCCACGCTGCCAGGAGGCTGAACAGCTGGGGTCACTCTCAGATTGAGCCCCCTCTTATGCCTCTGTCTAATCCTTCTTCAGATCATTAGTTGGTTTTAATATACATCAAGATCCAGCTTCATACACTGCCACTGCTCTAGCTTGACCCCCAGTCCTTCCTCATCTGGGCTCCGTGCTGCTGCTCTGCTGTCCCTTGAGTGCCCCAGACTTACTAAAACTCAAGACCTTTGCACGTGCTCTGCCCTTGGCCCCTTCACTCTTCTCCGTTCTGCTTGGCCTCACTCCTTGACTACTATGGTTACAATTACAGCCCTCAACACTCTCCATCCTCCTCCCTATTTTTTCCTCTCCAACACATCACCCTTTCATAAGTATGAGGTGTGATCAAAATAAATGGTGAATGTTTAAATTTTTAAAATTTATTGCAGTAAAAGACACAGCATGGGCTGGTGAGATAGCTCAGTGGCATAAGCGCCTGCCTGGCAAGCATGAGGTCCTGAGTTCGACTCCCGGTACCCACATACAAAAAAAGGGCCGGTGATATCGTTCAGCAGCACAGGTGCCTGCTGGCACGTGAGGTCCTGAATTCGACCCCCGGTACCCCAAAAAAAAAAAAAGCGCTATTAATCCCCCTCAAAACACTCCTCACTCCAAACACACTTATCCCATAGTTCTTGGCAGCTTCTGAAGCAGTTCTAGAAGTCCTCTTTTGTGGATATCTTTACAAAGTGTCATAAAAAACACAGTGAATACTGCTGCCAAGTGCCATCCAAAATACTATGATGCATCTTCATCCACCTTATTCATAAAATATGGCACTATGCAACTTCTGGCTCTTTCCAAAGTCGAAATAACCATGAAAGGTAAATATTTTGAAGTCAGGACATTGAGGTATCACAAATAAAGACATGAAAGGGGACTTCCTGAACTGCCTGAGAAACTGGCAAGAACGATGAGTTGTGTTTGAAGTGAGAGGGAATATTTTGAGGGAGATTAATGGCAATGAGTTTTACTGTAATACATTTTTTAAAATTTAAACATTAACTATTTTTTATCACACCATGCATATAATGTACTTATAGGTATTTATATATTTTTTTCCTTTCTGCCTCCTCCACCAGAATGAAATTCCCACAAGGGTGTGAACGTTTGTCTGTCTGAGTTGCTGCTGCTTCCACCACAGTGCCTGGCTTCAATAAACTTTTACTGAAAGAATGGATAAGCTTCTGACATTCTCAAGATTTAGCATTCTCCTTATCAGCAAAGCTCTGATCCTGCATAGACCCTGGCCCGGTGTCCTCCGGCACCCCTAGGCTGGCATCTGCTGTGTCTCAACCTCATGCACCCCCTGCCAAACCTGTCCTGCCTCTTCAGTACTAGGGGCTGCACATCCTCGGAGTGTGAGAATATAATGGCCCTGGGACTATAACTGTGAAGGTGAGGCCACGTTGGAGAGATGGGCTGACTCCCCCTGCCCATGTGGTCTCTACTCTGACATAGGAAGGATAGATGGCTGTCTTGCCTCAGTGTGACCACCTCCCAGTTCCCCAAGGCTTCCCTCAGAGGGATGGCACAAAAAGCAGCCCTAGGCCAGCCCAGCCCTTCAAAACCTCAGCCTCCCCATTGCCCAGGTTCGGCCAAGGAGCCTTGCCTCTTAGGGAGCACACAAGGCATGTTCAGCAAGGGTGCTTGACAGAAAGTCCTGGGGAGACAGGCTGACAAAGCAAGAAACAGACAGACCTACCTGCCGCATGACATCCCGCTTCTGGTTCATGGCAGCCAGGTAGCGCAGAATTAGTTTGGTGGCCTCGGTTTTGCCAGACCCGCTTTCTCCACTGACCAGGCAACGGGGTAGAGTGAGATTCAATCTTTTACTGCCTCCTCTGGGTTTGCTCCAACCCACCATAAAGACAAGGGATCTGGGCATGGCTGGCTCAGAGGTACCTGAAACCCAGCTCACCTGATGATTATGCACTGGTTCTGTTTGGCATCAAGCATTTTGGCGAAGGCGAGATTAGCAATCGCAAAGAGGTGTCTGTCAAGACAGGCTATTAGATGTCACTAGAAAAAGCCTTGCTTGTGTAGTCCGAAACCTCCCCTGGGCTGGGTGGTGGTGGTGATGGTGGGGTGTCTCTATCCAGCCAAGCAGCCAAACCTGTCCACCCCTTACCCCCTGGAAATATGCCCATGCCCATGCCCATCCTAAGCCACAGTGGCTTCCAGGGAGGGCCATGGCCAGGTCTGGAGAGAGACTGAGAGTTCATTAGGTGGGCTGCCCACTCTCAGCCCTGACCCATGGCTGAGGGGCATCCCAGGACTTGTCGAGCTCAGAGAGGGGCCCAGGATACCCCAGGGCAGCCCCCTCCTCCAGCCCTGCAGGCACTCACGGGGGATTATCTCCCAGGGCCCTCCCGCTGTACTGCTGCACCTGCTCCGGCCCATAGATTCCGAACATTTGGTATGGGTTCACAGACACCAAGATGCTGCCGATGTACGTCTGCTGGCAGATGATGGCATCAGTGCTGGTACTCCTCATGGTCCTCCCTCCCCTGCTCTGGGAGCCTGGGGCACCTTTCCAGCAGGATGGATGGATGGCTGCCTTGCCTTAGTGTGACTACCTAAATTCTTCTGGCAGCTCCTGTGTTCTAATTATGGAGCTCAGGCACCATGAAGACTGAGGCTGGGAGCAGTGTGGAGGGAGCCAAGCCCTGTAGCCGTGATTCTGACAAAGTGGCCATATCATTTATTTATGGTCAGTCCCAGGCTTCAGGACATCTGCCTCATGTTGAAGTCAAACCTCCACTGCCTGGAGTTGGGAGGGAGTTGGGGAACCCAGGGCATGTGCAGGGCCAGTCCCTTCTGGGTGTCCCTAACGTTTGTGGCTCCAGGGCTCTGGTCCTCTGTCATTCTGAGGCCAGGGGTTTTGCTCTCACCCCTTTGGCTACCTCCACTCTGTGGATTCTAGGACTCTGGAAGTTTTATCTGTAAGGTCTCCAGTGTGTGTGTGTGTGTGTGTGCATGTGTGATGTTTCTGGATTCCCCATCTCTATATGTCTCTGCCTCTAGTGTCCACCATTCTAAGAGTTTTAGGACTTCCAATTTCATAGTTCCAGGCTGTAGTATTCTATGTCAAAACGGTGAAATCCCAGAGCTCAAACCAGAAGCCATAGTTCCAGGCTGGATGGGAGAAACCTTACTTCCCACCTTGCCCCAGGAGGCAGCTGCCTCCCTGATCTGGACTGAGAGCAGGCCAGCCCCAGGGCTTACATAGATGAGGCTCCGTTCAAATCTGGTCTTGAGATTGGATAGCACAGTGGTCTCCTGGAGGTCTCTAGGAGAACATGGAGAGGGGTTGTTAGTGTAGTGTCCCTGGGGCTCCCTTTCCACTCAATGCCTTATTCAATGAACCTGAGTTTTAGTTTCTGACACTAACCTTGGGAAAGTTACTTTACCTTGCTGTGCCTCAGTTTCTGAGTTGGGTTTTCTTTTTCTTTTCTTTTTTTTTTTTTTTTTTTTTTTTTTTTGAGACAGGGTCTTATGATGCAGTTCAGGCCAGCCTTGAATTCACTATGTAGCCAAGGCTGGCCTTGAACTCATGGTGATCCTCCTGCCTCAGCCTCCTGAGTGCTGGGTTTATAGGTGTGCACCACCACATCTGGCTGCCTCAGTTTCTTAATCTGTCCAATGAGCATAATCACTGTGCCTACTGCCCTGTGGACTGGGAGGACCTTATAAGGTAGCAGACATGAAGGCTGAGAGAGTGTGATGGGATCACAGTGCTGACCAGCACAGCTCTCATGTTCTGGGCATCTCCAATGTCCCAGCACTCTCACAGCCACCCATTCCATCTTGTGGATGAGAAACAGGCATGCAGAGGGGAAATGATGTGCCCAGGGTCCCCCAGCTAGTAAGTGATAGGGCTGGAGTTTGAACTAAGGCCTGTCTGATTCACAGAGCTTTGAAATTGGCATATATTTGGCCTTTAGTGACATTCCATAACACACATACACAGACAGGGAAATTGAGGCTCTGAAAATGTTCTGGGAGGTAGATAGCAGACATTGTCTGAAGAGTGGGGATCCCACAGTGACCCTCCCTGGTCCTGCCCACTCACTCCAGCTGTGTCATGTCCTCCACACCATCCTCTTTGCGCTGCTCGCGGCTCTGAATAGAAGGCAGGTTGCGGATGGAGTGCATCTGTGAGAGAGAGGTGGGGTTAGCAGGCTGGAGCGCTATCTGTGGGGGCCCAGGCTTGGACAGACCTGAGACCTGCTCCCATTGTCACAGAGGGAACCTCAGGGCCAGCCCTGGTGGGTACTGTAGGCCTCCTCAACACAGAACACAAACCCTTCCTACAACACTCACATACAGGGACTCAAGTCTGTCCCCAGTGCCTGAGTATCCCTGGGGCAAGTCCTTGTGAATGCCAAGTGTCCTGCTTGGAGGCAAGCACACACACATACATGTACACATGTGTCTGTGCCCTACAACCTCAGCTCTCCCTGGGTTGAGACTCTTCCTTCTGGCAGACTCTTATGTGTTGGCTCGTGTGATGACTTGATGGACATCTGTGTCCTGATGCATGCAACCTCCAGTAGGGCCAAGATGGAATCTGCCTCAGGATTGTACCTGTGTGTATGGACCCACACATGGTGGCCTTGCAGCTCTCACTACTCCCATGCACACCTGTGATCTTGCAGAATGCCTATAGATAAGCATGCAGACCCCTGGTACTTGGCTGGGTGCACACACATGCAGGAACACGCTCTTAATGTCCACTGGAATGAGCACCTGGGCAGAGAGCTGGGGTCCTCTCCACCCTGGGGGCCTTGAGAATGGAAGTCCTCATGCCACCTTTGGGCTGCAGAATTTCCACAGTGTGCATTTATGTGCACATGTGTGTGTGCACACATGCAGAGAGCGGACAAATAACCCAGGATGCCATATCTGCTCAGACCTTGGCACAAGTTTGCTTTTCATGTTTGGTTGTGGTAGACATGTATGTCCGGGCACACAGGCCTGCAAGGCTCTGCATCTGCGAGCACACATATGTGCACCTTCAGCCTTTCCCATCCCAGCTGCTCTCCTCCCTGGGCAGACAATGAAAGGGAACACCAGTAGGGGCCCTGTGTGTTGCATGCCCATCACAGGGCTGCTAAGTAGGGCACAAGTATCACCCTTTCGGCCTTGGCCTTAGGCCCACCCATCTGCCCATGTATTAGCAGCAGCCACAGACCCTGAATAATTCAGCCACTCACGTATTCCAGGGTGAGGAGGGCCCAGGCATCCTTGCCCCTCACCCCCGGGCGCCCTGCGCCCCGCTCCCGCAATGCTGCAGCCCACACAGTGCGGGGCACCCGCCGCCGGGGCCAGGGTCCCCCCAAGAGCCGGGCTGCCCCAGTCGCCATTGTCAGGCCCAGCTGGCTGGCTGCTCCATGGAGCACCGTCTGAACAGGCTGAGAAACATCCGCCACCTCTGCTTGCCCCACCCCTCCAGGGTGTCCCGGGGGAGGCTCCAGTGACCACCCGCCTCCTTCAAGGGCCATCCAGCATCGGTTCACGTTCCACCATGAGTGTGGCAGCCAGGCACAGGCTGGGCACCCTTTAGGCAGGCTGCCTACCCTGTGCCCCACAAGGGCTCCAACAAGACCTCCTGGTCTAGCATCCATCCACTGTGCAGCCTCTGGGTCTCAGTTTCCTCACTTTGCACTGAGGAGGCTGAAAGTTGGGTACTGAGCCCTCTCCCTCTCCTTGTCTAGAATCCTTCAGCCCAGGAGTCTATAAAAGGGCAGAAGCCTGAGAGGTAGAGACGGGGGACAGTCAGTAGGAGGCATGAAACCATGGGCAGAGATGTGGGAGTGGGACAGGGTGGATAGGCGAGCCCTGCACTTCGCACTCAGCTTGGCTGAAACCTCTGTGTGGGTACCTGGGGTTGCCTGGGCCAGTGTGGACCAGGGCAGGGCAATTCAGGACCCGAGCTGGAACTAACCAAAAAGATTCCTTCCCCAAAGTTACCCAGGAGGTTTCCTGCAACTCTGATATATGTCTGCCTGTGATGGACATCCCTGGAGCAATACCCAGATACTCTGGGAAGCCCAAGCTATTTTCCCAACCTGCAGATGGTAAACCGAGGCCTATGCAGGAAGCGGCTTGCCAAGGTTGCTCAGGGCTCCTCAGGCTACCTCGCCCTGTTTCTAGAGCAGAATCCCCAAGCCTTCCCTCTCACCTGTGCTCATACCTTGTTCTGCCAGCTTTTGGGGTCAACCTCTTTCCAGGGGCCCCTGAGGGACAGGCAGCCAGCTCCAGGGCCCAGGTGATAAGACTGATGGTGGCCCTGTATTTGTGGCCAGGGCAGGTGGGCATCTGCCTGCAGCCAGAGGCGGGGCCGGTGCAGATTGCAGGCTTGGAGCTTTGGGCCATGTTCAGGTTCTGGGGCTGGCTGTTCCAGGGTCTGCTGGGTGGCAGGCCCAGCTCGCTGAAAAGAAGTCAGTTTCCGAACCTGAGGCATGACCACGGCAAAGCGCCCAGGGTGAGCCTGGGACCGGTCACCTGTCTTAGGCAGAGGCCCTGGGGGCCCAGTGGGTGCAAAGTGGGTAGGGGCTCTGGGCAGTGTCTTCCAGCGGCGCCATGGTGGCCATGTGGCTCTTGCCTGGTCACATGTGGCCCGTGGGTATGAAAGGCTGAGCCTTAACACCTTCTGCTCTGGGGCCACATTCTTGGGAGATGTTAGGATACAAATCTCAGGCTGTGTTGGTGCCTGGGGTTCCGTCGGGATAGCTTCTTCAGGATGTTCAGGGCTTGGGAAGGCTGATTTGGTGGGCTGTCCAGGCCCTGGGTCCTGGTGTCTACCCAAGAAGACACCGGTTGAGTCCGAGGTTGGGTCCTCAGACTCAGGAGCAGGAGATGGCAGGGGGCCCACTTGCTGAAGGAAGGGATTCTTGGACAGAGGGAATGGCTTGGAAAAGCCTCGAAGGCTACCCACACCTCCGGGCCAGGGGGAGGGTGGGCGCTGGGTGGGAGGCACATCCACGTCCCAGGTGGGGGCCAGTGGAGGCACTGTCCAAGGTATGTAAGAGTCCTCATGTTCCTGTTGACTCCCCCTGTGCTCTGGGGGCCCGGCAGCCACTCCCCAAGACCCTGCGCCGGGAGGCGGGTGGAAGGGCTGGAGCACTCGAGGCTTCACTGCTCGGGTCGGCGGCTCGCTGAGGCGCCGCCATGTGTGCGGGAGGCGCGAGGGTAAGTTGAGGGATCGCTGCCTTGGGCGGTGACCCAGAAGAGGGGGTGGCGAGGGCGGGCGGGGTGAACCCGGCACAGGCGAGCGGGGTGGGCCCAGGCGCCCAGAGGCTTGGTGCGGGGCCAGGGGCTCCCGCAGCGATCGAGGTCGGCGAAGCGGGGGTGGGAAGGGTGGCTGGAATGGGCCCCTGCGGACGGACAGCTGAGGAGACAGGGGCCCTAGGGGCGAGAGGTAGCCTGGGCGTGGAAGGCTCCTCAGCGAAGGCTGGGGCGAGGGCATGGGGGCCCAGGCTCGTCTTCTTGATGCCAGTGGGGAGGCCCCAGGGAAGCCGAAGGCCGTCCCTACTCGGTGACGCGAGCCCCGGAACGAGGGCTGGGGCACAGGAAAGGCCAGCATGTCGGGGGGCACCTCGGGGCTCGCAGGAGGGGGCTCCGCGAAGGCCCACCAGTTTGCTGAGGGCGCGAGAGGCACCTGGGCAGGGGCAGCCCAGGGCGGCGGGTGGCGGCGGAGGGACCCGTAGGGCGAGGTGAGCCGGGGCAGACCGGACAGCGGCGGGGAGAAGGGTGGGGCGGGTGGCGGGCCGGGACTAGGGGGCCGCTGGGGTACGGGCGGGGAGAGGAGCGCGCTCCAGTGGGAGAGGGCGCGGGGCACGGGCGCGGGCGCCGGTGAGCGCGGGCGGTGGGAGTTGTTGTTGTTGCGCGCTTGCGGCCGGGCGCGCCTCAGCACGATGGGCGTGTTGGGCCGGTCAGGGTCCATGCCAGCCAGCTTGTAGCCGAAGCGCTTGTAGGCCGCCTCCCTGACCCCGGAGTCGCGCCCTCGGGCCTGCTGGCTGCCTCTGGGCCGCGGGATGGGCTTCTTTTCCGACAGCGTCTTCTTGAGGAACCGCGCCAGCGACGTGGCCGGGCGAGGCGCGGGGAGGCCGAACTCCCGGCTGAAGCCCAGGCCGCCGGGGGCCCCGAAGGCAGACAGGGCACGCTGCAGGTTGCGCTGGCGCGGTGTGAGGAAGGCCCAGTAGGGGTGGCCGTAGGGCGACGTGGCCACTGGGGACATCTCTTCCTCTTCCTCCTCCTCATCTGCATCCCCCAAGGGCAGTGGGATATCCAGGGAGGGGGGCAGGGGCACGTCCAACTTCTCCTTCCCGAACAGCTTCACTTGCGGCCGCGGAAAGAGGCGGAACTTGCGGATGAGGGACAGCTTGGACCTGGCGGGCTTGTCCATGCCCTGCTGCTCGAAGAAGGCAGAGCTAGGCAGGCGGAAGGAAGTGCCCCGCTGCTCCCTGCCTGCCTCTTCCGGCTCCTCCAGTTCTACGATGTCATCCATGGGGTGGGCGTATGGGTTGTGGGGCGACAGAATGGGCGGTGGTACCCAGGGGTACGAGAAGGCCGATTCTTCTGGGTAAAGATAGGGCGCCCCTGGTGGATAGATGGCCTCATCTCCTCCACCATAGATGCCTTCAGCATAGGGGACAGCGTAGGGGACACCATAGGGATCAAGGTAGGGCACATCGTAGGCAGTCTCATATGGCAGGTCATAGGATGAGTAGGGCACATCGTATGGCGCATAGGGATCCAGGTAGTAGCTGTAGGGGTAGGCTTCGCCCTCGAGCCTGTCCTGGTAGCTGTAGGGGGACGAATACCCAGATGGGGGTGCGTATGGGGGCTCATAGTCATCGTAGCCATAGCCCTGACCTGGGAAAAAGTAGCTGCCATAGTGGTCTGGGAGGTAGTAGTCATAGGGGTCCTCAGGCGGGTATCTGTAGGGGTAGTCAGCATAGGGCGGCCAGGCAGGGCTGTAAGGACCATATCCCGCCAGGTAGGGCTCCTGCTCCCCGTAGTGGTGCAGTGATTGCTGGTCGTAGTAGTCATCGCCCTCGCGGTGGTAGTCATAATATTCACCCAGGTCTTGGAAGCCTTCCAGCCCATACAGCGACTTGCGGGAGCCCGCATGCCGGAAGGGTGCCTCATCCTCGAAAGGCAGGAAGCCTACAGGCTCCCCAGAGGAGTAGATGCTGTGGCTGCGGGGAAACCTGCGGAGCCGGCCTCCATGCCGCAGGATCTCAGCTCCGGATGGGAAAGGCAGCTTTTGGGAGCCCATGTGGGAGTCAGAGCGCTGGAGCCAGGCATCCATTGTGGCCTGTTCACTGCCAGACTCTTCAGCCTTCTTGAGGAGGAACTTCTTGGTGAGCCAATTAATGGCTGTGGATGCCTTGCTGAGTGATCGGGCTCGAGGTCGGAGGCGGCCATAGCCCTTCCGGCCTGGGAAACGGATCACCATGAAGGATGGCTTCTTGCCCTTCATCGCCCGTTTCTTCTTGCCCATGCGCATCTGTGTCATGAGCTTGGACGTGGACTTGAGTACTGTGCGGGCCTTCTTCTTGCGTTTGGTCTTCTGGGGGCCGGTGTGAAGGCCCCAGAAGAAGGTTGATGCGCTCCGGAACTGGCCCTTCTTAGAGATCTTGGGCGTGCGGTCTCGGAAGCCCATGAACAGCCGAGATGTACCCTTCAAGCTCCGTTTGGGTTTCTCAGGCTCTGGGGCCTTCTTCCCCTTCTTCCCTTTCTTGGCTTTCTTTTCCTCATCTTCCTCCTTCGCCATGATGGCTTCCTGCTCCTAGTGGGCCTGGGGACTCTGTCTCAGGTTCAGGGACTTGGAGACACAGGGACCTGCTAGGTCTCCTGCCTGCAGATGGACGCACGGTTTCCTCTGTCTCCCAACAGCCAGCACTGGCCAGAGTGGCTCGGGAGGGGACAGGGCCAGCATTCTGGGAGGGCGGATCCATAATTCATCTGAGGAGCCACCTTGGGTTTCACCTTCCAGCAGTGGTGGAAAGTTCGTGGGTGTTATTTACCAGGCAGAGAAGCCTGGGGAGGCTTGTGCTGGGGGAACATCCTGGCCTTAAAGTCACTATGGCAATGACTGTGCTGACTCTACTCAGGCCCTCCTGGTGCCTCAGCTGGCTCAACTCCCCTCGATGCTTGGGTCACTGGGCCCCAGAGAGCAGACACTACCTGCCCTAGGCCATCCAGCACCCCTACACTGTGACTGAAGTACAAAAGGGTCTTCTGAGCCCAGGGTGTGACAGAGCCCACCAAGTCATGTGGAAGGGGAATCTTGGACCTCCAAGAAAGGAGGGGAGTGGGCAGGACAGGTGTTGTGGTCAGTGTAACAGGAGCTGGTGAGCTCTGAGGAGCTGAATAATGCATCTGGGAGAGCCTGGCTGGCACATCACTGAGCAGGGCAAGGTGTGGGGAAGGGGGGTTAAGGGGGACTCAGCAGGCCCTCTCTCTTCCTGTCTGCCTCTCCTTGCTTACTGTTCCTGTCTCTTCGTGTGATTCTGCTTCTCTTCCCTGAGACTCATGAGAGCCTGTGGGAGACCAGCCATTCAGAGGTGCCATGTCTAGGGCTGGGGGTGCCTGCTGCAGGTAACCTCTGGGAGTGGACAGGATGCTGGATAGAAACTGGGGTGATTAGATGGCTTTCTGGGCAGGGGGCATGCAGGGAGTGGGGCTCCTGCAGTGTGGATTTTGAGAGGATGGCCACTGTCCCTGTCACCTCTTTCCATGCTGCCCACTTTCCCACCTCTCTGGATGTTGCTGCTGCTCTTATAAGGGAAAACGAAGGGCAGAGGAGTTGGTCTTTCTGAGCTCAGATGGGCTGACATCCACCCCTGCCCTTGACCTCTGGCAGCTGGTTTCCAGAGTGAGGCCTGGGCCAGGCATGTCACACAGAGGGATCTCATGGGATTCTCTCAACAGGCCTGTGAGGTAGAACTGGTCTTATCTCCATTTTCCAGGTGAGGAAGCCCAGATTTGGAGAGATAAAGTGACTTGTTCAAGGCCACTTAGCTTGGGAGGGCAGAACCCAGGCCTAGCAGGGTCCAGAGCTGCCTTTCTAGTCAGGCATCCAGCCCACTTAAGCTCCTAGGTGTTGGGCCATCATCCAGGTTGGGAGAAGTCTATACCCTGGGTGGAGGGAGGGGCTTGGCTGAGCTGACCCAGAGCTTGGTCCAGCCAGGAGTTCTAGGCCCTGACTGAGCCACTGAACAAGCCAGAGACACAGCCAGGCCTCCAACAGGGCTTTTCTCTGATGTGCCAGTGAAGGTTGCCCAGGCCATGTCTCTGCTTGGGCCCCTACCTGGATTCTTCAGTCAACCTGTCTCTGTCTCTGAAGGTCTTATAGCCAGCACTCTTGTGCCTGGTCATTTGTTTGTTCCTCCATTCATTCTCTGTGAGAATCATGCTGTGTATCAGGTACTGTGTAAGCACTGAGATGCAGCAGGAATGGAATAGCACTGGGCACATTAGTGGGTGTATTGTATGGGGGTGGATTACATCTTGAATCAGGCTGTTACAAAGGAGGAAAAAGAAAGGAAGGAGGAGGAGAGATGGGAGGAATAAAGGAGGAAGAGAAAGAACCACGAGAACAGGTGGTTCCTTTCTGAGGATGCTCCTCATCCCTTGTGCATACACAGAATGGCTGCATACAGTGCTGCCCACTCCTGCAGCTGCCAAGATGCACTCCTGGATGGCACAGGACGCAGCTGTGAAAAAGCACATTGATGGTGTCTGTGCCCTGCTAGGGAGCCATCTTCTGGATCTGCCCCTGAAGGAAGTGGAATGTGGGGCACCTATTGTCCATAGCATTTACCCTTCAGACTTTCTTTTTGTAGGAAGCTGTATTAGCGGATAGGGAAATGTATTTTTATTTACATATAAAAATACTGAAAATATGTAAGAAATGAGATTGGTCATTTTAATGCAAACCTTTTTATATTCATTTGATATTTAAATCATACAAATGTGTTCTGATTCAAATGAACATACAAAAAAGTAGCACTTAAAGGAGAAAGTGGAAAATAAAAACAAAAAATGAGAAAGTGGGGAAAAGGGAATTGGAGACAGGATCCCCGGTACAACGTCAGGTCCTGAAACCAGAGTCCAACCCCAACACAGCACCACCTCCATGCAACATTTGAGGAAACTTATGCAGAAAGAAGTCAAGGCTGTCCCTTCAGGTTCAAAGACACCTCCCAGAGTCAACTTCTACCTGTCCCCAGTGGAGGGTCCCTGGCTGCCTGGTGTTTGCCCAAGAGAGAGACTGAGAGCAACTAGGCTAGCCTAAGTCCTGCCTTGAACCCTTAGGTAGGCATCTTTCTGCTTTGAAGCTCCACTGTCCAAACATGCTCAGAGAAGCAGGCCCAATTGTACAAAGGATTATGCAACTCAGAGATGGAATCCAGGGGCTGTGGAGCTGGGCAGCCTAGAGCTCTGGGTAGGGTCTCATTCCCTCCCTGGATCTGACCCTGAGCCAGTCACACAGCCGCTAAGCTTTGGTCTCTTCTGCTGGTGCCTCCTCCTCCTTGGGCTGACAGAAACCTTAAGGGATAAACAGAGCAGGGGTAGGGCTGGCTGGCTGAGGCTTGTTATGATAGCTGACATTGCCTTCTGTGCTCTGGAAGGTGGTCTGTGTGGCTGCTGGCAGCGAGACTTGCCCACTAACCCCTCCTGGTCTCTGAGACCTAAGCTAGCAGCCAGCAAGGGCTTCTCTTTTTCTGGTGACTCCTGGGTTCCACATCCGTCTACAGGTCCCAGCCCCTGAGGCAGGTGCTGAGGAGTATCAGGAGCAAGTCTCTCACACATTCATCCCTCAGATATTGGCTGTATAACTACTATGTGCCAAACAAATACTGCCCTGAGTGCTCGCTCCTATCACAGGGATTTGAGTGAAACAAGACATGGTCTCTGCCCTCAGAGTTCCCAAGGTCACAGACCTTAAGCTAAGAGCCACATCATCCAGAAGAGCTGTGAACATTAAGGCATGACCCCAGGCGGGCCAACACCATACTGGAGGTCCAGGAAGTTTCCCCTAAGAAGGTGGCCCTGAGCTGAGATCTGAAGGGTGGGAGGGAGTTAATCACATGGAAGAGGGGACAGTGTTCCAGATAGATGGAAGAGCATGTACGAAGACCAGGTGGTGAGAGGGGCTTAAAGAAAAGTCCTATGACTGGAACAGGTGTGTGGAATGTGAAGCAGCAGGCAGGGACTGGCCCCAGTGAGGCTGCGGGGGCTGGGGTAGGACTTTGGTCTCTATCTCTGAAGTAGTGGGGAGCCACAGCAGTGTTGTAAGCTTTTAGAAGTGTTGTGATCAGGTTTGCATTTTAGAAGTAATAATAACCAACACTGCCAAGAGTTTCTATGTTAGGCTAGGCACTGGAATATCTCACTAGATTTTCATATATATGAGATTGGAGTTCTTCCCATCTTACGAAGGTCTCTGTCTTAGAGGTTAGATCCCTCAGCCAGGAGCTCATGGCAAGGACATGATGGGGACTCTGGCTGCAGGGCCAGGGTTCAGAACTCCAGGCCACACAGAGCTCATTCAGCTTTCATAACAATCCCAAGTGGGTGCAATTATCCTTCTCATTTTACAGCTGAGAAAACAGGTTCAGGGAAGTTTAGTAAGTGACCTGAGGCCATAGAGCTAGAAACTGGATTTGAGCCCAGTCTGGCTTGAGTGTACTTTCAACCACTGCCTTACTTTGCTTCTTGGAAAGAGGTCTGGAAAACCATTCTTGGACCACTGCAGGAAGCTAGGGGAGAAGCTGCACCATGAAGGCAGGGAGAGGGTAGGTGGCTTGGCTGGGACAGGGCAGTGGTGGAGCACAGTGGATACATTCAGCGTAAGGTTCAACAGGCTGGCCCTTGAGGGGTAGGAGGGGCTGCGTAAGAGCAGTCAGGAGGCTTGGCTTGATGCAGCTGGACGAGCCAGAGAATGTCTTCTGAGGTGAGGCAAGTAGTGTGGGACATGTCTGCCTGAGACAGGTTTGGGGTGATGGAGACAGAATGCAGCAAAGAATCACAGACATGGTTGTTCCCAGGCCTGGAACTTGGAGGGACAGACATCCTGTACATCAAGCGAGACAGAGGTAGGGGATGGGAACTGGCCAGGATAGGGACAGGATGATCTGACTCAAGTATCAGGTGCAGAGAGGAGGCTGGAGAGGGGCACAGCCAGCTGTGCTGAGCTTGCCAACAATATGGGTTAAAAGAGGTCACTGGAGGTTGGGGTGCAGCTCAGTTGTAGAGCCAGTTGCCTAGCATTGGAAAATCCTGGGTTCCATCCCCAGCATGAGGAGGGGGGAATCACTGTTTAACAATGTGTAGCATCACAGGCTGTTTTGATGGCATGTTGGAGGGCTGACAGGTGAGAACACTGGGCCTGGGGTGGCCAGAGGGGCAGATTCACCTGGGACTCCTAACCTTCTAAGTGAGAGAGGTGCATAGAGAAAAGGCCACCTAGAGGACACAGTGAAGAGCCATCTGAAGCCAAGTACAGAGGCCTCAGGAGAAACTAGCCTGGCCCAGACTTTGACCTGAGACTTTCAGCCTCCAGAACTTTCTGTTGTTCAAGCTACCAGGTCTGTGGTGTTCTGCCATGGGAGCCTTAGCTAAGACAAAGTAGTTGCCAAATCAACTGGACAAATCCAGGTGACAGAGAGGGAGAAAGATACAGAGTGACACAACACAGAAAGAGAGAGAGAGCGGGAGACTGATCTGAGAAATGAGAGGTCCACGTGAGGTCCAGGAGCCCTGGCCTCCTCCATGAGTGTGGGTGGTTGGGGAAGATGAGTTTTCAGGCCAGGACTCCACAGCAAGTGAGGGAGAA
Organism: Erethizon dorsatum; assembly: GCA_028451465.1. Classification (NCBI taxonomy): domain Eukaryota; kingdom Metazoa; phylum Chordata; class Mammalia; order Rodentia; family Erethizontidae; genus Erethizon; species Erethizon dorsatum. Next base: position 20,668,507 of record CM051826.1, read on the forward strand.
GTGGGTGGCAGGGCTAGAGGGCAGCCTGAAGCAGTTTGGGGGCTGTGGGGGTAATACCCAGTTTTTGAGGAGGGCAGATGAGCTTGGAGTTTCTTGCCAAAAGAGGGTTCTGAGATGATGAACTGTATAATCTAAACTGGAGAGGGACATGGAGAATGAATACACAGATGTTGGACAGACACACAGATATTCTCTCCCTTGGCTTCTTTACACATGAGTTTTCTAAAGCTACAGGCCAGGCTGTCCTCTGGGGTACCAGCCTGGGGCTGAGTACAGCCCTGCTGCCTGGGGACTAGCTGAGTGAAGCTACAGGCCCCTCCTGTGATGGCCAGGGTAGGGTGAGTGATGGGACCAAGGTGGCCAACAGAAGCAGGGCCCAGACCTGAAGTTCACCTTGGTAGCATGGGTTGGGGAGCTTCAAGATTGCTTAGGGGGCTTCCCAGCCAAGGGCCACTGAGTTGCCATGTCACTTTGACTTGGGCATGTACAGCTGAACAGTCCCTCTCACACAGTACAACCGTGCTAATCAGATCCAGAAAGCCCAGGGCACAATACGTGGAGATGTCTCTGATCCACAACATAAAGAATGAGCCCAGCAAACAAGTTCACCCTTGGATAGGAACATGCGGCTGGAGCCATGGACCTAAACCCTCAGTCCTAGGTCCCCAGAACTCTTATCTGCATCTGTCACCCTTTCTCAGCCAGCCTGGGGGGGGCGCAGAACAGGCTTGGATCCAATCTATGAGCTCAGGGCCCTCCTGACCTCTCCCTGGGCTGAGGCCCTACCTCTAAGGCCAGGAGTGGGGATGACTGTCACCCTGGCAAAAATGCTCCTTTAGCTCTTTATAACCAAGCTATAGGACATCAGAATAGGGTTGCCAAGTAAGACATCAAGCATTTATTTACCTGTCATGGCATCCCAGCTACCAAGGGGGCATTACACCTGAAAAAGATAGGCAGAGTGGCTCAGAGAGAGGCCTCACAATGAGTCAGGGGAAGGCCTCAGCTCTGCTGCCCTGTCTTCTTCTCCCCTGTGACCTGGGAGATCAGTGGCACACCCCCAAAGTCCTGAGTCCCTTACCTGGGTCCCGTAGCCTGTTCCCTGCCTGCATGCCGCTTGATTAGGGTCCTGTGTCTGGCCCAGGAACACAGCCAGCTGAGCAGAGCAGCTCTGTCACAGGAGGGAGAGGAGGCCCAGCCCATCACGCCAACTGCCTGGGCCCATGTATATTTAATGATGTCTATTATTCCTGTTTTGTCTCTGGAAAGGAGCAAGCAGCGAGATGGGAGCAGGGAACAGCCCGGAAAACTGGGCAGTGGGCCCACTCCATGTTCCAGCCTGGCCCAAGTCCTCTACCCCTCCTTATAGCTGCACAGAACCTGTGTTCTCTACCTCCAAAGGCACAACTGCTACAGAAGGCCTTCCCCATGCTCTGGACTCACAGCTGTGTAGTTTTGAATGCTTCTGTAGGTTCCCACAGAGAAATGGCACAGCAGTCCTTAGGCAGCACAGCAGGGCCCTCCACCTCTGGCCTGAGGTCACAGGAAATGTAAGCACTCACAGAGAAGCGAGCCTTCCTGCCACTTCAAAACAGTCACAAGAGCCTCCTGTGGATCCTTCCCATGCTGGCAGTCCCTGGCCAGCCCTCCTGGAACCGTACCACATTTGGGCCAGGGCAGACCCTGGCCTTCTCCTAGCCACCCTGTCTGGGTCTGTCCAAGGGCCCAGGCCACACCCACTTTCTGATGGCCATGTGCATTGCTGCCCCCCACCTCCCTATTCTACCTGGTAACAGGGTCCAGGTTTAAAGTTTCCCTCTGTCTGGACAGGAATAATTTTCTATCCTTTATTTCAGAAAAGAACAGAGATCATGGGGCTTAGAGAGAAAATAGAGCCCAAACTTGGCAATCCTTACTCTGGATGTGCAGGGCCAGGGTCCTCGGCTTTGTGCTGGGCAGGGGCTGCCCTAGGAGGGGTTAAGAGGGGAGGCACTTTAGGACTACTCAGGCTGTGGGGAGCACGACCTGGTTCCCACCATGGGGACTCAAGTCCCTGAGTGCCAGAGAAGCCAGCAGGAGCTGAGGAAATGAAGTGCCCTCAGGGACTCAGGTAGGCCCAGCTCCCACCCCAGTACTGAGCCTGCCATTGGCTTTAGGCCCTGTTCAGGGAATAGATGGGTAAGTTGCTCTCTCAGTCTCCAAAGGGGCCAGGAATGGGAACCCCATCAGAGGGGTCAGGCTCACAGGAAATATCCCTGGCATAGCCTGAGTCCCCCAACCTCACCCCATACTCTTCTTCATCTGCCTACTGAAGAAGTTTCTAGAAACAGTAGAGATGGGAGGGACCCCTCCAGGGGTGCATATAGTTGTATTTTTCCTGTTTGAGTTTTGGTGGGTCCCGATGGATCCAGCTCCCCAGGAGACAAGTCCAGCTTAACAGGGCTGCTACTTCTTCACAATCTGGATGACATCTTCATGCTCCATGGTGTGGGTTAGGCCCACCCGCTGTGGGCTGTACTTGGTGCTGGTACCCTGTGCAGGAACAGGGGCAGAGGAGCCATGTCAGCCTTCAGATTGGCTAAGGCTGGAGAAAGCTAGGGGTGAGTTAGGTGGGTGAATGCTGGAGGATAATGGAGGCCCCAGACTGGCAATCCACCAGGCCCTGACAGCAGGATGCCCCCAGCATCCTGACCATCCTGAATCCAAAGTGAGGAGACCTGTGTCCAGCCTGGTTCAGCACATACACTCCAAGGAGCAGGACAGATAGACATGAGGGTCCCCGTGTGCAAAGACAGGAATGCTGCACAGAGCACAAAGTCCCTGCCCTCAGCCTAACCCAAGGGCTGTGTTGGGCCCAAGGCCTGCCAGGACTCACCCACACCAGGGCGTACTTGAACTGGCTGGCAAGTGACCGGTGGATACGGTGGCACTAGAAGACAGGAGACAAAATAGGGAGATGAGGCTCTGCACTACTGCACCTGAGCTGGGCCGCACAAAACCCTGGGGGCATGCTGAGCAGCAGCTACTCTCAGGGGAGGTTCCTAAGTGAAGAATGCCACATTTCCTACTTGCATGTGGCCTCTTACTCATGACTGCAGGTGGTCCTGGCATTCCTTCTCCCAGGTCTGCTCAGAGCCATGGTGCTCAGTTGAAAATGTTCCCACAACCAGCAGCCTTCTGCCCGCCTCACCTGAACCACAGCCTGACAAGCCCTTTGGAATGGGCCAGTGGGGGGTTGTCAGACCTCTCTCAGCTTGGAGTCACAACTCCTGGCTCCAGCTGTGGCCTGCAGCTTCCTGCACACCACATCCCCACCCATCTTTCACCCTGAACCCCAGCATTCCTGGATAGAGATAAAGGTCACAGGAATCCCAGTGTAGTCAGGAAGTTGGAAGGAGATCCTAGAGGAGGCAGTTGACAATTGCCTCAGAATGTGGACCCCTGGTTGCCACCCATATGGAGGAGGCATGGAGCAGACTGTGGAAAGTTGTTCCCCCTCCTCCCATGGGCTCACAAGTCTTACAGACCTGAGCCTGTAGGAACACTTCTCCCTAGCGTATATGGGAAGCCACCTGATGATGGTCTCCTCTGGATGACGAAGGACATTGCAGCCACAAAGAAGAAGCACACACAGCAATAACAGTAATAAGCACACACACCCACAACAACCAATTCTCACACTTTTATTTTCCTGGACCAGAGAGTAATAAAAACTGATGGCCTAGCTGGGCATGATGGCACATGCCTGTAATAACAGCACTCAGGAGGCTGAGGCAGGAGGACTACTATAAGTTCAAGGCCAGCTTGGGCTATGGAGCAAAACCCTGTCTCAAAAAAACAAAACAAAAAACTGATGGCCTAGAAGTCAGCTCTCCCCTGCAAATCAGTTTTTAAATTCTGTTCAGCTTGCCTACTTTTCCTCAAAAGTTAACCTCACTGGTGAAATTTAAAAAGCAGGGTCACATAGTCACTTGGATTCTTTTGAAACCCCAAAGGCTTTAGGAGCAGTAGGTCAGTGCTTGCTCTCCTGAGGCCAAAAGGACATGAGCTCTGCATTTTGCCATAAGCTGTACCATACTCTAGGGTCCCTGACATGAAGCTGTGTTTTCAGTGGGAATCGTTTACCATGGAGCTTTTTCTATGATTTTCGTGGCAAAGTATTTCCCTGCACTCATATCTCTAGTATTAGGTGGTAAGAAATATGGAAGATGTGTTGGGGACAGAAAGACCATCCCTCCTTGGAGCCCACTATGTCTCATGCCTGCCAGCCCTCCTGCAGCTTCTGCACCAGGGCTCATCACCATGACCCTAATAAGTGCAGCTTTAAGTGCTACACTCCATCAGCTCTCACCAACAGGGATCCAGGGTTGGGGCTGGATACATGCTGACAGCCCTGGGGGTCTGTAATAGACTAGGAAACTATGGTACAGGATGGGGGAGCTGTTGCCTGGCTTCAGATTTGGTTGCTCATCTACTTTGGGTCTCTAGTCAGCATCTGGGCTGTAACTCCCTGGGCAGGAGGAGGCCTTTTACTTATACTCTGTGGTACCAGAGCCAGGAAGAGGAACCTGTGGAGATGGTGAGCAGGGAAGGTGATCATCGAAGGAAAGGTCTTGCTGGGACAAAGCCCGGGTTCTGAGCCAGGCTTCCAAACCCCTCCCCACCCCACAAACCTCTTCTCACCCTGGGGTGTCAGGCCTACTGTCTGTCCATTCCCCACCCTCGCTGCTGCCTCTGAGCCTTTGTATTTGCTTTTCCCACTATTTATTCCACTCTTCCCCTCCTAATGTCCAGCCTTCCTCCTAGGCATGGCTAAAGCCCCACGTCCTCTTGGGTAAGCAGCTGGGCCTGAGAGAGAAGATGAAACTCCCCCAGAAGCAGAAGGTGATCCTAGGAATAGCTAGCACCTGTGTCTATAGCCTGTTGGACTCTTATTAGGGGATCCTGCAGCTTAAAGTTTCCAGAACAGAGCCTCCAACATGGGGCTCCTTGTGAGGGACTGAAGGGACTCAAGAGAGTGCTGTCTCCTTGGCTTATACCTGCCTGCTTAATTTCAAGCCTGGGCTCTGAGGATGGTATGACTTTGCTTGGCTCCATCTGTCTAAGCACCCTGAGGCTAGCACAGAGGCCTCGGTCTGGGTTTGCCAAATGAATGGATGTGTGAGACCAGATCACAGGCTCAGTCATTACTGTTCTTCTGAGTGACTGTAGGGATGGCTGGATCTTTCAACATCCCTTGTCTCCAAAATATAGTCTGAGAAGAAACAGACTAGAGGAGAACAAAATCTAAGAAAATAAGAGCTAAAGATGGCTGTGTGACCTGAAGCCTCATCTGGGCTCTAGCCATCACCTGCTCCTACAGGATCATATTCAGACAACAGAATTTGGGACAGGGAGAAGTACCTGCCCACTCTCTGAGCCCAGGGTACCCTCCCTGGGGTACTCCCACCTTGGTCTCCACAGGTCGGCCAGTACACCTCGTGTGACCTGCCTTCCTGACCCTAGTATGCCCCCAGTATGCTCCCAGTGCCACCCTCACCATACACTGTTGTGTCTAATGTTCACCCTCAATAAATGTGTGCTGAGAGCCAGGCATGGTGGTACATGCCTGTAATCCCAGTACTCGGGCGGCTGAGGCAGGAGAATCACAGTGAATTTGAGGCCAGTCTAGGCTACATAGTGAGTTCAAGGCCACCCTGAACTACATAACAAGACTCTGTCTCAAAAAACATACATAAAAACATACATACACACATACATACATACATACATACAAACGATAAATGTGTGCTGAGGGCAGGAAGCAGCCAGGGCCACACTGAACTGGGGAGTGGGGAAGCATGTCAGGCTAGGCTAGGAGCTAGGAGGAGGACACAGGAGGTGGCAACTTTGAGCTCTGGCCAGTTTTGCCACTAGGTATGAGGGTAGAAGTAGGTCTGAAGGTCTCTCCCACTCACTGCTCCAGGCCCACTGGAGAAACTCAAGCTGACTGACCACATACAAACATTGGGGGCAGTAGCTCTCCTGGACTGAATGCTGGAATGGCCAGTGGCGGTGGGCCCCAATTGGCCTATAGCACTGGGAGCAGGGTGATGTGACCAGTGCTCACTGCTATCTACCCAGTGCCAGGAGGTATGCCAAGAGCCTTATACTCTTGCCATCATTCAGTATGACCCCCCTAACTACTCATGGGGACAAGTAGTATCACCCCACCTCACAAGAGAGGGATGGAGGCCTGAGATGCAGCAAGGAAGGGGTGGTATGGACACAACCCTGGGCTAACTCTGGAGCCTGATTAAGTATCCAAGAGCCCAGCCCTGCCCCACTGTGAGGACCCCAGAAGAATAGATCCCCCAGAGTCCCCCTGAGCTCCCAGGCCCTCCTCTGGGGAGGAGTCAACTCACCACATGCTCTACAGAGGCCCCTTTCCGGAGAATGATGGCATCTGTGAAGTCAGGCCTCTCTGTGGGTAAGAGATGGGGGAGAGTGACAACCAGTCATGGCCTGTGCTGCTTTGGGATTCCTTTTCATAGGGGACTGCTAGCTGCAGGGGCCCTTCTGATCTCCTGTCCTTGGCCTAACTTGTCCCCTGCTATCTGGTACACCCTCAATATAGATTCCTGTGTTGCCTGCTACAACTTTGACCTTAACAGAAAACTAAAATCAAAGTCTAGAACTCACATGCCTGGCACTCTGTCAGCTATGACAGCATCAATGGAAACATTTGGAGCATCTGGACTGAATGGGCAGAAGTGAGTGGCTGCTGGAGTTCAGGTGGGGAAGCCATAGCTCTTCCCTTGCTGCCTAGGTCAGGGTTGACAGAAACCGCCCAACTCAGAAGCTGGGTCCCCAGGGCCTGTGAGTATATGTCCGAATGAGATGACATGGAAAAGGTTCCTAAAGCTCCTGATACAGGGCCTGCTACTGCAGAGGGAGGTGAGGAGACCAGAGGCTACTGTGGCTAGTGGGGAACCCAGGGCAGCCTCAAGACCAGCAGTCCAATCACTCAGTATTCCCTGCCATATGGCTCAGGCTGAAGTCTCCACCAGCCTTGGCGAAAGAGAGCAGCACCCTGTTCTCACAGGCAAGCTGGGCTGGGTCTCTGAGTGCTGCATACAGGCTGGCAACCCTCTGGGGAGGGTGACACTCAGCCATTTCTTGAGTGGGACCCTAGCTGACTCACGTCCTCTCTTCTTAGTGTAGATGCAGGTCAGGGCTAAGTACTCCCAAAGCATCTCCAGCAAGTAGTCCAGGTTCAGCTTCATGCCGCAGCTACGGGGAAAAAGGCACCAGTCAGCCAAAGGCTCGGAACTCAGAGGACATGGTTTCTGCTTCTCACTGTTAGAAAGGATGACCCCGTGGCCAGGCATGGGCATCAAGGCTAGTGTGGTCCCACTAATACCCATGGGGAAAAAGCCTGTTATCCTGATGGCAGCTGAATGTTTCATCCACCAATACTTCTGGTCACACATGACAGTTATGTCCTACAGAACTTAGCGTCTTTCCTAGGGGCCAGCACAGCTGTGCTCTATGGAGGGCCCACAGACTCAGGCCTGTGGTGGGGAGACGAGTCAGGCTGGGGACTCCTTCCAGCAAGGAGGGAGGCTGCTGAGGACCCAAGGCAACACACAGGGATTTTTTTTTTTTTTGGTACCGGAAATCGAACTCAGGACCTTGAGCTTGCCAGGCAGGCACTTGTGTCGCTGAGCTATATCCCCGGCCCTCACACAGGGATTCTAGCATGAAGAGGGAGAGACCCAGGTGCTGGGGACAGCCAAATGTGGGTGGCCCCTGACTTGACTCACAGCAACGTGATACTGAATGGGACCCTGACCTCTGGAAGAGTTATTGTGAGCATGAGCAAGTACAGGTGTCCAGCTCTTCATGCTCTGAGGACAAGCATGTCCTCAGGCATCCCAAGGGGCCTGGGAAACAGTAGGAAGAAGGAGAGGAGCTGAGGCTGCCCTGGGGAGGGATACTGCACTTTGCAGTGGCTGCAACACCCAGGCAATAGTCTTTACCTGTCATTTGCCCCAACCACCCCCACTTAGTCCCCAAGCATCTTGCTCCTACAAGTTAGACCTCACTGGGAAGTGGCAGAGTGCCTGGTTTGAGCCCAGAAACCAGAAAAGCAGAGCACTCAGTCCATCCCAGAAGCAGAGTCTCACAGGGTGGTGGTGGGAAGTGTAACAGCTATGGGCCAGAGCACAGGCAGGAAGGGCAGCATCCCAGGAACCCATCGGGCAATGAAGCGCAGGAAGCAGGGAGCCAGGGGCAGACCCACCCATCTGAGAGCTTAGTTCCCTTTTTCCTCTGAGCTGTGGTCAGACAGAAGCCACAGCTTACAGAGCACCAGGAGAGGCAGTCACACATGGGGCTTTCTAAGAGACTGTGATTCACTACAAGGCTAAAAAGCCTCTTAACCATCCAGCCTTTGTGCTGAAATTCTCTGATTTCTTAACTAGAACCCACCAGACATTACAAACAGGCTAATGGCATCAGCAGCTATTGGGTGCCTTTCCTGCAGCATTTCCAGGGCTTTATGAACAGAGAGGCTTTCCTGGGAAGAGACACTGGGTGGGCTTCATGAGGTCACATGCAGCTGAGGTGGCTGGCTTTCTCTCCCTCACAGCTGAGGTGATCAGGAGGCCTATGTGCTGGGCTCAGAACACAGCAGGACATGGGCTGGAGAGAGAGCTCAGTGGCATAAGCGCCTGCCTGGCAAGCACAAGGTCCTGAATTTGACTCCTGGTATCCACATATGAAAAAAGGGCTGGTGATATCGCTCAGCGGCACAGGTGCCTGCTGGCACGCGAGGTCCTGAGTTCGACCCCCGGTACCCACACACACACAAAAAAGAACACAGCAGGACAGCAGGATGCCAGTGCCTCACCTGATGACCACACTGTTGGGTTTGCGAGCCAGGCGGTCCACTTCTTCCATGGAGATCTGGTCGATTTTGTTATAAACCTGAGGTTGAAAAGGCAGAGGTGGGTAGTGGGGAAGAAAAGGGCCAGGGAAGTCCAGGACAGGGTTTCACAGGCCACACCTGCCCATGGGGCCTCCCTCCCCTGCTTTCTCAAGGGTGGAAAGGATGAAGGAGCAGCTGGACCCCCTAGAAGGAAAGATAGGCTGGAATCCTGGTTTATAGCTCTCCATGTTTGCAGGATCCAGGCAGCCACTGAGGCAGAGGGTAAGGAAGGGCTGGAAGTGCCTTTGGCTCTCTCTGCTCCTCTCAGAGGCCTGGCTGAGGCAAGGCCACAGGCACCCAGCCATCGGGATCATGGGGGCTCAGCAAATGCATTCAGAGGAGAGGCTATATGGCCTGGAGTCATGGTACCTCTCCTGCACTGGCACTCTCGGGTGGTAGTACCACTTACATACAGGCAGGGCATGTATACCCGGTTGCCCACAATCACATCGATGAACTCATCTGGGGAGCAGTCTTCTCGGAAAAGCACTTCTGCATTGAAGATCTCTGAGGGCTCAGATTAAGGACAACCTATGCACCAGCAGACTCTGCTGCTCTTCAGCAAAGGCCCCAAAGAGCCACACAGGAAATACGCTGACTGGAAGAGCCTGCAGCCATGATCTACTTGCGAGGTTTTACAAGATCTTAAACTGTGAAGAGCTCTCTTGTTTCCCAACCCCCAAATCACAATATATAGAAGTTTCAACCAACAAACAATTTAAATCTGTCGGGCAGGGAAAATGTACTTCTAGAATCCCCAAAGCACTTCCACAGAACCCCCAGTTTGAGTCCCGGAGCATTTTGTGAAAGCTGGTTTGTGCAACCTGTTCTATACATGCATTTCTCCTGGTGGCTGCCTGCCCCTGCCTGCACACCTCTGGTGTTCCCAGGGCTCATACCTCAGCCTAGCCACCAGTGTGTCTAGAACTCAGTGAGGAGCCAGGAAATCACATCAGGTGTGTGGCTGCAGCCCTGGAAGTCTTGTTAGCCAGGCTGGAGCTTTCCTAGAGGCTGCTGAGATGGCTCAGGAGTCACTGGGGTGACCCATTGTCTCCGTAGGCCAGGTGACCTCCTATCTCAGGTCCCCTGACTACTTCGGGAAGGATACTGTACTCATGTAGGATGAGCTGCACCAGCTTCTCTGAGCACTGGGTCAATGTGACTGTTGAGTTAAAGGAGATGCCTCCACCTTTCTTGGGCTAGAGCAGGAGAGAGGAACAGGGAAAGCTGGTGACAAAGGGGCAGCAGTAACAGTCCCATAGTCTTCATCGAAGCCATTACAGTCCCAAGGCTGCACAGCCCTGGTCAGGGATAACCTACCTTGAAATAAATGTTGGGCTTGTGCTTATTGAGGCGGATGCCCACCGACTCCAGCTCTTTCTCCAGCAGAGACCTAAGCAGAGGACCACAAGCGCCTTACTCGCTGTCCCAGGGAAGGTTGTACAGACCCCATGTCACCCTGGCCTACCCCAGTGGAGACCAATTTCCTTTTTCCTTCCTTCCCAGCAGGCCAGGGACACTCCTTCCCAACACCCCAAAGTTGCGGTGGAGTCTAAAGCCCTCTGCCACAGTCAAGAGGAGGTTGGCTGGGTTTACTTGGCATGCACAGGCATGGCATGAGCGCCCATGGGGTGAACAGGTGAGGTGCTGCCTTGGCTTCCAGAAGCCTCGTGAACCTGCTGGTGTAGAGGCAGGCTGGTATGTCCCTTGGCTGGCAGGTGCAGGGAGGACCGATGCTCCTGTCTCTTGTGGGTAGGCTCTTAGGTTCTGGGCACTGCCCAGGACACCCAGACTTCTTCAGATAGGAGCCAGAGCTAGGCCATGTTCCTTGACACCCACCCCCCCAGCCCAAGCTGCCCCTGAGCTGGCTGAACAGTCAGAAGAGTATGTCCCCAGCTCGGTGGTGCTAAAGCAGCCATGGACAGCACTGCCAGTACTCCCACATGTGAGGGCCAGGCACTCACAGACCACCCACCATGAGCTCAGGGATGCGTAGGCCTTCCCTACACATGTGAGCCTACACCCCTGCCCCACCAAGCAGACCTCTGCACCTCTCCCTTGGTGGCATCAAGCATCATGATGACAACATCAGCTGTGCGTGCCACGGCGATCACCTGCCGGCCTCGACCCTTCCCTGGATAGATGAAGGGAACTGGTTACACTTTGGTAAGGTACAGCTAAACAGAAATACCCATGTGACCTCTAGCCAGCCCATAACACCCCAGACTACTGTCACTATTGTCCTTTAGTAATCCACCATGGTCTCTGCCACATGCTACCCCTATGCTGTGATTTCCTTGGCATTCTTCTTTAATTCACAAATTGTTTTACACATAAGTACTCATTTAAAAGTTATCTCCTTAACAGCATAATAAGGGATATTCTATCCTTGTTCCTTCCTTCTAGCAGGCTCAGTCTAGACACTTCGTGACCATTTCCCTTGCTTAATCCTCACAACTATATTGTCAATTCAGTATTAGCCTGCCCATTTCACAGGTAAAGAAACTGAGGTTTGGCTCAGATATTCAATCCCTTGCCCAAAATCACAAAGCTAGTATGGCATCAGCTTCTGAACTTGAACCTGTGCTTTCTGGAAAATGAGGTAATGGAATCAGGGATCCAGAGTGATCTCCATGACAGTCACACCCAGTATCAACAATCAGTGACAAAGTTCCAGTCTGTCCCCCTGCCTGCCCTGCGTCCCACCTTGTGCAGCGCCTTCTATGATTCCAGGAAGGTCCAGGAGCTGGATATTGGCACCTTTGTACTAGGAAGCAGAAGAGAAGAGGGTGAGACGAGGCTGGGCCACCTCTGTGAAGGGCCTGCATGGATGTAGGACACTACAAAGCCCCATATCTCAGGGACTATGGGAAATGTAGGTGCCAACTGTGGTCAAGTAAAGCCTCATCACCACCTCCACCCAGCACAGACCACAGCCTAGTAGCTGAGGAGCAGGTGGGGAGGGCTCTGGTATTTTCCCGCTCCATAGCACTCATTGCTGATGGAAAAGCCTCTCAGAGATAAATCACTTCACATGGAGACTCAAGGCCACAGTGCATGCTGCCCAAAGCAAGCACAGCCCAAGGCTTTTTGGGGCTTTAAAGGAGACAGAAGGACCCAGCCAACCAGCAGCAGTGACCAGAGCTGGGGGGAGAGAGTGGAACACAGAGGCGCCCTGCAGAGCTGCCATACGCTGACCCAACCTCCTAGAATAAGGCAAGGCTCCATGCCCAGCTAGGCTACTCAGAGCCTGCTCCACACAGGAACACCTGTCCTCAGACTCACCCACATGACAAGTATCTGCACAAGTCCAAACACAAGCACACTCCCTCACCTTCTGAGGCCCAGGACACCCACTTACTTCAATGACCCCAGGGATACATGTCAGGGTGGTGAACTCATAGGAGGCAGCTTCACTGGCCGTGGAGGTCATCAGACTCAGGAAGGTGGACTAGGAGACAAAAAAAAGGTCATTGCACTGAGGAATCTTGTCCCAGGCTCCCGGGAGAGTCCCCTTTGGGCTGGGCCTGCTGGGTGCAGGCAGCAGGAAGAGCCCTTCTTGCCCTTACTCTGGGGACTTAAGATGGAGTGACTGCTCAGCTGGGAGCATTGCCTCAACCCTGTGAAGATGGATGTCAGGGCCCCTATATTTCTTAGAGGCCTGGTTTCTCCCCTACATGAATCAGGAGCCCCTCTCTGGCCCCACACAACCCCCAGGCTCTCTTGGCCCTATGCATAGCACTTGTGGAAACAGGACCAGAGCTTGCTGCTGCCCCAGGGTGTGTGAAGGTACATGCATGTGGACACATGGAACACAGATGGGATGGTCTTGAGAGAAATGGCTGCTGAGACACTGAGCAGTGTTGCTGGAAGCCAACCTTAAGGATACCCCTGATTCCGTCTGACCTCTGTGGGTAAGGCCTGGATCCTTCCATGATGGGAGAGCTGGTATTCTCAACAGGGTAGGTAGGATCTGATACCCCAAGGGGCACAGTCATTGGTAATTACAGCAGCTTCTATCATTCTCTCTCTGATATACATACCAGTTACACAGGCAGTGAGCAAAACAAATAAAACGAAACTACTCAGCCGGCAGCACATACTTGAGAAATGGTCCCTGTTGTCCCTCTCCCCTGTGCCTGACCCCCTCCACATATTGTTTAGTGAGTTTACTCAGAAGCTGCCCAGCACATGTTGCAAGCCTAGCCATTGCTCACATTTGAGCAGTCTCATCGCTGGCCTTCCCATCCATCCTTGTCCCATTGCTGCCTATTAACTGCACAGAACCTAGTGATTCTGTTAAAAAGTAAGCCACCACCCAGATCTTGGTTTTAATATCATTTTCCAATTAAAGGAACCCTGACTCTTTGAAGAAATGGGAGACAGGGCTGGGTATGGATAAGATGAGCTTTAAGCATCTTGTAGTGACAGGAAATGAGGACGTGCTAGGAAAAACACAATGATGGGAGTATATCAATGAAGCTTGGCTGGGGATGTGGCTCCATGGTAGAATGCTTGCCAGGTTCCATTCCCAGGACCACAAAAATAAGTAAATAAATAAATAAATAAAAAGAAAGAAAGAAAGAAAACAAAAACCTCCAAAGCTAGAACCATCGAGCAGGAGAAGAACAACGTATGGGATTAGACACTAAAGTATACTATAAATACCCACACCAGCCCATAATGATATCAATGACTAAATAAAACAAATAAATGTGGGGCTGAGGGAATAGATCAGTGGTAGAGCATAGGCTCAGTATGCACGAGGGCCTGAGTTCCATCTCCAGCAACAAAAGTGATAAACAACAACAACAAAGCCAAGTAAATGGAACAAAAGAAACAAATCTCCCACCAGAATTACAAATAATTTATGTAGCTCTCCCCCTGAAGGAGGTGGTTCTGACACCAGACCCTATAAGAGTGGGCTCCACATACTGATGCCCCTCCCAAGGATACCATATGATAAGGGGAAGAAAAAGGAGAAACTCTGCAGGACAGAAACCCGATGCACATTACCTTGACCAGGTGGTCAAGGTCGACATCAACAGCAATTAGGTCATCTTGACAGTATGTACACTCACTATGATGCGATAATAAACCACACTTGACCTATGAGGGCTCCTCCCTAAACCAGAACTTCAATCTAAGTACCAGAAAAACATCACACAAACCTCAGTTGAGGGACTTTCTACAAAATGCCTCATTAGTCCTTCTTAAATGTGTCAAGGTCATCAAATCAAGGCACGCATAAGAAAATGCCCACTAGCCCTGATACCTGAATGTGATATGGGACCCAGGATAGTTGGGTAAAAATAAGGAAATGTGAATAAGGTATAGATGAGTTGGTAACAACAGCTCAACATTGACTTACTAGTAGTGACAAGTTTGCTATTCTTTTTTTGTGTGTGTGTGGGTACCGGGGGTTGACCTCAGGACCTCGCGCGCCAGCAGGCGCCCGTGCCGCTGAGCGATATCACCGGCCCTTTTTTCGTATGTGGGTTCAGGGAGTCGAACTCGGGCCCTCGCGCTTGCCAGGCAGGCACGTACACCGCTGAGCCATCTCACCGGCCCCAAGTTTGCTATTCTTGTGCAAGACATTAACAAGACAGAAAGCAGGTATGGGATGTATGGGAACACTGTACTATATTTGTAATTTTTTTTTAAATACACAACTATTCTAAAATTAAGTTTACTTTAAAAAGTCAGATCTTGTCCTTCTTCTCAAAACTCTCCAATGATGCTTATCTTATTCTCCACAAAAAAACAGAAATGAATATGGATTTTATAACTAAACTGAAAAGCTTTGAAAAGAAACTGAGGAAACTCTCTCTGCAGTGGTTCCTGTATCACTCTTCATTCCAAGCCAGTCTGATAGTTCCAAGGCCCCCATCTTCTCGAACTCGTCTCCCCTATTCTCCCTTATGCTCACACAGATCCAAATGCCCTTACCCCAACCCCCACGCAAAACACCAGACAAGCTCCCCACAAGAGCCTCTATCTTCACTGTTCCTTCCGCCCGGAATGTTCTCACCAGGGCCCTGCAAATGCCCTCATCTCCTCTGGACTCTGCTCAAACAGCCACTCAGTAGAGAAGCCTTCCCAGAGCCTAATATAACTCACAGGACCTTGCTTTCCTCACTGGCCAGCCCTGCTCATCACTTGGTATATCCTGTTATTTGCTTACTGCCCTTTCTCTCAGAGAACAAGAGTTCTGTGTGGGCAAAGACAGAACTCTCTCATTCCCCACTGCATCTCCAGTACTGGGCATAATGCCTGGCACAAGGTACACATTCATTAAATTGAGCTGCAAGACTGAGGGGAGCTATTCCTGCCAGTGAGAGGGAAACATGCTCTCTGGGTTCGGATGATAAAGGGGTAAGACCCAATCCTGGGAGAGGTGGGTCTTCTCTGGCCCTGGAGCTCATCCAAAAAGGCAGTAAGGGGAGTGTTTGGAAGGCCCACAATGACCGTCACTGACCTTACCCACAGAGGGAAATCCAATCAGTGCCACACGAGCATCACCTGACTTCATGACATCGAAGCCCTCTCCTTTGGACGAGGCTGATTTGGATGGTTCCAGGAGCTGGGCCCGATACTTGGCGAGTTTTGCTTTCAGCAGGCCCAGGTGATACTCAGTAGCTAAAAGACATAAAACAAGATGAAGGTAAATGTCCAGGTCGCTGAGCATGGTGGGTCAGGTGCGGCCCCACATATGTCAAGTGTTGGCCAGGAACATCAGAATCAGAGCGCCATCACTGTCAAAGAGATCAGGAAAGAAAAAACCACCCATCCGCTTGAAATGCCCCCCCATAGCTTCTTGATTCATTTAGAATAAGATCTAGTCTCCTTGTTGACATCTTACCACCCCATGTCAGTGGTTTCTCAATGGGGCAGCACCATGCCCTGGGGGCATCCTAGAAATTTGGGGGATGTTTTCTGTTCACTCTGATAGTGAAGACCTAGATGGCATCTATTGGGCAGAGGACAGGGAAGCTAGTCCTGTCCTACAGGGTGTGGGTCAGACCGATACAGGCAAGAATTTTATGAGTTCCATGTGACTTGTCATGTCCCAGAAATATCCACAGAGGGAAAACCTGGGTTAGGTTTTCTGGGCCCTAGAACATAACTACTGACATGCAAATGCAGAGCATTTTTTGCAGTATTAAGATGCACTGAAATCCTCAGGAATGCAACTATTGTGTACAGGGCAGTATCATGCTTTGCTTGGAACTCTACTATTCTGAGATGCCATGTTGCCACAGCAATACCTCTTGTAGGACATCTGAGTGGCCAGCAAAACTCACCTGCACTGGTTTGCATCACGGTTGCTACATTCCCTTTGATTCTAGCTAGAGGTGTGTGCATTTCACTGCTTCTTTATAACTTTCTTGTATCTTGACAGTACCCAGGATTGACATAGTGAAATAAACACTATTTTCATCATAAATTACTTTCCTAGCCAGGCATGGTGGTGCACACCTGTAATCCCAGCACTTTCGAGGCTGGGGGGCAGGAGGATTGGTGCAAGTTTGAGGCTAGCGTGGGCTACATAGTGAGACCCTATCTCAAGAAAAAATAAAAATTACTGCCTTTTTTCTCCTCCTCTATATTACTACTTAGTTATTACATTGATATTTTTTTCAAACTATGAGTAAATAAGGTTTGTTTTTTAAAAAGTTGCCCAGGCTGTGCTCAAACTTTTGATCCTCCTGCCTCAGCCTCCCAGAATGAAGTTGATGGAGAATTTAATTTTCAGATGTCACAAAATCTTTGCAATAAAGGTGGCTGTGGTTGAGATTGAGAATCAGGACCCACCATGACCTGGCCCCTGCCTTCTCCAATCATCTACTCCTCCCCACTACATTCCAGACAGAGTGGCTTTCTTTTCTTCCCTGTACAAGTTAATCTCATTCCTGCATCGGGACCTTTGAACCTGTTATTCCCTGCGTTTCAACCGATCTTCCCAGAGTGCAAATGTTGCCTCTTCAAAGAGGCCTCAGCTACCCAGTCTCAGGGGGACGTGATTGGGGGGAGCAGTGTAATTGGAGGTTGAGACCCTGTGCTGAAATCCCACCCTGCCATTTCTGAGTGTTTTACTTAGGAAAAGTTGTTTACTCTTCTTGTGCATCAGTTTCTTAACCTGCAAAATGGGGATGTTAGCAGTACTAAGGACATCAAATTTCTGTAAGGCTTAGCACACAGTAAGCATCCAATAAAAACTGGCTATTACTACTACCTATAGTAAAACCCAGCCTTGTCCTGCTCAGGCCCTCTGTCTCATGATCCTGTTTACTCTCTTCACAGCTCTTACCTCCATTTGAAACTATGTATCTTATTTCTTAATCCCAGACTTCCTCAGTTCAGTATTTAGCATATGTTTTAGCAAGAGAATGAGTGAGTTGATGGCAGTGAGAAAGGGTCAAGACAGGTTCATATGGTCTTTTTTGTCATTCCAGCTCATAAACTCTGAGTATCTCCAAGGTGAAGGATGAGGTCTTAATCACCTTCACATTCCCTTTGTCCAACATGGTCACAGTGCATCTCTAGTTTCCCCTAAGCTTCTCTGCCACTTTCTTTGGGTGTTATAGATGATACTCCATACAACAGACAGAGGGAATTTTTTGTTTGTTTGTTTTTGTTTTTTGAGACAGGGTCCTGCTGTGCAGTTCAGGCTGGCCTTAAACTCACTAGTAGCCCAGGCTGGCCTTGAACTCAGGGCAATCCTCCTGCCTCAGCCTTCCGAGTGCTGGGATTACAGGCATGCACCACCACGTCCAACTTTCAGAGAGAACTTTTAAAACAGAAATTAAGACTAGTCTCTTCCCTGCTTAACACCCTCTACCAGCTCCCACTGCCCTAAACACACAATACAGTCTTTCCCATGGCCTGCATGATTGACCCTTTTTCTCTCATCACTATACCCCAGCCCCAGAACTTCTGATCCTTGAACATGCCAAGTTTGTTCCTGCCCTGGGGCCTTTGCACTAGTTGTTCTTTTTGCCAAGAAAAATCTTGCCCCAGATCTTTACAAGGCTGGTTCCTTCTTCTTTTTCATATCTCAGTTCAGATGCTCCATCCTCACAGAGGTCTTCTCTATCACTCTATCTAAGGAGGCCCAATCCCAGCCTTCACCCCATCCCCACCACTATTATATCACCCTGGTTGGTCTTGATAACATTTACTGCTGGGTGAAACTATCTTGTTTATCTGATTACTAGTTTAGAAGCTGGTGACATGAGGTCAGCTATGTGAGGGCAGGGATGCACCGGCTGCATGCACTGCTTTCACCACATACCTAGCACTGGGAAAAGCTCAGGAAAAATTTACAGAAAGAATCTTGGAAGACCCACAGCTTCTCAGCCTCAGACCTCTATCGAGCCCAGGGAGGGCAGACACCGAGACCACCTTGTATTTGCTTCCTGTTCCTGCAGGCCTGAAACCCACAGGACTGGCCAGACATTCTGTAACCCCTTATTTCATACTCTCTTCCTGATCTAGATTGTTATTGTTCTAGGAACACTCCATGTGTTTGTCACAGCAACCCCTTGCCAGGGATACCCTTCCAACAACCTCCTCCTGGTATCACTACTGCTCTTTCCTCACCTTTCTACCCTGAGCTCCTCTAGTCCAGAAAATCTTAAATCTAAATGTGATGCTTCCTTATGTGTTACCTATGTTGGGGAGATTACTTTAAATACTGAATGCTCACCCTGTGCCCCGTGCTTTGGAAATGCCATCTAATTTAACTTAGCTGTGAGCTAAGATGGAGCAGAAGTTATTATCCCCATTTGCAGATGAGGACACTGAGACTCCACGAGATGAAATGACTTCCCAAAGTTTCATTAATAAATAGACGGTGAGGATATAGCTCAGCGCCTGCCTGGCAAGCGCAAGGTCCTGAATTTGATTGCCTGTACCCACCAAAACAAAACAAAACAAAACATGATGGAACTAGAATTCAAACACAGGCCTTCCAGGTTCCAAAGTCCCGATTCCCTTCACACCACCTCCATGGCTGCTGGCCAGCTGTTTCTGCGAGAAGTCTTCTCTTGCCCTTTCCAGCACATGAGGGGAGAGCGCCAACTCCTCAGGCCCGGCCATTAGGAGACTGGGGTTTGAACCGCGGCCCTCTCTCTGGGTCAGTTCCTTGCTCTGTGAACTGGTATTTCTCTGCAGGCCATCAGGTGTGGGAGTCAGACCGGGGTGTTGGGACCTGCTCCCGCCTGGCCCTGCCTCAGGCGCCCTGGGAAGCCTTGGCACTTCTCCGCAGCCTCGGAGCCCGCTCCAGCTGCAGCTCTTGAGTCATTCCCCCATTTTACAGACAGGAAAACTGAGGCGGGCAGAAAGGAAGGCCCTGCCGACCCGGCCCTCACCCTTGTTCTTCTGTGTCCGAGCAATCTCCTTTTCGATCTCCGAGATCTTCTCCAAGATCCCCATGGCTGCAGGAAAGATCCGCACACCTACGGCGACAGCAGCGGCACCGGGAATTCCGGTCTGACGGCGATGGCAGCGTGCGGCCGGAAACCCACGGAGAACAGCGTCCTCGGAGGAGCTGGGTGCTTCGGGATTCAGAGTCCGGGCATGCGACGGGGAGCAGACTGCCAGACACTATCCGTTCCGCTCGCGGAGCTGGTTGGGTCCTGACAGCCGGAATGGGCCGGGGCGGAGCTAGAAGGGGCGGGACTAGACGGGCGGGGCGGCACCTTTAGGTACGGGAGAGGGAATGTCCAGCAGTGAACCTTGAAATGGGGGTCGCTGTTGGCTTTATTAGTGTAAAGAAGAGATGCTGAGCTGAATCCCTGCCTAGTGGCTTACGTTTTGTAGAGTGGTTAGAAGCAGGTCCCATTTGCCACTTTAAACAAGTGCTGCAACTTACTTAGCACCACCTGCCGTCAAACAGATGTCTCTCTAAGTGACGCAGTGTAGGCAGTGTCTCCTGGGTGGAATTCTTGCCCCCCAAAACAAAACAAAACAAAAACCAACTGCAATGAGTTTAGATTTGAGGAAACATCAAACATATGTATAAAATGGGACATGTTATAAGGCAAGTGACCTGAGCTCCTCAAAATTGGCAGTGGCTGCGGGCGGAGGAAAAAGCAGGGGGATTGCTCTAATTCAAGGATGTTAAGTACAATGTAAGGACCTCAGCTGGATTCCGGTTTTAAAAAAAAATGTACAAAGCAGCTATGAGAAGACAATTGTGAGAACAGTTTGGGAAAATTTTAACTGGATAGTTTATTGAATGTTATGGTTCTATTGCTGATTTCCGGGGTGTGATTAAGTAGGAGAACCTCTTTATTAGAAGATATACATGCATTATTTAGGGGTTCTCTTAGTCTGCTCTGTCTGCCATAAAATGCCATAGACTTTGTGCTTAAACAACAGAAGTTTATTTTCTTACAGTTCTGGATACTAAAAGTTTGAGATCAGAGTGCCAGCATCCAGCATGCTAGAATTCTGGTGAGGGCTCTTCCTGGTTTGCAGAGGGTAGTTTGGCTGCCACACCACCCTCAACCCCCAGTACTGGGGATCAAACCCAGGACCTTGAGAATGGGCAATACCCCCCCAGCCCCAAAGCTCTACTTTCTTGCTGTGTCCTTACATGGGCTTTCCCTTGGATCATGCTTTCAGGATCAAGCTTTCTGATGTTTGTTCTTATTAGGACTCTAATCTCATTGTGAGTAGTACCCCACCCTCATCTAAATCTAATCACTCCCCATAGACCCCATTTCCATCTGCCATTGAGGGTAGGCCTTCAACATGTGAATAGGGGGACACAGTGTTTTGTCCACAACAGGGGTAAAAAGTCATTATGGCTGTACCTTACTCTCAAGTAGTTCAAAATGTGTGTATATTTAGAGAAAGCATGCTAAAGTAAATATGGCAATATGTTAATTGTTGATGCAGATGAAGGATATGTGGGTGTTTATTGAATTATTCTTTCAATATTTCTGTATGTTTTTAACAAAAGGTTGAGATGGAGCGGATCCTTGGAAATCATACCTGTGTTCAAATCCCAGGTTCCTGAGTTTGGCTGAATTTCTTAACCTCTCCAAGCCTATTCCTATATCCTAAAAATGGGAGGACTGTAATTGCTACAAAAATGAAATAAGTTTCTGGCTGTAGAGTACTTGGCATATAGTTTGCTTCCTGCTAAGTTCTTCTTGACTGCCAGGGGTATTTGAAGTCATTTTTCCTCTGTGACTTTTGTATCCCTCCTCAGAGTTAACCTATATTTATTGAGCAGCTACTATGCCCCAGGCTTTGGGATAAACAGGGGTTTTGCAAGCTTGCCACTCTGCATTTTATAATTGGAGGTTAAAAGCTATGCAAAGTTCCTGACCTGGTTCTCAAGCTGTTGAATGGCAGGGCTGAGATCTAAACCCAAGGCTTTCAAGCCCAATGATGCCCAGGTAACATGGTATTGATGTTTCTGCAAAGTTTGAAGAGGTAAGGTAAAAGCATTTAGGGAACTGGGAGCTCTGTAAATGTGAAGGTCTGAGGAGCTGTGGCCTAAGAGTGGGTCTCCAACTTCTCTTTGCCTCCAACTTCTTCATAACATAGCTCGTGGCGTCTCCTTTATCACCACCCTTGTGCCCACCAAGGTACATTCACTTCCATTTTATAGCTAGGGAAATGGAAGAACTTCGGAAAATTACTCTCTTTCCACGAGAGTCCTTCCTGGCATCTTCACTGTGTGCCTGCTTCCATGACAATTCCCCTAGGCCTCTGTTCCTTCACCAACAGCATTGGAATTGGCTCTAGCTCAAGGGTCAGGGAGGGAAATACACATCAAGCTTTCTCTAGGAAACTACCTTTCTTGCTTGGCAGGGCTGCTGATCTTTCAAACCCTGACCTGGGAAGCCAGATGTGCACCTTGTTGTTCCCACTACCCAGGGAAACCTTGAAGACTTCATATGTGTCTGGAGGGGTTGCTATTGGACTATATAAACATTTGATTTGTGCATCAAAAGACACTGTCACGCCAGTTGTGGTCATGCACACCTGTAATCCCAGGACTTTGGGAAGCTGAGGCAGGAGGATACCAAGTTTGAATACAGCCTGGGGAATTTAGCAACTTCATGAGACCCTGTCTCAAAATGAAAAACAAAAAAGACTGGATATGTAGCTTAGTGCAAAGGCCCTGGGCTGAATCCCCACTATTGAAAAAAAAAAAAAAACAATTAGTGTGAAATACAACACACAGAATGAGAGAAAATATTTGCAAACCATATATATGAAAAAGGGTTAATATCCAGAATATATAAATAAGACACATAACACAACAAAACAGCCCTGTTAAAAATTGGGCAGCCAGGGCCGGTGAGACGGCTCAGCGGCTTAAGCGCCTGCCTTGCAAGCGCGAAGGCCCGAGTTCGACTCCCGGAACCCACATACGAAAAAGGGGCCGGTGATATTGCTCAGCGGCACAGGTGCCTGTTGGCGCGTGAGGTCCTGAGGTCGTCCCCCCGGTACCCACAAAAAAAAAAAAAAAAAAAAAAATTGGGCAGCCAGGCATGGTGGCATGCCTGCAATCCCAGCACTCTGAGAGGCTGAGGCAAGAGGATAGCAAGTTCGAGCCTGGTTAACAACGATTTAGCTTGATTCTATCTCAAAAAGAAAAATAATTTTTAAAAGGGCTGGCAATGTATCTCTGTGCAAAGGCCCTGAGTTCAATCTCCAGTAAAACACACACACAGGCACAAAAGAAGGAAGAAGAAAGGAGAAAGAAAAAGAAAGAAAGACAGACAAAGAACTGGGCAAAGCCTTGAGCAGGCATGTTTTGTTTTGTTTTGTTTTGTTTTGATATGCGGGTACCAGGAGTCGAACTCAGGACCTCACGCTTGCCAGGCAGGTGCTTATGCCGCTGAGCTATATCACTGGCCCTGTTTTGTTTTTGAGACAGGGTCTCACTGTGTAGTTTAGGCTGGCCTTGAACTCACAACGATCCTCCTGCCTCAGCCTCCTGAGTGCTGGGATTACAAGTGGGATTACAAGTGTATATCAAAGAAATACAAATGGCCAGTGAGCAGGTGGAAAAGATTCTCCACATTACTAATGATTAAGGAAATGCAAATTTATGCCACAATAAGATATCACTTCACACATACTGGAATGGTGTGATAGTCTTGTCTATCTGACTGGGTTAAGAGATACCTGGAGAGGCGATTGATTGTGAGGGCACTACCCTCATCAATGTTTGAGTTTATAGTTGAACAGACTATTAGGAGGTGGGACCTAGCTGGAAAAAGTGGATCATGGGGGCATGACCTTGGGGACTACATTTGGTCTCTGGTGCCTTTCTCTCTGGCTCTTCCTTTCTCTGTGCTTCCTGGCTGTCGTGAGGTGAGCAGCTTTCCTCCACCCCACTCTTCTATCACGATGTTTCTGCCTTAAAACCAATTCACCATATACTGAGTCTTCTGAAACCATCAGCCAAAATAAACCTCTCCTCTTTTAAGTTGTGGATGTCAGGTATTTTGTTTTAGCAATGGAATGCTGACCAATACAGATGGCTAGTATAAAAAAAAAATAGAAAATAACAAATGCTGGTGAGGATGCAGAGAAGTTGGTGGGAATGTAAAATGGTGTAGCTGCTGTGGGAGATAGTATGATGTTTCCTCCAAAAAATTAAAACATAAAATTATCATATAATCCAGCAATTCTACTTCTGGGCATTTACCCAGAAGTACTGACAGCAAGGCCTCCAAAAGATATTTGTACTTCTAAGTTCATAGTAGCATCATTCAAAATGGCCAAGAGGCAGAAGCAACCCAAGTGCCCACTAATGGATGAATGGATAAATGAAATATGGTATATACATACAATGGGGTCACATTCAGCTGTAACATGGAAGGAAATTCTGACATGTGCTACAACACAGATGGACCTTGAAGATGTGCCGAGTGGATGAAATAAGCCAATTATGGGGAAAAAAAAACTGTATGATTCCACTTCTGTGAGTATATAGACAAATTCATAGAGACAGAAATTTAAATGGTGATTGTTGGGGGTTGCTGGGATGGGGCAGTAGGGAGAGTTTTATGAGTACAGCATTTCTGTTTGGAGTAATGAAAAAGTTCTTGAAATTGATGGTGGTAATACAGCATTATGAATGTACTTAATATCACTGAGTTATACCCTTAAAAATGGTTACAATGGTAAATTTCATGTCATGTATATTTTACCACACTAAAAAAGCTGTATTACATATAATCTGTAGGAAATCACCAACATTTATCCTAAGTGACAAACCAAACCAACAACTCATATCTGGAGTACTTTCCCCAGAGCTACACCCTATTTATTGGTTGTCCTCATGCAGCAGAACTGCAAGTGACCTATCCTTGTGGCTTCTGCTCTCTTTCTCCTCCCTTCTCTCATAAAAATGGATTGTTCTCTGCCACTACACTTCCATGGATTTGCTCCCAAGGTCAGAAGTGATCTTCGCACCGTTGTAAGTAAAGGTCAAACATCAGCATCAGCAGACATGGTGGATCCCCCACCCTTCTCTTCCCTCTCTAGGCAGTGCCTCTCATGGGGCTTCCAGGACCAAGCTCATTTGCTGTTTCCCCCTTCTGTCTATGAGACTTTAATGTCAGAGAATCCCAGAACTTGATTCTGGGTCCCTCCTGTATTAATACTCAACCTCTTGGTGATTACATTCTGTCTTGAGATTTTAAACACCCCACCAGGTTACTAATACTTTTACTTCTGGGGAATGTCTCCTGAATGCCTGTCACCATTGCTTCGAAGTCTGCACAGTGATGTCAGACTTCATGTGTACACAGAAGGACTCCTGTTCTTGGCCTCAGACCTGTCCCAGCTTCAACTTCCACCTCTCAGAGACTGATGTGTC
This sequence comes from Erethizon dorsatum, assembly GCA_028451465.1. Lineage (NCBI taxonomy): Eukaryota > Metazoa > Chordata > Mammalia > Rodentia > Erethizontidae > Erethizon > Erethizon dorsatum. Next base: position 20,693,337 of record CM051826.1, read on the forward strand.
CACTGAACCTATTTTCCTTTCTCTCTGGAGAGCCAGCTAGGCTCTATTTCCCAGCAGGAAGTAACATCACCCCTTCCAGGCTCAGCTGCAGAAGCTGGCCCACTGGATCCTGCCCCTGTCATGGGTGATCAAGAAAGATGTGGGTTAAAGATGAAAGAACTGTGTCCTCCAAGTTCCTGGCAGTCTGATGGAGCAGAGCCTCTGCCCCACCTGTGCTGACTGGACTCGGTGTGAGTGAGAAATAAACTTGGTTAGGTCAAGGCAGGTAAGGACCAATCTGCATGTAAAAATCTTCTCTCATGGTATTGGCCTCTTCGTGTCGCTCAGCCAACCCCACAAGCTAAAATCCCACAGTACAAATAACCTTGGCTAACACAATAGCAACTCCATCTTCTGATTTCCAGGCTGAAAATCTTGGCCTCACCCTTGACTGCTTTTGTGAAACTGCACTGCACTGCATAACCAGCCTGTTGGCAAATCCTTTTGGCTTTATCTTCAAAACACACACAGATGTGTGTGCACCGCAGCTCACCTCTGCTGTTGCTGTCATCACCTCGGTCCTGGGTTTTGCAGTAGCTTCTTCACAGGTCTCCCTGCTTGGCCTCTGTCCTCTTTACAGCCTGTCTTCCACCCAGGAGTCTGCAGGATCCTTTCAACCTAAATCCATTGCTCCTTTGCTCAAAATCCTGCAATGGCTCTCGACTCTCTCTGAGTTAAAGCCAAAGGCAGTCCATATTACAGCAACAATCAACAAGATCCCATAGCATTTGACTGTCCTGTACAAACATGCATACCTGACACTGTGGTCACCTCCTGTCCCCCACCTCCTTGCCGCTCCCCTGACACACTGGCTCGCTCCTGCCTCAGGACCTCTGCAGTGGCTGTTCCCACTGCTTGGAATGCTTATCCCCACACCTCTGCTTGGCTCACTCCTTGGCTCCAGGTTTTTGCAGAAATGTCACTGAAACATAATCTGCTCAATAGGCCAGTCCAACCCCCTTCATAAAAATTGCAGCCCATACTGGGCATGGTGGCACATGCTTATATCCCAGTACTCTGGGAGGTTGAGGCAGGAGAATTACAAGTTTGAGCTTTGCCTGAGCAACTTAGCGACCTACCGACATCCTGTCTCAAAATAAAAAAGTTCTGGGGATGTACCTCAATGCAAAGACCCTGAGTTCAATCTCCAGTACTAAAAAAACTGTCCAATCCCTACCCTAATCTGGCACTCCCAATCCTTCTTGTCCTGCCTTTTCTTTTTGTATAATGCTTATCACTTAACATTACATCTAATGCGACATGATGTCTTTATTATGTCTACAATTCTCTATCTTCCCTACAAGAACCGAAGCCATTCTTTGGACCTCGTGTGTGTTGTGTTCTCAGATGCAGCCCCAGCACACAGAACAGTGGTCACTGTGTATGTCAGAAGCACCTGCTAGGGGCCGGTGAGATGGCTCAGTGGTATAAGCACCTGCCTGGCAAGCGCAAGGGCCCGAGTTCGACTCCCGGAACCCACATACGAAAAAAGGGCCGGTGATATCGCTCAGCAGCACAGGTGCCTGCTGGTGCGTGAGGTCCTGAGGTCGACCCCCCGGTACCCACAAAAAAAAAAAAAAAGAAGAAGCACTTGCTAAAGGCAGGAAAAGCTTCAGGCCTGTGGACCACAGGCATGTGGGAAGATAGCTTCATCTGTTCTTATTTTCCAAGGGACTTGAGTTCTAGATGGGGTGGAAGTTCTCACTGGCTCCAGCCACATACAGAACAAGAGCACCAGGCTGGCATTGACAAACATAGCTCTGAAGTTACAGTACTGAAAACCTGTGAGGCTCCTGCTCAGGGAGACCATACTTAAGTTCACCAACATCACATGACTGAAAGCCTTTTTCTTTTTTCAGTGGGGCTCACAATCACTCTCAATATTTTTCTGCTCATTGGTATCATAGGAGCTTCACAAATATCAGCTGATTGTGATAGAACTGGTCTAGATGCTGCTGGACAAAATAATTTTAATTAATTTTCTGAGATGGGCTCTCACTATGTTGCTGGGGGTAGTCTTGAACTCCTGAATTCAAGCAATACACCTGCCTCAGCCTCCTGAGTAGCTGGAACTGCAGGCACACACCCCTGTGTCTGGCCAGACGTAAGAATTTTAAATCAACTCCCAGGGACATGCTGCCAGGTTTGAGCAGCACCTCTCCAGGACATGCCAGCTGGAGAAGGGATGGGCCTGCAGGGGCTGTTGGGCAATTATGGAGGAGAACGATGACTAATGCATTGAAAAATGAAGCAAGCTGAGAAATCAGAAGTGGCAAAAATAAACTTGAATTCAGCATATGCTGGTCTACAAATGAAAAGCCTTACATGTTTTTCTCGCTATGTACAAATAGGGAGTTTCAATCTTGAGCTGTTTTGGAAGAAAAACCTGGAGGGAAAAGCTGCTCAACTGCAATCCAATTTTCAGACTTTTTTTTCCGCCCCATTAAAGCCAGCTGCCTATTTCATTACTAAGAAATCTCAATACTTTCCTTCTCAGGTGCAGTTCAGGTCAGTGGAGACAGTACTTATGTTTATAAATTTCCTTTTTGTACTGCCTTGCAGTTGAGTTTCACACTTAACAGAATCTATACACTCTCTATTGTTTCAATGGATGGCCTAAAACTAAAACAAACAAGGTTAAAAATTAGGGATTTAAGAGTTGAGCTACTTAGCTGGGTGTGGTGCCACTTGCCTGTCATCCAGCTAATAGAGAGGCTGAGGCAGGATTACCTGAGCCCAAGGATTTGGGCAACATAGCGAGACCCAGTATCAATACACACACACCCACCACCACGAACAACTACAACACAACAAAAACTGAGCTGCTAAGGACGGTTTTACTAGCTGTTCTAGATTATTAGTTCTTTCAGAGCAGGGAGCACAACTCTGCATCATCCCCAGCACCCTACATAGTGCATTGCACACAGCAGGCCTCAGCAAACATCTATTATTAAGCAAGAACATTTCACATGCGTGTTCCATTTTTACAGTTTATAAGGTGCTTTCAAAACTTCTGGAGCCTTTTCCAGTTCTGCTCTTTCCACCTTCTAGTGGAGGGAACTTGGGCTCAGAGAGGGTAACTGATGCATATGGGGTACATTAGGACCTAGAGGTGGCTTTTGGAGACACCAGGTCTCTCACAGCCTTTTCTACTCTACAAAGCAATAAGAAAATCATGTCTTAAATTATGAGTCCAGCACTGTGAAAAGTCTCTTCCTTTCTAAACACTGTATCTCATGGGAGGAAATAGTTTACTATTTCTGTGTAAATGATGTGAGATCAAAGGATAATTTGCACACACAGGGGAACTCTGCTCTGCCATTCATGTACATACCCTTAGCATCCAAACTTGTTTAAAATTTAAGCTTCTTAAATACTTGAAATAGTCTTTCAAAAACCCAAATGGTGTTTACAATCATGCTGTTGGTGCTAACTAGGGAGATGGTAACTCATGGAACTACTCAGTTACAGATCTCAGGTTCGGGAGCAGAGAAATCAAGGGCCAGTGCCTGTGGTCAACATCTGGTGAGGCTGGGCGTGATGGTGCACACCCATAATCCCAGCACTTGGGAGGCTGAGGCAGGAGGATCACTGCAAATGCAAGGCCAGCCTGGGCTATACAGTGAGACCATCTCAAAACCAAACCATCTGAAGACACTGCCAGTGCCTGCTTTGTAGAAGCCAAAGTGCCTGTGTTTAAGTGTTCTGGCATTTCCTCTGAGGACCATGGTACAGTGGCCAAGAGCAATCCACAGACCATGCCCAACCCCGGCCTCAGAGGGCCTCGGCCTGTTCCTGGCCCATCACCTATGCAAACATGATTATAAAGCAGACAGCAAATGGATAGCTCCATCTGCATATTTTCTGTCACCACCTCTCCCCAAATCCTTCCACATTCCTCAAAAAAAAATGTAGAGGACCAGTGAGATGGCTCAGTGGCGTAAGCGCCTGCCTGGCAAGCGCGAGGTCCTGAGTTCGACTCCCGGAACCCACATACAAAAAAGGGGGCCGTTGATATCGCTCAGCAGCCTTGCTGGCACGCAAGGTCCTGAGGTTGACCCTCGGTACCTACCAAAAAAAAAAAAAAAAAAAAGTAGAAATTGGGCCAGGTGTGGTAGCACACACTTGTAATTCCGGCTACTTGGGAGGCTGAGGCAGGAGGAAGTGAAAGTTTGCCAGCCTGTGAAACTTAGTGAGACCTTGTCTCAAAATAAAAAAATAGCTCGTAGTGGTGGCACACACTTGTAATTCCAGCACTTGGGAGGCTGAGGCAGAACCGTTGCAATTTTGAGGCGAGCTTGGGCTACACAGTGAGTTCAAGGACAGCATGAAAACATAAAAGAAAAAGGAACTGGGGATGTAGCTCAGTGGTACTTCCCCTGGGTTTGATTCCCACTACAGAAGATGGGGCAGGGGGAGAAGGAGGAAAAAAAAAAAAAAAAAAAAAACAGAAATAACAAAATGGAGTGGCTGGCTGAAAACTTCCGGAATGAAAAGGTATGAGCAGACCACTGAAACTGTTCCCAGGAGGGTCTCAGCCTGTTCCTGGCCCATACAGATCTTGGTGCAACACTAGAGTGCTCCGCAGCCACAGGGCCAGGAAGGGACTGGTTTTTGCTAACAGGACTGTTTTGATTTAGAAATAGGACACACACTGCTTAAATACTTTTATTATTTTTTAAAAATTATTTGGACATTGATAGCTCTGCAAAATACTTCTCCCATCCCAAACCCTCAAACCCTTTCTACGTCCTCCTTAAAGAAACAAAATACTCATATTTTGTGCCCATTCAAATCTAATTTTAAAAAACATTTTAAAAATCAAATATTATTTTCTTTCCCAGAACTTGTTAGTAATTTTAACCACAATGCAACATACTTAATGGCATTTCTTTCTCAAAAATTAGCTTATCAGACTATTTTATGAGGAAAAAAATCAATTCAAGGCTTTAGAGAATATAAACTCCCTGCTTCTGAAAGCAAAAGACATTGGAAACCCCTTTGCTTGCCTGGAGTTTGTGATTTCAGCATCATCAACAGAACCAGCACAGACTGATGTTCTACTTAACAGTAGGCATTGTCTAGTTACTTTTGGACTGCAGCTGAAACCCTACACAAACTTTAAAAGGTAAGTGGGTAGAAGGGTGAAGTCCAGGGCATAAGAGGGACAAGGCTGGGGGCCAGCAGAATGGAAGCCTTCTAAGTAGTGGGGTAAGAACCAAATCCCTAGGGATCCCACCTCATGGCAGGCTTGTTTGGGGTGGAGGAAGACAGTAAGAAATCTGCAAGCTGTGTATCTAACGATGAATACAAATATCGACCAAAAATATTGCACATAGGATCAGAGGCATGTAAACTACTAAGAAGGTTCAGGGAAGAACAAATACACATGGAGATGATTTCCCAAAGGTCCTTCAGGGACAGAGAGAAAAGAGTTGGTATTGATTTTGGGAGTTACTAAGAGGAGGTGGAAAAATGCTTAGTCCTATCCCTCTGCTCAGTGGGCAGACTTAAGCCAATTAATCTTTATCACAGACATGTCTGAAGGATCTGGTAAAGGTATTGTGCCTTTTATTTTTTCTAGTACATCTGGTGCACTTCATTACTCAGCTAAGTAGAAAAGGAAGAATCCCTGTAACAGACACCAGCAATGCCTATAAGTGTCCCTCCATGCCACTGGTACACCACTCAGTGCTACATACACCAGCCACAGCTCTGGGGATGACCACCTACTGCTCTGATGGGGTCCAACTCCCTCAAGGAGGCTGGCAAACGCCACTATCTCCCCGTATGCTGGGAGAGGATAGCTGAGGGGAAGGCGAATGCGAGTGCCACCTGAGGAAAGCCAGCCTAGCTTCATGCCTCCTTTACTCTTCAGGGATATCCCTCAGCTTAACAGAGCAAGGGTGAGCATCTTACAAGTGTGAACCAGCAGTCTGACCAGAGCCAGACATTTACTGCCTTGTTGAGTTTTAGTGGGTTTTTTTTTTTTTTTTAAGACAAGTTCTAAGTTGCCTGAGCTCCCAAACGCTGGGACTACAGGCACATCTTGTTGCGCCCAGCTTGAGTTTTAAGGATGAGAAAACATTTTCAATGCATCTCTGGGAATGCATGTGCATTATTTTTCCACCAAAGTTACCAGAGTGATTTTTTTAGGGTTTCAAAGCCCTGCCCTCACTGAATCGGTAGGCTGCACCTCTGCACAGTCTCTGGACTACAAAATTTACATGTCACAAGTACCCATTGGCTACTTCCCTGAATTCTGCTCTTTAACACGTTCCTGCCAATTTGAACCACTGGTGGTACATGTATGACCGTCCCATTGGGTGGCTTGTACCACTGGTGGCAGAAGTCGTAGTCATGCATGGGACAGTCATGCATGCATCACTGGTGACTCAAGCCGCCCAGCAGTGAGACGTACGAATTACGGCCCCATTGTGAACGTGTTAAGGGTTCCCCTAACATTCAGACTCAGTAACTACAGTACATGTCATGAAAAGAAAAGTCACTTCTTGAGAATAAAAATCATTCCCCACCTCTCGTTTCACCAAAGGGCTTTGCATTTTCTTACATGGCTCATGGACATGTAACATGCAGGCTGGTCTGCTCCTGTTGTTACAATACTATCTGCTTTTTTTTTTTTTTTTTTTTTTTTTTGTGGTGCTGAGGATGGAACCCAGGGTCCCACACATGCTAGGCAAGTGCTCTACCACTGAGCTATACCCCCAGCCCCATGCTATCTTGTTTTTAAAGCTTTTCTTATGTTCAGACTAAGTCTTGTAAACCACCAGAAAAATGCCAATTCCCCGGGCCGGTGAGATGGCTCAGCGGCGTAAGCGCCTGCCTTGCAAGCGCGAGGGCCCGAGTTCGACTCCCGGAACCCACATACGAAAAAGGGGCCGGTGATATCGCTCAGAGGCACGGGTGCCTGTTGGCGCACGGGTGCCTGTTGGCGCGCGAGGTCCTGAGGTCGACCCCCCAGTACCCACAAAAAAAAAAAAAAAAAAAAAAAATGCCAATTCCCCAAAGCCCGGCCTGTATTTGTGGGCTACAACTGGTGCCAACCTATTAAGCTTTTAAACATTTAGAAAAATAAAAGCAAAGAAAACCAACACACACACACACACACACAAACACACACACACACTTTGGCACGTGAGCCTCAAGTTATTTGAGTGTGTTCATATTTCCCATCCCTCATCCCATCCTGGCATTTTAGTCACTGTTTCTCGAGAATGAAGACCCCTTCCACCTTGTGGAAAAGGTCATCACGAAGCATTGTTGTTCTGAGTAGCAAAAGGAGCAGGTACAAATTCTAAACTGGCCCCCAAAACAGTTCTTGTGTTTAGCACTGTAATTTAAGTGATGCTGCAAAACTTTTGTACCAGGATGACTTATTTCAAAACTGCTGGTTGATTAAATATACATATACATATACATATACATATAAAAATTACTAAGTCAACATTTGCTGTTTTCAATGTGAAAACGATAAAATGTAATTCTGAATAATTGTGCATTTGCCACAGGGTCCTCATTAAAGGGACCATAAAAATAATTTTGTAATTAAAAAAAACTTATTTTTAAGTTTAGTATTGCCCTCAAGTTCAAAAGTTTGGAGCAAAAGTACTAAGTATGCAGGTTTGAGATCTGTTCCTGCCAGGGATCTGGAAGCCTTAAATTTAGTGATCCCACTGCAGGCCCAGGAACCTGACAACCACATACTAGCCCTGCGTAGTTAACAGTATAGGGCTCAGCAGTGCTCGCTGAATGAAGACCGATGAGGCCCCACACGGTCCCGCCTTGTTTCACTGGTGGCAGATGCAGCTGCAGCTGGCCAACTTCTTGCACAGAGCTTTGGGGGCACAGAGGTGCTGGGGCTCTGCCTTTTCTTGGGTTACCAGACAAACAACTGGGGAGGGGAAAGGGTCTGGGTGGGGACCACTGAGCACCAAGGCTGAGGGTGACCCAGGGAGCTGACCTTCTGCTCGGCTGGAAGCAGGGCCGAGGAAGGAATGGGCATTTCAGCGATGCAGAAGTGAGCTGTGCAGGAAGGAAAAGTGCATTTAAGGTAGCTTGGAAACAGATGACGACCAGACTGCCACAGAATTGGAGGAGGAAGGAAGACAGTCCTCCACCTGCTCCACTGGTCGGCCATTCTCCTTGGATTCTGTGGGTTAACATTCATGCCTTCTGATGCAAGTCTGCTTGTGAAGAAACAGGAACACAACTCTCCTGGTTCTGGCAGGTACACAATTTTCTTGGCAAAGCTCTTTGCTGCCAAGTTCAGTTTTATTTGGTTGATGTTCTGAGCCGATGTCACCGGAATTCATAGATAGGTGCACTGTGTTCAGGAACATGGGTTAGGTTGAGGGACTGATACCTGCAATGAGGGAAGATGGAATAGAAGATAGTTGTCTAATGCATACTGAGCAAAGTATGTTAGAGAATTCCCAAACCAGAGCACCCGGCAAATCATACTCAGACTGAAATGCTAATTCTTTTTTGGGGGCAGAGGGCAAGGGAACAGGGTCTTACTGTGTGCCTAGGCTGTTCTTAAACTCCCAGGCTCAGCCAGGTGAGGTGGTGCACACCTATAATCCCAGCACTTGGGAAGCCAAGGCAGGAGGATTGCTGCAAATTCGAGGCCAGCCTGAACTGTATAATGAGATCCTATTACAAATGAACAAACAAGCAAACAAGAAAGAAAAGAAGGAAAAGAAAAGAAAAAAACTCCTAGGCTCAAGCAATTCTCTTGTTTTAGCCTTCTAAGTAGCTGGGATTAAGGGTGTGTGCCACTCCACCTCTCTGCTAATTCATTTTATACTTCTCAAGTGAACATAGTTTGATTTTTTTCTTTTTCTTTTTTTGTTAATCTTCCTGAACCATAAATAAGATGAATTGTTTTTACATATTCCATGCTATTCAGGGAGCAACTATTGCATGTTTTATAGAAACAGGATCCTGATAAGCTTGGGGAGAAGACGGAGCCTGCAGCCTAGACCTCCCTCCCTCTGCTGCTTGGCCTCTCACCTTGTAATGCTTCAGCTTTATCTACAGAGCATCAGGCTGAAGTATCCTAAGAGCTTCATGGATAACACAGGAATATCCTAATTTCATGGTATCCAAAAAGAGAATGGAACAAATAACTTCACATCTCTCCCTAAAAACCTTATCTTACAACTCGTGTCCATTTCTCACTTCCCAAGGTGTGGCATTAAGACTGGAGCACAAGAGAGGGATCTGAGTTTGTGCTTCCCCAGCTAGCAAGTGCTTCAAGGAGTCACAAAGGATGGAGAGAAAGGTGGTCAGTTCACACATGGGGATGACAGGCCCTGGGCAAATTCAGTCAATGACTGAGGAGGTTAGCTCTCTATTTGTTTTACAAAGCAATGAGGAAGAACAAAGGAAAAGTAGTTTATTTCCTATTTTTAAAATAGCCTGGGGATATAGCTCAATGGTACGGCACTTGCCTGCTGCATTTGATCCATGGTACCCCCCCCAAAAAAAAAATCAAGAAAGGAATATATGCATTGTCCATCAGGAATTTGCAAATTGAACCTACAATGAAATACTACTTCATGCCCTCTTAGGCAGCTATAACTACAAAGATATGATAAGTGTTGGTAGGATGTGGAGAAATTCAAACTCTCCAACACTGCTAGTGAGAATACACAATGGTGCAGCCACTGTGCAAGAGTTTGGTGACTCCTCAGAATGTTAAACATAGAATCACTGTATGACCCAGCAATTTCACTTCTAGGTATAGCTCTGAAGAAAATGAAAGCAGGAACTCAGAAACTTGTACACCCATGTTCACAGCAGCCATTATTCACAAAAGCCGAAAGATGGAAACTACTCAGGTGTCCATTAACTAATAAATAGATAAATAACATGTTGTATATACATACAACAGGAACTTACTTGGTAATAAAAACGAAGTTCTGATATATACTACAACATGGATGAACCCTCAAAATATTATGTTAAGCAAACGATGGCAGGGATAAAGTTCACATGTTGTAGAATGCCACTGATACAAAATATCCAGAACAGGCAAATCTATACATAGCAAAAGAAGATTAGTGGTTACCTAAAGCTGGGAGGGGATGAGGGGTAGGATGATGGTTAAGGAGAATGGGGTTTCCTCTCGTGTTGATGAAAATATTCTAGGCTGGGAATGTGAGTAAATGATAGAGTGCTTGCCAAGCACATGTAAGGCCTTGGGTTTGATTCTCAGCATTGCAAAAAAAAGAAAATATTCCAAAGTAGATATTAATATTCTACAGATCACTGACATATACTTTAAATGAGTGAACTGCATGGAATGCAGTAATATCTCAATAAAGCTGCCATTTAATAAAAAGGATTATAAAAATTCACTTGAAAACAGAACAATCACTGAAGGTCTACTACTGTACTATAGCGACAGGGTTGGATCACCCACAAGTCATCAAAGAATGAAAAATTTGAAAGGAAATAAAGTGTTTCTACCTTCAGATAGGAAATCAGGTATTTTATGACATGGTTCCTCTCCAGGCACAGCAAACTGCTTAAATAAGTACCAAGAAGGTCACCAAAAGGCAGCAAGTTGTCAGTATTTAAGGTTGCCTTCTGTCCTCTACTGGGGATAAACACTGGGCAGGACTGTCAACATCGCCCTAGCATCAGACTGGAATTAAGTACACGTGGATGAGCACTGCCTGCTAACAGCAAAATTCACACTGTCCCGAACAGGATTAAATTACATTTTAGTGATTGATTAAATTTAGGAGGAATGAATGCAAAATCAGTAAGACTTGAGATAAGCTTTGCTGAAAGTAATGTATTGCTTGTAAATATTTATGAGAGTACTCAGTGGTAGAAAGTTTGCCTAGGGGGGCACAAGGCCCCAGGTAGTTCCATCCCCATAACTACCAAAAAAAAAAAAAAAAAACAGAAGGAGAAGAAGAAGAAAGAAGAAAGAAGAAAGGAGGAGGAGGAGGAGGAAGAGGAGGAGGAGGAGGAGGAGGAGAACTCTTTACCCAATACTTCACTTCATTTACTCTGCTCTGTAGATAGGAATGAGCTCCTATTCTGAGCAAATGAGGTGATTTAAATAGGGTCTCAGCACCCAAATAAAACCAAGAAATCTATAGAGGGAGGCTGAGAGGTTTTCTCTTGGGTTTGACTAGCTAAAGGAAAGCCAGAGGGGCAGCCAGCCTCTGTTATGGTCCCTGGCCACTGGAGTCCTTACCATTCTGAACTCCGATGGTAGTAGTAGCCCTCTATGGAAGCTGCTGACTTCTGAAAGCAGATGTAATAGAAGCCGGCAAAGGAAGCACCGCTGATGTCTTTGATTGTGTGATCTGGAACCAGGAACTGCTCCTGCATAGATAAGGGATTGGTCAGGAACAGATGTGTTCTTGGAACACTCCAAGGGGCCTCCCTGCTAAGCATCAGGAGATTCTAAGGGCCACTTGAAAAAAATATATATATATAACCACATGGTCTTATCCAGACTTGCTGGGTGGCAGCGATCCTCTGGGTATCAGCCTGACTTCCAGATAGCACCCATGTGATATGGAAGCATTCTACAAACTAAAGTGGCACCCTATGTCATGAGCTAACCAGGACCAGCAACTCAGAGAAGCCACTTGCCCAAGCATCTAATACATAAATCAATACCTGCCTATCTGTCCATCTACCTTTCAGAGACCACAGACAGAATGACTTAGGAAGAGTAAATTTCTGCATCAGTTCCCAGGGGCCACCACTGAACTCTTGATTACCTCCAGGAGAGTAAATACCTTCTGTTGGTTTGTAGATTGTTCTATGGGACGACCAATTGCCAGGATCCCCATGACACCTCCTCCAAAAGCAATCAGAGTGGCACCACTCTTTACCAGGTATGGCAGAAAGAGCGGCAAGTTCACCACCAGAGCTGGCACTAAGCATTAAAGGCTGTGTATTTGCTCCTGTTCTCTGGAGAGATTAGATCAGAAGCTTTAGGGCCTCAGGAGATCAACCAAAGGCCCACCTGAGATACCCTGAGAAATGCTTTGGAGACAAACAACTTCATTGCTTTAATTTTTTTTTTTTTAATGGTGCTAAGGGGCAAACCTAGGGCATTGAGCATGCTAAGCAAATGGTCTACCACTGAGCTATACCCATAGCCCCCCAAAATTGTTTTTTTAAGTCACTCTTCTTCCCTGTATTTAAGCTCTAAAATTATAGTTTTATACTGAATTTAATTTAGAGCTGGTGGTGTAGCTACGTGGTAGAGCTCTGGCTTGCCTACTATGTATAAGACCCCGGGTGTGATCCCCAGCACTGGAAAAAATTAATTAAAAAACAGAATACTTCCTTTAATGGTTTAGTTGGCATGCTTTCTACAGAAGGCAAGGTGAGAGGATAAGGCTCAGCACCTGGCAAGAGTCTACTGAAGGAGTGATGACTCCCACCCCTAAGTGATTAGCTATACAAAGTAAAGACAGGGAATGACTACTCTAGATGATTTGTCTTAATGAAAGCAGGCAAGATTTCATGCTAAAACAGATTTTTTCCTACTGATTGGGCACTGGGGTTTGAAGGTGGGTGAAAGTTCACTTAAGAAACCCACTCCGTGATTTGCTATCCTGTGGCTATGAATATCATGCTATCAGAGCAGGGAGCACAAAGGGCTCCTCAGGCAAAGGCCAAGCCATGGAGCTCTCTGAGGACTGGTGAGGGGAAAAACCACATTCCATTCCTGATCCTTCATTTCCTGAGCTATGGGAAGCAGAAGGCCCTGGAGAAAGGATGTGGTAGAGAAGACCAGTCATTCTGATGGCATTTCAGCCTGTGTGGGAATAGAGTGAAGTGGATGACTAAATTCAAAGAAAGCTGTCCGGAATATACTTAACATTTGGATGATTCATGGCCGGGCGTGGTGGCACATGCCTGTAATCCCAGCACTTGGGAAGCTGAGGCAGGAGGATTGCTGGGAGTTCGAGGCTAGCCTGAGCTACAAAGTGAGTTCAAGGCCAGCCTGAACCGCATAGTGAAACCCTGACTCAAAAAGACAAAAAAATAAAAGTTAAAAAAAAACCCAACCGGGTGTAGTGGCGCACGCCTGTAATCCTAGCACTCGGGAGGCAGAGGGAGGAGGATTGCTGTAAGTTTGAGGCCAGCCTGGGCTACATAGTGAGCTCAAGGCCAGCCTGAACTGCATAGAGACAACCTGTCTCAAAAACAAAAAACAAGGGCCGGTGAGATGGCTCAGAGGCATAAGCGTCTGCTTCGCAAGCGCGAGGTACTGAGTTTGACTCCCGGTACCCACATACAAACAAAGAGCCAATGATATCGCTCAGAGGCATGGGCGCCTACTGGTGCGTGAGGTCCTGAGTTCGACCCCCGGTACCCACAAAAAAACCCACAAAAACCTAAAAAGAAAACATTTGCATGATTCAATATGGAGGTTCAAAGGGACTCTTGGGTGGGAGAGGACAGGGGAAAGATGCAAACAACACTTTCAGGGGTGCCCACATGGGCACAAATTTACCTGGTGACCACTAAGCAGTGTAACCAGACAAGCTGGCTGGTATTCTGGAGCTACGCCTGCTCTGAACAAGTATGTAAAGATCCTGCTATGTGATAAACAGGGGACCTAGGGAGCCCTGGTTGGGAGGTGTACAGGTGTGTGTGAGTGCATTATAGGAGCTGGCATGTGGGAGTCTTGGAAGAAAGCCTGGGCAGAACCTTACCTTCCACCTCATGAAGACATAATCCCCATTCTTCAGCTCTTCATAATCAAAGTCATCTGAATTAAATGATTTTGCATACTGATAAAAAGCCAGAAACTTGCCCTAAAAGCAAAATATAGAGTAGCAGAATTGATCAACAGAGGGAGTGACTGGAGTCAGAATTCATGCCTCCTAACAAGAGCAGCAATTGCTGAGTAACAGTGAGGGAGCCTGTGGTCACCCCAGTGGACACAGACCTGAATTTGAAGCAAATAACAGGACTCAATCTAAGACATCACTGGACTATGCCTGTCTAGTGAACAGAACCCAGAAAAGGCCAAAGGATAGGAATAGATGCAATCCTGTGGCCTTTTCTCTAAACACCTCACTACAAACACATGAAAGCCAAGAATAATGAGAAGAGCTCTGTAAGTAAATCCACAGGAGCAAAAAAGAGCCATGGAGAACCACACAGAAAAGAACCTATCTAGCCACAGATGAAAGGGGCTTGTAAAGCTTGTTTTTTTGGTACCATAAGGGATTTGGGCCAGCTACTTGGGTAGAAATAGGTAATATATGGCTAAGTTAAAAAAGGAGACCTGCGCCAGGTATGATCGTACACACCTGTAATCCCAGCACTTCGGAGGCTGAGGCAAGAAGTTCGAGGCCAGCCTGGGCTATGTAGTGAGTTCAAAGCCAGTATGAACTACATAGTGAGATGAAACCCTGTCTGAAAAACACCAAGAGGTAGACTAGAAGCTGGGCATGGTGGCATATGCCTGTAGTTCCAGATACTCAGAATGCTAAAAAGCCTTCTAGAGCCCAGAGAGTTTGAAGTCAGTCAGCTTGGGCAACATAGCGAGACCCCCATCTTAGGGGAAAAAAAAAAAAAAAAAAAAAAAAAAAAAAAGCAGAAATAGGTTACAGAACTGCATCTTATAACCCTATTTTTGTAAAAAGACAAAAAAAAGTATATAGCTATCCCTCAATATCTGCAGAAAATTGATTCCAGGACCCTTCACATAAAATGGTATTTGCATATAATCAACACATATCCTCCCATATATTTTAAATCATCTTTAGATTACCTATAATATCTAATGTAATGTAAATGCTATGTACGTAAGTTGTTACACTGTATTATTTAGGAAATAGTGACAAAAAAAGCATACAGCTGGGTACAGTAGCACACACCTGTAATCCCAGCACTCTGGTAGGCTGAGGCAGGAGGACTGCAAGTTTGAGCCCAGCCTCTGGGCAACTTAGTGACTTGGCAAGACCTCTCAAACATTAAATGTAAAATATAGGCTGGGGATAGAGCTTAGAACAATGACCCCTTGGTTCAATCCCTAGTATCACCACCACCACCAACCCCCCACACAAAAAATCTCTTTCTATATTTAATACAGATGCCAATTTTTCCCCCAGATATTTTTGATCTGTGGTTGGCTGAATTCATGAATTCAGAAAGCACACACACAGAGGGCCAACAGTATATACCTAAAAGAGATTCTGGAAAAGGTCAGTGTTTTAGCTTTAGACATTATCATTGAACACAATATCTTCCCCTCTAGTTTTTCTGTCATTTCAACTAGTTTTAAATAAGCATGTATTAATTTTATTAAAAAACAAAAAATAGTGATGAAACTTTAAGGTGGTAGATACATTAATAATCCTGAGTTAATCATTACCCAATGTATACATGAGTCAAAAT
This sequence comes from Erethizon dorsatum, assembly GCA_028451465.1. Lineage (NCBI taxonomy): Eukaryota > Metazoa > Chordata > Mammalia > Rodentia > Erethizontidae > Erethizon > Erethizon dorsatum. Next base: position 20,708,793 of record CM051826.1, read on the forward strand.
GTACTGGGGCGTGGGGTGTAGCTCAGTGTTAGAGCTCTTGCCTAGCTTGTGTGAGGCCCTGGGTTCCAACCCCAGCACTACACACACAGAAACACACACACACACACACACACACACATTGTACTTCATGAATATGTATAAACATTTGGTTTCAGTCAAAACATTAAAATTAATTCATTTTTAAAAATCAGGCCCTTGGTTCAATTTACCACACATACACACAAAATCAAGATATACACATGTATTTGCGGGGAGCTGCTTTTGAGACAGGGTCTCACTATGCAGTTCAAGTTGCTGATTATTTCTCCTTCAAAGAAGGTCGTAAGGGTTGGATACTCCTATGGTGAAAAGAAAATATCAAAATGAGATGTTGAACAACAGTCTTTTTGGGAGTGTGTGTCAGTGTGTGTTCATGCATTTATGTGCTACACTTGGGATGGAATTCAGGGCCTCCTCCTAAGTAACTGCTGTACCACCAACCAGCTCACTTTAACCTTTTGAAAAGAAAGAATCAAGCAGCGAGTCACAGCTAGCTTATTTTTTCACCTATGTTCAGGCTAGGCTAGGCTAGGCTCAAACTGACAGTGATCCTCCTGCCTCAGCCTTCCAAGTGCTGGGATTACAGGCATGCACCACCATGCTTCGCTAAGATATAGAGATATTAACTCACAAATTTTGCACACATATATTCTAAATAGACTACATGTATAGAATCTTGATTTTATAGTACCACCATGATACCAACTTTAAATATCACTCAAGAAAATTTGAGGGTGTAATACCATGTCTCTGATTCTAGTTTACAATGGAAAAATGATACCATAGGTGAAGATTGTCACACACTGTGAACCTCAAACAAATGGGGTGCAGTATGGAGCTCCAGGAGTCCCACACAGGGATCTGAGTCTCCTTTATGAGTTGAGAAAGTTATGGGAAATGCTGAAGACTGAACAGCAGCCACAAGTGCTGGAGAAGGAAATATCCTTGGGGCCCAGCTCCCTCATCCTACCACACTTGGCATGCTAGGTTACAAGTAGGCTCCTTCATCCCTCTTTTTTTTTTTTTTTTTTTTTTTCCTAAAGAAATGTAGAGCAGGCTGGCCTTGAGCTCACAATGTAGCCCAGGCTGGCCTTGAACTCACGGTGATCCTCCTGCCTCAGCCTCCTGAGCACTGGGATTACAGGCATACACCATCACTCCCTCATCCCTCTTGCACCCCAAATATTTCAATCCAGTCTAATGAAGGCTAGAGTCCCTGATATAGTCCAATGCTCTACTGGAAGCCAGTGGGAAAATTAGGACATGATGCCTCCAGATATTAATCTGCAGGCGCCCTAACCTAACACCAAGTTGTCACTGGGCCTCACAGACATTGTCTTTTGCAGGGTCAACTTGAAATGGCAAACAAAGCTGCATAGTTCACTATGAAGGAGAATTTTACACCAGAGTTGTCCAGGACAGGAAGGAGCCACTTGATGATGTATGTGTGGTAGGGGGCGGGAGTGGTACAGGCAGTACCCAGGAGCCTTCTGACTCTGATTCTGACACTGTCATGTGCCACTAGGCTGCCCCAACCTGTCACTACTTGGATCTCATTTATTCTCTTGTATTATAAAGACACACAAATGACTGTCTACGTTTTGGTGTATATTTGCTATTACAGACAAAACATGTAGCTTTCAGAAATATGTTTTTAAAAGCCAAATTTAAATTTAACTGAAACTCAGTATTTTCAAAACATTACTTAGCACAGCAATAATCCATAGCAAGGCTGACTCAGACAAGAGTCTGCAGCAGGAGCTCTCACACAGACAGTGGTGCTGGAATCAGGAGAGTTTAAACAGCCAGGCACAAGGGGTAGCAGGAATGAGTTCTAAAACCTTCTTTATGGACACAGCCATTTATTTAATTTAAATTTATTTATTTATTTATTTATTTATTTATTTATTGCCATTTCTTTACAGAGGGAATTTCTCTATGTTAAACAAAAATTCATTGTCACCATGGTCGACTAAGCCCAAAGCTGTTATGATAGGTTAAGAAATAGATTTCTAAAGACATAAGACCTGGGTGACAACCAGGGAAAAGACCCCAGGACAGTAACTCTTAAGTTGTCTTGAAGTAGTCACTACTAGGGAATGAGAACACTACATGCTTGACAGCATGAAAAGAGTGGCGCCTAGAGTTTGCAGTGGTGTCTAAAATGTACTGTGATAGGCAGAAAAGAGGTGATGGTCCTGCCCCCTTTGGGTATCTGTAAGGAGTATTTCCATTTCAGGCCAATCCAAGTTCAAGGGCATGAATTTCCCAAGCAGAGATGACTAAGAAGGAACAGTAGACAGACAAATGGGAAGGATGGAATACTGCTAAGATTCTGAAAGCTATGCAAGTTGTGAGTGGAACTCAGGGAGTTGCTATCACCAGAAAACTACATGTTACTTAAGAGGAGATCAGGCAATACATGAACTTGCTTCAGAAGGAAGACAGAGGGCTGGGGATATAGCTTAGTGGCACAGCGCCTACCTGGAAAGCACAAGGTTGTGAGTTCGATTCCCAGTACCAGAAGGAAAAAAAAAAAAAAAAAAGAAGGAAGACAGAAGCCGGGCGTAGTGGTGCACACCTGTAATCCCAGCACTTGGGAGGCTGAGGCAGGGAGACTGCCGCAAGTTCAGGGCCACCCTGGGCTATATAGTGAGTCCAAGGTCAGCCTGAACTACAAAGCAAGACCCTGTCTAAAAAAAAAAAAAAAAAAAAAAAAAGACAACCAAAAAATAAAACAAAACCAGAAGACAGAGCAATCTTCATTTTTTTCATTTTTCATTTTATGTGTAGGAAATAACTTCCCTTTGGCTGCAAAGTTCTGAGTAACACCCAATAAGGGATGAGGTCTCTGGCTCCTGGCACTTCTCAGCTCCCCAGAAGTCCATGGATACCCAGAGCACAGCAGAGCCTCACTCACCCAGTGTTTCCGATCAACATCTTCGTCTGCATCCCACTTGCGAGTTAAAAAAGGGTGTTTTTTGCTGATTATTTCTCCTTCAAAGAAGGTCGTAAGGGTTGGATACTCCTATGGTAAAAAGCAAATATCAAAATAAGATGTTGAACAAGTCTTTTTGGGAATGCATGTTGGTGTGTGTTCATGCACTTACGTGCAACACTTGGGATGGAATTCAGGGCCTCCTACATACTAAGAAACTGCTGTACCACTAACCGGCTCACTTTAACCTTTTGAAAAGAAAGAATCAAGCTTACTTTAACCTCTCCGCAATGCTTTGAGACAAAGCCGATCACACTGCTAACAATACAAGCCAGAGTTAGATCCAGGCTATGGAAATAAACCTGAATTTAAATTGCTTGGATGGGGGAAAGTCTCCTCAACTTTGAGGACTCTGCCACAGCAGAGAATTCTTTGGTCTAAGCTGGTCTCTCAAAAGCAATCTGGATGATTTTTACCACAAGTGAACTCTGCATATTCTAGCATACAAAGCAAATCACAACTTAGTAGACTGTACTTTCTAAGGAGAATACCCAATGATACCCTAAAATCACAACACTGACAGCTAAGTCTCCCTTAAACCTCAGACCAGCCCACGGGCTCTTAAACTATAGCCCCTTTATATCTGTCCCTTTTATACCAATTCTTGAAGTTTCCAGGGTTGGGGAAAAAAATTGGTGGGGGGGGTACAGAAATAACTTGGATGTGCTACAGACACATTTAATTCTATCCAATGAATTATGAACAATTTATGTGAGGGAAATATGTAAATCATGTCTGCAATGTAAAATCTCAACCATTAAAAAATATGCTGTTTTATTTATTTATTTTTTTTTTTTTTTTTTTTTTTTTTGTGGGTACCGGGGGAACGACCTCAGGACCTCGCGCGCCAACAGGCGCCCGTGCTGCTGAGCGATATCACCGGCCCCTTTTTCGTATGTGGGATCCGGGAGTCGAACTCGGGCCCTCACGCTTGCAAGGCAGGCGCTTACGCCGCTGAGCCATCTCACCGGCCCAAAATATGCTGTTTTAAAAAATAAGCTGTTATTTGCTGCTTGGAATACTGCTGATTTTATTTGCTATTTATTCATGTGCCAATAAACAGTACCAAAGATTTAGAGAAAAATTAATGGGAGAAAAACCTAACACCATTAAAAAGTCTACCTTTGCCAGCTGTGGTGGCACATGCCTGTAATCTCAGCACTCCGGAGGCTCAGGCAGGAGGATCATTGCAAGTTTGAGGCCAGCCTATTCTACATAGTGAGTTCAGGCCAGCCTGAACTACATAGTGAGACCCTGTCTCAAAAAAAAAAAAAAAGTCTGCATTTTATTTGCATTTGTCAAAACCAACCAACCAACTAGATGACCCCTCACGTGTCCAAGGCTTGGGTTTTTCAAGAGCACGGTTTACCAGTGACTGGCCTAGAAAACACAAAGTCCCTGGGACTACAGAGGTCCTACTTCCTCCTCTAGACTCTATGTAAGCACCTTTTTTCCCCGCAGGACTGGCAATGGAACCCATGGGTGTTCCACCACTGAGCTATATCTCCAGCCCTTTTTATATTTTAATTTGAGACAAACTCTAAGTTGCCCAGGCCGGCCTTGAACTTCTGATCCTCCTGCCTCAACCTCTAGAGTAGCTAGGATTATAAATCCTGGGGATGGCAATCAGGGTCTTACAGATGTTAGGCAAATACACTGCCACTGAGCCATTATCCTCAGCCCAAAGTAAGCACATTTTATTTTGCATCAAACATATTTAAAATAGATCCATCCTGATGGCTTTGCCACTGCTCCCAGCTTGGCCTGAACATAGCTCAGGACTTTCCTGAGAAGCACTGCCTCAGTATCCTCTGGCTCAAGGGTTCTGGGAGACAAAACTCTACCAACAAGCCTGAGGTGACTAAAGAGGCCTGCTTATTTTTTTTTTAAGGTCTCTATATGCTTAGTACTGACTTCTTTTTTGCAGTACTAGGGATTAAACCCAGGGCCTTCTCAGTGAGCTACATTCCTAGCCATGTATGTATGTATGTATGTATATATGTATGTATGTGTGTGTGTGTGTATTTATTTATTTATTTATTTATTTATTTATTTATTTATTTATTATTTGAGATAGGATAGTTACTAAGTTGCTAAATTTCCCAGGCTGGGCTTGAACTTGCAGTCTTCTTGCTTCAGTCTCCCAGAGTGCTGGGATTATAGGTGTGTGCCATCATGCTTGGCAAGAAGCCTGCTTTATATCACCCCCTCTGAGCTATACCTCTGTTTTCTTAACAATGAACTTCAAAATATAATAAATCTAATACTTCTCAAACCAACAAACCCCCTTAACTTAATGGCATTGCTAGATTCTTCATATTGATGTTTATATTTACAGAGTGAAAAAATAAGAGGAGAAACCTCTTTGAAACCTAATTTTTTTTTTATTTTAAAGAGAAGAAAAAACAAACCAAATCAAAAAAAGAACAAATTTTCAAAACACCATAATATGAGGGTAACAATGGTTAATGTATTACGTATTATTATGTTTAAGTTAGTTATTCAGGATACCAGACATTAGCATTCAATTGTCCAAACATTATTGGCACAAACCTTACTCTTCAATGAACTAAGTAAAATTGGTAGTGTATCTTTCTTAACCATCTTATATATATATATACAATTTTTTTCCCTTTCCCTTCTTTCTTTTCCCTATTCCAGTCTCTCTTTCCTTTTGACCAGTTTTTTTTGATTCACCGTGTCTATTGTATATTTTGGATCTTATTTACTCTTTCAGTTTCTCATACTAGAGAGACAATACGATGCTTACACATGTGCATCCGGTTTATTTCACTTATGAGTATTTTCTCGAGTTGCATCCATTTACCTATAAAAGTCTCTAGTTTATCCTTCTTTATGGCTGAATAGTACTCCATTGCATAAAAATACCACATCTTTCTTATCCATTCCTCAGTTGATGGGCATTTGGGTTGTTTCCAAGATCTGGCTATTACAAATTGTGCTGCTATAAACATGGGTGCACATATATCGCTGTGGTACGATGTTTTTAATTCTTCTGGGAAGATGCCCAGAAGGGGAATAGCTGGGTCAAATGGGACCTCCAACCCTAGTTTTTTGAGGAATCTCCACACTGACTTCCACAGTGGCTGTACCAGTCGACACTCCCACCAACAGTGAAGAAGGGTTCCTTTTTCCCCACAGCCCCTCCAGCATTTGTTATTAGTTGATTTCTTAATAGTAGCCATTCTTTCTGGGGTGAGATGGTATCTCAGTGTTGTTTTAATTTGCATCTCTCGAATGACTAGTGATGTTGCACATTTTTTTGTATATTTAATTGCCATTAGTATTTCTTCATCTGAGAAATGTGTATTCATCTCAGATGCCCATTTTTGGAGTGGGTCTTTAAATTTGGGAGGTCTGATTTTTTTGAGTTCTTTATATGTTCTCGATAGTAATCCTTTGTCTGAGGAACAGCTGGCAAACATTTTTTCCCACACTGTGGGTTGTCTTGAAACCTAATTTTTAAGTCATAAGCTAAGTTATACTAATGTCTTTTTTTTTGGTACCAGGAATCGAACTCAGGGCCTCGTGCTTGCCAGGCAGGCGCTGTACCGCTGAGCTACATCACTGGCCCTTAATCTGTCTTTAAGAAGGAAACTAAGAAAAAGTTTTATGTAAGCTAGTACCTGACTTGAAATTTTAAACTAGAAGCTACATATATTGTTTTCCGGAGTTTTGAGCTTTAATCATTTTTCAGAACTCCTACCAAAGGGATAGAAAAACAAAGTGGTCCTAATACAATTGGAATACTTATGGTTTAAACCACTAGCTTTCTCAAGTAATGATTCTACATGACTTCTCTCCAAAATATTTTAGGCAATATATCAGGGTGACCAGAAGGTACCTCAGACTCCAAGAATTAATAAAATAAATGCCTAGTGAATGAGATTCAGGATGTACAGAAATCACCAAGAAGATAAAATATTCCTCAGGGCTGGCACAAGAAACTCAAGCACTTGACTAGAGTATAGTTAAATTGGGGATAATTTACATGGCAGCAGAAGGAAAGATATTAGAAAAGCAAGCCAGAGGGGGAGAGTTCTAGCCAGCCAGCACTCCCCACCCCCGATGTCCCACTCTCCCTGGGGAGGTATGGGCTTTAGCCACTGAGGTCATCAACTAGCTCCTCTCACTCATTCCAGGCTCAGCCCAAACTGTCCAATGATGGCTACCTTGGCTTTTCTTTCTTTCTTTTTTTTTTTAATGTGGGTACCGGGAGTCAACCTCAGGGCCTCGTGCTTGCCAGCAAACACTTACGCCGCTGAGCAATATCACTGGCCCTTTTTTTCCCTTTATGTGGGTTCTGGGAGTCGAACTCAGGACCTCGCGCTTGCCAGGCAGGCGCTTATGCTGCTGAGCTATCTCATACCTTGGCTTTTCAAGCAGACCTGTCTTCTGAGAAATTTACATCTATTTGGCCAGTAAGTCAATGGGAACTTTTAGAATAGATATGAACCTCATTCTGAACGTGAACACACACATACGTTCATACATTGGGTCTTTTTTTTTTTAAATGTGGGTACCGGGGGTCGAACTCAGGATCTCGTGCTTGCCAGCAGGCGCTTGTGCCACTGAGCGATATCACTGGCCCTTTTTTCCTTTATGTGGGTACCGGGAGTCGAACTCAGGACCTCGCGCTTGCCGGGCAGATGCTTATGCCGCTGAGCCATATCACCAGCCCCCATACATTGGTCTCTTGTGAGTTTGGTTATTGTGACCTGTCTCTCTGTTTTCAAACAAATCGAGCACAACTTCATGGAGCTTTAAACCCACCTAAGGACTAAGTGGAGGGCCTGAACACGAATCCCCAAGGCTGGGCTGCCAGATACCAGCCAGCTGCTGAGCTCCTGAGAAAGACCCCCTCTGCCAGCTCAGAAATACAGTACAAAGAGAGTGTTATTTAATACCTATTCCTTACAATTCTGGAATTTCATGTTTAAAAGGCATACAAACTTTAAAGCTGTGCTTTGTGAATGTGAGGCAAATTATCTCCAACTTTGTTTTTAATAGTCCACATTGAACACATGAGGATGACAACTGTTACGACTAAAACCCAAACCACTTATACAGTTTAATTCAAATAAATTAGACATTTGATATTTTAAGTTTTAAATGAGAAAGCAAAGAAAATAAATCATACAGGTATAAAATTCAAAGATTCATAATGGTTTTCTGTACTTTACTATCTATAAGAACCATATGTTAGATGTATGATTTTAAATCATATCGAATAGTTGTAGAACTCTGTGGATATACCAAGAACTAATAAATTATACTATTTATTTATTTATTTATTTATATTTGGTGCTGGGGATGGAACTCAAGGCCTCTTGCTTGATAGGCAAGTGCTTTGCCAGGCAAGTGCTTTGCCACTGAGCTACATCCCCAACCACTGAATTGTACATTTTAAATGGGTGAATTATATTGAACTATATCTCAATAAAGCTACTAAAAAGTTATTTAAAAAGAGTTCTAATTATTCTGAGACCTGGGCAGGACTTGGGAATCCCAGGAAACACTGGGCTTTAGCTAAATGCCTGGCAGCAGCATCACTGAGCCCATGTTGGCCTGTGGTGGACCACCTCTGGGAAGGACATGTGCCCTCAAAGGCCACTCTACCTGCAGCCCATGAACAGGACAGGAGCGAGAGTCTCCATGGTTCTGTTAGGAGCCCAGGACTCCCCACAGGCTAGCCCCCACAAAGGGCTATGCCAGCACCCCCTCCTCAAGGAAGTCCCACTGTATTCATACCTCAGAGGGGGTTCCCTTAGTAAGGGCAACCTACTGCCAATCATTAGCATTTCTGCACACTGTTTCTAGATTTCTAATGCTACTTACCATTTCTGTACAGCTTCCTATAACCCAAATGACAGGCTTTGGAGTCAGTGTTAGCATCCCAATGTGTTATACATTTTGCTGGTTCCTTATGAAGTTCATAGGAACCCTCAATCTAGCTTCTAATATAGAAAAGTAGGAGGGCTGGGGATATGGCTCGGTGGTATAGCACTTGCCTAGCATGGACAAGACCCTGCCTTTTATTATTATTATCATTATTATTATTTTTATTTTGAGACAAGGTCTAAGTGGCCCATGCTAGCTTTGAACTTGTGATCCTCCTGCTTCAGCCTCCTGAGTAGGTGGGATAACAGACATGTGCCATCACAACTAGCCATAGCACATTTTTAATTCTCATTTTACAGATGAGGAAACTGAAATGAAGAGAAATTAAAGGTCATAGAAATGGTAAGGGCCAGAACAAGAATGTTGTTTGGTTCCATCTAGCACAGCCCAATCCTACTGGGGTCATTAAGAATATTGGAAGTGATAAAAGGCAACGGGTTGCTGCAGCAGGATCACACCCACACACCCACAGCAGAGCTCAGCACCAGTTCAGTCCCCTCCCTCCTCTTCCTATTTACCACTAATGGAAAAGAAGGGATGCTCCTTTTTGCCTTCTACATCTTAGGAGTTCTGAGGTCTGAAGAGTTGGGTCAAAAGGAGAAAAATCCTCTCACACAGACCACCAAGTTAGAAACCAGTCAGTCATTTTTCATTACACAGGGTGTAATGAACTTCTTATATAATTGATGCTTATCTCACAGACTGTTAAACTTATGATAAGTGAGGCCATATTCTTATCTACATTTTTTATCTCACAAAAGGGTTAACACCCAAACCAACAGTATTGGTCACACTGTGACATATTTATACTTTTCTTTAGATTTTTTTTTTTTTTTTGTGGGTACCGGGGGTCGACCTCAGGACCTCGCGCTTGCCAGGCAGGTGCTTACGCCGCTGAGCCATCTCACCGGCCCTTTTCTTTAGATTTGTGAAGGGGAAAGGTGTAGCTCAGTGGTACAGTGCATGCTTAGCATGCATGAGGCCCTGGGTTCCATCCTCAACACCAAGGGGGAAAAATTTTTGTGGATGTGCTACTTCCTAAGAGAGGACACATCAAAACCGCAAGCTTTATGCCTCCATTGTAACAATGCTTAAAACAGCGTTGGAATTCCCTGTCCTCCACTCTATGGGACTGTGGTATGGATCACCCATTTTCTGGTTCAGGCTCATGTGACGTGTGCTTACCTCAGTAAGGCCTTTAATCTTCAGGTATCCACAAAGGTAAGAGTTCCCCGTGTCCACGTGCTGAAAAGAAGATACACAAACTGTTAGAAATGGATGAGCCCATTGCAGGCACACGGGGTACTGTGGAAATCCTGCAAGGCCCAGCTGGGTCAAGAAGGCCTAGTAGTCAGTATACACCCACCTCAGCCCAAGGTTCTCTCAGCCTTGGACTTTCACAAGTCCTCCTTGTACACAAACCTGTTCTGATGATGCAAACTGATCCCAGGACCCTCAACTTCTTTCAGCTGTGTAGTTTGAGACTGAAGTTCCTTTCTGGAATGGTAAGCCCTCTCAAACCTCACTTTTTGTATTATCTTCAACACAAATCTCCCACTCACCTATAGACTTTGTGCATTGTTGGACACGGGGTCTCTCCTCTACCTGCACACATGATGTTATCCCTAAACCCAGGCTTGATTTTCTTTTTAACATGTTTCTAGGCCACTTCTGTTTTCCTGCTATTCAATCAGTGGTCTAAGAAATCTACTGCCCTATTATTTATACTAAGCAGCATCATGCATTCTTTATGAAACGAGCAGAATATTCAAGAACAGCATTTTACAGAGACTTATGTGGTATAAATTTTACTTATGAACCAAAATACCAACCAAAATTCTGACTACATCGTGAATGTCTGCTCTGTGCACTTCATATACAGATGCTTGTGCTTTTTAATGAACAGTCAGGAGCTGAAAATAGGAATAACAGGCATGGTAGATTTTGAGGTTTAGCAGCCACCAATTATTGGTTGCCAAGGCATTGCCAATGCCTACAACCAATGTCCTCTTTTTCCACACTGGCAGGGCTGGATTTTGTTCTGGCACCTACTCTGCCCTGTAAGATGTGGTCAACTTTGATGGATTCAGGCAAGCACAGACCTCCAATTCCTTGGGAGTCATTGGTTTAGTGGGAAGTGATCCAGTTCTGCCAATGAGACATGTGTGTGAGTCTCCTGGGTGTGCCAGGGAAGGATCTCTGGTGTTTGAAGAGGCACAAAAGGAAGAAATAGCTCTTTTCCTTCCCCTGGCAGCTGCAGTATCTGCATGTAGTATCCAGTCCCAAGTCAGCTATCAGAAAATCAGGAGGAGAAACAGGCAAGGAAATGCTGAGGATGGCAGGCCAGAAAGAAGGAAGGAAGTGGGCCCATCACAGGCCCCTTCACTAACCAACCTAGAACTACTTCACCTTTAGACTTCTTATAATATGAAGTAATAGGTTCAATTATTTTATAAACTATTTTGAAATGTAAAATATGGTTCCTTGCAGATGAAACCATATTCACTAGTACATTTCACCCAAATCTATAGACACCCTGAATAGGCAGTTTCCAAGTCCATGACTTAAAGTGGATCCATGTCATGAACTCAGAAACTCTGTCCACTAACCTATGAATTAAAGCAAAAAAAAAAAATAAATAAATAAAATAAATAAATAAATAAATAAATAAATAAATAAATAAATTCAGTGGTACCTGTAGCACACAGATTTTTGTTAAGTGAGGTCTCATTTCAGGAAACTAGAAAGGTTTTGTGGCATTTATTATATTTGGAAACTTGACTACTCCAGTTACACCATAAATCAAATACTAAGGCAGTCCTTAAAAGCTGTAATGAACTTAGTCAGCCAGATGATGTCAGCACCAAAGAAATCTGGCTTCCATGAAGCTAAAGCTTGGTGCTGGTGACGAGGGTATTCCATGCAAAAACTGCCAAAGTATTTTAGACGTCCTCATCTACAGACCTTGGCATTGGACATTATGGAAAACAGCTGATCCACACTAACATGGGTCAGCAAAGAACTTTTATTAAAGGACATATAGTTCTAACCTGAGGCCTTAAATTTCATGTATGCAATTCTCATTGAATTCAATGAAGTTTGGAGTTTCACAGTTCCCAGAAAGGATATCAGGCGGCAGGCATACTTGCTAATAAGATTAAAAATTCAACTGTAAATTGGCTCGAATTTGCATGGATTATCACATACTCAAGAATCAGAATTTCTGTTTAACCCCTGTTCAACCATCTCTTACATACTGCCCAAATTGATCTTGATGATAGCTGGTGAACTCAAATTACCCCACATTGCACACAGCTTTAAGCAAACAAGGGGCCAGCATCGCAATGAGAAAGATAACAAGGCAAACGTTCAGCAAGGAGGTCTCACAGCACAGCTGTGTCCAACAGCTGCTCTTTTTAATATTCCTTTCACAGGGACCCAGGGATCACCCTACCTAGGTGGTAGAAAGAGAAAGAGTAGTCAAAGTAACGGGGGGCGGGGAGACCCAGGTAAAACCCCACAAAGGTTTGAGAAACTCTTTATACCTAAATATAAAAAAAGCAAGTGTCAAAAAGCACATGAAAAGATGCACATCATGAAAAGATGCACCAGGGAAATTCAAATTGGCAACCACAATAAGATACTACTTCACACCCACCAAGATGGCTACAAACAAAAGATGAACAACAGCAAGTGTTAGCAAGAATATGAAAAAGTTGGAACCCTGGTATGTTGCTGGTGGAAACGTAAAACGAAGCAGCCACTTTAGAAATCACTAGTAGTTGAGTGAAATGTTGAGCACAGAGCTACCACATAACCCAGCAATTCTATTACTAGGTATCTATCTTCCCAAGAAAAGTGAAAGCACATATCTATGTAAAAACCTGTACATAAGCCGGGTGTGGTATGTACCTGTAGCCCCAGCATTCAGGAGGCTGAGGTAGGCTTAAGCCCACGAGTTCAAGGTCAGCCTGGGCAATACAAAGAGATCCCATCTCAAAAACAAACATACACAAAGGTTCACAGCATTATTCATAATAGCCAAAATGTGGCAAAAAAGCCCAAATGTCCATAAACTGATTAACAGATAAACAAAGTGTTGTATATCCATATGACAGACAAGGATTACAATGGACAATGCAACAGTAAAAAGGAATGATATGGATAAATCTTGAAAATACTATGTTTAGTCAAAAAAGCCAGTCACAAAAGGACAAATACTATATGCTTTTATTTATATGAAATAGCCAGATTGAGCAAATTTTTTAAAAAAGAAAAAATATTAGCAGTTGCCTAGGATTGGAGGTGGGTGACAGCTAAAGGATATTAAAGTCTCTTTTTGGGGTGATAAAAATGTTCTAAAATTGGGTTATGGTGATGCACAACTCTATGAATACAATACAAACTACTAAAGTGTACACCTTGAATATGTAAATTATACTCTGGGCGACTGAGGCAGGACAGAAAGTTGGGCAATTTACTAACTTAATGAGACCCTGTCTCAAAAAAAAAAAAAAAAAAAAAGGGCTGAGAATGTAGCTGAGTGCAAAGGCTCATTCAATCCTCAGTACCACACACAAAAATAAATAGTGTAGTATATGAATTACACCTCATTAAAGGTGCTTAAATGGAAAAAAAGAAAGCAGGAAGGAAGCTAAGTTATGAAAGACAAGAGAAATAATCTAAGAAAGGGGAGTCTAAGAAACTAGTCCTAGCTGAAAAACCAGATGATGGGGCAATTCACATGCCTCTGACTAGTTGCAATGATGAATAAGGAGCTCACCCATCCAGATGTAGGGCAGCATTCCTTGCCATGACTCCCCCACTCCCCCAATCAGACTTAAGTGGCTTTCAGCCATTGGCCAGGTTCTGCTCTGGGCTGCCTGACACCTACCAGACGTAATCCAACACAATCACTGCTTCTACTGGTTCACAAGGAGACTAGCACCTGACAAGAGTTCAGAAATAACACACTAATGACAGAAGGGTGTAGTTGCAGTAACCAAGGCAGACTTCCCTTTAACACCTAACTACGCTACTCCATCAAAACAGGTACAAATTCAGGACAATTCCAAACATGACTGACCCAGAGATCTCACTTCTAGAATTTTATGAATAGTTCAATTAAAAAACAAATCTAACCTTTATGTTAGATTCTCACATTTTAAGCAAAAAAAGAGCATCATCACATTAGTCATAGAGTTATAAGGACTGGACTATCTTAGCCATAGTAGTTTTTCAGTTGTAATAAATGTAATAGTTCATAGTCTATAGATCAGTGATAGAGTTAATGTGAGGCTGCAGCTTTCCCAATCAAAACCAGAGAAAACTCCCCACAGATCAGTGAGGGAAAAAAAGGGACTTAGATGTGCTCTCCACTTAGCAGAAAGAAAAGACCACCCCCACTGTCTTTGGGGGAAGAGACCTACTTGTCCTGAAGAGAGTAGCATTTAAAGTTAAAAAAAAAAAAAAAAAAGAAAGAAAAGACAAAGGATGACTATGAAGAACCAGCAAAATGTACATTTCGCTCTCATACAGGGAAGCAGAGAGGCACCATACAGGACTTCTAAGCTTCTGGAAGGCCTTTCTACATACAGGTGTTTTGAGGAACTTTGGGGAACAGCCTAGGAAGTGGTGTCAGAAAAATGGGCAAAAGGAAGGGGAAAGTAGGTCCAAAGGCAGGGAAAGTTAAAAATTGAGGAACAGTTTGGTGGGGAAGGGAGATAAAAAGGAATATCCACTGTCAATCTCCTTTGGCTGGGAAAAAGGGTCAAGTGTGCTACCATTTGCATGAGAGAAATGAGGTAAAGGCCTCAACAGGTAGTTCCAAAGCTGATCAGAGACTGGCAGCAGGTACTCAGAAATCCAGGTCAAACACAGGGAGGTCAATAGACACAAAATAAAACTGGGTAAGTTAGATTTCCCAGAATATGGGTATCAGAGACTGGGAGGAAGTCCTGTGCCTGTACAGATAAAAGTTAAGAAAACTGAAAGAAGATCACTTTGATCCAGTAATAAGCTAGATGAAGGTATAGCCTGGGGAAGTCTAG
The DNA here is from genome assembly GCA_028451465.1 of Erethizon dorsatum. Taxonomy (NCBI): domain Eukaryota; kingdom Metazoa; phylum Chordata; class Mammalia; order Rodentia; family Erethizontidae; genus Erethizon; species Erethizon dorsatum. Next base: position 20,723,802 of record CM051826.1, read on the forward strand.
GAAGAGGCCAGGGAGACTTGCGAGCCCAGGGGAAGTGGGCCACAGTGTAGGGAAGGGAGTATGAGAAGCCTGGGGCAGAAGGGCTGGGTGGAGGCAGCTGGGTGCCTGGACCAGAGATTGAAGCAAGCGGTGGTACTGGAGGATGGGGGACCTAGGAAGCAGGATATTCCCAGACCACTAGAAGCTCCACTCTGTGGCACCCAGGGTACAAGTACCTGGTTTTCAGGGGGAGTCAGAGACTGAGGGATGGTGGGGGGGGGTGTCTCCGCCAATGGAGAGAGTATGTTCCTAAATCTTAGGAGGCTGATCAATCTCCCCAGGAAGAGGAAGGGCCCAGGGACTGAGGATAGGGTTATGTCTCAGGTCTAGGAGAATGTGAAACGGACTCAGTCACAGGGAGGGTCCCGAGTCTGGAGAAACCAATGGAGAGTTCTTCAGGTCTTAGAGGGAGCGACTGGTGGGAGGACTGGTGTAGGGGCGACAGGTCTTGGGGTGGACGAACCCAGGCCAAGGCACGGCCAGTCACAGGGAGGGGAGCTTCCGGATGCCGGGCGGACCGGTCAGGGGTTTCAATTCTGGAACAGTATTCGGGGTTAGCCAGGAGCCGGCCACTGCAGGCTCCGGGACCAAGGGCCAGGTCAGGGCTGGGGCTCCGAGAGTGTGAGACACCAGCTGGGCAGGTCCCGGGTGGGAGGCGCCGGTGCAGGAGGCCTCGGCAGCGAGGGCCTGATCCGCGGCTGCGGGCTCGAGGGGCCGAGGGCGGGCACGGCCTGTGAGCGCCGCGAGGAGGCCCTCGGGCCCCGGCCCAGCCCGGCCGGCGCTCACCTGCAGCACCACCTCTACGTCGTACGAGTTCCCCTTGCTCTTCTGGTGGCCGCGGAACTTGGAACCGCTGTAGAGCAGGCTGGTGGCCACGCCGGGCTGCTGGGTGTTGATAGGCGGCGGCGGGATGAGCGAGGCCGCGGAGGCGGCCGACGCACCGGCTGGCGGGGGACACTCTGTGCGGACCGGCATCGCGGGGTCCCCCGGAGCCAGGGCTAGCGGGAGGGGGAGAGGAACCGCTGCTCCCGCGCGGGAGCCAAAGAGGGTAGAGGGGAGGGAGGGGTCGGGGCGCGCACGCACGAGTTGGGGGCGGGAGGGCTGACCACCCGCCCGCTGCCTGCGGACCTAGCTCTCGGGCCGCCACCGGGACCCCGGGACCTGCGAGAAGGGCCTCCCAGTCCGGAGCTGGGTCCCCCTCCCCACTTGTCCTCGCACACACACCACTCCTTCCGATTGGCTCGGGCTCGCCGGGGGGGCGGGAGCAGTTTCACGCGGCGCTTCCGCCCATTGGCGGGCGGAGAAAACTCGTGGCGGGACGCGCGAGAAGGCCTCTGGAATTTGTAGTCTTCTTCCCGAGCGTAGCGTGGAGGGGCGGGGCGAGGCGTATTTGTGATGCTGATTTACTGGGGGTGTGCGCAGGGGTGCGCGGTGGCGACGGCGCGCCGTAGGTGTCATGAGGAAGATGGCGGCGTCCCGGGGAGTTTGAGGGCTCTGGGGAGGTGCTGTGAGGCTTCCGTACAGCTCGAGCGTGCAGTTTCCTGCACTGGGGTCTCTCGCTGCGCGTCCTCCCAGGTCCTCGGGCGCGATGTGGAGGAGCTGCCTTCGGCTGCGGGGCCGGGGGCACCGCCTCCTAAATTGGCCTCCGGGTGACCCCACCGCCTCCGCGAGGCTGGGGCTGGTCCCCCAGTCTCCGGCCCGGGCCTACGCGCCCCCGACAGGTGAGGCCTGGACACATTGCCTTTTGGCCAGTGACTAAGCCGGGCTGAACTGAGCTGTGAGTTTCGGCCGCGCAGTTCAGAGTGGGTGAGGCAGGGCTCAGGCCCACGAGGTTATTCAGGCCTTATGGAGGCCCGTTATAAATGGTAAAGTGAAGCCCAGACAAGGCAGGGTCGATCCTAGGGGACTCTGCAAAGTTAGGGCACAGTACAGTGGCGTTTGGCCCGTGCGGCTTTTTGCAAAACTTACGGTATTCCTTTCTTCAGTAAGGGAAGCAGACGTCTTCCTTGTTTTCAGTAGGAGAAATTCGGGCTCCAGATCAGGACTTCCAAGGTCACAGGGCAGAGGGCAAACGACCGCCCTCTCCTACTGCTTTGTGTCCCCAGTACCCAGTGCAAGACCTGGCACAGAGGGAGCCGGCCTTAACTCCCATAACATGCACTTTCTCTGCGGGTTTCCAAGCGCTCTGTCTTAATGACCTTGCAGAACTCTTGCCTCCTCTGGAACCTTCTTTCCTGAGTGGGAGTTGACACCATGCCTCCGTTGTCCACCTGTGACTGTGATAAACCTCAGAAACGGTAGTGGCTCTTTCATTGCTGCTGGAGAGAGACTTTAGGGTAAGAATAAGAGTGACTACTTCAATGAATGAAAAGTAATAACACTTTCCTGCCATTCAGTTAGTTTTTCTGTGCTGGGACAAGACGCACAGTGGTCTTCAAGATTGGTACGGTCCCTAGCTGAATGATATTCACTGGCAAATGCAGAAGGTTACATTATGCTGGCCAAATAATAGTTTATAATAACACATACTGTGAAGAAGGAATTACAAAGAAGCCTGTAAGAACACAAAATAGCATCCATTTCCATCATGGGGGTTCAGGATCTAGAAAGGGTCTTGGACAAAAGGGCATTTTAAGTTGGGCCTTGATAGATGAATGAAAGTTCAGTGCAGAGGAGGATGAATAGTAGGTAAATGCATGTCCAGAAGTGACAAATTGTGACAGACCTTGCCATAACACTGCCCACTTTAGGAAATTCAGAACTCTACAGGCAGTCTGGCATTGTAGCAGGATACAGATCTGGGATCTGGTGGAGGAACCTGTGAGGACTGTGATCTTGGGCCCATAACTACTTCATTTTCTTCAGTGAATTGAAGTTCTGGGTTGCTTGTGAGGATCCTTTTGGCTGTTAAGTTCCATAATTTTATATAAATAGGGACAGAGGTTGGATGCAGCAGGGAGCCAAGTGAAGGTTCTGGAGGTGGGGCATGAAGAGCCAGTAAAAAGGAAGAAGAAATGGATGTGATGTGAAGCACCTGTATTTCCAGCTACCAGGGTGGAAGAGGTCGGAGGTGGGAAGATCACTTGAGCTTTGGAGTTTGAGTTTAGCCTGAGCGACTTGGTGAGACCTCTCTCAAGTAAATGGCGGGGGGCGGGGAGAGGAAGGAAGGCATCCTGGGGAGACATAGTACAAGCAAAAGGTACATATTAAGAAATTCACCAACTTGGCAAAAGCAAAGAGTTAATTTGGGTGAGTGAATATTTGCTTGCCACCTGGTGGCACTTAATCTACCAAATTCTTTTCCTGTCCACAACAGACTTGTAGTTTATACTTTAGGCTCTAGGAATGTGTGAATGAATGAATGAATGTATGAATGAGGTACAGGGAGAAAGGGGTACCTACATTAGACCTTGTGCTCTACGAAGACCTTAACCAGTTGTGAGATTTTTGTATGTCTTTGGAGTGGTGGAAGGTTAAATCTAAGTGAGTCCTTGATGAAGACTTACTGGCAAACTGATTGAACTTGGCCTCTTAGGAATGGCCATGCTATATTGAATGATATCGAAAGAAGAGGAGGGGGTGTTATGAAGGGGTCACTGGGGAGTTGGAGGAGGAGATGGTGCAGCAAGGAGACCTATGTGAGGCTGTTGTGGCCCTCTAGCTCTGTACCATCTTGTCAGAGATCTGTTGACAGCTGGGGGAGAGGACTCAGACGAAGCAGCATATTGGCTGAATGCAAGCACCCAAGGTCAAGGCTAGAAGTCTTGTTTTTACCATTTACAAGTTGTTTATCACCTGAACAAGACATTGTGTGAGTCTTTACCACCTCAAAAGCATTGTTGCTCTTGTTTCTCACAGGGTGGTGGTATGGACTGAGGAAGATTGTGTAGTCTTTAGATCAGAGGTCCAGCCTGCCACCTATTTTTATCAGAAAAGCTTTATTGGAACATAGCCATACTCACTCATTTACATGTTCTCTGTGGCAACTGGCAGAGTTGAGTAGTTGGAACAGAAAATTTTTGGCCCTCACAGCCTAGAATATTGACTGTCTGGCTCTACAGACAAAGTTTAATAACCCCTACTCTAGAGGAAGAGCAATTTGGAAAATAGTGTGTTGTATACATTTGGCCAGAAAAATAAATTTAAGACTTTTGTTTGTTTGCTTTGTTTCTGAGACACGATCTTAGTGTATGGTCCAGGCTGACCTTGAACTCACTATGTAAGCCAGGCTAGCCTTGAGCTCATGGCAATCCTCCTGCCTCAGCCTGCCGAGTGCTGGGATTACAGGTGTGTGCCACCCTGCCCCTTTTAAGACTCTTTGCCCAGACTGGCCTTAAATTTGTGGTCTGCCTTCCCAGTAGCTGGCATTATAGGTGCGTGCCACAGCATCTGGCTCTGTGTGTGTGTGTCTGTTTCTGGGGATTGAACACGGTCTCACTCATGCTAGCAAGTGTTCTACCACTGAGTTATACCCATAGCCCTGGCCAAGATTTATTGAGCTATAATTTACTTACCATATAGTACACTCACTTAGTGTTAATTTGGTAGTTTTTTTGTGTGTGTTTACAGAGTTGTGCAATCATTACCACAATCAAGTATAGAATATTTTTATCACGCCCCAAAGAAATCTGTACTTTTTAGTTGTCATCTGTCCTTCCCCCTTCCATCCCTGCTGCCCTAGGCAACTCCTATTTTGCTTTCTTTCCTAATAGATTTCCCTGTTTGGGACATTTCACAGTCTTTTTAACTGGCCTTTTTTACTTAGCATGTTTCTAAGGTTTATTCATATTGTATCATATATCAGTATTCCATTTTTTTATTGCTGAATAACATTCTATTGTATGAATATACCACATTTTACTTATCCATCCATTGATGGACATTTGAGTTGTGTCTGCCCTTTGGTTATTATGAATAATCCTGCTGGAAACATTTGAACAAGTTTTAGTGGGGGCTTTTATGCTTGTATTTTCCTTGAGTGTATTTACCTAAGAGTAGAATTGTTGCATCAAATAGTAACAGTTTTGAATTTTTTGAGGACCTGCCAGACTTCCATGGTGGTTGTACCATTTTAGATTTCCACCAGCAGTGTGTTAGGGTTCCAATTTTTCTACATCTTTACCAACACTTGTTATCATCTGTCTTTTTGATTATAGCTATGCTAAAGGGTATAAAGTGTCTTGTTTTTTTTTTTTAAAGATTAATGACAAGCCTTTATCAAAATTTAAAATTTGAACATTTCTGTTTCTTACTGTTCTCAGGCTGTGCAAATTTGGGCAGTGTTTTTGCTCATGGTTTTTTAAAAATATATTTTATTGGTGCATATTAATTTTACAATATTTTGGATTTCAATGGAATTTTCATACATGCTCATTGTGATGATGAATGCTATTGTGCATTTTATCATGTACTGATTACCCATTTGTATATATTTTTTGAAATGTCTATTCAGATCTCTTGACTATTTTATTTTATTTTATTTTATTTTATTTTTGTATGCGGGTACTGGGAGTCAAATTCAGGACCTCGCGCTTGCCAGGCAGGCGTTTATGCCACTGAGCTGTATCACCAGCTCTCTTGACCATTTTAAATTGGATTGTTTCTCTTCTTATTGAGCTGAAGGAGTACTTTACATAAAATAAAGGATTTTGATGCCTGAGAACAGTTGTTCCATGCTGTTCCAGGATTACAGATGGAGGGATGCCCAGCTTTAGAATTTCGCCTTTAAGGTTTAACGCCCACCAGATGGCACTGTTTTAAAAGATAAAGGTGTTGAGCCAGCTCCCAGCACTTCCTCTTCTTGGTGCACGTTGGGAGGTGTAGTTCTTAAGGTTTTTTGAAAACTAAAGAAAAGGCCAGCCTAGAAATTGTGACTGGTAGAAAGATCAGTCACTGGTCCATAAAGACTGGGACAGAGCTGGGTGTGGTAGTGCGTGTCTGTAATCCCAGCGGCTTGGGAGGCTGAGGAAGGAGAATTGCCAAGTTTGAGCACAGCCTGGACAATTTAGTGAGAACTTGTCTCAAAATTTTTAGAAGTGGAGGATGTGTAGCTCAGTGGTAGATCACTTGCCTAGCACATGTGAGGCCCTTGGTTTAATCCCTGGTACTAGGGAGAAAGGGGAAAGAGAATGTGAAAAGTATTGTATTAAAAAGCTTGTCATAAGAAAACAGGCTAGATAAGCAGAGAACAACTTTAAAAACCTTCCCATGTGAAGAGTGCTATGTGGAAAATTAATATCCTTTAGGTCTTTTTTCCCTCTTTTCAGTACATATACAGAAACAAGCAATTCTCTGTGCCACTTCTTGCGATCCTCCTGTCCTGGCATCCCCCATCCAGGGATTGAACTAGAGATTTATGGAAGGAACTGATATGCTATGGAAAACATAAAAATAATATGTTTAGAGCTGGGTGTGGTGGCACGTAGCTCTAATCTCAATGCTCTGAGCGGCTGAGGCAGGCAGATCACATGTTCAAGCCTAGCCTAGCCAGCTTAGTGAGACCTTTTCTCAAAATAAAAAAGGGCTAGGGATTTCCCCCCTTCTTGAAAGAAATGTTTGGAGTTGACTACATATGCAAGCTGGTTAATTAGTTTAATTAATTGGAGAGAGAGGATGGAAGTGCTCCTGGGAGCTTTACTTTCTACCTACACACCCCACATGTGCATACATGAGTGCATACACACACATGAACACTGGTTTCCCACTCACTTCTTCTTTGAGGCATCAGAGTCTTGCCTGAAATGGATCTGGCTTTACCCTATTGAGACTTCAGCGTTAGATTTGGCACATTGTGCTGGCCTAGGGGTAGTGCTGGGGTGGGGGGGGTAGTGTGCCTAGATGTTAAAGCAGAGGATATGAGAAATCTGTCAGGTCACATAGTCTGTAGCTCTGGAAGCTCCTGATAGACTTGCCCTTGGGCTTGGGGACTGGGGGAGGCAGGACCAGCATGTCCTGTTCCTCTTCATTCTTGGAGCATGGAGGCCCGCCCCCTCCAGCTTTAATCAGAAGCTGTTGATTACTGTAGAGTAGGGCAGACCTTGAATGGGTGGTAGGAAATCAAGCCAATCAATCAGCATTAGCAGTAATGATACAAGCTGGTCTTGTCACCTCCTGAGCCCTCTTGGCATTATTTTAAACTGCCTTTCTGAAAAATCTATCTTACAGAAAGGAAGAGGTTTTATCAGAATGTCAGCATCACACAGGGTGAAGGTGAGTCTCTGAAATTTTGACTGCTTCCTTTTTTGCTTTTTTTTTTTTTTTTTTTTTTTTTTTTTGTGAATGGTTGGAAACATTTTTCATGTCCAGCCAGTTCAGTGGTGGGATTATCCTTTGCACTTTTGTCAGATGTTTCTATAAGATACTTGTTGTCTTTGTCTAGCCAATTCAAGTGGCTAAATATAGGAATGGTCACCCGATTCTACTTCACAATCCCTGAAAGTTTTTCATTTGATCTTTCAAGGTGGCTTTGAGATAAACCTGGACCACAGAAAGCTGAAAACTCCCCAAGCCAAGCTCTTTACCGTCCCCAGCGAGGCCCTGGCCATTGCAGTGGCCACTGAATGGGACTCCCAGCATGATACCATCAAGTTCTACACCATGCACTTGGTAAACAAATTCACAGTGCAGAGTTACACTCTGATACCTGCCAGAGGCTTCCTAGGCTACCTGGCAAAAATTTCAACTCTTCCAAATTGTGACAAGGCCCAGGGGTTGGGGGGGGGTAGGTGGGTTCCTGTCATATTTACCAGCTCTTAGTCATTGAATGGGCCAAGCTCCTTTCTTGTTTGGCCTGGCCACCAGCAGTTCCCTCTGCTTGCGCTGGGTGACTAGTTCCTGGTCTTAGGACAGATGTCATCTTTCTGACTGCCCGGCTCTCTTCAATTACAGCAGCTGGTCATTCATTTCATCCACACTTAGATAATTGTAATGGTCTGTTTTATGTTTGCACATTTATTGTTAGTCTCTTCCACTTCCTGGTGAGCGATGGAAGGGCAGGGGCCATGTGTGCTTTATTCATCAGCTCCAGCAGAGAGTTTAGATGGTGCTCAGTAAATATTGGTTGGATGCAGGAACCAAGGAGCCGGATGGGTAAGGTGAGGAAGACTCTCTGTAGAGCTAGCCCCATCCACATACAGGTGGCTCACTGAGGCACTAGGGCAGAGAGTGGAGTGAAAGAGTCAGCCAGATTCTTCAGGTTCAGACTCCACAGCAGTGGTAGCAAACCTATGGCATGTGTGCTGCAGTGGGCATGCAGAGCCATCTCTGTCAGCACGTGAACTAAGTTGCCCCAGTGGCCGAGCATCAGATAACAGTTGTTTTTTCTAAACTAAAACCTCAGCATTCAGGTTGAATTGTAGGGTTGGCACTTTGTGATAAATAAGTGCGTTTTGGGTTGCAGTTTGGGGACTTGGTCTCTAAAAGGTTTGCCATCACTGCTCTACAGCCTTCACACACTTGCCTTGAGCAAGTTGCTATCTGTTCTTAGTTCCATGTCCCCCATCTGTAAAAGATGAATGATTAACAGTTCCCACCTGATGAAGTTGTGGTCAGGATTAGATGGGAAAACACACAGAAAGCCCTTAACATGGCAAAAGATGGGTACTCAGTCAACATAGGAGCTAGTTGTTCTCATCCTGGTCATTGCTGTGCTCAGCCTTGACCCATAGACCTAAGTGGCTTCCCACAACTTCACAGCCTACTGAGGCGCTGCCTACTGCTGAACTATCTGATAAAATAGAGTGATTAGGGCTACAAACTAATAGAGTAACTAAAGAAACCTATTATTGACAAGGCAGATCAAGAAACATAATCTTGATCCCAGATTGGATGGTTTGTTTCCTTGCTTAAGCTGTTAAGGGGGCCGGCCGGTAAAACTTTTCAGTCAGATTTGAGTTCCATGAGCGTTGCATATTTCATTAACTGTATTAGCAGATATTTTTTGCCTCTCTGGGGACCTCAGTTTCCACATCTCTGAAAATGGAAATAATGGTGCCTGCTTCAGAGTGGTGTTGTGAGGATTGAGTGAAACACAGCAGAATGTGGTATAAAAAGCCTGAAACTTTGGGGATAGTCACTCACCCAGGACTGCTGTGAGAGTTCCTTAAGTCCCAGGAACATCCATAGATCCTCAAGCATGGAGCCTGGCTCTGAAGACACCAGGCTGTGGATCCAGGCTTCTGTGTGCTGTCTGGTTCCTGACTTGTGACTGTATGTACATGCAGTACCCTCAAAACAGGGCTTTTGGATGAACCCAGCAGGTGGTGACAGGGCGCTTTCTGCCTTTGATTCAGACCACATTGTGCAACACATCCTTGGACAACCCAACTCAGCGCAGCAAGGATCAGGTGATCCAGGCGGCTGTGAAGTTTCTGGACACTGACACCATCTGGTAATTGACATTTAGATAAACAGTCCCCTTTGACAGCGAGTCCCTTGGGCTATTTGCCACATGCACCCAGGGAGTGCTCAATGGGAGAAGAGGCAGGCCTGCTCCTATGACCTCACAAGGTAGGGAAGGCAGCCTCCTCGACATTGGCACCTAGATGCTCTAGTCCCTGAGAGGAAGCCTTCTCAGGCTTCCAGAGCACAGTGTTCTCTGCAGGTGGGGGCGGGGTGGGGTGGGCTGAGGTGGAGGTGTATACAGCTCTTGCAGGCATCTGGACCACAGGGCCAGCAGGACCTCCTACCCTGAGTTCTGGCATGTTCTCAGTTACAGAAGGTGGTAGTCAGGATCTGGCCTCTTCCCCCTTGGGTCTGTGTTCTTCGGCTAATTGGTTAATGATATTGAAGGAACATTGAAGAAGCAACTGCAGGGCTGGTGAGATGGCTCAGCGCCTGCCTGGCAAGCGTGAGGGCCCGACTTCGACTCCCGGAACCCACATATGACCAAAGGGCTGGTGATATCGCTCAGTGGCATGGGCGCCTGCTGGCGCATGAGGTCCTGAGGTCAACCCCCCGGTACCCAAAAAAAAAAAAAAAAAAAAAAAAAAAGAAGCAACTGCAGTGGCTAGGCAGTGCTGTACCCTCTGACCCTAATCTCAGGGATGAGATGATACAGGAAATTGGCACATGTGCTGTGGGAAGGGGTTGCTCATGGTGCTGATTTTGAGTTTCCTATCAGCCCACTCCATTTATGCTAGGGATAACTGACTTGCAGGGAACAGAAACCCATTCAATCTAGTTCAGGCACAAAAGGATTTCTTGAAAACTATATAAGGGCCTTGACAGAAAATGTAGGAAGTCAGACCACCTGGGATAAAAGCTGCAAGTCTGGGATGCCAGAGCTCCTCCTCCCTCCTCCTCCTGGGGTTTGGGATCATGTAGAAGGAAGAAAATGGCACAGCCTGGTCTCTAGATTGGCCCCCTCAAGTCAGGCATCTGATCCAAGAGGTAGGTGGGTTCCTACAGGATAAAGAGGCCATGTGGTCTATAGCTGAGAACATGTCTTGGAAAGGATGAGGGCAGAGATGCCATTATTAAGCTTCTGGCCCAGCGTTCACATCCAGTGGGTGTGGATTCCAGGATGTGGTTATTACATTGCATCTGCTTTTGAACAGCACTAATGTAGTGCTACAAGTTTGGACCTGTCAAATGTTTGGGGGCATTTAGGACAGTGGTTTGCTTTTTAAAAATTTTTTTGAGTTTTGTTTTCTGTTTTTTTTTTTTTGTGGGTACCGGGGGTCGAACTCAGGACCTCGCACGCCAGCAGGCACCCATGTTGCTGAGCGATATCACTGGCCCTTTTTTCGTATGTGGGTACCGGGAGTCGAACTCAGGAGCTCGCACTTGCCAGGCAGGCGTTTATGCCACTGAGCTATGTCACAGGCCCATTGTTTTCTTTTCTTGGGACAGGATGTTGTTATGTAGTTCAGGCTGGCTTTAATCTCACTGTGTAATCCAGGCTGGCCTCAAATTTATAGTGATCCTTCTGCCTCAACTTGCAGCAGTCCTCCTCCTAAGTGCTGGAGTTACAGGTATGGCCACCACACTTGGCAGTACAGTGGTTTGAGAACCCAAGAACATTTGTTAAAACTCAGATGGCCAAGCCCCACCCCCAGAGGTTTTGATTCCTGTAGGTATGGGATGTGGCCTGAGAATGTGCCTTGCTAGTAAGTTTTCAGGGGGACCCATGCCACTAGCCTCAAGACCATACTTTGAGAACCAGGGGACAAGACTAGGGGTGTTGAGAAAGTTTTTGCTATTGCCCTTTGTGTTTTTCCTTTTCTATCATTGAATGAAAGAATTGTACTATTTTATTAATAAAGGTGATTTTTACCATGAATTAGCTACAGGGTAGAAGAGCCAGAGACATTAGTGGAACTTCAAAAGAATGAGTGGGATCCAATCATAGAATGGGCCGAGAAGAGGTAAGATGTACAGCCCTGCAAGAAAACATGGAGTGGGCTGGGTTTTCGGTAGTGTGCTGGGGCCAAGGGGTTGCATTGGACACTTATACCTCTTAGCTAGCCACGTTTTCAGAGTACTCTTGGGATTTGGCTCCCCTCAGATATCTGAGGATAAGTTCCCTTGGTAAAAATGTTCCTCAGATTTATTCCTGTCACCATGCATCTACTACTTGTGTACACTATGCTGAGCATAGGGGGCAGTTCTGTATCCTCAAGAAGCACCATAGGCCCCAGGCCCTCTTCCTCCAGTGGGCCAGAGCAGCAGTTTGAATCCCAGCTCTGCCAGTCACTTGGTGACTGGTCTACTGAGTTGATCTCTGAACTTTAGTTTCCTTGTCTGTAAATGGAACTAATAATTCTTGCCTCTCAGGGTATTGAGGAGTAAACAAATTGATACATAGAGTACTTAGCATTCTGCACAATACACAGTAAATACTCCCATTCTGGCAATTATTTTTATCTTTATCACAATTACCTTACTATTAAATAAAATCACAAAACAGCGTGTAAGATGTATGCATATGGAGAGAAGTCAGAATAGCTTTCTGCAATATCCTATGGGTGTGTGGTTTTTACAAATTGATGATACCCATTATTATTCTTTAACAGGAAGGCTTTGCAGTGCAAAATTGCAGATTATTGATGTGGTGGCAAAATAAATTTCATTTTATTTCATTCCAAGGGAAATGCGGAAGGGCTGGCTTTCATGGCACTGCCTTGTCCATAGCATTCTTGTAAGCTTACCTGGAGTCCTGTAATATTTTTTTGGTACAGCATGTATCACAAAAGCGATGTCCAGGGCCAGTGAGATAGCTCAGTGGCATAAGCGCCTGCCTGGCAAGCGTGAGGTCCTGAGTTTGACTCCCGGTACCCACATAAAGGAAAAAAAGGGCTGGTGATATCGCTCAGTGGCACAAGTGCTTGCTGGCAAGCGTGAGGTCCTGAGGTCGACTCCTGGTACCCACATTAAAAAAAAAAAAAAAGCGATGTCCATCAGTCTGGCCCATTCATTTCACTGCATGTTTCCTGAGTGCTCACAGTGGGCCAGGCATCCTTTCCTCAAAGGAAAGGCAGAGCTAGTGCTTTCCAGGATCAGAGAAATATATAACTCCTACAATATTTTGTGAGAAATATAAAGATGAAGTGACATTTTGGAATCTACTGAAATAAAACTGATTTAGGTTCCTGGAGATTTTTGCTATGGTTCAGAATCATCAAGTTCTTGTGGCAGTTCAGATAGCCCATCCTTAGTAGTTACAGAAAAATCTACCTATTTCCTACATTCAATTTATACTATAAGAAATTTCACTGTGGATATTTTTAAAGCAATAGAAAAAAATCAGTAATACATAGAAAATTACAAAAATAATTTTTACCTCATGTTTTTTCTTGTGTTTTATATGTTTTTTTTTTTTTTTTTTTTTTTTTTTTTGCAGTGCTGGGAGGGAACCTTGAGCATGCTAGCCAAGCAGTCTATCATTAAGCCACGCCCCAGTCCCCTAGTTATGCTTATTCTTTCACATGTATCTTTTCTCAAAGCCAGCTCATGTCCCAGAGATCAAAGACCAAAACTAATGGTAGAACCTTAATAAATATTTGAAAAAACAATTGAGGGGACATACAAACATTCTAAAAACAAAATATTTAGGAGAAATCTTTTATGGCCTCAAATGGAGAAAAATTTTTAAAAAGATATAAAAACAGGTTACCCATGCTTTTGATAGCAGTTCCAGGGAAGTGACTTAGCATTTCAGGCAGTTACATATAATGGAGCCCAGTTCCCAGGATTCAGAAACTCACTGAGGGCAGTTTCTTGCTCCTTTGGATTTGCTTTTGGAGGTTAGAAAATTAGGTCAAGAGGCCATTGCCAATATCAGTTGCTTCCAGAGTCCCCAAGACTAGCTCCTTGGGCACATACTGTGAAGGGGTACACACTCATGCTCAGCAGTGAATGCTCTTGGGACATCTCGAAGCCTTTTCCTTTCAGATACAGTGTGGAGATCGGCTCCTCCACCAGCATAATGGGACCCAGCATCCCTGCCAAGACTCGGGAGGTGCTTGTCAGTCACCTGGCATCTTACAATATGTGGGCTCTACAAGGTACACACTGTGGGCTTAGGGGGCAGGTGTGATGCAGGTGGGCATTCCCCCTGCCGGAGTGCTGTTGAGTATGAAAGCTGGCTGGTTCTGATGGCAACCCTTTTAGTCAGCACTCCGGACAGAAGTTGGGTTTGTCTTCTTTAGCAGAAGTCTCAAGATCATGCATGCCTTATTGGCCTAGCCCAGCTCATCTGTGAAACAATCAGTGGGCAGAGGTTTAGGGGGATGCTCTGATTGGCCAGGTTCAGGTCATCTGGCTACCCAGGAAAGGTCAGAGGCAGGTCACTCCAAGGAAGGCCAGAATGTTCATCTAAAAGAGTAAGATCAAACCCCAGGTGGGCCCTAGGACTGTCTCCCCATCCTGGGGTCTTTGTCCACTCACTCTTCTATGATGGGTGCAAGGACTCACATGGGAGAGGTTGTAGCAGCTGCCCTGTCTCAGGTCCTGACTTGGTTTGTGTCCCCACAGGGATTGAGTTTGTGGTGGCCCAGCTCAAGTCCATGGTGCTAACCTTGGGCCTGATTGACCTGCGCCTGACGGTGGAGCAGGCTGTGCTGCTGTCACGCTTGGAGGAGGAGTACCAGGTGAGATGGTGTACCTCAGGTCCCTGCCACACCCTTCCTGGTTCATACTAATTTGATGTGGTGTGCAGCCAACCTATCTGAAATATTTTTATGTAAATTTGATCTTTATTATTTTTGTATACATACAGAAGCCAAAATTAAAGATCAATAGAAGTGTTGTCAAGGCAGGGGAATATAGGCTGGTGGTACACTGCTTGATTACCATGCTCAAGGCCTGGGTTTCTTCTCTAGTAATGCAAAAATATTTTTTTAAAAGTTAAATTGGGGCTGGGAGTGTAGTTCTGTGGTAGAGCACTTGCCTCACATGCATGAAGCCCTGGTTCCATCCCCAGTACCAATTAAAAAAAAAAGTTAAGAAAGGTGCTCAGCACTACTCCCCCTCAACCTCTTACCTCTATAATCTGATTAGGTGGAGGCTGTGCTCATCCTTATTTTACACAGGAGGAAACTGAGGTACTAGGTCATACCTCTGAGAAATATTCCAGCTGGGGTTTGAAGCCAGGTCTTGCGGAGTCTAGGGCCAAGGCTTTCAGTCCCCACTCTGCACTTGAAGGTTTGTGAGCAGATAAAGAGGATTTGGACCTAATAAGTTGCAAAACAAGCCCTCCTGGGATGACAGAGGACCTGCTTCTGCTCTTAAGTCAGCCATGCACTTGAACTCTGACATATCAGATGGCTCGCAGAAGAGCGTGGGGGTAGCTGCTGTTTGTACACAAGTTTTGATCTGAAGGGCTCAGAATTAAAACACTATTGTTTGCCTTTTTTAACTCAAAAATTATGGCAGTGCTTATAATCTTTTTGTTGTTGATGTTATTCCTCTAAACCCAGAGGTTAATTGCTATTATTATTATTTGGATTCTAGTATGAAAAAAAAAACTTTTTGGAATGTTTAGTCTTCTATTCGGAAAAATGCCAGGGGAAAAAAACTGTTCCTGTACAGCAGAGGAGGCTGGCCATTCTCTGGATGTCAGAACGAATTTCATGGGAGGGGGATAACTTGTGGGGGTGTCAGGGCTGGTAGGGAGCCAGGAAATCTGGCTTTTGGTCTGGGCTCTGCTTTTAACAGTGGGACCCAAGCCAAGCTATTATCCTCTGAACTCTGGCTTTGATCCTGCACAAAGTAAGGAATAACCTGGATTATGGATAGGATGGTATAAATTGAAGGTGAAAACACCCTTCAGTTGACATATTACAGTTGTGCATACTGAGACGGCTGCAAGAAATACAGATAGCTGTGTGGCATGGTAGATTCTGAGTTCCTGGGCGTGTTGGGGCAGCCAAGGCAGACCTGCTGGGCCCCTGCTGGGGAGGAGCTAGCAGGGTCAGGTTGGAGTTGCACTGATATCCCAATAGCCACAGTGTGTCTGGGGGTTCCTCCCTCTTGTTTTCAGAGTCCTGGAGAGAGACTACAGCCTGGCCCCAGCATGTAAAGCAGAGGCCTGTGTAGTACTGCTATTCCCCCAGGAGTTAGAAGTCATGTGCACCCTTGCTTATTTATTTTACCCACATGGGGAGCACTTGCAGCCCACCTGTAGATACAGCTCACAGAGGATGGCAGTTTGCAAGCCACCTCATGCTAGGTTCTTTGTACAAAATATGAGATGAGGGAAGCCACGTGATTTAGGATCCCTCAATGAACACACGAGTGGTTTTAGTCCCCACCCTGCCCAGTAGTGGACAGCCACTGGCTCTGGGCCTGGACACACTCCTCCCAGATCAGCCAGGCTCCAGAGAGTACAGGTGCCTAGTCTAGCCACCTGGACCCCCACGTCTACCTCCTTCATGTGTATCTCACCTGTGTTGGCAAGATCCAAGCTTACTTCTTTCAGTCAAGTGTTGGGAATGGAATGTGGCTTTGGCCAGCAGCTAGCCCAGCACTTGCCCAGCAGCTAGCTTGTCTTGTCCTCTCCTCAGATCCAGAAGTGGGGCAACATCGAATGGGCCCATGATTATGAGCTACAGGAGCTGCGGGCCCGTACTGCTGCTGGCACCCTCTTTGTTCACCTCTGCTCAGAAAACACCACAGTCAAGCACAAGCTCCTGCAGGAGTGAGGCCTGTGCTCTGCATGCTAGCTGGATGGATTCTGCACAGCCACATCTTCCTTTCCCTAGGGCTTTCCTGGTCTGTGGGACTTACCTGACCTGCAGAGCTGCCCTGTTCTGCAACTGTGGGCCTCCCCTGACCTGCAGGGCTTGGCCTTGCATAACATTTCCCTGAGGTGCCCGATATACAGTGTGGCTATCTGGAGGTCAACCTGATTCCAACCCAGGTGCCCCGGGCCTGGTCAGCATCGAATGAGGGGGATGAGTTGTACAAATGACTTTCTCTTGACCCTGATTTTATTAAATATTTCTCCACCCTGGAAATGTGTCAAGTCCCTTTTTCATCTGTGCCTCTGTATTTCCCCATTCTTGTTTTGCCTGGGTTTTGTCACCAAGGTTGAACAGCTTATTGCCCAGGCACATTCTGATATCTGCTGCCCATGGTAGGGAACCTCACACTGGGGAAACAATCATGTCACCAGCAGACAACTCTATTTGTGTCTTCATCCTCTGCCCAGAGGGCTTTTTCCCTGGTTTTTCATCAGTCTTTTGAAAGTGAGTCCTTGGTCCAAGCTGGTTGTTTCTGTTTGTTCCTACTGTTCTAGGAAAAAAATTACTCTTGAAAATAAAAAATATAAGTTTTTTCTGGTTTAAAAGCCCTGGCAGGCCTGCCAAGGTCACCTAAAATGTATTGCTATAATTAGGATCTGGAATCTAAATGTTCCCCGTAGTGGTGCTGTTGTGAGGTATCAAAACCTTTAAGAGGTAGGGCCATGTGGTGATTTGGGATGTAACCTCAAAGGGGATTATAGGACTATAGCCCCTTCTTCTTGCTCTCTTTTTGCTTTCTGGCCATGAGGTGAGCTGTTTTGCTTCACCACATACTCTCATCATGTTGTGTACCTCACTACAGTCCCCAAATCAGCAGGACCATACCTGGTCATGGACTGAACCCTCTGAAACTGAGCCCAAATAAATTTTTTTCTCTTTATATGTTGATATGTCAAGTATTTGTTGTAGTGATAGAAAGCTAATGCACATTTCTACTTATCTTCCACATGGGAGTCCTGAGACTCCTGACAGGGCCACCTCCACCATCCTGGCAGTTAGGGGCTGCTTCCTGGTGTCAGGCTCAGTGGAAAGGCAGTGGGGAGAATAGTTCTTTGGCAATACTAGGAATTGAACCCAGGGCCTTCACACTGAGCTATATCTGTAGCCCTTTTTAAATGTTTCTTTTGAGACAGTCTCACTAAGTTGCCCAGGTTGGGCTCAAACTTATGGTCTTCCTGCCCAGCTTCCCAGAGTGCTGGGATTACAGGTGTGTGCCAACACACCCAGCTAGCAAAGACTTTCTGAGGTCCATGCCCTCCCACACCTGAGTAACAAGATGGCATCACCCCACTCATGGGGTGCTAACCCCATACCAGGTACCTTTTCTACACTTCCCATGCCCTGTCTTCCTGAACCCCTTGATGGTACTCTTAAGGAGTTACTCTTACATTTGGGATGCCCACTCTGCACCCTTGAATTCTGGAGCAGACTCAAGTCCTCGCAGCCAAGCTCTAAGCCAAAGGTGGCCACAACCTGTGCCTTGGAGGGCAGGCCCCTGCATGGTAGTGGCAGCTGCAACCTCTTCTGCTTCTAGGTCCTTAGCACCCAGAGGAGGGAAGGGTTGGGCTCACGTCTGCAGCCTGCCCTAGGCATGGCTAAGGGAATAGCCCTGCCCATATCTGGTATTTGGCCACAGATACCTCTAGCTGACTGCCAGCCCCTTGGGAGCCACTCTTGTAGACTGGCCAGGGACCTGCTCATACATGAATGTACATTCTCATTTTTTCTTTCTTTCTTTTTTACTGGACATTTGGAACTTTCTCCAGGGTGGGTAGGGGAAGAATGGTGTTTGGGGAGATATGGGTTGAGGAACTGTCAGTAATTCTTTCCTGAGGCAGCCAGTGAATGTGTCCACTTCCTCACTGTGGTAAGGGCTCATGCTGCATTTGGAAAGGGACGTCTGGCTGACATGCACTTAATCCATATCACCACATTCCAGGTTGTCCAGCTCGCTCTGCATGTGGTCGATGTATTGATTGATCTCCTTCACGCGCTTGCGGTTCCTCATGACCTCATCCTTGTGAATCTGGGGAGTGAAAGCAAAGCCCAAGGCTTTCAATCAGATTACTATCTTTTTGGGTTAATATCTTTTACTGAGGTCAGTTTGAGGGAAAAGAGATTGTTCTTTGAAATCTCCAGGGCCGGGGATATGGCTCAATGGCACAGCGCCTGCCTGGCAAGCGTGAGGTCGTGAGTTCGATTCCCAGTTCCAAAAAATAAAAATAAATCTCCAGAGTTTCTATGCCTCATTTACTCCAGAGCCTACTCATAGTCTACAGATCTATTTGAGATTCTGTGGATCTATTTCATCACCCACTGATGAAGCACGTGGGTGTGAAAGTTTCCGACCAGCAACACTGAGTCTGCGCTGTGGAATTTTACAAACCTTAACTTTTTCTCCATTTCTTCCCATATTGAAAACAGTATGCGCTATCTAGGAAAGATTTTCCCATTCTTTCTGGCTGACATCTAGAAAAATGGGCCCAGCCAACTAGGATGGGTTGGCATTTACTTACCTTATCTACTAAATGTGTACACCAAGAGTTGATCCTGGTCACCAGCTCATCTTCCCTATTATCAATCTGCAGGAGGTGGATGTCATGTGATGCCCCAACGGCATTAATAATCGTGTCTTTGTCAACAAAAAGCTGGTGAGTGAGAAGGCCCAAGTAAGATCATGTGTGTCATTACACCCGAAGCACAAAGTCAGAGAGCAGAATGGGAAAAGGACTCCTGGGAATCCTCTGGCTGTGCAGGCTGTGCCAGGTGGAGAACCCATCTTTGTACTGGTACACTTTGTGCCAGCTCATTTCAGATGACAGCCACCTCTCTAACCCAAGCCGTGGCAGGTGTTACTCTGCAGTCCTCACTGGGAGCATGTTTTCTCCAGGGAGAAAGCAGATGGCTGCCCAGGGGGAGCTCATTCAGGACATCTGTTCTCACAAGGCCTCTCTCTCTCGGGAGTTTGCAACTCTGACTTGCCCCAAATCCCTACCAGGTAGGTGGGAGATGCAAGACTGGCCAAGGGTCTCACAGCTGCTTTGAGGACCACAGGCCCTGCAGACCAATGGGTACTCAACCCGTCTCTTCATTGCCTCTCATGGCACCAAGATCAAACCTTAGGATCCATTTGGAGTCTCCTTCTACCTTTCCATGCTCCTGACCTTGCTTGCTGCCTGTAAAAAAGCTGTTCAAAGCAGTCACCCTCTAGCAGAACCCTGGCTGGTTCTAAGTGTTGACACTGTGGCTGTCTATGCCCAAAAAATTTCATTTCCCAGAATGGGGGAAGCTAATGAAGCATTTAGGAGCCAGTTGCTTCCACATTGAATTGGGGGTACTTTGTAATGGCAAGATTAGCAAAAGACCTAACATTTATGTTGTAGAGAGGATAGCATGTGGGATGCATACAGGTGGAGCATCTCATCTGAAGTGCTTGGGACCAGAAGCATTTCAGATTTCAACATTTTTTTTTTTTTTTTTGTGGGTCCCGGGGGTCGACCTCAGGACCTTGCGCGCCAGCAGGCGCCCGTGCCGCTGAGCGATATCACCGGCCCTTTTTTCGTATGTGGGATCTGGGAGTTGAACTCGGGCCCTCGCGCTTGCCAGGCAGGCGCTTACGCCGCTGAGCCATCTCACCGGCCCAACATTTTTTGGATTGTGGAATATTTGAATAGACTTTTTGAGCATCCTGAGTTGGAAAATCTGAAATCTGAAATGCTCAAAACCCATTTCAGAATTTTGGATCAAGGATACTCAAACTGTATTTGATTTTTGTTTTTGTTTTTCTATAGTAGCAGTTAATTTAATGGTCTCCAAAATACTATGTTCTGTGGAATCTTGAGATGTTTATATTTCTTTGAGAAAATGTATTCTTTGGTCAAACAGTTGGGGAAACCCAGCACCCTCAGGCTATAACTAAAGATTTTTTTTTATGTAGGTACCGGCAGTCGAACTCAGGACCTCGCGCGCCAGCAGGTGCTTGTGCCACTGAGCCATCTCACCAGCCCACAACTAAAGATTTTTAGGATACAAAGTATCCTAAAGGCTCAGGAAAGTCCTAGGGAAAACAACCTTTTAAAACTTGGTCTCTCTTGGTATTCTCACTTGTTTCAGAGTAATGTCTGCGGGCTGCTTGACAGAATCCCATGTGGGCAAAGCCAGGTTAGATGATATAGGGAGTCGGGTGGCTGGGGGACCAGTTAGCACAGTAACATGTAAGAAATGATGAGGTTATTATGTTCTATCTCTGTGGGTACACATTCCCAGCCAAGCCTCTGGGAAAGGGCAGAAAATGTTGAAAACTGGCCAGGCATGGTGCTGCATACCTGTAATCCCAGCACTTGGGAGGCTGAGGCAGGAGGATTGCCAAGAGTTTGAGGCCAGCCTGGGCTATGTGGTGAGTTCAAGGCCAGTCTGAATTACGGAGAAAGACCCTGTCTCAAAAAAAAAAAAAAAAAAAAAAAGTGGAAATGGCTTCAAAGGGTTGAGAAGCAACAAAAACTGAGGTCAGCTTAGAAACACATGAGATAGAATTAATTAAGAAAAACAATGTGACATTTGTAAAATATAAACAAAAAAGGAATCTGGTTTAAAGAAATTCTTGTGGTTTTTATTGCTTTAAGGGAGCTTCTCACTATGTTTCCCAGGCTGGTCTTGATCTCCTGGAGTCAAGTGATCCTTCTATCTCAGCCTCCCCAGTAACTGGGAATATAGGTCACTGTACCTGGCCAAAGAAATTCTTTGAACATGCAAGTCATGAGTTGTTTCTGGACTTGAGGTGGCCTAGAGTGGTGACCACTTAAGTTTTCCTCTTGAAATAGTTTTTATGGGGAGAATATTCTGGATTCCCCTCCAGTTTCTGTGGGTTGAGAGCACTAAGGTAGAGTCAGAGGCTGTGCTGAGCCTGTGAGAAGCACAGGCTGCTCTTGTCCCTGGGCTGTGTCCCCTGTTCCATAGGCCTTGCTGGACTTCACAGAGGTGACTCTTGTAGCCACAAAGACACCTTTCCTTCAGAGCGACTTTGGGACTTTTGAGAAGGGCACAACTGGTGTCCCTCTTTGGGACTACCATGATGCTAGTGACTTGATGCCCTGTGGCATGTGGGGTCAGCTCATCTTGTCAAACCCAATGACCCGCAGCCCTCTCCATGACAGACAAGGAGCATCTCAGCCTAATGGAGCAGGGACTTGTGCTGAGGTGTATCCTCCTGGTCCAGGCCAGAGCTTCGTGGTAGCCACCCTATCTACTGCTGGCCTGGGTCAGACACAGTTGTTCTAGTAGGTTCAGTGGACTTACAAGTCCTTCCCACAACTAGGCCCAAGCACTGGTCCTTCCCTTGCAGCTGGACACTGCATACATATTCAGCATACCCAGGTTGCATATCTGACATCCCTTCTGCCTCCCAAATGGGCAGCTATGACTGCCAGCACCACACAAAGTCCCTCCCTCACTGCTAGCCCCAGCATTTAATTTCACCTTTCCTCTCCAAGCTGGGAAGGATTGAAGACATAGACATGAGAAAGTTTGGGCCCCAAGTATGGCCTGAACTGATAACAATCACTCTACTGAAGAGAGGAGTTTTAGAGATAACCTCATCAATGTGACTTTTCATCATGATCTGCTCATTGATCACTATGTAACTGAAGGCAGATTTCTTCCACCTAAGGCCCTCTTCCCTCCTTGGAACAACCACTCCTGCTTTAGGCTCAGTAGACATTTTGTTAAAGGCTTTGAGTCCAACTGTCAGGGTTCAAATCACAGCTCTACTGCTTGGGCAGTTTAATTTAATCTGTGCCTCAGTTTCCACATCTATAAAAAAGAACCATAATGGCACCTATTTTATGGTGTTAACATGAAGATTGAAAGAGCAATTCCATGCCCAGTGCTTTGCAGAGGGCTGGCTCTCAGCCCACAGTAAATGCCAGCCCTTGGTTGTGTTTATTACTCCTTATAGTCAGGCCATGCCTTTTACTTCCCAGGAATACTAGGGCTATAAGGAGACCAAGGCAATAGTGTAAGATCTTGGTGACATCTCTTTTTGCAACTTCAGACATTCCTAAGAGGATAGAGGTTTTCACTGGCTGCTGCCATGAGGCATTGAGGACTGTACTCTACAACAGTCCTGCCATCAAGCCCAAGCAGTGCCTTAGCTCAGAGGCAGAGCCCTTTGTGCCATGGGCACCCCCGGAATGCCTGTCAACTTGTAGTCTACCATCAACGGCGCAGCTTGGCCTCTTGCATGCTTCCTAGGCTCTGCATCTGTCAGACTGCAGTCTCAATCCAGACTCCAGTCAACACAAGCTGTGCCATCTTGGGCATTTTACCAACCCTCTTTTGAGTACCAGTTTTACCCAGTTTTCTCATCTGTCACCTGGGGTGGTACTTCCTTTGGTGAAGTAAATGAGATCATGTGTGATCTTTATTTATTTTCATGTGTGATCTTCAGGCCTGGACAGTGAATTCCTCCAGTGTGCTGAGGGAACCCAGTGCGCTGCCAGCCGCTATAGTCAGCAGGTTCTGAATGTTTCAGGAGCTACGGGAACAGGTGTCAGGTGGCACCAGGTAGGACTTGCTGGGCAGGAGGGCAGCTGGCCACTGAGAGCACAGCCGAGCCTGCTTCTCTGTTGCTGGCTCTGGGACCCATCTTTTGCTGTGTGTCTGAGTCAGTAGGAAGTGGATGTGTTGCAGTACTGTGGCCACTGTGTATCACAAACCTGGGAACTCCACCCAGCCCACACTGGGGTTCCAGGTAGGGCTCTCAGGGGAGGCAGGCTTCCTGGCTCAGGGAAGTCTGGTCAAAAGTTAGCTGCATTTAGCTGCTTAGGGAGAGAAGGCTGGAGTCACAGTGGCCCTGCCATCATGCTGCTGTGTTGGGTGTCTTAGCCTCAGGACAGAGGCTGCAGAGTCAGGAGCTGCTAGTCTTCCATCTGTAGGACTGAGCCCAGCACCTGACAAGGCAGAGGCTCAGTGAATTCTTGCTCTTACCCACTCACTCCACACATGATTCCTGGCATCTGTACTGGACACTAGACACTGCTGCTGCCACTGGGAGGTACATGGTGGTAAAAAAAGCCACCCCTGCCCACTCTCTATAGGTTTTATACATAGTGTGAATAGTCACATAAGCAAATCAACATAAACCAGAGAGTTTGGGACTGTGATAATGCTCTGACCTGATAAATGGGGTGCTCATAGACAATTGTTTTCAGAACAGCGACAAGTGACCACCTCTCCAAAGAGGTGACACTTGAGCTGGGATCTGAATGACAAGCATGAATCCAGACACATGGAAACCTGAGAGAAGAGCACACTTGCCAGATAGACTATCAGCTGAAAGGAGCCAGCTGGGAACTGGGGAAGAGCCCTAAGGCAGGGTACTGAGTGTGTGTGTATGTTGGGGGGGGGGGGGCTGCAAAGATAGGCAGGCCCAGACCCGAGGGTCTGGTGACCATGGGGAAGGACTTACTCTAAAGTCATGGCAAGCTACAAGCAGAGCTTGTGCAAAAGCGTGCAACAATGTGGTCTGGGCTTTCAAGGGCTCTCTCTGCATGTGAAGAACAGCCAGTTAAGAGGGCAGCATGGCGGACAGAGTATAAGGAAAGGGGCGGTGTGGCTTGGTGGTAACAGGGCAATAGAGAGAAGCCGAAGAACTGGCAGTGGAATGATTGATGCATGAGTGAGAGCAGGCCTCTGATATGGAAAAGGTGAGCCTGGGCCCTTCCATCCATGCTTGTATTCCTTCCCAGGGTGAAATACACTGCTGCTACTGGACTCCAGCACAGACTTGGGGAACCTCCTTAGCATGCAGAGCCAGGGATGGAGCACATGCTCCTGAATGACCCCACTAATTCCCTATCATTACTGCATGTATGGGTGGCAACATGCTGTCTCAGCAATGGTGCCTGGAGTATCAGTAGTACTTTTCATTGTAGACACCCTATGATTAAGACCATTGCGGAAATCTCAGACCTTAACTTCTATTTGTAACTCTCTCCCTTAGAAAATGCCAGAAGTCCTCCTAAAATTGAACTTTTTTTGTTTGAGACAGGGTCTTTTTTTTTTTTTTTTTTTTGTGGGTACTGGGGGTCGACCTCAGGACCTCGCGCGCCAGCAGGCGCCCGTGCTGCTGAGTGATATCACTGGCCTTTTTTTCGTATGTGGGTTCCGAGAGTCGAACTCGGGCCCTCGCGCTTGCCAGGCAGGTGCTTATGCCACTGAGCCATCTCACCAGCCCCAAGACAGGGTCTTAATATATAGTCCAGGCTGGCCTTGAACTCACTATGTAGCCCAAGCTGGCCTCAAAATTTACAGCAATCTTCCTTCCTCAGCCTCCCAAGTGCTGGGATTACAGACACATGCCACCATGCCCACCTGGAAGCCAACCTGTTGGAAAGTTTAAACCATCTAACCGTTACAAGCTCTTCTTTCATTGAGCCCACTGAGTGCCCTCCCAAGGTACCTTATTTGTGACCCTATTTCACTCACCAACTCTATAAAACATTTTACTGTCTCCTATTGTAGATGGGCAAACTGAGGCTCAGGGATGTTGTCAAACTTAAATGAGCCACAGAACTGGGCTGGGTCCAGTTTGTCCAGCTCCCATGTATATCCCGCTGTACTCTGCCCTGCCCTCCATGCTCACTGTGCGCACGTCATCAGGCAGTTCCTCATCTAGCTCGCCTTTGATGATCTTCTCAAGGGTGCTGATGGAGATCTCCAAGAGTTTCTCGTGGTGGTGGTTCTCCAGGTCTCGACACTGAGCCATCGTGCAATCAAGAGTTAAGCAAAGCCAGGACAGTGTGGGCTGACATCTGACCTGTGGCCGGGCCTCTGAGAAGCAGAGGTCCATCTCGTGTCAGCTGGACAAGAACAGACTGTAGGGGGAAACTCTGAGATGCTAGCAGTCATTGCCTTCACAGGTGTCACCTACAGGCACCAAGCCCCAAGGCAATCCCCAACTGTCCCTCCTTTGCACCTGTTCTATACCTGGTCATCACTGACCCTCAGCACTGGGTTCCTCTCACTGTCCCTCTATCATCCGCTTCTCCACCCCACCACCTACCCACTGGACACTGCTTGCTAGACAGCATGGGTTTTCCACACTCATGCTATTCCCCATAGCAGCTGGATTGAGCTTAAGGCTGTAGATACCTGGGACCTATCTGTCCCCTGCTTAAAGCTCCTAGGAGATTCTGGCTCTCTGACATGGCCTGAAATCTTCCTCTGGGAACCAGGCTCCTCTGGCCCACCCTCAAGGGCTTTTCACAGGCTGCCTCCTCTTCCTGGAATGTCTTGCTACTCTTCACCTGGTCCCTCTGGTCACCTGCAGGCCCT
The DNA here is from genome assembly GCA_028451465.1 of Erethizon dorsatum. Classification (NCBI taxonomy): domain Eukaryota; kingdom Metazoa; phylum Chordata; class Mammalia; order Rodentia; family Erethizontidae; genus Erethizon; species Erethizon dorsatum. Next base: position 20,749,418 of record CM051826.1, read on the forward strand.
CACTTAGTATACCCTTGCTTAGGGAGGTTCCTGGCCCTGGCCTCTGGGTTGGCTACTACTCACAACTTGAATACCATTGTTACCTTTAAAACTTCTGTCTGCCTGCTAGATTCTGAGCCCCAGGAGGGCAGGACCAGGGACTGCTCTGGGATAGAGCACAATAGTTTGCCCTTTCATGTGGCAGGGCCCTGAGTTCAGGTGGCAGAAGGTTGGTTACGCTCCTGATTTTGACTCCTAATCTTAACATTTAAACTGATACATTCATTATAAATATTTTGTCAGTGTCTTTAATGTGAGTATTGCCTCTCCCTGAGAGTGTGTTTGGTTGTAACACAGAAGCAAGCAGTGATTCAGGGGTGCCATCTCCCCATGAGCATCACCCATTAGAGAACATGCCAGGACTCTACAACTGTCCCTCTGGGCATCCAAACTGTCACTCTAACAAGGCCACCATTGTTCTGAGAGTTGGGAAACTCCCTCAGGCCCCATGGAACATTCTTCTGACCAGTCTTTTTTCTTTTTCTTTTTTGTGGGTACCGGGGGTTCCAGGAGTCGAACTCAGGACCTCGTGCTTGCCAGGCAGGAGCTTATGCTGCTGAGCTATCTCACCAGCCCTGAACAGTCTATGTGGTTGTCAAATCTACATCTTTTGAAAGTGAGCTGGGCATATAGCTCAGCAGCGCAGTGCCTGCCTGGCAAGTGTGAGGTCCTGAGTTTGATTCCCAGTACCTCCCCCAGTAGTGAGCTTTTTCCTTGGCAGAAACTGGAGGTTTCCATTCTTCTAATATCAAAGGTAGAGAACCCCATTTAAAAGGATCCTAGGGGGAATTTAAATATCCTCTTGGTGGAGGTATAGATCTTTCTGAAAGGCAAGTGGGGAGTAGGCATTTCTGGTAAAAAGTTAAGTATGCTGTAGAGTGCTGACTTTTTCCTATTTCTGCCAATATGTTTAGAACTCTGGTGGTAGTGGGAAGGATGGAGGAAGTGGCCTTTCAGGTGGCCAACTGGAAGGGGACCCCATTTATTGCATCCTGCTCAGTTTCTGAAGAAAGTTTGCTCTTCCTTGACTTTTTTTTGAAGTGCAGGGGCCTCTTCTGTAGCTGTAGCTTTCCTATAGGCCAGGACTGGGGGCCATCACAGAAAGGATATAGGCTCTGGACATTTTCAATAAATGTTCCCACCATGTCAGTGATGTTCCTTTCAAACATGTTTATGGTCTCCTGGAGATGATAAAGAACACAGTTAACATGCATATGAGATACTTCACACCACAGGAAAAGGTGCTGTTTAGAACTCAGCAGGTGCCTCCTCGAATTACAGACCTTCACTATTCACCTTGGAAGTAAGAACTATCCACCTTGATCTTCCTGGGAAGATAGTTGAGAACTGACTCCCTCTTCTCTCTCCAGGCTCTTTTGCTTTCCAGTATCAACTCAATCCTCACAGCAAATGTGTAATACTGTTTTCTGGCCTTTGCTGTGTTGGTCTCTGCTGAGAACACCTGTCCTGGTCTCACTCCCTTCACTTCCCCTTACTCCCCCAAACTAACTCCTTTCTTTGTAAGCTTCTCAGAGGCATCTGTCCATCACCTCCAGAGAAACAGTGCAGGGAGCTTTCAAGAGCCAGCTTGCCTGGGTCAGTGTCCCAGCTCTATCACTGTGTGTTACTCTGGGAAAGTCATTTAACCTCTCAGAACCTCTAGATCCTCATCTGTGAAATGGATTTCCTACACAGTACCTGTCTCATGGACATGTGGTGGGGTTCGATGAGCTACTTCACACAAGACGCTTTGCAAGGTACCTGGCAAGGTACCTCCGTAAGTTCTGGCTATTACCCCAGACCACTCATCATTTGTTGCTGTTGCTCAGTTCAGCAAGGTACCTTAGACCTAAAGAGGACTTGGTGTTGATGGAGAGAACAATAGAAATGCTTTGTGAGGACTGCTCTTCTGGGAGCCTCTCCCCCAACCTGCCACAGACCCCAGGGGCTGCAAGGTGGGCGAAGGTACTGGGTGTCCACAGGACCCCAAAGACTATCTATAGGCTGAGCAAATGAAACATTTTTCAAATGTGTGTAAGGGTGCTGCGGTGAATAAAAATAGATCACTGAAAAGCATGGCTGTCCTTCCAGCTTTCTAGCCACTGGTAATACAAGGACAACACATGGTTCTGGGAAGTGATGGATATGAAAAAGTGATCTCCCTGCTTGAAAAGGTGGGAAGCTGTTGGCGGGCCCTCCCCTGGCACTGTGCTGCTTCTGCAGTGCTCAAGCATTCCCTAGTGGGGAGACAGCATGGCATGTGATGGTAAAATCTAGTCCATGTCTGAGGTGTCACTTGACATGTGAGGAATTGATTAGGTGCTATCTCTTGGCCCAGCCACGGCAGCATCTGATGAGGTTCAATTCATCACACCACTTCCGACTCCCAGCCTCCGACGCCTGTGAACACACAAGTCACCCTGGCTGCTAATGAATTTTAGACAGCAGTGCTTTTCATTTCCACTCCTTGGTGCTGAATTGCAGGCTCCTTGTGTCACCCAGGAAACAGTGACTACAGCTGTGATCTGGAGGAGCCTTTGTCTGGTCCTTGACTAGGGTCGACTTTATCTTGGGAGCACCCAGACTGCTCCTTGAGTCTAATCAAAAGGCTCCTTGAGCCTCTTCCCCACTGAGGCTCTGGGCTTTTCTAGGATGGGGAGAACATTCCAGAGGAATTAACTTACTTCTCATTCTCTGCAAGAATAATTTCTCATATAAATTATTAAAATGTATTAAACACAGGGATTTGGGGTGTAGCTCAGTGGTACAGCACTTGCCTAGCATACATGAAACCCTAAGTTCTATCCCAACACTGCCAAAAGATTTTTAAAAAATATTAAAAGCAAACACAGGAGTGATGAGCAAAAATTCTTCAGTGTTATGTGCTCGGTTGCACTAGAGCAGTGGTGGTGAACCTATGGTATGCATGCCACAGCAGGCATACAGAGCCCTCTCTGTTGGCACATAAGCCAAGTTGCCCCAGCAGCTGATCATTGATATTCAGGTTTACTTGCAGTGTTGGCACTTTGCAATAAGTGAGTTTTTGGTTGCAGTTTGGGCACTTGGTCTCTAAAAGGTTCACCATCACTGCACTAGAGGTTTCCAACAGAGAGGTGCCCATGGAGGCTGCAGCTTGTGGGTGGTTTTGCAGCTGCACCAGCAGGTTCTTGAATCTGCATTCAGGGCTGGCCTCACCTCCAGCTGTTCTACCAGCTGCATCTCCAGTGTCATAAGCACGTTGAACAGCTCTGTGATGTCCTCACCGCACTCCACTATCCTCTTCTCAATGTTGAGCAGTTCGGACTCTTCTCGAATGGCACTTACACTCTGGAAACAAAAAGCCTGTGCTTCAGGAACCAACAATTAAGTGTAATTAGTTAATAATAAGTGGCAATTTGGTTTTGTGGATTAAAAACTTGGAATCTGGGGTTGGACTTGACCAAGTTCAAGTCTCTGCTCTGACATATGCTGCTCTGTGAGCTTGTAAAAGCTATTTGTTCCTTTGGTATTGAGTCAAAGTTACTGGAAAAACAGCAGATGTGAGGAGGGTGTTCTGATCTCCTCCTTTCTCTCTGAAAGCAGAGAAAACTCCCAAGGGAAAGGTGCCCTTCCTACATTAGAAAGAAGGAAGACATTCGTATCACCAGACATGGAGGAGTCAAAGCCAAGAGAAATCTGTACAAATGACCCTTGTAAACTAATCTGTGTAGTCACTTCACCATTAACTGCCCCATCCCAACCCCTTTGTCTTGTTTTTACAATTTACTATTCTTTGTCCAATCTAGTACAGTCATATGCCACCCAAAGGCAGCTTGCTCAATAACGTACCACACATATGACAGGGGTCTCAAAAGATTATAATGGGGCTGAAATATTTTATCACCTAGTGATGCCATAGGTGTCTTAGTTTGTGTTAAGTACACCCTCTGACGTTCATACAATGACAAAGTCACCTAATGACACATTTCTTAGAACCTATCCCATGTCATTTAGTGATGCATGGCTACACATTGAGATTATGACCCTAACTGCTTATTTGTGTTTTCATTTTTCTTGTTGAATGCTCCCATGTACATGCAGAAATGACTACATAAAATTTGTGAGCTAGGAGACAAGTATGGATATAGGCACAGACCTGTAATCCCAGCACTCTGACAGACAGAGGTAGGGGGAATCACAAATTCAAGGCCAGCTTGGGCAATTTAGCAACTTAGTGAGACATTGTCTCAAAATATAAAAAAAAAGGGCTGAGCATATAGCTCAGTGTGAAGGTCCTGGGTTCAATCCCCAGTATTGCAATCAATGGATCAATCAATAAAATAAAAATACATATGTAAGTCAAATGTGTTCCTCTGCTGACAATTCTGAATTTCTGGTTGAATGCAGTGACACCCTTTTCAAGAACATAACAAGGAACAAACAAAATGTTTGCTAAACAAATAATGGCTCAGAAGAAAAATGGTAGGACCTGCCATGGTTGTCTTCACAGTAGTAATACAAACACCATTATCAATACTATACTGGTGATGATGACACCAGTGGGACAAGTTGGAATCCCAGGGCATCTTTGGTTTTTGTTTTTGTTTTTCCAGTACTGGGGAGCTATAAATGCTATACACGCTAGGCAAGTCCTCTGCCACTGAGCTACTTCCAAGCCCTTTTTTTATTTTGAGTCAGGGTCTTACTAAGTTGCTAAGTTGCCCAGGCCGACCTAGAACTTGCAATCCTCCTATCTCAGCCTCTGAGCAGCTGGAATTACATGTGTGTGCCACCATGTCCGGTTTCCAGATGAGCATCTTATGTGACAGAGACCCACAGGTGCCCCACCACCTCAGCACCTGGTTGGTGGTACTGGGATGAACTTGGGCCCTAGGTTGCCATTTAGTTGCAGTGTGATCCTTGGTAAATAGGACGGTGACCCTGGGCCTGAGGGGTTGTCAGAGGGCACAGGACTGGCAGCCCCTCCCCAACTGGAGGAGCTCAGAGCACCCTAGAGTAGAGGCAGTGGAACACCTACCAGCAGGTGCTTCTCTTCAAACCTGGCGATCCTCAGTTTGCCCTGCTCCTGGTTTTCCTTGATGGCTTCCTGGACACACTCATTGAAGGTATCCAGCTCCAGTTTCCGTTTCTCATGCTGTTTCAGGCCATACTCAAAAATATTCAGGCAGATGATGACAAATTTGTCCTTGTAGGTGAGTGGCTGTTAAGGAAGCTCGAGGCTGTATCTGGAGTAGGCCACTGGGGATGGTGATGAGGGACAGTGATGACGTGTTGGTAACTCCCAGCCTAGAGTGCAGACTGTGTGCTGAACCCTGTGTGTATGACTTGAACCCATGCTTCCATGTGGTCCCTTTGACAGATTAAGAAACTGAGGCCCAGAGAGCCAGGATTTGAAGTTTGAAGCATAGCACAGGGGTTGGGGCATCTTACCCTCAACATGAGGAATTAAGTACAAGGTCAAAAGGCCCCACAAGAGACCTGGCAGACCTTGGGGCAAGGAGGGGCCGGGGCCACCACTGGCCAGGGAAATGGCAGTGTGTGCTTTTGTCTCCAGTGAGTTATTCAGGAAGGCACATTTGGTGAGGGCCTATCTTAGTGTCAGCTGAGCTGAGGGGACACCACAGGATCAAAGCAGATGATCTAGGTTCAAGTCCTGGCTCTGCCACTGCTTCTGGATCTACCCTGGCAAGTCACTTCTCCATGTTGGGCCTTAATTTCCTCATCTGCAGTTGAGAGCATGATACACCCGGCCTCACGGTGTCCTTGGAAAGAGTCTTTGGGGTCAGGTGGGTAAAGCCTACAGGACCTTGGGTGGTTGTGTTGGTATGGAAATGACTCATCCAGAGTCACAAGGCCACATGTGATAGAGGCAAACCTCGGTTACTTGGGGTGGGGGTGATCAGGCCAGGCATGAGCCTGTCCATCTGACCTGGAGTTCTTGTTCCTCACCGTCCTTCACTGCACTACCTCATTCTCTTCAGAATGTCAGCATTTTGAGTGAATTTCTATCCTATGTGAAAGTTGTCAGATTCAATAAAAAGGTTACCTGGGCCAAACCCTGGCCAAGAGGAGCCAGGGAAGGTCACGAAGGGAGGGGCTCGCACTCATGGTAACTTTATCAGAAGAACAGCTAGCCATGCTGCACAGCGACAGCTGGCTGCTTATACAGTTATACTCGTCTGCTACCATTTCAAAAGCCTGACTCAGCAAAACAGCTGGCTCTGACTGTAAGAACAAGTTTCACCATGAATGTTGACAACTGAGTGGCTTTTCTCTTTCCCAGCCACACTCAGCTTTTATTTTGTTCTCCAAATGGATCCTGGGCCGTATTGTTCTATGTGTGGATCCCAAACTGCAACTCTGTTTTCATATTTTATTACCAAATAACAATTCCTTTATTGGAGATTTGTCTGTATTTTCCTGGATGTTGATACCAGTGACGGGCTTGATGGTCTCATCTGGGGCTGGTTGTCTTATCTGAGAGAGTCTCAGATCTGGGAACTCCTCGTATCTACCCTGATCCTCAGCTTACAATTTAAGCCTGTGGTTTGGTCATCATGAGCACTGTCCCTATGACAAGTGCTTATCACATCCTCTGGGCTCTGGCCCTCCAGGGAAGAATGCAGGCTCTCAGGTCCACCTTGTGAGGGTCCAAATCCTGGGTTTTTTTTTTTTTTTTTCAGTATTGAGGATCAAAACTAGGGACATTCTACCACTGAACTACATCCCCAGCACCCCCTCCCCTTTTCTGAGACAAGGTCTTGCTAAATTTTGCCCAGGTGGGCTCCAACTTGTGATCCTCCTGCCTCAGCCTCCCTCAGTGCTCAGATTATAGGCATAGGCCACTGAGCTGGCTCCAAATCCTGGTTTCTAATAGAGTGACCTCAGACAAGCCACTTAACCTCTCCAAGTGTAGTTTCCCTAGCTATTTAAGGGGTTAATAACAGCACTCATCTAGTGGGGTGCTGGAGAAAATTATGAACAATGTATACAAATGCACAGCAAGAACAAATAAATATGGCTAATGGGGATCTCTTGTTATGGACACACATTTCAATCTCTTCACCTCTGAAAACCCAGCTTGCTAAGCATGGCAGATCCATGCCATGCCAACTAGTCCCTCAACATGCCCCCTAAAATCTAGATGGCACTGCCCCCAGGCAACTCAAATGACCTAGCTGGCACTGCCTCTTAAGTACTTCACATGAGAGATAGGGACACTGAGTCCCAGAGCAGAAGAAAGGTGCTCAAGGCAGGTGGGTGGTGCTGAGAAGGCTCGTGACAGAGGAGGCAGCTGTGAAGCAGTAAGGATATACTTCAAGGAGCTCACCCACGATGGGCAGACAGGACAGTTTGCTGCCCTCCACGTCTTCAGCGTACATGCTGTCAAACAGGAAGGAACCGTTCAGGTGTTCGACAAATGCCATCTGTGGGTAGGAACACACTGGGAGTGGTGATCCCAAGCTGACCCTGTGAGTGGACACTGCGCAGGAGGCCCTGTACTAGGCAGTGGGGCCAGCAAAGGCTTCATGGAGGAGGGGATGCTGCACTTGGGCTGCAGCTTCCTCCCAGGAAGGCAGGTGTGCGGGTTATTCAGAGGAGGTACAGAGGACATGGTTGCAGGCTGTTCCTGAAAAGTCATGCTTACATTGCGTTACAGGACTTCAACTGTACCTGTATGCCACAGGGAAACCACCTAAGGGTCTTAAGAAAAAGAGCTGTTAAGACAGACTGTTTTTAGTATAATCTCTAGAGGCCCCAAAGAGCTGGGCGGGGCTGAGATGGAGCTGACCTTGGGTGCCAGGGAGCAGGGCAGAGCCTGATGGAAAGGGGGTGTCAGACCCTGGGGATGGAACATGATTTACATAATTTGGGGTCTGAGGATCCCTGTAGACTTCCACTTAACATGACCAGTACGTGCTCACGGGCATTTCTGAGCCAGGCTGGGGTGTGACCCCTCCTCCAGTGGTACCTTGTGTTCCTCCAGTTTCATCTGCTGAGCCTCTTCCTCCTCTAGCTTGGTCTGCCTCAGGTGCTCCCGGTGCTTCAGCTCATCAATGGTATACTGGTACTTCATTTCCGCCAGGTCTTTCTGACCAGGGAACAGGAAGTTGGCATCGTTATTAGGACGTTTAGTCCCTCTGAGCCAGAGTGACTTCTGTCTTCGCTTGGCCTCTCAAGTATGAGCTTGAGAGGGTATGAGGGTCCCTTTCATGGAGGTTGGGAAAGCTGGGAGGTCACTGGATGAGAATGGTTTGCCTCCTTATGACCACTTCCATGTATCCTAAGTCCAAGGGAAATCAAAGAACTGGGAATTCCTGGAGCTGGGAGGTATCCAGGAGCCTGCCTTGAGCCCCTGGTCAGTGGGAACTGCTCCTGGCATGTCCAGGGAGCCCTGGAGGCTGTCCTCCTGCCTGAGTCCCACAGCACTAAGAAGCCTAGGAGTTGGGGCAGGCGTGTGGCTGGCCCATGTCAAAAAGTAATTGGACAGGGTATTTCAGGTGTTCTTGCTTGTAGAACTCTGCTTTTCAGAACCTTTGCTTATTATTTAGCTTGATGATTCTAGGCAGGTGCCTGAATCATGGAAGGAACCTTTGCTTACTGAGCAATGGGGATGCCCAGGCTGCACGACTCATCCTGGATGAACGTATCTGAGGACCCTTTGCTTTGGTACTGCACAGTGTTAGGCTGTCCTGTGCTTTTATAATGGGCAAAACACATCTAAACAGGTCTTTGGTCTATTCTAAGCATTTTAAATTACTGCTTACATGAGAAAATTAAAAATTAAAGAGTTTTATGTAAGTACTGCACACTAACCAATTGTGCCACTGGAGCTCCTGAAAAATTAAGAGTTTTAGAATTCAAATTCGAAGGGCCGGGGGTATAGCTCAGCAGCATGACACCTGCCTGGCAAGTGTGAGGTTCTGAGTTCGATTCCAGGTTCCAAAATAAATAAATAAATGCTTAAAATAATTTATAAAGAAAAAAAAAGAATTCAAACTCGATTTTTTAGACTGTTTAAAGATAAGAGAAAGCCCATAGTTGGTAGAGGGGCATCTCTCTGAGCCGATGTTGTCTCTTTAAACCTCCAAGAAAGATTCTGGCAAGCAAAGGACTCCACGCTTGGAGGTAGCTTGACCCCAGCTCCATGGACTGGTTACTAGAGTCAGGGCCGAGACTGGCCCAGGTCTCCTCCCTGCTTCGGATGGCCTCTCCAGGATCCACCCTAAATCACCTCAGTGCCCCTAACGTGGGTTCTTCTCTCCCAATAAAGGCACCAGCTTCATGACAGAAGGAGTGGGCAGGTCAATGGCCTTCACCCAATCACCACCAATCAGGGGCTTCCCTGTTCTGCCACCAAAGGGCAGGATTCTTTTTCTCTTCTTTCTACGAAACCTGGGCTCCTGAAGACTCTGTCTCACAGAGCTGGGGGACAGAGAGGGAGACACTTGCCATGTGGTCATCGATGCGTCTGAAGTCCAGGTACACGAGGTCAGGAAGGTGGGCATAGATGAACATCCTGTAATCCTCTGCCTGGGTAATGGGGTTCCCTGAGAGGCTGAGTGTCCGCAGGCACTTGAACTGCCGCAGGTAGATGATCTGGGGAGAATTGGGGGAAAAGACCTGTTTTCTGGCAGCTGCAGAGCTGAAAACACATATGGCAGCATTTCTCCTCAGCACTCTTCTGGAGCTTTCAGCCTGGTCAGGGTGCTTTCCAAGTACACAGGTGAGGAGGCGGGGCTTCCAAACCAGACAGCTGTATTGAGACTTTCCATCAGACCTAGGCTTTCCAAAGACTCAGTCAACCAGGATTCAATCCTAGCTGTGGACTTTGGACAAGTTACCTATTGTCTATGAGCCTCAGTTTCCTCATCTGTAAAATGGGCATAAATATACTGTGTCTGTTACAGGTGATGTAAAGACCAAATGAAATAAGTTCTGAAAAACATTCAGAAGAGTCCCTGATAGCCAGGTGTCAAACACAGCCTGGGTTACTTAGCAAGACCCTCCCTCAAAAGTAAAAATTTGAAAAGAGCTAGGTCTTGGGTTCAATTCCCAGTACCACACACACACACAGAAAGAGTGCCTGACACCTACTAAATGCGGATAATTGTAGTAGTTGCGATGATGATGATGATGATTAGTGGTCACTCAGAATAGCTGTGCCTTTTTGCCCACTTTTGGAAAGGTCCAAATCTCTCTCTTTTTTTTTTTTTTTAATTTTCAGAGACAGGATCTCATTATGTAGTCCAGGCTGGCTTTGAACTTACTATGTAGCCCAGAATGGCCTCCAACTCAAGGTAATCCTCCTGCCTCAGCCTCCCAAGTGCTGGGATTACAGGCATGCACCACCATGCCCAGTCAAATCTCTTAAATTAAATGGAACTAATGTACAGCTAACTGGATCATAGTGAGTGGAACATTCCACTAGTTGCTGTTTGTTCCTCCTATACTCCAGTTTTAGTAAAATGAGAAAAAGTTCAGCACATAGTTAATACTTCATGTGATAGCACTGTTTGAGTACCTTGCCACAGTGCTATGCAAGGCAGAGGAGGAACTGTATGTGCTTTTCTAAATGCATTTTTTCAGTCATTTACTTTCTTATTTGTCCAACAAACCTTACTAAGCACCTAACAGGGTTCAGGTAGGTGGTTGGCTTTGGCAATATGAGCCAGGAACGTGGCCCATGGGTCCTTGCCCTAATAATCTAACAGCAAGAGCTTACATTCTAGGGGTAAGGCAAAACGTTTTTTACAGTAAAATCATTACAGTTCAGGGCAAGTGCTACAAAGAATGTAAAGATGGCACAGAGAGAGAAAATAATAAAGAGGCCTTTTTCAGCTAGGGGGCTCAGGGGTCTCGGAAGGGGTGGTGTTTAATCTGAGACCTGAAGGAGTCAGCCAAGGCAGAGCAGGGAAAGCACATTCCCAGAGCTAAAACAGTGCAGGCAAAGGCCTTGAGATACAAGTAAACTTGGTAGTTAGCAGAAACTGAGCAAAGGCCATGTGGCTGCAGAATGATGGGGAGGGTGCTATAAGAAGGATATGAAATGATGCTGGAGACAAAGTAAGGGGCTGTTGGTGAAGCCCACACAGACTGTGAGCTCACAGTTTGGATTTTTTTTTCCCCAAGGACAATGAAGCCATTGGAATTTTAAGTGTCTATGAGGGAGACAGGATCTGGTTTAATTTTTTTTTTTTTTTTTTTTGTGGGTACCGGGGGTTGACCTCAGGACCTCGTGCACCAGCAGGCGCCCGGGCCGCTGAGCGATATCACCGGCCCTTTTGTCGTATGTGGGTTCCGGGAGTCAAACTCCGGCCCTCACGCTTGCCAGGCAGGTGCTTATGCCGCTGAGCCATCTCACCGGCCCATGGTTTAATTTTTAAGAGATGCCCCAAATGAGATTCTATTTTCCATCTTTTAGATTAGCAAATAGAAAAGTTTGATAACAAAATGTGTTGTGGAAGGTGAGAAAGAACAGGCTGCCCCATCACTGCTGGTAGGTCTGTAAACAGCTTTATTGCTAAAGTGGGCAATTTGACTAAAATCTATCAAAATTAAAAATGCATATGCCCTCTGACCTGGGAATTCCTCTCTAGGAGTTTATCTTATAGATGGGTTAATCCATGTGCAAAGTAACCCTGTTCAAGAACATCCTCCATTCAAGGACATTCACTGTAGCCTGTGTGTAATGGTACCAGGTTAGAACCAACCTTGACATCCACCTCCAGGGAAATGAAAAAATATGTCATGCCATGTTTGAGCAATGGTATGATCCAGCAGAGAAGGGGGACAGACAACTCAAGGGAGAGGGGACAACTAAAGGCAGGTAGGTGCTTGTGCTCAATGTTTAGATACCAGGCACCTAGAGAAACACACAGGCAATTTGGAAGTACCTGTGGTCCTGGGAGAGGGAAGCGAGGAATGAGGCCAGGAATGAGAAGACTCTTCTTGTGTGCCCTGAGTTCTTCAAAATCTGTGTTTTTAAAGCAATAAGCAGGTATTAAGCCTTGGAAGTAAATAAATGACAAGAGAGCATGTAATTAGATGTCAGATAAGCAGGGAAGGTAAGAATTAAAAGCAAAGATGCTAGTTTTAGAAGCTAATACCTGAGAAGTGTCTGTCAGGACCCAATGGGCCAAATCCCAAAGGGGCTGGTGCTGGATTAATTAAAGAGGTTCCTGGATCCCTACAGTTCACAGGATGCAGTCAGGCCTTGGGAACATCTGGCCCAGATTCCTCAGCACTCCCTGGTAGCCTCTCCCCACTGGCCTTCTGTCTTCCTTTTTTTCTCTAGGGACTAGCTATATGGGTATCTTGAATATTCATGTCGGGCTAGTGGTACCCACTGGCTACAGGTGATGGGATATTTTCATGCCCAGGCCTTGCAGAGGCAGGATAGAAAGATACCCAAGGCCAAGGGCGTGGGGTCAGAGCATGACCACCTCCACACCCTTTCAATGTCCAGGCCTGGGCCTTCAGAGGGACAGGGCCTCAGCTCCAGTAAACTCTCCAAGTCTGAGGAATAACAAATCAGAAGGGATTAATTTATATGCACCCTGGGGTGTAGGATACACCAAGCCAGAACCATCTGCTAAATCCTCATAGAAAGTTTCAAGCAGCAAGATTGGGGAATGAGGGTGTGGCTCAGTGGCAGAGCACTGGTCTAGCATGTGGCAGTCCCTGGTTCAATCCTCAGCAAAGGAAAAAAAAAAAAAAGATTTTGGCTGTATTTACAAATTATAATACTTCCGTGTAGCTATTATGTGCCAGGCCCTGTATGAAGCACCTAACACTCCAGTTGATTCAATCTTCACAACAACCCTATGAGGTAAAACTACTACTAATCCCATGTTACAGATATGCAAATGGGAACACAGAACTCTAAGTCACCAGGCCAAAGGTCAAATAGCTGGTAGGTAGCAGTGCTGAGATTTGAACACAGGCTGACTAAATCTCAGCTCTGATGTCATTAGCTTGCCTTCCTACCCTGTGCCTCACCCCGCCAGACTCAGTTTCTTCACCTCTCAGAAGGGTGCTAGTGGGTTTAAATCCTCCGTCTGGCATGCAGGGCAAACTTTTTTTTTTTTTTTGTGGCTACCGGGGGGACGACCTCAGGACCTCGCGCGCCAACAGGCACCCGTGCCACTGAGCGATATCACCGGCCCCTTTTCCGTATGTGGGATCCGGGAGTCGAACTCGGGCCCTCGCGCTTGCAAGGCAGGCGCTTATGCCACTGAGCCATCTCACCGGCCCCAGGGCAAACTTTTGAGACTATACCACCTCTGGGGTTTGGATACACCCTCAGCCATTCACCTCAGCCACCAGCCTGGTCATGCTCTAGCCAGGATACTGGGCTGAGGGTATATACAGAGCCTAAGATGGCTTGATGGGACTAAACCTCACTGGGGGGAGATTTCTTACTTTCTCTGTCCTGCTAGATATAAACCAGGAAACCTGTAACTTTGACTGCAAGGGGAAGCAACCTTGGGCAGATGGTGAGGCTGGCAGAACCCAGAAGTGGAAAGAACCAGTGTTCTTGAAGCCTCATTGACAAGCTGCCCCTCTTTGCAATGCCAATAACCAAGCCACTAAATGCCCTTGTTTATGGCTGATGCTTGGCTGACCTCTGACTTTAGCTGCCACTGCAGTACACTCTTGTTGACAGTGCCCAACTCCTCGCTGGCTTTCTGTGTCAGAGAGGTCTCTGACACCCAGAGGCCCAGCAGACCCAGAAGCCAGATGGGGAGGGAGCTAATCCCCCAGGGGTGACACCAGCTGTTGAGGGACAGGACTTTCAATCAGTGCCTGGGGCTCTGATCCTTGTGTGGTCACTTCTGGGAAGCATTCTGGATATTTCTGAGGTTCAGCAGAATTCATCCCCCATCACCTGCAGAGACAATCTCACTGACACTCATATATTAGTTCTTCCTTTCCTCCTCCACTCCTTCCAGCTTCCTGAATCACCTCCCACACAAACCACCTGCACCCACATCCCTGACTCACCTCTGGTTCCAGCCAGTTGGAGTTAAGCTTTTCTGACACTTGCAGGTTAAGCACCTTTTCTGGAGACACCATCCTAGGCACCATTCATGTGACCCCTACTCTTCCAAGTCCACCCTCATGTTGGTGGGTTTCCTTCCTAAATGCAGACCATAGCACAGAGCCATCTGGATCCCAATGTTTCTCTGGATGTCCCTGGTTGCAGCGAGCCCAGTTCCCAGGCTGAGCCCCAGTCTGTGCACACCCTGGACTTCTCAGGACCCTGAACCCCTCCATGGTGCTATGAAGTGGGCTTTCCTAGGTAACCTCTGGCCCTTTACTTACACTATCCTCACCTCCTCAGAACCCTTCTTCTGCTAGATGAAAAATTCTTATAATCTCTCAGTGAGTCTGAAGCAAGTCATCTCTTGTTCCCTGACATTCTTCCAGGAAGGATGTCAACCATGACAGGTCCTCTGCTTGTTAAGAACCTGCTTCAGACCAACCCTGAACCAAGTATTTTATGTTCAGGGCCTCACTTGATTCTAGTGAGGGGATGGACAGGTGGGATATTGACACTCTGCCCATTTGACAGGGAAGAAAACTGAGTCATAGAGTACTAACACCTTACTCGGATTTCAATCCCCCAGAATGTCAGGTAAAATTCTGAGACTACATTGCCTCTCGGATTTGACCTGCCAAACAGACTCAAACAGTGATAATAACTTGACACATGACCCACCCAGGCTGCTCATCTAACCCACTCTGGCATGCAGCTGGGATGTAACCCAGACCATCAGACTGACCTAGCAACAAAGGAGTCTTGAAAGGATGCTGGACAACACCAGGATTGGTGGGCATGCTGGAGAAGCAGACCAGACCAAGACTGTCTACTAAGGTCCCTAGTGGGTCACCCGACACAGGACCCTCATGGCACTGCTGGGTCTCAGTCCCAGCCCACTGCTGTGAGCCCACTGTGGGTGAGTGGGGGAAGCCCACTTTTCCCCAAGATGACCAATATTCACTGTTACATAGACACGCCCCTGGCACCTGGGATGCCTTCCTACCCTCCATGGGTCTTGCCTCACTGTTCCTCAGGCCACTGGCTTCCTGTCACCTGTGTCTGGGTGTGGGCTCTTACCCTAAAGGGACCACACATTGTTCATGTCTGTACCCACTGAGCACAAGCTTAATGCCCCACATCCAACAGGCTCTCACCTTAGCAAATATTTGTTAAATGAGCATGAGATGCAGGGAAAGAAAGGTACCCTACCAATACTGAGGTTGCAAACTGGCACTTAGAGGTGGGTTGTGTGGTTTTAAGCATTATATTTAAACATTATTAGGCCCCCCATGGAATAATCTGGATGTCTACATTTCCAGGCAAAGGGGAAGATCGGGAACACTCACCCTGCAGTTCTCATGCTACAAATGCCCACCCTGACCCCCACAAGAGACCCAAGGCCTAGCTACTCACATTCATCATGTTGTCAATCTGGTTGTTGCCCAGTGACAGCACCTGCAGCTTGACCAGTGCATCCAGAGAGTCGATCTTAGAGATCCGGTTGTTGAACAAACTCAGGTCCTCCAGGTTCACCAGGGTGTCTAGCCCCTCGATAACCTTGATGTTGTTGAAGGACAGATCTGGGAAGAGAAGAGTGCTCTGAAGATGTGCTGCCTGGGCCAGGGGAGGGACTGTCCTGGAATAAATCCATCAGGGCTACTGTGTACTCCATGATTTAGCACCAGTTGAGGGGCCAGGAATTGTTCAACAGCTTGTGACTTCTAGAAGCCTGGTGTGGATTCTTTCCTGGAGCCTTACATATCCCCTTCCCCTTACATATCCCAAATTCTGCCACTCATCCTCCTGACTGGGGACACCTCAATGCTCTGTCACAGTGCTGAGACAAAAACACTGACTAGTAGGTCTAAAGCAGTAAGCCCTGGGGTCAGGGCCAGACAGCTATGGAGGTGGGCCCTTTCCTTCGTGTGCGTGTGTGTGTGTTACCAGGAATTGAACCCAAGACCTTTGCACTGAGCTACAACCCCAGGTTTTTTATTTTGAGACAGGGTCTTACCAGGTCACTAAGTGGCTCAGGCTATGATCCTTCTACCTCAGCCCCAGAGTGGTGGGATTACAGGAAAGTACCACTATGCCCAGCTAATACCTATAGGTATTTCAAGTAGACTGCTTTCCATCTGCTTAGCATTTACCTGTTTATCAAGTGCTTATATGTGCATTCTCTGACAACAGCCCTGAGAGGTAGTGTGAAATTTCTCTCCCAGATAGATTGACCAGGAAGGAGAAATATTGTTTAGGAGGGACTGATGGCCAGAATCAAGTCACTCCCTGGGTGAATGGGCAAACATTGGGCTCTTGTGGGGATGCATGGCTGAGAGATAGCTAGGCCCAGTAGCTCCTGTGAAGGTTTGGCCCTGGCACCTTCTGTATGGTCAGGGACACTGCCTTCAGCTCCTGCAGAGAGATGACTCCTAGTAATGCAGACAGATCTCCTAGCTGGATATCAGCATTAATAGGTGCTGGCACACAGTGAGGGATACCTGGGCTGGGGACCCAGGCTGAAGACTTGGAAGACGTGGCTGTGATATGTTTTCATACCTGCAGCATATGACCCCATCAAGCTGGTCAGCCTCTCTAAGCCTCAATTGACTGTATCTGTGAAATGGCAGCATGACCCTGGCTGTAGGGTTGCTATAGCTGCTAAGGGTCAGCACAAAACCAGTTGAGAGTATTTGACAAATTGGGAAGTGCTCTGATGCCTCTGGTTGTCCTGGGTACCAGGAAGCATCCTAGCAGGATGGAGGAAGCATGAACTTTGGGGTTGGTTGTATAGCTTCAGGCAAGTGCCTTGGCTTCTCTGAGCTTTGGTTCCTCTATTATAGGTTTCAATTGTAACAGACACCAATGTTAACGTTGTGGGGCTAAAAAACAAAGTGTCTAAAGAGCTCTCAGGCTTATTCTCTTTTCCCTATTGGGTGCTCACTGCCTCTTGCCAAATATGAGGGGCTCCTAAGAAACCAGCAGATGGACACAGTGCTTGGCCTTGGCAGTGCAAGGCCTGTGGCCTTGGCAGTAACAGCCAGAGCTCTAGGGTCAGAGCCAGACTTGGAGTCTGATGTCCACACTTCCTCTCTGTGACCTAGGTTTTTTCGTTCTATGGTGGGGCTGCTGTGAGGACAGAAAGGCCTAATATGGAAAACATGCAGGTCCACACTTAGTGTGTGGTTGAGTGTTCAGTGCACACAGCTTCTGCCATGGTCATTGTTGGTTTGATCTGGACCCCACTGGGTAACAGTTATCTGTCCACCTGTGTCTTGATTAAACACCAGTTCACAAACTGCTCCTTGAGCTCCACTCAGACTGAGGGGATGGGCAGGTAGAAGCAGAACATTCTGTCCTGATGTCCAAACACATCTTTGTTGTGCTTTGGCCCCTATAAGCCTCAGGCTTTTTAAAAATTAAGCAGCTTTTTTTTTCCTTCTGCTGTGCCTGGGCTAATGACAGGCCGGCAGCTAAGTGTCATGCGTGATTACTGTCTCTTGGGGAGGCGACAACCTTGGCAGGGTGTCACCTTCAATTAGGGTGGACACACAGAGAGGCCAGGGCCTTACCCAGCCAGACCAGCTGCGTGAGGTTCTCCAGGCCCTCGATCCTCTCAATGATGTTGTTGTCCAACTGCAGCTTCTGCAGGTTCTCGAACTGCCAGAGGTTGTCTATGCGGAGGATGTCTGCAACAGCCCAGGGGTCAGGCTCAGGTCAGGGGACCAAGACAGGTTAGGGTTAGAGAGAGAAAGACCCTGCCACTCCCCTACCCTGCCCTGGAGTATGTGGGAGGGCTGAGCACTGACAAGCATTGTGTCCCTATTAGTATACAGTGCCAGTGGGGATCAGTGCTGTCACCCAGAGCTACAGGAGGACTTAAGGGGTCCATTGGCAGAAAGGGTTGGGAGGGGGTGTGTGGGGTGAGCTGGACCTGTCCAGGGCAGGAGACTTACTCACATTGCCTCTGGTGTCAGGCTCAGCGCTTCCCAGGAGGCTGGTCCACCTTGGGAAATAGGCCACTAGAAGGGGCTGGCCTTTCACAGCATGAGAAATAGAATTGAAGTATGCAGCTCTGTTGGTAGGAGGGTTAATCAACTAGTTCAATCTTTTGGAAGGTCATTTGGCCACATTTATTGAAATATTTAATGTCTGTGTCCTTTGACCTGTGGTCTTCTTGGAATGTCTCCAAAGACACAGCTAAGAAATACCTAGCAGCAGATGAAGGGCAGAAAAATGGGGTATTCCTAGCTGTCCATATATAGGGGATGGGATAAACCAGTATACAACAGAGCAGCAGGTTCTGAACATCATGGAAATGATAGGACCCCCAACCCCTAGGGCTTATCCACTCCACATGCACAGCCACCCAATCCCTTTGCTCATCAGCCAGCCAGAGTTCGGCTTCTATCCCTGTCAGCCAGGAGAGTCCTGAGTAACATGCAAGCATAAATAAATTGACACTGTTAGTGTAAAATTCTAAAGGCTAACCCTGTGCCCGACTTTCCCAGAAACCACACAGAGCTCTATTGTTTATATGCCCATTTTTTTCTGTATCTCTTTTTATAGTGATTTCTAAAACTTAGAAAATTAGAATGTTTATTTAAAGAAGTGGAATAATATAGACATGAAGGGTTTTTTTTAAAAGTATCATTAAGAAGGCTGAGGGTGTAGCTCAGTGATAGAAAACTTGCCTAGTAATATGAGAGGCCCTGGTTCCATACCCAGTACCACCAAAAGACCAAAACAAAACAAAAAACAAGGATCATCAACGAGCACACATTTGGGATTGCAGTTTCAAGATTCATTCAGAAAGGCAGGTCCCAACTAGTGAGGTTGTGAAAATTTAGGTGTGGGGAAAGGTACCATTTCCAACCCTCTCCCTGTGCCTAAGTTCTCTAACCTAGGGCCCTGAGATCCTGCTGCCCTTGGCCTGGAGCTGGACTGGTCCCTTCTCCTCCCGTGGGTCCCCAGGGCTGGGTGGCACTGAAACCTGTTCCCTAGCTCCCTGATTGTGGCCAGATTTCCCAGACCGATACTTTTCTCCACTCCCCTCCCCACTTCTGGGCAGAGCCCAGGCTTGCTGCAGGTTCTCAGACACCTCCCATGCCTAGCTGGATTTTCCAGACACCTGCTGTGGCCCTGATCTCTGACTGACAGCACCCTGCCCCTGCTTTGCCCTTGGCTGTGGCAGCTCCCTGCATTCTGCTGGTAGCTCCTGCACACCTGGTGCTCTGCCACACACACCTGCATGCCAGCTCTCCCCAAGGCACCAGCAGTTCATGTGGAAAAGTCAAACAGCACAGCAAACTAGGGAGTATTTGGCAGTTAGCTCCAAATGAATTACCAGTATGGCAGGACTGATGAAAAAGTCAATTTAAACCCTAACACTGACATCAAATCTGCTTCTGGCCAGCATCTTGGCCCAGCCAATGTTGTCATTCCCTGGACCACAGCAGCAGCCATCTCACTAAGTTCCTTCAGCCCTGGCCCTATAGCCAGTGGTGTCCTGTGAGCACTCAAGTCCCATCCTGACCTGCTTCTGCTCAGGCCCCTCCCAGGCTCCCACCTCACTTACTGTAAGAGGAAAGCACCTTCCATAGGCCCCAAGGTAGACACCAGGTGACCACGATGAGACTTCTCTGACCTATCTCCACAGCGGCCTCCACAGTAGGCCTCCTCAGGCTAGTTCTGGCCTGCCTCAGGTCCTTTGTATTGGCTATTAAGGCTGCCTCACATACTTTCCCCAGTGGATCTCTATGTGGCTCCCTCCCTCATCTCCTCCAAGTCTTTGCTTGACTGTCACCCTCTTGGTGAGGGCTCTGGGCACCATAGAAAACACTGCACCCCACTCTAATTTCTTCTTTCCCCTTTCTTTGCTTCATTTTCTCCCACAGCAATTATTACCTTTAACATCCAGTATATATTCCTTCTTTATTTGCCTCCCCTACTTGAATGTCAACTCCATAAAGACAAGGTCCTTTGTCTTTTGGGCTCACAGCTGAATCCTAGTACCTGGCATATAACAGGCACTTGCTCAGTCTTGGCTAAATGAACCTCAGGTGGAGAAGCCGGAAACAAAAGAAAAGCAGTCAAGGGCTGAAGTGCCATCCTGTGGCAGCTGGATGCATCCTTTCTTCCTCTCAGGGCTGAGGTGTGCAGCTCAGGGTCCTCCCTGCTCTCGGAGATCACGCTCTAGGGGGCCTGTGGCCTGCATGAGGCTGGCCTAGGCTAGGCTCCTCTTGCCAGCTGCTGTATCCTCAGGGTCTGGCACAGGGCCCAACTGAGGCAGGTCTCAATAACTCCTTTTTGGCTGGATGCCTAGCCAACCGAGAGCCCAAGACAGATCAGGAATGTGAGTCCCACTGGGTCACTCTGCACTGGCCTCACTTGCACAGTATACAGGGTATCAGGAACCTTTCTCCCTGCATGGCTTGCTGGCCTCACACCATGAACCAGGTAATATACACATGTTGTCACTTGTCCTCCTAACTAGTGGTTAAGGCAGAGACTGCAAATATCTCCTTTCATAGCTATATTTCCCCAAAAATAAGACCTAACAGGAAAACTAGAGATCAAAAATGCCAGCTCCAATCACCTTGCCTTAACTGCCATTACAGAGTAGCCACCAAGCAAGAGAATAGTAAGATAAAATCTTCTGCATGACACTGGTAATGACCAGAACTTATTTTCCAGTTAGGTCTTATTTTTGGGGAAACATGGTAGATGGGGATACTGAGGCAGTAAGTTTCTGTCTGGTCGTCAGCCACATCTTCCCACTGGGGTGTCCTGCCATTCCTGAGTGCCTCCCGCCTCAGGGCCCTGTGTCCCTCCTGTTTCCAGCTCCTTTTTGGTTATCCCTTCCCCCCAAACTGCTCCCAGAGTGCTGGCTCCCACATTCCCTCATTCTACTTCAGTATTGGCTATGTGAGGCTTCCTATGTGTTAGGTTTGCCAGGGACCCCGCTCCAAGGGAAGTACCATGGAATTATGTGATGGAAACAGCATGGTCTTGTGAGAGTTCACTTAGATTTGGAGAGGGACAACTCTATATCTTTTTTTTGCTTTCATTCAGAATCAGAAGTGTTGTGGACAAATGTCAGTGACACTAAGTGTGAAGCTTTAAAAACATCCAGCTGCTTTTATGCCTTAGAGTCCAAAGTCCCTCATGCTGACTGAAGTCCTTGGACCACAGACTTTGTGCGGAATTCTGGGGCTTGAAGGGGGTTCAGAGAAAGCCAGGGTGACCGGCTGGTGCCCCCATCCCACCCCAGGCCACTGTCAGCACCCAGGATACGCACTCTGGAAGTCCAGCTGCAGAGACAGGACATCTTTGAAGAGGATGCCTTCCTGCTTGGCCAGCTGCCCGGCCTCCTCCTGGGGACCCTGCTCTCCCACTGCCAGTTTGAGCATGTCGTCGTCTATCACTCTCGGCTCCACCGAATCATAGATCCGATTCATCTTCCCTAGAAAATCACATTCCTCTCTTATAGCCACCTTGTTCTTGGTTTCAGGACAAAGTCTGGCTGAGATCTCTTCTGAAGGGTCATGGACCACTGTTGTGGTCATGGACACCTGAGCAGTGTTCACTCCTCACCCCCAGCCTGCTGAACCTTGGGGTTAATACATTTACATCAAGGCTTGTCTGGGGCTTCCCAGCAACCACTGGGGGACCCTTCCATAGAAGTTCACTGCTTGACCCCATAACTGCAACAGGGGCTCCACCTGTGTCCACTGTACTCGTGTCCATGCTGGGTCTCCACGCTCTTAAAGTTTGTGGCCTGGTGTCAGGCCTCTGTTTTCCCATCTTTGTGTACAACATGAAGGTCACCAACAACTGACCATGCCCTTGGCAGCCCCAGCCAGGTGCACCAGCCTGCAGCCCCCTTCTGAGAGCACCCCACCCCTTCAGGCAGTCATGTGTGTGCTGCCCCCCCACAAAAAAGTGGCCCCCAGCATGTAGATGGGCACTGACCCAAGCTGGCCATTCATGCTGTGCCTCTGAGCAGTAGGGACTTAGGCCCATGGAATGAGAATGCCCATCAGAGCTGGTGGCTTGACTGGGAAGAAAACAGAGCAGTGAGCTAGCCAGGCATATGGTTAAGCAGAGAGAGCAAGAGGGGGATGCAAGAGATGTACAGAGAGAAGCAGATCCAAAAAAGACAAAGGCAGACAGGCAAAGACAGAGGCTGACTTCTTTTTGCTGGCTTTCTAGTCCCTAAGATCCCTAAATCTAGGCCTCACCAAGTTTCTGTGTCCCCTTCTGTGAGTGTTTTCTGATTTCTCACATTAGTTCTTCTTTAATTTAAGATAATCCTGGGTCCATTATTAAGGGTCCAAAGGGACTCGGGTGAGACACTGCAGGCGAAGGGGGTAATCTGTGGATTCCATCAGTCACACTGTGAGGCTGACCCTGGACTGTTATTCCTGACTGGACAGGGTCACAGCCCTGGGAAGTGGGGCATTCCAGCCTCATTCTCATCATCACAATCATACTGATGAGAACATCCAGATAGCTGGACCCTATAGGATGCCATATTCTCAATCTACAGGGACTCTGCCTCTTGAGGCCTCTGGAGGTTCAGTCCTTTATTCTGATTCCACCTGCTTCTTACCTTCCTTCTGGCCTCACCTCCCTGGACCTTCTGTCCTTTTCACCCTGATGTCAGGCAGATCCTGCCCTCTACCTTTCATACCACTGAGCACTTCCAGAGACTCCTGATGTTGGGCTGATGACGCCTACCATAAACAGAGGTTGGCCTGGACAGTCATTCATCTGGCCTTAGAGACTTCCCTCTAAGACCATCCTCTTTCCTTCCCACTGTCCATTTGGATGCAGCTTCTACAAATACACATGCTCCATTCCTCAGCTGTCCTTGATCAAATGTCCCAATGCTTTTAACTCTTGTGCATCCTTCCTTTCTGCCCCCAGATAGCTATATCTCCCTGTCACCTGTCCCCTCTCCATATGGGCCTTCCATCCTTCAAGACCTGGGCCTTTTCTTCCCCTTCTCTCCACACTAGCTCTATC
The DNA here is from genome assembly GCA_028451465.1 of Erethizon dorsatum. Taxonomy (NCBI): domain Eukaryota; kingdom Metazoa; phylum Chordata; class Mammalia; order Rodentia; family Erethizontidae; genus Erethizon; species Erethizon dorsatum. The sequence continues at coordinate 20,772,531 of CM051826.1, forward strand.
TCCTTAGGGTGGCTGATTCAATCCCCAACGACAATTCCAGCCCTCACCAGCTTCCTACCCTTCTAAAATGATTTCTCCTAAGGTTTCCCATAATTTGCTACCGACTTACCTCTGGGGGAATTTTAATACGTTTTATTTGGCAGACATTATCTGCAAAGCATTTTGGGGGTTTATTTTTTCTAAAAAAGGTACTATACTTTCAAAAATTACTCTTAATTCTGATCTCAAAACTTTGACTTCTCATCCTTCCTGCATGACTTCATGCAGCTTTGGTACCTGTGACAGATCAAGCTTGTATTCAGTCAAGCCAGGAAAACGCTATGCAATGTGGGACTGTTGTCACACACATCTGTTAAGTACACCAGAGCAGGATTCTGATTCTGACTGTGTACCTTTTGGTAACTCATTCCACCTGTCTAAACCTTTGCTTTCCCATCTGTAAAAAGTTGATAATTCTTCTCTTACATTTCTGTAAGATCACATAGTTACTTCACACATGTGTACAGAATACTATGTGCTATGAATAACAGGTAAGTATCCTTATTTCTGTTTCAGACATGAGTCAAGCAATCATACAAATATTTAGTTACAAACCAGGACAAGTTTGTAGGTGAAGAGAACTATGAAAGCATATGTTTAAGTACCTGGCCTGGCCAGAGAAGACAGGGCTGAGATCTGAAGTATAGAAGGGAAAGAACAGAGAGGTAACTGCATGCTGAGGACCCTGAGATGGGAGGGTATGGTTCACTTTGGCCTAAGTGATGTAAGCTTGGAGTTGCAGGGATTGTATTATTATCCTAGGATCCCTGGGATCCTGTAGGGTTTAATAACAGCAGCGACATGGTCAGATTTCAAATGTTAAAGAGCTCATTCTACCTGTAGTACTGAGAATTGCAAGAGGGTGAGGCAGGCCAGAGATGACAAAGGGTAGAGGTAAGATATGGATTTGAGACATCTCTAGGAACTTAATTTATATGTAGGACTAATCATCCCAATTTCCAGAGAACAAAACAGAAGCTAGTTAGAAAGGTTAATTAACACGCCCAGGTTTACACACCTAGTATATGGTGGAAATTTTCCTAATCATGACTCCACCCAGGATACTAGGAACAACCATTATCATAGCTCATAATGTTGCTCACACTGCTCTGGGTCGGGGACAAGGCCTAAACAGTCTTCCTCTATGGGGACTTTATTAGAAGTTTACCACCCTAACTGGGTCCCCATTGACTTGTCTGATGACAGCATTGTTGGTGAAGACTAGAGGCAGGAGATGGGGAAGGGGCAGAGAGTTTTACAAATCTATCAGTGAAGTAGCCTCCTCACCGAGAACAGATCTGAATTTCCCTGGCAAAGAACCACCTGGCCATAAATTAAGAAGAAAAATCAACCACTTACTGTGTGTGTATTGTGCCCTCAGTGCACATGAATTATTTAATTACACATTAGTCCTGGAAGCTGGTTATGGTTTAGATCTAAAATGTCCCCCAAAAGTCTTACATGTCTGGAAAGTGATTGGATCATGAGGGCACTATACTCATTAAATGAGTGTGCTGTTAGGACGTGAAGTATGGTCAGAGAAGGTAGGTCATTTGGGGCTTGACCTGGAAGGGTTTTTATTGTCGCCAGCTCCTCCCCTCTCTGCCTTCTAACCACTAGTAAGTCAACAGCTTTCCTCCTCCTCAGACTTTAACAACGTCGTTTTTGCCTTGGATCCAGCCACCCATGGGCTGAAACCTCTGAAACTGTAAGCCAAAGCGAACCTCTCCTTTAAATAGGGGGTGTCGGGTATTTTAGTTACAAACAGGAAAGTAACTAGTACAAAGCCATTAAAGAAGGGATTTCTAATGCCCTTATTTCCCAGTTAGGGAAACTGAGACTTCAGGGATGAGAAGGAACTTGTCCAAACTCATACGAGTTACTGACAGAGACAGATACGAAATCCGAGTATTCATATTCCCATCCAAACCACTTTTTACGACACCAAATGAAATAACGAGAGTTAAGAGTTTAGATATGAGAGCTAAATTCTGGAAGGCTTTTTCAGTGGACAGGGGTACCTATCTTTCTACGAAACGGTTCAGGGAGGAGGCTGTGGGGATGGAACTCCGTAGGAATTCTTTTTGGCCCTCACTTCCTAAAGAAATGCTCTCTTCGCAGTTTTCTTCTATAAAGACCGGAAAATTCCAAGACTAAAGTGTTTTGGCTATCTCAGTACGACTGTAAAGTAGCTGGCAGAAGATATTTGTGCTCATTTTACATATGAGAAGGGCCGTGCCGGAATCCTCACAGAAAAGGGTCACAGGACAGAGGTGCTCTCTGCCACTGCAAGTCCTCTGCTCAACTCGCGTGTCTCACCTTCTCAAGCACTGGGAACAGGGCTGATTCTCGGCAGCAGACACGTCTCTTAGTTACTGGGGAACCAAGTGCAGCCACTCGGTTGCTAAGGGGAAGTCGGGAGATAGATATCCTGGGTGAAAGTTGATGGATCACGTGACCATATCTCGGGGTGGTAAAATACTCCAAACACCAACCAGCCGGGGAGAAAACAAATGTTTCTCCAATCAGCACTTTCTATGGGCGGGCAACTTCCTAGATACGCCTTCTTTCCGCTCCCTGTTTGAGCGATTGACTCATCTTTTGTCCAATAATAATAAGACATCTCTAGATTGACCAACATTCAGATGAATCAAAATGCACAGCCTCCCTTCTGAGGCGGGCCAGGGGAGGTGCCGCTACGCCTGAGGGGATTCCGGTGACCTAGCTCGCTCCTAGGCCCAATCTGACATCGCGAGGTGGGTGGGGCTTCGATGAGAGCGGTGTAAGGCCCAATCGGAGAAGAGTTGTGTAGGCGTTGCCCAATAGAGACGCGACCAGGGGGCGGGGTCAGGGGTCCGGCGCTCGGCGTTCCTGAGGGTGGGGCGGCGGCAAGTGTCAGTCAGGTCCGGAGCGGCGGAGTACAGCAGAGACCGCGGCTCAGGCAGGGCGTCCCGGCCGCTGCCGTGTGGTCTGCCCAAGATGGAGTTCCTCCTGGGGAACCCGTTTAGCACGCCTGTGGGGCAGTGTCTCGGTAAGGCCGCTTGTGGGGCGGACGGACGGGTGGGAGACAGAGACGGGTGACCAGGCTGGTGAGGACAGTGGTCCTCTGCCCGACGCCTGTGCCACCTCACAGACGGACCCGGCATCCTTGTAGTCGAGCCCTCTTGGCGCCAGGGCCACCTCACGTGCGAGCTGGGCCTCTTCCAGGAGCCAGTGCCACCTCACAGGCGGACCGGACGTCCTTGTGGGGCCTCTGTGCCACCTCATAGGTGTTGGTGCCAGAGCTGCGAAGAGACGCCCCTGAAGCCCAACTTGGACCTGGAGACACTCCCAGCCGCCCTATCCATCAGGGCCTAGTGTTTCCTGTCTCTCCTAGAGGTGGAGCCAACTGCTGGCCTGCTTACCCCTGGCCTATTGGGAGTTGCCACTGCGTTCATCCTTATCCAGCCCACAAGTCTTCTGCCATTGGCATCTAGACCTAGTTCTTCCAGACCCTTTGTGGGATGTCACCTCCTTCCATAGTTCTCCTTCTTCTTTGGTACCGGCAGCCCTCAAACTGAGCATCCTCCCAGATAATGCCCCCTGCTGCAAGACTTGGTAATTTGAGTTGCAACTCAGCTAGGCTGTAGGAGGGACTAGGTGGGGGAGGGGTTCTGGAAGGGTGATTATCTTGGGGGGGTTAGCAGTTCTGCAGTGCCTCCCAGGAAAGAAGGGAGGCTGTGTTGTTCAATGATAAGCGCACCCTACTGGGATTCAGGAAACCTGGACACCGGTAATAGCTTTACCAGTGACTCTCCCTCAGGATCTTGTGCCCCTTCTGGTTTGAAGTTCTTCTGTTTGTCACAAGAGGTGTTTGAAGGTGAGATGTGGTAGGCCCCTTCAAGTTTCATAGTTTTAATGTTTTTTTGTGGTAGTTTCTGCACATTGACTGTTGTTGCCAAAGCTGAACTCTTTTGCTGGCAGTATCCAGAGTGTGAAAACCCCCTCTAGGACCTCTCAGTCCTATAGAGGAACTCTGGGTACCCAGAAAAGGGCACCAGAGATGAGCAGCATCCTGGTGAGAAAAGTCCAAAGCATAGGTGAAGGAATACCAAAGTACCCACTGTATGGAGTTTCTTTACAACTTGCAGGCTGGGGATGTAATTCAGTTGTAGAATGCCTGCTTAGCCTTTACCAGCCCCTGGGTTCAATCCCCAGCACTGCAAATGATGGTGATGATGATGACGATGATGATGATGCAACTTGCCTTTTCACCCAGTTCAGGAGCTTATGTCAAATGATTAGTCAAGAATGTTGATTAGTTTCTTTTAAAACTGGGTACCTCCTAGTTGGTTGAAGGACTGGTAAAATGTCTTTTATGAGCAGGGACCTTTAGTGTCCTTATGGGTCTAGTGGTTTAAGCAGTAGTGATTTCTTTTTCTTCTTTCTTTCTTTCTTTCTTTCTTTCTTTCTTTCTTTCTTTCTTTCTTTCTTTCTTTCTTTCTTTCCTTTTTGAGACAGAGTTTTGCTGTGCAGTTCAGGCTGGCTTTGAACTCGCAGCAATCCTCCTGCCTCAACCTCCTGAGTGCTGGGATTACAGGCATTAGTGATTTCTTTATTTCCCTCTTTGCGTATAAATTTCCAGCTTAATTTTCAGCCTTTAGTGGGAACTGTAAAGTTGTTGAGGCCTCTACTGTTGGCTAACTGGCATTTAAGAATCTCTTTCCTTTCTGGTACAGTGTCTTTTTAAAGAGATCATAAACACTGGACCCTGAAAGAGTCTTTTCCCACCTTTACAACACTTAGTCTCCTGCTGTCCACTCAAGTATCTCTCTGAAAGAGACTGTCCCCTTCTTTCTCATTTCTTTTCATACTTTCCTCAAGTGCTTTCACTTCAACCTTATTACCAAAACTTATTTCTGACTTGGGTGTTGAATTCCAGCCAATTAATGGAGCCAATAAAATTAGGGGGATTTCTTTTTTCATTTCTGCCCCCTTCTTTTTTTTTTTTTTTTTTTTTCTTTTTGGTACCAGGAATCTAACTCAGGACCTTGCGCTTGTCAGGCAGGTGCTTGTGCTGCTGAACTATATCCCCAGCCCTCTGCCCCCTTATTATAGGAAGCTGTACACCTTTAAAATCCCAAAGTGGATATGAAGGGTAGAATGTAGATGAAGGGTAGAAGTTAAGAAAGATTTCTTATTTTTACAATGTTAGACATTAAACCCGGAACTGTGTGCCTGCTAGGTAAGCACTCTGTCACTGAGCTGCATTCCTAGACCAAGGGGAATTTTAAAATATAAGGAATGTAGGAATATATAGCAAGTGGGAAGAGCATGATACTTTTGTTAGAAAGACCAGTGTTGAATTTTGACTCTGCCCATTTCTTCGCTGTGTGAGCCCAGATCCCAGAAATTATATAATACTTTTAAGCCTTAGTTTGTGTATCTGGAGGGAAGGAGGGAAAGAGAGAGATTGATTTTCATATTCATGGAGTAGTGTGGTTTAAATGAGACAGTGTCTAAAACATTTAGCCATTTAACATTGTATCTAGATCATAGTAGAGGTTCAGTAAATTGTAGTTGTCTCTGTTAACAACAGAATAATCATGTTAGGGTTGGATTTTCTGTCAGGGTATTGATACAATTGGTCAGTTTGTGACCTCTGAAGGAAAATAACCTTCCAGTGTTCACCATCACTTATAAAAGAAATATGATGATGAAGATGATGAAAGATTCCTGTTGCCATGTAGTTGATAGGCAAGGCTTAAGTCATACATTTTGGTTCAGGTAAATGGTTAGTGGACAGAATGAGTTTCTAATGTATATTCTATACTGTTGTGACCAAATGTAAAAGTGATTTTCATGACATTTAATATTGTTAGTATTTTTTAAGGTATATGCCAGGGAAGCTGGACGTAGTGGTGCATACCTATAATCCCAGCACTCGGGAGGCTGAAGCAGGAGGATTGCCATGAGTTCAAGGCCAGCCTGGGCTGCATAGTGAGTTTAAGCCTGAACTACAGCCTGAACTACATAGTGAAACCCTGTCTCAGAAAACAACAACAATATGGCTGGGTGTGGTGGCACATACCTGTAATCCCAGCACTTGGGAGGCTGAAGCAGGAGAATCACTGCAAGTTCGAAGCTAGCCAGGGCTACGAAGTGAGTTCAAGCCAGCCTGAACTGCATAGCAAAACCCTGTCTCAAAAAGAGAAAACAACAAAAACAACAAAAATTATCTTCCAGGAAATGGATATGATGAAGGGGAATACAGAAATAAAGTAACAGCAAAGCTAATGATCAGAGTTGGGCATGATGGCAAATGCCTGTAATCTCAGAATTTGGGAGAGTAAGGCAGGAGGATTGCTGCAAGTTCAAGGCCAGACTGGTCTACATGGTGAGTTCAAGGCCATCCTGGAATGCACAGTGAGACCCTGTCTCAAAAAAAAAAAAAAAAAAAAGTTAATGATTAAAAACAGCAGCTTGCTGGGCCTGGTGGCACATACCTGTAATCCCAGCACTCGGGAGCCTGAGGCAGGAGGATTGCCCCAAGTTTGAGGCCAGCCTTTCAGTCCATAGTGAGTTCAAGGCCAGCTATATAGCAAGGCTTTGTATCAAAAAATTAAAATTAAAATAAAAACAGCAGTTGTAGCTTTCAGAAAGTAGTTCTGCAGCCATCATTGGTTCCTTATAGCTGTTCTGTAAGTTTTATTGTCCTTCCCACTTTAGAGATGAAGAAACTGAGGCTCAGAGGAGAAAATAACTGCTCAGCTGATAAGAAAGAGAGCTGGGATGTTGTGCAAGTTTGTCCCTGTCTCCAAAGAATTTATGGTTTCAGGAGAGAAAATAGAGATGCATGAAACAATGATGAGTAGCACAGATTGTAAGTGCTGGAGGGGTTCAAAAGAATTCAGAAGATGCTGAGATGATGAGGACTGGCTCCTTTGAGTCTGAGGGCTGTTCATGAAGGATGGGTAGGAACTCTGCAGGCTGATAAAAGGATCTCCTGGGCCTGTGGACAACTAAATGAGGTGGGCAGTGAGGAGCGGGAATGGGCGCATCTAATCACTGTCTTGAGTGGAGCAGAAGTGGCTGCAGGGAATAGTGGCAAGTAGGATTTAGGTAACAAGATGAAGCCCTTGCTGTGGGTAGGTGGCATCAAAAGAGGCATTCTTTAACTGGCTTCAACTTTTAGTCTCTGTGGACCTAATTTTCCCCACTCATAAAATAATACCTCTTGGGCCGGTGAGATGGCTCAGCGGCGTAAGCGCCTACCTTGCAAGCGCGAGGGCCCGAGTTCGACTCCTGGAACCCACATACGAAAAAGGGGCCGGTGATATCGCTCAGCGGCATGGGCGCCTATTGGCGCGTGAGGTCCTGGGGTCGACCCCCCGGTACCCACAAAAAAAAATACCTCTTATCAGGTGTATAGGGTTTGTACCTGAATAATTCAGATCATACAGTTCAGAAGGCATTTATGTGTGCCTTTCAGGTACCAGGCCTGTCCCAGTCTCTGAGGGTATAAATATTAAAAAGCTGCTCTAAGGGAGCCTTCAGGAGAGGTACCACAGTCACTACAGTGCCTTGGGTTAGAGTAGTTGGTGGGGTGTTTATTATTACCCTGGCTCATATCTGCCTCACTTGGACATTCTAACCTGGTGCTATGTAGTTGAACACTTAGTGAAGACCACGGTTTGACATAATTATCTCTGCATTTCTTTTTCTCCAGTGCTGATGATTGAACCTAGGGCCTTGTGCATGCTAGAGCCTGAGCCACACCCCAAGCCCTTTGCACATTGCTTGTATCCATTCTGCCTACATTCTGGAAGATGGTTTCTGAATAGAATACATGGCTCAGAGAGTGAGCAAATGTCTTAGTTTCTTTTCTCTCATTGCTGAGACAAAATATCCAACACCCAGAGTTAAAGGGGGAAAGGTTTATTTAGCTTACAGTTTGTAGAGGTTTCTGTCCATAATCATCTGGCTCCAAGGCAGGGTGCCACATGGCAGAGGGCAACAGTTCATGGCAGTGGAAGACAGCAAAAGCAACAAGGAAGGAGGAGGGACAAGCCTCTTTCTGTCCCTTGTATCATATACTGGCTACCCGCCCTAGGGCAGGTGTAGCACTCACACCCTTAACTCTAACATTGAACCATGAATCAATTGCAAACTCTAGATTCAGCCACCTCTGAAAAGTCTGCCCCCCATGACTGCATGAGGCTTTGTGGGGACAGCTAGACACAAACCATAACAACAAGCAACTGTGTAAGATGTAAAGAAGTATGGAGGAAGAAAAAGTATTAACTTCTGTTTCTTGATTTTTCTCTTCTGAAAGGTGTTTCAAAATGTTACTACCTAATTTCCCCCTTTCACTACCACATAGAGCTGGATGTCATATATCAGGAGTTCCCCAAGTCAGGTCCAGGGTACTCTACAGATACCTGCCATTTTCCTTCTGTTTGTTGGGAAAAGTTTTCAGATATTCTTTTTCCAAGAGAAAAACTAAGATTCACTTAGATTCAGAGATCAGTAAGTAATGCTGTCCCTGTTGGGGCGGGTAATCTCTTCATAGTTCTGCTTTAATAAACATAAGAAGCAGTGATGTGTTGCAAAGTTTGTGTTTATAAGTGAGTAGTGTTGGACTAAACTACTTTATAAATACTCCAAGAATGCTGGCTGTTGAACTTTAGCATGGCCATTTGTAACCAAGAATAGTCATCCCTCTGATTGCTATGGTAGCTGCCAATTTGCAAAGCCCTTTGGCTTAAATAATTTTATTTAGTCTTTATAACCTAAATCTCTTCTTTAAATATTGCATATGGATTTTCTTATGGACAGACTATAAATATGAGTATTTTAAGTTCAGTATTAGGTTACTATGTGTCAGAGACTGAAATGGACAGTTTATACATTTTGCAGTCATTTAATCCTCACAACAATGGTGTGGGCCAGGCGTGGTGGCACACACCTGTAATCCCAGTACTCTGGGAAGCTGAGGCAGGAGGATTGCAACCTCAAGCCCAGTCTGGGCAATTTAGCAACTTAGTGAGATCCTGTCTCAAAATAAAAAGCAAAAAAGGGCTGGGGATGTAGCTCAGTGTGGAGGCCCTGGGTTCAATCTCCAGTACTGAAACGAACAAATAAACAGACGAACAAAAATGTTTCCAGTAAGAAGTTACTGTTATTATTTTTGTTTTGCCAATGGGGATAGTGAGTCAATGAGTATAATCCCAGCACTCCAGAGGCTGAGGCAGGAGGAGCGCCATGAGTTCGAGGCCAACCTAGGGTACATAGTGAGTTCAAGGCCAGCCTGAATTACAGAGTGAGACCCTGTCTCAAAAAACCAAAAAAGGGCTCAGGGATATAGCTCAGTGGCACAAGTGCCTGCCTGGCAAACGCGAGGTCCTGAGTTCAATTTCCGGTACCCCCCCCCCCCAAAATGAGAAGGTATGTAACCTACCTAGGGTCATACAGCTTGCAGTAAGGGACCTAGAGTCTAAATCCAGTACTCTGTCTCCAGAATTTGTGTCCTGTTATGCTGTACTGCCCACAGCAGGAGAGAGATGAAAAGGACTGCTATACGGGGAAAGGAGGCATTCAGAAAGACTTTGAAGTAGGGCTAGGGGGCTGCTGAGCAGGGGTTTGATGCATAGGGAGGATTTAGTTCATGCGGAAATGGGAAGGAGGGCTTGGAGGGCTCTTTTAACGGCCATGACAACTTGAGCAAATGCTGTATGTTGACTGGTAGGTGGGGTGTTAGGATTGGCTTCATTTGCCCGGTGGAAGGTGAGCTAGGAAAAGTAGGATAAGGCCTGAGTGTAGAGGACCTGTTTTCTTTACAGGTTGGCCAAGTAGCTTGGCCTGTTTTCACTGATGGCCCTGAGAGCCCTGCAAGATTTCTGGGGAGAGGAGTGGCATGGATATCATTACAGAGGCAGAGATATTTCACTTTGGCAGTCACCAAACCATTATCTCTTACCATCAAAATGTCCATTTGTTCAGAACAAGAAGGAGGCTGTCCTACCAGGAAGTTAGCAGTGGATAGTGCTACTTCCAAGGTCAGGAGTAGGGACATTTCCTATGAGCTTCCAGCAGAGACAGAAAGGTGCTGGTCATGGGATCACTGGGAGGAGGTCTGGGAGCATTTGTCTTAAATTGTCTGGACAGGTTATAAAACACCAAACCTGGAAAGTTACATTGTGTAAGTAAGGGTCAGCCTGGTCATCTTTTTGCTCTGTTTAACATGTACAAAAACAGGAGCTAAAGCCAGGCAGCATGGTGGTATGTGCCTGTAATCCCTACTTGAGCGGCTGAAGCAGGAATATCACAAGAAAACTTTTGAGATCAGCTTAGTAATTTATCTAGACACTGTCTCAAAAAACAGACAAATAAAAAGAATAAGTCCAATAACAGGAGCTGAGACTCACGGAGCTTTTCTGAAGGTGTGCCACTGCTTTGGGGGAAGGCTGTTTTGGATATTTAAATTTTTCATGTCAGTGTGCTTTAAAAAAAAAAAAAAAAAGAAAGAATTGAGGAGGCTGAAGGAGGAGGATTGCAAATTTGAGACCAGCCTGGGCTACATAGCAAGTTCAAGGCCACTGTAGACTGCACAATGAGATCCTGTTTCAAAAAACAAAAACAAAACAAAAATCAATATATAACCACATAGAAAATATGAAAAATATGGAAAAATCCAAAGGCAAAGGCAAAGGAAATCTCTATCATGAACTTTCCTATAAATTTATTGAGATTCTTCTTTTAAGCAATGGAACATTTAATATTTTACTCTCCATTTTCTCATGGTTTGGAAACGTAACATTGTGTAACCACTGTTAACATATTTCTACTATAATCTACTATTTTATTTATTTATTTACTTATTTTTTGGCTGGGGATATTAGGTGAGGAAGGGGGTATAAATATAGTGCCCAGAGAAGCACGAGGTAAGGGACATTTCTCTTGACCTAGCAGATAAATCACTCAGAATTTTTGGGCTAACCTAGTAGCCTGAAAAGATATAAATAACATTATGTTTTTTTCCTGCTTGTTCAGCTTATTGTGGTTAGACAAGAGGCCTTATAAAAACCAGTCTTGGGAACTTGGGGTGTAGTTTAGCAGTAGAATGCATGCCTAGCATGTGTGAGGCCTGGGTTTGATCTCTAATACCTTAAAAAACAGACAAAATAAAAATAAAAACAACCTTAGAGTTAGTACCTATTTTAGTGCTTCTTCCAATGCTGACCTAGAAGAATCTCTCTGATTTTCTCCATCCAATCATCAAGCCTCCTGTCCGTAAGGCAGCCTTCCTTCTTTACCCTGTTGATGGGGATGACTTTCTTCTTCAGACTCAGTGCTTGTTATTCATTTGGCTTTTCCCTTACCTATAAAACAGAGAAGGATATACTTACCCTCTAGGATTTTGTTGAGAGTAAATGAGATATAATGTGTGTACCTAACACAGCATCCTATAGTCACTTATTATATTCAAACATACTGGTTCCTGCCGCCTGGTTCTGTTTTCTGTTATTTATCTTGTCATTTGTTGATTGTCTTATCTTCTGAATAAGACTGGAGACTCCTTCAGGGCAGGATGCGTTGTTTCTTTATGACCTTCACAGAATATGGTAGAGTATACTCTGCATAGTTTTTTATTCCATAGATTGCTTGTTGTCAATCTTATTGTTTAGCATCTTTCAAAGCTAAAAGTCTTAGCATGATTTTTTTGGACTCTCACTATGTATCAGGTATCTTATTCAGTGAAATACACACATTATCTCATTTGATTTCTCTGAAAACATCAGTATTATCTCCATTTTACAGATGAAGAAATGGAGGCTTAGGTGTTTAAAAAGCTTGCCCAAGATTCTGTAGCTCCTACAGACTGCAGTCTTATATACCCCCAGAAGTCTCACTGGAGTGCATCTGTTGATATTGGATTCATTGTTTCACAAAGGTACCTGTTTCTATTTGTCCTCCTTTTTAAAATGTGGGTAAAATATACATAACAAAATTTACTATTTTAACCATTTTTAAGTGTGCAGTTCAGTAGCATTAAGTACATTCACATTGTTGTGCAGCCATCACCATGGTTCTCCAGAGGTATTTTAAATATGCAACAGTGAGATAACATCTCCCGGTCCCTCTCACCCCCTGGTGACCACCATTCTACTTTCTGTCACTATGCATTTAACTACTCTAGGAATATCCTGCACATAGAAATCATACAGTGTTTGCCCTTTTGTATCTGAGTTATTTCACTCAGTATAATGTCTTACAGGTTCATCCATGTTGAAACATCAAAATTAACCTCTTTTCTTCCCCTCCCTTCCCTTCCCTCCCTCCCTCTTTCCCTCTTTCTCTTTCTTTCTCTCTTTCCTTCCTCCCTCCCTTTCTCTCTCTCTCTCTCTCTCTCTCTCTCTCTCTTTCTCTACTAGGGATTAAACCCAGGGCCATACTCATACTAAACATACTCTTTACCACTGAGCTACACCCCCAGCCCCCATATTTCCTTCCTTTTTAAGGCAGTATACTATTCCATTGTGTGCATATGCCATTTTGTTTATCCATTCATCCACTGATGAACATTTTTGTTGCTTGCACTTTTTGCTGCTTCAAATATGGGTACATAAATATCTATTTAATTCTTTTAGGCATATACCCAGAAGTAGAATTGCTGGATCTTATGGTAATTCTATATTTAATGTTTTGATGACACACCATACTGTTTTTCATAGCTGGTACACCATTCGATATTCCCACTGTTAGTGCACAAGGGTACCAGTTTCTCCACATCCTCACAAACACTTTTTTTTTCTTTTCGTCTTTTTGAGACAGGGTTTCACTATGCCATTCAGGCTGGCCTTGAACTCCCTTTGTAGCCCAGGCTGGTCTCGAACTTACGGCGATCCTCCTGCCTCAGCCTCCCAAGTGCTGGGATTACAGGCATGCGCCACCATGCCCAGCAACAAACACTTATTTTTGCTTTTTTTCATTATAGTACCCATCCTAATGGGTGTGAAGTAGTGTCTCACTGTGGCATAGATTTGTATTTCCCTAGTGGTCGGTGCCGTGGATCATCTTTACATGTGCTCATTGACCATTTGGCTTTCTTCTTTGGAGAAGTGTCTTCTCAGGCCCTTGCCCAGTTTTTAAAGGGGTTGTTTTGTTTTTGTTCATTTTAGGAGTTCTCTATATATTCTGGATATTAATCACTATCAGCTACATAATTTGCAAATGTTTTCTCCCATTCTTTAGGTTGCATTTTAAAAAAATTTTCATGGTTGTATTTATTTCAGGGTTTGAAACACTGGAATGACTATGTTCAAAACACAAAGATATTTAAATCATTGTTTTTTTAATACTTGAAAGTTGGAATATACAGGAAAGTTGAGAAAAATAAGCATCTCAATCATAATCCTACCTCCAGGAGATAATACACTGGCTCTGAGGACTGGCAGAAGATGAGCCCCCTTGGAGCCTTGTTGATCAAAGGTTGTCCCAGGCTGTGTGTTCCTTTTTTACTCTGTTGAGAGTATCCTTTGATGCATGGAAGTTTTTAGTTTTAAGTCCAATTTTATGCCTGTGCTTTGGTGTTATGCCCTTTTTTTTTTTCCTTTCCTGTACTGGGGATTGAACCTAGAGGCCTTGCCACTGAGCTAAATCCCCAGACCTTTTTAGAAATTTTCAGCATTTTGAGAGAGGGTCTTGCTAAGTCAATAAGTTGGCCAGGCCAGACTTGACCGTGCCACTGTAGCTCTCAAGCTCTTTAGATTCTCAAGATATGTGATTTGTAAGTGGCAGAGCAGAGACTTGAACCCAGGTTGGTAGACTCCAGAGTCAGTGCTCTTAATTCCTGAACTGAAGAGGTCAGTAATTACATTTGGAATTGCATGAATGGATACCTGAGTGAACTTAGTGGCTGAAAATCTGGTAATAGTTGTCTTGAATTCATATCTGCCTTAGTATTACAAATTAGTCACCCAGTTTAGTCTTCCTAGTAGAACTCATTGTGTAAGTGTTCTCTTCCTTCCAGCAAGTTTTTTTTTTTTTTTTTTTTTTTTTTTTGTGGGTACCAGGGGGACGACCTCAGGACCTCGCGCGCCAACAGGCACCCATGCCACTGAGCGATATCACCGGCCCCTTTTTCGTATGTGGGTTCCGGGAGTCGAACTCGGGCCCTCGCGCTTGCAAGGCAGGCGCTTACGCCGCTGAGCCATCTCACCGGCCCTTCCAGCAAGTTTTTTGAGGATTTGGTCAAAGGATGTGCTTCTTTCACCTTCATTGAGGCTCTTCTTGGTAAGGGTAGGCCTATGGATTTTACTTTCTCTTTGGATTTACTTGAGAGCTATAGTTTCAGATGGAAGAAGAGAAGGAATTTAAACAGATGCTAAATTGTATAACTGACCAACTTGCTTTTAAGACATTACCAGCTGCTGTTTTAATCATTAATGAAGTGCAAGCCTTGTAGTCTGGGAGGCACATCAAAAATTCCGTTTCCGGTTTTGGTTGAAAATTGAGTATAATGGAGAAAGACTGATTCTTTCATCTCAGAGAATTGGACTGTAAGTCTTTGAGAGCTGGGGACAAGGACAGGGCCCTGTAATAGGACACTGTTGAGTATTTTTTGGTGCTCCTCAAAGGAGAAATCACACAGAGTTTTGGCATGTCATTAGTCAAAATAGGAAATGAGGTCTGAGAAATGATGTTGCTTGGGATTTGAAAGCTGAATTTGCTAGTGGTTTTTAGAAAATGAGAATCTCTAATGTTAACTTTGGAAATTCTTAAACCAGCAATTCAGTGAGTCATAGGATTCCAAATGGAAGGGCCTTATCTACTTTAGTCTAACCCCTTCACTTTTTACAGGTGGTAAACAGATCCAGAAAGGGTAGCTCTGTGCTGTTTCACCCTCACAGTAGTGCTTCTAATACCAAGTACGTGGCTTTGTTTTTGTTTTCCTGACACCAACTGGGTGTCCTACAATTTCATTCAGTTCTGACACTGACTGCCTAACATTGGTGTACAGGGTTTAGGTTTTATTTCTATAAGACGGCCCCCTTTTATACCCCCGTTGAAAGTTCTTAATTTTCACCTGTACTTTGGAGTGACTGGCTGTAAATCAGGGATTCCTATGATGTTTTCTTCTCTTCCTCCTCCTCCTTTTTTTTTTGGGGGGGGGTGAGATACTAGGGATTTTAGCTATATCCCCAGCACCCACCCATCCCTTTTTGAGTTGAAATAATCTTTTTTAAAAAAATTTATTTTTATTAGTATGTGTTTGCAGTACATAATGATTACATTCATTGTGGGGAGTTGGTACATATACATAACACATTTTAATTCTTTTTATGTCCTTTTCCCCTCCCCTCTTCTTTCCTTCCATTTCTTGGTCTTCTTTCCATTTGTAAACCCAGCCCTTTTTAAATTTTTTTTTTTTTTTTTTGAGACGGTCTTGCTAAGTTGCTAAGTTGCCCAGGCTGGGCTTAAACTTTCAGTTCTCTTGCCTCAGCCTCCAGGGTGCTGGGATTAGCCTCACCACATTCCGCTCCTTAGGGTGGCTCTCTCAAAATTCAAGAGAACACTACTCTCATTGACATTATAAAGGGTACAACTCAGGAAGAGCCAGTTGAACACAATGCATAGAACAGGGTGTAGGAAGTGACACAGAGCTTCCTGCCCTCTGTAGGCCTACCAGCCTCTGAGTGCTTCCCTATGGTTAGAACCCTATTGTGTAGGTTTTGTGACATAGGTTTGATTGAATGCATCATTGACCATTGGTGACTCAGCCTCAGCTCCTCTTCTCTCCTGGAGGTAGGCTGGGGTGGGGGTGCGGCAGGTTCTAACCCTCTGAACCTGCCTTAGTCTTTCTGGCAACCAGCCCCATCCTGAACTGTCTAACAACACCAGTCATCTCATTAGCATATAAAAAACACACATCACTCTGGAACATTCTGAGGATTTTAGGTGCTCTGACCCAGAAACTGGGGACAAAGACCAAATACTATATGTTTTTCCCACCGCACTGGAGAATTGTCAGGGTCCCACAGTGAGTCCGTCTTATGGTGCCTGTACCTATGTGTCTTACTGCTTAGTGCATAGCCTCTTCTCAGTCATTTGGCTATGTGTAAATGGGCAGGAGGCTCAGCAAGGCAGTAGTTAAGTCCCACCATTTAATGGTGGGCAGTTCTTGACTCAGCCTCATGAAGGTAAATACTTTTTTGTTGTTTGAAAGTTAATCTCCTTGCTTGGTAGAAGGGATTATTTAGCTCCAAATTTGATGTTTAAATGAAATTGGTTCATAAAATCATCTTTGGTCTGTTTTGCTTGCTTTTTCTGGCACCAGTTTAGAACAGAGAACTGAATCTTAGGCTAGCACTTGGGAAATCTGGGGTTGGTTACCACTGTGCTGCTGATTTGCTGTGTGACTTTAGGTAGGTCATGTTCTACCTGTTTACCCATTTCAACTGATTGTGCAAGTTTATTTTCAAACCTAGAGCCCCTGCCCAGTTCAGCCTCCCCTTCAGCACACCTGATTTGGTTAGTTTTGCCTATTTTAGAAGTGTGGTTAAGTGGAGTCATACAGTATGTGCTATTTTGTGTTGAATCCCAGTGATACTTTAAAGAGGTTTTCTGCTTTCTTCCTCTAGTCCTCCTGAATCATATACCTATTTTCTCCACCTGACACCTTGAAAGGTCATGTAGTCTGGGGTCCTGCCAGTCCCCCGAGCTATGTTTGTTGGTTGAGAAGTGAGGGCCGTCTGCCAGTGGGCCACTGTATTGTCTGCAGAGTGTGATGAGAGAGAAAGAAAGAACAGCTTGATTTCCAGATTCTAGGTTGAGTTTGTTTCTATAATTGTTGGTGTCACAGTCTTCTCACTTGTCAGCTGGGCAAATCGGATCCACCAGCGGATGAGAGACTAACTCTGACACCCGAAAGTGTCATTTGTGACGGCACATTTCTGACAAGATGCCCATGAGATGCACTTATTTTAGTTTCATAAATATTTTTTTGAACATAATAAAGGCAGATTGCTCCAGGGTTGAACAATGGCAAAGGGAAGGGAGGTTAGGAAGGGCTTGAGCAGATGGGCCTATGAGCCTCATTGTGCCTGGAAGTCAGGTGGGCCTCTCTTGGCCGCAGAGCTTACTATGTGTGTTGGGATTGTTTGTTGTTTTTCTTCATAATGTCAGTAGCATTTGTTTCCTTTTCTTAGTTTTCACCTCCTCTAATTTAGTCCAGCCCTAGTCATGTGTGGACCTTTGCAGATACCACCTAGCTGGTTTTCTTTCTCCATTTTCTTTCTCTTTCTGTACTCTGTGGCCAACGCAAAACTTTGAACAATTTATTAGAAACCTCCTGAACTCCCCAAATCCTGGGAATAACCTTCAAATGAAACCTGGTATTCAAGGCTCTCACTGGTTGGGCTTCTTCCTGTTTCTCCACTTGCAGACCTTTGCACGCACTCTGCTATTCCTGTTCCCTCCCTGCCTGTGCACAGTATGTTGTTTACCCTGCATGACATGCCTTCTTTTCTCTTACTCATGGTTTAGGTGCAAATATCCTTCAGTACCTAGATTAGGTCCTGCAATGCCACAAAAGGCAGGAACCCCTGAGCTGCAGTGGCATTGATATTTACGTATATTTAATAATTATCTGACTATTTAAATGAAAGGTGGGATAGGGTAAGATTTTAAATGGAAGATGAATAATGATAGCGCAGGACTGCCATAAGGAAAGCTGGAGCTTCAGGGAAGGAGCATGTTAGAGTCAGAGCTCAGCAGGAAGAGGGGCTGGTTAATGATGGATGGAGTTGGTTGTAAAGATAGGTACTGGTTTTGTATTAGGAATTGTTTTCTCACTCACCTTCCTTAAAAGAAGAATGTGGCCATTAGCCTTTGGTTCTGACATGGGATTGGAAATGGCCTGCTCCAACTATAACATGATTTCTAGGCTCCCTATCTTCTCCGCAGAAAATATGTCAGAGAGTAGGAGCAGGGACTTTCCTGAGAACATACCAGTAAAGAGAGAAATCATGTTTATTCCTCAGAAACACTGAAGTGCCCTAGAGTAAGAAGACATTCTTTTGTAATGATGTTATCAGTAATACTTTAAGCTCCAGCACACAGATAGCTTCTGTGTTTGAAACCAAGTCTGTTTTTCTTGTTTTCTGTTTTTTCTCTGGAAATCAAAAGGAAGCTTGTCTTAAAAATGAGCTGGAGAGCTGGGGGTGTGCTCAGTGGTAGAGCATGTGCTTAACATACAGAAGTCCCTGGGTTCCATCCCCTGCACACACACACACACACACACACACACAGAGTGAGCTAGGCAATTTTCTCAAAATCACACAACCAACAGGTTCAAAGTGCAGTGAGGCCCATGACACAGCCTACTTGCTTCACCACCCACCTGGCTTCCTGTGGTATTAGACAGGGGCAGGTCAACAAGATCAGGTGTGGACTGCTACCATACCCCATCCATATGCATGGCACTGGGTACATGTTTCCTCCTAGCTCGGGCCCCATGTGATGTTCATGGCTATGTTCCTGTGGTGGTTCTTGCTGATGAGCCTCTTTAGGGGGATGTGATTCTCTGTTCTCCTGGGTTAGGGATGGGAAAGTCACCTGAGGCCCACCTACTAGTCATTTTTTTTTTGGAGACAGGGTCTTGCTATGTAGTTCAGGCTGGCCTTGGACTCACTATGTAGCCCAGGCTGGCCTCGAACTCATGGCAATCCTCCTGCGTCAGCCTCCCGAGTGCTGGGATTATAGGAGTGCACTACCACACCTGGCTTCCACCTTCTAGTCTTAAGCATTATAGGGCACGGAATGATTTTCTGCAGACTTGTGTTTTTACTGTGGCAAAATATACATACCCATAACATAAAGCTTACTGTTGTATCCATTTTCAAGTGTACAGTTTAGTAGCATTAAGTATGTTTTCACTTAATATACTTTTGCAGCGAACACAACCATCTATCTCCAGAACCATTTCATCTTCCTGAACTGAATCTCTGTGCCCATTAAATAGTAACTCTCCGTTCCTTCACCCCACCCCTGTAACCACTATTGTATATTCTGTCTATGAATCTGACTACTCTAGATAAGATTAGAGTAGGACTACAGGACTATATAATCATATAAATGGAATCATACAGTATTTATCTTTTACTGCCTGGATTAAACATCAGTTTGAGTCCCTACTTTCAGAATGGAATTGCTGGGTCATATAGTAATCCCGCTTTTAATTTTTTGAGGCACCACTGTACTGTTTTCCATAGCAGATATACCATTTTACTTTCCCACCAGCAATGCACAAAGGTTCCAATTTCTCCACACCTTCACTGACAACGGTTATCAACTACTTGTTTGATAGGAGCCATCCTAATGAGTGGAGGAGGTAGTTGGCTTTCTTTCAGGGGTATATTGTGAAGCACCCACCTAGAATCTAAGCTAAGAATGTGTATCTGGAGGAAGACAGAACATCAGGATCATGGGATTTTGTGACATTTCATTTCATGGTTATTATACAAAATTGCTTTGTTGGGAGAAATGGTGGCCACCTAGCCTTACAGGTTTAGAGGTAATGACAGAAAGGAGGAATTTGAGGGATAATTTGTGGCTGACAACAGAAATTATAACCCTCAGTTGGGTTGGTGGCATTATCCTGGCCCTTCGTGACTAGATGTTTTCTAAGAGGTTATGCCTCCTGTTGGAGCAACTCCCTAGGTCCCCAGTCAGGTAGGTGCATTGCAGTATGAGGGAGAATGGGGTGACAAACAGTCCCTCCAGAGCCCCTGAGTGCCTTCCCTTCTTGGTGCTGGGCATGTGTGAGTCACTGTAACCTCCCTCAGGGAGTTTGCACTGAGAGGGAGACTTACACAGAAAGGCATCATTTCAATGTCCAGGGTGAGTTCTGTGACAGGTTTAGAGACAAGGTCCAGTGGGAGGCTCAGAAGGGAGGGGCTTAATTCACCCCAGGTGGTGGTGGGAATAGGAAGTTTCTTGAGAGATACTGCCTGGATCTGGTTTTGAAGGATGAGTAGTTGACTAGAGAGAGAAGGGAATGGGAGGAGGGAAGGGATGCCTTTCAGCTTGTCATTGAGAGGTGTCCCAAGAGGAGTCCCAAGTTTCAAAACCTGGCACTCTTACTTAGAGAGAAGGATATGAAATTGTCCCTGCCTCAGAGCTCCACCAAGGGATGGAATGGAGGCTGGTGCAAGGGAGGGGGGCAGTCTGTTGAGTATAGCTTCCCAGACATCCCATCGCAGCTCCACTGTGGCAGTGAAAAGGCTGCCTTGGGAGAGGTGTGCACGCTCTTCCAGCCTCCCTGTCGGGTTGGCAGAGGAGAAGGTGTACCCTGGGGTGGCTATAGGGCCTTCCTGCAGCAGGGCCAGCATTCCAACATTTCATAGTCCAGCCCTCCTCTATCCAGAGCATTTCTGGCCTTCTATGCCACCTAGGCATCCCAAAGCAGTTTGTCTGGCCATAAGTGAATGAAGATAGATACATGTGCCCATTCTCGTTTTAAAAAATTAGACAATATGGAAGTATTTATTGTAAAAAGAGCAAGCCCTCACAACTAGTAAGCTCCCCAGAGGTTAACACCTGGAATGTTTGTGTGATCCTTGTTCCCTGAAGTTTCTCTTCTATAAATAGGATCTTTTTTTTTTTTTTTTTTTTTTTGGTGGGTACCGGGGGTCGACCTCAGGACCTCGCGCGTCAGCAGGCGCCCGTGCCGCTGAGCGATATCACCGGCCCCTTTTTCGTATGTGGGTTCCGGGAGTCAAACTCGGGTCCTCGCGCTTGCCAGGCAGGCGCTTATGCCGCTGAGCCACCTCACCGGCCCTATGAATAGGATCTTACATAGGCTTCATTGTACAACTTGCACTTATCATGTCATTGTATATTTTGGAGATCTTTCCATGGTAACATAGTTACATCATTGTGCACAGCATTGCATAGAGTGAATATTCAATTTATATAACGATGCTCAAAAAAATTATGTATAATCATTGTCCTGCTGGTGGACATGGCTTTTTAAAAATCCCTACAAACAATTCTGTACCAACATATCTTTTACTTTTATACATTTCTGTGGTTTAGATTCCTAGAAGGGAAATGCCTGTGTCAGACTATTGGAGCATTTGAGATTTGATAGACACTGCCAAATTGCTCTCGAAATTGGCCTCTCCCCAACAGAGCCCCAAGTGCCTGTTTGTTCTGACCCTCATCAGTGCTAGATATCTTTGATAAGTCCACATATCTGAGGAGGGAGAAGGCATTTGGTTCTTGTGGGTCCCCACTATCTAACAGAAAACCTTCTCTGAGACCTGCAGATGAAAGCTGTTGGCTTTGGTTAACTCCCTTTCTGAGTAAAGTGTCCCCACCGAAATGCAGAGGTGGAAAGTGCCTGCTGGTCGAGCTGCTGAGACTCATTAACACCCTGCCCATGAAAGGCCAGTCAGGATCTTTGCTTCTCTTAAAATGTTTCTTCTTAACCCTTCAGTCACCATTTTCCATGTGATTTTCCATGAAGGATATCAAGTGTGTTGGCTCTTTTCCTGCCCCTATCTGTGGGGAAGCCACATTTTTCTTTTGCTGCCCCAGGGCAATCTTTTATGCCCTGACTCTAATTTCCAGCATTTTATTGTGACATGGGAGCCTCAAGAACCACAGTGTCTTCCCAAGGAAATGTTACTCCTCTTTGTTGCTAAGATAAAGTGAGATTAATCATCTTGTATGTACTTTAATTAGGGTCAGAAGAAAGGGGTAAAATGCTGTTCCTCTCAAGTCTGAGGAACATTTACAAAGCTTCGATCTCAGATTTGGTTCCCTGCCAGAGAGTTGGAAAGAGTTTGGGTGCGTGAGGGGACTGCCATTATTGAGGGTGCAGGTCATTTCCCTGCGGTACCAGGGCGGTGGATATTAGTTTTTGAGGTTTATGGTTGAGGCTGAGTGCCACAGACCTCCCAGTGAGTAGGTGGCAGAGCCCAGACTCAAACCCGGGTTGGCCCAGGCTGAAGCCACTCCTCTGCTCACTAGATGTCCAGGAAGATCTCTGGAGACACATCTGCTATGATTTGGATGTGGTTTGTGTGTATTCGCAAGGGTTCATGTATTGAAATGTGGTGCCTGTTGTGAAGTATAAAGAGCATAGAAACTTAATCTGACCATGGTGTTTATAGGTGGGGCTTTGGGAGGTGATTAAAATTAGATATGATTGATTATGGGTGGCTTTGTAAGAGAGAGACAGACCAGAAGGGACACTCATGCTCCCTTTCTCTTGCCATGTTGTTATGGTTTGTGTCTAGATGTCTCCCCAAAGCCTCATGCAGTCATGGAGGTGGGCTTCTGGAGTTTATGACTGATTCGTGGTCTAATGCTGGTATTATGGGCGTGAGTGCTACACCCACCCTGGGGTGGGTAGCCTGCATGTAATATAAGGGAGGGAAAGAGGCTTGCTCTCTCTCTCGTGCTCTTGCGCTCCTCCCTTTTGCTCTTGCTTGTTTTTGCTGCCTTCCGCCGCCATGAACTGTTGCGCTCTGCCATGTGCCACTCTGCCTTGGAGCCAGCCGAGTATGGACTGAAACCTCCACAAACTGTAAGCTAAATAAACCTTTCCTTTCTTAATTTTGGGTGTTGGGTATTTTGTCTCAGCAACGAGAGAAAAGTAACCGAGACAGAATTTGGTACCAGTGAAGTGGGGTCGCTGCTGTGACTATACCTGACCATGTGGTTCAAGAGCCTTTGGAAATGGCTTGTGGGAAGAGTTTGGAAAGGTTCGGAGATGTCGCCTGAAAGAGCAGCACTGAAACGCCTTAGGTTATTCTGTATGGGAGATCCTGGTCAGAGCTTGGGAGACCAGAATGCTGATAGAAACCCTGCCGGTAAATATCGGTCTTGGGAGGCTTCTGCTGGAAAGAAGGACTGCATTGGTTGTTGGACTCCAGATGATGTGTGTTATGGCTTGGCAAAAAGTTTGTCTGCATTTTGCTCATGTCAAAGACTTTGCCTGAGACTAAAATTAAAGGTGGCGGACTAATTAAACTGGCAGAAGAAATTTCAAGACAGTCGAATGTTGAGGCAGTGGCATGGCTATTGTTGGGAGCCTTTAACCAGGTTTATGTTGAGAATCAAGAGCAAGGAGCCCAGAAGAATGATTTAAAATGTGAGTTTGACCAGAAAGGAAGCTCCAGTAAAGCTGTGGACTGCAAAGATAGAGCTGAGGAGATCTCGATTGCTGAGAAGGAACAGGAGAATATAAAAGACGGCCTGAGAGCATCAAAAGAAACAGCAAGTCTCCACCCTTTGCAGCCTCAAAACTGCAAAAGTGAAAGACCCTGCTCTGAGGAGAAAGCTGCAGAGCACCATGTTCCAGAATGGCAGCAGCCACACTATGTCCCAGAATGGCGGCGGCCACACCAGGTTCCAAAATGGCGGCAGCATAGAGAATTTGTTCCTCAGAATCAGGTTCAGCGTGCTCAGTGATCCAGGCACTCGACCCCTACAGCCAAGAGAGAAAGCCTGGCTACTGCTCCAGCTGGCAGCAGACCTTGGTATCATCCACGTGACACTAGTTTTAGGCGCAGGCAGAATGCAAGAGTTCTGAGGTTAAGAAGGCTTCCACCTAGATTTCAGAAGAAGGCCTGGGAGGCCAGGAAGGGTACCCCTGAGAGGGCAGTTTGTGATGTTGTGAGTGTGAAGTCAAAGATGCAGTGGAGACCCCAGAAGTTTAGAGAAGCCAGGAACG
The DNA here is from genome assembly GCA_028451465.1 of Erethizon dorsatum. Taxonomy (NCBI): domain Eukaryota; kingdom Metazoa; phylum Chordata; class Mammalia; order Rodentia; family Erethizontidae; genus Erethizon; species Erethizon dorsatum. The sequence goes on from CM051826.1 coordinate 20,796,295, forward strand.
TGGATTGTCTGAGGAAACCTGCAAAGAGGGAGCAGAGCAGGCCTAAGAGAGGAGCCATGGGAGCTACAACCACCGGAAGTGCCATAGGGGCGGAGCCACGCAAGCCCTTTGGAGCTCACAACTTACCACAGATTGCTTCAGATGTTCCACATGGCACTACAGGACTTAATATTTGCCCTGCTGGATATTGGACTTGCTTTGGTCCCATTCCTTTGTATTCCCCTGTTTGTACATTTTGGAATGGTAATGTCTATCTTGTGCCATTGAATATTGGAAGTGTTTAAGTTTCTTTTCATTTGCAGAGTGGCTCACAGCTAAGAGTTTGCTTTAGATCTCGGAGGAGACTTGGGACTTGGACTTTTGAGCAATGCTTAAACTGTTAGGACTTTGGCAACTCTTAGAGATGGACTAAATGCTTTTTGCATAAAGGGATGTGCATGAGTCTTTGGGGGGCCAGGGGTGGAATGTTATGGTTTGTGTCTAGATGTCCCCCCCAAAGCCTCATGCAGTCATGGAGGTGGGCTTCTGGAGTTTATGACTGATTCGTGGTCTAATGCTGGTATTATGGGCGTGAGTGCTACACCCACCCTGGGGTGGGTAGCCTGCATGTAATATAAGGGAGGGAAAGAGGCTTGCTCTCTCTCTCGTGCTCTTGCGCTCCTCCCTTTTGCTCTTGCTTGTTTTTGCTGCCTTCCGCCGCCATGAACTGTTGCGCTCTGCCATGTGCCACTCTGCCTTGGAGCCAGCCGAGTATGGACTGAAACCTCCACAAACTGTAAGCTAAATAAACCTTTCCTTTCTTAATTTTGGGTGTTGGGTATTTTGTCTCAGCAACGAGAGAAAAGTAACCGAGACACATGTGATGCTCTGTGCTTCCTTGGAACTCTGCTCACAAAAAGGCCATCACTAAGCCAGGCATGGTGATGCATGCCTATAATCCTAGCATTCTGGGGGGCTGAGGCAGGAGGATCACGAGTTCAAGCTCAGCCTGGGCAACTGAGTTACGTAGCAAGACCCTGTTTCAAATTAAAAAAATTTAAAAGGACTGGAGATATAGCTCAGTGTGAAGGTACAGGGTTCAATTTCCAGTACCATGGGGGGTAGGGAGAAATAAGACCATCATTAGGTCTATTGACCTTGTACCGTGAGGCAAAATAAACCTCTCTTCTTTATAACCCATCCAGTTTGTAGTATTATGTTATTAGCAACAAGAACCAGACTAATAAGCCATCTAGGACCTTCTAGGATCCTTCCCTTAGAGGTGAAGATGACATTGCCCTTCCTTCCTGCTGCGTCCCCTGGCTACCAGTTTCTGCTCTTTCCCTTCCCTGCACACCAAGGCTCTGGTGGAGGGTTTCCCAGATCTTGAGGTTTTCATTCATCCTGGGGCCCATCTTCAGGGTTTTCTTTATCCACTAGCTGCTATACTGTCATTTATAGATTATTTCCTTTATATTGACTCACTTTTTTTTTTAACTTGGGTAATTTTATTTGTAAATGACTTTCATCATCACTACTGTAAGTTGAAAACCAGTTTCACTTGACGTTGATCCAAAGTACCACTGAAATAATAAAAATTAAATATATACAGTGAAATCAAAGCAAGGTTATTCTCCAGCTGGATCCTGGTGCCTGCTTGAAGCCCTAGCTGAGGCCCACTCTCATTAGGGATGGAAGAGTTTGCCTACCTTGCCCCAGGTCCTGGGTTCCATCCACAGCACACACACACACACACACACACACACACACACACACACACACAATCAGCAGCATAAGCGCCTGCTGGCAAGTGCGAGGTCCTGAGTTCGACTCCCGGTACCCACATATATAAAAAAGAGAGAGAGTGAGAGAATACAGAGTGTTGGACAGGCATGGCCATGGCTTTAAGAGGAGAATTTCAAGAGAATAGGTTCTGTGTTAACACCACTGGTTTGACCCACCCAATGTCTCACACTGGTGATCTGTGGCCATCTGCAGGAACACTATTCTAGCTTGAGGACACCTATAAACTGTGCCCCTTTTGGGGTCACACTGTTAGCCTCTAGGCCTTTGCTTCTGTCCTTCCCTCTCCAGGATGGTTTTCTCCTTTGCTTCTCACTCACCTGAGGAGAGTCTCCTCCTCCTGTGAGGCAAGGCTCAGATGCCACACTTACTGAGAATGTCCTGTGATCACAGAGCCACCATCGTCCTTCTCCTAGTGCCCCAATCCCTCCCTATGAGTTTTCTTCAGTCCATTGTGGCACATATCAGATTAGAGTAGGGGCAGCAGGCTGCTCCTGTGAGACTTGGAGCTTCTGTTAGGGGCACTTTGTAATCTTTATTTTCCTGACCCAGTTGGGAGGGTGTGGGGGCTGGGACAGGCTCTTGTGAGCTGAAGCCTCATGATGTGCATTCCCGGCACTGAGCCCCCTGCTCAGTAATGTCAGGACTGTGAACTTTAGGGGTTGCTGGGAGCTGGTTTTTGCTGTTCCCACTCCAGAGCACTGCCTAGTCCTGGGAAGAGGACTGGGGGAGGAAGAGCAGAGTGGCAGGGGCAAGACCAGCTGCCTGGGATAGAAGGTACCTGTGTGAAAAACGCCATATATGAAATTCCCACACAGGGCTCCTGCTAGCACTGGGCCTGACATCCTCTTGTTTTTTTTTTTTTTTTTTAATGTGGGCACCAGAAGTCAACCTCAGGACCTCGTGCTTGCCAGCAAGCGCCCATGCCACTGAGCGATATCACCGGCCCTTTTTTTTCCCTTTATGTGGGTTCCGGGAATCGAACTCAGGACTTTGCGCTTGCCGGGCAGGTGCTTATGCCGCTGAGCTATCTCACTGGCCCATCCTCTTGGTTTTGACCTACTTTGGTTTCCTGGCTCTCTGGTTCCAGCTCTTCATTCATCTGGTTTTTGGGATAATCTACTCCTCATGTGCCCCCTCCGCACGCATTGTGACCCCCATTGGGCACTTCATCTTGGCTCTGCCCCCCACCACGTGAACAGCTCTGGCCCTACCCTCCACCTGCCTTTGTAGAGTCAGTGTGACCAGATCATGGGATGTGGGAGGGAGTGCTGATATTCAGAGCCAGTGGGTGGTAGAGGAAGGAGAAGCAAACACTCCCTGGTTCTCTCTCTCTGGCCTAGGAGTGTCTTTGGTTGAGCTCACTTTGCACCAGGGATGTGTGTGGGCTGAAGGCAGAAAGAGGACCTGCTCAAAAGGCTATACTCTGGCACTGCTTTCACTCTGAGAAAGGGCTCCTTTTTCTGATTCACACAGCTCTGCATGGGCTGGCAGCAGCCCTGGAGAGCTGTCCCTTCCCTAGCTGGGCTCCATATTCCCTCCAAGTTATGGACATTCATCTTGGTGTGGAGAGCACCCAATACTGCAGGTCCCAAGGAAAGGTTGATGAATGGAATTCAGTGCAGTTGGCTTTTGAAAATAAAATTCTTAGACCAGGGAACTCACTGAAAGATGAGACAAATACAATGTCACGATATGGTCACTTAATGTCTCTGCGCCTGAGATTCCTCAATTATGACTAAGGCATCTTTTAGAATTATTTAAAGCTCAAATTGGATAATGCATATAAAATATTTGACTCATTAAATGCTTTTTTCCTCCCTTAAAAATGTTTCTGAAATGAATGAATTCTGAATTTGGACTGTAACCAGGTATATTCTGGGAAGAGGATATATTGGTCTTTTAAAAATAGAACAAAGATTTTTTGTTGTTTATTTTAACAGTATGACCCTTTATGCTACAAAAATAATGACAAATTACAGCATGTTGTACTTTCTGGAAAGAACAAAATCTTTGAAATCAGAACTTCACCTTGAGTCCAGCTTCACTAACCTGTTTGAGCCTGAACTTCTTCATCTGTAAAATAGGGGTAAAAAGCTAGGCATGGTGGCACATGCCTGTAATCCCAGCATTCAGGAGGCTGAAGCAGGAAAATTGCCTTGAGTTCAAGGCCAGCCTGGGCTACATAGTTCAAGACCATCTTGAATTACATAGTGAGACCCCTGCCTCAAAAAAACAAAGCGAAACAAAAAATGGGGGTAAAATTCCTATTTTTATTTTATTTTATTTATTTTGTTTATTTTTTATTTTTTATTTTTATTTTTTTCTGTGGGTACCGGGAGTCGACCTCAGGACTTGCACTTGCCAGCAAGCGCTTGTGCCACTGAGCTATCATATCACTGGCCCTTTTTTTCCTTTATGTGAGTACCAGAAGTCGAACTCAGGACCTCGTGCCTGCCAGGCAGGTGCTTGTGCCGCTGAGCTCTCTCACCGGCCCAAATTCCTATTTTTAAAAGTTGTATTAAATGAGATGTTTGCTAGAACTGCCATAACAAAATACCACAGATTGGGGTGCTTAACAGAATTAATTTTTTCACAGTTCTGGAGACTAGAAGTCCCAGGTCAAGGTGTAGGCAGTGTGGGCTTCTCAGGCTTCTCTCCTGGCTTGTAGATAGCCACCTTCTGGCTGTCTCCTCATGTGGGCATTTCTCTGCACATGAGACTGGGTTAGGGCTCACTCTTACAGCCTTTTTTGAAAAATACTTAACTGCCCCTCTAAAATGCCTGTCTCCAATCAGGTGTGGTGGCACACACCTGTAATCCCAGCACTTGGAGGCTGAGACAGGAGGATTGCTGTGAGTTTGAGGGCAGTCTGAGCTACACAGTAAGACCCTGTCTTTAAAAAATAAATAAAGGGCCTGTCTCCAAACATAGTGAGATTACAAGATATTAGGGATTAGGGGTTTGTCATAATGAATTTGCAGGGGGAAAGCATAATTAAACTCATAATCATTTGGAGAAGAGAAAGCTCAGTGGATGGTAGGGAGCTCTTCCTATTTAAATTTGTGATCTTTTAAGTTCTTTCCTCTTCTTTGTTGAAGTTTGTATTTAGTGTATGGGGTTCTGCTGAGATCAGATGGTATTATTAAGTACCCTCCTAACCCTCACACACTTTTCTGTTAAAATTAGACTATACTATGGGGTGATGTGAAGGACCACCAGTGTTGCAGAAATCTGATGTCAAACAAAATGGAAGACTCTTTGCACCTGAGAAGTTGGAAGGCAACTTTTATTTTAACACTAATGGGCTGATGGGGACCAGGTCTCAAATCATCAGCCCAGAGTCAGACTAGAGTTCAGCTTAAATACATTTTTGCAAGCCGGAAATACAAAGCTGATTGCAGGTTATTATATGATTGGTTACATAGGCTGAGGCATATGTTGTCAGGTAGATTTGTTCTGGGCAGGCTTTGCTAGGGAGGGGACTGTCTGAGAGGGTGGGTGAAATCAGGCAAGCATGTCCTTGACTGGGTTATTCTGTCCTAGGTGGAAAATTCCTGGAGTAGGCAAGCAAAACAATATGTTTACAGGCTAGAAAGTACCAGCAGTGCAGCTGGATGCAGTCAGATAAGGCTGAGTCAAACTGTCTCTGGATTATAGCTGGCGTGGTGGTCAAGGCTCACTGACTCTAATTACGTGACAGGCAGCATGAGCTTAGGCAGAGGCTACTAATTGATTTTTAACTTCTGCTATGAAATTTCTATAAGTTTGCTATTTATAACTTTGATCTTACCCCAAGATGGCTCTCCTTGAAAGAAGAGCATTTGTCTCCATTTTTGCTAAACCTGGCCCTACTTCCGTGTATTGATACGTACAGAGCTGGCTAGGATATTTCTTTATCCCCTCAGTTGGCTTTAAGCAATGCAAATGGGTCTAGCTGAGGTACTGATGTGTAGCCATAAAAGCAATCCACAGGTCAGTGATGCCCCGCCTATAGCTCCCAAGTAGTATGTGTGAGCTAGGCCAGTGACCCAGCTTTTGGCTGAGACTGAGGCTCAAGAAAGAATCTGTGACATCTCTGGGCATGAAGGGTAGATATCAAAGTCGAAGCACCCACCTCAAAACACAAGATACTTCCTCAGTCTGTGATATGCAGATTACTCTTTTTGCATCTCTCTCTCTCTCTCTCTCTCTCTCTCTCTCTGCATATTGCAGAGGTGCTATCAGGCCTCCTACCTAGCCTAGCTCACAGTACTCATGTACTTCCAGCCTTTCTCACAGTCACTCATCCCAAGCCACTCCCCTCTCCACAAATTAATAAAAACTGGGTTCGGCCCTGGGTTGAGGCCTTTGTTCCGTTTAGCTATTGTTTTAACTGGACTTAGGACCCCCTTGGCTCCCCACCACTACAGATATGTGTTTATCTCTTTATTCTTGCCGTGGGTTGCACTGGAAGTGGTAGATTGGAATTACTTATTGGAATTCCAATAACTTCCATGGGATTACAAATATAAACTCCATCGGACTGTGATGAGGTTGGGGAAGGGCTTCCTATAGGGTGACATTTAGAGCAAAGTAGGCCTCCTTCTCCTCTGGACCCACAAATGAATTTTAGTAACTCCTTGTTCAGTAAAATCCAGGCTTGAGCTGGGCATGGTAGTGCATGCTTGTAATCCCAGCATTCTTGGAGGCTGAGGCAGGAGGATCACAAGTTTGAGTCCAGCCTGGGCAACTTAGTGACTTAGCATGACTGTGTCTCAAAATTAAAAAATAAGACAAGGACTAGGGATGTAGCTCAGTGCAAAGGCCCTGGGTTCAGTTAACAGTATTGCAAAGAAAACAAAACAAAACAAATACCAGACTTGACTATAATGTTAGCAAAGGATTTTTTGTTTTGTTTTGGTTTTTGCTTTTTTTTTTTTTTTTTGTAAATGTGGTGCTAAAGATCAAACCCAGGACCTTGTACATAGTAAGCATACACTTTATACTGAACTACATCCCCAGCTCCAGGGTTAAATTTTAAATGTATAAGAATCAAGATGGTAAAGAAACATAGAAGAGGGCTAAAAAAAAAAAAAGAATTTTTTGGTTTGAGACAAAGTCTCACTGTATAGTCCAGGCTGGCCTTGAACTCACCATATAGCCTAGGCTGGTCTTGGACTCACACTGATCCTCCTGCCTCAGCTTCCCAAGTGCTGAGATTACAGGTATGTGCCACCACACCTGGCTAAGGGCTAAAAAAGTTAAATTGGATGAAAATATGCCTGGTAAAAACCCCAGACACAAAAGACTATATACTGGTTGATTGCATTTATGTGAAATGTCTGGAATACACAAATCCATATACAGAGAAAGCAGGTTAGTGGTTGATGGTGGTAAAGAGGAGAGGGGAAATGGGAAGTGACTACTAATGGATTCAGGTTTACTTTGGGGGTGATTAAAATATTCTGGAATTGGGGGCTGGGGGTGTAGCTCAGTGGTAGAGCATTTTTCTAGCATGTACAAAGTGATGAGCTTGATCCCCAGCACTGCAAAAACAAGACCTAACAAAATATCCTGGAGTTAGATAGTAATGGTTCCACAACTCTGAATATTAAAATCCATTAAATTGTACATTTCAAAAGATGAATTTTAAGTTGGGCGTGGTGGTGCTTGCCTGTAATCCCAGCACTTGGGAGGCTGAGACAAGAGGATTGCTGTGAGTTTGAGGTCAGCCTGGACTACATATTGAGTTCAAGGCCAGCCTGAACTGTGTAGGAGACCCTATGTCAAGAAACAAACAAACAGACAAGATGAATTTTATAGTGTATGAATTATATCTCAATAAAGCTGTTAAAACTGAATTAGTGTGGTATTGAGCTTATATAGGTGGCTTCTTTTCTCTGTTCCTGAATTTTCTGTATTTTTTGTTTTAATGGAAAAAACCCAGAGTCCTACATTTCATTAAGATTACTTAAAATCCAGTTTTGTGTGGTGCTGAATTATAGCCACACAAAGAAAATTTCATAAAATCCTAAGGGATAACTTTTAGTCCTAAAATATCAACCATTGATTAAGATTTACAGGCTATAAATAGAAAATGGATATGTATGTGCTGAAGCTTAATAATAAGTTTGATCTTGTGTAAAATGTGTCTCCTAAGACAGAGTCTGTTTCCTCATCAATAGCAGATCTGTAGTCTGCAGCAATATTGGCTCTTCGTTATTTGATGGAGTCCAACTGATACTGTGCGTTGAAATCCATGTTTATTTCAATGTGTGAATGTAATCTCTGAGAACTGCTGGTTCCCAGTTTGACATTATTTTCAGTCTAATGCCAAAAGATTTCTGAACCATGTATATTTTTAATGCATGCTAAATAATTCATCAAGGAATACGTGTGCTGTGACATTGGTGGCTATCTCGCTTCCAACTTGGCTGTTTCTACCTAATTTTTAACCTTGTCAAGCCTCTCAGCAGTCTGTTTCTTGGCTAATGATGGCATAAAATCGTCTCTGAAAGGAAAGCTAAAGACTTTTGCATTACCTTTTGCCAGTTTCTACTTTCAATCCACCCTTTGGTATTTGCAAAGGTCAGATGAGCTATTTCGGTGTCCTCGGCCCTGATTAATGGGAAATCCTGCATTCCCATTGGCCTCTAAGGATGAAGGATTAGTGCTGCAGTGGCAGGCAGCATCTGCTGGAATGTCAGAGGCACGGTGTTGGGAATTAGAGGAGCAGCAGGCCTATGAAAAATGAGGAGGAGGCACTCCTCTAGTGCTAGCCCCCAACGAGTTTTTCTACTTTGCAATCATGCAGACATCTCCAGGAGCATTTGTTCTCCTCCGTTAAGCCTTGTCGCTAAGAATTTAATATGGAGAGCACAAGTGCCCCTTCCCTGAGAGGGCTGTGGGCTGTGTTTGCGAGGCCTCCTGTTTCCCCGCCAGAAGGCTTCCTTAGCGCCGTGTTAGTCAGCTTGTGTTCAGCTTTTCACCCCTCCTTGTAGGAGATGTGGGTTTTATTCTGTGTTAAATAAAAATTGTGTTGGTGCAAAGATTTTCACCAGAGAAACAGGTGTCTGATGCATTGGGGAGAATAACTCTGAATGTGGGGATCTCTTTCCCCACCCAAGAGCAGATGGTCTTCATTTGCTCATCTTGTGACCTTTCTTTGCTTCTAAGACACCAAATCTCTGATCCCACAGATCATAAATATTCTTCAGGTTTGTAGCTATGGAGGTGAGCATCAAGCTGTGGGTATCATTTTCCATTTGTATGGCGCCTTTGAAGGAAACTGTTACAGCATTTTTTGGTACTAAATTAGCCTCCTACAGCCATGGGCTTTACAGACATGTGAAGGGCACCGAAGCAAGGCTGTCTCAGCAATGGCTGGGAAGAAGCCTTGCATTCAGCCTCCTGCCAGCCTCACCTGTCCACTTACTAGGCAGCCTTTCTCAGCAGCCACTTCGTGCCAGCACTGTGATAACTGGCATAGCCCTTGTCTGCCTGCCCAGGGGCCTCATTAATTATGTCACTAATAGTGATGATAGCCACCTGGTGTTGGTCACCTTGTCTGCTTCCACTCCCTGCCCTAGTGCCCACCTTCGCATTAGGAGGCAAAACTGCAAGTGCAATGGTGGGGCGGGGGGGGGTGGCTCAAATGACAGCGCTGTGCACTGAGCTGGGCAGAGTGAGGACGCCTTCACAAAGGAGATGAAATCTGAGCTGTTTCCCCCGAAAGAGTTCACCGAGAGTCAGAGGAATGTGCTGGGAAGAGAAGGTATTAGAAAAAGGGGCCCGTGTTTGGGAGGCCGTGGGTACTTACATGGGAACAAGTGAGGCATCAGGCAGAAGAGGGGACTGGTTGGAGACAGTTACCCTGAGGGTCAGGGGAGTAGACTTTATTTGGAGTTAAGTGGGGAGCTCTGGGAGCTTTTCAATAAGGGAGAAGATGTCGTCACACTCTGATGTCTTCTCTGTGTCTGTCTCTGTCTGTCTCTCTGATTCTGTCTGTCTCTGTCTCTGTCTGCCTCTCTGTCTCTCTCTCTCTCTGTCTCTCTCTCTGCTATGGATCGAGGCTGAGGCCTCGCATATGTTAGGCAAGTACTGTGCCAGTGAACAACAACCCCAGTCCAGACTTCTGTTTGAGAATGACCATCCTAGAATAGTGTGGAGGGTAGGCTATGAGAAGAGAGATTGGAGGAAATGATGCCAACAGGGAAGCTATGGCAGCAATCCACAGGAGCTGGAGGCAGCTCAGCCTTTGCATTTCTGTCTCTGCATTTGCACTTGCTGCTCCTGCTTTCTTTACTTTCTTATTCCTGCAATCTCCCGCAGATCCCAAGTCCTCTCCACTCCCAAGGGCTGCTGCCTTTCAGAGGACTTTCCTGGACTCTCCAGGCAGCAGGGCTCAGGCCTTCTCTGTACCTCTGCTCTTTGGTTCTCAGGGGAGACTGCCTCAATTTCTTACCTTGCTAGCTCAGATTAGCAGCACTTTGGACCCATATACAAGTAGTAAGGAAGGAAAGAAGGAATGGTTCTTTAATGTGATTATTACAGTGGTTGGAGGGGCCTCAAGATTTGTTAACAGAACATACCCCAGTTTGGGATCCACTTCTGGCTTACGTATTCTCCAGGAGATGAGATTTTTGTTTTTATGTTTTTATTATGTTTTTACTATGGAAGTTTCAAACATAAACATAAACATGGAAGGCAGGATAAGGAACCTATTTGTATGCATGATTCAGCTTTGACAGCTCTCAATATCTAGTCCAATCTTGCTTCATCTGATTATACTCCCTCCCACCCTGCTGATTCCAGATTATTTTGAAGCAGATTCCAGATTTCATATAATTTTGTCCATAAATACTTAAGTATATGTCTTTAATAGATAAGGTTTTTTTGTTTGTGAGTCTTTTTGTGTGTGTGTGTGTTAGTCTTAATCCATCTGAGTTCTAGGTTCTCACCTGTAAAATGGCAATAGTGATACCCTTGTCCCAGAGCTGAGTAAAGCTGACAAAAGCCTTGAATTCTAATGGCTGCTTTTTGTTACTGGCTGCTTGCAGCAGGCAGTGTAATCGCACAGAAACACAACCTATGGGGTTGGGAGTATAGCTCAGTGGTAGAGCTCTTGACCAACATGTTTGAGATCCTGGGTTTAATCCCTAGCACTGCAGAAAACAGAAAAATAACACAATCTCAGGAACAGATAAACCCAAGTCCCATTCTCAGCCCTAACTCTGTGTCTCTGAGGACAAATAACCTTAGTCTAAGCCTTTGTAGCTTCATCTTTAAAACTAGAGGATATCATAGCTCCCTCATAGGGATGCTGTAAGGTTTAATGGGACAGTACAAAATAAGCTCCTAATACATGGTAGCTGATACTACAGTCTTTCAATATATATTATTTCTGATCTTCATAGCGATGCTGCAAAGTATGCAGTTGCTACCCTCGTTTTACATGTGAAAAGACTGAGATTTAAAATAAGATTAATGAACTTGTCTGAGGTCTTAGTACCAATAAATTGTAGAGCTAGGAGTTTGCGTTTAGGGATTGACTGATTCCAAGGTCTCCACCTTTATTCCTGCTATTATTTATCAAACTTTGCTCCATGACCTTATGCAAAAGAACATGCCGATCTTGGGTCAGGATTGTCTGATCCTTACCTCTGATTGCTGTGTTAAGTATGTTTTAAAAGCACGTGATCTGGATGACAGATTTTCCTTAGACTTCTTCATCTGTATCTTCTATCCTTTTCCTGCCTTGAGTTTGAGGAACTTTTTAGTGGTCATCAGTCCCTGAAATTGAGAGAAGAGAGCAGTATGAGAAAGAAAATTGAAGGGGCTGGGGATGTAGCTCAGCAGCACATCACCTGCCTGGCAAGCATAAGGCTATGGGTTCGATTCCTGGTACCAAAAAAAAAAAAAGAGAGAAAAAAAAAAAAAAAGAAAAAAAGGGGCCGGTGAGATGGCTCAGCGGCGTAAGCGCCTGCCTTGCAAGTGCGAGGGCCCGAGTTCGACTCCCGGAACCCACATACGAAAAAGGGGCCGGTGATATCGCTCAGCGGCACGGGTGCCTGTTGGCGTGCGAGGTCCTGAGGTTGACCCCCCGGTACCCACAAAAAAAAAAAAAAAAAGGAAAAGAAAATTGAGTACAAAAAGTTCACATCAGGGCCAGTGAGATGGCTCAGCGGCATACGCGCCTGCCTGGCAAGTGCGAGGTCCTGAGTTCGACTCATGGAACCCACATACGAAAAAAGGGCCAGTGATATCGCTCAGTGGCTTGGGCGCCTGCTGGTGCATGAGGTCCTGAGGTCGACCCCCGGTACCCACAAAAAAAAAAAAAAAAAAGTTCATGTCAGCCCCTTTTGTGGGAAATTTTGTGCTGAAATTCTTAAGGCAAAATGAGGTTCCTATGTTATTGGTGGATTTTTGTTTTCCATTCAGTCAAAACTGTGAGGAGCAGACAGTGCTTATTCATCCATTTCAACTGTAAAATTGCTAGGAATAGAAAATTTGAAAATAAGATGGCAGAGACAGAAATCAAACCCAGGCCTGACCAGCTCACTGGTTGCACTGGTTCTGTTGTTCCACAGCACTCCCTCTGGGGGTGGGTAGGTTAGGGCTTGAAACCTGCCTATGGATCAGTATAATTATACCAGTGTTGCTGGGGATCTAGCTCAACGGCACAAGCATCTGCCTGGCAAGCGCAAGGTCCTGAGTTCGATTCCTGGTACAAAAAAAAAATTACACCAGTGCACAAAATTCTGCTGGGCTTTTTCATATATGTTTCATTTTCATGGTGTGGTGAGGTTCTCTGTCATCCAGCTTTGTAAACAGAAAAGCCAAGCAGATAAGTGAGTTGTCTGGGGCCAGGGATATAGCTCAGTGGCACAGCACCTGCCTGGCAAGCACAAGGTCATGAGTTCAATTCCCAGTGCCAAAAAAAAAAAAAAAGGAGTTGTCTGTGGTTAATCAGAGGGTAAAGTAAGGACATGAATGACATCCTTAGGCTGTGATCAGTCTCCCTTCTGCACCTCCACAGAGGCCTCTGGAACTTGCTGTTTAGTGGTGTCCCATCAACCATGTGAAGAGCAAAATGCCAAGTAGGAATAGGGGCTGCAGGGACCAGGACCCCCTTTCTGAGGTGCTCAGAGAAGAGCCAGTGAGCAAGCATAGAGGTCTTCGCTCTTTTTTTTTTTTTTTTTTTTTTTTTTGAGACAAGGTCACTATGTAGTCCAGGCTGTAGTCACTATGTAGCGTAGGCTGGCCTTGAACTCACAGTGACCCTTTCGCCTTAGCTTCCTGAGTGCTGGAATTACAGGTGTGTACCACAATGCCCAGCAGCGGCTTTGCTTCTAAAATAGAGTTTGTCTACCTCTTTACTGGACAAATAATCTCCCCTTTGGATGTGCATGTGTGTTCTGGGTTGCCCTCTTGGACAGCCATCTTCAATGGTGTAATTTTCCCCAAATAAAACACTGAAATGGATTTTAGCTAAAGATTGAGAATCCCAGTGGTTCAGATCTAACAAGTATGATTTACAAGCTCTGTAGAGAAGCCTCCCTTCTGGGTAGGAATGCAAAACCGATCACCTCATTGCTAGGATGACAGCCTGGCTTTCTTGGGTTGCAGCCAAGAAAACAATTTATGAGGCTGACCCCCACACTTAACTAGCTAAAGCTTTGGGCCATAATCCAGAATCCTTATTACAGAAAGCAGAGTTAAAATTGTTCCCTCTGAAACCCTGTGGCTATTTATTTGAATTAGTGAGGTCATGCCAATGACAGCTGTGGAGACCAGTCTTTAATTAGGAGAAGAATTTGCCTCAAAGTTCATGAGAATGGCATTTCTAAGGGTCCTGCATGCTTTTCTTCCTTAATTCTTTCAGCTTTATGTTATTCCTGCTCTTTGCTTAAAGTCACAGCTCATTTCTTCCCTTCAAGGCTGCCTTCCTCACTCTGCAGCCACAGGGCTTTCTCCTGGCTATGGCCAGAGCCCAGACCTGAGTTTGGGGACTGGTTCTGAAATCCAAGCTATGGTTGTTTTCTGGTAATGTGAGCTTTTGGACAAGTTACCTTTCTTTTCTGAGCCTTCGTTAAAATGGGTCTAATAGTATTTACTGCATGGCTTTGCATAAATCACACTACCAGTTATTGAGATCTGTTGCTACATGCCAGCCACTCTTCTAAGAACTTGATATGTACAAACTCATCTCATCTTAGTAACAACCTTCTGAAGTGAAATTTTTTTTCCCCAGTGCAGAGGATTGACTTAGGGCAGTGGTGGCAAACGCATGCTGCAGTGGACTGTTGAAAGCTCTAAAAGGTTTGCCATCACTGACGTAGGTAGGGCCTTGTATTCGTTACGTAAGCACTGTAAGCCCTGAAACAGAATTCTTATCACTCTCCTACTACAGATGAGGAAGTTAAGGTATAGAATCACATATCTAGTAAAAGTGCCTGCTACATAAAAGCCTAGTACACAAAAGGCACTCAGTAAATCTTTCCCTTACCTGTACTTCCCTGTTATAATCTATGACCTGTAGTTTTTAACTTTTCTCTGAAAACATTGAATGTACCAGTCTTGTCTTCAAATCAGGATTTACTTTTTGAATTTTATGTTATAGAAAATATTAAATATATACAAAATAGTATTAATGAACATCTATGTGCCCTTTTTTTTAAGAGTAGGAAGTATTTATTGAGAGGAAAAAAGCTTCTGAGAGGAACAGAAGGGGGTCCTGAGTGGGTGGCCCTCTATATACCCTTTATATAACTTAAATAGTTGTCAATTCATGTCATATTATATGTTGTAAATATACCTACCTACTCTCTCTCCCCTCCCATATTATTTTGAGATAAATCCCCAAGTCAGATTATCTCTATCAGGTGACTCTTTTAAAAACAATCATAATACCATGTTTGTACTTTAAAAAGTTAACATGGGCTGGGATGTAGGTGAGTGGTGGAATACTTACCTATCATGTACAATAAAACAATAAAAATTAACAGTAATTCCTAAATGTCACATATTCAGTTAGTGTTAAGGATTCTAGTTGTCTCATAATGCCATATATTGTTTAAGTTTGTTGAACTAGATCTAATAAGGTCCAATGTTACAGTTGATTGATATATCTCTTATGTAACTTGGTCTATAGACTCCTCCAATTTTTTTTCCCTTGCAATTTACTTGAAGAAAAGAGTTCATTTGTTCTATAATGTTTCCCATAGTTTAGATTTTGTTGATCATATCTCCTTTTTATCATTCAACATATTCACATGTTCCTGTGTTTCTCATATTTCATGTCAGTTGGAAATAGACCTTGGTCAGATTCATATTCAGTTTTTGACCAGGCAGCTTTGGAGGTGGTGTGTTTTCTTCCCGGAGGCACATATTGTTTGGTTGTCTTTCTCTGTGATGTTAGCAGTGCCTTTATCCATTGATTCATGGTCACCAGATTTTGATTACCAAGAGAGTCTGTTTCTTATGATGCTTGCCATAAGGTAGGTACAGAAAAGGCACCTGTAAGTATTAATAATAATCAAAGAATGCTTGACCCCCTTAAACATACTTGCTCATTAGTTGGTTATTGAGAAATGATCCTCCCTGAGGAGAGGAATGAAATTGCCCCTTTGACTCCACCCTGGCTCAGTACCCTTTGTGTTCCTTCCTCTGGCCCTCTGTTATTTAGAAGCTCAGGCTTTACTTGTGGGTTATTTGTACACTTAGTGTGGGCATGATGGGAAGAGCATCAAGGAGCATCAGGCAGCCTGGGCACCAGAGAGGGTGTGCTACCACAAGTACAGTGAGGTGACCACAAGCAGTGACCAGGAGGCCTTCAACTAGATGAGAGTTCTCTTTAGCTCGAAAAGTCAGCTGCCAACTTTTTGCCTGGTATCAATTTCAACACTAAAATGTGGGCAGTACTAGGGAGAGACAGGTCACACCAGAGAGGGCTGGCCTGACTGCAAGTGCTGCAAAAGGGTTAGTTCAGCTGGAGGATTCTTCAGTACTAGGTGGAAACTAGTCATTTAGAAGCTGTCTGCCAATCTGGACTCTTAATTTTATTGTATTCATCCCATTTCTGAGTAGCTACATATTGGTGTGCTTGGCCCAGAGGTTAGGCAGAGCTGAATTCTGGTCTAGGCCTCCCACTTGATGTGTGTGGGAGTCTGGGCAAGAAATTTAGCTTTCCTGAGCTTCATCTCTTTGGTATGTAAAAAGTGACAATAGAAAGTTTCTACTTTAGCCTTATGGTGAGGATTAAATAAAGTTTGGGTGTGAGACACTGAAGGTCTTCTAGGAAATCAGTAAAGGCTGGGTGGTGTTGGCTTATGATGGTCTCTACTGGAATGTCTCCTTGTGCATTTATGAGTGTATGGATGGAGTGGAATCTGGAGAAGTTTATGATTTGTGGCTGTCGTGAATCTCATGGGCTTCTTCCAGAGTGCCCCATCACTCCCTTCTTTAGTGGAAGATTGAATGGCTTCCTCATTCTGCCCAGTGCCTCTGTGGCTATCATTTATTATGTAGAATATCCTAGTCAGGGGCAAGAATGTTGTCAGTACAATGAAGAGGGCAGCTTTGGACTCCTCCAGTGAAATCGAAGGTCCCTGGGCCCCAGAGGTAGAAGGATTCCTATGGGTTGCCAATGGCAACATCTCTATCAGAATGGTCATCCTTTCTAGGGCATCCTGCCAGGTGGCTCCAGTCCAGGCTTGTATATTTGCAGTGATGAAAAACTCATTATCTCATATTCAGCACATACCACTGTTGGCTTCCTCTCCAATTAGAAAAATCTTTCTTAATTTTATATGAAATCTGCCTCCCTCTTATTTCCATTTGCCAATCCTGGTGTTTTTCTATCTCACCATGCTGGATATGAAGGGTAATACAGAGAAGGGTCTCTGCTGTTGGTGTCCTAGAGAGAGTCTTCCAAAGCAGACGTGTGGTGTGACAAAATTCAGTCAAGCGTGCGGCACTGCCTTTGTGTAGACATCAGCGGAGACCATTCTTGAGTGGCAGGAATGAAGTATAATTCTCTATCAAGCAGTGTCGGATGCAGGTGGACTGGTGTGACAAGCAGGAGACCAATGCGGGAGCTGCCTTTAAGCTTAAGAGCTGTGATTTGGAGCCCGGTGTGGGGTGTTAACCTTTCCACGTGCCCCCTCCACCATGCAGCTCTCTCAAATGTCCTTTGTTATGCTCCTGCGGGAGTGGTGTTCACCCCTGCGTTATTTAGTGCCATTTATCCTTGTACTTTCTCATTCCTACAGCCTGCAGGAAAAGAGACAGTGGGCTATGTGTCAATGCTGGGCAGTTTGTTAGCCTTAGAAAGCTAAAAGCCCATGATAGCACTGAGTGGTACACAGCCTCATGATATGGGGTCCTCAATCACCGGGAAAGCCCCCCCCCCAATGACACAGAAAAGCAGGAAAAAACCTTTGTTTTATCTGGTTGCTGTGTGTACTACTCCCCATTTAGCTACAGATCTTTGGCCCTCACCTCCATATTTGTGAGATTCCCCTAATCCATACCCAGTGGGACCAGATACGAGGCCCTGAACATAGCCATAGCTTGGCCATTCCTCAGGGTGAATATCAACATACATTTCCTTATTGATTGACTCTTACCAAAGATAAAAGTGAAAATGTTAGTATTCCTGTAATGGGATTATAGTAGGATACCTATTATAAAACCAAGGGGAATGGATTTGTTAGGCTTTTATGACACTTCTGTGGAAGGAGGTCATGTTGAATGGCCTACTTTGGGGTGGCTGCATAACTAGGAATGTGTACCACTGGTAGGAGGGACAGTTTGCCAAACATTCTCTTTTATCCTTCAAGGATACAGGGATAGATGGTCCGAGCCCTTCTTTCTTCCTACCCAGGCACTTGCTGTGCAAAATGCTGTGGGGCAGAATACCTGAGTGGAGGATCATGGGAGGTCAACACTGCTGGGCACCAGAGGTCAGCTCACCTCACCTCTGACTCCTTGTGGTATGAAGCAGTGTTACGCAAGGGTTCAAACTGAGGCGTTTTTTTTTTTGTTGTTGTTGTTTTTGTTGTTGTTGTTTGGTACTGCTGGGGATCAAACCCAGGGTCTTCAGCATACCAGGCAAATTCTCTACCACTGAACTACAGCCCCAGCTCCATGAATTTGGGCTCTTAGGAACCCTTTTACCTTCTGAAAACTTGAAAACATAAAGAAATGTAGAAGGTAGAGGGAAATATTTATTATCCTAGTACCCAAAAGTTACTGCTACAAATATTTTGGCGTATGTATTTTCTTCCTATATTATTAATGTGTTTTTCTCTGCTGAGATGATGCTGTAGTGTTTCACCCTGTTTTTTCCCCCACTTAACATGTAATATGAATTTTTAAATTAAAAAACAGCTTATAAATATCATTTTTAAATGACTACAGAATGTTCCATCATGTGGACATATTACAGTTTATCTTACTGTTTCCTTAATGTTAGGCATTTAGATTATTTCTTTTTTTTCCTCTTGGTGTTATAATTAATCCAGCAATAAACATCTCAGAGCTTAAATTTTTGTCTGCATTTTAGATTATTTACTAATAACATTCCTTTAAATGGAGTTACCCTGTTGAAGGATATACTCTTGTTGAAACTTTTGTTTTCTGTTTTTTGATATGGAGTCTCCCTCTGTTGCCCAGCCTGGCCTCAAACTTGAAATCCTCCTGCATAGCTGGGATTAAAGGATGTGCATCATTGTGCCTCATAGTAGATTCTTTTTTTTTGAGACAGGGTTTCACTATGTAGTGCAGGCTGGCCTTGATCCTCCTGCCTCAGCCTCCTGAGTGCTGGGATTATAGGCATGTGCCACCATGCCTGGCTCATTTTTAAAGTTCTTATTCTCCAAAAATAATTACACTGCTTTGTATTTGCTCAGGCTTTATTGGAACCTGACCTAACCTGGTCCAGGTTGGGCAGGGGCACTTGTATGTGGAATAAGGTTGGGGAAAGCTTCCACTAAGCTTAGGCCACATTCCGAAGGTGTTAAATGTTAACCAAGCTGGAAGCAAATGGGATGGTGGGGAGAGATTACCCTAGATACCCAGGCAGAAAGAACAAAGGTGTGAATGCCCAGAGTTGCTGAAGGGCATGGCTCTGGCGAGACCAAGGCCAGAGAATAATGGGAGGGTGGAGTGACATGGGCCAGAGAGGAAGGCAGGGCAGGAGCCAGCATGGCCCAGGGACAGAGTGTAGACTCCATCCTAACAGATGTTAGAAACTATGAAGGGGTTTCAAGCAGAACAGTGATAGGATGAGATTGTATTCTAGAAAGGTCACTCCAGCCGCTGGGTAAAGGATAGATTGGGCAGAGGAGGGAATGACTTCCCTCCAGGAGATCAGTTAGGACTGTTGCACCAGACATGCTGCACCAGTGGTGAAATAGTGCCCTGAATTTGCTAAATTGATGGGTGAAGGTGCATTTCACTTAAATTTTCATTTCTTTAATTTCTGTGGAGGTT
The DNA here is from genome assembly GCA_028451465.1 of Erethizon dorsatum. Lineage (NCBI taxonomy): Eukaryota > Metazoa > Chordata > Mammalia > Rodentia > Erethizontidae > Erethizon > Erethizon dorsatum. Next base: position 20,815,555 of record CM051826.1, read on the forward strand.
GAATATTTCTGTGTTGACTTGCTGTACTATATTTCATGACTTTGACTTGACTCCTTTTGTCCTAAAGGCTCTTGGAGCATGAGGGCACCATTGTCACAGACTTTATAGATGATGTGGTCACACGCATCATGCACCTTTGCAGAGGAGCTCATTGAAACCCAGGAAGGGCAGGTGACTGTCCCTGAGTTCCTGGGACCAGTTTGAAGCTCCCAGGCGCACTATGCTCTACTCTCTCTCCCTGTAAGCTGTTTCCTAAAGTAGACACCATGACCAGGGCCTTGGAAAGCAGAGCTCAGCAGACTTGGGTTTATTGACTAGAAAGAGCCGTTAAAAGTGGATGCAGAGGAGGTTACTTTTCCACCATTGAGATTTGGAGGAAGAAGCTCAGAATATGGTAAACTCAATTTAAATTAGGGATCTGTAATGATTGGGGGCAGCTTTGCTTTAGAAGCAGCTCGGCCAAGGCTGTTAGTTCCCTGCAGATTATAAGCATTTTCTAGAGTAGGAAGGATGTGTAGAGAATAGCCTTAGATATGAAGTTACCTCTCCAGACCCTACTCACAGTTTAGCTGGCTCCCTAAAGTTAGCAGCATCCAACTTGTCAATGTTGCCTATTAATATATTTATTAGTTTGCTTGTTTGATAGCCACAGAAGCTTCCTGAAGAAATTGCAGGCAGGGATTTGGTGAGACCGTCCTCTGACTAGAAAAACTTTTCTTAATAGCTGGCTGCTTGCCATGCTGTGAGATCTTATGCATTTTGGTTTCTCCCAGAGGGTGGCTGTCTTTGTATGCAGTGAGCATATTGCCCTGAGTTCCACCCTAACTGCTATGTGCATGGTAGCTGAGTGCAGCATGGTAGCTGAGTAATGAACCTGCATTTCTCTTCTCCATTAGGAAATCACAGGGACCTTGAGCCTGTGTTTCATTCTGGAGTGTTTTTCCCTGTTAAATCAGTACAGTTTCAGACTGTTAAAACAATACCCTCACAGTAGGTGGTCTTGTCATAGTGCCCTACATATGTGGTCATGCCCTTGCTTTGGCCGCAGTCCTTCTTTGCTACTTAACTTTACACAGACTATATAACGTGAGTTATGGCATGGAGGTGGATAGGCTGACCACCAAAGGCCTTGAAAAATTATTCTGTTATTCCTCATGAGTACATAGGTTAAAATTTTTTTTAAAAATCATAAATCTGGTTATAAAATAAATAAATATATATATATATATATATATATATATATATATATATAATATTTTTTGAGACAGAGGCTCACTATGTAATCCAGGCTGGCCTTGAACTCACTGTGTTGCCCAGGCTGGGCTCGAACTTGCAGCAATCTTCCTGCCTCAGCCTCTTGAGTGCTTGGATCATAGGCATGAACTACCACACCAGGCAGAAATATATTTTTGTAGGAAATTTTGGACTGTATCCGTCTCCCCTCAAATTAAAAAAAAAAAAAAAGAAGCAAAGCAGAATAAGGCATAATTGCTGTCACTACTAAGATGTTTACCATATTCGGGGGTTAGCCTGCCAGGATTTTCTCCTTTGCATAAATGCATACTTTTAATATAAACCCCTGTGACCTATTTTTTGTCTTGTTTTTCCCCACTTCTTGTCAATGCACACTTGTCTACTCTAATTTTCTCCCTAGCCCAATACCTGGATGTGTCTGTGGAGTGACAGCAGGCCTTTCCAGGCAGTGAGCCACCTTGTAGGATGTTGCTGTCATCTCCATCAGGATCTCATGCTTCAGCCATGTTTGGAGCCCAAGATACATTCTTTAAACATTCTCAAGGGTGGCAGATCATCATCCTTTGAAAGATGGATTTGATTTCTAAAACAAGCCAATAATTTTCCACAGTGCTGTGTTGTCTGCTGAGAAAAACCATTTGGGGCCAAACTTGATATATAGCTGTAACAAACTAGATTAGGTTTTCTAGTTGATTTGTTGGGGAAGGAAAGAAGATGAAAGTAAATATTCATCGGACATACAGAGTGGCTCCACTAGGCTGAACACTTTAAACCAGATCTAAACCTCTGCATAAGAGTGTAAATGTGGCAGTGGTCCCCAAAATGATGCTTGGGGGCCATCAGTATCTCTTGGTGAGCCTGTTAAAAATGCTCATGAAGCCAGGGTTAATGAGTGGGGGTCAAAGGGAATGTGAAATTTATCTGTAATTGCTTTTGCAACTGTTCAGCAGGTACCCCACAACTGTTTCACATTTCTTCTTTACCGATATAACTTTGATTTTGTTGGGAATGGTGATATACTTGGCTAAAAAAAAAAAAAAAAGAAAGAAAACCTCCCTTGCCATGAGGGATGGCTGTATGACACAGTTCTGGCATAGGAATTGCAGGCAGAAGCTCCTGGGGAGAACAGGCCTTCATAAATAAAATGATACGGTCCTATGGCCCTCGCACATACTCACAGACTCTGCAAGGGAAAGCAGCCACCTCCTTGAGCTAAAGGAAAGGCAGTCTCAGGCCAATGATGGCAGAGTCAGAAAACAAAAAGATCTTGCACCCTTCGTGTAATGTTCAAGTGGCTGCTCTAGCTCTATGCTGCCTGCTTCTAGATTTCTTCTTGTTCTATGAGGGAAAAAAAAAAAAAAACCCTATCTGTTTAAGCAACTGTTAGTTTTTTAATTGCTTGCAGCTGAATGCAATCATAACTGATAAGGTAATGTTTTAATATTTTACAAGGGAGAAATGTATTTACATATTGTGTAATTAAAAATGAAAAATAATTTAAATCCCCACAGATTTCTGGGCCCTACATCATACTGAAACAGAATTTTTGGGGGCAGGATGCATGTATCTGTATTTCAGCAAACCCTTAAGATGAGTCTGATGCACAATAAAATGGAAGAGTCGTCTCTATATTTGTTAATAGTATGATCCCCATTTTATAGATGAGAGCATTGAGGCCCAACGATGTTAAACAATTTTTCTCTCTCTCTTTTTTTTTTTCCCTGATGCTGGGGATGGAACCAGGACCTTGCACATGCTAGGCAAACGCTCTACCGCTGAACTACATCCCTAGCTCATTACTCCAATATTTTAAAGTGATATTTCAATCTGGATCTTTCTGGATCTAAAGTATATCCCCCCATCCCTTACTGTAGTCCTTACCCTGCTTCCCCCCACAACACAGCCACACTACAGCTAAAGGAAACTTTCAAAATAGAGAGTCACCATTTGTGCAACTGTTTGACTCCATGGTCTAGGGATAGCATCATAGCAATGCTAAATTCCCTGAGATAGTATGTGTGTTTGTCTTCTGACATGTTAAAAAGCAGACTCATAAGTCCTTGGTCTTATGTTCTACTTTTGAAACAAAAATTCTTTGAAATTAGCTTTTTCCATAAACTTTTTAGGGCTAAGTCGCTTAAGAATTACTAAAACATTTCACCCATGGAAAGTAATTATGGTTGTTTTATGAGTGTGGAAGACATATAGCTGGTAAGTACTAGAGTAGTCTCCTGTGAATTATTGGAACTGGCAGTATTCATGTTATACCAAATTAGCCATTGAGGGTTGAAAGGTTTTATCTGTAGTTCATCAAGGTAGTGGTCAGTGATACACATTCATAAAAATTAAGTACACACCAGCACATTTGGAATGGGATCTTTGGGTTAGGTGGCCACCTTGGGTTGTAATAATATGATTTGCGTGGCTATTTGGAGACCTGTGATAAGAATGATTTTCTAACAGGGAAGAGGATCTTCTATTGTATGAAATAGGAGGTCAGTGTACTTGAGACCGTCAGGGGCTGGCAGCATTAGGGAAATGGCATGTGGTCTGGGAGTTAGGAACTTTGTATTGCTGACCTAGATCTAGGATGAGTCTACCACTCATCAGGATATCTGACCTTCAGACAACTCTGAAACTTCATTATTGAGGTCCTTTCCTTATGAATAAGGTCTTTTTGGAGGCACGTCATTATATTGCCTTTCAAGGAAGTCCTTTCTGGTGGGGTAGAGAGGGTAGACACCCCAAGTCTCTACAATGGTAACTGCTGTCACTCCTGAGGGCTCCATGTGTCAAGGCCCTGTGCCATGCCTCTATTTACTGATTTTATTTTATTTTATTTTTATTTGAGACAGCATCTTGCTATGTAGTTCATGCTGGCCTCGACTCACTAAGTAGTCCAGGCTAGCCTCAAACTCATGGCAATCTTCCTGCCTCAGCCTCCTGGGTGCTAGGATTACAGGTGTGTGACACCACACCCAGCTATTAATTTTACTTTTTTTAAAAAAGATTTTGTAGTGCTCAGGGCCGTGTACATGGTAGGCAAGCTGTCAAGCAATGAGCTACATCCCCAGCCAGCCCCAAGACTATATTAATTCATTTAATTCTTATAAAAGCTTTCTAAGGTATAGGTATTATTGTTTCTTTTTTTTTTTTTTTAATTTTATTTATTTATTTATTTTTGGTACCGGGAATTGAACTCATGACCTTGCACTTGCCAGGCAGGCACTGTGCTGCTGAGCTATATCCCCTGCCTGGTATTATTGTTTCTGTTCTATAGATGTGAAAACAGGTTCAGAGAGATTTAGTTACTTGATTAGGGTCACACAGCAGAATCAGATCTGAGTTCAAGTCTGTCTGCCTGACTTCAAAGATCCTACCTCTTGCCCCGTGTGACTGTACCTCCATGGTAGTACAAGGGCAGGTGAAGTATGGTGGGAGGAAACTCTTTTTGACTGGGAGAATTGGGGAAGTATCTGTAGAAAAAGCAGGATTTAAAGAGGATGGGGTGGGTAAAGATAAGGTAAGAGTGTGTTCTGGGAACAAGAAGTCTGGTTTGGTTGAATGTGGAGTTCTTTGTGGGGGTGGGATAGGTTGAGAATTAGGAAATGAGGCAACAAAAGTAATGGGCAGATAGATCGTGAAGGGGCAGTGATTCCTAGTCAAAGTTACAGGAACATTTTGTATTTTATATAGAACTGTTGCTGAGGGAAATTATTTATATATATATATGCTGTCCATTCGTTATTCCTTAATATAAGAATGTGTACAATACACTGCGATGTTAGGGAAAAAAGTTTCCCACCTCTTAATATAATGCCTTTTATTCTGCCTTTAATCGAAAAGTAAGGACTGTTACTCATTGTCTTTCCTTTTTTGCCCAGGCTACCAGGAAGGCCTGGCCACCAGACACTCAGGCCTGATTTAGTGTCTAATTGCAATAACTATATTATTGCTCTGATTCTTAGTAAAAACTTTCTTCTTTTATTCTATGTGGCTTACAGTCTACCTTTTATTTTATTTACCTGGGGATGAATTTTTATTTAAAGTGACCTTAAATTCCTTTTGGAAAAGGTAGGATATAGCCTGGCAACGTGACAGGAAGAGACAATAAAGGGCTGGAGTGGTACAGTGATGTTATCAGAGGTTACTGAGAAGGGTATTTCATTTCTTGGACAAGGGGTAGAATTAGACAGTTCTGGGAACCCCAGGAGTCTCTGAATGCTGTGGCTATGTGTGTGACTAGGTGTGTGTCTGCTAAAAGGAAGGGGCTCTCTGTGGTCTTTCTTGCTCCTGCCAAATTTGAGGTTGTATCCTACATATACCTGGGACCTCCTTTTCTACCATTTTTACAAGAGTTTCTGATTTGATGGTTCCCCAGAATGACCTGAACCAATTCTTTGGCTCTTTTTAAGAGAATTCACTAAAGGTTGTGTGTTGGCAATGCTATTTACCCTGTTCCAGGAGTATTTAAGGAAACCCTCAGCTAAATAACCGTGATGAGTAGTGTCACCATCCCAATCCAATAGAAAAGCTGTCTCATGGTCAGTGTCCTTGAGGATGTCAGGCATGGTAATCTGATTTCTGAAGATGCAAATGGAGCGTCTGAGTTAGGGTGCATCTGCCTTCCTGGGTGCCTAGGCATGGGCTCTGTGCATCTGTATCTGCTGGTGGTCTTCACAGAGGCACTGAGCCGAGACTTTCCCCATATCACTAAGGGTACTCTGCGTGATGTAGCTGCCTTGCTGTTGTGGAAATCCAAGTTGTGTTCCACTTTTTAAGGTGTTTGTACTAACAATGACAGTTGAAGCTCCTAGGGCAGTAGTTGTACCTGACTGGGGCCAGGGGTTGGGGAAAGAAACTGTTGGAAATGTGTGCAGAATGTGTGTGTGTGTGTGTGTGTGTTTATGTATGTGGGTGTGTGTACTTTTCTGAAAAAGTCTGACCAGATTCTTAAAGGTAATATATTCTTCCTTTAACATCCTATCCAAGAAGAGTTAAAAATGAATTTCTTCCTGACATCCTGGCATATCCATATCAAACCACCACCTCCAAAGCCTGCTGCTCAAAGCAGCTATAAGCAGAAGGGATAGAGAGACATGCAGACGGGGTGGTTAAGAACCACTGGACATGGCTCTTGAAGACTGTGGCACTGACTATGCTGCCGCCAGTAGAAGCCCTTTAAAGTCAAGTGCAGTCTCGGGTCTGGAGGAGCAGTACTTGTCCTCCCAGCTCAGAGCTGCCGAGCAGCCACTGGCCAGGCTGTACTCTTGCCTTCACCCGTAGTCTTCACCTCTGTTCCAGTCACAAGCAGCAGAGCCCCGCTCTCTGAGCTGTATACCTGGGGAGTATATTCAGACTTGGTATTAGGAGCCATAGCAATGAAACTTGTTACAAGCTGGCAGAACAAAGTGAGGTTTTGCTTTGTGATCCAGTTAGGATCTGGACAGGAACTCCATTTGATTTTGTTTTGCTTTGCTGGCTTTAGAAATCCACAGTAGCAGCAGCACTTTGTGAATCAGAAATGGAAGCTTTGTTCTCTGATAATCACTGAGGAATGCCTTTCCTGAATGGTTACTATGGGCATGAATAGCTCTAAAGAAGAAAAAAACAAAACAAAACAAAACAAAAAAACGTAAGAGAGAGACTACAGCTATTTATGTTCTGTTTTGATAGACAAGCACTGAATACCTACTGTGTGCCAGAATTCGTGGTCTTATCAGGGAAGGCAGGTCCAAGAGGAGTCATTATATAGGTAATAGTGAGCACGCCCAGGCTGTGGGATCCCAGAAGAGCACAATTAATTCAGCGCTTGTGTGTGTGTGTGTGCACGCGTGCACGTACAAGGGCGGTCTGGGAGGAAGCAGCGGAGCTGAGTGTTAAAGGGAAGACACAGCTTCTGTGTTCTCTTCTGACCCTTTCTATTATGTGAGCAGGCATTTTTACCTTGTGGTGATTAGTATGCACATAATATTTTATGTTGTCTGTTTTCTACTTAGTATTCCTCTACCAATTTCCACTTAGCAACTGGGCTGAAGTATTTATCATTTTTAAAAGCCACGTAGCATTTTTGCCTTATTGATGTACCCTCATGCTTAGGCATCTTCTCATTTGTTGGGAATGGAGGAGTTTTTCTCAATTACGTGTCTTTGTAGTTAGCCCTCCCCCACCCCTTTGCTTATTTCCTTAAGGGTGCATGGCTAGGTCAAAGTTATGAATGGTTTTATGCTTTTTTCTACTGAATTTTTTTCTTATTATTATGGAAAATTTCAAACATATACAAAAAGAAAAACACTAGTATAATGAGTCCCTATGTACTTATCATCGAGTTTCAACATTCATCAATTCATGGCTGGTTTTGGTTATTGTTTCGTGGTGCTAGGGACAGAACTCAAAGTCTAGTGCATACTGGACAGGCACTCTTACCACTGAGCTATACCCCCACCCCACCATAATTCTTTTTTTTTATGTGTGTATTGGGAGTTGACCTCAGGACCTCACGCTTGCCAGGCAGGCGCTTATGCCACTGAACTATCTCACCAGCCCCATAATTCTTTTTTTTTTTTTTTTTGTGGGTACCGGGGGTTGACCTCAGGACCTCACACACCAGCAGGCGCCCATGCCGCTGAGCGATATCACCGGCCCTTTTTTCGTAGGTGGGTTCCAGAAGTCGAACTCGGGCCCTCACGCTTGCCAGGCAGGCGCGTACGTCGCTGAGCCATCTCACCGGCCCGTGTTTTTTGTCTTTGTGAGAATGTCTTGCTATGTATTCCAGGCTGGCCATCAACTCACTATGTAGCCTAAACCGTCCTCAAACTTCCAGCAGTACTCCTGCCTCAGCCTCCAAATGCTAGGATGCCCAGCTTCCCAGCATGTTTTTAGGGAAAATTTCCCTAACCTATCAGGCCAAGGTGGATAATTCTTTATCAGGAAGGGCTCTGCCTACCTGCAGGTCCTGGCCCAACAGAGGAGTGGAGGGAGAGAGGTACTGCTGTTGGTACTATTATCTGCCCATTACTCATCTGGTAAACATGACTGTGCCACCTTTTCCACAGACCAGCTTGACTTGGCACTGTGTTGGAGAAAACAATCTCAGGGCTATTCCTTTGGACTCCACCCCACTGAAGAATGCAATAACATACTGTTGTTTTTTTCAGTGCTAAAGAAGTTAGATACCGTGTTTCTTTTTCAACAATAATAATTCCAAAAAGCTAGGAAAATACCTACTCTGTGCTGGACTTTGATCATCTTATTTGCATGTTTCCCTTGACAAAGCTTTGCTTTGTATTATTCAAGGTGACCCAGTTAGAACTACTGTTTTGAGTCACATTGTCACTAATAAATTACACAACCTATGTGTGATAAATCTTTTAACTCTGAATATTGTACTGGAGTATATGCTTGTGTTGGCACTCTTCTTCATATTTAAATATGGGAACATTTAAATGTAATCTTCCCTGTTTGTTCTCAGTGTTGACATTCCTGATTTTTCAGTGTTGATGGATAGCAATTTCCCAGATGATTCAGAACCCTTTTGTATTTGGCTTTGGAACGTTAATCACGTGTGTACTCTATATTATGTGTGCATCGTCCCTTCCTGCGCCAGTTCTCAATTTGGGTTTCCTTGATTGGCAGGGTACCCTGGGTAACCCCTTCTGGGACACAGGATATTTAACAAGGACACAGGATATTTCATCCTGGTCAGGATGAAATGCTTTTTGAGAGATACTGGGGTTTGAGGGTTTTTATCCTTAGAGAAAATAGTCAGTGTCTCCAATAAAAAGGTTTATTTCTGTTCAGGCCAGCCTTGTGCCTGTGCCTCACTGTTTTTGGTGGAAGAATTTAATTACTGGCTTTTCATTTTGGTTGAGTTTGCCATTTTATTTCTTGGTCTTTTGCAGTATAACATCCCTTTTCTCTCTTTTTATAGCAATGAAAACGGAAATATTTTGAAAACATTTGCCTCTAAGCCAAACACTTCACACATTGATTATTTTCACTTTTTGCCATTTCTCTTCCAGGCATTGTCCATATGTGTTCCTCCTCCTCCTCTTCTTTTTCTTCTTCTCCTCCTTTTCCTTCTCCTCTTTAAATTTTGTCTTGTTCTCTTTACACTACTACAAAATATTTCTATCTCGTTTTCATAATTATTACTTTTAATGGCTGTGTAATACTCACTTGAGTCAATGTACCATAATTAATCATCACTTTTCTATTTTATGTTTGAGAAGTTTTAAGAATTTTATTTACTTATTTATTTATTTTGAAATGGTGTCTATGTTTTTCTGGCTGGGCTCAAATTTGCTCCTCCAGTCTCAACTTCCCATCAACAGCTTTTTAAGATATAATTCACATACTGTGTAATTCACCCACTTAAAATATACAGTTTAGCCGGGCATGGTGGCATATGTCTGTAATCTCAGCATTCTAGAAGGCTGAGGCAGGAGGATTGCAAGTTTGAGTCTAGCCTGGGGAATTCATCAACTTTGCCCTTGTCTCAAAATAAATGAAAAAGGGGCAAGGGATGTAGCTCAGTGTGAAGACCTAGAGTTCAATCCCCAGTTCCACACACACATACAAAGTGTACAATTCAGTGATTTTTTTTACTATATTCACAAGCATTACCATGTTCAATTAGAACATTTTCAACATTCCATATCCATTGGCAGTTACTCCCCATTTTCTCCAACCCTCCCAACCCTGGGCAATCACTAGTCTACTTTCTGTCTTTGTAGCTCTGCCTATTCTGGATATTTCATATAAATGATATCATATAATATGTGGTCTTTTTCCCATTTAAAAAGCGTGGTAAGTTGTACATAACATTTACCATTTTAACCATTTTAAGCATTAGATATTGTCTTAGTTACTTTTCTTGTTGCTGAGACAAAATACTGGATACCCAAAGTTAAAGGAGGAAAGAAAGGTTTGTTTTGGGTCACAGTTTGTAGAGATTTCAGTTCATAGTTGGCTGGATCCAAGGCAGGATGGCATGCAGAGGGGCATCACAGAGGAGAAACAGTTCGTAGTGCGCAGAAGGCAGCAAAGCAGTGAAGTAGTAAACAAGCAGCGGCCCTCTTTCTGTCCCTTATATTCTATTCAGATCACACACCCTTAGGGCAGGTAGCACTCACGCCCAGGGTGGGCCTTCCCATAATCCACACCCAGAACTATGCCAGATCAATCAGTGGACTAATTTAGTAGTTATACACACTTAATCCCAGCATCACACACTCTAGATCCAGCCACCTCTGAAAAGCCCCACCTATGACCACATGAGGCTTTAAGGAATCATCTAGACACAAGCCATAACAGATACATTCACATTCTTATGCAAATATCATGAACATCCATCTCTAGAACTCTTTAATCTTCTCAAACTCATAACTCTCCATTGTTCTCTCCCCTAGTCCCTAGCAACCAATCTACTTTCAGTCTCTGTGAATCTGAGTATGCTAGCAACCTCTTATAAGTGGATCCACACAATATTTGTCCTTTTGTAACTGGCTTATTTCACTCAGCATAATGTCCTCCCGGTTTAGCCATGTTGTAGTGCATCAGAATTCCATTCCTTTTTACTGCTGAATAATATTCCATTGCATGTATATACCACATTTTGTTTATCCACCCATCAGATGATGGACATTTGGGTTTACATACTTTGGTTATTATGAATAATGCAGTTATGTACATTCATTAGCAATTTTTTCGTGTGGACACGTGTTCTTGTTTCTCTTGAGTATATACCTATGAATGGGATTTCAGAGTTGTATGTGACTTTTTCTTTAACATATTTCTTTATACTAAGAGTCTTGAGATTATTAAGTCAAAGGTGTAGGGCCCTTTATGGGCCCCATAAATATGTACAATTTTTATGTATCAGTTAAAAATAAATAGAAAAAACCCTTTTATGCATGTCCTTTGATGTCTGTTGCTCAAATTGTTTTTCTCAAGAGTTCTTAAATGTATGACACCTTCAAAATGATAATGTTCTGGTTTCATTGTAACCTCAGCAGTGGATACTATTCTGTTCAAGATACATGTTAATTTAAATGTAAAAATTTACTTTTTCTGTTTTGACATGGTTGTTCTGGGTTATTGGCTGCTAGTCTTCTGAAGATTAACCCTCTGTATGATAATCATTTGAGCTAATATTTAAGTCTTACTTGGATAGGTTGCTTTTGACTGCTCCCTACAAGTGCCTTTGAATACTGCAGACGCTGTGATGGTGGCAAGGAGAGTGTTTCTCTTTACCCAGTTCTGAGGAGCAGCTCTTTGCAGGAGTTAGTCACAGAGCTCTGGCTCTAATGAGCACAGCAGGTATGAGCCCTAGGGAACTTTTGGAAGTCTTTCTCCTGGCTTGAAATTTCATAATCATTCTTTGAGGCTGAAAGGAGTCCTTCTCTTTCAGTTCTGTTCATCTTGATGCCTGTGGTCCCTGGCTAGCCTCATGGACTGGTTGGTACCGCGCCAACCAAATGCATAGTCAAGGTCTTCTCTGCCCACACTTCCGCAGGGACATAGGGTGGCTACCTCACCCTTCTCCCTCGAGGCAGAAAGCCCTGGAGACCATAACTCTTCCATTCTGCATTCTCCTCCTGAATTCCATCTTTCTCAAGGTCCAGTCCACGAACCTAAAGAATTGAGGTTCATTGGGGAGGGGATGTGGCTCAGTGGTAGCTCATGTGCTCAGCATGTGTGAGGCCCTGCATTTGATCGTCAGTACCACAAAAGATAAAACAAAAAGACAGTTTATACTGTTCATAGCAGCATTATTTGTAATAGCCAAAAAGTGAATGTATATCCATCTAATGAAATATTTTGAGCTAGAGATGTAACTAAGTGGTAGAGCACCTGCCTAGCTTGCTCCAGACCCTGCATTTGATCCCCAGCACTACACACATAAATTGTAGTTCATATTTAGTGTGCCCCTACTATGTTCCATGTTCTCTGTTTCATGTCGTACATTAGTAGGTCAATTAATGTTACTACATGCTGTGAGGAGGTGTGACTATTATGCCTACCCATCTTATGGATGACTAACCTGAGTCAGTGAGTGTAAGAAATGTGCCCTGGATCACGGAGGGGCGGGGACCCCTCCCAGCCCATCAGATTAAAAAACATGCCCTTAACCAATGGACTATTCTGTCTCCTTTCTTCACTGAGCAGTTATGATGACATACACCCGCACACTGTTCCCAGAGTGATGTGTTACAAATACTCCTGTTGAAAAGCCCTACAGAAAAGCTCCACATTACAGAAAATTAAAGGACTCTCCCTTGCTGGTCTCTTGGCATTTACCTTCACCATAGCCGTGGTGCTTGCAAGCTATTTGTAAGGCCTCAATCCTCCCTCTCCTCTGGAGTCCTGATCCTCCCTCTTATCAGGCCCTCTCCTTCACTTTCCCAGGCCCATCCTCTTCCCTCTTCACCATTATTAATTCCTCATTTGTTGGCCTGCTAGACTTAGTTTTTCCTAACAATTGGGCCCTAGCTGTCTACAGTATTTGCAGGTCTCTGGCCTGCTGAGCTTCTTGAGGGCAGAGGCTCCATCTTGCTTATTTCTGTCCCAGCCTAGCACAGTGCATGGCAGGGAGAGGCCTCTCAGTTCAAGTTGTTTGTTGTGTGGTGCTGGGGATGGAATCTAGGGCCATAAGCAGGCTAGGCCAGCACTGGACCACTGAGCCACATCCTCAGCCCTTCAGTTCAAGCTGTTGATTGTTCTGAACTGGGAAATCTTTGAATGGCCTTTCATATTCTCCTCCCCAAGGAATGGTATTAGTGTCCTCCTTGAGGGGCATTTCCATGATCAGGAACAGCAAAATACTCAGACACATCTTGGGTCTTCTCACAGAGAGCTGGTGACCGCTGTGGGGCCAGTGAGTGAAGTGCACAGCCTTGGAGAGGTGCTCTGGGGAAGAAAAAATTGGCAGTAAAGTGGCCTGCACAGAGAAGAGGAGAAGCAGGAAGATGTGGCCTGTGGATGGCCTGGAGCTTATCTACTCTGCTTAAGCAGGAGCTCTAACCTGAGCACTGGGTCCCAGAGGATTTTTTATCTTTCCAGTCAACTGGCCCATCTGCCTGACAAGAGAGAGCAGCAGCCTGCTAGGCTGGGACAACTGCTGGCAACCTTCCTCTGGCCCGCTCCTGCAGGGGCCCCTCCTCCCTGCTGCACATTTCTATCCCACCCCTCCACCAACCTCCTCCAGTTCCTCACTCATTTACTCCATACATAAGACATTCCATTAAGTACAAAGGAGAGAATACATCAAACCAGCAGCTTTGCTTCTAGAGGACACACCCCAGATGCATTTTAAATCTGTGGATTCCCCTTAAGGGAATTCCAGTTAAAAAAGAACTTGGGTCAGCAGCCTCAGGTCTGTGTGGCTAACAAGCTGCTGTTTTCTCTGTTGTTCGGCAGCCTGAAGGGCTCTTTGTTTGTGTGTGTGTGGGGGGGGGTAGATTGTGGTACCCTAATGAGGCCAGGGTGTGGAGTCCTGGCTCAGACAGAGCTGCCTTCAGAACCAAGCTCTCCCTGCAGGAGAGTAAGTGGTGAGTTTGTGGGTTTTTTGCCCTTTAAAGAAAACAGGACATTAAAAAAGAGGGGGAAACTAACCATGGCATTCTGGATTGGATCCTTGGCACAAAAAGGACATCGGAAAAAAACTGAAGAAATTCAACATAACATTTGTAGTTTAGCTAATAGTACTATTCTAATTAATGTTCATTTTTTAGTTTTGACAGATGTTCAGTGTAAAATGCTAACATGAAAGAAACTAGGAAAGAGGGTAAGGGAACTGTCCATACTATCTTTTGCAACTTTTTAATAAATCTAAAAGTGTTCCAAAATAAAAAGTTTATTCATAAAAAAAGGACAAAGGAACAAAGTCGATGCAGTGTCTGATTTAACCTGATCTTTTCACCAACCTGCTCTTTTACACTTCTTAGACTGTGGTCTTTTGCCTTCACTTGCAAATTCAGAGAGGTTGCTGCATGCAGAACCTCTAGACCAACCTACTGTGGGGTCCAGCATCTTCTTTGCCCCCACTGCTGTCTTGGGGACAGGTCGAGGTCCAAGGCCAGCTCTACTAGAAAAACTTGGGTCATGTAGTTGGCAGTACCCCTCCCTCCTGGCTGTGCTCTGTGGGGCTGGTCACCTACTAGGCTTCATTTACTTCACCAATGAGAAACAGAGAACCTTGCTGGAGCCAGGAGGGAGGGTCAAATGAGCTAATGTGTATAAAGAACCTGACCTAGATGCCTAGGGACTTAGCTCAGTGGTAGAGTGTTTGCCTAGCTTGCACCAGGCCCTGGGTTCCATCCCTAGCAAGCAGAGGGGAAAAAAATTGTGCTCAGACCAAAGGTTGTGTGCTTGGTAAACAGTAGTTTTCGTTTTCCCTTCTGTTTGAAAGGGATGAGTGTGCTCATTCCTTGAAGATCTAAGATCTGCAGTTCAGCAGTGGACAAGGAGCTGTTGTGGGGACTAGCAGCAACACTGCACTCCCTCCTCCCCCATGGACTGCTTCCTGAGGGCCGGGAGTGTGACCCTTTACTAGCTGGTTCTAAGCCCTCCAGAAGTTTTAACATTAAGATTCTTAAGGAAATTGTGTTGTGGCTTCTCCTTGCAAGTGACCAAGTCAAGTTTGGGGGCTTCCTTCCAGAAGGGGAGCCCCTTGTGGCTTCTGGACATGGAACTCTCCTGACTCAGGAACCCCAAAATTCTAAAGGCTGGAGACATTCTGAAGCTCAAGGGCATTGAATCTGGTGGGGTTAGCTTGTGTGTGGCTGTTTACCTGTAGGTGGCAGTGGTGACACAGGAATGCTAAAGGAGGGGCACAGAGGGCAGGGTGGTGGCAGAGAGCTTGCCTTTCAAAAGAGCAGCAATAATAATAGAAGTAACAGCCATGACCATGGCTTCTGGAGAGGTGGCATTCTGGGTTAGGAGCTCTGTCAGGTGTTTTCTATGTTACTGAGTTTATTCTCAGGCAACTGGGTGAGAGAAGTCTATTATTGCTTATTATAGGTGTGGGAAAGGCCTGGAGAGGTCAGGCGACTGCCTTGAGGGTACACAGCACAGTACAGTACAGTACAGTAATTGACAGAAGTAGGACTCACCCAAGTCTGAGTTCACGCCTCCTACCCATAGCTTCCACTGTGATGCACAAATGATGTGCATTATTCATTACTAAACTGCCCAGTGCCTGCCACCCAGGGCCTCTGAAGGGCTCACAGTCATAATTTCACTTCCCAAGGGTCCTGGCAACATAAGGTCTGGCCTCTGGGGCACATCTTCATGTTCTAGCAGCTTCAAGTTTAGGTAGGGGGCCAAGAATGTACTCATGGCTCATAGCCAGTAAGGTGGAAGAACCTCTCAGAACAGTGTTAGAATGGTCTGCAAAGCTCTGCCACTGCGTAGACTGTGTGTGCCTTCAGGTGTTGTAGCCCATCAGAGGCATCTCACAGTGTGTAGGCAGGAAGCCCTGTGGAAAAGACATTGGAGGGTTCAGAGTGAATGGGTAGGGCCGGTGAGATGGCTCAGCGGTGTAAGCGCCTGCCTGGCAAGCGCGAGGGCCCGAGTTCAACTCCCGGAACCCACATACAAAAAAAGGGCTGGTGATATTGCTCAGAGGCACAGGCGCCTGCTGCCGCGCGAGGTCCTGAGGTTGACCCCTGGTACCCACAAAAAATAATTAAAAAAATAAGAGTGAATGGGTAGCCTGGAGTGGAGGCCTCCAGACCAGAGAAGTCCTTTGGACCCTCATACATTCCTGGTGAAATGAGAACACAAATGGATCTTCTCTCAGTTTTGTGTGTTCCCATGGTGTCTGATTGGGTTTTGTAAAAGTCTCTTTCAGCCCAAGGATGCCTGGTTTTACCATATCTATTCAACAAAATATTTGGTAATTCTAGCCAGAGCAATTAGGGAAGGAAACAATACAAAAGGCATCCATGGCCGGTGAGATGGCTCAGCGGCATAAGCGCCTGCCTTGCAAGCGCGAGGGTCCGAGTTCGACTCCCGGATCCCACATACGAAAAAGGGGCCGGTGATATCGCTCAGCGGCACAGGTGCCTGCTGGCGCGTGAGGTCCTGAGGTCGACCCCCCGGTACCCACAAAAAAAAAAAAAAGGCATCCAAATGGGGAGGAAGAAATAAAATTATCTCTGTTTACAGATGACATGACTTTATATGTAGAAGACTAAAGATGCCACAAAAAACTGTTAGAGCTAATAAATAAATTTAGCAAAGTTGCAGGATACAGAATCAACACTCAAAAATAAGTTGTACCTAAAAGAATAAAATACCTAAGAATTCACCAAGAGTGCAAAACACTTGTGCATTGGGCCGGTGAGATGGCTCAGTGGCTTAAGCGCCTGCCCGGCAAGCGTGAGGGCCTGAGTTCGACTCCTGGAACCCACATACGAAAAAGGGGCCGGTGATATCGCTCAGTGGCACGGGCACCTGCTGGCTTGCGAGGTCCTGAGGTCGACCCCCCCAGTACCCACAAAAAAAAAAAAAAAAAACACGTGCACTGAAAACTAAAAAATATTGCTAAAAGAAGCCAGGCATGGTAGCAGGAGGATTGCTTGACTGCAGGAGTTAAAGGCCACCCTGGGCAACATAATGAGACCCAGCCTCAAAAAAAAAAAAAAAAAAAAAAAAAAACAAATAACAAAAACAAAAGCAAAACTGAAAGACATTTAAAATGATAAATAAATGGAGAGGCATCCTGTGTTTAGGGAGGGGAAAAACTAGTATTGTTAAGATGGTAATATTGCCCAAAGTGACCTACAGATACTATACAATTCCATTCAAAATCCCACTGGCTTTTTTTATAGAAATAGAAAAATCCATCCTAAATTCACATGAAACCTCAAGGGACCCTAAAAAAACAAAACTACCTTGAAAGAGAACAAAGTTGTAGGATTCACACTTCCTAATTTCAAAATTTACTACAAAATTGAGGTAATCCGTGGAGCACAGTGATACATACCTATGAACCCACCACTCTGGGAGGCTGAGGCAGGAGGATTACAAATTTAAGCTCAGCATGGAAAACTTAGTGACTTAGTGAGATCCTGTCTCAAACAAACAAACAAACAAAAAACAAAAAACAAAAAACTTTTAAAAAGGCCCAGGAATGTAACTCAGTGTGAAGACCCTGGGTTCAGTGCCCAATACTGCAAAAACAAATAAACAAAAAATCTAAGGTATTCAATAGAGTGTGGTACTGATGGTACTGACCTAAGGAGTGACAAATACACAGTGGAATAAAAGGGGGCCCAGAAAGAAACCCTTCAAAACATGGTCAGTGGATTTTCAATGAATGTGCCAAAATCATTTGTTCGGAAAAGAACCATCTTTCTGACAAATGGTACTGGGAAAATTTGATATCCACATGCAAAAATGATGACATTGGGGCCTTATTTTACACATATACAAAAATTAACTACAGATGAATCAAAGACCTAGATGTAAAAATATGAACTGTTTTCATCATAAATTACTTTCCTAGCTAGGCATGGTGGCACATGCCTATAATCCAGCACTTGGGAAGCTGAGGCAGGAGGATCACTGTGAGTTTGAGGCCAGCCTGGGCTACATAGTGAGCTCAAGGCCAATCTGAACTACAGAAAAAAAGACACTATCAAGAAAGTGAAAAGACAGGGGCCGGTGAGATGGCTCAGCGGCTTAAGCGCCTGCCCGGCAAGCGCGAGGGCCCGAGTTCGACTCCCGGAACCCACATACGAAAAAGGGGCCGGTGATATCGCTCAGTGGCACGGGCGCGCAGGCGCCCGAGGTCCTGAGGTCGACCACCCGGTACCCACAAAAAAAAAAAAAAAAAAGAAAGTGAAAAGACAACTCATGGAATGAGAGAAAATATTTGCAAAACATTTATCTGATAAGGGATTAATATTCATAATATATAAAGAACTCCTGTAACTCAATGGCAACAAAAACTACCCAATTAAAATAATAGGCAAAGGATTTTAATAGATATTACTCCAAAGATATACAAGTGGCCAATAAACACATGAAATGATGTTCAGTATCACAAATATTTAAGGAAATGCAAATGAAAACAAGATGCCACTTCATATCTGGTAAGCCAAAATCATGTAATTGAATTGATGGTAGCAATATTTGATCTCAGGTCTGGTGGTCTCTCTCTCTCTCTCTTTTTTAGGTTTTTTTTTGTGTGTGTGTGGGTACCGGGGGTCGACCTCAGGACCTCGCGCACCAGCAGGCGCCTGTGCTGCTGAGCTATATCACCGGCACTTTTTTCATATGTGGGTTCTGGGAATCAAACTCAGGCACTCACACTTGCCAGGCAGGTGCTTACGCTGCTGAGCCATCTCACCGGCCCTTTTTTTAGGGTTTTTTTTTTTTGTGTGTGGGTACCGGGGGTCGACCTCAGGACCTCGTGCGCCAGGAGGCGCCCGTGCCGCTGAGCCATATCGCCGGCCCCTTTTTCGTATGTGGGTTCCGGGAGTCGAACTCGGGCCCTCGCGCTTGCGAGGCAGGCGCTTACACCGCTGAGCCATCTCACTGGCCCTTTTTTTAGGTTTTTTGAGACAGGGTCTTACTCTAATTCAGGCTGGTCTTGAACTCACTATGTAGCCCAGGCTGGCCTTGAACTCTCAGCAATACTCCTGCCTCAGCTTCCCAAGTGCTGGGATTACAGGCATGCGCCACCACACCCAGCATGGTTGTCTCTAAAGCCTAGGCATTTGTATGATATTGTTCTATGTGCTTGCAAAGCTTGAATTCAGACGTGAAGTTGATTATCTTTGATTTCTGAAACTGCCCTATCCTAACTGTATTCATGAGAGAGATCCCATCACCACCATTTTAACAATAGCCTAATACAACCCACACTTCCACTGATACTCAAATGATAAAATAAATGACCTCTGTATAAGCTGGAAGTGTCCTTGTTCTGCTGGATGCAGCTACTGGATGCTTTTTATATAACACTAGCATTCACACATCCAAACAAAAGCTGTACTTAGAAGCAGTGACAACACACTCTAAGAATATAGCTGTTGCTCAAAATGTGTGCAGCAGCCTTCAGGCTGCATTTAAAAAAGAGCTTCAGTGTTTTAATTATCACTTTTTTTTTTTAACCGAAAGGATCAGTCCCCATATTTTTCACCCTCTTTACTCATCACACATGGCACTCATAGACCTCTGGCCACCATCACAAAACAAACCCACCAACAAATGGTGAGACTATACCTTCTGATGAATGAGATGCAAGGCAGTGGATTGCACAGGGGTCTGGGAAGGCTTCCGAGATTTGGGATGCTCTTAGTTAAAAGTCCTCAGACGGTACCAATCTGGCAGGTGCAATTCAGGATTTGATCCCTGCCTACAAGATGAGGAAGGGCGGAGAGAGCACTTCAGCAAGGAGTAAGAGCCAAATGGGCCCCAGCTGCCCTAGAGGCATCCCCCCCTGCCCAGGTTGCAGGGTCAGGAAGCAGCAGGCCTGGGCCTCTAGGGAAATCAGAGCCATGCAGGTGAAGGCAGTCAATGTTGTGAGAGATGAGGCTGGGAAGAGTAGGGGTAGGAGCAGGCGCCCAGTAAGAGGGGTGCAAGGCACCAGTCAGTTTGGAGTAGAAAAGAAAAGACTGAAGGCAGAGATTCCAGGAAGGTTGAGGGGGCAGGCCCAGGGTAGCCCCTGGAACAGCAGAGTGCTCTGTGGCCAGGGGATTTTGTCTGGAGACAGGATGAGCCCCCTCCTTACAGGGGCCACAACATGAAATGACCTGTGCCTTTAGCCTCTGCTCTTCCTGCCACACCTGGCTGTCTCTGAACACCCCTCCCTTCAAAAGTGTCCCTTCTCAGAAGAGGTGATTCATTAGCCAGGTCACACACAGTAAAGGGTATGTCTGCTGCCATCACCCTAGCAGTCTTCTCTGCAGGAAGCTCATCCTGAGGCCAGAGCCCTGCCTGCAGGCCTGCACTTGTGACCCTTCCAGGCCAGCAAGGGGAGAGGCCAGCTGGTCAGGGGCCATCAAGTGCTAGTCATCATCCCCTTCACAGAATTCAGGCTGTGACATACTGAGATTGCTCTTTGGTAGAACCCCAAGGGACACAGTCTTGGGAGGCTTAATAGAGGAAATATTAAATCAATGAAACCTCATTTCCAAATTCAGTTTAGCAGCAGAATCCATTAACCTTATATTCACCCTCTCCCTTCCTCTAATAATACCAGCAAGGGTTCAAAGGCATGATACCTTATCCTCAGGGTCAGTACGTTCTATTCAATTACTGGGGTTCTGAGTTTTCAAACTAAACGATATATATTCATTTTGATTATAAGGAACCAACCCAAAAAGAACACTTCTCTCTTTTCATTTTGCTGGAAATGCCACACAAACAGAACTGTGGGTGTTGTACTCTGCTGCGATAGATGAGGGAAGTAAGGCTGGCAGAGCAGCTCAAATCAATTCTTATTTTTCTCTTCATAAAATAATTTCCAGCAAATGGGAACAAAGTTATATCTGATTGGAACTGAGGCCACTCACTGTGGGCTTCTTCACATGCTCAGGTCCCCAGGCCAGAGGAAAGCGAAGTTCAATCTCATTTCTTTTATCACGTAAATTGTCAAATTCTAAAATAAAACCTGGTACAATAGCAGAAACACAGTGTTCCACAGAGCAAGTCATTCCCACCAGCTAGTTCTCTAGGATGGATAAAGATGAAGATACCAATGACCCTGGTTGCAAAATGCTGAGCCCTTTGGTGATGTGCTAATAGCCAGAACTGGGCTGGAGTGGTCAGATACAACACCCATTAAACCTTCAGTGCAGGAGTAACATATCATCCTAATGCTGTTGCCATGGCATTTTCTCCATTCAGAAAACGCTACCTCCTGCCTGGTATAGGACAAGGGTCAGAATGCCCTGAAGCATTGACTCTTGACAACAGTGGTAGTACTCTTTTATAGTATTCTCCCCAGCATAATTTTGCTGCCTAGCCACCCATCCTGTGCAATCTGAAACCTAAGGCAGTCCTGCTTGTAGAAGCCTCATCATCCAGTGGCTTGGTTTCTTGGCTGCTGCTTTCTACACTTTGATGTTAAATATAGTACCAGAAAGCAAAAGAGGGCTGGTTTTAAGCATTTTGTATTCAGAAACATCCTTTTGGTGAGAGTGGATGTCTTGGTTATTTTATCGTTGTTGAGACAAAATACCTGACACCCAAAGTTAGAGAAGGAAAGGTTTATTTAGCTCATAGTTTGTAGAGGTTTCAGTCCATAATCAGCTGGCTCCAAGGCAGGGTGGCTTGGCAGAGGGGTATTGCAGAGGAGAACCAGTTCATGACAAGCAGAAGACAGCAAAAGCAAGCAAGCAAGGGACCTTAACAGCTTCTTTCTGCCCCTTTTATTTAATCCAGTCTACTTAGGGAGAGTGATGCCCTTAATCCTAGTGTGCCCTCGATCCTAGCATTGCATCCTGAACCAATTCCAGTGTCACACACTCTAGATCCAGCCACTTCTGAAAAAGCCCCACCTATGATCACATGAAGCTTTGGGGGGACATCTAAACACAAGCCATAACAGTGGAGAAGAAAACACCCCAATTATCTACCTCCCCAACAATCGGGTATGGGTAGGAGCCCAGAAGTACCAGCACAAAAGCATGGCATTCTGGGGTGCTCCATGCCAGGTGTGGAAAAAGAGGAAAAGGGTTTTGATGGGTAGGAAGTTCATGGGACAATATGTCCAATAATATGAAATGAACCTTCTGGATTATCACCTGCTAGTGAGGCACATTGGCCTCTAAGAAAAAGGTGGAAAGAAAAATCAATTCCATCATTCTACACAGAAATTATTGCCTCTTGCTTCAGGTTCCTAACACGCTTTGTGAATGTTAATTGCAGATACTCCCCCTTCCACTGGAGAGACGAGAATGAATTTTTTTTTGTGTGTGTGGGTACCGGGGGGTCGACCTCAGGACCTCGCACGCCAGGAGGCGCCTGTGCCACTGAGCGATATCACCGGCCCCTTTTTTGTATGTGGGTTCCGGGAGTCGAACTTGGGCCCTTGCGCCTGCCGGGCAGGCGCTTAAGCCGCTGAGCCATCTCACCGGCCCGAGAATGAATTTCTTATCCTTGCTTTATAGGACATCCTTTTCTACAACTGTCCCCACCCTTTCTCATCCCCCTTTAAAGGAAGATAACAGGGCTGGAAGAAGGCACATGAAGTACCATCTGACTACCCCCCAGACTACTCTGAGGCAGCTCTTTCTACTTCAAAGCAAACTTCAAAGCAAAGTAAAACCATATAGTGCCAATGCCACTTACTCAAGATTGATAGGTGCCCACGATGTGACATACAGCATCCTCAGAGCTAAGAAGAGGTTGGGAACTTACTTCCAGGGGTCCGTGTAATGGGTAAGGCAGACAGACAGGCAGTCACAAGATAGTCCAGGCTGGGCTGTAATAGCGCACAACCCAGCCTAGGTGTTCTGATACTTGTATTCTGGTACCAAGTTGTTGCAGAGGAAATGAATGTCACCCAACCACACTCTGATAATGGGTACGTGGATAGCTCATTGAGATCCTGATTTTAATTATTTGTGTATATACTCAAACATGGAATTGCTAGATATTTTGGTAATTTTATGATCAATTTTTTTTCTCTTTTTTGTGAGTACCAGGGGTTGAACTCAGGACCTCGCGCGCCAGCAGGCGCCCATGCCGCTGAGTGATATCACCGGCCCTTTTTTTGTATGTGGGTACTGGGAGTTGAACTCAGGATCTTGCGCTTGTCAGGCAGGTGCTTATGCCGCTGAGCTGTCTCACCGGCCCATGTTCAATATTTTGAGAGCCCATTATACTGCTTTCCATAGTGCTACACTTTTTTTACATTCCCAACAACAGTGCAAAAAGATTCCCTTTTTTCAAATCTTCACTATCATTTATTGTTTGTAGTTCTGAGGATTTAACCCAGGGCCTTCACACTGAGCTGCATCCATAGCCCTTTTTATTTTATTTTTTATTTTGAGACAGGGTCCACTAAATTGCTAAATTATCCAGGCTGGGCTTGAACTTGTGATCCTCCTGCCTCAACCTCCCAGAGTGATGGAAGACAAGCATGTGCCACCATATCCAGCTAACACTTATTTTGTGTTTTTTTAATAATAGCCGTTTCAGTGAGTATGAGATGATATCTCATTGTGTTTGGTTTGCATTTCCCTGATGCTTAATGATATTGAAATATCTTTTCATATATTTATTGGCCATTTGTATTTCATCTTTGAAGAAATGTCTGTTCAGGTCCTTTCTCCATTTTCTAATTAGGTAGTTTTTTGTTGTTGTGAGTATGTAGTTCTGTATTTTCTGAATATTTGCTTTTTTACCACATATGATTTGAACGATTTTTTCCATTTTGTAGGATATATCTTCACTCTGCTATTTGAGTCCTTTAATGTACAGAAGTTTTTCATTTAGATGTAGTTTGGTCTCTCTATTTTTTGTGGTCTGTGCCTTTGGTGTTATATTCATGAAATCATTGCCAAGTCGAACGCCATGAAGTTTTCTCCCTAAGTTTGTGTCTTTTGGAGTTAGTTTTTGTATATGGTATAAGATAAAGGTCCAACTTCATTTTTTTGCAGTAATGAGCCAATTTTTTCAGCACAATTTGTTGAAGGGATTGTTCTTTCCCCATTGAATGGTCAGAAGATTGTTTTTTTGTGAATTAAATAAAACAGTGTACATAAAGCACGTAACACCATGTGTGTTAGTCAGCTTTCTACCACTGTGACAAATAACTGAGATAAACAATTTATAAGGAGGGAAGGTTTATTTCGGCTCATGGTTACAGAGGCTTTAAACCATGGTCAGTTGGCTCCATTGGTGGGAAGCATGAGATAGAGCAAAGCTGCCCACGTCATTGCAGCCGGTAAGCAAAGAGAAAGAAGAGAGGTCAGGGTCCCAATATCCACTTCAAGGGCATGCTCCCAATAACCTCACTTCTTCCCATGAGGCTCCACCTCCAAAGGTTTCACTACCTCCCAGTAGCACCACGGGCTGGTAACCAAGAGTTTGGCATGTGGGCCTTTGGGGGATATTTAAGATCCAAATCAGAACACCATACTAGAGTGGTTTACTAAATGATACGCCTCCCATCATGGCATTGGTGGTTCAGTGGTAGAATTCTTTCCTGCCACTAAATGAAGCTCCCTCTTCCTCCTCTTTTTCTAAGATGTTTTTAGCTACTGCAGTTGATTTTTTTTTTTGGTGGTGTGGGGGATTGAACCAAGGGGTACTCTACCACTGAGCTATGTCCCCAGCCCCTTAAAAAAATTTTTTTTTTTTCTTGAGACAGGGTCTCACTATGTAGTTTAGGCTGGCCTTGAACTCACAGCAGTCCTCCTGCCTCAGCCTCCCCAGTGCTGGAATTACAGGCATGCAACACCACACCAGGTTTAATTTTTTTTTTTTTTTTTTTTTTTTTGAGACGGGGTCTCACTAAGTTGTCCAGGTTGGCCAGCTTGCAAATTTGCAGTCCTGCCTCGGCCTCCTGAGGAGCTGGGATTACATGTGTGCACTGCCACTCCTGGCTAAAGTAGACTTTTAATAATTACAGCAGCAAATACCTTCAGAGGACCACCTGAATGTTAGGCTGTATTCTGAATGTTTTATATATTAATCCATTTAATGTTCCTTACAATGCTATGGGGTAGCTACTGTAGTTTTCACTCAGTTTGGCACCTAAAGGTTAATTTGCCCAAGGCCACACAACTAGTAAGTGGTTGAGCCTGATTCAAACCTAGGTGGTTTGGTCCCTAGTCTGTGGGCTCATAAACTTAGCATTCACATGTTGGGTGACTGTGATGGCTCAGGCCTATGGCAAGCTTTCCAGTCTGGCATTGGAGAATGACAGCCCATAATATGATATTGGCACACAGTTCTTCCTTAGGTGAAAACAGCATCCCCAGATCAGCTCTATTGACTCAGCCCATCTGTTTGGGCAGAGAATGTAGAGGTTCTGGTCACTTCCCATTTCTTGCCAGGGCCCCTTGCTCCAGGAGAAATGCAAACCAGTTTTTCTCTCTGATTTCACAGAAAAGGCAACAGACGGCTCCTTGCAGAGTGAGGACTGGACATTGAACATGGAGATCTGCGACATCATCAATGAGACGGAGGAAGGGTATGTTCCCTACCACCCTGCTCCTGGGGAGCTCTCTTGGCTCTTGGGGTCCACTCAAAGCCTGTCAGGACTCAAGGGTGGCAGGTTTGACTTTGTTTTCTTTTTAGTTTATTCACTCTGACATTTAATAAACTGGTACTCTTAATGATTCATCCTCTTCCTGTCCATCTCTCCCTCTCTCCCCCAATAGCAGTCTTGAGTTGAAGCAGTGACAACCTCTTTTAACCACCTGCCTTCAATTACAGGTGGAGGCTGATTGGTTACCTGGCCCCCAGTGGCCATTCATTTCTACAACCAGATTGTCACCTCTTCCCACCTCTTCTCCCTGGCCCCTGCCTCCCCTTAATAGACATTTGCCCTGGTTTGCTGGACAAGATCCCCAGGAGTAGGGTATTACAGTGCACATGGAGGGAGGGCCAGGTCACACAAGTCAGGAAGTGAGAAAGGGACACATAGCCAGAGCAGCTGGGTTTGTTTGTTTGTTTGTTTGGTTTTTAGCTTATGGCCCCTTGCATTCTGCCCCACTGATGTGTTATTATGGTCATCATTTACTATGTCCTTTTCGACATTATAGCTTTACTATATTCATACTTCTTCCAAACTGGTCTGTATTTAGCACTCCATTCACACCATAAACACTGTGTTTACTGTCACCGTGCCCTCTTCAACCCCAGAGTAGTAAAGAAAACAGCTGAGGCCCAGACACTGTCACTCACTGGCCTTGCTACATATGAAGTGACTGCCTTGTTGCAGGCCCTGTTGTGTGTATGGAGCAAGACAGATGCCCCTCCTTCTGAGAGGTGCCAGTCCAGGGCAGGGAGGCAGGCTGTGAGCTAGATAATTGAAACACATAAGCTGGTCAGATAGGGACAGATTATGGAGGGAGTGGTGAGGCAGAAGGTTGGGAATTAGCAATTTTAAACAGAGTAGTAAAGTCCCCTGGAGAAGGTGACATTGAACAAAGACTTGAAGAAGTGAAAAGTGAGGATTATTCAAAAGAAGAACTGTCCAGGTGGAAGAAACAGCAAGCTGGGAAGTCCTGAGACAGAGGGTATTGGTATGTTTGGTGCCAGTGGGCCCAAAGTGGAGTGACCAGGGAAGAGGGTACCTGGAGATGAGGTCAGAGATGTGGTGGGGGTCTGGAAGTGCAGGGTCGCTGTCTTTTCTTGTTGCTGAGACAAAATACCTGACACCCAAAGTTAAAGGGGGAAAGGTTTATTTAGCTCACAGTTTGTAGAGGTTTCAGTCCATAATCAGCTGGCTCCAAGGCAGGGTGGCACACGGCAGAGGGGCAACAGTTCATGGCGGCAGAAGACAGCAAAAGCTGTGAGAGCGAGAAAAGCCTCTTTCTGTCCCTTATATTGTATCTAGTCTACCAGGATTAGAGTGGTGCCAATCCAGTCAGGAAACCATCCAGCAATCACCCACCCTTAATCCCAGAACTCTTAAGCCCAACACTGCACTATGAATCAATCACACACTCTAGATTCAGCCACCTCTGAAAAAATGCTATGACTGCATAAGGTGTTGGGGGGGACATCTAGACACAAACCATAACAGCCACATAGGCACCAAGGTAACCGTAGTTTCAACTTCAGGTGAGATTGGAAAGTACAGAGGACCAGAGCAAGGAAGTGGCCAAAGAGCAGCCAAACCAGTGGGTTATTACAACTCTCCCAGTGTGAGATGATGGTAGGCTTGCCCAAGATGGTGGTAGGGGAAGGAGGGAGAGAGAAGTCATTACATGCTGGCTAGGTTCAGAAGGTGGAAACCATGGAATTTGCTGATGTGGGATGTAAGCAGAGTCAGGATAACTCCAAGGTTTGGGGCCCGCAGAGCCATGGATGGAGCTGCTGCCTCCTGAGGCGGAGCAGGCTGGGGGCAGGGACCAGGACTAGATCTGAGCTTCCAGCTCAGTCCCCAGAGAGATGCTCCCCAGTGACAGTACAGGTGGCTCTGGAGTTGGGGGTGGCCTTCGCTGACCTGTCTCTATACTGTAAATGCTGGGCTCAGCCTGGCCACCTGTCCTTCCACACCTTCTTGGGTTCCTCTCTTCCTTGCATCCCTCTCAGATGCCACTCATTTGCTTGTTTATTCAGATATCCAGTGGCATTTGCCCTCTGCAGGGGGAGGGGTAGTCTTCCAGGATGCCAAGGTGAATGTGCCAGTGCCCCATGGATGCTGACGTGGGAACACTGGCCGGGCCTGTCGTTGAGGCCTATACTCAATGCTGTGCACACAGGGGGCAAGGCAGGTGCAGCTGCCTCCTAGATGGGCTGGCTTCAGGCCGGGGCTCTGAGGATGGCAGGAAGAGAAGTGTGCCCCATAGCTCAGGTTGGCATGAAAAAGGCCCACAAATTGGGGAACAGGGCATTACACAAATACCTATGTGACTCGAGGGCAGGAGGTCCAGAAACCCTGGGATCTTCTCCTTCTAAAGGGGTTAAGCCCCTTCCAAAGCCCACCAGGGCTGGTGAGCTGCTTTCTTAGTCTACACCTTGAAGAAGACCTGGTCACACCTTCCCCTGCTATTCATGTGTTTTGAGTGACAGCACCGCTGTGATTCTTGAGGAATTTATGTGTGTGTTTCTTCTGTGAGGTAAGTGTCTAAATTTCTTCCCACAAGTTGGGCTTCTGGTAGGGTGCCCTGTCCAATCCTTCCCAGCCCTTGCTGGGGGGCTTCTGGCCAATTTATTTCCCTGGCCAATCTCTTTCTCTAGCCATCTCTTTTCCCTGACCAATCTCTTTCTCCAAGTGGTCCCTGTCATTCACTAGACCTTGATTTAAATCTCATTTTCCTGATCTCTTCCCTCCCAATTTGCATAGGTCCTCTGTTACATGATTTCACAATATACGGTATCCCACTGAGGCTCGTCTGTGTGATGTCTGTTAGTGTCTGTGTTACCCTCCAACTCTCTAGTGTGTGAGCTCCATGAGGGCAGGCATTCCATGTGTTTTGCTCACCATTTTACCCCCAGCACCAAGCATAGAGTGCACATAATTGGTTCTTGATAAATATTTGTTAAGTAAGTGAATAAATGAATGAGGTCCCAAAGGCCCTCACAATCTGATGAGGAATGCAGGCATGTAAACATAATCATAACGCAGCATGACAAGGGGTGAACGAGAGAGGGAGGGAGGGATGCAGGGAGGAAAGGAGAAAGAGAGATAGAGAGAGGCTATATATAGCTACAGAGACAGGCTACCCAGTGTCCAGTGGTCACCGACCAGCCCTGGGGCTACCAGCAGCAAAGCCTTCTTGAAGGAGGTGACACTTCTTGAAGGTAGAGTCTTCTAAGACCTAGGACACCAGGGCATCAGTCAGGGAAGTAGATGAATGACAGGGGAGGGTAGACCTGGAGCTGGAGAGTAGTGTATGCAACATGTGCATAGGAAGTATGCATAATTAGGTGTGCAGAGCCTGAGCCATCCGCCCAGGTTGGAAGCCTAGATCACTGCTCACTGTCCTGTGGCTGTACGTTATGTCATCTCCCTGTGTCTCAGTTTCTTTCTTTCTTTCCCTTTCTTTCTTTCTTTCTATTTTGAGACAGGGTATGGCTACGTAGTTCAGGCTGGCCTTGAACCCACTGTATAGCGCACATTGGCCTGAACTTTGTGACAATCATCCTGCCTTAGCCTCCTGAGTGCTGGGATTACACACCGTACCATCACACCCAGCTTCTTTCTTTCTTTTCAAGACAGGGTCTCACTGTGTAGCCCAGGCTGGCCTCGAACTCGTGGCAATCCTCTGATTACAAGCATGTGCCACCATGCCTGGCTACTTTCCTTATTTAGACAATGGAACTACCAATAGTAGCTCTCTCACAGGGTTAATGTAAGGTTAAAAGAGCAAATACATATGTAAAGTGGTACATAAATATTTTCCACATCCGTGTGTACTACCTTTCTATTGCTGTGACAAACACCTGAGGTAATCAATTTAAAAAGAGGAAAGGCTTATTTTGACTCACAGTTTTGGAGGTTTCAGTGTGTGGTCCATTAACCCATTGGTTTGGGGCCTATAGGGAGGCAGCACATCATGGCAGAGGAAGCTGTTCAGCTCATGGATGCTGGGTGACAAGGAAAGACAAGAAGGACCTGGGGTCCTTATATCTCCTTCAAGAGCACACCCGCAAGCTCAGCAGCGTAAGCGCCTGCCTGGCAAGTGCAAAGTCCTGAGTTTGACTTCCAGTACCTACATACAAAAAAAGGGCCGGTGATATCACTCAGCAGCATGGGTGCCTGCTGGCGCGCGAGGTCCTGAATTCGACCCCCAGTACCCACCAAAAAAAAAAAAAAAAAAAGAGCACACCCCCAGTGACCCAACCTCCTTTCCCTAGGCCCCACCTCCTAAAGCTTTTCTACCTCCCATGATTACCACAGGCTGGGGACCAAGCCTTTAATACATGGGCCTTTGGGAAGCATTCATCATCCAAACTATGTTACATACATGGATTTGCAGTTTACCCTTTAACATGTTCCTGACGGGGCCATAATTTGTAGGTCTCGCAGCCAGACAGCCCTGAACTACCAGTGATGCAAGCCACCCCATGATGGACAGTCATGTGTATACCATCAGTGGTTCAAGCCAGCAGGAATGTGTTAATGATTTCCATCACCCATGGTTGTCATCATCACTTTCATCTGTGGTGTCAGTTACCTGGCAGTCCTAGGGAATGATCTCTGTGGCTTCACTGTCCTGACCCTGTCTGCCATTCTCTGAGCACTTGCCCTATGCCAGGTCCCATGCCCAGCCCTAGATTGCATCATGTCTCACACACACACACACACACACACACACACACACACCAACAACCATCTAAGGTAAGGACAGCCTGTTTTAGTGGTAAGGAAACTGGGGCCCAAAGTGGTTTAGTCATTTGCCAAAGACTTCACAGCACTGTAGGAGGAGAACATGCAGGGTTCAAGTCCAGGCTTACCTGGCTCCAGCCACCGAAGCTCTGCCTGCCCTTGTATTTATACAGAGCTTTTTCTGTGGGAGGTTGTGGGCACAGATCGGTGAGCCACTCACAGTCCTCTCCCTGGGCTTTCCCCAGTGTCCAGGTCTGGGGTCACTCTCTGCATGAGGAGTGCTGATGCCACGGCCTTGTAGCCACACTCAGTAGCCATGAGTGTCTGGCTGAATAACCCACCCTGGAGTGTTCGAGACCCCATTTACCAGGACTCACCCCAGACCTACCTAATTAGGGCACATACATGTGGATTTGAGAATTGTTCCCCAGGTGATTTTGGTCTGCATCTCTGATGAGGAGCCGCTGACCTGGACCATTTTCATGACCATCTCTGATGTTCCCCAGCTCATTGAATCTTTGTGTATGCTGCAGCCTCTGAGCTGGAGGGGGAACTGGTAAATGCAGTAGAGCAAGATCATTGCTAAGGCAGTGAGGTCTATGGAGGAGGGGCAGCTGTGTCTGTATGAGATGGGTGGGGATGAAAAAGCTGCTCAGAAAAGCAGCTGAAGAACAAAGAGGTTTCAAGGCTACAGGGACCAGTGGAGAACTTGCTATGACTGGAAAGAGGGGCTCTCTGGAGTCTGGGTTGGGAGAAGGTTGGAAGAGGCTATAGAGGCAAGAGCATGAAGTCCCAGGGACTGTCCCTTGGGGCCTGGCCTTTCCACTGAGAGCTCCCAGAGTTGGTGCCTCTCACATACCACCATATCCTTCTAATCTTCTTGCCTGCTCTGTCTTGGCCCTCACTCAGTACCTCTGCCTGTCTGGGTTCCAACTCCAGCCACCTAATCTGTGGCAGCTCCTTGAAACTTTGCAGTTCCTCTGACCTCACTCTGTGCTCCTCTCTGAATCTTCTTCCCTGGGGGCAGAGATAAATACGTGCTCTTGTGTTCCTGCAGCTTGGGGATGAGTTTTCAGTTTAAATATAACTGAGAGCTTGTGGTCTGTCTGGTTGCCCCACGCCCTGAAGAACTGGGAGCACTGGGCCCTGCTAGCACAAGTGCCGGTGACCTTGGAGACTGTGTCTATTTTCTTCTGTGGATATCCAGGAGGAGAGGAAACAGGCTGTGCTGAGAGGGCCAGCAGCTGCAGGTCTGGGATGACTGTGTGCTGACAGATCCCTTGAGAGAAGAAATCAGTTCATGTTCTTGGCAAGTAGCTGCTGACTTTCACCAACTCAGCCCATCAAAGCAGAGAGCCACTCGGGTCCCAGATTTGCAGAAATCAGCATCCCTGTTTGGAAGCTGCAGCCATTCTGCAAACAGCTTAGCCAAAGCACATCCCTGTTCTGTCAGTCCTTTGACGCAGGAGTCAAGAATTCCCATAGGGTAGTTATATTTCAAGTTGGGAATGGTAAATAGGGGGTTTGGGGTATTTCAAAAATTTCTTCCAGAAGCTTTGCTTGCCTTCCAACTTACTGTGTCTTTCTCTATAAATTATGCTGATTAGCAGAGCTTCCACCTTTCCCTCCCCCTACTTCCTCACACACATCTGAAAAGACTTTTTCATTTGATAAATAGAGTAAAAACAGGGGCTGGTGAGATGATGGCTCAGCGGTATAAGTGCCTGCCTGGCAAGCGTGAGGTCCTGAGGTCGACTCCTGGTACCCATATTAAAAAAAAAAAAAAAAAAAAAAGAGTAAAAACATTTAGGGCCAGTGATATAGCTCAGCAGCATAAGCGCCTGCCTGGCAAGTGCGAGGTCCTGAGTTCGACTCCTGGTACCTGCATATAAAAAAAAAAACCTAAAAACATTTAGAACTTCAGGAATAGGAAGTCCCAGACTTCATTCAACCTAGGAAAGACTGAGATACAGTGACACATCCTTAGTGGAAAGCTGGAGCCCACTCGTGGCAGCAATGGAGTGACCTGCAACTAGGCAAGAGTTCTTCTGAGACAGTGAGATAAGGCATCGGGGGATAGGGTTGCATGCCATGGGCAGCTCTTAGTCCACAACTTTATCGAATCCTTAGTAGAATAAATTTTAAAACCTGTTAGACACAAAAGGTCCATGTCATAGGTGTGCTTAGAGGGCTGGCTCAGAATCCTAAGTCTTAGGTATAACAGTAATTTTAGGAAGAACTCATTCAAGTCCGGACTTTCAGCTTAGGAACAAGTTCTTGAACAGGGCCTGTTTGTAAACTGAGGACTGCTATAATGCTGCAAGGTTTCCCATGGGAATCCACAGCTGATACACTGACCCTTGGGTTTTGAGGAGACTCACTAAAGATTTCTCTGGAATTCCAAGGAATTCCACGGAGTCCAGCAAGAGAGGAACATCCAGGCCTCAGCATGTACCTGGCCATTCTCTCTTCCACATCTCTGTTGTGGTTTCTCTAGAACTCTCTTCAGTGCTCCCATACAATAGTGAGATGATGGTGAACCTTTCAGAGATGAGTGCCCAAACGGCAACCCAAAACCCACTTATTTATTACAAAGTACCAGCACTGCAATTAAACCCGAATACTGAGGTTTTAGTTTAGGAAAAACAGCTCATACGTTAACATCTTTTTGTCTCAAAAGAAAAACAGCACACATGCCACAGGTTTGCCGGCACTGCACTAGTGATTTAGTTACTGTTTTGAGCAAATAACACTGGCATGTGATTCAAAATTCAAAAGGTCTACAAAGAGGCAATCCGGTGAAAAACCTCTCTCCCCTTCTACCACTTGGTTTCCTTCCTGAGGGGCAGCTTTTGTTACCAGGTTCTTATGGCTCTCTCTAGAGATTCTCTTACTGCCACAGGCACATACTATGTAAAGTGTTTGCTATCCTTTTGACACGCAAATAGTAACATCTCTTATGCAGTCTTCTACAACGATTTTATGCACACGTCTTTGATTTTTGGACCATAACCATGCATAATCCTTTTCTGCAGCTGCATAATATTCCATTGGGTGGATGAGCTATGATACAGTTGAACCTGTTTCCTTTGGATGGCCATTCAGTTTGTTTTCCTATCTTTTACATTTATAAACATGCTGCAGTGAATAACCTTGTATATATGCTAGTTGACATAAATGGGAGTGGATTAAGGCCCCAAAGTGGGACTTGTGAGGATTTTAATATGTCTGTCTGTTTCTCCAGGCCAAAGGATGCCATTCGAGCTCTGAAGAAGCGGCTCAGCGGGAATCGGAACTACAGGGAAGTGATGCTGGCGCTGACAGTGAGTGCTGCCCTCCTGTGGGGGGAGACAGGGGAGCCTCGTGCTTATGGCCTAGCCCCACTCTCAGGGCCTTCCTTCTGCCCACATGGTACAGCCTGCAAATGGCTCTGGGCCAGTGCTGCTGGAGTTGTGCAGAACCCTCTGGTCACACACAGCCTCAGGTTTTCCCGCTCTCCTCTGAAGCAGGGGTAAACTTCAGTTTGGTAAATGTATACATTCTAGTGCGTGGGTGGCACAGTCCAGTGGAGAAGCCCAGAGTAGAGGGGCCAGAGGCTGGGGTGGGGCCCCTTTCTGCCCACCAGCCTGCTCTGAGACCCTTGGTGTCAGTTCTCTCCTTATGAAAATGTTCACTCCCACCTATCTAGTTCTTGCCCCAGACTGTGGTAAGCTTTTCAGATGTTGATGTGTATAGCCCCTTTCCAAAATGGGTTTCATTAGCCCCCTCATAGGGATAAAGAGACTGAGGCTCAGGGAGATGTAGAGGTTGTGCAGTTGTCAGAGCTAGTAAGGTACTGAGCTGTGGGTTGCCATCATAAAGTGATCTTTTGTTCAGGTAAAAGTGGAAAATAGCTGCAAAGTCTCTTGAAAAAGTTAGCCAAGTGACTCAGG
Organism: Erethizon dorsatum; assembly: GCA_028451465.1. Classification (NCBI taxonomy): domain Eukaryota; kingdom Metazoa; phylum Chordata; class Mammalia; order Rodentia; family Erethizontidae; genus Erethizon; species Erethizon dorsatum. The sequence continues at coordinate 20,849,713 of CM051826.1, forward strand.
ACAAACAGACCAGATTTTGTTCTTCTTAAGATGTCAGAAAATTAAAAGGGAGACTTCAGGTGCTATTTCTGTCTTGAAAGCTAACAGATTTTCAGATGCGTCAAAATCTGGGCCACAGTGAGTTCTTAGAATAGAAACTATAACAGGTCAGCATGTTGACTTCTCTGTGGGTTTCAAATATTGGGTTATTTATCCAAAACAGTTATAGCATGCTTCCCTTTAAAGCAGAGAAACTGTTTGTATTTTTTACCCAAGTAAAAACTCAAAACTTATTAGGAGAGTTCTGTCTGCCAGGGAATTGGGATTTGAATATTAAAAGAGAAAAGGCTAGTTGAAAAATAGAGAGATGGAAGCTTTTATTTTTTCCTCAGAATTTGAGCCACAGTGTTCACTAAACCTGGAGTAATGCCCAAAATGTGTGGTTCTCAATAACTCACATCACTGGGAAATGAGCTGTAACATGTCAGGGCATTTTCCTGGTGTCTAACACTTCTCCCTGTGTATGCACGGCCTCATGGTAACAGTCTTAAATGAAAATCTGCATTTACTTGCCTTACTACAGCAGGGCATGGTGCACGTCATCTGACTCTTCCTGATTTCTGTTCCAAATCCAGTGATGCCTTTGGGACACAGAGCCATTGTCCCTGTACCCAAGGCCCTGCCTGGCACACTTTGCATGGTCTTGTGTCTGCTCTTTGATGGCTTCACTTACCCTATTGGTTGCTTTCAATCCTCCTGCTTCTTGTGGCCCTTCCCTAGTTTCATATGTTTCCCCACAAAAGTTGCTAATATTTATCCAAAGCAGGAGTTAGAAACCCTGAAAGCCTGTTTACTTGAACTTTCATGTCTATGGTTGAAACATCTGCTTCTGATTGCTTAGAGGCATGGGCTTTGACTGTATCTCAGAAAATTGCCACTGTGTGTTTCATGTCCTGAAACCCACAGGGACAGATTTGCCAGGAACCTTTTTAAAAAGGCAGGGTGGCCTAAAGTGGCCCTTGCAAACCCAAGGAGGACCTCCTACATCTCCTGCTCAGATAGGCATTGGCCTGCTCTATAGCACATGCAACTCTGTCCAGGTCATTTCCAAGGCCAAGTTGGGGCACACTGACCTGGAATCTGCTATGTAGGACTGAAGGGCTTGCTCCCTAAAGGCAAGAAGGGAGACCTGGTAGTAGAAGTGGAGCTCTAGCTGCCCTGCCACCTGCCCGCACCTCTCCCAGCTGCTTTCAGTTTTTCCACTCAAGCCTGCTCCCCTGGCCTTCTGCCCTACCCTGCCTACCTGCCCCTCATGAAATGAGTGTCCTTCTTGCCACTGGCCTTGGCCCAGCAATTACTGCCTGAGTCAGGGCAGATTTAGAGAATCCTAGAGAAAAGGGGGCCTATAAACTATTCGAAGGCAGGAAGAACCTCTCTGCTTCCTCCCAATAATCCCTATAGGTCACTGAGAGAACATGAAAGCTTATCATCTCCTGGTTACCCAGAATCAGGCACAAGCAGAGGCTAAGAATGGAAGTACCTCCTTGGCTGAGTTAAACCTATTGTAACTCAGAGGCCCTGAGGATGGTCAGCTTGGAGTCTTCCTGGGCAAGCTGAGTGGAGTGCGATACCTCTAGAGGCGCAGGCAGCAATGGGGAAGGGAGTGATGCTGGCTGGTGCTGAGCTGCCAGGTGTGGGATATCCTGACCCTGGCATCCTAGGTTAAGTTACATGGCACCTTTGAGCCTCAGCTTCCTCATCTCTAAAATGGGATAATACTTTACAGGATTATTTCTAGGAGCATAGGAGGGAACAAAAAATCTAGTACATGATGCCCGTTGTCTAAAGGGCTGTCAGCTGAGGTGGCTCTTAGAGAAAGGTAAGGGAGAAGTGGCCCAGTGCCCTCAGATAGGTGGAAGGACCAGGCCTCTGAGAAGGCTGACTAGAGTTTCCGTTCTGCCTCTGCCATTGTCCCACAGTTTTCGCCTAGGCCAGTCTCTTCCCCTTTCTAAGCCTCTTAACTTTAAAAAATGGGTAAAAGGGGCTGGTGAGATAGCTCAGCGGCATAAGCACCTGCCCAGCAAGCACGAGGTCCTGAGTTCGACTCCTGGTACCCACATATGAAAAAAAGGGCCGGTGATATCGCTCAATGGCATGGGCGTCTGCTGGCGCGCGAGGTCCTGAGTTCAACCCCCAGTACCCACACACACACAAAAAAAAAATTGGGTAAAAGATCTACTTAAAGAGAACTAATCAGTTGTGAGAATGGAATAAAATTACATATGACGTGGAGGGATCTCTCCTAGTACCTGGCCTGTAGCCAGCATTTAGTCAGTGTCACAATTCTGGACCTTTCTTTATGGCCATGCTTTGTCAAGGTAAAGCCCCATGGTCTGAACCAGCCCTGAGGAATGCCTGTATAAGCTGACCTGTGGTCAGAGGAGTTTGGGCAAATGAGAATAACCAAGGCAGTCAAAACTGTCCTCTGTTGCTGGGGATGTCCACCAAGGAGACATTACCTTAGCTAGTCAACTGTGGCAGTGGTGGGAGAGGTGTTTGGAAAGGGCCAGATGAGGTTGGTTCCAGAGAGCTAAGAGGATCAGAGAACTCTGTTCTAGACTGGAGAGGCCCTCTCACTTGGACCCCTGAATTCTGTGGGGCCTCCCATGTGTCTTGTGGGAGAATAAGAAGCTATTTCTTTACTCAAATGCATATAGCAGGCTTCTGAATTATAATCTTATAATCATACTTGTCATTTATTGCACCCCATTCTGTACAGGCACTGCTGGGTCTTTACATATATTCCCTGTAATCTTCCCAGCAGTCCAGGAAGGGAAGACTCATTGTCCCTGTCTTCCAGAAGAGGAAATGGAGACCCAGAGGGACTTGTACTGGTCCATTCAGGGCAAAAATTTCAAACCCACACTGACTGTCTAATCAGAACACATATGTCAGCTTTTCTGAGCAGCTGAGGCCTGTGTACCTCCCTGACAAGGGAGGGGAGGGCAGGGTCTGATCCAAACATGAACCTTAAAGCCAAGTAGCAGCTGATGCCCACAAACCATTTGTCAAGGGTGGAAGATCCATTGCCACTGCCAATTTTATTTGCAAAAGCAAGGCTCTGTGTGTGTGTGTGTGTGTGTGTGTGTGTTTGCTTCCTCATGCACAAGGGCCAGTAACTCACTAGGCAATTCAGGCTGTCACAGCAGCCTCCTCCTGTGACAGAGCCTATGTCCCATTGGCTAACGCCTCATACCCAGAGGCCCAGAGAGAGGAGTTAAAATGCTAATTTTCAAGGACTGCTCAGTCATTTCGATCCTATTAAAACACCAGCATCCTTCTCATGCAAAACCGGTACCTCAATTACCAACTAATTGCCTGATTATTGTGCAGGGACAGGAGCCTTCAGTCAGCAAGAGGCTGCTGTCATCCTGGAGGAAAGGCTGAATTAAGAGTATGGGAATGCATGTACCATGGAGGTTTGGTTCTGGAGGAGGCGTGTTGGACAATGATCCAAGAACAAGAGCAGGGTGGGATGAGGGGGAAACTCAGCCTCCACAGGGCCTGCTGTCTCCTCCACCTCCCCCAATGGTAACTTCTTGCCCCTCTCTCCCCATCAGGTACTGGAAACGTGTGTGAAGAACTGTGGCCACCGCTTCCACGTCCTTGTGGCCAACCGAGACTTCATTGACAGCGTTCTGGTCAAAATCATCTCTCCCAAGAACAACCCTCCCACCATTGTGCAGGATAAAGTACTTGCTCTGATCCAGGTGGGCTTCTTGCACCCAATTGGTTGGAATAGAGTGAGATGGGTCCTCCGATGAGTCCTTGTGCTCTCCTACCATTTGGAGGAAAATATGGAGGCTCCTGGGTTTAAATATTTGTTGCAAAATACTTATTTTCATTATATTTATCCCACTGGAATGAAACCCTATGCAGTGGCTCTCCAGCCAGTTGACAGAGCCTTCAAGAAGACTTGTGGGTGTCTGGCCCTCTGCTGCCCACAAAGGCCTCTGAGACATTGTAGAGTAGGAAGGGCCACATGGGAGCAATGTGCAGGGTTGGCAAAGTCTCAGGACAAGGGCCAACTCTGGGGCGGGTAAAGGACCCTGAAGAATGAGGAGGAGCTTGGTGGAAAGGTCAGCGAATGAGAGGCATTGCAGACAAAGAGAAGAGCATATGCAAAGCCCAGAATCATCAAAGAAAGTAGTTCACGTGTTTGGGATGTCTTCATTATTAATGGCTCTGTAAAAAATTACCACTGAACCTGGCAGCCTAAAATAACAGATGTTTATTGTCTCTTAATTTCTGTGGGCCAGGACTCAGGAGCAGCATAGCTAGGCCATTTGGACTTGGGGTCTCTCAGGAGGCTGCGTTACTTGAAGGCTTGACTGGGGCTTCCAAGGTCATACCCTATGTGGTTGTTGGTGGGCAGCCTCAGTTCTTGGCTGATTATTGGCAAGAGACCACGCGGATGTCAAGACTAGGTCTTGGAATGACCTAGTCTCGGATATCATACACTATTTTTTTTGTTACATTCGATTTAGAAGGGAGTCATCAAGTCTAGCCTCAAGAGTGGAAATTAAACTGTCTCTCTTGACGAGATGAGAATGAAAGAATTTGTAGACATGTTTTAAAAACCATCCCATGGGGAACAGTGTGTAATGAAGAAAGTCTGGGGCTAAGCTTAGAGGGGCCAGGAGGTGAGGCCAGAGAATGGGCAGGACTTGTGAGCCATGTGTGCTGAGGGGTTGGGCTTGGTCCTATAAGGAGTGGAGAGCCTTTGAAGTTTTCTGAGCTGGGCTGTACACAGACCTGGGTTTTAGACAAAGCACTTGGTGACAGGACTCAGCAGTCTAGAAGGATATCCAACATGAGTTAGTCAGCCATAATGGCAGAGGTAAGACAAAGCCTGCAGGAGCCAAGAGGAGATGGGAGATCAAGCCAGGTGTAGGAGTGGGGCTCTATCAAGAGCAGAAGAGGTAGCCAGATAGTGGGTGGCTAAATAGACAGAAGCAGTGTGGTCACAGAGTGGGCAAAGGGCTCTTGAGGGTGTTTGGCATGAGGCTTGAGAGGGGCAATAGGTGCCAGCCAAGGAGCCATTGCCTATACCTGACCTTGCCAGCTCTTGGAGTAGTCGGTTCCTCTTTATGATTCAGGTGCACCTCAGAGGCCCCAGGCCACCCAACTTAAACCATGCACACACATTGTCGCTCTTGTTTTCTCTCTGATTTCACCTTCTTTTATGGTCTTCAGGCGTGGCTTTGCTAACTTTTCTATTGTCTGCCTTAGTCTCTGTTCCTAAGAGCCAAGGGAAGCAGTGTCATCAGAGTCTAGAACAGTTTATGTGGAGAGTGTGTGTACAATTGCAACAGCAAACAGAAACACTGAATCGACACCCAGGATTTGGAGGCAGGTTTATTTACATCAACGGGCACTGATTGGGATCATTCCCAAAATATCAGGCCCTGATCTCTGGTGGTCTAGGGCATATATGGGATAAGCAAGCAGGAAATACAGAGGCAGAATGGCTTGTCAATTGGAGATTGTTCTTACAATATGCATCATACTGACCAGCTATGCATCACAGTGACCAGCTGTTTCTAAGAAACGAAGGTAACAGGAACTGTAACCAGAACTATTACCTGGGCAACTAACAAACTGAAATATACTGGCTGGGAGGAGGGGACATCTGCTACGCAACAAGTTTTTTTTTAGCAAGTGGATAAATGTGGCTTTGAGGAGGGGAGAAGTGTGGGTGACAGCAGAGTCCCCTTCCATGCTTCTCCAGCACTCTCTCTCATGAGCATATAGGAGCTTTAGTTGCTTCACACCCTCACCAACATATCGTGTTTTCTGTCTTCTTCATTATAGTGTATCTGAGGAGTACGGAGAGGTACTGCATTGTGTCAGCCTTTTTTTTTTTTTTTTTTTGGTGGGTACTGGGGGTCGACCTCAGGACCTTGTGTGCCAGCAGGCGCCCGTGCCGCTGAACGATATCACCGGCCCTTTCTTCGTACATGGGATACTGGAAGTCGAACTCTGGACCTTGCGCTTGCCAGGCAAGCGCTTATGCCACTGAGCTATCTCACCTTTTTTTAACCACTTTGGGAAAAACAGTTGTCAGCCTCAGACTGAAAATATTTAGAAGAAAACTGCATCTTTACTGAATGTGCATAGGCTTTCTTTTTGTCAGTATTCCATAAATAATACAACATAATGACTATTTATATAGCATTTACATTGTATTAAGTCATATAAGTAATTTCTAATTTTAAGTCTAGAAGTGATTTAATACATACAGGAGGATATATGTAGATTATATGAAAATACTATACCAATTTATATAAGGGACTTGAGCATTCATGGATTTAGCTATTCAGGGGGTATCCTGGAACTAATCCCTGAAGAGACTGAAGGACCACTATCCTTTTAAAAACTGAACAAGCTTTCTAGAGAGTCTGGTAATTCCCCCTGGGAGAGAAAGTTTTGCTCTCATTATGAGTTAAAGATGGAGGAATATGGCAGGCCAGTGTGACAGTGCACACCTATAATCCCAGCATTCGGAGAAACTAAGGAAGGAGGACCACAAGTTCAAGCTCGGCCTGGGCATATTAGCAACTGAGGGAGACCCTATCTCAAAATTTAAAAAATGAAAAAAAAAAAAAAAAAACAAAAGCTGAGGATGTAGCTCAATGTGAAGGCCCTTTATCCAATTCCCAGTACTGAAAAAAGGAGGAGGAGGAGGAAGAAGAGGAGGAAGAAAAAAAGGAGGAAGAGGAGGGGGAGGAAGAATGGGAGAATAGGGGGTGGGGGTGTGGCTCAGTGATAGAGTGCTTGTGTAATATATAAGAGGCCCAGAATTTGATCCCCAGTAATCCCAACAACAATAACAAAAAAAAGGTTGGAGTGGGGACAGAGGGTGACAGATCCCTGGCTTTCCTTCTAGCTGTGAGTAGGTAGCAGGCTATAGTATAAATCTGGCTGAGTGAAAAGAGGCTCTGCTAATACTGTATGGATGCCAGCACAGTACAGATTCTTCCTCACTATCCAGTTTTCAGGTTAATTCTTGGTGCTTTATAGAGCCCCACTGCCCAAGAAAGTGGGGTGGGATGGGTCTTGGCCCTGTCCTTGTGAAGCCAGCAGGTTTTTAAAACATTTTTATTTTATTAGTACATGTTTACAGTACATAATTATTACATTCATTATGGGGAATTGGTACCTGTACATGATACATCTCAATTCTTTTTTCCCTTTCCCTTCCACCTTTTAAAATTTTTTTTTGCTAGCATCAGGTTCTTTTTATTTATTTTATAAGTCCTTATCCGGTTAATTATCATAAATACAGATTAACAGCCAGACTAACAGGCCAAAAACATAAAAAGCACATAAAACAATTATACAAAATCAAGGTACACTTTTGTCCATGTTGGATTACAATAATATTTCTTCTGTCTCTGTCTCTTCCCTATTGTCTGTCTTTTATTTTGCACTTTATTTATATATTGGGCTTCCCATATAAGAAACTATGCGATATTTAAGCCTGTGTATCTGGTTTATTTCACTTAATGTTATGGTCCTAAGGTGCATCCATTTTCCTACAAATGACTTGCTTATCCTTCTTAGTGGCAGAATAGTACTCCATTGTATATAAATACATTTTCTTTATCCATTTATCTGTTGATGGACATATAAGCTGCTTCCAAGATTTAGCTATTATGAATTGTGCTGTTATAAACATGAGTATGCATATATCACTATAATATGATGTCTCTAACTCTTTCAGGAAGATACCTAGAAGGGGAATAGCTAGGTCAAATGGAATTTCTAGCTTTAGTTTTTTGAGGTCTCTTTATGCAGATTTCCATAGTAGTTGTGCCAGTTTACACTTCCACCAATAATGAAGAAGCCTGCCCACCCCAGCAGCCTGTCCAGCATTTGTTACTGATTTTTTTTTTTTTTTTTTAATGTGGGTACTGGGAGTCGGTCTCAGGACTTCATGCTTGCCAGCAAGCACTTGTGCCACTGAGCGATATCACCGGCCCTTTTTTTCCTTTATGTGGGTACCGGGAGTCGAACTCAGGAGCTCGCGCTTGCCAGGCAGGCACTTATGCCGCTGAGCTATCTTACTGGCCCTGTCACTGATTGATTTCTTGATGTCATTCTTTCTGGAATAATTTGCATTTCTCAAATGGCCAGCGATTCTGTATTAAGTCATATAAGTAATATCTAATTTTAAGTCTAGAAATGATTTAATGTATACAGGAGGATATATGTAGGTTATATGAAAATACTATGCCAATTTATATAAGGGACTTGAGCATATTTTTTCATGTATTTATTGGCCATTTGTACTTCTTCACCTGAGAAGTGTCTGCTCACTTAAGATGTTTATTTTTTGATTGGGTCTTTAAATTTGGGGGGTCTAATTTTTTGAGTTCTTTATATATTCTAGATATTAGTCTTTTGAGGAATAGCTTGCAAAACTTTTTCACCATTCTGTAGATTGTCTCTGCGGTTTCCTTTACTGTGCAGAAGCTTTTTAATTTGTTGTGGTTCCCTTTGTTGATTTTTGGTGTTATTTCTTATACTGTACAACTGAGGTTCTATTCAGAAAGTCTTTGCCTATGTCTGTGTCTTCAAGAGTTTTACCTATTTTTTCTTCCAGCAGCTTGTTTCTGTTTCAATATTTAGATCTCTGATTCATTTTGATTTTAGTTTAGTGCGTGGTGAGAGATGGTCTAGGTTCAATCTTCAGCATGTGGAAGGCCAGTTTTCCCAGCACCATTTGTTAAAGAGACTGTCTTTCCTCCAGCAAAAGTTTAATCCTTAGGGTTAGCTTTTTCAAAGATAATGTAGCTGAGTGTGCCTGGAGTTGTTGCTGTATCCTCTGTTCTGTTCCACTGATCCACAAGTCTGGTTTTTTGTTTTTTGTTTGTCAACACCATGTTGTTTTTATCACTGTAGCTTTGTAGTATAACTTGAAGTTCAGGAATGTGATGCTCCCTGCCTTGCCTTTGTTGCTCAGAATTGCTTTTGCTATTCTAGGTCTCTTCTAGTTCCATATGAATTTTAGGGTTGCTTTTTCTAGTTCTGTGAGAAAGGCTATTTTGATTAGGATTACATTAATCCTAATCACAGTTTTGGAAGTATAACCATTTTGACTATATTGGTTCTACCTGTCCAGGAACAGGGGCTTTCTTTCCATTTTCCGATATCCTCTTCGATCTCCTTTTTCAGAGTACTGTAGTTTTCATTGTAGAATTCTTTCACTTCCTTGGTTAGGTTAATTCCTAAGTCCTAAGTATTTCATTTTTCTTGATGCTGTTGTGAAAGGTGTTATTTCCCTAATTTCTCTCTCCATGAGTTTATTATTGGTGTACAGAAATGCTATTGATTTCTGAGTGTGACTTTGTATCCTGCTATACTACTGAATTTGATTATTAATTCTAGGAGTCTTTTGGTGGAGTTTTTGGGGTCTTCTATGTAGAAGATTGTGTTATCTGCAAATAATAATTTAACTTCTTCCTTTCCTATCTGTATCCCTTTTATTTCTTTCTCTTGTCTAAATGAAGTCAGCAATTTAACAGGGTAAACTGAATCTTGCAGATGATGGAAGGCCTGGGCACAGCCAAGAAGAATTTGAGCCAGCTTTTGAATGTTGGGGGGTGGGCATGGCCCTCAACTTTCCTTTCTTGATAAGTAGATCAAACACTTGAAAAGCTTTTACAGTGATGGGGCTATTACCCCACCACCACCCATGAAGTCTAGTTGGGGCCCCTGCCAGAGATGGTGTTATAGTTTGTGTCTAGAAGTCCCCCCAGAGCCTCATGCAGTCATGGGGCAGGCTTCTAGAGTTTGTGATTGATTCATGGTCCACTGCTGGGATTATGGGTGTGAGTGCTACACCCGCCCTGGGGCAGGTAGCCTACATACAGTATAAGGGACAGAAAGAGTCTTCTTTCTTGCTCCTCCGTTTTTGCTCTTGCTGCTTTTGCTGTCTTCCGCCACCATGAACTGTTGCCTCTCTGCCATGCCACCCTGCCTTGGAGCCAGCTGATTATGGACTGAAACCGCCACAAACTGCATGCTAAATAAAGCTTTCCTTCCTTAATTTTAAGCATCTGGTATTTTATCTCAGCAACGAGAGAAAACTAACCAACACAGATGGAGTCATGGATCTGGTTCCCAACATCAGACCTGAACCCCAACCCCACCTCTTGGGGTTCCCCAAGGGTGGAGGCAGGGCTGTAGCCAAGTTCAGGAGCTGGAAGCAGGACCAGCTCCAAAGCAGCATTTCATTTGTTTGTTTATATTTTCCGTGGTGCTGGGGATAGGACCCAGTATGCCAGTACTGTGGCTACAGGCATACTAGGGGTGAACAACACCGTTGCCCTCAAAGCAACTTTTCTACTGTTATCTGTGCATGTAGGAAAAGGGGCAATGGAGCTCATCCTCACGGGTCTGCTTGCCCCCAGCCCACCATCCTAGTTTCCTTCCTGGAGTACTGATCACAGTGTATGTCAGTGTACAGTTGGCCATAGAAATAGCATTTCCAATGGCATACCTTTGTCACCAGCAGCCCTCTGGGCCTATTGTCAATAGAACCCAGCTTGTCCCTCCCCCTCCTCCCTCCATCCTCCATCCCTCTCTGCATTGAGGCTTTGTGTCTTCTGGCTGCCCTTTAGCCATCCCATCCTCCCCAGCTTCCCCAAGAGACAACCGATCAGGCCTATGTAATCCCACAACCCTGCCCCGCAGAACACCAGAAAACCATCCTACCTGTTCTCTGAGCTTGAGCCCAGTGTGTAGACCCTGCACTGCGGCAGCATGGTTCTGGGTCTGTTCTCCTTACTCAAGTGTGAGAGGTGGGTGGAGAGACAGGCTGAGAGAAGACAGGCTTGTTTAGCAGCTTGCCTGTGTTCATTCCCACCCTAAGCACTGCGGCCTTCTCTGCCCACTGTGTTTCACCCTCACCCCAAATTTTCCCTTGCCTGGTCTTGTGTGCTCCCCACCCCCACCCCCAGCCTCTTTTTCTTTTTCTGTTGGGCTAGAGATCAAATCCAGGGCCTCATGCTCACTAGGCAAGCACTCCACCCTGATGGTATCCCCAGCCCTTGCATTTTTATGTTTCCTCCTGTTAAGTCCCACTTGTTGAGAAGACAAGAGGGCTGCTCTTCCTCTAATACCCTTCAGGCTTTCCCTGAGCTTGTTTTGAGGAACAGAAACTGGGTCATGCTGGAGTATCCTTGACCTGGTCATGCTTCCCCACCTCCTCCCTGCACCCTAGCAAAGAGTCTAAAAATATTGTCTTTCCACTGAAGGCTCTTCTTTCCACTGCAGAAAGTGAGCCGTTCAGGGTAGGATAGGAATGGGGGCAGTAGAGCCAAGAGGCCTGGGAGTTACACTCTTCGGAGGTATCAGAGACCTGGTGGCTGCCTCAAAAATCCAACAGGAAGCATGACCACAGGATTTCTATCAGTGAAGGCCAGTGGTGACCTTCTGAGTGAACATGCAACCCCTTGGGGACCCTGTCACTGAGAACAGGAAGTCCAGGCTAGTACATAAGCAGGATAGGACAGAGCCCCCTTTTGTTCAGAGGCATCTGAGAACCCTTAGTTTAAATCAGCAGTTGTCTGTTGGTCTGAAAATTGATGACACAAAACCTTGTCAAAACCCTGAGGGATGCAACCGTGAATAGGATGTGGTTCACGATGTTGTCTGAAGTCTGGTGTGTAATCTGACAGAATGAAGAAAATAGTAGCACAAACTGATCTCTCTCTCTCTTTTGTTCCCCTGATTAGGCCTGCCTCTCAGTCTTTCGGCCTCCCAGTACTGTGGCTACAGGCAGGAAAAGAGGAAATTATATAAAGAGGCTTCCAATGAAGTGGCTACTCAGTCATCACCTGGCCAACTCCTGTGACAGGGAACCCTGAGACAGTGTGCTGCCACTACCATGAGGCTTGGCTTTCCAATAAGGCCATCATCTAGGAAACAGCTGCCTCCCACCCTCTCTGCCATTCCTGGGCTTCAGATTAGGGACACAGGGCAGACCACACCTCCCAAGGCTTGACGTGGCTCCCCAGGGAGGGTGCTCCGCTGGCTTAGCCTTCCAGAAGGACCCCCTGCTTTATCACTGTCACATCAGTCTGTTGACAGCCTAAGTGACCATCTTTCTTCTGTTCTCTGAAGTAAGAAAATGAGGATGCTTAGTAACCATGAGAATTGAATTCAATTTAACCTGACAAATGTTGACTGGCTGCCTTCTCTGTGCAAGGACAAGAGACTCTGTGTGTGCCTTCAAAAGGTGGCTGACCTGGTAGGGGGAGGGAGGAATACAGTTATCTAGGCATGTTCCAAAAAGATGCTGGGGACATGTGGCATCTCTGGATTTCTCCCATCTCTGCATTTTCCCATATGACTGTTCCTTTAAAGCCCCTCCACCCCCATTTGTTCCTCTTTTGGCATTAGAATCTTGTTCAGTGGAGATTGCTGTCATGAACATATGCTCTGTTAGCAGCCATCTCACCCAGGCTGCACAGGGGGCCCAGACAAGGTCTGGGATTGTGGCAGGTGGGGACAGAGTACACTAGCCAAGACTGCTTAGCTGCAAATAACAGGTGCCAACTCTGCCTGCCTAGGCAAAGAAGAGAGTTGTCCTGACAAGGTAGGCCCTCCCAGAAGCCCTTGTTACCCAGGCCATGGGTGTGATTGGAACTAGAAAAGGACAAAAGGGGCAAAGAAAGCCCTACAAATCCCCTCTTTGCATGTCTGCACCTCTCAGCACACTATTGGCATCTTTTCCAGAAGCTCTACCTCCTGGCCCTGAGCTGACACGTGGCTGTTCAGGGTCCACATTTATAGAGCACAGTTTCCTTACCCAAAGAAGGACCCAGGGCTCTGAGGCCCAGGGCTGAGCTCCTTTCAGGAGGGAAATCCGATTGACCCAACCCAGCATATATGGTTCCCTTCTAGTTCCCTGATGCAGCTGCACTATGGAAGATGGGGCCCCGAAGTATCCACTGACTGGAAAGTATAGCTGGTTCTTTAATTTTTCTTCTTGTTACCTCCAGTTTGGGTTGGATAGGGAGCAAGGGGAATTGAAAGGAGTCCCTGGAGCTGCTTGTACTCCCATAGAACAGGGGCATGGAGTGGTACCAGGAAGATTTGCCTCTCCCAGTAGGCTGTGAATATGGGCTTTGGACTTGAAAGTTTAGTTTTTAAGTGTTTGTTTGTTTGGTTGGTTGGTTGTTTTGTGTGATGCTGCGGATAGAACCCAGGACCTGTGCATGCTAGGCAAGTGGTCCACCACTGAGCTGCACCCTAGCCTGTAGATGCTCAAGTTTAGAACCTAAACTAAAATACTAGAGCATTTTGCAGGCTAGGGTGCAGCTCAGTGGTGGACCACTTGCCTAGCATGCACAGGTCCTGGGTTCTATCCGCAGCACAGGACTCAGCGGGATTTTGAATGGGGTGGAAGGCGGTGGAGCAGCTCACTGGGGGCCAGGCCCTGGGGAGCTGAGGGTAGGTAGGACAGTCTGAGGCAGCAGGACTCTTCATCTAGTCCTTCTGGGCAAGCTCTGCAGTCACCTTCTGCCCTCCTCAGAGTCCACAAGTGTTGGCCAAGACAGGGTGTTCTGATGCCATGGTGACTAAATTCCTAAGTATGTAAATTGAGTAAGTGCATCAAGGAAAGTCAGACTGAGCTGAAGCTATCCCACTTGCCAACGACAGGCTGGGCTAGTCATGCTCAGCTTCAGTATTTTACTGTTTGTAGTAAGTGACATCCATCTGTTATAATGAAGGAGGCTTTTTGGAAACTGACCTCTTAACCTTGAAAGGGTCTGTTGGTTAGAGTTTTTGTGGCTGCCTCAGGCTGGGTTGGAATACATAGCTGGAGACAGGAAGCTGATAGACTTAGCAATAGTGCCAGGGGCACAAGAGGTGCTGCCTACTCCTCTGGGTTCATATGTATGGTGAAGAGGACAGCATTGGAGGGGACCCTGTTTCTGAGGAGCCCTTTGGATAACTTGTGGTTTTGAATCTTTCCTTCTTATTAATTGGTTTGTTTATTTGTTTTTATTTTTGCTATGGTAGGGATGGAACCCAGTGCCTTCCAAATGCTTCCAAAAGCACTCTACCACTGAGCTACTCCCCAGCCTCCAGGATTTTTTTTTTAATTACTAAGAGTTCCACAAATCAACAGAAATGGTAATCTGTTCATGTTTCTGCTCTTTCATCTCTTTGTAGTTTTCATTTAAGGGAGACTAGTAATTGTGCTTTTCATAGATGTTTATATTTGGACGAACATGTTGGCATCATGAGCAACACACTGTAATGGAAGAAACATGGGGCTGGGGTAGCACTCTTAGGAGTGAGCCCCCATCACTGGCCATGGCCTGCCTCTTGAGAGGCTCCCGCACCCCTGAGCAGAAGCTATCCCATCTGCCAGTGACAGGCTGGGCTAGACAAGCTCAGCTTCAGCAGTCCCTGCTCTATTGAAGAAACCTAGAGTTAGCTTTGATTTCCCATCACACATCAATTTCTCCTTTCCTTTCTACTCAATTTGCCTACAGTTCCTGTCTCCACTGATGAGGGTGGGCATCCTACTGGGAGCCACTGAGCCGAGCCTTCCACTCCCTTCTGCTAACAGCCCCAGCAATTGATTTCCTTGTGACTAGGAAAATGCTTGCATCTTAGGATGCTCCACGGTGCTTAGATGTTATTTCTCTGCCTCTTCTCCAAGGAAATACATGCTGAATTAAGTTTTGTGTTTTTGTTCATGCTCAGCAGCACCACTGAAACCAGGATTTCACCAGCCGTGCTGGGGCAGTGATTGCAGGAGAGGAACAGAATAGGTTTTGCCAGTGTGCTTCATGCTGGAGTACAGGAGACAATTGGCCTCAGAAAGGACCTGGGGTGCCTTGCCAGCCTCAGAGCAGCCTAGGTAAGAGCTGCTTCTTCATGGACCTTTCTCTCTCCTCCCAGGCATGGGCAGATGCCTTTCGGAGCAGCCCTGACCTCACTGGTGTGGTGCACATATACGAGGAGCTGAAGAGGAAGGGGGTTGAGTTTCCCATGGCAGACTTGGATGCTCTGTCTCCCATCCACACTCCCCAGCGGGTAAGCTTCCAGCTGGCATTTTCTAGAAAAACCAACTGCAAAACGGGTGAGCCAAGCTGCTGCTGCCACCCTTCTGCTGCTACCTTTGAATTATTCAGCTTGTCATCATGCTTTCTTAAAGCTCTAGGGCATTTCTTTTTAATAACAAGGGAAATGCTGGAGTAAGACAGCTGGTTGACTGGTGATTAAGTGGCAGGGGTGTCTCCCCCCGGTTTTCACACTGACTGTGGAGGAATATAATAGAGGGATCAGTTCAGGGTTTTCATGGAAATGGCTGCTTGGGTGGAACCTTCATGTGAGGGTCATTAGCACCTGCTTTGGAGAGGCCTATAGAATATGATGTGGACATCTGTCCTCATTCCCCTTGAGCCCCAGAGCACCTCAGAGCAGTGCACCAGGGTAACATTACTCATCAGGGGCAAAAGTGGCTTTCAGTTTTTCGACTGTATAAGGCAAATGGATTTTTTTTTGGGGGGTACCGGGGGTCGAACTCAGGACCTTGCGCTTGCCAGCAGGCGCCCATGCTGCTGAGCAGTATCACCGGCCCTTTTTTCGTATGTGGGTACCGGGAGTCGAACTCAGGACCTCGCGCTTGCCAGGCAGGTGCTTATGCTGCTGAGCTATCTCACCGGCCCTTGGATTTTTAAAAATATGGTGCTAGGGTTTCAACCCAGGGTCTCATGCATGCTAAGCATATGCTACTGAGCTACAATGTTAGCCGAGTCAAATGGATCTTAAACATATTTTGAGCTATGAACATTCAGCATTAGTCCAAGCATCCTTATATTCCTTATACTCAGCCTTGGTATTCAAAGCCCAGGAAAGACCCATGGAGGGGCATCCCACTGAAGCTCTTACAATACTATCAGTGTACTGGGCAACTCTGTACTTCAGAATTAAGAGAATGCAGGTGGCCAAGCATGGTGGCACATGCCTGTAATCCTAGCTACTCCACAGACTAAGGCAGGATAGTCAAGGCCAGGTTAAGGATGTAGCTCAGTGCAAATCCCTGAGTTCAATCTCCAGTACTGAAAGAAAAAGAAAAAAGTACACAGGCAGTGCCATTCATGATTTTTCAGGAAGGTTATTCCCACTGTTGGCTGGGCTGGGAAGCAGCTCCTGGTCCTGGGGGAGAGTTGAGAAAGCTCCACGATCTGGAGACTGCAGCCCAGCCTTGCCCCATCTGCCCATCTCTGAAATGGGGCCTCAAGGAGGTCAGCATGCTGCGCTGTCTCTTGTAAACACATGCACAAATGTTCACAAGGTTATCTGAGATGCCCCAGGGGAAAGCACAAAGACTTGTACTTTCCAAAGCATTATTCACATTATGATTCCTCCAAACCACTTACTAGGCTTTGTGGAATAAACATAACCTACTTTATTCTCCTAATAATGACATGGAGCAGTGTTGTTGTTCCTATAATTATAAAGAACATTCAGTAAATTGCATAATTGCTATTTATATTAGTCTAATTGTAAAGGCCAAAATGTAATCTTATGGTACCAAATAAGGATTCGTGATTAGCAAAGCTTATTACAGCCTCCCTCCTCTTGGATCCTGAGGTGGTCTTCATAATGGAACCATGATCATAATGGCCTTTTCGAGTTATGTTGGTTGTCTATTGCAAACTCCTTAAGAGATGAGTGGATGGAGGAACCACTGGTAGCTCCACTGCCTGGATGGAGATGCTGGGTGGGCCGAGAGGGGTTCCATGAACTCCGAGGGAAAGCACCACCTAGCTTGGTTGTGGTGCTTGACCAGGTCACATGGCAACCTACGTGAACTGAGGACTTTGTTGTTGCCCTGCCAGAGTGTCCCAGAAGTAGATCCAGCCACGACCATGCCCAGGTCCCAGTCACAACAGAGGACAACTGCTGGCTCCTACTCTTCACCTCCTCCTGCTTCCTACTCTGCTCCTCAAGCCCCGGCTCTGAGTGTGACTGGCCCCATCACAGCCAACTCAGAACAGGTACTTGCATGCTTCCAGGCCACAAGGAAGCCAGATGACCACCTTCTTTCACTTTTCTGGGAGACACATACAGAGGTTTCTTCAGACCAGGCACTGTGCTGGCTGTGGTGACACAAAGATGGAAGGGCCCATTCCCTGAGGGAGACCGATACAAGACTGTCATGATAGTATAGTCATGCAATAATGGGGAGTAAAGCCAAGTGCTCTGTGAGCCAAGGTTGAGCAGTGCCTGGCAGGCAGCCCAGAGCTGAGCACTGAGGGTTCTGAAACCAGCATGGGGCTGTCAGTGAGGCCCTGTGCAAGCAATGGCTGGTACATGCAAAGCACAGAGGAGCAGGCTCCTCGGAGAATGGCAGGTGGCCCAGCTGCAGGGTAGGTGCATGTGTAGGGCCTGGGTAGGGGAGGAAATAGTGTCAAAGTGAGGCTAAAAGCAGAGGAATGCAATTGAGTTGTGAACAGGCTTATCTGTCACCCTGAGAGTTTCACATCAATCCTATAAGAAAAATTAGCCATCAGAGACCGGTGGCCCAATCAGCAAGGTGCCTGTGGAGGCAGAGGCTGCAATCAGGGAGGCCTTCTGGAAGTACTCTTCCTGTCCTATCCCAAACACTGCCCCCCTTCTGCAGGTCACTTCCTGATAAGCTAATGCCATATTACCCCTAACTAGATATTTTTAGATGAGTTGTGGAGCCTGGTCTTAGATGAACCTGAAGAATTTCAGAACTGGTCATACTTGGAAAATAAATCTATCCAATGTTTATATTTCAAAACCCTTATTTCCTATTAGTGACAATGTCTTTATTATGAAACCTCACTGAAACAGAGGGGTCAGGCTATTGTTTGTAGGTGACAAGTATTGTTCCAGGACCATGCCATTGTCACTTCTCTGCCAGTGCTGAGGGAGGAGTGTGAGCAAGAGGCAAGGCAGGAGTTAGGCCGGTAGGCTTGAGCTACTCACAGTGAGCCTTTGGCAGGACAGTTCATGTCAGTCTCCTGTCCATTAGAATGGGGGCTAATCCTTCCCACCTACCATGCAGGGCAGATGGTCCTGCTCCTGCACTCTTCACTGCATATTACGCTTCACTTGGTGTCATACAGGCTATTGGTGACAAAGGCTCCATGGATGACCTCACTTTCCCATTTAGTTCTCTCCAAGCTGAGGTCCCCTTATAGGCAGACCAGAAGGAGATGGGAAAGCCACTCCTGCAGAGTGCATGCAGAAGATGACTAGGTGTCACAGTGGACAGGACTGCCCCTGCCTATAGTGTGGCTCATTTTGATCTCCCAGGCACAGCTGGCTGATATCTCCTTCCTGCTTTCCTCCCTGTGACCCAAAGATTGCCAGGCTGCGGAGCGAGCTGGATGTGGTTCGGGGAAATACGAAAGTCATGTCTGAGATGTTAACAGAGATGGTTCCTGGGCAGGAGGATTCATCTGATCTGGAACTGCTGCAGGTGAGGAGGACCTGGGAGGTCCGTGGGAGGGCTGCTGTACATTGTGGTAGGACTTTCTACCTGGGAACACAGCTGGGGGCTGGACTGTCTGTTGGCAATGTTGTCAAGAGGGACTAAATTGGCCTACACTCAGGGTCACACTTCCTGGGGAAGGGCAGAGGCCAATACAACCCCTCTCTCTTTTAGTTCCCTTAACAACATTTTTCTTGATCATAAAATGCCAATTTTTAAAAAATGCCAATTATAGAATACATGGCCACCCCCCTCCAAAGAAAAGGAAAGAAAATCAAGAAGGAAATACTTTTCTTTTAACCCAAGCATTCACAGTAACTGTTATTGAGGTTTTGATGTATTTTCTTTCAAACTGTTTGCTGTGTTTACTGTAAATTTAGGTGAGACCATGCTACGGTACAAATTGATGTGTGGCCCTGCTTCCTCAATGTCATGTCATAGACATCTCTGCATCAGGTCCTCTTTGGCCTAACAGCATGTGGGTACCCTTTTCTTCCCCCTCCCCCCTGTGAGAGAAATTCCTGAGACTTCGAAGAACTTGAAGCTTCTGTTCCTGTCCCAAATGCTGAATGTGCCTAGGTTGAGGGAGGGGCTCACACTGTGGTTCCTGAGGAACTGCTACCACCCAGCCTTCCTGCCTTTGGACACCCCACAGATCTGTGTGTGTGTGTGTGTGTGTGTGTGTGTGTGTGCACGCACGTGCACGCTTCTGGAGATTGAACACAGAGCATTGCACATGCAAGGCAAGCACTCTACCACTGAGCTATGCTCCCCTGACCCCCACAAAACTTGAGCATGGCAGGAAAGGATCTAGGAACAAGTGGCCTGTAGTCCTGCCCTAAGACTAGAGTCAGGGGTCTCCTCAGACCTGTTTCCCAGGCCAACCAGACCCAGAGCCTGTGGCCAGATATCTACTACACTGAGTTTCAGATGACTCTGGAATTCGAGAAAAATGGCAGCAAGACTGCCCTTAGGAGCAATGACCTTCTGGAAAGTGGAGAAAGGACGCTGGGAACTGCAGGTGCCGCATCTTTTCAGCAGGAGGCAAGATGCATGAGTGGACAAGTCAGGTGCCAGACTGGCTTGGTGATCTGGTATGAGTGCTTCTTGACATGCCTGCTGCTGCTGCTGCTACTGCTGCTGCTATTTCCTTCTTGTACTTGGTCATGAGTCTTGGCCCCCTGAGTGCCACACCTCTCATCCTGCTGTTGGCATACATTGGCTACCTGAGAAACATGGCTCTGATGGCTCTGCCCTTTTGGAGTGTGCATTCCCAGTGGCTTGGTCTGGGCCCAAGGTGCTTCTTGGAGTACCCTCTCTCTACTGGGAGTGTATCAGTTCCTATAGGAATAAAGGTGGCCTGCATGGGGTTCTGCACAGAGCACAGCCCCAGGGCCAAATAGAGGCAGGAGCTCTGGGCCTTGCTCTGAAGGAGCTCACAGCTTAATGCAGGAGACAGACAGGGAGACAGCTCACCCCCTTGTAATGTGAATATCAGGCTGCTCTTGGCCTCGCCCCGGTGTGGAGCCTACCCAGTTCCCAGACCACACTCCTGCCACCTGCATCAGTCCAGGCTTGCTCAGCTCAGCAGGGCCAACTGTCCATGTGCCACAATCTGTGGACCCTCCCCCCTTTAATGTGTCATCATTGGCCTCTGTCCCAAGCCTGCAGCAGTGGCTCTGCCAGGCATTACCCAGATGCACAGGAATCTGAGGGCAGTCCAGGGGCCTCCTGAGGCAGCTTTGTGCTGTGTCAGCGTTGGAATTCCTGCTGACTGGGTGTTGCTCTGGACAGAACAGCCCCTGGCAGCAGGGGATGGGTTGAACAAAGCCAAGATGCTTCCAGACAGCCAGAGCAGATCCAGACAGCAGGAGTACTCCGTGTGTGTGTGTGTGTGTGTGTGTGTGTGTGTGTGTGTGGTTTTGCTTTTTTTTTTTTAAATGAGCCCATCAGCCAAGACAAACAGAACCTAATCTCCTGGCATCAGCTCACAGTTTTCAAAAATAGGTTGCTTCCCATGACGTTTTCTTTCCCTCCGTTTTGTTCCAACTCTGAGCCTCCCAGGCCGCACTGCTGTCGTATAAATCAAACAGAAAAAGATCAACTTGGGGCCTGTGGGAGGCTGTTCTTTCATCTTGGGAGATGTGGGAGTGGGCAGCACTGTGTGAACAGACTTAGCTCTCCTGGCTGGTGGCCACGTGCCTGACGTACTCCCTCCTCTCCTTCCCCAGCAGTCAGAAGACAGCGGCCCAAGGGTCCCAAGGGTGGGTACTACACAGAACAGTGAGCCTTCTGCATGGGAAAATGCCACAGTCTGCTTGGAAAGAGCTGGGATCATAATCTGTCCCCAGAACCCATCAGTCAAGCTGGAGGGCAGCCAGAGTACTCAGGAAGAAGCAGTCCAGAGCTGAGTGCTGGCCAAGGCAATGGAAATAAACACATTTGTCACCAACCCAAATGTCTCCACCAACAGCAGCTGTTCCTGATTCAAGTGTAAAGTACTGGCTACGAGAAAGAGGGAGTGGGAAGAGAGGTAACTGTAGGAGTCAGCCCCAGTATGCACCAAGAGTAGTTGATTGTAACTGTTGACAAGTTACGTACCAGTTATTCCCTGCCCATGGCAAAGCTCTCTCAGGTGTATCTTCCCACATTCTGGCAGGAGCAGCAGGGAAGCTTGTGAGAAATTTGCCTGTGGATTCAGGGCAGCAGATGGCTGGTATGTGAGTAGAGACTGAAGCCGCTCTAGTGCCCTGTGCTCTCAGCTTGACTAGAGCACCTGTGGAAAAGGGGGTAGGATTTGGGGACTAGCCATGCCTCCTAGGGCAAGTGTCAAACCCTCCACTTACTGCCTTGGGAGAGACCCGGCCAGCTAGTCTACCCCCACTTGTGCTCAGGTTTCCTCTCTTGCATCATGCCTAGTGTCTGCCTGGTTTGTCTCACATCCCCAGTGGCAGGCTCTTCCCACAGTCCATGAAAGCACTTCTGTTTTCAGTTAGGCATCTGGTTAAACACTGGGAATAGCACAGAGGGTAGAGAGAGCAGTTTATGAATCGCTGAGTGCACATCCTGGCTCTCCCACTGATGAGCTAGATGATACTAGGCAAGTCACAGACCCTCTTGGAGCCCATTTCTTCTCCTTTGGCAGCCTGGAGTGATTGCTTTCATCTGAAAAGTGCCTGGCATAGGGCCGGGTGCAGGCAAGTCCTCCACAAATTGTAGCTTGTGAACTATAACCATTGTTGGAAAGCCCTCCTGTACATTGAGCTCAAATCTGTCTTGCTGTAGCTTTGACCTTGTTCTATCTTAGATAACAGAACAAAACTAATTCCTCTTTCACAGGGATAGATGCTTAAGTATTCAGAGATTTCCATAAGCCCTGCCTACTGCCCAATCTACATGGAACAGGTGCAGCTGTTGGCAGCTCATCTCATAGAACAGCTCTTCTCATGAGGCACACATTATCAGGTGGTGAGCTTCTGTCATCCAAAAACCCTGGCCCATCTCTTTCTTGTGTAGCTGTTTTTAGGCTGCATCTTCTGAATCCTGTGCATGGACATTTGAGTCCAGGGCCACGATGCAAAACTGCACCTGTCCCTGCTAAAGTACATACCTTTAGCTGCTTTCTGGAATCCTAAAAGACCTTGATTCGATTATGTGCTGCCCTCTCTCTCCTGATTTGGGCTTTTCACTTTTGTCTTCAGTTAATAACAACTTATAATTAATCCATTACTTCCCCAAAATGGACATTCTTATATGTCACACATCAGACAATAAAAGAAACCATCCTCCCTGTTGTTCTTTCAAGTAGCAGATGGTATAAAACCACTCCCCTTCTTGCATCTCATTGTAACAAAGACAGAATGACTAAGGCCATTTTCTCTGGAGAAATCTAGTATATTATACATGTTTAGCTTCACTATTCCCCCTTTTCCTTAAAAGATTTTCTTCTCCCTCCTGTCTCTTTCTGCACAGCAGAATAGATCCTCAGGACCTTATTCCATGTTCCCTGGAACTGGGAGAAGGTTCAGAGGAAACCATAAAAATGATTAAAAGACTGTTTTGTGAGATGGACCTGAGACTGTCCCCTGAAGAAAAGATAAAGGCATTGGGATTAGTTAGACAGAAAGGAGAGGTTATTTCATAACATGTTCTGGTAGATGAAAGCTTTTGCACAAGTGGGCTGTTCTACCCCTCTGTTAAGAACCAGAGATACGAGGAAGCCAGAGCTGAAATCTTTGGCGTGAGGGAATTCCAGTCCTTACTTTTGCACAGTGGAAAGGGTGACCCAGCCAAACTGCTGGCTCTCAGATACCTTAGGCCCAGAAGAGTCACTTGGCCTGGGTTGTTTGGAGGTGGAAGGAGACAGAGGAAAGTCTCCAGCTGAAGCTGTGTGAAACTGGCTGAGGATGGTACTAGGAAGGCCATGGGGTGGCCAGGTGGCATGGTTGTACAGAAATCTTAACATTCTCGTTCATCTCTTTTCTTTTTCAAGAAAGTCATTTAAAATGTTGAGTCCAGTGTGGTGGCACATGCCTGTAATCCCAGTACTCAGGAGACTGAGGCAGGGGGATTGCTGTGGGTTCAAGGCTAGCCTGGGCTTAATAGCGAGTTCAAAGCCATACTGAACTACATAGGGAGACCCTGTCCAAAAAACCAAAAAATAAAAAAACAAAAAATGTTGAAGCCAGGAAATGGAAAACCTTTCTCTTTACAAAGAGCCCTGATGCGGAATGCCTAGGATGGACTCGAGCCTGTCTCTAGGCAGACTGCTTAGGGAAGCCGTTGGGGTGCCCCTCCAAGATGGGAGCTGCAAGACTCTGCTGCAGGGTGGGAACTGTCCCAGTCACCACCTCAGCAGGAAGGCAGTGAGAGGAGAGGCAGCAAGTGCAAGGCCAAAGGAAATATTTCTTGTGCTCAGAGTCTATGAGACCACTACATAGCCTCTGTCTTTGGGTCTTGTTCTTCCTTCAAGCTGAGGACTTAATGTTAGAGCCTCAGAAATCCTCTAGTATTTTCCAAACAATATTTGAAAGTCATGGAACCCTTTCCTCCACAAATATAATTCTACAGAGAATGGCAGTATTTATTTTTAAAATAGATGAAAGCAGAGCTGCTCTGGCTGCCATGGGGCAAGGTATCATGGAGGTCTCTGGGGCACCTCCACAGCATTCTACAGAACTCCCTGTGTATCGAGCCCCCTTATTTTACTCACAGAGAAGCAGAGAGTCCTGGTGACATGAAGAGCTTATCCATTCACTGGCTGCTTGCTGCCTGCTGCTTGGTCCCTAACACCCAGCTGGGGCAGGGACTCTGCGGGGGAGAGAGAGATAAGCCCCTGCCCTCTTTTGTCTGGTGGTCCTGGTGACTGGAATGTTTGCAGCCGTATTTTTGAGACACACTTGGCAGCACACTGAGGTTTCTGGTTTGGGTCTCTGAATCAGGGAGCCACCTCAGGATTGCTCTTGTCCTGGGGCTTTTGCTGTGTGGGGTGGCTGGGTCTGGTCATCACTTGTAGGCTCTGCTAGAGGAGTTCTGATGACATGTTGGGGTGGAAGGTCCAGTGGAGTATGTCTGATATGCTGAGGGAGTCTTAAGGAGGAAGGGGCAGCTGCAGGTCCCCAGAAAACTTTCCAAATGGACAAAAAGATGGATAGTATATGTGCTGCCGAAGCGAGCAACAAAAAGATGGATAAATAGGAGGCACATGGTAAATCTGACACTGAAAAATATTAATGGTAGAAAATGGATGGTGGGGGCTGGTGAGATGGCTCAGCAGCGTAAGCACCTGCCTTGCAAGCGCAAGGGCCCGAGTTTGACTCCCGGAACCCACATACGAAAAAGGGGCTGGTGATATCGCTCAGCGGCATGGGTGCCTGTTGGTGCGCGAGGTCCTGAGGTCGCCCCCCCGGTAGCCACAAAAAAAAAAAAAAAAAGAAAAAAAGAAAATGGATGGTGGTACTTTTACTTTGCTATATGTTTAACATTTTCAAGATGAAATACTGAGATAAGGAAACCATCTTGAGATCTTGAAGGATGGATAGGAGCTTGTTTAATGGAAAAGAAGGGACACTGCAGGCAGAGAGCTGGTTTCTCAGGGCCCCAGAGCAGTGGGTAAATGCCTGAGGTCCCCTGGTATCCTTGACAGTCTGAGGTGTGCTTGGACAAGATCTGTGGGCTCCAGGTGGTTGTACCCCAGGCTCCTGGAGGGGCTTAGAACTGTCTACCATGACCGCCCCCACACTTCCCTAACTTGTAGATCTTGCACCTTATCATTGGCCTGTAGTTTGGATGAAAATTGACTGACCTTTTTCTTCCCTTTCCCAACCAAGTGTGTCCAGAACTTGCTGTTTGGCCATAAATGCCAGACATGGGCCAAACTTTCCTGTCTTGGGCATTTGTGGTGGGCTCTGCCTTTGCTGAAAGGAGTGTGCCCTGATGATCCTGCCTTCTCCAAAATCCAGAGTGAGAGTCTTAAGAGAACCAAGACTGGGAATCTATTTAGAGAAAATTCTGGAAGATTTTTCTGGCTTTCTCAGTGACCAAGAGAGACTTGCAGCACCATTCTGGCTGTGGAGAATTAGAACCAAGAAGAAGGGCAGCAGTGCCATAGCCAGGACCCAGCAAGGTGACCAGACCCAGTGTCAAGGAGTCTCCAACAAAGCTTTTTGTCAGTGTGACAAAACCAGACTTGTGAATACTCACTTGCCTAAATCCAACTCCCTTCTGCCCAATAAGTACAGCTGTACTCAAGTGACACTGGGCTGATCCACCTGGGCCAGGCCCCCCTCTCGGCTGCCCCCACTTTGGAGGAATGTTCTGGAATGAACCCCAGAGCTGAGGATCATGGGAGGGAGGACAGCAGCAGAAGCCAGTCAAGGTCCCCTATCATGCTCCTACTTGCAGAGACAGGCCCAACACACACAGGCCCAAGGGAGTGAGGTTGGAAAGTCTCCTTGATACCCTGGACTGAGTATGGGAGAAACAGAACCTGCCTTCACTCATTAATTCTCTCAGGAACACTTGGAGAGTGTCCCCGTGAGTCAGTCATAGCACTGGAGACATGGGAAAAGAATCTCAAGCCAGGGATTAGAGGAGAAGGCAGATTTAGAGCCCAGCCATAATAATCCTGAGGATGAGTGCTGTGTTTCCTGCTGCCAGGAAGCCTACAGAAGGGGTACCTTCCACTTTCTTCTTGGCTTGTCTGACCACCTCAGTGGCCCAACTCAGTAGTGTGTGGCTCAGAGCCTGGCTTCAGGGCATCCATGGGGGGGTAAAATGACAACACCCCTCAAAGAGGTTACAATCTGGCAAGAGAAAAGACTATCCAAGAGAATGAGATCATGAGGCAAAATAAAGAGCCATGCAGAGACGTCACTGGCTCATTCGCTCCCTCCAGTGTCTGGGTAGATAGGGATAGCATCTCACCTCTGCCTTAACCTTGGGGGCCCAGTGGGATTTACAGTTTTGTTTATAGGCAGCTCCTGACTCTGGAGGCTGAAGGGCCAGGAGGCCTGCCACATCTCTGTAGCATTCTTAGTCTGGTATACAAGAAGGCAAGGAGCCTGGAAGGTTATTTGAGGTAGCTTCACAAATAAGTTTAAACAAAAATGTCAGTAAGGCATTTATTCCAGGGCAAGGAGGACTCATGGAATCCAGAGCCTGAACATATAAGGCTCTGTTCTCAAAGGTCATTGCTTCCAAGGGTCAAGAGGGTCCTATGGTGACTAGGGATATGCAAGTGTCATCTTTGGCCAGCAAAGAGCTCTGTGGGAGCTTGTGGAGCTTCTGAGACCTTGGCAAGGAGACAGACATGCAAGCACGAGGTCCCTAATGCAGTCATAAAATATACTCATGCTATTGTTGGCAATATAAGTAAAGTGATAGCATATTTTTGGAGGGCTTTTAACAATCAGTATTCTAAATGGCCACACATACTGCTACCTAGAAATTCCACCTATGAGGAGCTCGTGCTGTGCAAATACTTGCCCAAGGGTGTAAGCATCATGTATACAAAGTTCATTACTGCATTATTTGGGTCCCCCAAAGAAAGAGACCACAAGCCATGTGCCCTACAACACCAAAATGATAAGGTACATTATGACACATACAAAGGAATGAGGCAGTTTGTACAGAGTAATAGAGAAAGGGGCCTGAAATATTTTGTTAAAGATAAAAAGCAAGCTACAAAGAATCATATTTTTATACTTTAAAAATGGTTTGCACAAACACATGCTTGTCTATACACAATAATGTGTACATGTGGACATTTGAAAAAGTACTGTGTCCTCTGGAGCATGAGAGGGAGGCGGTAAGGAGGGAGCTTTTACTCTGTATTCTGTACACATCTGGTTTTATGAAGAAGCATGTACTCCTTCTGTGACTTTTAAGAATCAGTACAAATCTTTTCAAAGACACTAGAACGTGACTAAAAGCATTCCCAGCAGGCTATGCAGAGGTGCATGTGTTCCCTAGGAGCTCAACAGGACCTGTCGGGCCATGCAGCACCGCATTGTGGAGCTCATCTCCCGTGTGTCCAATGAAGAGGTCACCGAGGAGCTGTTGCATGTCAATGACGACCTCAACAATGTCTTTCTCCGCTATGAGAGGTAGGAGCGGGCCCTTGAAAGGATTGTTGCCATAACAGAGGGATTTCTTTCATAAACAAGGAGAGGCGAGGTGGGGGGGGGGAGAGAGAGAGAGAGAGATTAGAGTTAGAAAATACTCATTGAAGATGCTAATTTCTTCCCAGATGACAGAGAAAATTGTTCTCCTGGGAACACAGCAGCAGGAATTTGACGTGCAGAATTGGACTCTGCCCT
This sequence comes from Erethizon dorsatum, assembly GCA_028451465.1. Lineage (NCBI taxonomy): Eukaryota > Metazoa > Chordata > Mammalia > Rodentia > Erethizontidae > Erethizon > Erethizon dorsatum. The sequence goes on from CM051826.1 coordinate 20,877,070, forward strand.
TTGTAAACCTTTGGCTGCTCTGCCTCTCCCCTAGGTCCCCAACCCCAGAGAAGGCTAGGACTGGGGGAGCCTGGGCCCAGAGCTGCTACACCTGCTCCTTTGATGATCCTTTGAATTTGAAAAGGATTAAAGGGGGAAAAAAAACCTCCAGTAAGAAAAAAGATTTCCTCTTTCCCATCTTGAAAAAAGCAAGAATTTTCCCTTTTTAAGTGTCAGTGTGTCTGGAGTGATCAGGAGAAACAGGCAGGGTATAAGTGCTGGAATGCTGCTGCTGCTGCAGCTGCTGCTGCTGCTTAGTAAAACACATTCCTTTCAGGTCTTTCTGCAGCCAAATCATTTTTAGTCTTAAAGTAACAAACTTGCAAATTCTTTTCCTTTTCCAAATACTTACTTGGGATAGATCCAACTTGTATGATTTAGATGGGGCTGTCCCTTAGGCTTTCCTGAATAGCTCAGTGTCAAGACCAGAAAGGACCTTGACCAGGCCAGCCATCTCCCATTTATCATGAGGCCCAAGATGATGGGACAGTGGCTTAAGTCCCCTCGAGTCTTGGAGTCCCTCTAGCTGACTCACAGCTTCCCCGGGTGGATTGGTCAGGAGGACGAGGACCAGCATCAGTTAGGGCAATAGATACTGTGTTTACATTTCCCTTTAGGGGCTCAGAGGATGGTCTTATGGTAATTGTCACACCACAGGGTTGTCTCAGCTTCTGCCTGTGACAGTAGGGATGGGTGGTCCTGTGCCCATCTAACAGATGAAGTTGCCTCTGCAATAGGAATATGGGGCCATCCAGCAGTCTATAGTATGTTGGCCAGAGAACAAAAACAGTTTCCAGGAGCCTTGACTCCCAGCCTGAGGCCCCCATGTCTTGCAATGTGGCTTCAGTTCCCATGGTATGGGCTTGGTTTTGATCTGTTAGACCTGTTTAAGCCCTTGATAAAATAGGATAACAGGAGCTAGTGTGGGCATTGTCACTCACAAGTTCACCTGTCCTGGCCTTACAGAGAACTCAGAGGCACTGCCTGGGGCGAGCAGCCCTGCAGTGCCATCCCAATTAGCGTACCTTGGTAAGACTAATGGTCCCTCAAAGAGACCATGGGAAAGGTACCTCAGGATTCAGGTTGTGTTACTATCCCTGCCCTCTAGAGAGACCCCTGTTGAAAAATACCACACAAGTCAAAACTACAGTAGACCCACACTGCCTAGTCAGGTCATTCCTTCTGGGGGTCCTTTGCTACCAGGTGCTGGTGGGCAGCAAATAAGGAGCAGCAAACCATCCCAGGCTCTGGCCAGAAAAGTCTCCTGGATACCTCTTGGTCCATGGCATTTGGCCCATGGCATTTGGAGCTTTTAAATACAGTGCAAAACTAATTCTGTTGACCCCCATAGACCTCACAACTGTTCACATATTCCCTGCCAGTGTGAGAATGACAGATGTGGCAGAGGGGACACTTCCTGGGGTTGTTCACAGTCAAGCTCCATCTATAGCCATCTGCTGACTGGGTGCAGAGGAGAGTGGCCCAGCAGAGCTGCCTGCCCCACCCTCATAGCACCCACTGGGTGGTTGGCCCAAATCTCTCCACAGCTCCTGACCAGCCTTTTCTCCAGGTATGGCCAGGACCTGTGCCTGTCCTTTCTGTGCCACCCCATACATGCCCCACCTCCTTTTGTCCAGAGGTGGAATTGGTGGCTATCCAGCAAAAGTAGGGAGGGATCTGTGACTAGTCCCTGGCTTTGTAGATAGACATGTGGGATGCCTATCTACAGGTAGTTGACTCAGCTTCCTCTTCCTTGGGCAGAGTAGTGCTTGGGCCCAAGTGTGCGAGGAAATGGCTGGGATGCTTTTGGTGGCCTTTTCAGTATGATAGCCAACACTTCCTCCCTAAGACCAACCAGTATACCTGTGGAAGAGGCAGGGAGGCTGGTCCTCCTGAATGGTGGGAGCCCAGCATGGAAAAAAGCATAACATATTGTACATGTGGGATCTACTCTCTCACTCCCCACATGGAACTGGCTGGTCCCCTTCCCAAGAGACCCACCTCTGCTGGGTCCCCAGATGGGACTGTGAGTGCAGCAGCCCCCACACAGCTCCCACGCTACTTATTTCTCTGCTTTCCTTCCCTGTTAGGTTCGAGCGATACAGGTCGGGCCGATCGGTTCAGAACGCCAGCAATGGAGTAAGTGAGAACCCCCATTCTAAGGAGGGCATCCACACACACATTAGAGACTTGCCCTCATTGGCCTCCCTTCTAGTTTTTCTAAATAGGGCTAAAATGTTTGGTTAACTGTAGGGTACACTATGGTTAAAGGGAGCCTGGAGAAAGCTGGCTGGCACTCAGGAGGGTGGTACAAAACTTAGGTCTTCAGCTCCCAGAACCTCACTGTCCTGTGACTCAGGGCCACCTTCTTATAAGTGGGAAGGGAGAGGAGGCCAGCAGGCAGCTCACTGACAGCCTGGGCCCACCATGGACTCTGGAAACGGTGAGGGAGCCACCTGTGTCTGTGTGGGGCCATGTTGATGCCTTTTCTTACAAAACCCTGCACAGTACCTGCCATGTTTACCTTGAAACTACCCAAAGGCTCAGCCCTCACCCCTGTCTCCTGTCCCACAGGTACTCAACGAAGTGACTGAAGACAACTTAATAGACCTGGGCCCTGGCTCTCCTGCCGTGGTGAGCCCAATGGTGGGAAGCACAGCGCCCCCATCTTCCCTTTCCTCCCAGCTGGCAGGCCTGGGTGAGTGTCTCACTGCTATGTAAAGGGGTTCCCTACTGTGGGCCTCCTGTGGCCTCATCTCTGTTGGAGGGCTGAAAGAGAGCATTTTGGGGAATCCTTGTGAAGGTGTATTTCTGAGTCTTAGCGAATTGTACAACTTTCAATTCATAATTTTTTTCCTGAAATTTGAAGTTTAAATCTGGGTTGGGAAGCAAAGCTGGGGGAAATTCCAAGTTTCAGTATTAACTAAGCCAAGGATGGCAAATAGGTTTGAGTTTATTTATTGCTTGAGACTCAGGTTTGATGCTAAAGCCAAATCAGGACCTAAAAGATAATATGTGATAGATTGGAGATGTCTGCAGTGGGCTGAGAAATAGAAAATGATGGCGTTGATATTTACCTTCCTCAAACTATTCCATTAACCTAAACTGTTCCACTGTGAAACTTAGAAGAAACTCCCCACCTTTCCACAGTAAGAATGTGTATATGACTTAAGATTCTTCATTTATATTGGATGATACCAACTTAGAACAAATGAAATGATAATATTGACATAATTAACAAACATGGCCCTCAAAATTCTGTCCTCTATCTTGCTTTTCTGTTTCCTTTTTTCTTAATATTTATCTTTCTTCCTCCATTTCACTTCAATTAAATTAAGCCTTTATTTAAGCTGGGCATGGTGGCACACACCTCTGATCCCAGCACTGTGGAAGACTAAGGTAAGGAGATTGCAGGTTCAAGCCCAGGCTAGGCAAATTAGCAACTTAGTGAGACTGTGTCTCAAAATAAAAGATAAAAAAGAACCAGGAATATAGGTCAATGTGAAGGCCCTGGGTTCAGCCCCAGTACAAAAACAGAAAAAAAAAAAAAAAAAAAAAAAAATCCCTTTATTTAGTGGCCTGTTTAGTTGCTGGAATTCATCATCTTAATATTTCCTATATCTGTAGCCACCATTTCCTTATCAGAAAAGATTTCTCTGGCTACAGTCCATCCAGGTTATGGCCACCAGATTTAATGTCTAAAATTCAAAGTGCTATTTCCCTTCTTAAAGAATGTCTAGTGTTTGCCTATCGACTCTACCTGGCATTTGAGCCTCATCACTGGCCATCTCCCACCTGCCTTCCCAGCCTCCTCCTCCATTCATCTTTCCCTTGAGCAGTGACACTTTACACAGCTTGGCCTTCCAGACCCTGTGCCTTTGTCCCTGTCTTCGCCTTGTTCCTAGCATAGCCCCACTTACTGTAAAAGGCCCACCCTTGTGTCAGTTTTAAGTCTCCCCTAATTCCTTCAGCCAAGCGCAGCAGTTGTTTGCCTCTGTACCACCTACTTGGTGACCTTCCTAAGCCCAAGGACTATGTCAGATTCCTCTGGGTCCACTGGAGGTCTGGCTCTGAACTTGGTGGATGCCTATGAAGTAAGTGCCAAATAAATAAGCAACCCAGGGCCGGTGAGATGGCTCAGCGGCGTAAGCGCCTGCCTTGCAAGCGCGAGGGCCCGAGTTCGACTCCCAGAACCCACATACGAAAAAGGGGCCGGTGATATTGCTCAGTGGCACGGGTGCCTGTTGGCGCGCGAGGTCCTGAGGTCGTCCCCCTGGTACCCACAAAAAAAAAAAAAAAAAAATAAGCAACCCAGATCTTTAGATATTGTGATTGAGGGCCCCTGAGAATGGCGCTGTGGGAAGGCTGCAAGTGCTCCGGCCCCTCCTTGCCTTCTCCACTGCCAGCAGTCTCCGTTTGCTCACAACACCCTCTCTCCCCGTTAAGCAGCTGGGGGACAATACTGTCTTGTCTCCCACAGGCCTGCCTTTGCTGTACTGGGAATGCTGAGGATGGTCTTGTCCTGCTCACAGGCCCTTAACCCGCCCCACTTATGTCCTGTCTTTGGGGCCCCATCAGGTCCACAATCTACATTTTGTTCTCTCCTGCCACTTATTTGTTTTGTTGTCACAGACTTGGGGACTGAGAGTGTCAGTGGCACCCTCAGTTCACTCCAGCAGTGCAATCCTCGTGATGGCTTCGACATGTTTGCCCAGACCAGAGGGAACTCCTTAGCTGAGCAGCGCAAGACGTATGTGGGGCCCCTCCAGTGGCTGTCTAAAGATATTGGAGGGGGGTGTTAAGGGGAGTTGGCTCAGTCCTGGTCACAGTCCAGCACAAAGAAGCCTTTTATTTACCAGATCCAGGACTGCCAGGAACTTTAAAATATGGCTGTGATGACTTGGCATTGGCTGCAGATGCTGAATGAATGCCAGCCCCTCTCCCACTCTTCCCTACCCTTGGGGTTGATCGTGATGTCAGTTCTCCTGTCAGTTATAGGAGTCCACTCTTTTTTTCTCTCCTGCCTATGTTACAGCTGCAGATACCACCTTACCCACCCCCTCATCTGCAGGAGGAGCTCAGATGCAGGAGGGTGCAGCCAGACAGGGACCCAAACATGTGCCTAACAGCAATATTTAACTGCCAAAAAAAAATGTGGAAAGAGCAGTGGCTTTTCCAGTAGCCACTCTGGCAAAGATGAGCCATATGGAATTGGAGGAGTTGATTCCAAAACAGACAATCCCTTTCATCTCAGAAAGGCAGAGTATGCTTTGAGCTTTCTGTTCAGCCCAAAGGTGATTACTGCTTATAAAATTAATATTACTGTGCTTTTGTCTAGCTCCTCCTCCTGAGGAGCTTCAGGGTGCTTTTGACACCATACCACCGTGTGCCAGAGAGGCCCCAGTGTTGTGACTCAAAAGAAGGACTATGAAAAGCACAAGCCCCAAGTCCCCGAGTTCAGTAGGGAGCTTACACTCGAACCCAGGTCTTCTTGTTTCAGCTGTAGGGATATAGCATGAGCCCTTAGCTTCTGTCCAGGGCCAAGGTCACACCTGAGAAAGGTGCCATGGAATAGGAAGTGATTAATTACACCACCACCCACCCCACGACCCCTGGGGGCTACTCCCTTTACTTGTGCTGCTTTGTCTCTAGGGTCACCTATGAGGACCCCCAGGCTGTTGGAGGACTTGCTTCTGCACTAGATAGTCGGAAACAGAGCTCAGAAGTGGTAAGTCTTCTATCCTGTGTTTTGGCCCAGTCTTCTGCAGGGAAAGTCAGGCAGTTTGGTAAAGCTGGCTGGATAGTTCAGCAGAAGCTGACTTGTATAGGCAGCAGGGACCGACTGGGGAAGATGCATGGAGCACTTATATGCCACCAAGCAGTGTCTTATTGAGTCCTCCCCCACCCTGTACAAGGTAACAATACTGTGATACTCAAGAGAAACAGGTCCAGGAGGTGGAAGATGGACCAAGGGACATGCAGAGAGCAGGCAGCATGTGGGGATCCCATCCTGGGAGTGTCTAACTCCATAGCCCCTAATCTTCCTACTGCAGTGATGGGAAGCTCTTAGGACTCTGGTCTCCCATGGCCAAGTAGGGCCTCTCTTCACATTTTACAGTGCCCTGGGGCCAAGCAGTGAGTGCACTGAAGGAGTAATGCTCTCACAGGGAAGGCGCGTACCAACATGAACCAACTCTCTGAATTGATAGTTGGCCTAGCCAAGCAGTGCTACCCCAGTGGAGGGCAGCTGAGGGTCAGGATTTCTTTGGGAAGCTGGAGCAGTTAGGGGGTGGCTGGGAGGGTATCCTGGGAAGCTCCCAGTTTGGAAGGAGTAAAGCCAAGGGGGAGGCACCTTGAAGTTGAGGGTGGTACTTGCATGGCCCCTAAATGCAACTGTGGTTTCTATAAGATTTCAGATCACTGAAGGAGAAAGGATTTGTATCTAATGCTTCTCCAGAGCGTTTTCTTATCTGTGCCTGGTTAGGAAATATGTGTGGATGCATGCTGTTTGCAGGGGCGGCAAGGAGGAGGGCTCTTGGGGCAGCTGCCTACAACAGCCGAAAATCCTGCCAGGTTTTCCAGCTGGGTGGCAAGGGTGCAGTGCCCACCCATCCACTGGACAGAGAGGTTTGCGAAAGGCTCTTTGCTCCTCGAATACCAGTTCTTAGCTTTCCACAACCCTTGTCCAAACAAGTCCCGACAGGCGCCTGGCGTCTCTAAGAAACCCCCTCCCCCTCCCTCGCTCCTCTTCCCATCTGGCCTAGCCGACATGATCTGAAGGAGTGCATACCTCCGCACTGGCCACCAGGGGGCTCAGAAGAGCCAGTGGCTGTCTCCGGTTCTCAGTACCCAACCCTTCCGTTGGAAGAGCAGGCGGTGCCACTGAACCCCAGATGTCCACCATCCAGCAATATTTGTTGTTTTTCTCTCCCATTATTTAGACTGTCCTCCTCCCAACGCATTAGCGAGCTGGCTGGAGGCCTGCCAGCCTTCTGCCCGGTGAGGATACCCCTCAGCCAGGCTGTCTGCTCTCCACTCTGGCTCCAGGCCTGCCCACTCAATGCCAGCATGTGTCCTGCCATACCCTTGCCATTATCAGTACCCATGCCCAGGTCCCAGTCCAGATGTGATGATTTCTTACTTCACCCTCTGGGTACGTGGCCTCCTGCTCTCAAAGGTCCTGATGATAGCAGCAAGTTGGCCACATGTACTGGCACCTTGCTGTTCATGTTTACTTTTCCTGGGGCAAGGCCGACCTCAGCAATCTGGGCACGTTTTAGCTGCATCTGTGTGTGCATACATCCCTAAGGCTGCCTTGACCCTTCCCAAGCCATGCTGACCTGGAAATGAAAACTGGGCCAAGAGAGAAATTCAAAGTGCAACAAAGGAGAAAGGGTCTCAAAGCCTCACCTCTACAAATACAATCCCACCAAGTCAGCCATCTCCACTTTGAACATTTTTATCAATTAAAAAATGAGTAGAGCTCAGAGATTTTTCCACCTGCACAAGAGCAGTTGGCTTAGTATCTGTTATAGACTGTTGGGATTCATGGTTACTAAACTTTTCTTCTTTTCCAGACACTAAGGGAGAGAGAGGTACTAGGGGAGGGGCTGGGGGGGCATCAGGTCACATTTCCTTATGTGACAAATGATCGAGTCTAGACAGTGACTTTTCTGTTTCCACAATGTATGCTTGACTTCTTTATTATGGGTCTTGCTGTGACTTTTCTTTCTGGGACTTTTCTGTCCTTGGCCCAGCAGAGAGGGAAAGGTGGGGACTTTGACCTGGAGCCCATAGACAGCTGGCTCATGACCCAAGGAATGGTGAGGAGCCGCTGCTGAGCTGAGCCAAGCCCACTGTCCATCCCAACCCCTCACCTGTGTAACAGCATCTTCCCCTTGCCACCTGCCCCACCCTTGTGATCAGACAGGACAAGGCCACACTCGCTTCTTCTGATGGGGGTGCCAAATTTCCTCGACTGTATAATCTCCTTAGGTGACAGACTTTGTGCACCAGAAACACCTTTTCTGGTTTTCTGCTGAGGCCCATGCCCTGGGCCTTCAGGGCCTGTGACCTTAGCAGCTGGGGGGGAGGGTTCCCTCCTTGAACTATCTCAGGAGCTCTCGGCAGTATTCATTTTTCCAGGATGAGCACAAGTACCTGTGGCCTTTGCTTGGGAGGTGACAATTCTGAGGAAGCAGACACAAAGTATCTGGCTAGTCACAGATGCTCCCTAGCCCAGTGTCAGGAAATTCAGCAGTTCTAGGCTTGATGGACCTCTGTGATACAGTTACCTGTGTCTACTGAGTCAGTCCAGAGGACTTGAGGCCTCTTACAGATGTACACACAGTAGGGTCAGAGTGAAAAGAAGACAACTCCGGGGAGTTTAATATCATAAACATAGTTAATTCTCATGTAGTGGAGATTTTCTGGCACAGAGACCTGGGAGGATCTCTCTTGCCTTGTCTGTTCAGGTGGCCCTGAATGCAGCGCACGGAGAGAGCATGACTACATCCTAGACTGCTTGCCTCAGCAACATTTTCACCTCCAACATGGAGCCCAGAGCTCTGGGTACGGGTGGTAGGGCAAGAGTGGAGACAATGCAGAGAATGGAAGCTAGTGACAGAGGTGGAAATGTGGGCCTCTGCCCTCCCAGTGGGTGGGGTAAGAAGATACATGACCATCCTTAGGTTCCAGGTCAGGCTGTGGCCAAGAGAGGGGCCCAGACAATTGAATGTCCAGAAGGGCCAGCAGGTCCCAGACTACAGTCAACACAGGGCTACCTGCCTGAGTGGGACTTGTGCCAGACAGGACCACAGAACCATGGGTATGTGCTTTGGCTAGTGATCTGTGCACAGCTGAGCTTTTGTGGCACCTTCCTTTTGCCACCTGCCATTGCAGCATCATATTCCTGCCCTAGATGAGAAGGCAGTTGTTCCTGCAGCAGCCCCAAGGCCACTTAGAGACATAGGCTGGCCAGGACCCTCATTTGCTTCTGAAGGACAGGCTAGGCTCTGGTCCTCATGTAAGAGTGGCCTTAGAGCAGTTCCTGAAGACCATGTCTGCTCTATTGTTCAGACTGGGAAGATCTAGCCCATGTGCCCTTGTGCCTACTAATTGTGCAAAAAAGGATACTGCCTTCCCAAGCTATCTAGTGTGGCCTTGGCAGCTGGTGTGGCCCACACAGGTTGCCCCCCCTCCCACTGCCCTGTCCCCACATAGAGCTCCAGTCTCCAACTTCCTGGAAACAAACCTGACTAACAGCTAACCTGGTGTCTCACCTGCCTACCTGCAGTGTTTTTTTGTTTTGTTTTGTTTTGTTTTTTTCTCTCCTTTAAAAAAATGTATACTAATTGCTTTGCTTTCTTTCCCATAGTATAGAAATCCTGAGTCTTCCCAAACCTCCTGAGTGCAAATTCTTACATGGAGACTTTTTGTACTATTGAGTAAGACCAGAGGATTTTAGGCTATTTCTCCCATTGGGTTTGGTTGAGGTAGCATAGGGAGAGTTCCACAGCTCCTGGAAATGGCACACCTGTGCTGCACACTTGGTCTTGTTGCATAGAAAATCAGACAGGTAGGCCTTGTGGGCTTGGGACTGTGGGAAGCTGCAAACAAGCACCTCACTAGGACCTTCCTCTCCTGAGACTTCAGGTGTGAGTTTCCCAACACAAAAGCTAGCTAGCCATGCCAGGCTCAGTGCCAGTTGAAGAGAAACGAGATCTGGCATAGGCCAGTGCTGAGCCAGTGGCCCTTCCTCCCCTGTCTCCCTAGCCTATAGGTCTTTCTGCTTCTCCCGGATAGTGATTAGCAAGGCTGTCTCTCATTTGCAGGGTATAGCCAGGGGATGCCCTGGAGTGAACAAATATAGGTCAGAGCAATACCAGAAGTAGGTTAGTGAAGTCTGTTGCTGCCAAAGCCTAGTTGGAGGTGGAGCCCTCAAGGTCCCCGTCACTCAGGACAAATGATCAGTAACCCTGAGAGACTCAAGCCCAGCAGGCCCAAGGCTGCAGAGAGCCTGGCCACAGAGATCCTGGTTGTGGCTGATCCTTTTCCGATCCCTGAAGCTGAGCCAGCCCTGCCTGCAGCTCCAGGTGAGAGTGAGCTCATAGCAGGACAACCTGGACTCCTCTTGGAGCCCAATCTGCTGCCCTAGCATCCAAGCTCCCCACTTCTCTTGGACTGTGAAGATAGGCAGAGCTGGTATAACTGTTCCCTTGGCCCCACTAGCTCAGCCTGTCTGACTTCACAGGACTTAGCTTTATAAAGGCCTTTGTTTTTATGGGAGAGTGTTCCAGTCATCTTCCTTTCTTTTCTCTCTTCACATCTCTCCCTCCTCTCTGTCTCCCTTGTCCAACTCACACTCTTCAGACCCATTGGACCAGCCTACAGCTCAGATCATTGCCCAGAAAAATGCTATCACCATGGCACCTCAGAGCCAACTGGCTTCTTAGAGCTCTTCTGGGCCAGCCCCTCATTTAACAGATGAAGATACTGAGGCCTCCTAGAGCCCTGGTGACTTGCCCAAAGCAACAGGGCAGAGACACCAAGTCCCTTAAGACAGTGCAGTGCTCCCTAGTCAGGGCCCCTCCCTTCCCTCAAATCAGCCTTGAGGAGGAGCTTCCTTCCCCTCTATCTCAGCTTCTATAGTGCACATTTTCATGACAGTACATCTTTAGTCTGGGTCTGATAGCACCTACATTATTCAAGGAACTTGACCCTGTTGGAATGCTCCAGCTGCTTATTTTCCAGGGCAGGAGATTTATAATAGCTAAAGTTTTGGATGTGACCACAAGAAAGTCAGTCCCTCCCTTACTTTAGATGAGCAGAGCTGATAACCAGCCCTCTAACTATGCAGTGGTTCCCACCCTGTGGCTCAGTGCCTCTCCAATAATTTGACCTCTCTGGGGGTCTGCATCAGAAAACAGAAGCACTACCCTGAAAGATACGGGATCCGAGTCATTAATGTTAAAAGTAAATGTGACCTCACAGTCACCCTATTTCACAGATAAAGAAACTGAGGCCAAGCCTTGTCCAAGCCCCTGTACCCTACTTCTGCCTCCCCACCCACATCTTTGAGGCTTTTGCAGACAAAGAGGGCTGGGAGCTACTCAGTGAGGGAACAGATCCAGAGAGAAGCATCTTGCCCCCAGCCATGCACCAGTGAGGGCTGTAGCCCAGACAGTGAGCTTATCCAGGCTGCTTCTGCCCGCCAACCTTAATCTCAGTCTCCCACAAAGCTTTAGGGCATGAGCAATTTTTCTGCCAGAGTGTAACACACATGGTCTGGAGCTCAGCTGCCAATGGAGTCCTTCCCAACTGAAACCTCTTGAGCCTGATCTTTACTGACTGGATTACTGTCAGCATTCTGGTCTTCTGAGCTCTGACCAGAATCTTCCATCAAACTCAGCTTACGGCATTCTATAGCTTCTCTGGCCAGCATCCTCAAACCTTCCCAAACTCCTGTGAACCAGTTCCAAAGGCTTCTGAAGCCATGGTCAGGCAGCATCTCAGCAATGAGCCCACTTCTCTGGTACCAAAATCTGTTCTAATTACTTTACTGTTACTGGAACAAAATGCCCTATACCCAAAACTTAAAGAAGGGCACCATTCCATGAACACAACTCACTCGGATGCCTCTGGGAAAGGGAAGAACAGCATCCCCATGGTCCTGCTTGTGGAGAATTTTTTTTTTTTTGAGGGGGTAAGAAGTTTCTCAAATATCAGTGTTTCTTCCCTCCATCCCTGCTTCTTCCCCGCCTTTCTTTCTTTCCTTCTGCAGTACTAGGGATTGAACCCAGAGTCTTTGCACTAAGCTACCTCCCAACCCATTTTTTATTTTTTATTCTGAGGGTCTTGCTAAGTCACTGAGTTTCCCAGGCTGGACTTGAACTTGTGATTCTTTTGCCTCAACCTCCCAGATTGCTGGCATTACAGGTGCATGCTACCACACCCTGATTGATTGATTGATTTCTTTTTTCATTACTGGGCATTGAACCCAGGGCCTTGCACATGCTAAGCATGTGCTATACCACTGAATATATTCCCCAGCTCTTTTAAATTTTTATTTTATTTTAAGATAGGATCTCACTAAATTGCCCACGCTGGCCTTGAACTTTCAATCCTCCTGCCTCAGCCTCCCAAGTAGCTGGGATTACCGGTGTATAGCACTATATCTGGCAATGTTTTTTTTTTCTGAGCATGCTGGCTCTCAAGATTTTTATTTTTGTTTTTACTAGTACATGTTTGTAGTACATAAAAATTTTTATCATAGACTGGCTTTCAAGATTAATACTCAAAGAAGGAAATTGGAGGGCTGGGGGTATAGCCAGTGGCACGGCGCCTGCCTGGCAAACACAAGGTCCTGAGTTCGATTCCCGGTTCCAAAAAAAAAGAAGGAAATTGGAGCTTGATCCCAAACCCTAGGGATTGATGGGTGGGTGAATGGATGGATTTTTATGTATGGGGCTGGAACCCAGACCTAGTGCCTGCTAGGCAAGCACTCTACTACTGAGCTATATCCCCAGTGCTCTATTTTTTTAAAATAGTAACTAGAAAAGTATAAGAAAAGCTGATGGTTTTAGGCCCATGGCCCCTTAATGACTTTTTTCAAGCTTTGGTAACACATGAAATGCCCAGTGGTAGACCACTTACCTATCATGTGCAAAGCCCTGGATTCCATTCCCAGGACCACAAAGAAGAGAAGAGGAAGAGAGAAGGGAAGAAGAAAATAAGAGGAGAGGGAAAGCTCAGTACATGGATCCTCAGTTTCTCCCAGAGGGACTGAAGCTGGATACATATATGAAACAGCTCTGGCAGCTGTCGGGGGTTGATTTTTCTCTTTGAAAAGGCAGCTGAGGGGCCGGTGAGATGGCTCAGCGGGATAAGCGCCTGCCCGGCAAGCGCGAGGGCCCGAGTTCGACTCCCGGAACCCACATATGAAAAAGGGGCCGGTGATATCGCTCAGTGGCACGGGCGCCTGCTGGCGCGCAAGGTCCTGAGGTCGACCCCCAGTACCCACAAAAAAAAAAAAAAAAAAACGAAAAGGCAGCTGAATTTCTGAGCTTCAGGGCCAGGGACTCAGCATGGTACACATCCTGCCCGAGCCAGGCATCCTGACTCATAGGCATTGAGGCTGTGAATGTTGGTGTGTCCTGTGCCAGGAACATGGCAAGGCAGAAGATCTGCTAGCAAGTGTCTGGTAGTGAGTTGCACCCACTGTGCCCTGCTGCTCTTTGGCAAGGGAGGTTGTTACCCAACTGAGGCACAGTTGGCACAGCCATCAGGCATTCATCCCCCCACCCCAAGTGAGTCATCATATATGTGTTGTTCCTAAGATTTATGTTAGGGTAATAAGAACTCCCTAAAATGTTTTAAATTTAAGAATCTGAAGTCCCCAGTAAGTTAAAGGGATAACATGGAAACAGAGAGAGCTACTCCCTTACTTGCTCCATGGGTAGGGTAGCTTGAGCCTTTCTTTTTCTTTTTCTTTCTTTCTTTTTTTAAAAATTTTATTTTAATGGTGCTGGGGATAGAACCCAGGGCCTTGAGCATGCGAGGCATGTGCTCTGCCACACCACTGACCTCACCACCAGTCCTTGGCTTGAACCTTCCTGAAGCTGCTTGAGGGGCTGCCCTGCCTCAGTTGAAGTAGGGGCAGAGAGGAGATTCTGCAGACTCCTGCTCCGCATGGTGTGCTCCCCTTGTGTGCACCAAACCCCCACGGATAGCAGATGTCAACATTCATGACCAGAATTGTCACTTCAGGCCTGGTGATACAAACTCTTGGCTCTTTTCCTTTGTGAAGGTCTTCATATTTTTTAGATTGGTTAATACTCTAACAGTCCTCTTACTACTTATTTTAATTTTATTCTTACCCTAGATTGTGTCTTTGGAGGTATAGTTAACATTGTGCTGGCATTTTTTTCCTAGAAATGTGCTAGCAAATGAGCCCCTGGAAGGTACCTCCCAGACTTAGGGTAGGTAAGGAGGCAGGTCACCCCAATTAAGCACCTCACTTGTCTAGGCTGGGAGCTAACATTTCTTTAACATGACTGCTAGGGGTTAAAGGTCACCTCCAACTTTTACATCATAAATGACAGCAACTTAAAGATTTTTAGACACATATATTTTTCAGAATCTCTTCTCCTGAGACACTTGGCACGGGCAGCCCAGGTGTGGTGCTTACATACCTATGAAGTTTGCTAGGGAGCCCTGGCTGCTGTTCCCTAGACCTCAGGGAATTTCTTTCCTTTCACAGCTGAAGCATAGCCAGCCACTGAGAGCTGGGAGAAAGGATGAGACAAAAGGAAGCTGTTGTGTCAGGACTGCTGTGATTTGTTTCCTCTAAAGAGACACAAAGAAGACTAAAGCCCCTCAGTCCCTTTTGTCCTCACAGCCCTGGTTTTGCAGTGTTTTTGTTGGTGGTGAAGCCTGCCTGCCTTCTGTCAGCCAGCTGCGCCTAGGCTGATGGTGCACACACCCTCAGCCGCCTTCCCCACTTCCAAATGTGCCGGGGCACTTTGTGTAATGCACACGGCTGAGCAGATGGAGCCCCAGATGGCTCCTGGGTTGGCACTGCCTGCCCCCCTAAGCACCTTCACCCCAGTCCAGGCAGGCTGCCTCCTGGCTGTCCGGTGGCATCAGGGGCCACTCCTGGCTCCTTGCATTACCTCCTGGATTGGGCTTGACAGAGGGCAGTGAAAGAGCTGTCATGGCTGATGAGTTCAAAATCAAAATGCAGGCCCAGTGCATTACTGAGATTAGAGGGTAATCTTTTCACAGCCCTAGGCCAAGAGACCCTGTGACATGAGGGCAAGGACACGTAGTCAAAAAGTTATCCATCTCAAGAACTCGTACTGCCACCTTCCTTGCTGCTGGCCCCTGCTGGCCAGCCATGCTTCGTATAATTTGCCACTCACTGCTTTCCTCACCTGCTATTTCATAATGTGGCTTCCCTTGTGTACCTGTGTGTGCCATGCCAATTGTGTTTTTTTTTTTTTTTTTGCTCTATGTGCATTTTGTTTTTGTTTTGGGGTTGCTTTTGATGATTTACTTTGTTCCGGTGTTCTGTCTCCTTCGCCTGGCTGTGGGGGCTGTGTGGCCCCGATGCTTGCTGCCTCCATAGATCCCCGTTGCGCAGCCCTCTGTCATGGACGACATTGAGGTGTGGCTCAGGACGGACCTGGTGAGACTCGACTTTTATATTTTATGTGCGGGGTGTGGCAAGGCAGAAGCTCTTCTAAGGACAGGCCTCGGGACATTGCAGGGGCCGAGTCTCTGTCATGGTGGGTGGAGGAGGGAGGGCAGGTATGGCTGCTGTGGCCACCAGCTCTTCACAGCTCACCTTCTTCCCCAGCACTTAGCCAGGGCCTGGAGTACCACAGCGGACCCTGGCCCTGGGAGCACAGACCCAGCACCAGCACAGTCCTGCAGTGTTGGCAGGTACCTGCCTGACATCTCATTGCCTGTGGGAACCCAGCTTCAGCCAACTCCCAACACACTTACCTCCTCCCCAGCTTCCTTTCAGTTTCAAGGGCATGTGTGTGCTTGGGGTTTGGGGGCAGAAAGGGGAGGTGTTATTGTTGTTGTTGGGTTTTTTTTTTTTAACTTTTTTTTTTTTTCATTTTTTAAATTTTTATATTTTTATTTTTTCAATACTAGGGAAATACTAGGGAAGGAACTCATAGTCTTGCAGGTGCAAGTCAGGCACTCTACCATTGAACTACATCCCCAGCCCTCATGTCTATCTTTTTATTTTATTTTTATTATGAAATGTACACAGATGAGTTGGATATTCCATTTTGTTTTAAATTCACTGTCATCTCCTTTCCTAGGAACTTTTAGTATTTTGGATTTAAAAGAACCTCTGCCCCAAAGACTCTTGTCCCCATTCCGTAAGACAGGGTAAAAAGCTGAGGATATTATAGTCTAAAAATGGTAATAGATCCTTCCCTTTGTTCCTCACAAAGCTTTTTCAGCTGCCCTGATGCTTGGCTGGTGGCTGGTGAAGAAGTGTACTCTGGTGGGGAGATGCCCTTCCCAGGAAAATGGGCTTGTTGGATTCTCCCCCAGATCTGGAGACACCTCATCTCTTCCTCCTGGCTGCGCATTGTCAGGGGTAATCCTGTCCCCAGAGGAGAATAACCTCTTGGCTGCTTTAACTACAGGGTCAGCCTGGCAGTCTGTGGGCTGGTGACTGAACCACATGAGGACGACAGGCCTCCAGTCAGGGTGTCTCACTGCCTCCTTCCTGGAAGCCCAGGCTTTCCAAAGGCACTCATTGCCAATGGAGGCACCCAGCCAGGTGTCAGGAGGGGAAGAAAATGCCTCATGGTGTCTTACCCAAGAAGATGCCTTAAAAAGAAATAAAGCCAGGAAGGCCAAGGCCCTCACCTTATAAGGGAGTCCTGTGGCCCAGAAAGGGGAAGGAATCTGTCCAACAAGGCTACACCACAGGTCGGGGAAGGACTGGGAAAGGACCCAGGCCTCTTGGCCAGTGTGGGGCTTTTCACTCCCTAGCATCCCCTTCCTAATGCAACCCTCACATGTGCTGCTGTTCCCCAGGCAGCCCCTCTAAGCAAAACCGAGTGGGACTGGTTCCCGTGGAACCTCCATGGCCCCTTCTGGGGCCAGCAAAGAGGATGGAGTCTGGGCAAAAGAGAGGGCTGGTGCACTTGGCAGAGCCTCCCCTGTCCAAGCACCTTCTAGATGCAAGGCCTGGGCCATCCAGGCCCCACACAGCTCCCAGTTGTCTGTATGGACAGTGTCTTCCCATTACTCCAGTGCTGGTAGTGAGCAGATGTGGCATAGAGGAGCAGGCTTGAGGACACTGATACACCACAGGCTCAGCCTCCTTGCAGCCATCCAGCTCCTCCTCAGAGCCTTAAATGTGGTTGGGCAGGGAATCAGTCTGCATCATTTTTGGATTTTTCTTTCTGGTCTTTCTAGAGGATCAAAACCTAGAATCTATTTGGTTTTTTGGTTTTGTTTCTACAAAACAAAATTTCTTCTCCTCCAATAAAAGGAGCATTATCTTGCTGTTACAGAAATTTGGAAACAGCTGGGTGTGGTGGTGCATGCCTGTAATCCCAGCCCTCAGAAGGCTGAGGTAGGAGGATTGCCTAAGTTCATGGCCAACCTGTACTACATACTGAGTTCAAGACCAGCCTGAACTACATAGTGAGACCCTGTCTGAAGGAAAAAAAAAAAAAAAAAATCTGGAAACAGGGAAAAGCAGGAAATTTATTTGGACTGCCATTGGCAGTGCCACCCTGGGGTGGCCATAGGGAGGTAGAGGTGGCTGGGTGAGTGAGGCCTGATGATCCTTAACACTACTCTCTCTGCTCCTCCCACAGAAGGGCGACGACCTGGAAGAGGGTGTCACAAGTGAAGGTATGGCCTGGCCAGTAGCCTTGCAACTCCTTTTGCTGTTCCCATCCCAGGCTCTGGGGGCCTACAGAGAGTGGCCCCTTGTCTGCATGGGACTTCTGCTATCAGAGGCCCTTCAGGTGCCAGAACATGAGCTGTGGCTTCATGTGGGCTCCATCTAGCCTTGTGTTGTGGGGAGTGTCACTTCTCCCATTTTGTTTAAAGGGAAATGGAGATCAAGAAGAACATGACTTAGTGGGTACAGATGGCCATCCTGGGTCCCAACCTCTGTGTACTCAGTTTAGCTCAGACACAGCACCCAGTCCACAGGGGTCTACAGGGCCCTTGGGAGGCTGAGCTGGAGGAAGCAGTGCCAGCCTGGGCCTCAGTTGATGGGCCAGATGGGAACAGTGGGCCTCTTTCTCCAACAGGGCCCTGCCCCCTCTGCTGCACCCACTACCCTTCCTTTCCTGTCCTCCTACTGCTCCTGGTATCTTACCTTCCCTCTCAAAATGTGCCAGACCCTATAGTCAGAAGGCCCAGGCAGAGAACTGTCAGGGGACCTGGCCTGTGTTCTGGGTGACCCCCTCCTCAGTGGCTCCCCTTGTCTTCCTGTGGGAGTGGTGGGATGCCCCCTGCCACATCTCTGTGGGGGTGCCAGGCTCTCTCTGGCCTACCCCCATGCTAATCTGGAAATAGACAGAACTTTGGACCTTGGGGCAGGTGTTCTGTGTTCTTGTTTCCAGAGCATTTCCCTGCAGGGCCCACGGGCTGCTGGGTCTTCTTCCCTATCACTGGGAGGCCACAACACCCCTCACTGCAGTACACCTCCACCCACCTAACTGGGATGGCAGAGGAGGCAACTGAGGTGGGAGGCCCTTCCTGAGACAGGTCCCCAGAAGCACCATGCTTTAGCTGGATGCTCACCCTACCACCCCAGCTTCCTGACCCCCATCAGCCCCACAGTGGGGTACAGGCCAAAGCTGGGAGATATGTGGGCTTGTACCAGAGTGACCCCTGTGGAACAGCTGGGCTGCATCCTCATCAGCCCTGGTCCCTGCCTTGGTTTGTATTGCAGAGTTTGATAAGTTCCTGGAAGAAAGAGCCAAGGCCGCTGAAATGGTCCCTGACCTCCCATCACCCCCTGTGGAAGCTCCCGCCCCAGCTTCCAACACTTCTGGCCGGAAGAAGCCCGAGCGGTCAGAGGACGCCCTCTTTGCCCTGTGAGCTGCTCTGTGGTCTTCTCCATGGATAGCAGGTCACTGCTTGCTCCCCATGGACACTGGGCACTGGCCACTCTCCCTGCCCCTCACCCTTGGCCTGTGCATCTGTGTCTCCATGGAAACACCTGTGTCTGTTCCCCTAGTCAGGACCAGCTTTTGCCACCTTCCTTCTCTGTGTGGTGGGACAGCCGCACTGCAGCCAGAGGCCCTGCCCTCCCCCTCCCCCAGCCTCCTGACTGTATGTCCTCCCAGGAAGAGCAGTCACCCAGCCCAGGCAGAGTAGCTCCTCAACACTGCTCCTGAGCAGACCACCTGAACTGTCTTCTCCATCACCCACCCACAGAAAAGGCAGTCAGGCCCTGGCTTGCCACACGTGCCCACAATATGTGCCACCTCTGCCTGGCTCAGTGGATTCCCTCAGGCCTTCTGCCCTCTGTATCCCTTTGCCAGGAATGGCTTTGTGTCCCTGCCTCTGGAAGAGCAGGGATCAGTCTCCTCCTTGGACCTTGTCACCTCATGTCACCTATTGTGTTGGCACTTTAGAGGGCTCTGTGGGGTGCCCACATGGGGTTATCTTGTGTTCTTGACCCTCTCTCCATCAGTCAGCTGCTCACCGAGACCTCCCACCCTGGCTGGCTCAGCAACCAGGCCCAACTGAGGGGCCACAGAGGACCCACAGCTTCTGGTGTGGGGAGAGCCCGGTGCAGCTGGCAGAGCAGCACTGCCATAAACCCAGCTGTAGCCTTTGCACTCCAGCCAGCTACCCTTGGCCCTGTCGTGTGGAGGGGCCTGTGCAGAGGGCTGCTCTGCTGACTTGGGAAAGAGATGTGAGCTGTCTCTGTCTGCAGTGGCCTCCACTCACCGCCTCCAGGCCTAGCAGCAGACAGCTCTGCACCTTACTAGGAGGCTCCAAAGGACTAAGTGGCCAGAGTGATACTAAGGCCCCTGTGCCTCTCCCTGGCCAGGGCCTCAGACCTGCCATGGGCAGCGTGACCTGACACCTCACATGACCCCAGCCACTAATTTGCAGACCATGAAGGCTCACAGCCCAAGGCTGAGCAGAACGGGGCTGGTGACACCTGCTTCTGTCCTGTGTCTTCATTCATGTGTCTCCTAGCCCTGGGTAAGGAACTCACAGCACTACCCCAGCCCTGGTCCAGCTGACCTTTCTCGCCCCAAGCTGCCATTACCCAGGATGAGGAACAAACTGCTGCATCACCCTGCTGAGCCTCTGCCTTTCCAGCATGCATTTCCCAGGTCACCACAGTTTTCCCACCCGTGGTATAGAATGGCCTAGTGCTGTGCCTGTCACCATCAGAGCACCAGTGCTGCAGGGAAAGAAGGTCGCTGTGAAATGACTAGTGACTGGGCTCTGGGAAGTGCTTAGGACCAGGACTACAGTGAGAGCTGTGGTGAGCACTGGCCGAGTGTTCTGCCCCAGGACTCCCTGCCCAGCCTAGCACTCTCCAGAAAGGACTGTGGTCTGGTTGGGGCCATCTGCAAGACAGCAGGTTTGTCATACTCATCCGCAGAACACCCAGGAAGCACCTCCTCAGAGTTTGCTGCTTGCTTCCTGCCCTGACCTGCCTTCTCTACTCCCTAGCCCTTGGGCAGCTTGTGCCCTTCTTACCGGCTTGGAAGGGCGGGACCCCTGAGGCACCTAGCTGCAGAGAAGTGACAGGGGTGGCCCAGGTCTAGCCCTCTGCCATCTTCCAGAGCTGGGCCCGTAGGTGGTGGCAGACCAGGTCTAGCATCCTCTGAGGAAAAAGCCAACTACCCTGCCTTGTGGATGGCACAGAGGAAGAGGGGCATCTGCAATGAGCAAGGCTGAGATAGGTGCCCTCCTGGGAGTCTCCAGCAAAGCTGTTCTTAATACCCATGTCGAGTGCCACCCAGCCCCAGCAAGTTGGCCTGACTTGGAAAGACTTGGCTGCCCTGTGGGCAGCAGGTAGTACTCCTGTGGGCTGAGGTGACACAGGTGTGAGGCCTGCACAGGAAACAAGTGTGGGGATGTTATCCTGAGGCCTCTGGTTCCTGCCTGTCCTGCCATCTGGGGCACAGTCCTCAGACCACCTGCCTAGGGAAGCAGAGCTCTGGTGGGAAAGCTGCACGTCGCAAGCCACCAGCCTCCACAAGTGTTAGAACTCACAGATACAGTATGTACTTGATTACACTAAATTATTTCTGGGATTCCTCATAAGCACTAATTATACCTGATTATAAGTTAAAATATTTATTTTGTCAAAATATTTTCTTGGGGATGTGTTTAACCTTTTCTGTGTTTGTATGTGCTGAGATGTGAAGGCTCACCAATTCTTCTTGCCCACTTTCCTGGCCAGTCAGCAGCAGCTAACTGCACCATGTACATTCTGCCCTGGCACCCAGCAGTGGCCTGAAGCTGAGCTGAGAGTGACCAGCTTGCTTCTCAGTGTGCATGAGACAAGAGGTTTTCGAGCCAAAAGGGCTTGTAGCTGGTCTGGGCCAGAGGGAAAGGTGACCATCCATCTGTCCTCCTTTCTGTCAACCCTCTCATTGTGAGTGACTGTGCCTTGGCTCTCTGTCCTTCTTCTCCCCGCCCAGTGGTCTCAGGCCTGTGCTGTCACTGTAGCACCTTGGGACCAAGGACCTGGCAGTTCTCCTATGCTGAGGGATTGGTGTTCAGAAATGGGCCAGTGACAACAAGGCTCCTGCTTCTCCTCCTTCTTTTCCCATCCTAGCCCTTCCTGCTGAGCCCAGCCTTCTGGATGGTATAGGGTAGACTATGGGCCAGCCCAGCTTGGAAAGAGCACATGGACTAGTGCCAGCCTGGCCGCAGCCCTTGCACTACCCAGTTGGCCCATGTGCCTCTCCATGATCTTCTGTTGGGACATCTGGGCTGTTCCATCACGTTCAGCCACACAGGGGAACAGGTGTCTCCCCCACCCACAGAGGAATCTATTTCCACCCAAGGATGCTTCTTGTCAGGCCTGCAGGATCTGCATTTCCCAGTGCCCATCTCCAGCCCTTCCTGGCCGTGGAGGCCCAGACCAGGCTTCCCCTGTAGCCACTAACCTTGGGAACAGCTGTCAACCATGAGTTACGACTGCTTCTGTCACGGTGTCCCAAACCAACCTCCAGGCTCTCCTGGAGAGTAAGCAATGGATATTTTATTTCCTAAAGTTTGCACTTAATTTGTGAGAGTTCTCAGGATCATTGGGGGTTACTGAAAAGAGGAATGTGTTGAGTTTATTATCCCCTTGTTCCACAAGTCTGGTGTTATTGTCACTGTCGTGTTTTTGTAGGCAGAGCTGGTTCTGGAGGGTGGGTCAGTGTTTATTCGGCTCAAGTGACCCCGGAGCATCTTCTCACCCCACTGGCTCTCCCAGATGCTGTCTCTCCAGTTTGGGTTCTTGCATGTAATATATTCCACAATAAATGAATAATTGAACAAACCACTCCTGTGTGATCTCTTTTGAGTTGGCTGTGACCATCCAAAGAGCCTTCCATGTTGGACCAACTGCTTTCTTTAAGCAGGGCTGCCATGGAGGCCTTGCAGGAGGGAGTATCTAGGGAACCCACTTTCCACTCTCCCCCTGCTGCCCCGCTGCCAAGCCAGGAAGACCCCTGGGTTCAGCCCAGCTGGGCATCAGTGGCAGCAGCCATAAGTCTGCTCACCTGCCTGATAGCCTAGGACCAGATGCTGTTTGTCCTCCTGGATCTCATCCTGGGTCCCAGACAGGTACGGAGAGGCCACTTAGAGCAGGCGTGAGCCCCGCTCCAGCCCCTCCTAAGCTAGGCTCTACCATTTGGTATCAGAATTTTCCACAGAGCTTGTGCCAGGTGCTGGATTTGAGACCCACAACTCCAAGCCAGATAGACATCACCCATACCTTTTTGGTAACATTTATTGAGATATAATTCACGTCATACATTTACCCACTTAGTACACAATTGGCTGGGGGTGTGGCTCAGTGGTAGAGTGCTTGCCTGGGATGTGTGAGGCCCTGGATTTGTTCCCCAGCACTAGAAAAAATAAAGTGTACAGGTGAGTAGTTTTGGATATAGTCTCAGCGTTGTGCAACCACCCCCACTATCAATTTTGCACATTTTCATCCCATAAAAAGGAACTCAGTCTCTGCCCAGGCCACGACCTACTCTCCACGTAAAAAGGGCTCCTCTGCTACTGTACTGTCGAGGTGGCTGCCCTGCACATGTGGCTCTATGCTTGGAAGCAGGCCTTTAGCTGGCCTGGACACAAAGGAGTCCTGAGGGATGGATTGTGGAAGGCTGGGGTGCTTGTGCCTTCTCGAGTGGCCAGGGGCTGGGAGACCTTTAATGCCTTCATCTCTGGGGATTTGAGGATGGATGTTGTCTTAGTTAATTTCTCGTTGATGAGACAAAAATACCCAACACCCAAAGTTAAAGGAGGAAAGGTTTATTTAGCTCACAGTTTGTAGAAGTTTCAGTTCATAGCTGGCTGCCTCCAAGGCAGGGTGAATGGCAGGGGCATCACAGAGGAGAAACAGTTCATGGCAGGCAGCAAATGCCAAGTGACAAGCAGAGACTCTCTTTCTGTCTCTTATATCCTCTCCAGGCTACCCACTCTTAGAGCGAGTAGCACTCACTCCCAGGGTGGAGGAGCCTTAGTCCTAGCATCTACCATGAATCAATCCCAGCATCACATCCTTGATCCCAGCATCACACACCCTAGATCCAGCCACCTCTGAAAAGCCCCACCTATGAGCACATGAGGCTTTGGGAGGACATCTAGATAAAAGCCATAACAGATGTTGAGTGGGGTGAACCTATCAAACGCAGTGGACCTGGAATGAACATCTGCCCAGCCTCTCACTGCTGGTGAAGTCTGAAGAGAACCGTAAACTTGTTCTTGGCAGCATAGGGGTTAGTGGAACCAGCACTCAATCCAGACTCTCACCTCCCAGACCAGCACCTTAGGGGAGTGGCAGGAAGGCCACCACCTCCATGGTTGGCAGGTAAAGACTTTTGTGCAGATGGCTCAGGACAGGGTGGGCTCATAATGGGCCATGTTGGGACCCCCACCATCACCAGCCCAGACCACAAGTGACAGCACTCAGCTTCCTGGGGCCAGTTGCCACCTGGGCTCCAGGGAGTTTTGTGGAGGTCCTGCCCATCTCTGGTTGGCTGGGGTGAGCTAGTGAGTGTCCCCCCACAATGGGGGTCCTGGGGAGCAGGTCTCTGAAATGAGAGAGGGCCATAACTCAGGCCCCTCTGAAAAGACACCACAGACCCTGAGCCTATTCTGTGCCCCTAGCCCTGTGCCTGGCATGGTGGTGCTGAAAGGGACTGGAGCCATGCCCCTGCCCTGTGGAGAGTAGTCATCCTGGAGTCTCCACCATGGACTCAGCAGGACAGCAGTCCACTTGTGTTTTCAGCTGATGTTCCTCACTGGCTGCTCTGTGCCAGGTCAGTACCACAGGAGAGAAGGCCTGCTCAGGCCCTGCCCTTGGGAAACTCAGAGCCTGGTTGGGTTCCCAGAATCGAGGACACTGCAACTAGGAAGTGCTGGAGCCCTCTTAGATGGTCTGCAGGGAGTAGCCAAGGCCAGAGCAGCAGCTGCAGTGCCCCAGAGCTGCAGGTATGGGGGTGGGGGAGACGCAACTTTGACTCAGCTGACCAGCCTCCTAGGAGGGACCTGATTTTCCTGGCAGACACTTGGCAAAATGCATTTCCCCAGTACATTAATAGCTATTCCTAAAGGAGGGTTCTGTGGAATAAGGTGGTCAGAAAATAGAATAAAGTTAAGTAGCTTCATGATTGCTTTGTCCAATCAGAAAGAGGAATTTATTGGTTTATATAAGTGAAATCAGCTTCAGGAAGAGCTGGATCCAGGGGCTTACTGATTTATCTGCAATCTGACTCATTATATGTCTTGGCTCTGCTTTCTCTGGGTCAGTTTTTTTGTGTTGGTAAATTCAGGCTACCTGCAGTCCAGACAGAAATTCTACTGGCAAGGAGAGGGTGCCTCTTTCCAAACAGTTCTCACAAAAGTCCAAGAACGCCCCTGAAAAATCAGGCCATTAGCAGAGGAAGGATGAAATCTGGATAAATACGACAATGGGTGGTCACTGCAGTGTGGATGGAGAGGGCCAGAGATGGGAGTGACAACACAGACTTGGACAGAGACAAATGCCTAGACTCCCCTCGATGCTCCCTCCTTGGCCTTGGCTACCTCTGGTCATGTCACTGGATCCTGGAGAGGAGCTGAGACCCACCTGTGGTTTCTCTCCCCGGAAATGTGGGACAGAACAGTGGCAGTGCTGGGGTCCTGCAATGCCTCCTAGCCCCTACCCACTAGCCTCCCCTCTGCAGCACCTGAGGAAGAAGGAACCTGCCATCCACCTCTTTTCCGAAAAAAAAAAAAAAGGGTCTCCTTTATGCCCCGGGGAGAGAGGCAGAATCAGAGACCTTGATTGGGCAGGATTCACCCAGAAGGTTCATTGGCTTATGGTCAGAGCTTTCTGGGTGGCCCCAAGGGGTTGTCTAGGCTCCAAGGCTGGGCCTCAGCATCCCAGGCAGCCAACCCTCTACTCCCAGCACTAGGGGGTGAGGGCTGTTTTTGGAAGCTGAGTGGGCTCCACTATATGAGACCACTTCCTCCCCACACCTACTACTCTAAGAGCAGCTGTCTGGGGGCCACAGGCTTCAAAGGTCAACTAGGTTAAGTCACTGATCTTCACTTTTTTCTTTAAAATGGAAAGTTGGTGGTAGACCCAGTACCCACAGAGTCACAATCACAAAAGAGTAAAGTTGGCTGGGTGTGACCCAGGGAGTGGGGGGACTGGGGAAGGTGCCCACAGCCCTGGTTAACACGCAACCTCTTGTTAAGTCCAGGTTTGTCTCAGTCCCATTTTTAAAAACAAAACAAAACAAAAAAACAGCAATCCAACTTCAAATTTTCTTTTGACAATTCAAAATCATAATCCATTCATGACTGGATTTGGCTGGTGGGAGTTAGATGCTAACTGGCGTGCTTTCTGTGCCTGCTGCCAAGTGGACCTGCCTGTCCTATGACTTCCCTTCAATGTGCACTAGGCCTTAACCCAAACAGCCACTTACTCAGGGGAAAGCTGTCCCCTCCCTCATTGTCTCAGTCTGAGTCTCACCCAGCAGCACTGTGCACTAGGCTTTGGGGTTCAGCCTACCCTTTCGTGGAGGATCTATCAGGTGATGAACTCAAGCTGAGCCAGAGGCCCCACCATGCTGTAAGCCTCCTTAGAAGGGAAAGTAGGCTATGTGGATGCTCAAAGAGGGCTAGAAAGCACCTGCCCAGCTCACAGCAGAGGAAGACACACAAGAAGCCAGCTGGAAGCAGACCACAGGGTCTAGGACCACAATCACCCGGGTCAACAGTCTCCTGTCTCCGTGATACACACTGGAGAAGGCAGGGTCTCTAGTGGCACCAGGCTCCTAGCCTCCACTGCCTGGCAACTTCACCGTGACCCCGGCAGATCCCAGCTCGGCTCCTGCAGCAGTGAAAGACAAAGGTGCCAGGCAGAGTGGCAGGAGGTTCCGGGAGACGTGTGCCTGCCCTTCCACCCACACTATGCTCCGCAGAGGCCCTGACAGTGCTGGGTGCCTCCCCCAAATGACTCGGAAAGTTAGCTGTCTCCTAGTCTCTAAGAGGCTAGAGGGCGAGGGGCAGATGCGAACCTTATCTCCCTTCCAGTAGACTAAGCAGAGGTCAGTAAGGATGGCGGAGTGACCCGGGCGGAACCCCGGCTCCCGGCTAGCCGCACAGTACCGACAGCTGAGAGCCACCGGCCGTCCCGGATCAGGACATGCACTTGGCTGCAGTCCCAGCCAGGTGCAGAGCGGAGAACAGGCCCACCTGGCTCCGCAGCGAGGCCTCCCCACCCCCGGGTCGAATGGGCGCCGCGCCTGTGACCCAAGGCCTGGCTTCCGAACTACACGCTGACGCCGCGTCACCCCACTCCGGGCCAGGCGCCCATTGGCTGCGGCGGCCCACGGGGGCGGGGCCTGCCTGGCTCCGCGCTTCAACTCCCCCGGGTCTCCCGCCGCGACCTGCCCCGCCCGCGTGCGCAGCCAGCGTTGCTTCCCTACAGTCTTCAACCCGGGCTCAATCAGCGGCAATAGCGCTGAGAAAACCTGGACGGGCCGTTTCACCGCCTCCTGCCTTAGTTTACTCATCTGTCAAATGGGACAAGAACAGCCATGTCCTCCTAAGGCTGTCGGGAGGAATGCATTGATTAATAGAAGAAACGTATTTGGCACTCTATAAGCGAGCTCAGTGATTGTTGACAGTGCCAACTGCTGTGGACCAGGCACACAAAGGCAGAAGGGCTTGTGCTCTCAGCTGCACAGCCAACGTTCCTTGCCTGTGCTCAGAGCTCTCCAGCCAACAATAGCTTGAGATTCTTGTTTGGAGGTCTCCGCGTCCTTGAGTGGGGAGAAACACCAAAACAACCAGTTCCCCTAAAGAGCCAAACTTTTTCCACCTTCACCTTGACGGTTGTCCTGGAGTAAGGATTCGTTTTCCGTTGCAAAGACTACCCCACCTTGGGCTATGCCCTAGAGGGGGCTTCAGCCAGACATCAGTTTCAACTGGCTTTTCTAGTGGGCTCAGGTCTGAGGACCTTGCTGTACCTTCTTCGCTTCTAGCCTAATTCTGAGTTATGGGGTGCATATTTATTGAGCTATGCGGCTGCTGTTTCTGCTCCTCCTTCTCTTCCTCCTCCTCCGGTTATTTTGGGAAAAGCCAGCTATGCTGTGTTCCTAAACAGAAGTCTGGAGCCTGGGGGGGTGGCATATGCCTGTAATGCCATAATCCCAGCACTGTGGGAGGCTGAGGCAGGAGGAATGGGAGTTGAAGCTCAGCCTGGGCAATTTAGTGATTTAGTGAGACCCTATCTCAAAAACAAAAAACAGTTTGTCTGGAGAGGGCAAAGCCTTGGATGGAAGCTTGAGCAGGGCTACTTTCAGGAGAGATATGGTTTGGAGACCCCCATGGCTGCAGCCCCATTTTCAGTAATTTTCCACAGCAGTCAATTCTGTGAGAGGAACAAAGAGAACTGCGTGTCCAGGCTGAGCACCAGGGAGTTGGGCCTCTGTGGCCTCTCTTGATTCAGGCACCCCTCTCCCTGCCTGCTAATGTGCACCACTCATTTTACTTTCTCAGAGGGCCTGACCAGCCAGGCTGTATCTGGAGTCTGAGCATGGCTGTCTCCAGAATGGCTTCTCTGAGGCCTGAGGGTCCAGATCCTTTCTGGGTTTGCTTAGCTGCTTTCCACCAACACTGCCCTTCTCCACTTGAAGACCTCTGGGGACAGGGAGCTCGCTGCCTTCTCACTGAATGTTAGGTCTGGTTTATTTCAATCCACCTCACTGGGACCCCTCTGCTCTCACCTGCCCTTCTGGCTCTGTCCCCAAGCACAGGGCCCAGGGTTCACTTGATAGCCCTCTCCTGGCCCAGGCTGTTTGCTCTGGCCTTACCCCAGACTGTCATATCCAGGGCAACCTGGCTTGGGTCTATAGCATAGTTTGCCTCTTCCTCGTGGCCCTTGTCCTGGTGGTTCCCAGGAACATGCACCAAGTGTGAGGTCAGACAGCCCTGGGGCCCACCCTGCTGTGCTCTTTGAGTAGCTGAGTGACCTTGGGAAGGTCACTGTTTCTCTAAGTCTCCCTGAACCTCAAGCCCCCTGCCTCATCTCCTTTCTCACCCCCACAATGGGTCTGGGAGGAAACCAGACTGAGACAGATGGGCAATTCCAGCCTCCAGTAAGTTCCCCTCACCCAGTGCCCTCCTCAGGGGACCAGTCTTCTGCTCCGATGGAGGCAGGACTGGTTGACCTCACAGGCATCACTCTTAACCTCCCAGCCTGCTTGTGAAGAGGCATCAGTAGGCTCCTGTTACAGGAGAACAGAGCCACAGACTGGTGACATAATTGACCCAAAGCCACACAGCAGGACCGGGTTAGGTGTAACTCGGCCTGTTTTGCTCTAAAAGGGCCAAATCTAGGAAGTGATGTTTCCTGCTTTCCTGTTGACTTCCTTCACCTTTCCCCATCCCCGGTCCTTCGAAGTCCTGACACCTCTGGGATGGGCCCAGTTCCGTGGCTTCCACTCAGCCCCTTTGCTTGGTGCTAGAGAAACTGAGGCTGAGAGGGGCGGTGCTCTGCCCAAGCATTCTGCTAGAGGCTGCTGTGCGTGGGGTGGACAAGATGAGGGTCTGGAAGGCACTCTGGGCTTGCTGCGCACAGGTTCGCGGTTCACTCAGGGAAGCCAGGCATCTTGGCACTCCCTCGGCCGGGAGGGGACGTCTACCCGCAGGGCGGAGCCTCCCGCCAGGCCCCGCCTCGTCTCGCCTGCCCAGCGGAGCGGCTGCCCGGGAACCCAGTTTCCGAGGAACTTTTCGAGGGCGCAGGGCCACTTCCGAGGCCAGGGCGAGACGCAGGCGCGCAAGCAGCGGCGCCGCTACTCGGGAAGGGCCGTGTGCGGCGCGGGCCCGGCGGGCCGCCGGAGGCGGCAGTCACACCATGGACGAGCAGCCCTTCAGCGAGGCGGCTCTGGAGCAGGCGTTAGCCGAGCCGTGCGAGCTGGACGCGGCACTGCTGACCGACATCGAAGGTGCGTCGGGACCGGCTGGGCTCGAGGCGAGCGGGAGCGCGCGGGCGGCACTCGGCCTTTGTCTCCCCGGCCGGCTCGGGGCGCCGTGGAGCGGGCGGCAGCTCGGTGCTGTGCACACGCGGAGCTTCCCTGTGTCTCTCTTGGTCGCACGCTCAGAGTGTGAGCTTCTTCGGGCCGCGCCTCGCCTGGGTCCCCCGGCAGCTCCGGGCTAGGGCACGTGCATCCTAGATGTCCCGGGCTCCGTACAGTGAGGCCGGTGAATCCTCAGTCTTGTGGCGGCTGCGGCGGGAGCTTGAGACCCTGCCGTCGCCTAGGCCCCGCCCCTGCCCCGCCGTGACGTTAGCGGGGGTTACTCGCGGTCATTCCCTCCGGCCGGAGAGTTCAGCGCAGCGCAAGAGTTATTGCGCATGCGTACGGGGCCGTCTCTAGCCCTTCCGTTCAACACAGTCCAGTTCCTCAGGGTCCGCGACCTGCCTCGTAGGCCTTGAGTGTTCACAAGCAGACCCGGGATCCCTGTCTCCTTGGAAGCACAAAATTCTCCAAGGAAACTGCAAGCGGATATTTCGTTGCAGTTTGACGCGGGGCAGGGTTGTGGCTCCTTCGGGTGGAGCGTCAGAGAGGTTTCCTCGCGCTGACTAGAGCTGAGAGCTGAGGATCAGCCCCGGGACCAGCGAGGGAAAGATGTTTCCCACGACGAAAGCAAGGCAAAGGCCCCAAGGCAGGCATAAGTTTGAGGAGTTAGTGGACTGCAAAGGAGGTGAGACAGGGAAGACTGGCTTAGAGGGAACCCCGGCTTTGAGGGCCCCGGGTTGGAGCAAAGCAGTGGCGCCCTCATACACCTTTTATTTATTTTGTGGTGCTGGGGATGGAAGGAACTCAGGGCTCTCGCATCAAAGAGCCACACCCAGGCCTCTTACACTTTGAAAGCATCATGGCTCTGCTCAGGGTTTGGGGCAGCAGTTAAGGTCCTTGTTGCTTCCACTTTTGAGAGAGGGCAAAGGAAAACCTCCTGGGAAGTTATGCTCCATGGTTTCTATGCAGGAGTCGTAGCAACACTGGCTAACTTGCTCTTGGTTGATGGGGAAACTGAGGCCAAGAACACAGCAACAAGCTCCCTGGGCTCTCGCAACCAGGATGTACATATCCATGGGGTCTGTGGCCGCTCTGGGGTTGGCACACAGACACATCAAATTATCCTAAATCCTGCCACTGACTTAGCTGCCAGCCCCACAGCACTGGGCCCAGGGATTGCAGGCTGAGAGGCCCTGTGGCCGAGCTGGGAGGATGTGGGCTGGAATTGGGGGACTATTCACTTCCTCTGTCACCTTGCATGAGTCCTCTCAACTGCTTAGCCTCAGTTTCCCCCTCCAGAAAAATGAGGGCGCAAACGCTGCCTTCACAGGGGAACTGAGGTGTGTCCAGGCCTCTGGTCTGGTGCAAACCTTTCTCATGAACTCACAGATAGGAACATTAGCAGGCTCGGGCAGCAACTGTAGGGGGCAGTTAGGGGCCAGGCTATACCTGAGCCCCAGTCTGTGAGAGGGAACAAACATGGCCCCTTGAGGACCAGGAAGTCCCCTTCTTGCTGTGGTGGAGGCTCAGGTTTGCCCCTATAGTTGAGGATTTCTCAGCTTCTATTCAAACTTTCTGTTCTTTTTCCCAGTAACACAACCCAACTTCTTTGTTGTAGAAAATTAGAAAATGCAGGTGACAAAAATAAGAAAATCTTTCTTAAACCCAACACCCAGAGTTAAACTTTCTTAAAGATGTGAGGAATTATTTCATGCTTGCTTGTGTGTATGTGTGTGTTGGGATGGCAACACTCTTTATCTACTTTTAAAAAACTTCATTGAAGTGTTATTTATTTATTTATTTATTTTTGAGACAGGGTCTCACTGTGTTACTCAGGGTTGCCTCAAACCCCAGATACAATTGATCCTCCTGCCTTAGCCTCCCACATAGCTGGGCTACAGGCACACCTCACTGTACTGGCTAAGGTACAATGTATGTGCCATAAAAAAAGGAAAGAAAAGCCAGTGCTGTAGCACATTTCTGTAATGCCAGCACTCTGGGAGGCTGAGGCAGGATGATGGCAGTTTTGAGCCCAGCTTGGGCAACTTAATGAAACATTGTCTGCAAATAAAAAATTAAACAAGGACTATGCTGGGCGTGGTGGTGAATGCCTATAATCCCAGCACTCAGGAGGCTAAGGAGGACCGCTGTGAGTTTGAGGCCAGCCTGGGCTAACTGGTGAGTTCAAGGCCAGTCTAAACTACAAAGCGAAACCGCATCTCAAAAAAACAAAAAAAAGGGCTGGAGGTGTGGGGGTATAGCTCAGTGTGAAGGCTCAGTGCTGGAAAAAGAAAAAAAAACAAATAAAAAGAAAAGGGGCCTGGCATGGTTGCGCACGCCTGTAATCCCAGCACTCTGGAGGCTGAGGCAGGAGGATCACTGCGAGTTTGAGGCCAGAATGGGCTGCATAGTGAGTTCAAGGCCAGTCTGAACTTCATGTGAGACACTGTGTCAAAAACAAACAAACAAACAAAAAAACAAGCAAAAAAAAAAAAAAAGGGAAAGGACTAATGATGTAGCTTAGTGGTAGAGTGCTTAGCACTTGCTTAGCATGTGCAGAGCCCTGGGTTTGATCCTTAGCACTGCATAAAAAAAGAAACAAGAAAAATAATAATAATTTACATACCATAAGATTAATCTATTTTAAATATACCATTCAATGATTTTTAGTACCTCTACTGAGGTGTGTGAAGTTGTAGAACGTTTTCTTTATCCCAGTAAGATTCCTTATGCTTGTTACCAACCCAAGCAACCATGAATCTGTATTACTATTGTTATTATCATCATTATTATTATTATTATTATAGTACTGGGTAATGGGCAGTCTACCACTGAGGTATATTCCCAGCCCTTTTATTTATTTTTTATTCTGAGACAGGATCTCACTAAGATGCCTATGCAGGGCTCAAACTTGTGATCCTCCTGCCTCAGCTCCCTAGAGTCTGGGATTACAGGTATGCACCACCAAATCTGGCTATGAATCTGTATTATTTATAAACTATAATAGGGCTCATTGCGGCAGGTTGTAACCTGTTTTGTGCATGCCAACAGCCAGAGAATGATCAGGTTCCCTTATTTATCCACTTGGTCCTGTCAATGGATAACTAGGTTGCTTTATTCTCATAAACTGCTTCAGCAGACTTCCCAAGGATACCCACATCTTTACTGAATTCCATAGGACGAGGCTCTAGGAGGAGAATTGATGGTCAGAAACCTGAATCTGCTTTGGAAGCTTCTACCAGGCTTGAGCTGGTGGTTTGGATGAGAGCTGGTGAGGCAACTGGGGGTGTGAGATGGTCAGGTGTCCTGAGAGGAATGAAAGTTGAGAGTCATCCAGGCAGCCTTGCGTACCAGGATGGGGAGTTGGACTGGATGCCAGAGGCAAGGGGTAGAGGAGGGGCAGGGGACCGCCATGCTCAAGTTGTGTGTTAGAAGTTCCCTCAGGTGGCTGGGGTGGAGATCATAACATGGAGAAGGAACACTAATTGAGCACTTACTGTGTGCCAGGCACTATATCGATGATCTCATAAATCCTCCCGTATGCTTGTTGGGTAGACTTATGATCATCTTGTAGATGAAGGCCTTGAGGAACACAGAGAATAAGTGACTTGGCCAGAGTCACACAGCTACAGGATGGCACAGCCAGGATGAAGAACCAGGTTGTGGACACCAGAGCCAATGCTTTTTATTCTTTCTTTCTTTTTTTTTTTTTTTTTTTGTGGGTACCGGGGGTCGACCTCAGGACCTCGTGCGCCAGCAGGCTCCCGTGCTGCTGAGCGATATCACCGGCCCTTTTTTTCATATGTGGGTTCCGGGAGTTGAACTCAGGACCTCGCGCTTGCCAGGCAGGCGCTTATGCTGCTGAGCCATCTCACCAGCCCTGCTTTTCACTCTTGACCTCTTTTGACTATTGGGCTTCTAAGGCTAGAGGTGAGGGACTGGGGAAGACTGCTCCCGATGGGCCTCTGCTGGGGTCAGAATAGAGGGGTCAGAAGCCACGTGTCATGAGACTGGAAACTGGCATCAGGGAGCCAGTCAAGGACCCCAAGTCCCACCTGCCCACCCTGCTTGGCTAGGCCCTCTGTCATGTGAATGGGGTTTGGGGTGAGGCTACACTTGGAACCTCTGTCTGCAGATGAAGGCACTGCCTGGCCATAATGCCCCTGGGTTGGGCCCTGTGACTGACTGTGACTTCTATTGTTTGCCTCTTCCCTCCTTGCTGTGTGCTCTGGGTCCCTTGCGGCAGGGGAGGGCATGAGAGAACAGCCCATGTTGGGTATTATCCTTATGCCCAGGGCAGCTGAGGATTAGTTTATCAGATCTTGCACAAGTTTGTAAATACAGAAGAGACATGTGGAGACAGTTCTGGTTGGAGGCTGGAGGGCTGCTAGATCCCCCATGGGTCCTGGGACTGGGGAGTCTGACAGCATATCTGTCAGACCCTAGGCGTCTGCCAGGGGGACCTTACTTCCAGCCTGTGTGTGTCTGGCTGCACTGAGGGCCCACCTGGCCTGGGAGAGAGGGCACATCGGGGGCCTACCCTGACCCCCAGACCTCTCTCAGGGGATCTCAGTTCTCTCTCTGGTCCCACCCAGCACGAACATTCCTTAGAAAGCAGCTCTGGGATGGTTGTTATCCATCTTCCCACATTAATTCTCCTGGTCCCAACTATCCATGGCTCCCCAGTGTCCCCAAGATAGAGTTCCTTGTCTCAGCATCGTACTCAAGACCCAAAAGTCTTGCTAAGCACGCTCCTCCCATGACACTGCCCATTCTCTCAGAGCCTATTTTCAGGCATAGCTGGCCCTGTTGGGCACCCTTGTCCCTCATGACATGTCCAGAGCCCCTCTAAGGTAGAGCCTGTTCCCTTTCCATGCCTGTTTCTGCCTCTTGGTGTCCAGAAGCACAAAGCCTTCCTATGGCCGTGAACTGCTGTTGCTCCTAGGGAGTGTTCTGTCCTATCCAGACCACACTGATGTCCCCTGAAAAGCACAGTGTGGTAGCTGTAAGCTTTGCTGCCTGAGCCCCTATGGGTTTAGCCCTAATCCTTCTAAAGGAACAGAGAAGAGGTTGCTGGGAGTGGGTCCAGGGAGGCAGACAGCCAGGTGGCCAGGAGTTACCTTTTGCCCAACAGTCACTTAGCTGGACACAAACATACTGTACAACCTGGTCAGCTCCAAGCAGAGGTCACTGCCAGGTAGAGGCCTGGGATCTGGACTTTGCCTGCTGACAGTATAGGGAGCGCCGCGCCACCAGAGGAAAGTGTCTCTGGCTTTGGCTCCTGCCTTGTGACCTGTGGGTATGTCCTTTGACCCTGGGGACCTGACAGGGACTGCACAGTTGTGAGACCCATGCGCTTCATCCACAGAGGAGATTGCAGGGGCTTCTAACAGGCACTGGGCTCCTGGTGGGAGGGCAGGAGGCTCATAGCTGGCTGTGGGGTATAGAGCTGCTGTGTTGGAGGCTAGGGGACACAACTGAGGGTCCATCCCATGAGGAGAATTTGTAGCCTGGAGAGGCCCATGATGACCTTCCTGCCCAACTGACCTCCCAGCTGTCTCCCAGCAAGCCTTGTACCTCTAAGTGTCCTTGCTGGGGCTCTGGGGATCCACATGCGCCCCGAAGCTGGAAGGCTGGGCCCAGGAGTCTTCATTCAGCCCTGTGTGTCACCTTGGACAAGGGGCTTGACCTCTCTGACTTCTAGGTTCTTATCAATATAATGCTCAGTAGCAACTTCTTGCAGTTGTGGGGATCAGACAATCTGATTTAGGTCAAAAGCATGTGCAGTGTATGGCACGTAAGTAGACCCTCCATGGTGCCAGTGAGTGCTGCTGTTATCACCGTGAGAGCATTGACCTGGCGCTTCTGTGTTCACCTCAACAAATGTTTGCAGTGATTATCCAAGGAGCCTGTGGTGGAAGTTTTTGGAGTGTTCCTGGCTACATTCTGAGTGCTGAGCACCCCTCATGTGGTGGTGTTGGCTCTTCGTGGGAGACAAGGCTGGCAAGGAGTCCTGTTACCACGAGGTAACAAGCACCTGTCCTTATAGTCCCTGGAGATGGAAGGAACCATAGACACGGTTCTCTGTGTGCGGCTGAGGACCCCCCCTACCCCTGCTGCTCAACCTGCTATGGCCCAGGCCCAGTGAAGGTGAGGCAGTGAGGAATGGAGGCCTTGTTGAGGCAGCAGGGAGGCAGGCGCCCGGGGCTGTATCCCATGCAGGCGTCAGAGCCAGAGGAGGCAGAGAGCAGGTTCCAGCTGGGGAGAAGGGCACATTGCTGGCCGAAGTTGGTGGCTTCCTGCACATATGCACTAAGGCAACCTTGAAAGTGCAAATGAAAGCACCTTAGAGGTACTAATCACACAGCTGTGACACTAAGCAAAACAATTAAAGGTATATAAAAATGCTAACACTCAGTGCAGCTGATGCTGAGGAAATGGGCTGCATTGTGGCGCATTGTAAAGGGGTTTATGTTTGCCTGGGAAGAGCCTGGTGCCTCTAAGATGAGATGCTGCCTTTGCTTTAGATTTAAAGCAACCCAAAAGGAAGAAGTATGCATAAGTTATATGAAGAGAGCACAGCACTGCTGTTCAGACTGGGGACAACTGCCCAGCATCAGAGAATCATCCCCCAAATGGCCACTGCATCAACACATGGGTTGTTTTTGAGCTTCCAGAATGATAAATGTGTCCTGGGTCCCCAAGACCAGAGCAGGTATGGAAACTGGTTCTGAAAAGCATCTTGCTTGATTGCCTGTTACAGGTTGTACTCAGGTTCATTGAGCACACCTGTAGCTCCAGGACTAGCCCAAGGGGAAAGAGGGAGTCTATGTGACTGTTTACAGGAAGAGGTGGTCAGTGTATTAGCAATTGCTGTGAGGAGGGGCCCAGGAGGAAAGGATAGTGAGGGGACCGGAGAGAATGGTTTTGAGGGAAGAATAGAAAATTCCCAGGACACAGTACAGTGGGAAGGGCATTCCTGGCAGAAGGAACAGCCTGGCCAAGTGCACTTGGCATTAAATAGCAGATATTGAGAAGGCAAACAGGGAGAATGAGGCCGGGCAGGAGCTTGAGTGAGAGGAGCTGCTGTCTGCCCACTCAGCTATGGTCTGCTCTACAACCCTGTGTGTAATGAGGCTGGATTTACATCCCTGGTTTGGGCCCTGACCCTGCCTTGAGGGACTCCAGCTGGAGCCTGGCCTCTGATGTGACAGGGAGGCCTCCAAAGAGCCTCCTCAAAGCTGAGCTGGAAAGGCACGGAGCCATTTCTGCTCTGTTCCTGCACTCTGTACACACAGCATCAAGACAAGTGACAGAGATGGGCTGGGGCAGAGCCAGGCCAGAGCTGGGCTCACTCTGTCCCTGGCAAGCTAGGGCCCCAAGTTGCAAAACTGGATTTGGGACCCAGCTGGGGGATCTTGGGCAAGTGTCCTGCTCTGAGACTTAGTGTCCTCATTCATCAAGAGGGCTGTGCCCACCCAGGCCCTGCCACCCTCCCATCCTGTTCCAGGAAGTCCAGCACACACCTGTTCCTCCAGGACATCACACAAAGGGCAGCCTGTACCCCTGCTGCATACATGGCTGACTGAGGCACAGCACCTACTGCCCTGAGTTATCAGGAGGACCAGGGAGGAGTTAGGAGGAAGTGAAGAATGTGGGAACCCCTGGGGCGACTTGTGAGTACCTGTGCCCCATGCCACCCCGCAGCCTCCATCAGACAGGTAGAGATGGTATGCTGGGGGTGGGGGGTGAGGCGTACCATGTCCTCCGTGGAGGTGGTGCCACACCACCACTTACACCATTTGTGCTTCACATTGTGTGCCACCTTTGTGACCTGCATTGCATAGGAAAGTTTGCAGATTTCTTAGAATCAGTGCCTCTGGCTCAGATGAAGAGCCAGAAAAACCTGGGTTGGCATTCTAGATCCTTGGCTGCCTCTCTGACACCCCTACTTCCCCACCTGCGGCAGCCACACTGTCTGCTTGCTGCCCCACCATTGCTCCAGGCTCATGCCACTTCAGGGCCTTTGCACTTGCTATGTCTCGGTTCAGATGTTCTTCCTCCCTTCTGACCCTGTTTCACTCAGGTCTCCACTCAGACATCACCTCCTCAGGCAGGCCTACCTCATTTACACCAGTCCCACACTCTTTGCCTTGCTTCAGTTTCCTCCCGGTGCTCATCACTCCTGCATTGCTTTTCTCCAGGTGCACGCACACTGCTGGTCTCCCCCGACTGAGCTTTGAGCTGTGCAGCTGGACCCAGTGGGGGTCACAGGACCAATACACAGGAGACACTTAGCGCCATTGAAACCGTCAGGGAGACCAGTCCAGGCTTCACGGACTAGGCTGTGTAGGGGAGGTAGTGAGCTGAGCTCCCTGTCCCAGGAAGCTTACAAGCTGAATCTGTTTGGGGTTCAATGCCTGTGCCAGTTAGACAGTTGTGCACTTCTGTGTCTTTAAGTTGATGAGGTGGGGCCCTCGCAGGACTCCTGTTCTAGCCTCACAGCTTAAATAGACCGAGTCATTAAAGCTGCCACTCTCTGCCTTCAGAGGGTGGCTTGGGAGGCAGCACTGCCCGCCCCAGGACGCCAGGGCAGGCGGAGTCTCAGGGTTACTGTTGGGTTCTGATAGAATCTGCAGGAGACGGAAAAGGAGGAATTTAGGCCTGGGGAGGGGTTGTTGGGATCTCAGCGGATGAGGGAGTGGCTGGGCCCACTGAGACCCCCAGTCTGCCTCCTGATTCCCTGTACTCAGAGAGTGAGCAAGTGTGGGGCCCAGTGCACAGCCCTCCTGTCCGTGGTCCACATTCAGGTGTTGTGGGCTCACCATTTGAGACCTGCTGTGCTGGTCCCAGGACAAGGACTAGGTGGGGTGAGGGAGGTACTCCCTTAAATTTTGCACCCTAGGTTCTTCTTTTGCCTCACCCTGCCCTATTAACCCCTCTTTTTTTTTTTTTTTGGCAGTGCTGAGGACTGAACCCGGGGCCTTCGCCCTGAACTACATTCTCAGCCCCCGCTTTTAAATTTTGAGACAGTCTTGCTAAGTCACTAAGGTGCCCAGGCTGGGTTTTTTTTGTGTGTGTGTGTGTGCATGGTGCTGGGGATTGAACCCAGGGCTTTGTGCATGGAAGGCAAGAGCTCTACCACTGAGCCACATCCCCAGCTCCCAGGCTGGGTTTTGAACTCACCTCAGCCTCCCAGAGAGCTGGGATTACAGGTGTGGGCCACCATATCCGGCTGCTATTTCCTTTAAAAAACAAACAAACAAAAAATCCCCATCAAATGATTATAGAAGTTGGACTTGTATATTGCAAGTGTCCAACAACTCACTACCTGATTTTCTAGTTCTAGACTAGTGGTGGCAAACCTATGCACGTATGCTGTTTTTTGCCTTTTTTTTTTTTAATCATTGAAAGCCCTAAAAGGTTCTCCATCACTGTTCTAGACCATTCCTATTGGTGCAGAAAGAACAACCTTTGTTGAGATCCTGTTGCGTAGTAGGTGTTTTACACACTTGCTCTCCCAGAATCCCCACTCCTGTAGATGCAAGGGGTAGAGGCGAGGCCTGGAGGCTCAGAGAGGAAAAGTGACTTGCCTCAGGTTATACGTCAAGTAGGGACTGAAGACAGAGCAGGCCCTACCTAGCGTGTGGCCCCAGGTCTGCAGGCTTGGCTGCATCTCTAAGGGAAGGCTGGGCCTGGTTCTTGAGTTTCCAACCTGTCTTAACTTGGCCCCAGCTTCTGTAGAAATAGACCAGGAGATCTGGCTCCAGGGGAGAGTGAGATGGGGCCCAGATTAGGCCACAAGTTTCAGGGGATGGCAGCAGCCACAGCCACGGGACACCTGGGAATACCCAAGCCTTCTTCCCTGATCCTGCCACTTAGCTTAGCTGTGCCCACTGCCTAGAGGCCAGCCTCCACACCTGGGTCATGTCCCTCCTCTCAGAAGCCCCCCAGAGTACTGCCACCCTGGGGGGGGTGGTCAATGAGCAACTGTCCTTGCCCTCCACCACCTCTTTCCAGATGAGATGGAGGCAGAACATGAAGATGGGAGAAATAAAACAGCCCAAAGGGGGAGGGGTGGGATTTGACACCATCTCTGGTGGTCCATCGAGTCTCAGGTGAGCGTCTGTTTGTTGGTCCTACCACATTTTGAGCTCAGAAGCTGGGGGACAGAGTAATGAAAGGACTCAGCCAGAAGGGTGGCCTTTTGGGAAAATTATGCCCAGAACCCAGCTGTCTGTGTCCTTTTGAATCAGGACTCCCCTGTCCTACATTGTTCACTGAGGGCAGAGCCCTGTCCGAGAGCAAGGCTTTATTGTTTGGGGGACGGTGGGCCTGGAAACCCTCCCAGGCTGAGCAGAAAGGGAGGTGGAGTGCTAGAAAAGACTTCTGCTGTCCTTGGAACCTCTCACCAGCCACAGAAGCAGGACACAAGCCACAGAAAATGGGGAGGGGCAGGATGCATTTGTGTAAGGGCTTTCCAACTTAGGTACCTGAAAAGACAGGCTCCGCCACAAGGGACACCAGGCTCCAACACTGGCTGCTGAGCCAGAGTGAGGTTCTCCTTGGCTCCAGGCTTGTCTGTTTGGCTACTGGGGCCCAAGCAGGGCAGGCCATGGTCATTTTTCTGTGTGTGCTCAACAGGGAGGAAGACAGGCTTCAGCACCCTGGAGCCTGTCACCCCTGCCGTTCCTGCCTTCTGTCCTCAGGGATTGGGTCCCTTCTCAGCTTCCCAGGGCCCTACAATGAATAGTGAGTTGAGCTTCATATGGTCACTGCTTGGGGGCCGTGACACTTGGGGGAGGCAGGTTTCAGTGACCCCCATAGCAGAACAGCAGAGTTGTCAGCCAGGAGACCTCGAGAGTGTAAGTTGGGGTAGGGTTTCCTCTGCTCACTCTAGGCTACAGTTTACCGAAATGACCTGGGTCTCGGTCCATCAGCCAGCTCTCTGGGGTTGGGGCGGCCCCATCCAGGAGCTGCTCCAGGAGGTGGGCAGTCTCTGCACCCACTGCGGCCAGCAGTGTCTGTTTCCTACTAAGTGCGGCACCCCCATTCTCTCTTCTGTCACTCGATGTCAGAGAGATACGACTGTTCTACTTCCTGGGGAGGTAAACTGAGGCTTAGAGCGTTCCAGGCTTGCTCAGGGTGCCTGGAACACAGAGCTCCAGGGTGTTGTAACAGCCCTGCCCGGTTCTCCCTGCCTTGACCCCGGTCCCGCGGCACTTCTCCGAGGCTGTAGCGGAGGAAGCGGAAGCTGAGGGAGACAGGCAGTGACCGCTAGTAACCTCGGCGGATGCTGGCGCCTAGCGGGTTAAAGGCGGACGCCCGCGAGTAACCCCGGCCCCATTCAGAGCCGCGGGGTGAAACACGAGCCCGGCCACCGTCCGCTGGGTGGGGGGTGGGGCGGGGCCCTAGTGAGGGGCGGTGTGGCTGCTATTGGCCGCTCGCGCTCACCCCATGCCCGGCCCGCCGCTCGGGGAGGGCGGGGAGAGGGGCGGGGCCTCCGGTGGGGCGGGGCCTGCGGCGGGGCGGGGCAGGCATGCAGAAGCGCTCCGCCAGCTTTAAAACTGTGCTGAGCCTTGACAGGTGAAGTCGTCCCGGGTCGCAGTCAGGGACAGCTGCCTGGGCGCCCCGAGGGGGCGGGGACGCCGACCACGGAGTTATGGATTGCACATTCGAAGGTATTTTTTTTTTTTTTTTGCAGGATCTATTTTTTGCAGGATCTGTTACACTGCCTGGCTCTCCTCTCGCACAGAGGAGGGCGTGGAGGCCTCTTCCTGAGAGAGAGTACTGGAGCCTTTCCGGCTCTGGCTCTCTGGGGAAGTTGGCGGACCCCCCCGCCAACCTCATAGTCCCCCTGCAACTCAAGGGAAGGGTTTGCTTAGAGACTCTTAGAAAAAGCAGCATCCTGGAACTGAGGGGATTGGGGCCCCTTTCTCCACATCCTTGTGCCCTTTCTGGGCAGGATCCATCTCTGCCCAGGTTGAACCACGGAGTTCAACCTGTTTTGTGGCCTACTTTTTGTGGGTATCTTGGACTCCCCAGGCAGAAGAGGGGAGCCCCAGATTGTCCAAATTGTCAGTTTGTCTTTCTGGGTCTCAGTTTCCCCCATCTAACAAAGGGCCTCACATGGAAGGATGAGGGTTGGGAGGTCCTGCAATTAAAATTACTGTATGACTTTATGACCTGGAAGGTCCACAGAGTGTTTCTCTTTGAGGATCCAGGGAGGCTGAGCTTGCCACCCTGTCCAGCTCTGTCATGGCCTTAAGGAGATCCCCTCCTGCAGTAACTTTCTTGCCTCAACACCTGTCAGCAGCAATGTTGAGTCCCCACTCTACTGGGCAAAGCCTCCAGCAACACTGCCAAAAAAGGCTGGATCCTTTCTGTTGTATAGATGAGGAAACTGAGGCTCGATAAGAGGAGGCGATTGGCTCAGGTTCCCCTAAAGTGGAGGGCAGGGATGAGCCTCAGGTTGGGGAACTTGGGAGCATGGGGACCCCAGGGTTGTGGTTATGTATACTGTGACCTAAGGTGGTCTTTATGGCCAGTGGTTGGGGCTTTAAGGACTCAGTTTTGTTTCAGACACGGTAAGATCTTAGACCAGTAAGTCTTTGACCCAGTAGGTGGCTTCCCCACATGGGTTAGAGGGCCCCAGGCTGAGCCAGCTGGGCTGCTAGTCGCCAGGTAGGGGAGAGGGCCTGTAGCCAGGCTGGGGCTGAGGTAGGGAGTGTGTATGAGGAGGAGGGAGTCAGAAAGACAGCACTTGCTTTTATAGAGGGAAAACCAAAGCCCTGAGTGGCCAGACCTGGTCCTGAGGCCACTTGGCTGCAGGCAAGGCCTGGCTTTGTGCCCAGAAAATAGAGATAGTGGTTGGCTACGTGGCCAGCAGCTGGCTCAGTCCCAAGCCTCTGTTGGTGATGGTGGTGTTGCTCCTGGTTTCCTGGTAGGGTAGGGAAAGGTGCAGAGACAATAGATAAGGCATTTTGTAGACGCGGGTTTGAATCTCACTGCATGCTCTTGGGCTGCTTGTGGTTTTCCTTTGGCTTCAGGCTGGTTTTTTGTTTTGTTTTGTTTTTTTGTTTTTGTTTTGTTTTTTGCCACCGAAAACTAGAGGTAGTGGCCATTGGTTGTGGCTTTGGGGACTCTTTTTTTTTTTTTGAGACAGGGTCTCACTATGTAATTCAGGGTGGCCTTGAACTTGCAGTGTTCCTCCCATCTCAGCCTCTGGAGTGCTGGGATTACAGGTGTCCCCACACCTGGCTGGGGACTCAGTTTTGTCTCAGACACTGTAATACCTCAAGCTGATAAGTCTACAGCTCAGTTTCTTCATCTGTAGAATGGGCACCATACTACACAGTACCATCTTAGAGCTGTGTGTTGGGAGGTTTTGGGGTCCAGCCTTGTCCCATCAGTGTGAGTGGCCCCAAAGTGTGCCTAGCTCTTGGCCCCATGCCTCCCTGCTAGCATGATCACCTCCTTATGTGTTCTCCCAGCATGGATGAGGATCTTATTCTGCCCTGTGCTCTTCTTGGAGGTCTGCTGTATTCACCATTCCTCTTTAGGGGTCCTGGGCTGCAGAGCTAGGTCAGGCGTGGAATATCCCACCACCTCGTCAGGGCCTGAAGCCATTCTGCCTTTCTCTGCACCTCTGTCTCCTCCTGGAAGTTGAGAGGATGGATGGTGTTACCCACTTCTCAGCATCCTCTAAGTTCCATCCAAA
Organism: Erethizon dorsatum; assembly: GCA_028451465.1. NCBI lineage: Eukaryota > Metazoa > Chordata > Mammalia > Rodentia > Erethizontidae > Erethizon > Erethizon dorsatum. The sequence goes on from CM051826.1 coordinate 20,920,099, forward strand.
TTCTGTGTTCAGAGAACCCTTTTTGGGTAGCCCTGCAGGAGGAGCCCAGAAGTGGCCAGTGGATGGGGCATGGGGCCTGTGGCACCTTGTGAAGACCCTCTCTGTCTTGCATCTCACCTGTCCTGGGCTGCCTCCTCCCTCTGGTTGCTATGGCCCATCCCCCTCCTCAGAAGTGGACTTGCCCCTCGCACATGCAGGCTGGAAAATGGGCTGCAGAGGGGCCAAGACAATGCTGCCCCTTGGGCCTCTGGGCTCCTTTTGTCGTAGGTGCCCTTTGACAGAATTGGGTCATAGAGTAGGGTGGTGATGGGGGGGCAGAAAGAACAGGAGAGGCTGTTTGGAAGGATTTGTCACCTCCTGGGCAAACACCTGGAGCTGGTTTGAATCCACAGTGCACAGTGTGTGTGTATGTGTGTATGTGTGTATGTGTGTGTAAGGAATCAGAGGTGAGTATTCTGTGGCATATGCTCCACAAAGACAGGAATGAAAGTTTACTACCTTCCATATTAAGATATAGGGCAGGGTCTTGGGGGTGTGGGTTAGTGGTACAGCTTGTGCTTAGCATCTGTGAATCCCTGGGTTTGATCCCCAACACCAAACCAAAACAAAACCAAGATGCATGACATTCTCAGGTCCCCAGGAAGTGGCTTGGCTGGGTACATTTTTGTTTGGTTTTGTTTGAGACAAGGGTCTCACCATGTTGCCCACATCAGACTTGATGATCCTCCAGTGTTGGCCTCCTGAGAAGCTGGGATTACAGGCGTGTGCCATTGTGCCCATCATGTCTGTCTTGACCATGGTCAGGAGCAGTTCTTGGCTTGGTGTGGGCACTTGGTACATGCTTACTGAATGAGTGAATGAAGGAATGAGCATGGGCCAGCTGTGTGCCATGCACTGAGGATACTGTTGGATATTGAGACAAACATCAATGGAAAGAGTTCTGGCTCTGAAGTAGGACTTCTTGGTCCCAGAGCTGGCTCAGCTCAGCCCAGCCCAGGCTAGCTGGGGTCAAGGTAATGACCTTGCACACCCATGCTGTCCTGTTGTGCCAAGGTTGTTGGGTGCACGTACTGTGCTAGGTGTTGTGCTGCACATCACAGGTGCCTAAGAAAAGGCTGCATCCAGGAGCTCTGGCTCACGTGGGTGGCTTTCTGTCTCTGCAGCTTTGCCCACCCACGAACAGCTGTGTGTGGTCAGGGAGTGTGCAAACAAGATCTGCTTAGGGACCAGCCTCCACTCAGCTCTGCTGTCACTCACACTCCCTCTTCTCTTCCCAGACATGCTTCAGCTCATCAACAACCAAGACAGTGACTTCCCTGGCCTGTTTGACCCACCCTATGCCGGGGGTGAGGCAGGAGACACAGACCCAGCCAGCCCTGGTGCCTGCTCCCCAAGCAGCTTGTCTCCACCTCCTGCATCACTGAACTCCCCCCTGGAAGCATTCCTTGAGGGGACCAAGGCAACACCCCCACCTTCATCCCGTCCCCAGTCTGTACTCATGCCACTGAAAATGTTCTCTTCTGTGCCCCCCTTCTCCCCTGGGCATGGTGTGAAAGAAGAGCCAGTGCCACTCACCAGCCTGCAGCCCCCTACCCTGCCGTCTCCAGCCCCACAGCCTCCTACCTCACAGCCCCTGCAGGCCCTCCTGCCCCAGAGCTTTCCAGCCCCAACCCCTCCACAGTTCAACTCCACCCCTGTCTTGGGTTACTCCAGCTCTCCTGGAGGCTTCATGGCAGGTAAGAGGGGCGGTAGGTGGGAGAGGACAGTGGGGGGAAGGCTGCTGGAGGATAGGAAGAAGTGTCAGCTGTGGTCTTAGTGGAGGTATTTGTAGGCTTGAGACACTTGGTGACTCAGGTGCTCTTGTCCTTCATGCTGGGTGGAGCATGGCCTCCCACTGAGGCCTGGTCCACATGTTTGCATCAGATCCAGGCAGGGCCTGTCCAATAGGAAACCGCAAGGGATAAATGACTCATCCTAGGTGATGGACGATAGACCTGAAGAGTGGGTTGAAAGTAGGTAAAGGCAGCCTGTGCCCGAAGCCTTAGGCTTTGTCTCTGTAGGAACTCCTCCCGGGAGTAGCCAGCAGCCACTGTCTGGCCTGCCATTGGCTTCCCTGCCAGGAGTCACACCTGCCTCCTTGCATACCCCGGTCCAGAGCATGGCCCCCCAGCAGCTTCTGACAACCACAGCGGCCCCTGGAACAACCACCGTGACCTCGCAGATCCAGCAGGTCCCGGTGAGGGGGTCTGGCCTAGTGTTGGGGAGGTGGCAGTCCTTGGCCTAGATACAGCTCATGGCCAAGCTCTCTCCCACTGCCAGGTCCTGCTGCAGCCCCACTTTATCAAGGCAGACTCGTTGCTCCTGACGACCATGAAGACAGATATGGGGGCCACTGTGAAGGCAGCGGGTATCAGCTCCCTGACCCCTGGCACAGCTGTGCAGGCAGGGCCCTTGCAGGCAAGTGGCATGGGTGGGTAGAAGGGCATGGAGGCTGTACACATGCATGCCCACCTGGTAACATGTGCCTACCCCTGCAGACCCTGGTGAGTGGCGGGACTATCCTGGCCACGGTGCCACTGGTTGTGGATGCTGACAAACTGCCCATCAACCGCCTCACAGCTGGCAGCAAAGTCCCAGGCTCAGCCCAGAGCCGTGGTGAGAAGCGTACTGCCCACAATGCCATCGAGAAGCGTTATCGCTCTTCCATCAATGACAAGATCGTGGAGCTGAAGGACCTGGTGGTGGGCACGGAGGCAAAGGTGTGGGCAGGGCCTGCCAAGGCGCAGAATGTGTGTCCCTGGAAGGAGCAGGGCTGGGACAACAGGCAGGAAGATGGGCTGGGCTGATCCTGGACAGATAGGGACTTGGACTTGAGCCTACTGCGGCTGGGCAGCCCTGTATACTCAGTTCAACTTCGCTGAGGGCCAGTGGGGATGTGGGGGAGAAGAGACTAGGAAGAAGAATGGTAAGGGTTGCAAATCTAAGTCAGGTGGTCAGGGAAGGACTTGCTGTGGTGACACCCCAGCAGAGCCCTGAAGGAGATGAGGGAATGAGGCGTGAAGATCCTCATGATGATAACAGCAGCTTATCAGACACGATTATGTATATTGTACACATTAATCCTTATTTCTTCCCTGGGACCTACCTTTGGAGCTATTAGTGGAAGAACAGCAAGTGCAAAAATCCTGAGGCAACTATGTTCCAGCGTAACTGCATTCTCTTGCTAGGGAGCCTCAACCAGGCATGAGTGGCCAGCTGTGCTCTCCCCCTCTCCCTACTACAGCTGAACAAATCTGCCGTCTTGCGCAAGGCCATCGATTACATCCGTTTCTTACAACACAGCAACCAGAAACTCAAGCAGGAGAACCTTAGTCTGCGAAGTGCTGTCCACAAAAGCAGTGAGTCCTCGCCTGTCCTTCCTGTCTCTGGCTCCTCCCTGCCCTCGCTCCAGCCTCTCCTCACATGACCCCACCTCTGGCTCCGGCCCCATCTCCTGGCCTGGCCTCACTTGTGGATCTAGTCCCTCTGTCAGCTCTGGCCCTACAACTACCCCAGCCACTTTTGGCAGTAACCTAGCCCTGTCCCCCGTCTCCAGCTTCAGGGGAGTCTATCTCCCAGGGTCCTGAGCTGATTTAGGCTGGGGGTCCAGCCTTCACCCCAGCTCTGCCTGTTCTGGTCCACAGAATCACTGAAGGATCTGGTGTCAGACTGTGGCAGTGGAGGAAATGCAGATGTGGCCATGGAAGGTGTGAAGTCTGAGGTGGTCGACACACTGACTCCACCACCCTCGGATGCTGGCTCACCCTCCCAGAGCAGCCCTTTGTCCCTTGGCAGCAGGAGTAGTGGTAGTGGTGGCAGCGGCAGTGACTCGGAGCCTGATAGTCCAGTCATCGAGGACAGCCAGGTTGGGCCCTACAACACTGCCCCTTTCCCTCTCTCCGTGATTTCCTCTGAGTTCCAGCATGGGGTCAGGAATAGCTGAACTCCCATTTCATAGGCAAAGACTGAGGCCTGGAGCGCTGCAGGACTCCAGTGCCCCTTTCAGTCCTGTGTCCTCTGGGCTTGTGCCTGCCCTCACTGCCCTGCCTACTCTTCAGGTGAAGCCAGAGCATCTGCCGTCTCCCCACAGCCGGGGCATGCTGGACCGCTCCCGCCTGGCCTTGTGTGCACTGGTTTTCCTCTGTTTGACCTACAATCCCTTGGCCTCCCTGCTGAGTAGCCGGGGGCTTCCCAGCCCCCTGGATGCAACCAGTATCAACCACAGTCCTGGTCGCACCGTGCTGGGTGCCGAGGGTAGAGGTAAGTTAGGCCAGCTCTCAGCTGTGGGCATGGGACTCTGGGCTTCCTGGGAGCTGTGTCCCTAACTTTTCTTTGTGCCCTCAGATGGCCCTGGCTGGGCTCAGTGGCTTCTGCCCCTTCTGGTCTGGCTGGGCAATGGGTTGCTGGTGATGGCCTCCTTGGCACTTCTTTTTGTCTATGGGGAGCCGGTGACTCGGCCTCACTCGGGCCCCGCCGTGCACTTCTGGAGACATCGCAAGCAGGCCGACCTGGACCTGGCCCGGGTAAGGGTTGCCCTGGGCAAGAGCTAGGGCAAGGCCAGGGCAGCATCAGGGCCCCCCATGCTGGGAAGATACTGATGGTCACTTGCTCCCTGCTTTTTGCACATACCATGAATTGCCCCATCCTCCCCACTCCTGTCCACCACCAGAATCCCACTGAACTGGGGACCCAGACAGAAGGGAGACACTCTGGTGCCACTTTTCTTACCTGGAAAACCCTCATCTCAGGGGGACTTTGCCCAGGCTGCCCAGCAGTTGTGGCTGGCCCTGCGGGCGTTGGGCCGGCCCCTGCCTACCTCCCACCTGGACCTGGCCTGCAGCCTGCTCTGGAACCTTATCCGCCACCTACTACAGCGCCTCTGGGTGGGCCGCTGGCTGGCTGGCCGCGCTGGGGGCCTACAAAGGGACTGTGCCCTGAAGGCAGATGTGCGAGCCAGTGCCCGGGATGCGGCCCTTGTATACCACAAGCTGCACCAGCTGCATGCCATGGGTATGGCAGGGTAGGGAGCTGGCCTGAGGGGTCCCCCTACTGCATGGCTCCTTCTGGCCTCACACCTCCTGCTTTCCAGGGAAGTACATAGGTGGGCATCTCACTGCCACCAACCTGGCACTGAGTGCCCTCAACCTGGCGGAGTGTGCTGGGGATACTGTGTCCATGGCAACGATGGCAGAGATCTATGTGGCAGCTGCCCTAAGAGTCAAGACCAGTCTCCCAAGGGCCTTGCACTTTCTGACAGTGAGTCGGGGGTGCACTGGTAGGGACAGGGCTGGCGGCTTGTCTTTGCAGCTCTCTCAGGTGGCCCCCTGGGCAAAGGGCTGTACACCATTTGGCAGCCAGTTACCCAGTTAGGTGGGCTCCAGGGCCAGCTGGGGTCTCAGCCGGGGTCTGGGTTTGAACCCCTGCTTGGCCCTAGTGTGACAGCCTGGCTTCCCTCCCCCATAGCGCTTCTTCCTGTGTAGCGCCCGCCAGGCCTGCCTGGCACAGAGTGGCTCAGTGCCTCTTGCTATGCAGTGGCTCTGCCACCCTGTGGGCCACCGTTTCTTCGTGGATGGAGACTGGGCCGTGCGCAGTGCCCCAAGGGAGAGCCTGTACAGCTTGGCCGGGAACACAGGTGCTCTCTCACCCCTGTCCCTGTCCCGTGTCCTCTCTGGATGTCCCTGCCTGCCCTCGTTCATCTCCTCACTGTGGGTTGTAGCTGAAGGGGCTGTGAGAACTGGAAGGCCTGGCTGGCTCTCTGTTCTGGTTGAGCCTCTTCAGAAGCAGCACAGGGATCTGAGGACAGTGTATTGATGTGAGAGATGATCCTGAGACTCACCATTGTGGAGTAAGGACGTGGGACAGACGGGGCAGGATCAGGGCAGCTGTGGTAGGTGGCCTTTGGGAGTCAGTGTGGTACACACATGGCAGTGTCCTCCCCAGCCAGAGGGGCTGGGGTATTTTTCCTCCACTTTTCTTCTGTCTTTGGTAGGGGCTGCTCCTAGGGCCAAGCTGGTACTTCCATCTGGCCCTGGGTGTGGAGAGGTGACTATGGAGGAGGGGTGTGGTCCCATGCCCACTCACCCCCTCCTGCCCACAGTGGACCCCCTGGCCCAGGTAACTCAGCTATTCCGTGAGCATCTCCTGGAGCGAGCGCTGAACTGTGTGGCCCAGCCCAGCCTGAGCCCCAGCCCCGGGTCCCCTGATGGGGACAGGTAAGTGTTCCTGGGACCCCCTCCAGCCAGGATGCTGACAACATGGGAGTCTGGGAATGGGAATGGCCATGTCCAGGGACCTGTGAAGGTGCCAGAGCCTGGGCTGCTGTCACTTGCCATGTGCTCTCAGGACCTCTTTAGGTCTCATTTTCCCCACCAGCCAGGCAAGAGGAGATGATGGCCTTTGTAGAGCCACGGGGTCTGGCGGTGCACTGGTGGGTAGGCGGGGAGGGCAGCCTCGCCAGGACCCCTCCCATCTGTCCTGCACAGGGAATTCTCAGATGCCCTCAGCTACCTGCAGCTGCTGAACAGCTGCTCTGATGCTGCCGGGACCCCTGCCTGCAGCTTCTCCATTAGCTCCAGCATGGCTGCCACCATCGGTAAGCCCTGGGAGCCCTGTCCTGACTCCCCGTGTGGCCCAGGTACAGTGTGCCTGAAGGTCCCAGCACTCCTCCTCCTCTGCAGGCACAGACCCGGTGGCTAAGTGGTGGGCCTCGCTGACAGCTGTGGTCATCCACTGGCTGCGGCGTGACGAAGAAGCAGCAGAGCGACTATACCCACTGGTGGAACACCTGCCCCATGCCCTGCAGGAGACTGAGTGAGTGCACAGCGAGACTGTCCACACCCTGGACCCCAGGCACTTCTCCTGGCTCCTCAGCACCGTTTGTACCCACCTTTGCTCTGTGTAGTAGGTGTTGCTATGCTACTTCCCCGGAATCCAGAAGCGGTGCAGAGGGGCTCAGACAGGCCTGTGATCTGGTCTAACTGGTACCCCTCTGTCCTGGCCCTGACAGGCGACCCCTGCCCAGGGCAGCTCTGCACTCCTTCAAGGCTGCCCGGGCCCTGCTGGGCCGTGGAAAGGCAGAGTCTGGCCTGGCCAGCCTGGCCATCTGTGAAAAGGCCAGCGGGTACCTGCAGGACAGCCTGACTACCACACCAACTAGCAGCTCCATTGACAAGGTGAGGGATGGGGCTAGGGGCCTGGCTGGGCTGGGGTCACAGCTCTTCACTGCCATGTCATTCAGGGTTACCCCAGGTAGCACAGGACAAGGTGTCTGGGTGACCTTGTTTTTGGCTTAGGCTTCATCCAGGGGAAAGTAGCTGCCCCCTCTGGCTTCAGTATTCCTGCCCCCAGGAAGAGGGCTGTGGTGAGCAGCTGGCAGAGCCTTTCTTTGGAGGCCAGGGGTCAGGAAGCTGGATGCCACCCCAGGCAGGGGCGGGCGGGGGCCTGGAGAGGCGGGCGGCCCCGCGGTGCATTGCTGTTGCATTGCATGTATGTGAGGCGGGTGCAGTGCCTCGGCAGTGCAGCCCGGGGTCGGCCCCTGGCACCGCTGCCCCCCCACCCCTCCCAGAGCTAGGACCCCTGTGACCCCTGCTTTGCATGCCACCCCCAGGCTGTGCAGCTGCTCCTGTGTGACCTGCTCCTTGTGGCACGCACTAGCTTGTGGCGGCAGCAGCAGCCACCTACCTCAGCCCAGGTGGCCGAGGTTGCGAGCAGCGGGCCTCAGGCCTCTGCTCTGGAGCTGCGTGGCTTCCAGCGGGACTTGAGTGGCCTGAGGCGCCTGGCACAGAGCTTCCGGCCGGCCATGCGGAGGGTGAGTGCCCACCGTTCTCTCGCTGCACCCTCGGGACGGGAAGTTTGGGGCAGTGGGGACTGGGCCTAACCTCAGCTTTCCTACCTCACGGGCACAGGTGTTTCTGCATGAGGCCACAGCCCGGCTGATGGCAGGGGCCAGCCCCACACGGACGCATCAACTACTGGACCGCAGTCTGAGGCGGCGGACAGGCCCAGGGGGCAAAGGAGGTGAAGGGGCCTGCTGTCCTTATGGTGCGGGTGGGGGTGTCTAGCTCAGCCTTGCAGCTTTCTCTCTTACCCCTTCCTCCTTGGTCAGGTTTCATGGGTGACTGTAGGATAAACGACTGCATATGTGTGCCTCTGAGTCTGTGTTCTACAGACCTGGCCCTGGGGAGGGGTCTCAGGTCTCCCGTGTACCTGAGACTGCAGTGGGGAGACAGACTCATAACTGGACGTGGACCCGCTGGGAGGTGCCTTGGGTCGCTGGACCGCCCCGGGGTGTGGCTACACTCCAGCCCCGCCCCTAATTGAGCGTCTTGTGCGCAGGCGCGGCAGAGCTGGAGCCGCGGCCCATGCGGCGGGAGCACGCGGAGGCTCTGCTGCTGGCCTCGTGCTACCTTCCCCCCGGCTTCCTGTCGGCTCCGGGGCAGCGCGTGGGCATGCTGGCCGAGGCGGCGCGCACGCTCGAGAAGCTCGGCGATCGCCGGCTGCTGCACGACTGCCAGCAGATGCTCATGCGCCTGGGCGGCGGGACCACTGTCACTTCCAGCTAGATTCCCGGCGGCGCCCTCGGTTTCCACGCCTCACTCATGGCTGTGCTTCCCTGGGGATGGGAGACACCCTGGGACTTCTGTCTCTTGCTCTGGATGGCCAGAGGGCCGCGATCCCACCACCTCGGCCCGCTGTCTGCCGGACGAGCGGCGACCAGGATGGTGCTGACCTCTAGTGGCCTATCGGGGAACTGCAGGCACCCCTTACTCCGCAGGCACTTAGTGGCTTTTTTCTCTGGTCTAGAGCGTGGAGGGGTGCCTTTCCCCGAGCTGAGGGGAGCCCCGCACCGAAGCGCCTCTGTTCATTCTGGAAAGACTTGTACATAGTGTAGACCCGGGTGAGCCCCACTCCTGGCCTCGGAGGCTCATGTGCTACTTTGCCTTTTGCAAACTTTTACTTTGGTAGGTTAAGTTTTGTACAGAAAATAAAAAATGAAATTATTTATAACCCAGATTTTGTTGTTTTGGGGAGGAGGGTGGATATGCGCCTAGGCATCCCACCCCCCACCCATCATAAGGGACAAGCTTTACCTTTTTTGCGGGGGGGGCACCGGGAATTGAACTCAGGACCTTGCGCTTGCCAGGCAGGTACTGTACTACTGAGCTACAGCCCCAGCCCAAGCTTTCCTTCCTGACGGAAGCTGTCCCACTGAACTCTGGGCCACATGTTTGGCCGTTTTCAACCGCTAGGGTTCTATGGTTTCAGTCTCCCTTCTGTCTTCCCAGCGCCCACCATGTCCCGGGGTGACACTGGGCCACAACCTGTATGTCTGGAGTGTCTCAACCCCCACCTGTCCCCTGGTCACCTCCCTGCACACCTGAGGAAATCTTGTACCACAGGGAGAGAGGACCCGCAGTCACGTGGATGGCAGCAGGGTCCCCTTTCCTACACAAAAGGGCAGAACCCGATCTCCCTTGGCACGCCCCCATCCGCATACCCCACCTAAAGCCTGGTCTGGTCGGAATCCACGGGTTGCAGACTTCCAAAACAATTGTCGTTTCTTTATTGACTTTTTTTTCTGAATGCAATGACTTTTTTACTCTTAAGGAAAATAAACATCTTTTAGAAACAGCTCGATACACACAATCTTCAGTGTGAAGCAATATACTAATAAGAACACTAGTCGTCTTAACATTTACAGTCTTCATATATATTATATATATGTATATGTATACATATATATACACTATATAACGAGGCCAGGTATAATACACACGTTTACCATTTTACAGTCATTATGTACAGGAAGTTGCTAGGGCAGCCCCGGGCGGGGGCTGCCTCAGGCCTATCGAAGCATGGACAGAGCTGAGGACACGGACAGACTGGCGGGACTGGCCCGAGCCGGTGGCGGCTGCACGGGGAAGGGCATCATGGTAGCTCCCTGCCCGGCAAGGGCCCGGATGGGGCTCTGTGTTGCGGGGCGCACGACGCAGGGGCGGCAACACACGGAGAAGCGAGCATGTTCCCAACATATATACATTCTATGTAACATATATATAGAGGGGTACACAGGTTTTGTACACGAATCTAGCGCTGTCCCTGCTCCCGTGCCAAGTGGCGCTGACCAGTGGTGGTGCAAGGAGACGATCGCGCGTCCGCCGGAGGTGGGATCGTCGGGTCGCGCGTCTTTTCTGCTGCGCTCCAGGCTGGGCTCCAGGGGTGGAGTGGAGAACTGGGAAATGTACACACAGAAGCCAAAGGGTGCCCCGATCCCGCCCGCACCCGGGGAGCCCGCGTGCTCGGCGTAGGCCCACAACGACCCCACCTTTGCCCTAGCCGCAAGACAACTTTGGCAAAGGCAGGGTGGGAAGCGCTCTCCAAGCCTCTGACTCCTTCCCCCGCCGACCTGGCCCTCTTCTAAAAGGCCTCGGTTCCCCCCACCTCATTCACGGAGCCAGGAGCCACCACTGGCCTCTTCCAGGGTTGTCAGGGCCCCCACCCTTGAGCCCCGGGCGCCCAACTACATGCTACAACCTACTGAGGTGGCGGCAGCGCCCAAGAGGAATGTGTGCCACGTCGTCTTAGGACTTCTGGGGTGAAAAAGGGTCCCCAAGCCAAAGCCTCTCCTTCTCCTGCCGGAGACTGGGTGCCCGGAAGAATCTGGCCACTCCGCGCCTCCCCTCTGCAAGCCTGGCCTCAGGGGTGTGGGCAAGAAAGCCCTGTGCCGTCTGGTTCCGGGAGCAGGAGACTCCGGAACAGGTTTTCTACCCAACCCGGGGCTGCGCGCAGGGCCCTCGGTGGCCGGATCCAAGATCCGGCACCCGGATCAAGGATCAGCTCTGGACGCACGCTGGGAGCAACTCCAAGGCCTCGGGCTGCGCAGTCGGCTCCTCTCCTTCGGCGGCAGGCGGCAGACCGACTCCGGCGGCTCCTCCGGCTGTTGCGGTGGATTACAACGGCAGCCTCTGCCAGAGAACCGGGAACACAGCCAGCCAGTTACGCTCGGTCTCGGACGTGTGCAAGGCACTAATTCTCCCAAAGCCCCGCCCCTGCTGTGACCCCGCCCATATAAGCCCCGCCCCCTAGCCCAGCCACTGTCAGCGGAGGTCTTTTTCCAATAAAGGCGTTGGGCCCCTCCTCTGGCTTTCTTCCCAGCCCCCTTCACCAGCGCGCCCTCGGCCTGTCCCCTGCCCCCGCCTGTCCTTTCTCGGTCCCATTCGGAGAGGGTTACGGGAATTTCTCCCAGGAATGGCTCATGGTTCTCCCCCTACCCAGGAGGGCTCCTTAGGGACCCGCCCGGTGGACAGACCTTTCTGACCTGCCTGGGACCACCTGCCCCTCTGCTGGGCTAGGTGGGCTGGGGGCGGGGCTCCTGGGTGGGCCCTGCTGGAGTCTGCAGGTCAAGGGAGGGGCTTGTAAAGGAAGTGAAAAAATGGGGTCCTAGTGGTCACCTACCTTATGTTTGGGACATTTCAAAGAAAAGTTCTCTTCGATGAATATGCAACCTGTGACCAAAGAGAAGTTTCGGTGGTTAGGCAGGGTGGGGGCGGCTGCTGGCATTTTGTCAGCAGAAGGGAGAGGGCCCGACCGACAGCAGGTCCCAGGCAGCAGGAACTGTCTTCAAAGAAGGGACCCTGGGTTGGGGTGTAGCCCAGTGATGGAGTGCAAGCATAAGAAGGCTCCATTCCCAGGACCAAAAAAAAAAAAAAAGTAGATCCTCCAGGAAACGAATTCCATCACAGGAAGGTGATGTGACCTTCTGCCTCCCCTCCCCCGTTCTTTATACTCACCTGACTTCTTCCATCCTAGAAAGCCCCCCATTCCTACATGGCTAGCTCCTTGTCAATAGGGAGATCCTCCCCTCCCTAAAGCGGAAGCCCATCTGCCCACGCCACCCCACTCCTGAGGCGTTCTCTTATGGCCTGCCACACTGGTCACCACCTCCTGTTACAACAGGCTGGTCTGCACATTTATTAGTCCTTGTCTTCCCTCCCCAGTGGAAGGCAGGCTTTGTGAGTGATGTTGCCCAGGGGGTGTCATCTGGTGGTCAATGGGTCTGCTACTCTGAGCCTTGGTCTTCACATCTGTATGATGAGCATTATACCATCTACTGCATGTCCATCTTGGGCACCGGGGATTGGTGAAGAGAGTATTAACCTTCCTCCACATGTATGGCACAGGGCAAGTGCTCAAGATACTGGCATTTTTTCCTATAGGGGCCTGGGGTTGGAGGCCACACACAGGTCTCAGGTCTGAGCAAATCCCAGCAAGTGTGTGGGTCCCCAGAGTGCTGCATACTACAAAGGAGGTGCAGAGGATGGCAAACATGGCCACCTTGGCCACGGTGTGCTGATGTTTCAGCAACACCTTGCTCCTCTGCCTGCTACCACCTAGGGAGACACCAGCTTTTCCACAGACACCCTATTCAACACCCCCAGACCCCTTCTGGGCTCTTCACCCCTTTCTTCCAGTCTTAGTGGCTGGGGAGCACCCTTGCCCAGTGTACTCTTCCAGCTCAACTTGGGGTGGCACCAGGGTAGAAAGGGGGAATAGATCTGCAGCCTTGAGAGGGTGGCTATGGGCCTCTCAAGCTCTCTCCCATTTTCCCTGCCAACCCTGCTGGAAGCTGGGCACCTACCAACCTGAGAGCTGCCCACAAGGTTTGCCTTCTAGTGCCAGTGGCTGGAGGCAGCCATCAGCTTTCCCTGTTCTGTGCTTGGGCAAGCTGGACTCAGTCCGCGGCCTTTCCCAAGAGTATGAGGCCAAGACCCAGCCTTCTGGGGCAGCTGCAGGCAGTAGGGCCAGGGCTCAGGCCACTAGAAGCCACTTCCAAACCAGCTTGCTCAGCAATCACCCATCGTGGCCCATGCTGGGCATAAGAGGGGAGATGCCAAGAAGGGTCAGGCATCAATGTGTGCCCGTTTCCTGGAGTCTTGGACCTGGGCATGCAGGTGGCCTGATGCTGGGTATGGGAAGTTCAGACAGGACACCTTAGTGTAATAATCTCTGCCTCCTCTTGGGAATTCACTGCTAGTCTCCAAAGTGGAGTCCCCTTGAAAGGACTAGACGGAAAACATAAGGAAAGGGGCCAGGGCAGCATGTGGGGTTGAAGGTGGCAGCCATGGGCAGCCCAGGTCCTGCAGCCTGAGAGCCTGACCAGGATCCCATCCCAGAGGACCCTTGCCAAGGTCCCTGGAAAAACAGCTCCCCCAGCTCTTTTCCCAGTCCTCCTTGCTTCCCAAAGCCTCATCTTTCCTCACTGCTCTGACTGTGGCATGTGAGGGTCCCCTCCTCCACCACCAGCTGTTCAGAGTGTCAAACTCCCATTGTCCCTCCAGGGCTCTTATGAGCCCCCTCTAGCCAGTGGCAGTGTGTCTGAAGATGCCTCAAATGCAGCCTGTCCTTGGGCCACCACAGGTGTGGCAGTTGGACATCCCTTGCCAGTGCCAGCTCCAGTGGACAGGTGCCATGCATTCTCTACTCTGTGACTTCCAATCTGTCAGGGCTGGGATGCTAGAAGGATGCTGCGTGAGGAGACCATGTGGAACAGAAAGGGACTGTGCAGCTGGGGTCTCCCTGGGCATCCCGCCCCCCACACAGCGTGCCAGCTGACTTTGGCCCTTGGTGTGTTTTAGCCAGTAAGTTGGGCCTGGAAAAGTCAGTCACTAAGCAGTTTTCCTCTATCTTCTGCCACCCTTGCCTACACTCGTTCCTCCTCCCACATGGGGAAACTTGATGTCAGGCTTCACACCAGTTTACCCCAAGTTCTGTAGCTTTAGTGCTTCCATCTGAACTAGGCAACCATCCTCTCTGGCCTGGACTCTTCGGCCTGATCATGTCAATGTCCTGTCTTCCCAGCTCTCTCTGGTCTCAATCCCCACGGCTCTACAGAAATCCCTGTCGTATGGAGAATCCTACTAAGATTTCACTTCAAGCAAAAACTCTACTGCTCAAAGTCTGGTATACAAGTCCCACTTGCTGCCCACTTCACCTGATCCTTTGCAGCCTGGCTCAAATGTCACCTCCACCTGGAAGTCTCCCGGTTTAAACAGGATGAACTCCCATGGCACATGCTCTGTCCTCCTGCTCTGGTCTCCATTACTGTAAGCAAGAACTACGTTCTCCGATCTGCTGGCATCCCAGGTAAACCCCTCCTCACCCCCGTGTGTGTGTGTGTGTGTGTGTGTGTGTGTGCGCGCGCACGTGTGCGCGTAGTTGCGGGGGAGGAGCAGAGGGCAAAGAGGGAGTAAGCAGGCACTCTGCTTCCACCAGTGCCTTGCTGTGTGGCTACAGGCAAGACAACCACCTGTGGCTGGGGGAGAGTGTGAACTCTGGCATGTGGGGTGCTGTCAATTGCCATAGAGAGGGGTATAATTCATCATGGCTGCAATGGTGGGGAATGAGGCCATGTGCCCGGTAAATGACTTGAGTCCCTGAGGAAATCTGGTTCATATCGCTCAGGGCAGGATGCAGCAAGAGCCCCCACCATGGCCCGCTCCAGCCGCCCCTCCCTGCCTGACACTGGGAGCTCAGTCTCACCAAGGAAATGTCACCACTCGAGGTCCTGTCTGTGCTCCCAGGCAGGCCTGGGGCTGATGCTGGCCTAGGACCCAGCTGCAGGCAGGGCCAGGGCAGGGCCTAGCAGGGCACTGGGTAGGGAGGGGCATTTGTGGTTCTGTGGGAAGAGTGACTGAGCCCCAATACCAGGCCTTGTCTACTGCAAAGCAGGGTCATGATCACCTCACCCCTTCTAGGCCAGAGCTTGGAGGGAGGGAGGAGGGTGACACAGAGGTCATGGAGCCTGGCTCAAAACAGGACCAAGTCTACCTGCCTGGACAGTGCTCAGTATTTCACTCTGCTGCAAACAGCTCTGGAATGAAGGGCCTATGAAAATCTCCATGTCACAGATGGGAGAGCCAAGCACAGAGACTGCTACAGACTGCCGACAACTATACAGTTAAAGGTTACCAGGGTTTGGTCTTACAGCTCCTTAAAATATTGTCGACATCAGTGACTAACATCACACAGCAAACAACAGCTTTCTTTAGGTGAAAGAAGGGATCTCTCTGAGCCTCAATTTCCTTGCCTGGTTGATGAGGGCTCTGGGGTTCCTGGATCTCTCTAGCCCTTTCAATCTGTCACTGTGTTTCAGGCAACCGTAGGTGCTTAGCAAATGCCAATGGAGCAAACCAACGAGGAAGAGTAGGGAATGAGAGGCCACAGGGGAGCCTAGGCCTGCCTCTGGACCCCACGGCCCTGCTCAGAATCTTCCACAAGGGTTCCCTGTGGCCAACTGGAGAGCATGTGGCCTCAGTCTCTGCTTTGAACCTCATCTCCCCTAATGTATTCAGTTTTTAACTGTTCTAGTATAACCTTTTCCTTTTTATCTGCTTAGTGAATTCCTATCCATCCTTCCAAAGTCCTAGCCCCAAAATTCTTTTCGAGATCCCTTTCGCCCCTTGGTCATAACAGCTCTTCATGTTATAATTTCTGCCTTCCTCTCATTGTTGTGGGCAGTCCTCAATCAGGCAGGTGGGGACAGACCCATTTTCATGTTTCTGGCATTGCCCAGCCTAGGTGTAGGTAGAGAGAAAGATGAAGAGATAAAGAATTGCTGGGGTAGGTGGGTGTGGTGACACACACCTATAATTCTAGCACCAGGAGGCTGAGACAGGAAGATCTCAAGTGAAATCCCAGCCTGGGCATCTTATTGAGACCATGTCTCAAAATAAAGTATTTTACAAAGTGCTGGAAAAGTAGCTCGATGTGAAGGCCTGGAGTTGAATCCCCAGCACCACACACACACATACAAAAATTGCTGGGGTGAGAGGAGGTAACCAGAGATCACATGGCCCCCCTGGCCTTTCCTGCTTCCAAGCTGCTCTTACCTGCATCACTGGCACACGGGTAATGGTAGGTGTGGACGCAGCCTTTGTAGGAGCACCCAATGGTGGCCCCTGCTTCCTGGCAGCTGGAACACGTCTGATGAGAGAGGGAAGGCAGTTGAGTCCTCATGCTTTCCAGACAGGTTCCTGCAATCCCAGACCCCTTTCTCCAAAATAGCGCTGAGAATCAGCAGGATGGAGGCACAGTCATGAGGCTGCGTTCTTTGGCACCCCAGGCTAGCATGCTGGATAGGGGCACCACCATGGCCGCGGCTGCAGCTGCCATCCAGTGGTGGCCGAGCACTTCCTACATGTGGGCCATGGAGTATCCTTGTCCTGGCTCATAACAGCCCCTCAAGATGGGTGATTCTCAGTAACCCCACTTTACAGGAGGTAAGAGCAAAGCTTCCCTTCCAGGAATGTGCAGCGGCAGGAGGGGTACTGTCTGTCCTACCCAAGGACTCAACAGTCACTCTCCCTGGGATGAGGGGGGCTTCAGATCTGGAGAAGGCAACAGGTGCTACCCTCAAGATGCTAACTTCGTGGGAACTGATCCTGGCCTGGCTGCTCAGAGTGGGACATGGCCCGGATGGGCTGGGAAGGTCTTAAGAAGGTGAAGCAAAACTCAAGGCCTACGGGAAGACATCAAGTTGCCAGAGCATGCCCAGGGGCCAAGCCACGGAAACAGGTAACAGTCACTTGCTCTGAGCCAGGATGGCTAGAAGCCCTGTCATGTTGCTGTTTTCCCTAGTTACCCACAAGAGTGCAAGGATGGTGACCTGCCTGAAAATTTACCCCTCCAGCTGGGCCCCAGGCCCAGAAGCTGAGCTGGGGTATAGAGTCACAATCACCAACCCATGCTCCCAGGGGCAGGAGTAGGCTCCACCCCAAAACCCTGCACCTTGGGGAGGCCAAGAGCAGATGTGGTGTGGGGGCCGAGAAACATTCTAGAACACTGAGTTTTCACACAGTGCCTCTGGATGGGCAGTTTCTCTACTTAGGATTGAGGCCTCCTTCCCATCTGGTTTGGGACAGGCTCCTGGGGAACTGGGACCCAACATCCCCCCAGTTCCTCACCCAAAAAGGGGTGATGAAGCATGAGTCTCTCATCCACAGTGGACCTTGGGGCGTTGTGACGTTTAAGGGGAGCTCTGGGGCCCCTCCGGCTGACGGCCTCTCTCCACTTCACCTGTGCTGGGGCCCCCAGCAACCCTCGAGGCAGGAATTTGAAAGACTATTGTAGATGTGAGGAAACTGAGGTACAGAGGGACAAGGCTCAGGTGCTTCTGACCCCAGCCACCCCACAGGGCTGTGGCCCTGAACTCTGCCCTGGCTGGCCAAGAGGCCCACACCAGGGCCAAGGCAGACACCAGCCTCCTGACAGCACGAGTACCCCCCATCCTCAGCATCCCATGGCCAGGCCTCATCTGGATGGAGGTGGGGGTTCATGGTGGTATTGAGGGCAGGGCTCAAGGAAGCCTGGGTTAGGGGCAGGCTGTGGTCCCAGGAGGTGGGCATGGCAGGGCTCATAGAGGGCAGGTATTGTGGGGGTGGGGACTGAAGGAAGAGGGGTGTCCCTGGGGGCTCACAGTTTTGTCCTCCAGAGAGCAGAAGGGAGGCCAAAGTACCACAGGTGTCTCGAGGTGGGGCTGGGGCCTCAGCTGCACACCGAGCCCTGCTGTGTCCAGGCAGGTCACGGACCACCTGCATAATCTCGAAGTCCTGTGATGGGTTCAGCTTCTGGGGCTCACAGAGGACAAGTGCCTTCCTGGAGTTATAGAACCGGCCCTTGGCAGAGATGGGATTTAAACCAGGGTCTGTTGGACTCCACAGGAGTGTGATGTCACTGAGACAGAAAGGAATAGTGACCCTGAGGGTTCCTCTCTATGGAGCCTGGGAAGACCAAACCCTGCCCATCCTTCCAGGGTTTTCATGAGGACAGCTTGGCTTTCCCCTAGGGGGATGCATTGTAGCAAGACCCCTAAGGCTGAGGAGAACAACTTCCTGTCTCCAGTATACACCTAGCTGCCAATCCCAGGCAGGGCTGGGACCATCTGTCTTGCAGGGAGATGCCTTTGGTGGCCAGCAAGCACCTTCTCAGGTGTGCTTCCCTTTCTGACCTTCTTGGGATGCCCCCAGCAGTGGGGGCTGCCAAGCCATCTTTGCAGCATGGGTAGTGGATAGGGATGGGTGGGGCAGGCTCTAACCCTGGCTGAGTGACACAGGGGTGGGGGGGCACACTTCCTCCTCAGCCCAGCAAGACTCAGTGTGTGTGTGTGTGTGTGTGTGTGTGTAGGTCAATGAGCGGTGACCCATGGGCACTGAAATGGACTAGGGCAGGCAAGGGGCTCCATCCATGCTCACTGCTGTCCCCTTTTTGCCCAGGCCACCCAGGGGTGCGGAGTACACAGAGATGATGGTGTATGGACCCGGGGGATATGGGTGTTGGGGAGGGGAGACCAGCCTCTGCGAAGCCAGAGCCAAGGCCACAGTGTACAGTGTTCTTCTCAATGCAGCTGATGTGGATGGCAGGGGATGGTGATCCATGGGTCATTATGTGTTAATGACAGGACAGACTTGAGCCTACTTCAAGGAGTCAGTGACCCAAAAGGAAGCAGGAGGGAGGGAAAACTGAGAAGGGAAGAGAAGAGATCCAGGGCACATGGGGCCACCATCTGCTGGGCACACAGGCTGGGCCTTCCCCAGTGAGTTGGGGGTTGGTATGTCTGTAAGAAAGAGGTGGGCAGGAGGTCATGGCATGGAGAGGTTCTCCAGCCATCCTGGTGGGCTACGGAGAGTCAGAGCCTGCACAATAGGGAGGCATGGGTGGCTGTGGGGTCTAGTTCAGCCACACGATGTCATGGCCCACTGTGGGGTGTGGGGGCTGCTGTGGGGAGCAGGTCGGCAGTAAGGCAAGAGGGGGAGCACAGACAGGCCAAGGGGCAACTCTGCCTGGTTACCAAATGGCTCAGGTGCAGACAGTCCCAGCCTATACAGGTTCGCTGGAGACCAGTTACACATAGCAATAGCAGGAAGGAGGAAGGGAGGGACGGAGGGAGGGAGGGAGGGAGGGAGGGGGGAAGTAGAGAGGAAGGAAGGAGTAGCAAATGGGGACTCCAGACAGGGCAGTGCAGAGCTTGTGTGGGCAATCATAGTGAGAACCCAGCTCCTGCGCCAGGGAGCATCATTCCACAGGAGCCCAACAGGGCCCTGAGAGTATGTGCGGGGTGGGGTGGGGGGTTGGAGAAAGCAGCCCCCCACTGCCTGGGTGGTGCTTCTGCTGACCCCTACCTTGCTGCTGGCTAATGCTGCCTTGCACACGCCTGTACAGAGGCTGTGGGCCTCGGCCAGAAGGGAGCCTGAGGAGCCAGTACCAAGTGGCCTGCAGAACTCCAGCAGGAGTCACTGCTGTAAGGACATCAGCAGCCATCCTACTAGTTCTCAGGATACCAGACATGAACCCCTGATGTGGGTCAGGTGCCACCTTAACAGCATGACAGACAGCACCTCAGCACATGCCACAATCCTTGAGGTAGGTAGCAATGACTAAGGCCTACAGTGAGCACAGGGTGGCTCCCAACAGTCACAGATGTTCAGTGGCCAGAGCTCCCTGCAGGGCAGTTGAGAACCAAAGGTGGGGAAGCCCTGGCCTTCTGTGTGGGACAGTAGCTCTGGGCCCCCCGGCAAGGGGAAGGCCTGTGATGGGTCCCCTGCTTTAGCCCTGTGTGACTGAGGGGTCCTTCCAAGCCCCAGCTCCATCCAGAGCAGCAGCTTGCTGCCCTGGCATTTAACTCCAAGAGGCCACATAGCTTGTCTGGGCCCCAGCATCTCAGGGCTTGAGCTGGAGCCAAAGCTAGAAGGTACCAGGGGAGTATGAGTGGGCACTGGCCAGGCTGGACATGAACTGCAGTAGGAAGTCTCCAGGGATGGGCTGGGTACGTGCATCCTGCTTTAACCTTAGATATGAGACTTGGTTCCCTCCAGGAGCTCTGGGGCCAATGGACAGTGCTCTGTGACAATGCAGCCCTGGAGAGTCCAGGCTCCCCAGTTGCCTGCCTCCTGCTCATGCTTTTAACCCTTAAACTCCCCACCCTACTGGGCTGGCCTCTTACCATGTCCACGGCCACTTTCATGGCCTCCTGTAGCCCAAAGAGCTTCCCGGCCACCAGGTAGACCCCGCCGGTCCACACAGCACAGGCCTCGTGCACCCAGTGCTCCTGGGTGTCCCCGACAGGCTCTGCGGGGGCCTCCTTGATGCACTCATGCTTGCGGCTCTTGTCGACTGGGGCCATCTCCTCACCCCCGTCACCCTGGCCATCACAACAGTAGCAACTCTGCAGCCGCCGGGACAGGCCACGGGCACTGGTGCGCAGTGAGCCCTGCTTCCCAGCAGCAGTGGCAGCAGTGGCAGCAGCGGCAGCCGCACACTCAAGGCCCTTGAGTGTTCTCTCGAGGGGCAGCAGGGCCTCCTCACAGGTGCCTTCTGGACGCACCTTCTCCTTGAGTTTTGGCTTCTTTTTGGGGAGGCAGTGTTCAGGGTAGTAGGGTCCACAGAGGTCTCCGAGGTCCTTGAAGTTGGCTGGGTTTTGGCAGAGGCAGCAAACAAGGCAAGAGGTACTCAGGGCCTTGGAAACCACAGGCCCCAGGTGCATCATAGAGGAGAGAGGCAGGGAGGGCCGTGACTGTAGGATGGAGCCTCCAGGGAGTGTGGTCAGGTAAGCCCCAGCCACATCCAAGAAGGAGGAGGAGGAAGAGGAGGAAGAGGAGGTGGAGGATGAAGGCTTCCTGTGGGGCTTGGGCTCATCCCCTGGGGAGTTGACGACAGTGCATACAGTGGTGAATGCATCTCGCTTCTCTACCCGCACAAAGGGCGAGAAGGCAGGGGTCCGGCTGTCTGCCCTCAGTCGCTTGCAAGAGGAAATGTACTTGAGGCGGATTTCAGGCTCTGCAGGATCTAGGGGGAGCACCTGCTGCTGCCGCCTCCGCTTGGCACGCCCCTTACAGGGTGAAGTATTGGTGTTTTTGGCCCGGCCCCGGGTGAGGCGCTTCCGCTTGGAATAGCTGCTATAGTTGGCATGGCCTGGCTGCTTCTGTGCCCTTGTCTGGGGCTGGCAGGACCGGCCCTCAGAGGGCTGGGAGGCCAGGCCCAGCTCCTCTGTCTTTGGCTTCTTGCCTCCACCAGAATTGTCCTCGCCACCCCCCTGTGTGCTGCTGGCCCTGTCTTGAGGACTGAGGAGCAGAGCTGGACCAAGGTAGGGCCGCTTCTCCAGTGGGCCTTTGGGGAGTCCGAGGCCTCCAGCTCTGCCTTTCCGGCTCCTCTTCTTAGGTGCCAGGGCAGCTGCCCCAGGCTGCAGGGCCTCTGGGGATGTGAAGGCCTCAGTTTTGAAACAGTCAACAGAGGACAGTTTCTTACTGTTCACGAGTTTGCCTTTTAAGGACCTGTTGGCCAGATTTCTGCATAATGGGTCAGCTCCCAAAGCTGCTGAAAGCTTCTGCCCAGTGCCCATGCTTACCAGACCTTCTTCTGCCCTTGCTGGGCTGCCCCCAGCACTCTTCAGGCCACCTCGTTCCTTCTCAGGGAGGGCTGGGCTCAGAGGTGTCCCTGGAGGGGCCCCTGGCACTTTGCATGTGAACTTCTTGAGACCAGGTGAGGTGATCTTCTGCACGATGGCCTCCAGCTTCAGGCCTCGGCCCTTCCGGGGTGGCAGCACCTTGGTCTTCATGGCCCCCTGGAAGGCCGCCCGTGAGGTGAGCTTGATGCAGGTTTCAGGACTCTCTGGAGGTGAGGGCTTCATGGTGGGCTCACTGTTGCCCTTGGGCTTGGTCTTTTTGGGGGAAGACACCCTCCTGAAAAGGGCAGGGGAGCCCTCGACCCTTGCCTCCTTCCCGTCTCCCCCGTTGCCAGTGGTGGTGGTAGTGATGGTGGTGGTGCTGCTGCTCCGTAAAACCAGGTTCCGCTTCTTGGTAGGGACCGGTGCCATGAAGGCAGACTTCCTTTTGAGGGTGTGGAGGGGCCGATCAGGAAGCTTGCCCCCGGTACAGGCCTTGGGAACTCTTGCCCGCTGGCTCATCCTGACCTCCTTCTGGGGGCTGCTAGAGACTTTGAATGCAGTGGGCAGGTGGTTGTTGGCAAGGAGCTTTTTGGTGGTGCGGCAGTTGGGGAGCCGGCTCTCCGAAGGCCGTCTCCGCTTGGCATGGAAAACCTCCTGGGGCTTTGTGCGGGACCGGAGGATCATAGAGCGCTGGTCCTTGCTAGGAGTACTGGGCGAGTCTGTCTCCTTGGTTTTGGAGCCCATAGGGCTGCTGTCTGAGGCCACAGGCAGGGCAGCTGGGTTGCTGGGGCTGGATGCGGCCTTGGGCGAAGGTTTCCCTACCCTCTTGCCTGATTTGAAGGCAGCTCGCTGCTTGCCCCCCAGTTTGTCAGGGGGTGCGGGTGTGGTGGTTAGGCCTGGAGGGCCAGGTGTGCGGGGTTCACTCAGGGCCGTGAGAGAGCGTGTACACATCCTGGGGAGCCCTTCTGAGGTGCCCCGGCCTGGAGCCCCGGCCCCTTCCATCTGTCCCTGGGGGGGCCCTGTGCAGGATTCAGGGAGCAAGAGGTCTTTGGGCAGTGCTGGTGCCCTGCATGGGGAGTCCTCAGCCTCAGGCAGCCCCCGGTGCACCCGACGGCTCCGTAAACTTTTGCCCCGGGGCACAGGCTCTTTCTTAGCAATGGGTGCTTCGGGCACGGCTGGCTTGTTCGGCTTCTGGGCCAAGGAGGCTTCCGAGGTGGTGGAATCGCCTGGAGCCCGCTCCCCCTCAGAACTTTCTTCCCTTGGCTTCATGTGGGACAGGGAGGATTCAAACCAGCTCTGGACCTTTGACTCAGCACCCACGGTGGGGCCCAGCAAGATGACAGACTCCCCAGAGAGGTGGCATGGGGAGCCCCAGCTGGCCTTGGAATCCAGCACTTCTTCTACCTCCTCCTTGGTGCAGATGAGGGGGGCCTTCGGTGACAGTGGGTCCTGTATGCCAGGCCTCTGCTCTGGGCTGCCCAGCAACTCACACAGGGAGGAGTATTCCTCCTCAGCCTCCAGGTCCTCCTTTCTGCCTGGGGGCGGCAGCAGCGGCAAGTCCCCAAAATCTGCAGCAGAGCAGCAGTGCCGGCTGTCCTCCAGCCACCGGTCAGCCTTACCCACATCATCGGGGCACTGCAATATCCCACCCACCTCCTCCTTCACTCCACCCACCTCCTCCTGCTTGAAGTCCCTGGGCAGTGCAACTGCCTTCTCCCCAGGGGGCTCTTCCTCCTGGAAGCCCAGGCAGGCTGAAGCCTCGTGGTTGTCCCCTTTGCCCACACCATCTGAGGCCTTTCCGCCCTGCTCCAGGCCTTTGGCAAGCTCATTGGGGTGCAGTCCCCACCGGGGACAAGCATCGCCCAGGTTCTCCTCTGGCCAGACAAAGGGGTTGGCACTGTCTGCTGAGCTGGTGGTAGTTGTGTCTGGAAAGCAGTCAAAAGCTGTTGTGGTGGGGTCTGGAGTGGCAGCCCCAAGGGTGGGCTTGGTGCCAAAGGAGAGGGGTCCAGTTGTCTTCTTGGGATCAGGGCTGGCGAAGACCACAGAAGGGTCTTCAAAGAGCCCTGGGCTGAAGTCCTTAGTGCTGCTACCCTTGTCCAGCTGCAAAGAATCAGGCAGGGTCTCTGGCTCCCCAGGCCGTGGCCATACATTCTTGGCTACAGAGTCCAGGCAGGCGCTGTGGTTCTCCAGCGAGAAGGGAGGCTTGTTGGCATCCTTGGCCAAGCTGGGAGCCTCAGCCCAGACCTTGTCAGCCTTCTCGCCGATGGCTTCTTGCAGCCCCAAGATCTCAGAGGCCAGGTCCTCCTGCGCCAGGGCACTGAGCAACAGCCGAGGGCAGTCCCGCTCACCGGCCACAAACTTGGAGAAGCTGTCCAGTGGCAGAGTGCTGTGCAAGCTCTGGAAGGAGTCATCAGATTTGGTGGACATGTCATCAGGTGAGGTCACAGAACAGGTGGACACAGATTCAGGCTTGGCCTTTGAGTTACTACTGACCCTGGCAGGGCTGCCACGGGGCTGGCTGCAGTAAAGGAAGCTTCTTTCCAGTGGGTCCTCAGAGCCACTCAGGTAGTCGGCCTCCTGTGGCTCAGCATGGGTGGACTGTGGGGTGCTGCTCAGTGGCTCAGACAGCGGTGTGCCTGATGGTTCAGCTGAGTAGCCACTGCCCTCAGGGCTGCAGTGCTGGCTCTTGTGCTGCTCTGGTGTCCTCGACACAAGGTTCTTGACCCCTTTCTTCTGTGGTACAGCAGCCTTGGACAGCAGAAGCTGCTGCACTGTGTTGGAGATGTTCTCTACCTGTGAGGTCAGCGCCGTAAGGCTCTGCAGGCTGAGGTCTGATAGCAGGTTTTCAGGGATCTTGTCCTTCTGCATGGGCTTACAGTTGCTGGCCTGGGTGTCCACAGAGCTGGCGGCATCCGTTGGGGAGGGGTTGAGCAGGGGCATGAAGTGACTGTGGTCAGTGACCCCTGTGGGGAAGGCTCCAGCACTGAGCGGCTGCTGGCTATATGGGAAGCTCTCGAGGTTGGGCATCAAGGGTGATGGAGTGGAACTATAGGATGGTGAGCGTCCCACAGAGCGGGCAGGGGAGTGGCTGGAGCTGGGACTGAAAGTCTGGTAGTACTGCTCTGGCGTCCTGACAGCCGCATCTGGCTGGCAGTAGCCCTGGCCTTGCTGCCCATAGTGTTGGTATTTGGTGAGATTTTGGTAGTGGAGAGTTTCCTGGGCATGGTGCCGGCTCTGAAGAGTTTGCTGCTGCTGCTGTTGCTGCTGCTGGTCATAGCCGAGGCGGCCCGACTGGTAGGCGTGAAGGTTTGGGACCCGCTGCCCTGGGGCCAGGCTGGTATTGGCTGTGAGCGGCCTGTCATGGGGCTGGGTGGATGGTGCTGTGCAACTCTTGTAAGAGTGGGCCCCCTGCGTACCACCCTGGACAGAGGAAGAGTAAGTGGAAGAGGCAGGAAAGGACTGGGAATGCTGGGGGAAGTGGCCGCCCTGGGGAAAAGGCAAAGGTGAGGCAATGTCATTCTGCAGTTTCTGCCTTTGAAGTTTGGGGTATGCCAGAGGCTGCTGGGGCTGTGGCAGCTGCTGGGGCGGCGGTGGTGGCGGCTGCTGAACGTGCAGAGAGTGAGTCCGGAAGGGAAGCTGGGTGCCCTGCTCTGGGTACTGCCTGCCAGGGGGCACTGCTGTCTTTTTCATCAAGTTCTCGTCATACTTGCCCACACCTCCTGGCAGGGGCTGTGGCTGAGGTGGTGGCTGTGGGGCACCCCAGGCCTGCAGCCCCTCCTCTCCAGAGTAGCGTCCCGGGTAAGGGCTGCTGTCCTGGACACCGCCATAGCCAGGGAAAGCTGGCCTCCCCTGCAAGGCCTGCTGTGAGGGCAGGGCCTTGCTGCCTCGGTGGTACTTCTCGGTGGCCACTGCAGCCCCTGTGCCAGAGGGTGTGCTGGTGCCACCCTCATAGCCCGGGTAAGGCTGCGGATTATAATAGTCCTTTGCAAGCAGCCGCTGCCGGTCACAGCTCAGCCCAGCCTGACTCGGCTGCCTGTAATTCTCCAGGCGCGATGTTTCCTGTGAGGTCTGAGGGTAGTTCTGTTGTTTGCCATGGAAACCACACCTTTCTCTAAAAGACTGCATGACTCGGGCTGGTTATCTGTGAAAAGAAAAGGAGAAGGGGGAGCAGAGGGAGAGCAATTCAGATGGGCCACGTCCTTGTCCTTTCGCCTGGACCAGTATCCCTCCCAGCCACCTCCTACCCTGTCCACTCCCCACACACAGCCCTCAGGCCAGAAACTCCCCCACAGCTGTGCACATATTGACAACTTCTGTGTCAGGGAGGTATGCTCCATAGTTTCTGCCACCGCAGCGCTTGCGGCTGAGTCTGCCAAGGACAGCCACCACAGGGCGGGAAGTGTAAAGCGGGCTGCTCAGAGCCAGGCCACCAGGCACGGCCATTCCACCTTCCTGCTGACCAGCTCCTCCCCTCTGCCCTCATCCACCCAGCCCTTCCAGACAGCTCAAAAGCATTTAGCAGAGCAGTTCCGGCTCTGTTGTCCCCTGGGGCTGGCTGGATCCTGTAATCTTAGTCCCTGTGTGGCTGTGCTCAGGCATGACCCAGCCATGCTGGGGACCCATGAGGATCTGCCCTTGCTCTGCCTGGGAGAGGACACTAGCTAAGGCTGACCATAGGCAGACAGACATAGGCCACACACACAGAGGCTCTCATCCACACACCTCCCCTATCACTGCCACGCCATCTGGAATCTGTCTGTTCCTTCCAGCAGACGTTGACTGGGGGATGGTGAGCCACTGTAGACATAAAACGTCCCCTCCTCTGATTCCCAGGAATACAGGATGGCAGCACCTGCCTCCTGTTCTTGATATCATAGGTGCATAAACAGATTACGTGGCCAGAGTGAGGGAATACATACTAATGGGGACAGAGATAGTCTTGTGGGCATGGGGAACACACTAAGCTAGCCCCTCCATGCAGGTGTGACGCAGCCCTGTCCCTTCTGGCAGGGTCTCTCCAGTCCTCCCCAGGTCAGGGCCAGGGCATGGCCAAGAGCCCACAATTTCAGAGGCTGGGGTCCAGGCAGGATCCCGGGTCTGAAAATGACCCAGGGAGAGGTGGGGGCCTTGGATGGTTCACAACCCACAACAGACTTGGGTGTCTGGGTTAAAGGTTCCTCAATTACCTGGTCGGCTTGGTCACCCCAGGTGATTAAGGGAGGGACAAAGAGGAAAGCCCAGGCTTTAAAGGAGCCATGGTGAGGGATTGGCCATCAGCCCTCAGTACTGGAGGGCTCAGGATTGGACCCAGCAACCAAAAGAGGCAGGAAGAAGGGGCTCTGCTTGGCCTGTGTGACCCAAGCCCTAGGGTGGGGGTGGGGGCAGGGACATTCCAGTTCTCATTCCCAAACACTGGAAGAGGGAGGGGTGGCCCACCTCAGACTACAAAGATTTTGAAGGGCTGGGAAGAAATGAAGGGGGGGGGCTGGGAGGAGAAAAGAATTCCACAGACGTGAGAAGAGGGAGAGGAATGAGAAAGGAAAGATGCAGAGTCAGGGGGAATGAAGGGAAATGCCCCTGAAGGGAGGTTCAGCTCCTAGCCCTCTCCTTTGGCCTGGATCCCCAAAGATGTCTTCTTCGTTTAGTGTCTGGGACTGATCTCAGGAAGGGGCAGGGAGAGGGGTGACCTCTATCCACCTAACCAGGCAGCACCAGGCAGCCCAGGAGCCTGCCAGCATAGCCCCAGGCTCACTTGCCCAGAGGGTCAGCCCAAAGCACCTCTCCTTCCCCGGGGAGTCAGCCTGCCTGACCCAGCCACAAAGCAGGGTGCAAGCCCCACCCCACCAGACTTGTGGGAGCCTCATGCCCTCCTCTCTCCAGATCCACCACAGGCATCTCTAAGGAGGAGTGAGAAGAGGCCCACCTGCCCTTCTGACCCATTTCAACCCTGGCGGCTCAGATAGAACACTTCAGGACATGCCCACCTAGAGGAGCTGGCAGTGGCTCCTGGGCAGCTGGGTAACCTTAGCCCCAGGCAGAGGGGACTAGCCAGCCCTGTGGGCTCCTCTCATGCTCCTCAGCTCAGGTGAAGGCCACCTCTGCCGAAAACCTGGCTTGTTGCCCCTTCCACGCAAGTCGAGCCCCAAGGCTGAGGGTGCAGCACCACCCACTCCCTGCCCGCCCCAGGCGTGTTTATGAGCCCAGAATGCGCAAACCCAGGACCGTTCTGAACGCTGCGCCTCCCTCGTATATCTGCACAAATTACATTTCTGCTTTTATTAGTCCCAGATCACTCTCATTTCCTGCTGAGTGTCCTGTGGATATCATTAACATTTCTACGGCTTTATTTTTTATTTTTTTTTCACATTCTCCAAAATGCATTACCAGAAACATTATTTAAAAAGAGAGGGGGGTGGGTGGGTGTGCCATTAGTAGTGTCCTCTCCTTGCCTGCTCCATCCTCATCTCCCCCTCCCTGTTTAATCAGTCCAGCTGCTGCGTCTTTTAATTTAGCCAAGCTGGATTATAGGCAGGTTTCCCAATACACCCGAGCAGCTGGATGTGGCGAAACATCTATCTCTAAGAAAAGACAGTTCAATTAAAATATAAGAGGCACAGTGTCTGATGGACACAGGCAAAAAATTCTCACCCCAACACCACCCTCCAACCCCAGATGGAGGGAGGGATGCAGGAACAAAGGCATGGTAGCATCACAGCTGCCTCTAAGAGCTGCCTGCCAAGGTCCCACTGGCTCTGCCAGGAAGAAATAGGGTGCTACCTCTTTAAGAGCAGCTTCAGCCTGCCATGGGCTCTGTTGTTATTAATTATTGTGATTATGATTATTTTTCAAGAGCACTGGGAAAGGATATGGAGGGGAGGAAAGGCAGGCAGCAGGGCTGGGTTGGGCAGCATCATCAGGAGAGGAGGGGGGCAGAAAAAAGGCTGCTTGGCAGGACGGTGGTGACCCTTGTACATAGGGGAGGGGAAGAAGTGGCCAAGGGGACCAAGAGCACCCCTCACACCCAGGGCTCCTACTGGCCTCCTGCTCCCCACCTGCCTCTTCTCTGCTGGGGCCAAGGCCTCTCCTGCTGCACCTGGAAGGCAGGCAGGAGGGAGGGAGGGAGCTCTGCACATCCTAAGCACCAGAATCACAGAAAACTCTTACCAGGCCACAGGGCAGAGGGGGCTTGGCTGGAACTCCAGGCCACACATTCCAGCACTGGGCCTGGGGTCCAGAGCCCCAGGACTTTTCTTCGCACAGCAGCAGGGGTCACCAACCCCAAGCCACTCACACAGCCATGACATTGTTTGTAGAGGGGGATGATAAGGCCCCCACACCCTCTCCAGAGTAAATCCAGCCCCATCAAAGGCCTTGGCAGCAGGGTGGGCCTTGGGCACACCTTCACCACAGACTTCTGGGCTGGGGGTGGAGGCGGCTCAGCTGCTGAGCACTTCCTCTACATAGGCTTCCTCCTTTGTTTTGAGACAAGGTCTCGCTATTTAGTTCAGGCTGGCCTTGAATTCACTATGTAGCCTAGGCTAGCCTAGAACTCACAGTGAGCCTCTTGCCTCAGCCTCCCGAGCGCTGAGATTATAAGTGTGTACCACCACTCCCGGCCAGACTTCCTTCTTTGATACTGATTGTTCTATCCTTTATTGAAGTGAGGTTCAGAGGGATAAGTGGCACTTAGGACCCCATAGCAGAGCCCACCCACAGTGATGCTGCAGCAGTAACCAGGCCAAGGGTGGATGTCCCTGGCCAAGAACCTATTTTGGAGGAGGTTATCCTGATACAGGACAGCAAGACAATGGTGCTGTGCTAAGGCAAGGATAGTGGCTTGATTTCTAGTCCTGTCTGCAGCCTTCCAGGCTGAGGCCACAGGCACAGAATCTCACCCAACCTTTATTTAATTTGACATGCTGGGGACAGAACTCAAGGCCTCAAGCATGCTAGGTGAGCACTCTACCACTCAACTAAACCCCAGCCTTCAGGTGGAACTTTTATTCCTAACTTGCTCTCCTCTTTGGACAGCTAGACTCACCTTAGGTAGGTCCACTAAAGGGTAGTGATAATCACCATGGCAACTACTGTCCCTTGGGCAGCCTCAGTGAAGGGTCACTAGGCCCATAGCCTCCCCAGGCCCCAGGGCTGGGTCACCTGTCAGGGACATGGGCACAGTGTAGGCCAGAGCTGCTGCAGCCTGGGGGGACCCTGAGGAAGAAAAGAGATGAGTGGGTAGGAGGGAGGTAGGGAGAGAGAGAAACTTTCTGTTTCCCAGCAGCAGCTCCAAGGCTGCTGGTTCCATCCCACCTACTTACCCAAGGTTGTTTTATGACCCGGTTTCCTGATTTGTAGCTGCGGGGGAAAAAATTTAAAGCCCCAACCCACTCAAGGCATAAGAACGGAGAACAGGAAAAAGTGGGAATGTGCAGGGGTGCAGGAGGCTGGAGATGGGGCAGAGGGGTCTGGTACAGGGAGTGGAACCACCTTGGACTTGCCCATCTGTTGTGGGTGGCGGATAATAAATAAATGAGACTTGTATGTATGTGATAAATCATTAGCCAGATTTACTGCTGTCGTGGGGGGTCTGTTCAAATCCTGAGGACCAGGCCTGACTGGGAAGGAGGTGAGTCTCCAAGAGGCCCCCACAGGTCTCAGGGATATGTGAGGTTGGCTAGGGGCCAGCAGAGGAGGGACATGAGCCAGCTCAGAAAGGCCTGTTTGGGCAGGGGAACCATCCTGGGGCATAAGGAACCCCAAAGGACAAAGCAGCCCTGCTCCACAGCATGGCCCCTCCAAATGTGGGTAAGACTTGAGCACACTCATTGGAGAACTCCACTGGGTGACTCTCTCCTCAGGGCCTGAGGTTCTAAGTAGCAAGGGACAAGTGATGGGTGAGAAGCTCAAGACCCCAGCCAGGCTTCTCAGTGGAGGGAGGGATCTGGGTAATGCTGGACAGGCAGGGCTCTTTGGAGGATGTCTGAAGGGAAGAGACTTCTGGACTCTCCGGATGTTTGGGAAGACTGCTCTCACAGCCCACTAATGCTGGCTCCTCTAGGAACTCAGCTGCAGTGGCAGCTGAGACCTACTAAGCCACCAGAATGGGGTCTGCGGGAAGGTCTAGGCCACCTGACATCCACCCACGTCCCACCCACCCGCTCTTTCCTTAGTGCCTGCGTCCTGGGAGCAGTGCTTGCCCCCAGCTTCAGATGTACACCAGCTCCCCTGCCCAGCCCTCTGCCCCATGGTGTCTGTTTCTGGGAAGACAGTGACAGGCAGGGAGACCTGGACAGCACAGGCCTACAGTCCAGGGTGCAAGGGGTGGTAGCCAGCTGGTCCTACTCCTGCTATGAGGTGGAGGCAGCAGCAGGGGTCTGCACAGCTACTGGCATCGAGGGCCCATCTGGGGGGCTGTTAGGGCGAGCACATACCTATTACCAGCTCTGTACTTATCAGTCTCTTGAGGACAATCTTTTTTTTTTTTTTTTTTTTTTTTAAGATCACTTTATTCACCACTGAACCAAAAGCATCACCACCTCTGGTGTCTCTGTCAAAATGAGAAAAACAGAAAAGGTGGGAGGTGACTGCTGGGATACAGAAGCTGAGAGGCCCTTCTAGTCAGATGGTACCAGTCATTGTCCTGCTTGCCCCAGGCCAGGTGGATGCACTGACACAATTAGGGTCCCAGGTTTGGCAAGCTGAGGGTACCCATGGGGGGTACTCCCAGTCTGCTCCTTTCTTCTCCATACCCTAAGCCCCCAGCAGGTCCTGCAGAAATACGCATAAGATAGATCTGTGCAACTGCTGGCCTTCAGGGAAGGCAAAGGATGAAAGAGCCTACTTCTTACCCTAGCCTCCAGCCAGCAGGCTGCTTTTGTGACCTTGGGCAAGCCGTTCACCTCCTTAGGCCTCCTGGGCTTTGCATTGGCTGTTCTTTCCGTGGGGAATGCCACTCACCAGATACCTACACAGCTCCCTAACCCAGCTCCAAGTCTTTGCCCCTGACTGCTATGTTTGAAATGATATCCTTGTGCACCCTTCCCCATTTTGTCTTCAAAGCACTTACCTTCTTGTAATAAGCCTTGACTTGTTTTAATTGTCTCTCCTTCTTAGAAAGTTCCATGAGAGCAGGGATTTTCGTCTCTTTTGTTCACAGCCATATCCCCATTGCCCAGAACAATAAATATTTATTGAATGAATCATGTTCCCTATGTCACACTGACCCTGTGAAAATATCCAGAGCAAGCAGTTGTGTGGAGGGACGGCGCACATTTGGGTAGGGACTGGGAGCGAGGCCTGTGGTCACAGCTCTGATTCATTCATCTGACAAAGAACATCTCTTGGAGGCCTAGCAGGAAGTTCACCTGAGCACAGTGGGCAGGTGGGGGTGGAAATCCTGATCCCAAGTAAGGGGGTGGGTGGGTGGAAGCCCCACTCAGCCCAGATCATTACCACATGGAAATGGGAGACCAGGGTAACAGAGGGCCTGAGTTTTTTCCTTTAAAAATAAATCAGGATTGGGCCGGTGAGATGGCTCAGTGGCATAAGTGCCTGCCTTGCAAGCGCGAGGGCCCGAGTTCAACTCCCGGATCCCACATACGGAAAAGGGGCCGGTGATATCGCTCAGCGGCACGGGCGCCTGTTGGCGCGCGAGGTCCTGAGGTCGACCCCCCGGTACCCACAAAAAAAAAAAAATAAATCAGGATTTATTTTTCAGTACATGGCCTCTGAATCCTAGGTAACCATTCTACCACTGAGGTACATCCTCAGGCTCCCCTCCCCTTCTTATTCTGAGACAGGGTCTAAGTTGTCCAGACTGGCCTTGAACTTTTGATCCTCCTGCTTCAGCCTCCCAAGTAGCTGGGAATACAGGTTTATATTATGACATCGAGCTCAGAAATCAGGATTTTATAAAAAAGGCTCTTTCATTTTTAAAAATTTTTATCAACCAATTTTTGTTGTTGTTTTATAGTGTAGAATTCAAGAGAACCTACTGTGGGCTGTAGTTCCTCACTAGCTGTTGGATGTCAAAGGCTGATAAAACTGATGCCAAGGTAATTTAGCTGGGCAAAGGTAGAGGCTTGTTGGCCAGAAGATGTGGCTGTGTAAGTGGGCGCTCACTGTGAAGGCTTGAGGGCACGAGGAACAACTAGAACACTCCCTGGTCCTGGGAGAAGCACTGGAGTAGAACAGAGGGCAGGTGCCATGGCAGGAGGCGGCCAGTGACTCCGTGAGCCTGCAGGAGGGTGGTGCTCAGCAGCCTTGGGAAGGAGTGCTGAGGTGGGGCTGCCCATGGTGCAGGCCTGAAGCCCACAGGTGATGATGACCTTTGTAGCCATCTGCACCAGACACTGTGAGGCCCCACCCCCAACCCTCTTGGGTCCCTGCCAGGCTCCTATGTGGCACTCATCGCAGTGGTAATTACATAATTAATGGCACAGTGAGCTGTTTCCCACATGCCTCCCTCACTAGAATGTATCCTGATGAGGACAGGAGCTTACTCTGGCCTATGCTCCAGGGCCAGAAACTGGAACCACAGTTGATACCTATTAAATATGGATGGAAGAACATACATCAGGCTCTGTGTTGGGTGCATTAGTTAATCCTCACCACAGCCCTAAGGGATAAAGGCTTAAGGAAAGGTTTGATGATGAGGGGCCTGGACATATGTAGTAGCCAGTCAGGAAGAAAAGGCAAAGTTTGTGCTCTCTCCTCTGCAGCCCCTTCAGTGTTTGTACCCATTTCCTCATGGAGCCCATTTCTACTCAGCATGAGTCTGGGTGAGGGCAGAGACACTGACTGTGGCTTGGGGTTGCTGAGATGAACCCAGGGGACCTGGGGAGGCTTGAGAAAAAAGGGCCTAACCATGTGAGGAGGATGAGGAAGCAGCAGCCTTTTCGAGGCAACTGCAGTCACCTCCCACTTCCCTCAAACTCTCTGGGCCTCCCCACCTCAGGTGGCCCTGCTGTTGCAGCCAATGGTCATTGTCCTGCCTTCAGGGCACCAATGCCTGGGAGTCCTATCCAGTCACCTGCTGTCTGCATACGACACCCAGCCTGCTGTGCTGGCTATCCCACTGGACCAACAAGACCAACACCCAAGAGCAGTGAGCCCCAAGAAGCCACTTTCCAAAGAGCACGTTCTCCCTCAAATCCCGCCCCCCCCCACTTTGCTGAGATTGATAGAAGCCCAGAGAGGGTCAGTAATCTGTCCAGGAGGCTCAGCAAGACTGAGTTCCTCCACAGCTCTGCCACTGAATGCTTGACTGCCACACAGAAAGGGGTCAAAACGTTCCTCCAGGACACCTCAGCTTACAGCAGGAGTTGCAAGAGTATCCCCCAGCCTGGGCCCCAGCTGGGCTGAACCACCTCGCTTCTCTGCCTCTGACAACCCCTCCATATAGCATCCTGACAGACACGGGAAGGCAGGCACAGCAAGCCAGCCCCTCCCCAGCCCCGGTTCCACCTGGGGGAGCCGGGTATTGGCGCCCCCTCCCTCCCCTCAGCCCCCAGGGGAGGAAGCCGCCTGTCAGGCCGCCACGGCGTGTCAAATCCTCTTGCTGCCTAATTGTGAGACGACGGCGTTTAAAGAAACGCTTTTCTGGCCGCCTGCCACACCGCAAACTGCTTGGTATAATTTTATTATTAAGGAGAGAGAAAAAGAGGGAGGGGGTTGGAAGAGAGAGAGAGAGAGAGAGAGAGAAGAGGAAATAGCTTAGCCCAAGTCAGCTGGTGGAGTATTCTGCTCAATGTGAAGGGGGGCGGCTTTCCAGTTGGCAAGCTGACTTCGTTAATTGCGCATTCAGTCTCTACTTAGGGTAATTGAAACGAAGCGGGGCTGGGCTCTGACAATTAGGGTCTGCGACTAGGCCATTAACCCTTTCTGCAACCGCCCCCTCCCCGGATCGATGCCTCGCACCCTTCCAAGGTGGGGGGAGGGTTGCGGGGCGCCGCAGCTAGGGCTCACCGAGGGCAACGGGCCCCAAACCGACGCGCAGACTGCGGGTGTGCGCCCAGCGCCAGCAGGGTTAACGCGGCGCCGCGGGGCCTGGAGCCTGATTAAGGCCGGGCCGGGCAGGGCCGGGGTAGCAGCGCGAGGTGTGTGTGTGGGGGGGGGCGTTGCGGCCTCACTGCTCCTCTGCAACAGATGTTTCATCCGTGTAAGACAAAGGCAGAGCGCCTGCCGCTGCCGGGAGAAAATCCGCAGGACTCCCTCAGGGGCAGGTAAAATTTCACCTTCTATTTGTGTTCCCCCCGCACCCCCGCCCGCCCCCGCCTCGTTTGCGGTCCTCTGCGCCAATCCGGAAAGCGCCACCAAAGACGCCGCGCCGCCTCCTCCGCAGCCCAACCCGCTGACCCCAACAAGGTCATGGCGACCTCGGACTCCGCCAGAAGCGCGCTCGCCCGTCCTCGCGGCGAAGGGCGCCCCCGCCCCCGATCCTCGGCAACTGGAGGCGCTGGGAGAGAGGAAGGGGGCGCAGTACTCGCCACGAGGCGGCGGCCCTGGAAGCTCCTCGCTTCCCTCCCGCCTGCGCTGGGACCCCGGGGGCTGCGCCCCCCCTCAGCCCCCATCATTCATCTCCCTGATTCCCGCTGTAGCCACCCTCGGAAGTCAGCCGAGTGAAGCAGCTGTTCCTTGCACACTCCACTTGACCAAAGATGATGATAAATGAGGCCTGGGCTGCGTCGGGGACGCGGCGGCAAGGGGCGCGCAGGGCTGGGCGTACGGCCCGCAGTCCCCTCCCCACACCTCCGGCCGGGCGAGGACGTGGAGGACAGGCCGAGGGGACAAAATCAAAGGTCTGCGCTTCCCTCCCGCGTTCCGCACAGCCTCAACACTCTGCGTGTAAGAAGGCGGCAGAGAAGTACGCCCGGACCTCCAGGCCCAAGGCTCGGACCTTTTCCTCTGGGCCCCTGCCGCAGCTCCGCCCCGCCCTTCCCCCTCGCTCCCCACTCTTTCCCCTAATGCCTCGGTTCCCACCGTGCCTCAAACCTATTAACGCTCGTAAATAATGAATAATGGAGCGTTTCCCTCCAGTCGCGCAAGGCTGCGGGCGGGGGGCGCTGGCAGATGCGCTCGGTCCAGGGGAGGGGGCGCCCGCCGGCCGGGTGCAGAGGGCCCCGGGCGCGCGGCCCCGCACACGTGCAACCGCGGCGCGCAGGCAGGCACCCCGCCCGGCGGCGGAGGAGGGGGAATCCCGCTCTGCCCTCCCCAACGCCACCTCCCCTGGAGTCCTCTGGCACCGAACGAGGCGAGAGAGCGCGCGCGAGCTTCCCAGCCGGAGAGGGTTATTTTTAACCTGCCCCCCTTTCTATATCTGCCTCTCGGGTTTGCGAGCCCGCCCGCCCGCCCGCTCCACCAGCTGAGGACGCGGGCTCCTCACCTCGCTCAGCGGCTCCGGACTCAGCGCCTCCCCCGGCCCGCAGCCCCCGCCCCTGCGCGGGCATCGCAAGGCTAAATCTCAGCCTGGAAAGGACCGATTAGGAGCCGCGTGCCTTTCAGCGAAATATTGGAACCGGGTGGGATGGGGGCGGGGAGCCCGGCGCTCTAGTCCCCTCATCTCCCTCCCACCCCGCGCGCAAAGTGGCTGCAAGAGGCGGCTCCTCTTCTCTCCCCCCCACCCGTTAAAGGGGGCGGCCGGCCCGGGACGCCGAGATCCCCCCCTTGGGTTCTCGGCCTGCTCAACGCCCACCCTCTTTCAGTCATGTCGAAGCCGGGGCTCTTGACACCGGACCCTCGGGCGGCGGCGGCGCCGGCGCCAAGTGGGGCGCTGCCTCCCCCATCTCCAGTCCCCTCCCTAAACCACTCCAAACAAACACACCATTTAAACAGCAGCAGACTGGCCACACCGACAACTTCGAGGCAGTTTACTGCCTCCTGCCGCAACGCCCAGGCTCGCCCTCCTGGAGACCCACTTCAGCCCCTCCCCCCGTACCCCAGGCCCGGCGCACAGACCCCCTTCTTAGGGGAATGAGGCCGCAGGAAGTTCTCGTCGCTCCCGTTATCCTACTCTCCAAAAGGCCACCCACCCAGACCCCAGCCTATTCTTCCTCAGAGGGAAGTGGGCGGCGGAGGGGGCTGAGCCCAGAAGTTCCCTGGGGCTTTGCATCCCTCAGTCGATTGACGTTTTCCAGACCGCTCGGTGCCCAATCCTGGAGTCCCATGAACTTGGGGCCCCTGAGCCCCTCCCCCCAGGAGGTGGAGTGACCGCGCTGCTGGCGAGGAAAGGAAGTGGAGGAAGTGGTGGGCCGAGAAGAAAGGAGGGCATTCCAGCCGCCAGGAGCTGCCTGGCTTAGTGGCAGGAAAGAACACAGCCTGTTCGGGAACCTGAGATGGATTTCTCCGAGGCTTAGCTGGGCTTCAGAAATCGCCTTGAGGGCTGGGGTCGCCCCCTAGGAGCAGATGTGGGTGCAGCTGAGTGAGAGTAGGAAGCCTACTCAAGCTCCTAGCACCTGGTGGGAAGGGGCCAAGATGCATGTGGACTACGGACTCGATGCACTGTGACATCTTTGGATTAGGGCTTTGCTGGGAGGCCCAGGGCATGGCAGGTAGGGAGGGAGCAGAGGGGAACAGTCTCCTGGGTACAAGCAGGGCCTGGCACGGCCAAGGTTCTCCAGGTACTTCTTAGCCAGCCAGCTACTTTGGGCTTGTACCTCCCTTAAGCCTGGGCAGTTTTCTGCCCCTCTATTGGATCCTGTTAACAGCAGCTGTTGGTCTGATGCTGTCTGACCCTTTTCTGTCCAAGGTGCCTCCAGAGAGTTCACCTTTAGCCCTCAGACTGCCCCCTAAGAGAGTGAAGTCACCTCTCATTTCAGAGGTGGAAATAGCTCTAGAGAGATGAAAGCCGCCCCCCATAGCCCTGGGTAGAGTGCCCAGTTGGGCACTGGGGTACCTCAGGGGCTTTGGTGGATGTAAACACTTCAGGGCACTATTGATGAATGATAAGATATCTTCCTTTGGAATGTTCAGAAAACTGGTTTTCTGGAGAGAAAAAAGGGGCAGGGATTGGTGTGGTGGGGGAGTAGAGAAATCAAATGTCCATGCCACCACTGACTCCCCCTGACTTTGCCAGGCACCTATTAAGGGTTCCCAAGTGGGGGGTTTTGCTGAATTATTATCCTGAGGCCAAAGTCCACATAGGTCTTGTTTATTCACCCGCAGACTAAGTACAAATGTCATGTGACTGGACCACCACTCAAGTGTGCACAGCTAGTGTTGTGATAAATAATGTACTCATTTTAGGGCCTTGTGGCTTTGACTGGTTACATCCTCCTCCCAGCAGCAGACTGAAAGCTCCAATTTTGATACTAGGGATCCTTTAGGGGTCCCCATCTCCAGGCAGGTACTTCTGGGCCCATGGTGATACCTGGCCTCCGCTGGCTGCCTTCACACCGGGAAGGGAGTATCCTTTTCCAGCATGCCTTGGTTGGTGGCTGTAGCCACAGATCTCCCTGGGTGGGGATGGGTCCTATGCAGCTCCCCCAGCCATGCAGTTTGGTAACCAGAAGCAGCCGCTTTGGGGGACAGTGAACCACCAGTTGCTGCTCCAGAGGCTGCCTGAGGAAGCTTTTCTTAGGACAGGATATCTTTGCCTTCCGTTTCCAGCTGCTGGCTGGCCTTGTGTATGCATGGACACTGCCTGACTGCCCTCTCTTTCACACAGCTGTGAGGTATGGAGGAGTTTGAGAGGAAAAAGGAGGCAAGGGTGGCTGTCTTGAGTCCAGCTTTTGGCTGTTTTGACCAAGCTCTTGCTTTGTTTCCAAGGTCAACAGAATACTTTCTGCTCCTATTCTGTGCTCTGGCTCCCTCTTCCCAGGTCTAGCCCAGACCCCTCAAGCCACAATCTCCAACTGTACCCTTCCAGAACTGCAGAGCCCTCCAAAACTCCCTCCCCCTGGTTCCCAGTCCATCAGCATCTAGGGGCGGGTGAGGTGCCTCTTCCAGCTGTACACAGCTCACTTGGCCTGATCCCAGAACTGCCTTGTTCTGGAAACTTGTAGAATTCCTCTTGGTCAATGTAGCAGCATGGAGAATGGCAGGCCTCTTCTGCTCTGGGGGAAGGGGGGATCTAGAGTGGTTGAGACAACAGCCAGCCCAGCACATTGTGATGGTTCACAGGAGGTTGGAAGGCTGGCTTTGGGGGTGAGGGATGCCACATCTGGCTACATGCCCACCCTGACTAGGCCCCAGTGCTGGACATTGTGGGTTCAAATCCCAGTTCCTTCATACATATCTGCTGGGTTATCTGGGACAATTTAACCCCTTTGTAGGTCATGTTCCTCAGCTGTAAAATACACACCAAATTTGCCAGGTTACTGTAAGACTAAATGGGATACTGTGCTTGGCAGCTGGTAGTGGTTCAATGCAGGGTAGCAGTGTCCAGTACCACCTGTTTGTGGGGAGGGAGGGCCAAGTCAGTACTTTGTTTCCCATGGAAATGCTTGTGTCTGAGACAGAGCTGTGAGGGCACCCTGGGACTGAGGGTGTGCCCACAGCAGCTGCCGTGTCCCTCAAGGCAGGTGGGTATCTGCCTAGTGTCACTCAACCACTAAGGTGTACCTGAGGCAGTGGCTGGGGAAGAGAGCCTTAACATCCAGCAAGCTCCTAGGGGAGGCCATGTGACTGGCCTACAAGATCTCAGCCCTGGAGGCCCCTGGGCTCTGCTGAGGTCTAGAGGCCGGGCTTGGGGGATATGGGCTCTGTGCCCTCTGTCTCAGATCCAGGTTCCCACAGTGGGCTTGGGAGCCCTGGGGACTCTAAACTCAACATCTGCTTCCTGATAGGCAACACACTGGTAGAAGCAGATACATGCACCGAGCTTCCAGTCACTTCAAGTACTGGCCTTCTCTGGGCCTTGATTTTCCCACTAGTAAGTGAGGAGTGAGGATAAGCTGATCCCATTCTTGACCCTAATGGTTCTCTATACCCCTCTTTCCTTCAGTCCTGGAGGCTCGCCTCCACCCCATGGCTGCAGCCCATGCAGACCCACATAGACCAAAAAACAGCCAGTTCTTGCCAGGCACTATCCTAAGTATTTATAGTGTTTACCATCTTTTCATTCTCACAAGAAACCCACAGGGTGGGTCCCCTTATTTCCCTGAGGACTCTCAAGGTGAAGCCCAAGTTCATGCAATGGGTAAGGGGGCAAGGCCACAGGGCTGGACTTCGGCTCTTTCTAGTTTAGTCTGCCCCAACCCTGGCTGAGCTTCCAGGCAGGCACTTAAAGTATTTCATAAGGGAAATGAAACCAGTTGGTTTTCTTGGTGTAGAGCAGGTATAGACATGGCACACTTCATCTTCATGGTTGATGAGGGTGTGGTCTAGTTGGGAACGACAGGGGTTAACCAGTGCAACCTCTTTGGAGAGCTTTCTGGCAATATGAATCCAAACAAAGCTCCATGTGCCCTCTGACCTGGGCCCAAACTTATCTGCATAAGGCTAGTAACTGTGGTATCATGTGCAGCAGCAAAAGACTGGAGATCCCCTAAATGTCCACCCAAGTGGGATAGGGAAATACAATGGGGAAATTCCACGGGGTGGCAGTGAGAGAAGGGATGTTAAAGAGAAGAAGGAAGAGCTGAGGATGTAGCTCAGTGGTAGAGCACTTGTCTACACTGCACGAGGCCCTGGGTTTCATACCCAGTATCAAACTTAAAAAAAAAAGTATGCAGATGCCCCATTTGAACAAAAGAGAGGCTGTGCTTGACTTTTATTTCCTTTTATCCTGAGCATGTGATACCAGCTAAGAGATTTCAAAATTCATTTTAAGAATCAATATTAAATAAAATCTGTCCTTTGGGTTATGTGAGGTGGTTGAACAGCAAGCCTGGTTTCAGGCTCAGACTGGACACTGCTCCTTTCCAGCTGGCTGATACAGGCTGGTGGGCTCATCTCAGTTTCTTCCGCAGCAGGCTGGGGTGAGGGAGGCCTGGCTGCCAGGAGGAGTCCACTCCCCTGCATCCTGTAATGCGGAAGATACAAATTCTCCTTCCAACTTCTGTAGGTAAATGGATGCAACTCGAGAAAATACTCACAAGCAAAATAAACTGGATGCACATCTGTAAACATCGTACTGTCTCCCTAGTATGAAAATACAATTTCACTGTGACTATTCCATTCCTTAGTCTTCTATTTTTACCTAGCTTTTACATGGCTTAATCTTATACTGAGTAATATTTTTCTCCAAAAGGTATTTGTACATTCTCTAATGCTTGAGTTTGTTAATACATGAGAATGTTTACTTGTTGTCTTTAAACAATAAATAAATAAATAAAATCTGGATAATGAAAAAAAAAAAAAAAAAGATTCTCCTTCCATTTTACAAATAAGGACACTGAGGCCTCAAAGGAGCAGGGAGCCATACCTGAATCTGGCTCTGTGCTCACTGCATGCACAGCCTTGGGGACATAGCAGACAAGACCTAGTCTGAGTGGGCAGCTGCTGCAGCCAGAACAAAGGACAAAGGGCAAACTCCGGGGCCAGGCTCTCTTGGCTTTGCACGTTACTGTCTCTTCCTCTCAATTTCCATTAGCAGTGTGCTTCCCTTCAACCATCTGAACGAAATGACAAGTCATAATATGTAAAAACTGAAGTGTTCTGAGCCTGATGTTCTGGGAGCCCCTGTCTGGGCCCAAGTCCCTCTGGGACCCCATCTCACTGTGTCCCCCAAGTCTGGCCTCCATTTGCTCTGGGCAAGTGACTCCCTCTGCCTGTTCCTCACCTCAGAGGGTGGCATGAGGATTAAATGAGATAATGTGCACACAGGTATTAGTATAGTCCTGGGCAAGAGCAGGGGTGGGCACAAGGAGCTAGCTGTCCTTTGGCAAAGGACAAAGGCAAATATTGATGGAGTTTTTCCTAACTGAGGAAAAGGTCAGGAAAATCCCTTCCTGGTCCTTGCTGGCTATGGAGTAGAGCCAAGAAGGAAGGAGTTCCTTGGAATAACAGCACCTGGCTCCAGCCAGGCCCCAGGAGCAGCTGTCACTGACTGGGTAGGAGGACATGCTGTCCTGGCACATGAACAGGGTCCACCGTCTGTGTTCCCTGGCTGGGACGGTGGTGGAACAATCCTGGCTGTCTGGCTGACAGCCCCTGTGGCCCCAGGCCCATGCAGCAAGAGTCCAGAAAGGTCTTTCTGTTTTGATCTGGTCCAGAGATGGTTTGTTCCAGACCAGAGCCTCACAAGTCTTTGGAAAGAACACCAAGTACACGAGGCCTTGATGCTGACAGGCTGTGTGACCTCAGGTGAGTCAGCCCACCTTTCTGGGCTTCCGTGTCCTCACCCATAAATTAGGATAGTGAAAAATACCCACTTCACAGGGCTGAGTGAAGAACCAATGAGACACAAGAATGTCGTGTCATCCTCATGCTCATGGTTAATTCTCACCTGGACTTACATGTGCTGGGCCCTGTTCTGAGAAGCAGTCTACACAGTTTAACTCATTGTACAGATAAGGCAACAGAGGCACTGAGAGATTAAGACACTTGTCCAAACTCACATAGCTTGTAAGTGGCAGAAATAACTCTATTAGGTAAATAAAAGGAGGCCTGATATAATTAATATAATTCATGGCTGTGTAGTCAGGGCTAAGATTTGGAAGCTTCAGACTCAGACTAGCTTTGGCCAGAGCAGGAGTGCCTGGGAAAGGTACTGGGTAGGGAGGATGCAGCCCTGTGGCACAGTTTTCCTGGGTACCCCCTATGTGTTGGGCATCAAGGAAGGTGGCTTCTTCTTGTCACATTGTTTTCATCCCCAGAGCAATTGCTAGGAACACAGGAGCACCTCCATTTTACAGAGAGCACAGTTAAGGCCTGAGAGGAAAAGAGTGTCTCGGTGAGCAGTGACACGTAGATTTGACTTCAGTCTGTCTGGTTCTGAGTCTGCTCCTCAGTGCACAGATGCTGGGGAAGAGTGAGATCTGGAGACACAAGGTCCTTTAGGACTACAGTCTCCAGGCAAACTTGTTCCATCCCATGCACTGTCCGTAGAGTGCCTTTCCTTTTGCCTTCTGGGTCTCTGCCTCCATGCCAGCCACAGGAGCTGAGTTCATAGACAGGAAATTAAGGCTCAATGTGGGCAGAGGTATGCCCAAGGTTCAGAATCCCACTTCCTTCCACCTCTGGGCTCCTCCAAAGACCACACAGCAATGCCATCTACCTTCATGCCCATCTATCCATTCATCCATCTGTATATCCATCCACACATCCATTCATTCCTGCACCCACAGTCCATCTATCCACCGTCTCCAGCCAGCCCCTCTCACACCCACTCATCTGTCCATCTGAGGACCAGTTACTAAGCGTCTACTGTATGCCATGCCAGTGATAGGGATTGAGCAGCCAGGGACAGCCGAGGGTCAGAGCGTCCTGGAGAAGGCAGACAAATGCTGAGGCACAGGCAAGGGCCCTAAATCATACCTGCTGGAAACCAAACCAGAGGGGGCTTCTTAGGAAACCGATCCCTCTCACCTGAGTGCTAAGGAATGTGCAGGAGTTAGTGAGGGAAGAAGAAAGGCCTGGAAGACAGGAGAAAGAAAAGGTGCTGACAATGTGACATGGCTCTTAATATGAATGTGAAGACATAAGAAATGGCCAGGCCTACATAGTACAGGGCCTCTGGCTAGCGAAGATCACAGACTTTATGGTGAGGGCAATGGGGAACTACTGAGGGGAAGCCAGGGGATGAGTGACACCATCAGACATGTGTGTTGTAGAACTTGTAGTGACATGGCAGGAGTTCATAAAGGGGTGAGTGTGGAGGCCAAGAGAGAGAAAGAGGATAAGACAGTCTCCAGAGAGCAGTGATGGGGCCAGACCAAAGTGGTGGCAGATTAGGAAAGGGTGAGATTCTGGAAATGTCAGGAACTGGGCACTGGCAGGACTCAACAGCCAATTCCAAATACTGATGGGGGACAAAGGATTTCTCAAAGCCCATGGTCCTAACCAGCAGACAACCCTGTCCTCTAAAGGGGCCACTTCCCCAGCCCTCTTCAGATCTGCCTCACCCAACCACCAAGTATCAACAACCCCTGAGTCTAGCTTATACTTCCTGGTGTGCCAGAATCCAATAGGGTCAAAGCCCTTAAGTGACTGGTTGCAGATCTGAGGCCCAAAGAGAACAAGGGAGCCAAACAACATGGGGGCTGAAAGCCTATCCATCCCCATCTCTGGCTCCTGCTGCACCAGCCTTATTGTGTGGGGGTGAGGGTGGCAAGGACAGAGAGTGTGACATCTGAGGTCTGCCCGGAGGTGGCCTCCCTCTGACTGTGGCCTCCTTGGTATGACTGTCTGGATGTCAGCGGGAATACCCACTCCCAGCATGGGGATGAAAGGCAGGCAC
The DNA here is from genome assembly GCA_028451465.1 of Erethizon dorsatum. Lineage (NCBI taxonomy): Eukaryota > Metazoa > Chordata > Mammalia > Rodentia > Erethizontidae > Erethizon > Erethizon dorsatum. The sequence continues at coordinate 20,963,913 of CM051826.1, forward strand.
TGGGGACTTGGGAGGGAGAGAGATTCCCATGGGAAAGGGACAGCTCTGAGTGCCAGCCCCCTACGGGCTGGCTTTGATGGCAGATAAACCTCAGCCGGCTCCTCGGGCATCTGCCCCTCGCTGGGAAACAAAGGCAGCGATGGGCAGTGGCTGTGGACATGAGCACACAAAAACAGGGAAACCCTAAGCAGTCCCATGTCTCTTCTGCTGCAGCTCTCTCTTTACTCCTGTCCCCTCCTTTGCTGGCACGTGCCCTCCTCACAGACTGGATAGGCCTCACGTTTACAAGGCTCTCTTCCACCCTCACAGCCACAACTGCTAAAAGATTGTTTCCCAAACAAAATGCATTTAGAGGTCACCTACTTGTTCTCTTTTGTGGGGCTCACAGGAACAGTGACTCAAGCCTTTGATGGAAGTGCATTAGCCAAGGGTTTGTGGGTCACTTGTTTGTTGGATGGATGGATGGATGGATGGATGGATGGATGGATGGATGGATGAGTAACTGGGTGGTTGAACAGATAGATGAATGGTACTCCAGCCCCAAGCTAAGCCACTGCTATTTTTGTTAGACTGTACAAAGCATGCTTCCCTAGGGCTTTTAAGAAAATGGCAGGTAGCTCCTGGGGCCCCACAGGTCCCTGCTGCAGCCCCCTTCATGGTGCCTGGGCTGGGAAACTCAGACTGGCCCACCCCTATCCAGGCAAGCTGAAGACACCAGACCCACAGGCTCCTGTCACCCTGTGCTATGCCATCCAGGCCCTTCAACACCCCCACCGCCACCCCCTCCCTAAAGCTGCTACTTTTGAACCCTCGCCTCTCCCCCAACTACCAAAGACCCCCAGGAATTCCCTTAACCTTTGAGTGTCCCCAGGCACATGGCCCTTGGGGCCAGCCTTGGTGGGGCCAAAAGGACACACAAGGAGGGAGGCGCATGCATGCCTGCAGCCCGCCCAGCAGCTTTACAGCTCTGGGAGAGCAGGGTGTTTGTCATCTGCTGAGGACAGTGGGGATGGTTTAAGGTGAAATTTAAACCCATTAGTGCTTGGCTAATGACATCAGCAGCAACAGTGAAAATGAAGATGGCAGGGTGTGTGATCACCCATAAATTGTCAGGCTGGTGCTGCCTCCATCCCTAGGTCTGCCTCCTGCCCCTCTGCTACCCTGGCAGAGTCTCCTACCCACCAAAGGACCCCCTTTATTGCTGGCAGGCCCTAGCCCCTGCCCTGGCCAGGCCTTGTAGGCCTGTCCCCCAGGGTCAGTGTGTGGCTGGAGCTTTGGCCAGGGCGTGAGAAAGGAATTGGCCAGGGAGCCCAAACGTGGAGGAGCAGCAGCTTCTTAATCTCTCTCCTTTTATAACTTCTGTCTTTTTTATGCACATGCAAGGACCCCAGCTCTGCCGCTGGCAGCTCTGCCCTGGCTCAGCCGTCTCCCTGCAGCTAATGCCTGACAGCTCTGTTTATGTCTCCCCATAATTCTCCAGCTTTATGTTTTTTTTCGGGGCCATTAAGCTTCTAGCCACAGGCTTCTTCCCCTGCCCCCGCCTGCCTTTGTCCTTGAGGCCCAGCTGCCCCACCACCCTTTGGGAGACAGCCATCCCCTCCTAGCAGGTGGACAAGGACCCTGCACCCATGCCTCATCCAGAGGCCTCACTCAGGATGGCCCTGTCAGTGGAAACTTATGGTTCCCAGGATCTCCTGACACAAACTCCCTCCCATCATTTCCCACCACAAGTCCCATCCCACCTGTCCCCAGGGAAGATCACACTCTGGTCTCCTGGATGGACAGCAGAGCCATTGGTCATACCTCACCTCCTCTCTAGTGCTGCTCTTCCTCCACCCTTACCTTTGGCCTCCGTGTGTATGACTGTGTTTCAGAGCCCTAGCCACCTGCTGAGGGCAAAGATACCCTCCATTCCCTTCTGCCTGATCATTCCCTGCAGCTCCCAACCTAGATCCAGTGTATTCCTGATAACCTGAGGCCTCCTCTGCTCCACAGGCTTCATCCTCTGTCCTGTCATCCCATGGTCATGGGATGCCCCTAACCAAGGTCTCCCATCCTCAAGGCCACAATGCAGAGTCTGGCCATGTCACCTCTCGCCAGAAATTCCATAAGACCCTCCAAGAGGGATCTCCTGGTCCCCAGCCTCTGCCCTTGTGTGGCCCCACATAAGCTTGGCTCATGGCACTTTCTTGCTATAAAGTTTTCAATGGCTCCCCATTCACATCATCTCCTCAAGGCCCATCTTCAGCATGGTGCTCAGATCTCCCCAGCCACAGAATCTCACAGACTCTGGCTACCCTGCTTCAGTTTCAGGTCTGACCTCAGGGGTCCCGAGCAGGGGTGGCTCTCCCACCATCTCAGCTCATGTTGTGCATGCTGCCTTCCTCATTTCAGCAGGTCCAAATCCAGGGCAGAGGGGCCTCAGGGGGCCTTTCCCAGCTTCTTCAGCTAGAAACAATTCTTCACTTTCCTTTGAATCTGCACAGGTCCCTTCTGGGGCTCGTACGTCCTCCTATTTTCTTGATCTTGTGAACTCCTGCCTCAGCCTCCCAGAGTGCTGGGATTACAAGCATATGCCATGATGCCGGGCTTCTGCTCATCTTTCTTTTTTTTTTTTTTTTTTTTTTTTTTTTTGTGGGTACCGGGGGGTCGACCTCAGGACCTCGCGCGCCAACAGGCACCCGTGCCGCTGAGCGATATCACCGGCCCCTTTTCCGTATGTGGGATCCGGGAGTCGAACTCGGGCCCTCGCGCTTGCAAGGCAGGCGCTTACGCCGCTGAGCCATCTCACCGGCCCCTGCTCATCTTTCTTAACTTCCCCTTTTCCTTTCTGTTGAGCTGCCTTTGTCAGTCCCCCATCCTGACCTCTGAACACCCTTTTCCTGCACACACAGGCAGCCCAGCACTCCTCACTATTATGTGGATGCTGTTTCGGCCTCTGGAAGATCCCACTTTGCTAGGTCTTATCTGCTCCCCAAACCACTTGACCCCATCACTGGGGTCCTTTGGACACCAGGTGGTCTGGTCCCCACTCTTCTCTCTCCTTTTCATAGTCACGTGCTGGGAACATCAGCCTGTCTCTCCAACCAAGCACTGCCCACTGCCCAGGACCTAAGGGAAGCAGCCTGAGCATACTGATGCCAGCCACTGCTGCTGACCCAAGTATAAATATGTTCCTCTGTGAGATTTGGGGCTGAGTTCTTGGCTCAGTTTCAGTCAATTCCAACCTGACTAGTCCTGCACTTCCCCAGTGTGTCTGGCCAGGGCACAGCTCAGCAGGGCTGCTCTGTCTGGTCCACCCCAGCACTTCACACAGATGACCTCCTGCCCTTGGCAGTCTTACCGGTAGCCCCTTATGTGACCAGGGTAAAGCACCTTGCTTTACCAGGGCAGTGTTCTCCTTTGAACAGAGGCCTTCCTGGTCCCTGCTTTCACCCTATAAATAGCTTTCGAGAGCCAGACATGGTGGTGCACGCCTATAATCTCAGCTGCTTGGGAGGCTGAGGCAGGAGGATCATGAGTTTGAGATCAGCCTGGACAATTTAGCAAGACCCTGTCTCAAAACAAAAGAAACATACAAACAGAATACAAACAAGCAAAACTAAAACAAATAGCTCTTTTTTTTTTTTTTTTTTTGGTGGGTACGGGGGGGTCGACCTCAGGACCTCGTGCGCCAGCAGGCGCCCGTGCCGCTGAGCGATATCACTGGCCCCTTTTTCGTATGTGGGTTCCGGGAGTCGAACTCGGGCCCTCACGCTTGCCGGGCAGGCGCTTAAGTTGCTGAGCCATCTCACCGGCCCAAACAAATAGCTCTTGAGTGCATCTATGCTCTATACAGGGGGTACCAGGACGGGCTGTCCTATGGGCCATAGGGAGCAATCTTATTGTTGAGAATGGGGACAGCTTCATAATTTTCAGGCTCAGTGCAAATGAAATGCAGGGACTCTTAGTCAAAAGTATTAAAAATCTCAGATAGTGACTGCAGTACTCACACAGAGCAAAGGGCATTTCTAAAAGTGGGCCCTTGGCAGCTGCCCAGGCTGCAGCCCATGAAAACAGCCCTGGCTAGGAGGAAGTCCTGGGCACAGCTGCTGCCTCTCCCTGGCAGTGTTTCCTAGGTCCTGGACATTCTGCTGAGTGCTGCAGGGAGATCAAGAGTTAATGCTCACATCATATCTGTGATCACTACCCAGTAACCCAGGTACCAATCATCCCAATAGTAACAACAGTTCCTCTTTACAGAGTACTTACTATGTGCCAAGTGCTTTGCATTTATCGAATCAATGAAAGACACAGCTGCCCAATTCTGCAGCTTAGAAGATGGGGGGTGGGGTGGGGATATAGCTCAGCGGCACAAGCACCTGCCTGGCAAGCGCAAAGTCCTGAGTTCAATTCCCAGTCCAAAAAAAAAAAAAAAAAAAAAACAGATAGGGGCCAGAGAGGCAAAGTCATGTGCCCATGATCATAAGGTAGGAAAATGCTGGAGGCAGGAGTGAGCTCAGGTCCTAAGCATGTTTCTGAACACCCCATGCTTATCCTGCCATAAACATCACCAAAATTTCCCTGTGAGTGAGGCTGGATAATGAGGCTGCCGTGACAGGTAAGACACTGAGATCCTGGATGAAGCTTGAGAAACTACTCTCAATCTCTTCCTGCAGAGAAGCAAAATATGAAGCTCAGAAAGGGGAACTTACTCCCACTAGATTACAGCACACCAGGCCCTGTAATTCCCAGTATTTCCAAAGAACTTTTCCTGCTCTGGCAAATGCTCATGATCTGATACACAATGCAAAAGGTAGGGCTCAAAAGCAGACATTCAGCACAATCCCAATCTTGTTAAACAAAGTGGATTGAAATCTACAAAGATGCTAATATCAGTGTCTTATCAGAGGGGCCTACAGGTTGATTGGTTGGTTATTTACTGATTGAGTGATTGATTGTGATACTGGAGATTGAACCCAGGCCATTCACACTAAGCTACAACCCCAGCCTCTTTTTTTTTTTAATTTTGAGACTAGGTGTTGCTAAGTCACTAAATTACCCAGGTTGGGCTCAAACTCCAGATCCTCCTGGCTCAGCCTCCCAGGGCACTGGGATTATAGGCATGGGCTACCATGCCTGGCTCTCAGTGAGATTTTTAAAAAGATCACTTGCTCTGAGTTTTCTAGAATGAATGGGGACAGGAGCTGGTAGAATCAAATTCCAGTTAACAAGAGAGTTGCCATAGATACCATGCAGAGATTACACATTTTCTGAGACCCAGAACATAATGCACTAACTAGTTTCAGGCAAGTGGTTGTTTGGACTGCTCTTCTTTTCTTTGCTGAGCATCTGGAAGGTCTGGAAGGTTCTTCAGGAGATGGGGACCTGGGGTTCCCTCCCTGAGATATCTGTGCCTGGCTCCCTGGGAGTCTTGGTGCACCCTGCTCCTTTCTCCTTGTCCCTCAACTGGGACCAGAGGTATGTTAGGAAATGTGTCCAGCATGCCCTGATACCCTCTCACCCAGCCCACCACTCTTCCCCTCACTTGTCCCTACTTTCTTCATCCTCCCCTGGCATCTGACCCATGGGGCACGTACCTGTTCCTGGCCCCTGGGCCTGGCGTGGTGCTCCGGGCCTCCATCAACAGTTCCCTCTGCCCACTTCAGAGGCAGGCTGGGCTGAGTGTCCCCCACCCTATGCCTGGCATTCTGCAGACAGCTCCTAGCCACCTCCGGTCCAGAGAGCCCCCTGGGTCTCTGGCCTGAGAAAAGCTGACAGCTCCTTAATAGAAGCAGGCCACAGACACGCCTGAGTGACACCACGCCCGGCTGAGAGGCGGCTGGCATCAAAGCCTTGTTTTTGCTTCTTCCTCTTAGGCACTGAAACAATTTACATAAAGAGCCCCGCATGTGTCTGCGACAAAGTGTGTTTCTCCTAGCATCTTCTCAGCCACCCAACAGAGCCTGGCCCACTTCTCCAGGAGTAGGGGGTCTTGGGAACTACACATGCCTGGTCACCCAGACATGGCCAGGGGAGGCAGCCAAAGCAAAAACTGTGTCATCATTTCTTTCTTTTTTTTCCTTTTGAGCTGGGATGGAACCCAGAGCCTTACACATGCTAGGCAAGTATTCTACTATTGAGCCACATCTCAGCCCAACACAGTGTCTTAAAACAAAACCCAACCAAACTTTAAAAGGCTTAGGGGGTGGGGAGATGCATGCAACCAGATCAGCCTGAATGTCTCAGCCAAGCCCTGTTCTGGCATTAGATGCAGAAAAGGGGCTTCTGGCAGACCTAGCCTGGCTACATACAGGCAGTAGGTTCATGTGTCCCTGTGGGCCTTCACAAGGAAATGGCCCTGCTGACCAAAGTCCATCTCAGTGTCTCTAAACCAGGCCTAGAAGCCAGGTCTTCCCAGTCAGGAAGCCCAAGTTTATGGCCACCAGCCACAGTGTCCACCCCCTCTTCAGCTCATTCTGGAGGTTCTGGAGAAGCTCCTAAACAGTCCTATTCTCTAACAGCTGAAGACTTTAAGACACCACTATTTTCCTGGCCTTACTTTAGGCTATGGAAACCCCTCTCGTGGCTCCTCTTTTAGGAAATACTGAGTCTAACAGGGCGAGTCCCACCACCCCTGTGAACAAAGGGTTTCAGATGAGAGGGAACTACTATATATGCATTTGTGTTTAGCTCTCTGTCACTAAACAACAGAGATAATCAACTCATAGTGTACAGTGTGTTTTTGTTTGGTTTTGTTTTTTCAGTACTGGGGGTTGAATCTAAGGGCGCTATATCATCAAGTTACACTCTCAGCCCATTTTATTTTTGGGACTGGTTCTTGCCAAGTTGCCCAGGCTAGCCTTGAACTTGTGAACCTCCCGTCTCAGGCTCTCAAGTATATGGGATTATATGTGTACACTTCTGTGCCCAGTGACAAAGGTTTACTTTTTCCTCAGTTTTGGAAGTTTCATTCCATGGTCAGTGGGCCTCATTATATTTGTGCTTGTCTTGAGGCAGCATATATTGTGGTGGAAGCACATGGCAAAACAATGCTACTCACTTTACAATGGAAAGTAAAAAACACTGGAAGAAACTAGAATCCCACAATCCCCTCTGAGGACAGGGCCCAGTGACCTAAAGACCTCCCAATTAGTGCCACCTTAAAGTTTCCACCACTTCCCAACTGTGCCAAGCTGGGGACCAAAGCTTCAACACACAGGTCTTTGGGGTATATTTATGATCCAAAATGTAGCACATACAACAGAATGCTACACAATAATGAAAAAATCAATCACAGCTACACATAACACGAATGAATCTCAAAAACAGTACACTGAGTAAAACAAGCCAGACCTACAAAGTTGCATGTGCATGAACCTCAAAAGCAGACACACTACTCTTGGGCAGCAAATGTCTGAGGGTCACAAGGGACTTCTGGGTGCTGGCAGTATTCCTTTTCTCAATTTGAGCATCAGTTATACATGAGTGTGTTCAGTGTGTAGAAATTCATTGGCTGTTCTCATATGACTCAAGCTCTTTTCTATATGCAAATCAATAAAAAGTTAAAAAGTAAAACAGGTTGGGGCTCAGTGGTAGAGCACATGTTTAGCATGCATGAGGTCCAGATTCAACTCCTAACATCCTCCCCTACAAAAAAAAAAGTAAAGCACATTCCTCTATTGAATACCTATCAGGGCTCCTTGCTTTGTTCAGGGTAAAGTATAGAAAAACCACTTGGCCTGCTAGGGATCTGGGAGATATCAGCAAGTAGTCTCCTCTGCCCACCACAAACATACAGCATGAGTGAGGAATAAACCCTTTGTGAAGGTGCTGGTATTTGGGTGTGTTTGTTACACAGCACACCCATCCCATTCTGACTAGTATTACTGAGCTTCAAGGCTTCTTGTGGCCTAGTCCTTGACAACCTCACTGTCTTTGTGAAATGGAAACATTCCAAGTGGGGGGTTTCACAGATTCTGTGCTCCAGAATTGCTGGGACTTCACAGAAGTTCCCAAGTTGTACCTGAGTCTATGATTTTCTGGGGCACTGTACCTGCTGACAGATCCTCCCACCTCATCCCTGCAGGTCTCACCCTCTCCTATTGCTGTCAGTGGCTCCTTGAGGGCAGAGTGTATAGTCAGGGGTCAATCATGAGTTTCCACAGAACAAGCAAGACACGGAGTGAGACGCACAGGCCTTTGACCTCCAGCTCCTTGGGGAGTAACTTCAAAAGCAGACCCTGCCCTTGATCATGAAGCTCTGTGCAGCCCAGGAGCTGGGTCAACTTCCAGGATCCCTCCCAACAGTCTCCAGGGCTCCTTGGATGACTCCTGCAGCTCTGCACAGCCATTGTGCCCAGAAAGCCTGGGTTGGTTTATAAGGACTGTCACTCCTACCCCACAGAGGGTAGTGTGTGGCAAAAGCCGGGCAATGCACGGGAGGATCTGGGGGCCCTCCGAGGGAAATGGTGCCACTAATGAACTGTTTCAGATCACATGAGTTGGAAACGCAGAGGAAGAACACCTTTTTCCTGAAAGGCCTCCGATAGAGGCCATGTGATAAATGATCCTAGAGCTCAGCACTGGCCTCGGAATCCCCACTACAAATGCTGGTGTGGGAGTCTCCTGGAGCAGGCTAGTCTCCACACTGCCTTTATCAACTCTGCCAGCTGGTCATAAGGCCAGCTCCATGGGGACCCCTTGCTTCTAGCCTGTGAGAAGGCTGGGTGTGGGGGCACCATGGACAGGAACCTGGGGAGTGCATCAAGGAATGAACCAGCATAGGCCCCTGGATGCTCTGTCTTGAGGACTCTTGGTTCTACTGGGTTCATCCCCACTACGCAGCATGGCCAGCTAGGAGCAAACCGCTAGCTCGTCATGGCTTCAAGGGCTCTGAGCAAGTACAGCTCTTCCTCTGTGCCACAGGACTCTAGAAGTTCAGAGAAGATGGGCTGTTGCTCAAGTTCACAAAGGAAAGCTATACTGGCAGCTCCCCTGCTTGCTGGGGAGGGGAAAGAACATCCCCTGGGGTCACACTGAACCCCTTAGCTCAGAATTCGATGTCCTGGTAAGGGAAACTCCTCCTTGGCTTCATTCCCCACCCCTCTCCCACATACATTTCAGCCATTCTGGCTCCTCAGGCCCACCATGCATTTGCACATGCTGTTCTCTCTGTCTGGGCCATGGTCCCTCTGGATCTTATCGCCTAAAAGCTGCCTCCTCAAAATCTGTCCTGACTGCCCAGCCACAGGGAACCTCATCCCCACAGCTCTATCTGCTCTACCAGATCACCTACCTTACATATATTTACTCACTTGCTTCTTGTCTATCTGGCCCTGGGATGATAACTCCAAGGGGGCAGGGCCCCATCTGTCCCATCTGGCACACGGCAGAAACATGCTTGCTGCATGGAACAGAGGCCACAAGAGGATGATAAAAGTCCAGCCTGAGCTGGCTTGGGACTGGCCTGGAGTTCCTGTGGCTCAGGAACTTCCATTTGGGCCTTATAGGCCCCTGGGCTCAGTGAGTCCCTCTTCTCTCCCCTTAGGGCCCCTACCTCTCCTGCCCCTCATCATCCTCAGTCACTGCCATTTTCCTCTTGCTCAACTTTATCCCCTGCTTAGATCCCTCCTGAGCACCAGGCACTGCCATCAACAAGAAAACATACCTCCCTGTCTCCTTGGCCTGGCAGTCATGGGCCACTGTTACCAATCCTCACCCACTCTCCTCGCTCCCGAGCATCATGCCCAGCAGCACCAACATACAAGGAGCTCCCTGCACCGTCCAGCCTGCACATATGCTGGACGCCCATCCTCTAGGTCTTGTCACCTAGGTGTAGGGGTCATCTCCTCTCAAACCTCCCCATGACTTTCCAGCTCCTCCCCCTCTCCGTCTACAGGTCAGGACCTATAGCTGCCTGCCTCCCTGTGACCTCAGCTTCTGGTTCTATCATAGTAGCCCCAGCAACCAGCACAATAGGTACTCAGAAGAAGGCTAATTATGTGGCTGGCAAATGGATGGGTGCTGTGCGATTTCAGAGGCAGAATGTAGTGGCAGTACATGTGCCAGGGACCTAGGAGGTCACTGAGGAATCTGCCAGCCCCAGTGCCCTGGGCATGCAAAGAAAGGCCTGGAGTGACTTTCCTTTGCTCAGCTCTCACTGTGCTGAGGCAGGCACATAGGGTCACCTCGTTTAACCTTCAAGATTATGCTGTAGGGCCAGTGAGATAGCTCAGCAGCATAAGCGCCTGCCTGGCAAGCGCGAGGTGCTGAGTTCGACTCCCAGTACCCACATAAAGGAAAAGAAAGGGCCGTGATATTGCTCAGTGGCACATGCACTTGCTGGCAAGCGCAAGGTCCTGAGGTCCACTCCCAGTACCCACATAAAAAAAAAGAGAAAAAAAAAGATTATGCTGTATTATCATCATCCCCTACAGAGACGAGGACACAGAGCACAGAGACAACAAGGAGTAACTCAAGATCACGCAGCCAAGAAATGGAGGAGTGGGAACTTTAATCAGGTCTTCTGATTCCAAAACACAGATGAGCACAGAGCCCTGGGGCTCCACTGCAGAGGGCTCCTCTTGAACTTCCCACTGCCATCACGTACAACCTCACCGTGTTGTCCAATATGCTCCCTCCCCTAAATTGATCCCTAAATTTTTTTTTTTGTGGGTACGGGGGTCGACCTCAGGACCTTGTGTGCCAGCAGGCGCTCGTGCCGCTGAGCGATATCACCGGCCCTTTTTTCGTATGTGGGTTCCGGGAGTCGAACTCGGGCCCTCGCGCTTGCCGGGCAGGCGCTTAAGCCGCTGAGCCATCTCACCGCCCCCCCCAAATTCTTTTTTAAAAATTTTTATTTTATTAGTATATGCTTGTAGTACATGAAGTTTACAGTCATCTTTGGGAGTAGGTACATGTACATAACACAAATTGTTTCTTTTTTTTAATCCTCTCTTCTTCCCACCCATCTCCCTCAATCCCCAAATTCTTTGGCCTAAAGGTCGGGTTGCTTCCTGGAGCCTCTCTCAGTCTGGCCCTGGACAGCTGAGAGGGAGGGGCAGCTTTCTGGGTGGGCCGCTGGGCACCCCCACTGTGCATCTGAACACACTGCGTATCAGCCACAGACACTCCTTGCAGGGCAGGCAGGCAGGCAGGGCTTGTGCCACCATTTGACAACTGAGGATACTGAGGCCCTGGCCACAGAGCAGGATTCTAACTCTGGATCTGGACTCTGAGAAGTTATACTCTCTGCCTTCTGGGTAGGGGCTAAGGACCCCTCCCTGAGGCTGGCAAACCCCAGGCAGGGTGTTAACTGAGCTGCCCTCAATCTCTGGCATCCAGGTATTCCCACAAGGTCAAGGGACACTGGACTGAGCCAATCCTTTGGGTGCAGTCTGGGGTCTCTGGCCCTGGTGGCGAGCACACTCTGTTTCTCAGCTAATGGCCCTTCCCTATCTGCCTTTGCATCACAATAGCACCGTGCTCTTCTTTATTCCTCTCCTAAGCCTGGTGGCACCTTGTAGGCACAACCTTATCTGGGTTTCCACAGGGCTCTGACAAGATCTCAACAGATGCCTGCTTCTGCACTGATTTCCCTTCTGCGATACTCCATGGCCTGCCTCCTCCAGGAAGCCAACCCTGAACACAGCCTTGGATACGCAGAGCCCTTAGTAACAAAAATCTCACCCAGGACTCAGTTTAACCTCAGATCTGAATGGCAACATCCCTGATGGTTTTGTCCAACCTCTCTGCTTGCTTTCCTTCAGGGAGAGGGCATTCACTTCTCTTCCCAGCTTTTTCATTCTGCTCCTGCTGGGTGTGTCTCTGTGTTACGGGTCAAGCACAGAAGCAGACGGAACAAGGGCAGCCTCTGCCTTCGATCACAAGCACCGAACATTCTAGGTCAGCTGGGTCCCCTTTGGGCAGCTTGGCTCTTGGCAAACCTCACTCCAAAATATGTGAGGATATGGGGAATTCTTCCTAGTGAATTAAGTGAGCCAAAGGTACAAAGAAAGAATATGATGCCACACCTGTTTGAAAACACATACTCCTTCCTGCCTCTGGAGCGAATGGGCTCTCCTTGGAGGGGGAGAGATTACAAGGGAGCCTTATTGTCTGAAGACTTCTATTTACCGAATTTTCTGCCATGAACATGTATTATTTGTCATAAGGCAGAAATCTATGTCCTGCTTCGTATCCTGCTTTCTGGAGCTGTAGAGAGTGAGCACCTAAGATGACTCCTGTTGGATTGTTCATTCTCTCCTAGGAAGGACCCACACTGCCCAGACCTTGGCCAGCCCCAGGATCAGAAGCTGTATCACTTTAACACAGGGCTAGGCATACAGCAAGTGAATAATAGCGCCTGGGCAGGTCTTTTCACCTCTGCCTTTACCTATCCAACAAAGGCGAAAATAGTAATTCTGCTTAGCTTGTGAATGTTGGCTGGCCCTGCCCCAGGATCCCTAAACTCTGGATTGAGTGAGTAATATTTATCCTTCTCTCTAAGCCCAAATCTGACTTTGCTCCTCCCAGGTTAAAACCCATCCATGGCTCCCCAGTGCCCCAAAATAAAGCCCCCTGCTTTCAATTCAAGGCCCTGACCCCTGCTCCCTTTTCCAGCCCTCCCCCCAAAACAGGTCAGCCTGTAACCCATGAAGCTAGGTTGCTTCATGCCCCTGGGCCTTTGCACATGCTAGTCCCGCTGTCTGGAACAAACAGTCCCTCCCCTAGTCATCCTTCAAAACACTGCCCAAGCATCAGTTCCCTGTGAAGCCTACCCCTGTCCCGTAGCCCCCTTCTGGAGTCAGTTTCTGGTACACAGTGATCATCACACTTGACTGCCATTAGGGGGTCAGTGAGTCTGCCTCTTATCAAACCAGATGCAACAAGGATTGGACCTTTTGTCTTTATTTTAAATCCCTGGTGCCCAGATACTGCCTGCAGACAAACAGGCACTCAGGAATGTCTAGCGGACAGGTGGGTGAGTCAGTAAACAACATCTGCACAACGCTTTACAGTTTACGAAGCCTTTTCCTGTTCTCTATCTTACAGGCCTCCTCTCACCATGGGAGGCTCCAGGATCCCTTTCTGCCCAAAAGCACTGCCTCAGAAGGGCCTAGAGGCTTCAGGGTCCCTCTTCTACGGTTAGGATCTGGGGTCTGCCAGGAACCTTCAGCAGGGCTTAGCAAAAGCAGCTGGGACCTTCTTTCAGCAGGAAGCCAGCAGCTTCCTCTGCCAACGGGTCCCTCCCCACCCATCCCTGGAGAGAGCCTGGCAGGTGCCCAGGTAGTAGCCTGGTGGGTAAGGCTCAGTGACAGGCCTGCGGTCCACCGGAGCTGTTGGGATGCAGCCGGCTGGAGCAGCAGCTTCGCCAGCAAGGCTTGGTAACAGTTGCTATGTAAAACGCTCGGAGGGGGAATTTACTGTCAGCGTTAATAATAGATGAAGGTTTCAGAATTTTTGATGCCTTACGTTCTAAGCCGTTTGATTTATAATGTCTCTGGAAAGGGAGAGATGAGGGTGGGGGTGAGGGAGGAGGCCTAGAGGCACAAGCTGGGAGCTCATCCCCCTGCACCTCTGACAGATGGGGAAACCAAGGCCCAGCAGGGTGAAGCGACTGAGCCACATGATTCCGGCTTGACAGGACCTGCAGAGACTTCAGATGCCCCACGATCCCGTTCCACAGGAGGGGAAACCAAGTCCCAGCCTCTCCCGCCCCAATGCCTGGGGTTGTTTTGATGGATTACTGCTTCTGCTTTTAGCGAGAGCAGGTGTATCTCAAGTAGTCTCCGGAAGCGGTGAGGATGGGTGCCTGCGGCGGGGGCTGTGTGGGGCTGATTACAGGCGCTAGGAGGCAAAATGCAAGTCCCGACTTCCCTTCTGCTTAGCTGCAAATGGCAGTGGCTGTTGAGTCGGGGGTGGGGAAAAATCCTCTGTGGAACGCAGGCAGCCACGATGGGCAGGAAGTGGGACTGTTTCCCTGGGGTCCTACCAGCCCCCAGAAAGCCACAGAGTCCGGGGGCTGGAGGAAGAGTGGCACGAGACACGAATGGCCAGAATAGCCTGGAGGCAGCATAGGCATCTGTGCCAGGGAGTCAGGCCTTGCTGCGGCCACACTGTCGCAGCCCCACTGTTGCCTCCGCCCATACTGCACAGGGATGTGGGAAGGTGGCTGTCCTCTCAGGAAACCAGGCCAGGCTCAGGAAATCTTTTCAGACTTTACAGCCAGGCCAACTATCTCTCTTGGAGCCCAAGATGGCACTCTTTGGGCCAGAGAAACTAGGCCTGAGACTTGGCATCCCAACACTCAGACTGTCCCTCCCCCACAGCTGTCCCCACTATGAACAGGGGTAAGTCTGGGCTCAGAGTCTCTGGCCTTTCTCAGCCCAGGAGTGCTCCCCTACCCCTGCTCCAAACACAGGGTACTGCCATGCCCCTTGGCGGGCCTCCCTTGTCCCTCTGCAAAATAGAGGTGGCAACCTTGACCCTATGTGGAGAAATGAAGTATACACAGGGCCTAAGCTCAGCACAGCAAGGTGCATCCCCAGAAGCCCTGCACATGCCCTCTGAGACTGCAAGAGAGGGCCACCAACTCTGAGGGTGAGGGCATGTTCATCATGCTGACAAGTTCTGGACGGGTGTCATTCTCCCAGTTACCATGGCCCCACTGCATAGGTGAAGAGACCTTGGCCTGGGGCAGCACCTCCTCAGGTACAAGCCCTGCAGCTGCACACAGCCACTTCCCTGTTTTATACCCACTGCTGGGTTTGCTTTTGTTGGTGTCCCCCACCCAAGCATCAGCTTCACAAAGGGATGGACGTTTGCGTCTTCTCTGCACTGCGCCCTGAACACCTAAAGGACAATCCAGCACGAAGTGGGTGCTCAGAGGCCTTAGTGGGGCTGAGTGGACCAGGCTGTAGTGAGTGAATCTGCCCCATGTGCTTTCCCAGATCCCATGTAATGACAGACAGTCACAGATTTGCCCCCTTCCTGTCCCTTCCTACTGGCTTCCCTCCTGTATCCATCACTCGCTCATTCATGCTGTGGCCAGGCCTCCCAGGCACCTCCTGCCAGGCCCTGTAAGAGGCACATGAGCTTCCCAGACTCCAGTCCCAGGGTAGCCAGGCAGACAAGACCCCACAATGGGCCCTTAAGTAGCCAACTGGGTCTGCCTTGCTCTCCCAGCCTCTAAGTGCCTGGGATTCAGGCCAAGACCAGTGTGTTGAGGGCTGCATGGCAGAGGGTCCCTGAGAAACTGCAAATAACCCTCCTGCTCAACTGCTCACTGCTGAAGGGGGAGGCCTGGGTAGAGAAGGAGGCACTGAAGAGCAGCCCAGCTGCTCACCGAGGTGAGGTGCGGGCAAGCAGGTGTGAGAGGGTTTGGGTGGACCTGAGGGCACTGGGTGCCAGACAGGACACTGGGATTTATCACAGCCAAAGGGTAACCCAGTCATATCTGAAGATGATGGCCAGGGAAGGGTCTGGGGTTTCCTACTCTTCTGCCCCTACTGATAGAAACTGGGAACCTGCTTCAAGTGGGGACCTTACAAGGGCTCCTGAATTTTCAAGGTCCTCAGTGCCTGGAGAGCAAAGAGTCCCTGAGGAGGCTGTGTCCAGCCCACAGGTGGGCAGAGTACTGTCCTCTGAGGAGCTGGGGGTCTCGGGGTGGAAAGCCATCTCTGTGTGGAGGGCTCTGTCCCAAGATCTGCCACCCTTGCCCTGCCTGGGCTCCACCATTGGGCCCTGCTGCCCTCCAGCCGGGCTGCACTGGGGCAGATCAGGGAGGGTGGTGCTGTAGTCTCTCTGTCCTCTTCTCACTCTGGCCCTACCTGACCCAGAAGCAAAGCTGCTGGGAGTTGGGAGCCCCTGGGCCAGCTCCTCACCCTCAACCTCACCCCCACCCCAGGGCTCTACTCTTCCCAATGCTGGTCTGCACGTGGGGCCCACTGTGCACACACAGACCTACTGGGCCAGGTGGCAGCACTGTGACAGAAAGACTCAGGCTGTGGGAGCCCAGAGGCCTCTAACCACCCCAAAGGTCAGGGAGGCTCCTGGGTGCCTACCTACACCCAGGCAGGGTGGTAATGTGGGCTGTAGTTTGGACTTTCACTCTGATTCCTGGGCATCACCTTTGTCCCACTCCAAAACCTTTGTTCATCAGCTCTCCCCAGACAGGGGGGCCTTCTCCACCGCAGATCACCAGCCCTCTCCCTCAGGGGCAGAGCCAAATAACTGTCTAACAAAAGCCTAGGGCTCTGTGAGCCAAACAAGAGTGGGTAAGAGCTGCTGCATCCATCATTATGGCTTTATTATGGGTCAGCTCCTCACTGGCGACGTGCATAACTTCTGTAACTTCATCAGTGTCTCTAATCTGTCATGGAAGGTGGGGTGATGGTGGCTGAGTTAGAGGCATGCCATATAATACCTTTGTACAAACAGGGAAAGATACCCCAGGCACCAGGCTTGTCACACAGCTTGATCAGTGCCTGGATTTCTGCCAGGAACCCTTGTACAGTGTACAGTCTATGCAACCATACATCTTTGGTCCTAGGTTCAGGTCAGCGTGGAGGCCTTTCTCCAAACAGGTCTCCCCTGCCTTTCAGACCACTAGTCTAGGTATAAGAATGCCCTGAAGTCGAATGCAAAGTTTCTATTTGGGTATACAAGCACACATTTCCGGATGTGAATTTAGAGCTTTTTTCTAATTTCTAAAGCATCCAGAGCCCCTCCAGTCTAGACTTGAATCTGTATCCAGAGCCTGAGACAAAGAGTGGTGGAGGGTACTTTCTAGGGCCTGGAGAATGTTCCAATGTATTCAGGTATACGACATATCATTTAATTTCTCAAATGGCAGACTTAAAATCCTGAGTATCAAAGCCACATAGGCAGCTTGAAAAACGGCAGATTCCTGAGCCCATCCTTTAAGATTGATGACTTGGGGGTGGCCTGAGCCCAAACCAACTCCAGGGTGGTTTGTAGTACTTGCCAATGCTTACAAAGCTCTGATTTCATAACTTAAATAAAAATCCTAGCTTTGATGTACATTAATACATTCGCTTTGCTGTATGTTACATTTTTGGTGTGGGGGGAACAATATACATACCCTACAGGCCATCAAAACCCCTTAAGGTATATCTGTATATAAATGTGTCACCAATTTCATGACTTTGGCTCCATTTCCGTCTGTGGGTGTGCCATGAGGATATGCACTGTGTTGGTTTTCTCACGCCTCTATCAAGCCAGGACAAAGCACAGGCATGTAACACAAAGGAAGACTCAGATGCTGGGCCTCCTAGGTCTGGCCCTACCAGCCTCCTCGTCTGTCCAGCACAGTGGACTATTCACCCAGGGCACACACCAAACCGGACTCCTCTAGTCTGGGGTGCAGGCCAGACACTCACCCCATGCCCTGGCAGTGTAGAAAAGCCCTTCTGTGTCTGAATGTGAAGGCACATCTGTCTCTCTTCCTCCCAAGTCCCAGTGCCCAGCCCAGGGCCCACCAAGGAAGCCTCAGGGCAGCTGGATGAATGGATGCATTCAACAGCGTAAATTAAGCACCTACTGTGTGCCAGACCACAAACAAGCCCTGCCCTGACAACATTCAGTGTGGTTTGAGGGAGGGGGACAAAGACACAATGAGCTGAGACAAGCGCTAAGCAGAAGAGGGCTGGTGTTCTGTGTGGAAAGCTTCCCGAAGAGGGCTGAGGAATGGAGAATGGCATGCAAAGGCCCTGTGGTGGGAAGGGGAGGGAGAGGCCTGCCTGGCAAGTAAGGGAGTTCTCCCTTTGGGACATTTCTGCAGCATCCACCACACAGTGCTCTAACGAAGACTAGGGGCCACTGCCCCAGCGGGCCTCTCACTCTCAGATCTCAAGGGACCAAGAATATCTAAAAACAGAGGGAGCTGGGTCATTAGACATCCTTTGTTCCAGTCGCGATCAACACGCACTCCCCCACTCCCAACCCAGGCTCCCAGGGCGACCACGCTAGGAGCCCCGCCCCTTTCCGGCCGCACCCGCCTACGCCGGCTTGTCAATCACCGGCTTCGCGCCAGTAGATGAGCGTCGTCCCTGGTGCCCCGCCTACTCAGCCAACCCCGCCCATCCACAGTGACGACCAATCAGGGGCGGCGGCCCGGGCTGGGGGCTGGGGCCTGTGCTAACACAAAAGGCAGGAAATATGAGAAGGCGCAGTGCCGTAACCATGGCTACCTAGCCCCTCGCGCCGCCCTGCTGCCAGCCTTTGTACCTGCGGCCTGGGAAGGGGTGCGAGAAGCACTCGCGGGGCGCTGGACCTCCCCCTTCCCACCATGTGTCTCTGAGACCCTGGGCCTCCACTTCTTGGTCTGTGAAATGGGGGCACTTTTTGCCCAGGGTTGAATTTGCGCATACTTAAACATTTACTGAGCGCCTACTGTGTTGAGGGGCTAGAGATCTGCCATTGAAAAAGGCATTAAAAACAAACACCTGTCCTCAAGTGGCTTATATCAGGGGGAGGTGAGGGAATGAGCGTGAAAGGAAAGTCGCCAGTAAGCAAGAACATAAAGCAAATGGTACAGTGCTAGATGGCGACTAGGTGCTACAGGGAAAACATTTGGTAAGGTGAACAGGGCATGTGAGGAAAGTTTGTAGTTTTAAATAGGATGGTCTGGTAGGCCTCATCAAAAGGGGTCTTTAAGGAAGTCCAAAGGGGAGCAGGAATTCTGAGGGGGAAGCTCTTTGGGAAAAGCACCTACAGCCAGAACAAAGGACACATGAGTGCAAAGACCCGGAGGCAACAGTGTTCAGCTGATGATGCTACCTACGGCTGGGTGCTCAGTAGAGAGAGATCTGAGCATAGAGGTCCCTCTAGGGCTCTTACCAGCAGATGCTCAGCCCAGTACATATTTGTTAGTTCTCTTCATCTTTCCTTTTTGCTGCCCTTTCCTCCTCCCTCTTTTTCATATGTCTCCTCACCTCTTCCACAGATGAGGAAAAATGCCGATTTGAGCTGAGATGAACATATGGATATAGAAGACATTCCCTCTCCAAGGGAGATGGTAAGAACCTCAGATCTGGGTCCCTCCTGGGCCACAACCCAGCCATTGGAGTGGAGGCAGAGACCAGAGTAGAGAAGCCAGCCTCTCAGCCTTCACACAGACTGTTCTCTCTGCTTGAAAGCCCTCCCATTTCCTGGTCTGACAAACTCCTGCAGGAGATCAGTTGTGCATTACAAGGGGCCAGGAAGACAAGTAGCCACATATGTGCCACCTTCTCCCTGTTCAGGGACAGAGAAGAACAGAGGCCTTCCAAACAGGGACAGCTGAGAGATGGAGGCCCCTCAGAGAGAGGTACTCCTCCACCCCACCCACCATTAAGGCAAAATCCCATAAAGACCAAGGCAAAAGGAGGCCACAGGGCTCCCCCCATCCTTCCAGTATTGGAGACAGAACCCAAGGCTTCATTCATGCTAAACAAGCAGTCTACCACTGAGCTACATCCCCCACCTTTTAAAATTTTTACTTTAAACCGATGTCTTGCTAAATTGCTCAGGCTGGGCTTGAATTTGTGATCCTCCTGCCTTAGCCTCCCAAGTAGCCGAGATTACAGGCCCGCACCACTATGCTGGGCTCCTATAGTTCATTTCTTTGGGTAGACACTGGCATCTTAAATTCACAAGGTGTTTGGAGTGCATGGTCAGGAATGAGGGTCTCAGGCTCTGGCCACAGCAATCTCCAAGTTTCTGAGATGGTTTGGTCCTTAACAGGTCATTTGAGCCCTTGCCTCCACATTTATAAATGTGGCCAATAATAATGTCTTGCAGAGTTGTTGTGCAAAGTAAATGGTTAGTGTGAGACAAGTGCTTAGAACAGGGCATGGTGGTAAGGACTGGGTTTGTGACTAGAAAGACTTACGTAATCTGGGTGGGAAGTGGGAAGCTTCAAAGTCACCAAAACCTGTTTCACTCTTTGGAGCCATAGCTGGACTACATTTCCCTGCCTCCCTATGGTCACATGACTGAGCTCCAGCCAATGGAATGTGAGTGGGAGCACACCCTCTTCCACAGGAGCCCCGCCCCCGTAGGTGGGGACCATGCCCAAATCAGACCATTGAGGAGGAAACTGTCCACCCACCATTAACACTCACCACTGGCACGTGTGACAAATAAACATCAGAAATGACAGGGTTGGTGTGTTACCCTAGGAAGCCTTACCCTAGGCAGCACAGGAGTTCCCTTAACCCCTCTTACTTACTCCTTCAATAAAGATGTAGTAAAGCCCAGTGCGAGCTACATGCCCTATGCTGGGTGCCAGGGATACAGACAGGGGCAATATAAATTGATGGTGGGGGCTGGAGATGTGGCTCAATGGTAATATGCTTGCTACACAAGGTAGCAGGTTCCATCCCAGCATGGGGGGGGGTGGCTCCCTGCCTTATGGAGCTTACAGTTTGGTAAGAAAGGCCATCTTTAGTAAATACAGGACAAAAAGGCATCCAAGATGAGATCTAAAAGAAAAGAGACAGTCTAAGCAGAGACCAGCAGAAGCAAAGGTCCTGGGGCAGAAGACCCAGGTGGTCTAGCTCCATCATGGCCTCTTTCAGAGTCTCAATTTATCTTAAAATGAGGGCAATGCTAGTAACACCCATTCACAGAATACCTCTGAATCTCAGAGGAGAAAATCACCACTTACCACACACAAAGTGTTCTTGGAAGCTTGTTCACTTCTTATGTGACCAGAGTAGGCAGGAAGGCCCAGGCTTTCTCTGCCTGATGAGGGAGGATGTCAGCTCAGGAGGGAGCAGGGCCATCTCTGGGGCTCAGGAGGCAGGAGCAGGGAGGGAGAGCTGCCGCTATTAGGGCTCCTGCCACGCAGGCTAAATATCAAGCATCGTCTCCAGCCGGGAGAGCTATTAGGCGGCAGCCAGCGGAAGCACTGACTCTCTGGGGAGGCGGCAGGATGGTCCCTGGAGGCAGCTGGGGTGAGCTGGTGCTAAGAGCGGGAACTCTCTGCTGATGGGCAGCCGCTGGCCTCCAATCAGCCTCTCTCTGGACAGGCACAGTGGAGATGGGCACTGCAGGACTGGAGGGGAAGCCCCTGTGGGTGTGTCGAGCACTTCCCTGACACTCTGTGCTAGGCCAGCTGCTATCTCCTGAGCAGGAACAGGTACAGCAGATCTGGGAGGTGTGCTTGTTGCCAGGTGCCTGAAAGGGCACAGGAAGGCAAAGGGGGTCCCTCTAGGAGCAGAAATCCCCAGAAAACTGTCCCCTCAGGGACAGTTTCACACACTTGCCATGGCTCCCCAGCTCCCTGCTCCCAGCACTTGACCCCCTCAGTGACTCCAGCTGGCCTCTGCTTACTCCAACACTAGGGACCTCCTTGCTCCCATGGTGATGCTTTTGCATATGCTGTTTCTTTTGCCAGATGCACCAGCCTCACCTCCCACCCCTGTGTCTTTTCTGTTATCTTAAGAACCTCCTGGATTTCTAATTGTGGCGGCCAAGAAGCCTCCTTTCTCTGATCTTTAGCTTACTCACTGCTAACACAGAGAAGCTATTTCCTGCTTCACATGGTTGTTCGTGCAAATGAAACATGACAATTGGCATAAAAGTACCTAAGAACTAGCTGGGCATGGTGGCATAATCCCAGCACTCGGAGGCTGAGGCAGGAGGACTGTCATGAGTTCAAGGCCAGCCTGGGTTATGTAGCAAGAACCTGTCTCAAAAAACAAAACAACAACAACAACAAAAAAACAGTACCTAAGAGCATGTAGCACAAAACAGATATTTAAACTGGGTGTGGTGGCACACACCTGTAATTCCAGCACTTGGAGGCTGAGGGAGAAGGATCACCATGAGTTTGGGGCCAGCCTGAGCTACAGAGTTCAAGGCCAGCTTAGACTACATAATGAGACCTGGTCTCAAAAAACAAAAAGCAGGTATTTAAAATGTAAATCTGAGGGCTGGGGATGTAGCTCTGTGGTTGAGCGCTTGCTTAGCATGCACAAGGCCCTGAGTTCCACCCCTAGTACCACCACCACCAAAAAGAAAACAAAACAAAACCCGGAGTAGATCTGGGGTATGGCTCAGTGGTAGAGTACTTGCCTACTTTGCATGCTGCTCTAGGTTTGATCCCCAACACCACAAAAATACTTTAAAAATAAGTAGACCAAAGAACCAAAAACCTACTACCCAACCTTCTTGGAGCAGCACTTCTCCAGGAAGCTGTCCCTAACCACACCACAGCCACACCCCCAACCCCTGCCTAGTTGAGTGTCCTCTTATTGGTCCCTCAGCTCCCTGGGTGGCCCCTGGCATGGCACTGCACAAGACAACAATGACTTATATGGGCGTCTGCCCTCTGCCCTCATTAGGCTGTGGAGATGCTGAGGGCAGGGACAGTTCTGGTGAGTACTAGGTTACATGATCAGTGTTAGATGAGTGAGTAAAGCAGGGTCGGGGATACAGGCCAACCTCAGCTTCTTCACCTGTCAGAGGACTAAAAACACGAGCCTGCCTTGTCTCTGTGAGGTGAGAGGGCAAGCATCTCAAATATCCCTGGAACCCCAGAATTCCTAGCTGCCAGCTCAGGACCAGCTTCCCAGGATGATTTTCTGTCAGCTGCCCTCAAACTCAGCCTAGGACACCAGTCTCCTTCACAGATGGCCACTATTGGCAGCCTTCAGGGATGGGGGGACTGGCCCCCTCCACCTCTGACAAGTCACCAGTCAGCTAGTGGCAGAGCACCAAGTGGCCAGCCTGAACTCAGGACTGGGTAGAGAACGGGTATAAAACATCCCAGGTGGGACCGGGGGTTTGGAGAGGTGATGTGGGGATCCAGGAGCTGTCTTCACTCATCTAGAAACCTCAGGGGTACTGTGCATTCCCCCCAATACACCAGTGCCCTGCTCTCGCTCGGCCCATGGCTCTATCCCCAACCCAAAGCTTGGATAGGCAGTTATGGATGTCTTTGATTAATAAGAAATGGGGGCAATGAATTAATCATTATGTAATAAATGCAGTTCATTTGGCAGCCATATCTCTCAAAAACATGGCCGCAGAATGTGTGTGAAATAATAAAGGGTCCCCAGTAAGCACATGGCAGTCTCAGGCAGGCAATCGCTTTTGCCCCAGCAGCCTACAACCTTGGGAAAAGGAAGTGACAGTTATCTTAAGGGAGTGATGGAAGCCCCCAGCAGGAGTCCTGGGAGGAACAGGCAACAGTGGTAGCTTATCGTAAGCCCCTCAGGACAGAAGCTCTGGGCTTAGCCCAGGTTCTCTACTTCCTGCTCAGTGCCAGGGGCACCAAGTCTCTGCCTGCCTCTCTGAATGAGAGCTGAACAGATGTTTTCTTGGATCAGGAGAATAGCGCTGGCTCCCAGATGGGCTGCATGCGGAAGCACATCTCCCTCCCTCCCTTTGTGACAAGGTCTTTCTTTCTGGGGAGCAACTGAGCATCAGAGGCGGTAGGTGAGGGTAGAATAGCAACCAGGGGCCTCTGCTAGTCCCTGTGATCACCACACCCTGAAGGAGGACTCTGCCTCACAAAGGTCTTTGGTGGTACCAGGGCTGACAGGTGCCAGCAGAAAAAAGCCCTGAGCCAGGAGGGATGCTTCCCATTGGCTGGACATAACTTGGCTCAGCCTTGGTCTCCAGGCCATCCCCGCAATTAAGGCAAAGCACAACTCCTCTTCCCAGTGCTAAAGCCTGCCCTTTCCAGTGGCCATGTCCTCTGCAGGTGGGGCCAAGGTCCCTGCTCTGGCCCAGCCCCCACTAACCCACTGGCAAGCTCTGCTGCATTTCAAAGACATGCTGGACCATGCCACTGCCTGCTCTGTTACCTACAGAATAAAACAGGACCCAGGACTCCTTGTGGGCTTACTACGGTAGCTGAACTTGGCAGTCCCCCAAGCACCCTAAATGTGGCAGTCCAAAACACCACCTTTCTCTGGATGCTTTTCTAAACATCCTCCACCCCTTTTCTCTACTTGAAAGATTCCATCTGTGGCACAGCCCAATTCACATCTATTGCCCATAAAACCCTTACTGATCCTCTCCCTTCCCTGTAGCCCTGTTAGTAACTTCTACTGTGCATCACCTCTTACCTGGTTATCTTTCATCCTGCGCCCCACCCAAGGGCAATTTACCAGTTTGGAAGATGATCTCCCCATCAAGACTGTGAGTACCCCTAAAGGCAGGGTCCAGGCCTCATGCATCTCTAAATCCTCAGAGCTCCGCACACAGTAAGTCCTTAATGAAGATTTGCATGTGTAAATGCACCCCCCCCAAAAAAAAGCAAAGAGGTTAAACTAGTACTGGAAATATGACCTCCAAGGAAGCCTAGAGAGGGACTCTGACCTATTTATGTGCCTCCACAGTTTCTTCTTTTAAAATTTACAATCATCATTTCTTTGCTTTTGTAATTAGAAAATTATTTTGAATGAAAACCACACCAAGACACAGCCCCTGAAAAACTGCTACTATGAATCAGTTCTGTGCAGAGTCATAGCTGCTTCGATTGCTACCCCTCACTTATGACCACACTGCAAGGCCCATTTTATAGGAGAGCAGACAGAGGTTCAGAGCAGGGAACAGCCACCACCCAGAGCTGGCAGCTGAACCTCAGGGGAAACTGAATCCCATGTTACGTGATGGCCACTGGGTCTTCCCCAGCCATGCTGGGTGTCGTGAAAAAGGAGTAATCCTGGCAATCCCACAGGGACCCCAAAGTCAGTGTGTCCTATGCCTGTGCCTCCTCCAGTATCCCCATATGCACAAGGGCTACCATTCATGCAGTCCCTTGGGTCTGTGAGCAAAGCCGCCTAAGTGCCTACAATATGTCCAGAACTGGGCAGACGCCATGGTGACTAGTCTCACAGCCCAAACAGGAATCTGGGGAAACAATATCCCTCTGATCCTCCTTCCACCTCCCCTCCCTGCCCTGAGCCTGTTTGCTTTCCCACTGCCCTGCCAGGGGGACTGCAAAGCAGCACAGGTCCTGCCCAGCCTAAAAGATGTCCCTAGCTTACTTTGTCTCATGGTGGTTTCCACTCCTGGCTGACACCTTTGGTGCCTGATTGGCTTATCAGAATTCAGATTTCTGGGCGATCCCCAAAGGACTGAGATTCAGATGGGGCTGATAGGAGGGTGCCCTGGGTGCCTGTCTGTGTGCCCCCTCCGTGTCTGCTAACTGAACCTCAGCTGTCCAGTGCCTGGGGGAGGGGCTGCTCATGCTGAGATCAGGAGAAAGCCCCAGAGAAAACACTAGTGTATGATCTGCTGCCCCCCATGCCCTGGCATTTCCGGTGGTGTAAACAAGTCTGATGGAGCCTGGGCACCAGCACTAGTAAATCATGGGAGGGAGGGAGCAGTAGGGCTCCTTTTCAGAACCATGCTGTCCTGCAGCTAGGAGAGGCCAGCACAGTAGGAGTACAAGAAATGCTTAGGACCCAGAACTGAGTAGATTTATTAAGTGCCCACTCATGGTGAGTGTTCAGCCTACACAATCTTGTTTAAACCTGGGACTGAAATGAATGTATGTGTAATTTTTTTAAAAAGCAGGGCTCCTCTGTAGCCCCACCCAAAGTCTGAGCTACAACAAGATCACTCACAGAGGACAGGGGACAGGGGATAGCTGAGAGGCCCCAAAGAGTTATAGGACAGTGCCAGGTGTGATGGTGCAGGCCTGTAATCCCAGCACTAGGGAGGCTGAGGTAGGAGGATCGTCATAAGTTCAAGGCCAGCCTGCACTACATAGTGAGATCCTGTCTCAAAAAAACCAAAACAAAACAAAAAAAAGTATGTTATAGGACATATAAAAGAGTTGCTTAGAGTAAAACCCTAAGCCAGGTGAGAAAGGCACAAAATTCCTATACCTGGAGGAAGGCATGAAGGGTGGGCCCTTAGCCTTGGCTCTGGGGGAGTCGAGCATGGAGCTGACTTCACACACTTCTCTTCTCCTTTTTTTTTTTTTTTTTTTTAAAGAGAAAAAAACAGAACAAAATTTCAAAACAACATAATAGGAGGATAACAATGGTTAATACATTGCTCTTTTCTTTTTTAAACAATGAATGCATACGATTTTATACCAGGTGTGTGTGTTATATGATTTTGGGCAATTCCAGTGAACAGAGGTCCTGGGTTTGGGGCAGGATTGATGAGTCCTTCCAGATAGGTAATTTCAGACTTGGAAGAGTGTTCATTCGTTTGTTGGTTCGTGCATTCATTCATTCATTTATCTAACTCAATTCAACCAAGAACCAGTCCTCTGAGCAACCTGCCAGCTACCCTAGGCCTCAGCAATATTCATTTATTTGACAAATATTTATTAAGTGTCCACTGTGAGTCTCAGGGGCCTCTGTGAGTCCAGTCTCTGTGATGCACCCAGAATCTTGGTTGGAGAAGGCTGGGGATAGATAAGCCAGAGAGAGGAGGACAGGAAAGGGTCCCATGGTACTGCCTGGCATCTGCTATGTACCCCAGTGCCCCTCGTCCTTGGCCCCATACAGCATCACCTGTGCCCACAGGAGCCCACCTCCCACCTGAAGTCGCAGGCACCCAAGACAGGAATTATGGTCTCCCCAAGAGGCACTGACATGAAGCTGGTTACTGCCTTTTCAGCAAATGTAATTCCTTTTTATTAGAAAATTTAAGTGTAAGACCAGCTTGCCAAAAGCCGAAAGAGCTGAAATGTGCTTTCATAAGATATGCAGCGTCTGATAAACCGGATTTACACGTCTCCCTACTTTTCTACCACCATCTCCCCACGGCCAGCCTCTTCTCCATTCATTTCCCTTCCACTGGCACCAAAGCAACAGCCATGAGCTTGGCCTTGGCGGGCAGGCCCAGCACCCTGGATGTGGGGAGCGTGCTTTTGTTCCCTCCATGCTGAGCCCCGGTTTTAAGTCTTTTTAGAACGACCTCAGGGATTCTCTGGCTTTCCTGAGATGTAAAGGCTGCCCGTGGCCTCTGCTAAGCTGAGGGCATCAGGAGGGGAAGGGCAGCAACAATAAAGGATTGAGCTCCGGGAGAAATGGGCTCATCCATGTGGAGACCCAGGAGCAGGCGGTTCCAGACAGAGCTGGCGGAGGGAGGTGGCCAGGGCAGAGAGCCGAGGACGAGGACGCGTCCCTCACCGCCACACAAAAAGCAACTATTCAAAACCACCCAGGGAGTTCTCTCTTATTGAAAAGTCCTTGATTCTTCCCTTTCTGTGGCAGAACTCATGAACAAGGGCCCTGTCTTATTAATGGGGTGATGGAGGGGCCCGGGAGGGAGGGTCCTCCTGCTCTGGAAGGTGGCTGAGCCCGCCCCACAAGTCATTAGGAGCTGGTAACTAAGGTAACTCCAGAATCCGATTTTCTCCCCACTAATCTCTTTTTCTCTTTCCTTTTCTTGTTCTTCTTTTTTTCCTTCCCTCTTTCTCTCTCTCCTCTGCTGGTCAGATGATACATGCCGGGTTTAGAGGGGACCTGGGAGGTGTGGGGTGACGTGGGTGTATGTGTGCATGTGTGAATGTGAGTGTGAGTATGTGTGCTGAATGCTAAAATGGTGTCCACCCTCTTGATGCTGTGATGGGGGTGGGAGGCAGCATCTCAGCTCAGGTGCCTCTGCCCCTGCCCTCTCCCTGCCCGCCACAGCCTCCCCCTTGCCCGTTCAAGGGCAAATCTATTCCCCTCACTCCCCCTTGAGCAACAAAAGGCAAGATTGGGTTTCTTTCACCTGCTTTCCCTGAAGCCTCTGCTTTGGCATGTCTAGCAGAGGCTGCTTTGTTCTAGAGAAAACCAAGACGGGGTTTGTCCCAGGGGGTTTGCTGCCCAGGTGGGCAACAGAGTGGGGGTCAGCAATAAATACAAAAAATAGCATTGTTCCACCAGGTCTCCCTCCCTGGGCATTTGGTCTAGGGAGGCAGCATATAGGGCTCTGTTTTGAGGCGACCTGGTTCAGATCTCAGTCGGGCCACTGATGGCCATGTGGCCTGAGGCACATCCAGCACTCTGAGCCTAGTTTTTCTAGCCTCAGAGGGACAACCTTAGAGCAAGTGCCTATACAAAGCCTGTCACAATGTCAGTTCTCCCCTTCGCCTGGTTATCACCAGTTTCCATCAGGGTAGGTGGGGAGCCATAGAAGGGATGTAACCACAATTCTCCAGAGGTGGCTTCTGGGTGGTGTTTCTGAGGAGGAGGAACACCACTGGCCCTGGGACCTAAGGGTTCTCTGGTGACAGGAAGAACAGACAACTCATGGCCAGGGTCTTCCTCAAAGGTGCCTACATCAGGGGAGCAGCATAGGGCAGGTGGGAGCCCTAAAGGCCTTCATTCTGTTCTATGGGATGTCACATAGCTCCTATCCTCCCAAATGTGGAGGTCCACAAAGATCCCTGAAGGCTTTATGTGGTCACTAAGCCCAGAGCCCGAGGCATGGGGCCTGTAAGTGAACAACCCCTACCACCTGGGACACTGATCAAAGACCTATTTGTCCCCCTTTGGTAGGAATTTTGCCTGCCCTATAGTTCTTCTCAGGGGTGGGGCTGCAGCATCTGGATGCTTCCAGACCCCACTCTCCCCTGTGGAGAAAGGAAGTCAGTTATCTGTATAAAAGTCATGTTGGGATGGTGGCTCTGTGTGTGTCGGGGGAGGGGCCAGGCAGCTGCTGCCCTCTCTGTACTCAAGGTACAAGGTCAGTTCCAGTAGCTAATTGGTTAGCTGGATGGTGCCTGAGCCACGCCCCAGGCTGCCTCCGGTCACAATCCTCTACCTTCTGACCTAGTCCGTCAGACTAGCTACTGCAGGGAAGATAGCCTGCTGGGGAAAAGTGGTGGCTTAGATCCTCAAAATCTCCAAGGAACAGAGAGGCAGGGGAAGCAGGTAATGCAGAGGTCAGGGTGGGGGTGGGGGCAAGGGTAAATGCTGGAATGTGCAGTGGGAACAGAGTATCTGGAGCTGTACAGAGCAGAATGTCTCCAGTCTGGCAGGGGGATGGGAACACAGCCCAGGCAAGTAGCATCCCTGGCCCTACAGCATGGGTGCCCTGACCCCTGGCTGCCAGCTTTGCTCTCTGCATCACCACCTCTCCTTGTGTCTGCCCTCCTCCTCCTCCTCTCTTGAAGCAAACAGACTGCAAATGGGATGGTGCATTTTCATTTGCACCCGCCTTGGTTTTCCCATCTCCTAGGAGCTGACGTGTTCTGTCCTGTCCAGCCATTTCTGCCCACTCCCCATCCCTGGAGGGTAGTCACAGCCATGCTTCTCAATAATGATGGGCTCTAAGTGTCTGACTACAAGCCAGGGGTCAGACGAGCTAGTGGCAGAGCCTTACTGAGCTTACTGCTTTCTCAGGAGCACTCAATGGATGTGTGGCTGCCCCAGTATGAAGGAGCCAGTGTGCAAGGAGGAGGTGCCCACCTCTGGGTCCCCCTCCCCTTCTTCACTCTGAATTGCCTTGGTCTCCTTTGTCACCAAACCTGCCTTCCCTAGAGGTAAAAGAGCCTTGAGCAGTAGATTCTGTCAACAGACATTTTCTGGGTGCCAGGAAAATACCATCTCAGAAATGACAGTGATGATCACTGATACCCTTCCTCAAGCTCCTACTAGGCACAGGGTAATGGACTGCCAGGGAACATCCATTAATAACAGCAGCTGCAACACTGAGCACTTCAAAGGTTATTTTAGTCCAGACAACACCCACCAAGCTGACCCATTTCCCAGATGGAAAAGACTGAACCTCAGGGGACACAAGCAAGCTCTCTGAAATCCTACAAGATTGACTCTGTGGGTCAGCACAGCAACTCCCTTGCATGGGGCTGAGTTTGCCTGTGTCTGAACAAATGTGGTTAGAGGCTGGTAGTCTCTACATTTCACTGTCACCCTTGAGACACTCACACAGGGGCAAGGCCATGGCTTCCCTGTTTCCCCACTGCTCCTTTCCCCAGCAGATAAAGCCAGGCCTGAGGCCCTGTGAAGTGTCAGGGACCACCCAAGTAGACAGAGAGAGACAGAGACAGAGAGAGAGAGAGAGAGAGAGAGAGAGAGAGAGAGATTGATTGATTGATTGATTGATTGATTGATTGTGTTGGATGCTCCGCCCTGCCTGACCACAGCAGCCAGGAGAACAGGCTCCTCTACTGCCACCCCCGGCAGCCCAGCCCAGCTCACCCAGCCCTGAACCAGGAACTGGGCCTGCTGCCATCAGCCATCAGCCATCAGCCATCAGCCCCTCACAGCCTGCCCAGCCCACCTCCAGTGTCCTGCCAGATGGGGAAGAGGCAGCTGTTCTCCTGGGGCCCCACTTCCTCATGCTCCTCCAACTCAGATGGCTCTGTATGGGCTGCCCCATTTCATATCTGCCTCAGACCTTACCCCTCCTCCCAACCTTCCCAAACTGTGAGGGGTAAGGGCAACCTTTCCATGGCAGTGTGCCATCACTGGCCTGAGCCCCAGCATACCAGAGATTGCCCCCCTTAGCTGCAGCCCTATACCGCCCATGGGGTGTGGGAAGCTACTTGCCCTCTTGGGACAGGGGCTGGTGCTGCCTCCTTCCTTCAGGATGCAGGGGTACACTCCTGGCCAGGGGCAGGGTCTCTGCCTCTTTACACTTCTGAAGCAGGATCACTGAGGCTGAAATTTCAATTAAGGAAGAGAAATAATTATGCCAGGGCTCCAGGTTGGCTCAAGTGGGGACAGCCTCAGTATCTGCTTTCTTGGCCCCTGAGGTTGGGCTGGGCCTTTGCCCATGTTTAGCCTTGTAGCCCTCTTCCCTCCTTCAGCCTCAGGGGATGCCCCAAGGCAGGGGATGCTGGGGGGTTTGGAAAAGGGTGAAGTTTGCTTGAGGAGGGGTCTAGAGAGGAGGCCTCAAATGGCAGGGACAAAACTGAATTAAATTAAATTTAACTATTTAGTTGCTGCCTGTCCCCATGATTAGGCTACTGGGGCCCAGCAGGATGGAGGTGGAAACCCCAAGAGCAGGACCAGGAGGGCTTGGGCCTCCCTTCGGAGGGATTCCTATCCTGGGCTGAGGGAAAAGGACAAGGACACTGGCTGATATTTGCAAAGGTTCCCAGAAGGCCTGCTCTGCCACTCACAGGAGAGGGCCGGGGCAGGAGCTTACTTCAGGGCCTTAAGCTCATCTCCTGTAGAACAATGGGTCACAGCAAAGGGATCTCTGGGTCCCACGAGACCCTCCCCTACCTGCTCCTCGAGAGGCTTTCAAACAGACAGACTCATCTATGCCTTCTCATCTCTAGAAATATCCATCCTCAATCCAAAAATGTCCCTTCTCTCTGAGAATGACCATTTCCTCCTAGGAATGGTTCCTTTTAATCCAGCAATTCCTTAGCTCCAGAATGTTCCACAGCCAGGAATGTTCTACTCTATCTCCAGAAATATGCCCTCTCATCTTCAAATATAATCCATCTCCAGAATCTCCAGCACTCTCCATAAAAGTTCCATCCTAACTCTAAGAATGCTCCACTTCCAGAAATGCTACATCCCATCTCCAGAGATGTTGCATTTCAGATCCAAAAATACATCTCCAGAAGTGCCCTATTTTATTTCCAGAAATACTCTAGCATCATCTTCAGAAACACTTCACTTGCAGAAGCACTACACTATCTGTAGAAAGATTCCATTCTCAGAAATGTTCTGTCTCTGACACTGTTTTGAGAGTCCAGAAAGGCCTCATTTTTACTCAAAAAAAAAAAAAAAAAAAGAAGTCTTCTTATATCCAGAAGCATTAATGTTTCATCTTCAAACATGCCCCTGTTCATCTTCAGAAATGACCCTTGCCCATAAATGCTTTCTATCTCTACTCTAGAAATGTGTTACCTCTCACATCTAGAAACATCCCATTTTTGGAAACATTCCAGTCTGCAAATACCCATGGCATCTCTACAAAGGTCTCCCTGTCTGGCCCGGATGCTATAGAAACTCAGACACCACTTCCTTTGGGATCTCCAAGGGAGAGTTGCATAGTGACCAGGCTTCCCCCTCCTCCTTTATCCCTCTGATCCTTTGGGACCTCTTGGCCATCTGCTGGCCCTGACCTTGTCCCACGCACAAGGACAAAGTCAAGAGCTAGGCTGCCAAGGTCCTGGGTGTGGGAGCAAAAAGAGTCCAGATCTGGGGTGACTGGCAGCCTCCCAGGACTGACCTGGGGGCAGGGAGGGTGAGAGGGGACTTCGTGGGAAGAAACGGACCAGGATGGAGTTGTTGGTGGTCTTGGCACAGCCTCCCTCCAAGCCATGTCCTCAGCACAAACACTTCCACCAGCTGAAGTGCACATTTGTTTCATGATATGTATGTATATAGTGCACATAAACACCCACCCACCCCGCAAAGCAACACACCAAACCTATACCAAACAACTGCAGCCCCACCCCCATCCACACAGGCACACACATAACCAACACACATCCGAGTCTGTTGTCGTACATCTCATACCCATGCAAACCTCGCCCACATTCCCAGGTCTCTTATGGGCCAAGTTTTAGCAGAAGCCCTCTGCTAGCCGCTCAACTAGTCTGGGTTGGCAAGACAGGGCAGCCTTGTGCTGATGGAAAATTCACAGCCCAGTTCTGTGGGGCTAGAAGGGACAAAAAGGAGGAAGAAGCACATTTGGCATCTGACTCTACACTGACTAAGATGGGGTGCTGACTCCCTCCTGTGGTACTCTGGGCCACTTCTGAATGACAGTAAGTTCCCCTTTGGGTGGAACTGAAACCTGGCATTATCACTTTTGTCTACATAGCCAGGAACTGCTCTCCAGAGGCATAGGGCCAATGTCCTGTTGAGATTTCAAAGTGAGATTCTTTCTTACCTGTTCCATGTCAGGTAGGAGAAATAAAGGGTGAGTATTCTCAGGGAAAGGGACCTGGAAGTAGCTGAGTGTAGAATGGGCTGGTCCTAGCACACAGAGATACACAGGCCCTAATACATGCACACAAACCTGCCCTGGGCATGCCCATGGAGTTCACCACAGACACAGAGGGAGCTGTGCAACACACCTACACAAGTGCAACCCACACCAGGGAGAGCAGGGATGAACCCCTGGCCTGCCAGCTCTGTCCCAGATGCCTTGGTTGGGGGAAATTCTCAGAGCCTCTAGGTGGGTGAGGAAAACGGGCTCTGCTTCCATAACCTCCATTCCCAGCAGCATTGCTTAGCTCTGGTCTGCTCCCACAGGAGGATAATTACCATTTATTAAGCCTCCCAATTTAGAATCAGCCTCAATTAACTGGAACCTCCCCAGCCCCTTTTTTCCGATCCTTTGAGGCCAAGGGCAGATGTGAATAGAGCTGAATGTGCCCTTCAATGTGCCCTCAGTGTGGGCCCCTTTGATGTCCCCAACTTGCCAGCTCTTGCCTAGAAACAGGACTTTAACATCTGTCCCCCACCGACCTTACTTGATACCTCCCAGTCCAAGTGACTCATCATCGCTAAGCCTGATCTCCTCCCTTTAGGACCTGAGATCCTGGCCCAAAAATGGGAGAAGAAAAAAGAAAACCAGATAGATGAATGCGATCTGAACTAATGCAGGGTCCCAAAGCCCAACACAGCAGGGATCCAGGGGCAGAGGGGCCACAGGTTGCCATGCTGGGGAAGTAGCAGGCCTGCTAGGGAGGCTGCTGCATTGGTATTCTCTGTCCCTCACAGCCCAAATTACACTGGCTCTCCTGGGACCCTTTTATCACACGTTGTCGCTTCAGCAAAAGGTTATGTACGAGAACATCGAAATCCCTCCCGCATATTAACTAAAAGAACGTTCTTAAAAATGCACAAGAAAAAAGCTCACCTAAGAGCTGGTTCTTACAGTGTCTTAGATCAGGATGAGCACTGGCCTGGGAGTCAGGGTGAGTCCTTGCTGGAATCCTGCCCTTACAGGGACCAGGGCAGGTCTCTGACCTCTCTCAGCTCCAGCTGTCTGGTCTGCTAAAAGTGGGAACAGAAGCCCCCACAGTGGTGGTCTATCAGGGTGGTTGTGAGGGTCATATGAATGGCTGCAATGAATGAATCATGTTCTAGAACAAGCAAAATCTGATTGCTATTAGTATTTAGGCTTTGCCAACTGAGTTTTTTTTTTTTTTTTTTGGTGGGTACCGGGGGGTCGACCTCAGGACCTCGCGCGCCAACAGGCACCGTGCCGCTGAGCGATATCACCGGCCCCTTTTTTGTATGTGGGATCCGGGAGTTGAACTCGGGCCCTCGCGCTTGCAAGGCAGGCGCTTACGCCGCTGAGCCATCTCACCGGCCCGCCAACTGAGTATTTAACAGGAAAAGAGAACATGGTATCATTCCCCAAGCACCCTGTGTCCTTTCACACCTTCCACCTCCTTGTTACTCCCAGGCTTCCCCCCACCCACCTGATGTACATTTTCCTGTTTTAGGGGGGTGAAGGGAGAATTCTTAGAAAACATCTTCAAGACTCAGTTTGCAAACAGTTTCTCAGCTGTGACATTTAACAGAAGAGCTTCAAAGATGTCATCGCCTCAGATCAGTGAAGGCCAGGTTACCAGGATCAGAACCTAGGTGTAAGCAGGGGGTTGGGTGGCTCTGGCTACACAGGAAGGTGGCAGCCTCATCTCAGCTCTGCCTACAGTGCCCTGTGGGTATGTGGGCCAGCAATGCCAACCTGCTAGTGCTTTAAAGAAAAGCAAAAAGTAGAATTGGCCAAACACCACCCATTTGAGGATATCAGCTCTCAAGCCCCAGCTGATCCTGTTTTGCCTCTCCATGGCACACAGGTCTGCTCAGAGGCAGGGCAGGCTTTGCAGGGCCAAGGAGAGCAAGGGTCTTCCAGGTAGGACCACTAGAATAACACAGAGCATGCTTTCCTTGGCGAGGGTCTGGCTGGCCACTGGGCCTCAGTGCGCTCATCTGCCAAACGAGGACAAGAACAACCCACATCTGGCAGGTGAAAAGAGGAGTGTAGAAGCCCCTGGCATGAGAACAGGCTCAGCAAGCATCTGTGGGATCACTGAGAGAGGGAGGGAGGGAGGGACAGTAGGAGGGACCCACAAAGGTTGGATCATTCACTGTTGGGGACTGCCCTCCTTAGCAGATCACACTAAGGCTACAAGGAACCACAAAAGAAACCAAGCCCTTCACAGATGAGAAGATGCCCACTAAAGTGGTGCATCCTTGCCTCATGTCACACAGCAGTAAGTACATGGATGGTTAAGCCCAAGGCCCTGGGGGTCTAACTCCTTCCTGTCATGACAGTATGACCCATGATCCCAGCCCCTTTCAACAGACAAAAGTTCCCAAACACAGGGCTATCAGGAAGGTCTACCCTGCCCAAACTCACTCCTGTTGCTGCCTGCTAAGACCTCAGCCATCAGACCCTCTCCTCAAATATTAGGAAGGAGGGCCATGCTCCTACCCCAGGCCTATTCATCCCTGGCCTAGCTTCTTACTGGCCCATAGGATCTCGGACTAGAGTTTCCTGACCACGCCAAGCCTCAGTTTCTTATTTGCAAATGCAGACAACAGGAAGCTTTCCCTGGCAGGGGAGCTTGAGGATGGAAATGCTGGGGTTTGCACCAGAAGGCCTGTCCAGAGGAGGCCTTGGCCCTTTTCCAGCCTTTCCCAGCCTGGGTACTGTCCCTCCTCCCTGCATTGGGCTTTCTTTGAGGGAATTGTAATCTGCTGGGCTCTAATTACTGCTCCCCAAGGATTGCCACCTCCCTCCCCAGCTGAGTCTTAACCATCCCTCCTGGGCTCGACAGGCACAAGGCAGGGGTGGGCTGGGGCCAGGATGAGCTGCTCCAGGTGCCAGCAGAAACATGGAGAGTGGCGTCAGGCCCCTACTTTCCTCAGATGAGCCCCAGGCCTGCACACCAGGTCTTTGTGGAAGGAAGCCAGGGGTGATGCTAAGGAAAATGCTCTTGTTCTGTCCCCAACCAGCTGGTCAGAATGAGGACTCAAGAGTGCCAGAGAGGAAAGGAGGCCTAGACAGGCATGCTGGCAGCCCAAGTCATGCAGCCTCCTGAAGGCCTCTCTAATCCTCTGTACTATTCTCTCCTTGGCCCCATGCAGTCCCACCTCTGAGCCTTTGCCCTGGCCACCCGCCTGCCTGTAGCACCTTTCCTGTTCCACTGCTGCAGAAGCAAACCCCCAGGGCAGTGAAGACCCCAGAGTCCCTCTGAGCCTCCCTGCTCCCACCCTGACCTTCTAGAGGTCCTATAATCCACACCCACTCCAGGCCCTTTTAAGTCTCCAGGTGTGCTGCATGCAACAGCCACCAATCCTCCTCCTGTGGAAAGCACATGCAGGCAAATTCCATTTCCTCCACGATGCCCATCTGGCTCTCCCTGGGCCAGGTCTCCTGGGCAGCCCGGGAAGCTGTCTGCAAATGGAGGAAACAAAACATGACCGTGAGACAAAGTGTGGGTTGGATGTATGGGAGGACTAGGTTGACCCGACTGGGGGGGCACAGGGTCAGGCTGAACCAATTCAGCCTGGTCTGGGTGCCCCCACATCCTCACCTCTTAGACAAGGGCCAGCCATACTGGCAGTGTGCCAGGCATCCCAGCAATACCCAGGGCTGGCACCACCACCTCCCATAGTCCCTCCTGGCCACTCAGGAGCTCAGCCCACAGCTCTGGGCTGTGAGCCAGCCCAGACTGTGGCTAGGCATCCATGGCAGGGTGGCACCAGTAAAGCTTCTCCCTCTGCCTCTGTCCCTAGAGCTGCCCTCTGGAAGCTCTGCCCTGCCATCAAAGCCTGTTCTGGCATCTCCATCCCACATTCTGGTGAGGACACCTCATCTCACCTCCCAGCCCTGCCAGGACCTCCAGAGCCTAGACTGGGCAAGGGAGCCCCCACAGGAGCCCTGGCATCACTATTCCTGCCCAGCTGTGCTACATGACTGTCACAGTGACCGCTGGGTGACAGCAATTAAGCTGGGAGCTTCGGACTGGTAGCTGGAGTTCAAATCTAGCCTGCAGGAAGTTGCTGAGTTAGGTGACGACACAAACAAACCAGGACATGTCATGGAAACAACTGATCCCTGATGCCTAAGGCAGTGGGTGACAGGATCCCTGGCTGCATCTGTATACTTGGTGCCTAGCTGTGTGGGCATACCCCACCAGGACTGGTGGCCCTTGCACTATGCAAACCTAAGTTCATCTCTAATCCCCCTCCAAGGTAACATATTATCTTTCTCTTTTTTTTAAAGATAGTGTCTCAGTAAGTCACTAAGTTGCCCAGGCTGGGCTTAAACTTGTGATCTTCCTGCCTCAGCCTCCTAAAATGCTGGGATCACAGGCATATACCATCACGCCTGGCTCATATTATCATTTTATGCAGGGCCTTCAATGCTCTGACCAGTTGTGGTGACAGAGGCATTTCAGCCCCTAAGGAACACAGGAGGGGGATATTTAGAGGAACAGCAGGTATCAAGGTCACCTGCGACGTAGCCACTTTCAGGGATGACCCAGTACAGGCAGGGTCTCTGCCTGCTTCAGTGCCAGAGAAATTTTGTGGGATGAGTAGACCTCTCTCCCAGTTCTGCCCTTCAAGAAGAGGTAGATGCTACTCTTCCTACCCTACCTGCCCCTCTGATTCCTCATGATATTATTTTTGGTTCCCAAATCCTCTCCTTGGTCAAGCTTCCCCTAAGAATGTGGGACTAGATCCAACAAATCTCACTGGAACTCAGTCCAACAAGAACATTCCTTCCTTTTCCCCAAAACCCTACCTTTGATAGTCTAACCTTAGCTGGGTCCAGTGAACATATTAGCCTCACAGAAGTTCAGATTGAAATGAAATCACCTGAACCCCACACCGTCTCCTAGGATTATAGCATGTCTTTCTCCCCAGGAACCAGCAAGCCCAAGGCCTCTACTGCAACACAGAGGGGCCCTAAGTGAATGAGCCCCTCTGCAATCCAGGTGCTGCCAGGCATTTGAACAAACAATCTAGTTTTCCTTACTCTCCTGACAGTCTTATTTCAGGAAAAAGCTAGGATCCCATTACAGAAAGGGGAAACTGAGGGTCAATGAAGCAGAAAAAGCCCTTGCTCATTGCCAATGCTCTTGCTTCTGGGTGCAGCTGATCTACAGTGAGAAGGTCTCTTCCTCTCAGGCTGGGTGGGCTGGGCACACCAAGGTGGCTAATACGTTGTAGGAGAGGGTAGGAGCGTAATAAAGGCCAGCTTCCCACAAAAGCTCAGGTGAACTTGTTCCCCTGAACATCTAACACTCTTAGGAACCCAGGCAACACCTGCCCCTAGGCACAGGCTGAGGGTCATCTGGTCCCTCTACACGGGTACCAATGGCCAGGCATGGTGGCGCACGCCTGTAATCCAAGCACTTGAGAGGCTGAGGCAGGAGGATCACCATGAGTTCAAGGCCAGCCTGGGCTACACAGTGAGACCCTGCCTCCAGAGGAAAAAAAAAAAAAAAAGAATGTGTGCATACACTGGTACCACTACGTTCTACCACTGCAGTCCTTGTAGGTCTATCTCAGCAATAACCAGGCCAGGCACAGCACGATCCAGCCAGGACTCTCCAGAAAGGCCTTTGTATGTGTACCCAGGAGTGAGGACATGGTGCCCAGCAGACCCTGGGAACACCTGTGGCTGATCTGCTGCAGAACCATCAGCCAACCTGGGAGCAGAGTAGATACTGGCAAAGATAACACAAGTCAGACCAGGGTTGTTTGGAGATGGTGAGTCACCCAGCTCCCCACACAAATGGCCATCACAGCCTTCTGCCCCTGCAGCTTAGAGCTCAGAAAGAACTACCTCAGGTGTGCAGTGTGGGATAAGGAGGCCTGGCTTTGGGAGCCCCAGCTTCCCTGGGGTCCTGCAGAGGTATAGGTTCATGGTGGGAATCTGGTGGGGGAGAAGCTGAGATGGGTGTCTGGGACTTGAGGTCAGAGGACTTGGACGAATCTGGAACTTCTGGCCACCATGACTTAAAGTGTGTCACTTCACTGTAATGCTGGAACCATAAACAACAGGCCCTGTGGCAGACACAGGGTGCAGAACCATGGGGTAAGGTGGGTGTCACGTAGCTCTAGGGACCTCAGAGACACAGCTGGGAGAATCCTTAAAACTCAAGGAGAAGCTCAAATCTGACAAGCATGTGCCTCTCCAAGTCTCTGCTCCCTTTGTGAGTGCCTGACCTGGCTGTGTCTGCAGGCAGACCCTGCGCATCCTGCATCCCCTGGTCTCAGCCTCATCCTCTCTCAGGCTGGGGATGTGAGCAGGAATGGCTCAATCAGGATATAATCGTTTTTAATTAACGTGCGGATCATTTCACAGGCTGATCTCCTTGGAGACCACAGGGAAGATGGTCTTTTAAGATTTTCTTTTCCCTCCCCCAGCTGAAACCCTCCCCCCAGCGGCAACCTTGAGAAGAGCACAAAAGCCTGATACCTGGATCCCTCCTGGGGCCAACTAGGAGGAAAGTGTGTGCTCATACCAACACACACATGTGCCGGAGCTGAAGGCACACCCCCCTGAGTTGCACACATGGGATCAGAGGTTCACAGACATAGGTTTGTACTCACACACAGGGCACACACAGACACACAGACATGTCCAGACAAGACACACACACACACACACAGCATGCATGGATGCATGTGCCCAAGCCAGGAGGCACACCCCTCCAAAGAAATATACAAACAGGTCCAGGGGCACACAGAGACAACCCACACACAGGGACACCCAGAGATGAACAAACCCACGACACGACGCATGCACGCACACATGGATAAGCATTCGCCCACAGACACATACCACAGAAACATCCAAACACCCACAGCAGGGCTCCTAACCTCGAAAGGTGGCATGCTTGCAGGGGAGAGGGAGAAAAACTGTGCTTGGGTGGGTAGTCAGAGCCACAATTGTCTTGCCCCCTACAAGCATCCCTAAGCCCCTGAACTGGGGACGCCCTACTACCTGCCCCATATGTACTCAATGAACATGGAAGCCACTACCCCAAGTCTTATATGACACCTAGTCAGTCTGGGTCCTT
This sequence comes from Erethizon dorsatum, assembly GCA_028451465.1. Taxonomy (NCBI): domain Eukaryota; kingdom Metazoa; phylum Chordata; class Mammalia; order Rodentia; family Erethizontidae; genus Erethizon; species Erethizon dorsatum. The sequence continues at coordinate 21,003,853 of CM051826.1, forward strand.
CTGACACCTCCCATCTCTGGTCCTCAAACAGCTATTGCACTGAGCCCTGCAGAACCCAGCCAGGGTGTCCAGCACCCACCAGCTCTGACACCTCCAGTGGGAGGGATGTCCCTTGGCCTCTCCTGGGTGTCTGATGATGCCTGGGGGGCAGAGGGTCTTCCTCTTTCTGCATTTGACCTAAGTCCTTTCTTCTCTTTTCCTACTTTTTCCTGCTTCCATTTTCTTCTTTTTAAGCTCCCTTCCACAGTTCCAACCCCATGTTTCCACCATCTCTGCATCCAAACTCCTCCTTCTCTTTTGCCTTGTCCCCTCTTCCATAAGGAGCTTCCAGGGTCAACCGAAGGCCAGAGGGAAAATTTAAGATGTTTCCTGTCCTTGCCCATTCCCCCCATGCTCTACATCTGACCTGTTCCAACCCCAGGCTCTGGCTCCTGAGCAGATGCTAAGCTCAGCCTCTGGACAAGGAAACAGCACAGGACAGAGCCACAGCCACCTTCAGGATCCCCTGAAATCTACAGTCATACCTCTCTCATGTACCTGCTTTGGATCCTCTGCTTTTCTTTCTGGAAAATGGGATGGCAAAGAAGAAAGTGAGAAGCCCAACAGGGAGCTCATGGCTGACCAACCATGGGCTGGTGCTGTTGCCTGGATCCAGGAAGAGGGCAGTGTGCACCACACAGATGGGCCTAGAAGCCTGTCTCTGATGCTCCGATGGGGGACACTCAGGGCAGGCTGGATGCTTCTTATTTGGGATCTTGGTTCCTTCATCTGTGAAATGGACATGTTTGGCCCAGAGCACCTCCAGGGTCCTTTGTAAGAGGTGAAACCAAAATGGCATATCAGCAACTGGTTCTTGGCTGTTGCACAGTCCAGCAACTGCTGTGTGACCTTGGGGCTCACTTCCCCTCTCTGGGCTCTGTTTTTCTCCTCTGTTGAAGGAGGGAGGTCAGACAAGTGATTCACCACCAAGGCTTTCAGCTCTGGTGGAAGTTTCCAGATTGTAGGGAAGGAAGGAGAACAGTGTCCCACTTATCCAGGGAGAACTACAGGAGCCCTTTCCTTCCACTGCAGGCATGTCAGAGCCTTCGGCACCAGCAGCGTCATTTTGAGAAAATCATCTTAAACATCAGAAAAAGCTCTCTGAACAAAACACATCCACTACATCACTCATCAGGAACATGCAGAATATTGAACAAAAGGGGAATATTAAGTAAATTATGGTACATCCACTTGACTGGAAAAGCCTGGAGACATTAACTGCCATGTTTATGAAGCACTGGTTACAAAACAGGAAAAGGCTGGCGTTGTCACCAGCAAAAAAAAAAAAAGAAAAAAAGAAAAAAGAAAAAAGCAGGATATACATCTGAATATAGGGGATGACGACAAAGCCTTTAAAAAACCGACCAACCACCAAGTCGCACAGGCCTGGGAAGAAGTCCATCAAAATGCTAGCATTGTCGGAACCGTGAAGACTGTTAATAACCCTTTTTGTTTGTTTTTCTCTATTTTTCAGATTTTCTGTGAACCATACTTTAAAATGTACATATTGAAAATGCTTTAAAATAATGACTAGCTGCCTCCAATTGAGAAACTTTCTTCTTTCATTCACTGATTCATTCATTCATTCATTACTAATCCATTCACTCCTGTGTTTGTCCAGCCAAACAGGACATTGTGTGTCTGCAATGTTCCTGGCCCTGGGAGTTTTCAGGGAACAGTTTTCACTCGAAAGAAATGGAAGTCACAGGCAGAGGCAGGGAAAGCAGCCCACGACTAACTCTACACCAAGGGGGTTGTGCCATAAATTCAAGGAATGAGCAGCAATGGGTCCTGTCAGATCTGGCCCTGACTCCAGGTGCCCTCATCCGGGCCACCCACAATTGCTGGGGTCTCACAGTCCAACCTGGGTTGGCCTTCAGGTCAGGCCTTCTGCTGGAGGGGGGGTGGGGGCAGGGCCAAGGTTAGAGCAAGAAGCACCCATTTCAGGAGCCTTTCCATTCTGGACAAAGGACAGAAGGGACTTCCCTCTTCCTTAACCCCAACCCATATGGCCTCCAGTTCCCAAGGGCCATGGCTGGTAACCTCTTTTCCCTCTGGGCAACAAGGCTATAGCCTGGCTGTGTGACCCTCTCTGGGCTCTGATTTCCACCTCCCCCAAGGTCCCTAACAAGTCACCACCCTGCCAAGTCTTGTCCTGCAGAAAAGGGGGTTTATAGGGTGTGCAATCTGCTCACCCCTGTCAGCCAGGGTCATGCTGTTAGCATGCCAGAGGACCCAACATTACGTCCCTGCTGTGCGGGGTGTGTGTGTGTATGTGTGTGTTCGAGAGACAGATTTCTCAGGAGGGTTAACTCTTTCTATTCCTGGACTCAGTGACAGAACAGTCTGGAAATAGTCCAGTCCCCTGTCTTCAAAGATACCTCTCTTCTCCCCAGGAAGCCTCTCTTTGGGTAGGGAGAAAAATGGCTTTCACCTGCCTGGGTTGCCAGCTTGGAACTGGCTCCCTCCCCACAAAGATAAAGGGGAGGCACCTTTATGCCCCTGGGTTGCTTCCCTGGGAATCCAATTAATTAAGGCTGATTTTCTTGGGCTCTCCAGCCCCCCCCCCGGGGGGAGAGTTAGCCCAACACCTCTTCTGTACCTCCCCCCTCTTTGCCACCCCCAAAGGAGCAAAGGAATTGGGAGCTTTGAGTGCCAGGAAGGCTTTGATCCCAGCAAAGCCCCTTTAGGACTGAGCCACCCCCCAAGACTGCAGTCCCCAAAAATTCTCTGGGCTAGCCCTCCCTTCACATGGTCGCTGTAGGAAAAGAAGTTCCCACCACTAGCCTCCCGCTTTATTTGACCTCCCCCAGGGGCCAGGCATCCGGATCTCTGGGTCACCAGAGCGTTCACAGCGTCTGCTGTGGATCGCAGGAGACAAACACTTCGTCACATAAGCACATCACCCTCGGGATCACCTCCCTCAGCCTGCAATGTACTGGAGGGGAGGAGGCTGAGGTGAGAAGGGCCCTCGACGTGCCCGAAGGCATCAGCCAACCGCCTAGCTAAAGAGTGGATAGAATGAATCTAGGACCCTTGGCCGCAAACCCCAGACCCTCGCTTCCGCCGCGCAATCCTCCCCCCTCGCCGCGGCCTCTGGCGCCAACCCACGTCAAAGTCTCCAACCCAAACAGTTCCCTCACTCGAAGAGGACCACCCCCCCCCGCCCGGGGCCTAGGGTCAGCAGCCCCAAGAGACTCAGCTACGACCCCCTCCCCCTCCCGGCAGAAACACGAAATTTCATTGTCAGCTTGGCCACTCGGCCGCGCGAGACCCGGGCCCAGGCCGGGGCGGGGGCTCCCGGGCCGGCTCCGTGCGGGGAGTGGGGAGGGGTCTCCAGGGGAAGTGTTGGAAACCTCTCTGTCCAGATCCGGAAGCCAACAGCGGTGGGAGGAAGGCGGGGTGGGGAGTGAGCGACCTTAAGCGCTGGAGGGCGACAAGGAGGGGCCACCCGCGGCCGGGGGCAGCGCCCGGAGGCATCGGGGCACCGAGTCCGCCGGGAGGCGGCCCTCCCGGGAAGTTTCCCACCGGTTGCCCAGAGCAAGACCCGGTGCACGGACCGCCCACCCCAGCCGGACTAGCTCCAGGCGCAAATGGCGAACTTGAACAGAACTCCTTCCTTCGGCATCCCTCACCTCCCGGGCCGTGGCCAACCGCCCCGCCATCTCAGCCCTAAGCCTGCCGCCAGCGCCACTGTCGCCGACACCACTCACCAAAGCATTGTGGAGGAAAGGGGAGGGGGGAAATCCCCGGCACAACCAAACTGCGTTCAGGGGGTAAAAAAAGCAAAGAAATTTTTTCTTCTGAGACCGATTCCCTCCACCGACGTGAAAAACCCTAAAACAGGCAAATCTGCAACTCCAGCCAAGATCACGGCGCCGCGGGAGGGGTACCCACGGCAGGCGGCGACCCCCACTGACAACCCCGGGCTCTGGGCAGGTCTGAGCACCACGGCGGGCCGGAGACTCCGGGAGCCCTCGCGCTGGGAACGGCCCGCCGAGGACACAAAGCTCCGCCGCCAACAATACCTGCGGGCTCCTCCTAGGTCTCCGCGGCGCCGGCGCTGCGCGTCTCGCCGTCTCCCTTTCCCCGCTGTCTCCGTCCTCCTTGCGCGCGCGCGCTCTCCCCCTGGCCTCTTCCAGAACGCGGCGGCCAGATGAGATCCTTGGGAGAAAAAAAATGTAAGCGCTCGCACGATTCCTTTCTCTCCGCCTGCCGCTCGCGGCTGCCCGGGGCTCGCTCTTTTCCTCGCGCTCCCGCGCGCGCCGCGCCTCTCGCGCCCCGCGTTTCCTTCTCAGCAGCCCCTGCAAGCGCCCTCAGTAGCCATTATTCACGGGCCGCCGGGGAACAGGAGGTAATTAGAGACGGCCCGGTGGCCGCATCCACACCGCGAGCGCGATGCGGGCTCGGGGCGCGCGCGGGGAGGGGCGCGCGACGAGGGGGTTTGGCTGCGCGCAGCCCGCGCCCCAGACGCGGGGGAGGGGAGGAGGAGGAGGAGGAGGGGGCTGGGAAGGAGGAGGCGGGGAAGGAGTGGTGAGCTAGCTAAGGGAGCGAGAGGAGCGGGCGCCTGGGAGACGCTCCCGCGGCTCTCACCGCTGGGGCTCGGGGTCACCGGTTTCAGGCTTCGAGGCGCTTAGGGACTGCTGGGGGTGGGGGTGGTGAGTGTGTGAGAGCGCGCGCGCGCGCGCGCTTCAAAGACAGAAGGCGAAGGAGAGAGCGCTTTAATATTTTTCAAGTGACTTATGAGCCCGCGGGTGAGCTTTCGGCTGTGTGTTTAGGTCAGTGTATCAATGTGGCTATATATTTCTGGTTTGCCCTACGTGTGAATGTCACGGAGCGGGTGGGGGTGGGGGTGTCTGGATACGAGCTTGCGAATGTGCTTTTGGATCTCGGCGGGACTGAGTGACGCGGTGCCTGCGTGGGGTGGTGTGTTTGTGTGCGATTGTTTATAGGGGGTAGTGTGACTGCGTGGGTGGGACTGCGCCTGTGTGAGATTTTGTGTGTGTGTGTGTGTGTGTGTACACGGGATCTTGCCTGCGTGGGGCTGAGCGTTCAGTGGGCGTTGTGTGCGTGCGGGCTTGTTTGCGAGTGGATTAGTGGTTGCGCGGGGTTGGGGGGCTGCGCGTGAAAGACCAGCGCGCCTGTGCAGGGTCGTGCGCTGGGCAGAAGCAATGGTCTGTGGCAGCCGGCCCCTGTGTTCCGAGTGCGGGGCTAAGGCCCGGCAGGTGGTGGCTAGCCCTCATGGCCTTGGGGTCGCACCGCGGCACGCGAGCCGCTTAAGGCGCGAACAGGCAGCGTGAGGGTCGGGGCAGCGTGACGCGTTAGGTGGCAGGAAAATGGGGATGGAAAAGGCAGAGAAGAGGCCTTTCATTCCGCGGCTCCCTTCACCGCACCAGAGACGCATCTTGGAGATCCTGCCACTTGCTGGTCCTAGAGGCACGGGGGTTTGGGGAGACCCTGCTAAGGCCCGGGGAGATGGCTGTGGGCAGGAGTGGGCAGCGGGACCTACATTCGGAGATCCCGGACCAGCCCAGAAGCGAGCGGCAAGGGCTACCCAGAGAACGGGGGTCATGGCCTAGAAACAGCCATGGACCAGGCCAAGACAAAGAGCGTGGCTGGGGGCCTTGGGGCCGGAGCGCAGCGCAGCGGCTGGTCGGCGCGCTGAAGGACTGGTGCGTGAAACCCCGTGACGGCGGCGAGGCCAAGATCCTCTTCAGTCTAGGGAGCAGCTTCGCAGCCCTGGGGGCGTGTAATTCCGCGCCCCGGGCGGGCTGAAGCGAGGGGTTCTGAAGGAGCGCAGCTGGCGGGCACCGAGCCCTGGGCTGTGATTGAACAGTCTGCTGGCCCGCCCCTTTCCAGTCCGCTCACCGCCCACGCAGCCATTCATTCATCCATCCAGTCGTCTCCCTATCCACCCATTTTTCCATTCGTCCAAGTGTCCCTCCATCCATCCGCTTACCCGTGCCAAGGATCACGGATATGTCAGACTCCGCTCCCTGACTGTCCAGCAGGTTAGTCACTGTTTCCCTCTCCTAGCCCCCCACCCCGTGTTTTTCCCCTTAAGCTCCTGTCACTCTGGCTCACACAGGAGGAGCTCACACAGGACCCCTCTTGCACTTGAGATTTACTGCTCAGCGATGCCCTGATCTCTCACTCCATCTTCTAAGCCCCCACCCTGCCCCTACTAAAGTCCCAATACATTCTACAGCCCACCCCACCCGTTTTATAATTGCACTTTAGGTGGGCATGATGTGCTTTCTCTCTGGTCCTCCCGGAGGACCATGAGGGCAGGCACAGGCCGCACTTCACCCTCTGCAGAGTGTACCTCAGCTCAGCCCCTCTGTCCTGGGCAGGGAGTACCTCTAAGTCCTTGGCTGAGAGCTGTGAAGGGCCTAGTGGCCCAGGGGCACCACGAGTGCCCTAGTTGCTTGAAAGTGACTCCCAAACCTGCCACTGGTATGGTGCCAACTGGGAAACTAAAGAAACAGCTTCCCAGCCAGGCACTGTACCATATGCCTGTAATCCCAACACTCGGGAGGCTGAGGCAGGAGGATTGATACAAGTTCGAGGCCAGCCTGGGCTACACAGGGAGTTAAGGCCAGCCTGAACTACACGGGAAGACCTTGTCTCAAAAAACTAAATAAGTAAATAAATAAATAAATCATCCCAGACCTAATGAATTTGAATGCTCACAGCATTTGCACAGGCTGTTCCCTCTGCCTAGAAATCAGTGTTTTTATAGTCAGGCTTGGAGACCACCAGCATGGCATATCTATAGTCCCCCAGGTTCCTTAGGACTACCACCTAAAGAGCCGACCTTTCCATCAGAAATAAATCCCTGCCAATGAGATAGCTCAGCAGCGTAAGTGCCTGCCCAGCAAAGCACGAGGTCCTAAGTTCGACTCCTGGTACCCACATAAAGGAAAAAAAGGGCCGGTGATATCGCTCAGCGGCACAAGCGCTTGCTGGCAAGCGCGAGGTCCTGAGGTTGACTCCCGGTACCCACATTAAAAAAAAAAAAAAAAGAAAAGAAAAGAAATGAATCCCTAAGGCCCAAGCAGCCCCAGCTCCTTGCTGGACTCCAGTTTAAAATGAGGGACTGCTCAGTGTCTATCTTCAATGCCAGGGTCACTCAGAACTGAGGTTGCTGCATGAACCAGTATGAGGGCCCCTGTGAGCATTACTAAGCCTGTCAACAGAAAAGCCCAAATCACTGCTGAGGACCACAAATCCAACCATAGATGGACCCTTAACCCCTGGCACATCCTAACTTAGCCACTTCCTTGTGCCCCTTCTCCCAGAGGACAAGGACAGGCTTCTGAGTGATCAAAATCCTACCAGTGGGGCTGGTGAGATGGCTCAGCGGCATAAGCGCCTGCCTGGCAAGCGCAACGGCCCGAGTTCGACTCTCGGAATCCACATACAAAAAAAGGGCCAGTGATATCGCTCAGTGGCACGGGCGCCTGCTGGCACACAAGGTCCTGAGGTCGACCCCAGGTACCCACAAAAAAAAAAAAAAAAAAAAAAAAAAAAAAAATCCTCCCAGTGGCTTAAGGAAGCCCAGTCAGGTCCCATGCTCTGAGGTGAGCAAGCCCTTTCTTGAACCTTATAGTTAGTTGGAATAGGATGTCTTGCTGTGTGCCCTTGGCAAGCTCTTCGCCTTCTAAGGTGCCATATGATTTACCTTTATGTATTTTGTATGTATTTTTGTCTGTTTTTTTCTTTGGAGCGTCCTTCATAGCTGGAGTGGTACCTGGTACATGTTCCATGAGTATTTGGTGAATGAGTGAATGAGTGAGGATGAACCATCTCCTCTACCTGTGAGCTTAACCCAGCCCAGGGTTCCTCTTCAAACTGACAGACACTGGAGAAAAACAGTGGGAGGGAGGGTGGAGAAACTCACTCAGTGAATACCCTTCATGGATTCTTTTTTTTTTTTTTTTTTTTTGTGGGTACTAGGGGTCGACCTCAGGACCTTGCGCACCAGCAGGTGCCCGTGCTGCTGAGCGATATCACTAGACCTTTTTTTGTATGTGGGTACCGGGAGTCGAACTCAGGACCTCGCGCTTGCCAGGCAGGAGCTTATGCCGCTGAGCTATCTCACCAGCCCCCCCCTTCATGGATTCTGAGGATGTGTACTAGGGTCTAGATGGATGAGATGGTGGTGGGGGCTTGTCCCAAAGGAGACCAAGGGCCTCTCCTGGGATTCCTGGAGCCTTCGGGGGCAGTCCTGTGGCAGAGGGGTACATGTTCCAGAAGGCTGTAATCACATCAGCTACAAGTAGACAGACAACCTGCCTGGTGATGGCCTTCAGTAAGTGTTATCAGGGAGGCTCTCTGGCAGCATTGAAAGGTCAGGATCTGCCCATCTCAGAGAGAAAACCCAGGCTCAGAAACAGCAAAGAGCTTGCCAAGGGCACACAGCAAGACATCCTATTCTAACTGACTAGAAGGTTCAAAAGAGGGCTTGCTTGCCTCTGCCCAACACAGTGCCTGCCACACAGTAGTAGCCACTCAATATGTATTTATCAACTGAATGGAGGGAGCAGCAGTACCAAGATTCACACATAAATGGGCCTGGGGTTGTCCCATACCATTGGGCTTGTCCCAACAGACCCAACTTGACAGGATCATTGTATGGTATGGGGTCATTGTATGGTACCTGGCACACAGCACAAATGACATAAATGTCAAGAGAATGACCAGCAGAGGAAGCTGGCAGGCTTCCTGTTCCCCCAGGACCTGTCCTGGCCCAGGTAAGGGGGAGATTTTGGTGGGGTGCTGGGGCTGCTCACTGGCTTCAAAGCCCTGGTGCTTCCAGATGAAGTGTGGCTGTGCACACGGGGTCCTGCCAAGTGTGCCTTTTGTTTGCCTGGAGCTATTCAAATAAATAGCTGCTTTCATGCAAACTGTGTCCACTGAGGAGGAGGCTGGAGATTTCAGGGAGGGGACAAGCCTTGGAGACTGCCAAGGACAAGGTTCACTGACGGCTACCAGGGACAGGTTAGCTAAGGGCCACCAGATGGGTACAGGTCAGTATTACTGAGACCCAAACCAAGTTCAAATTCAGCCCTGGACTGGCAGCCTCAGGCTGAAGTTTGCAGGCCTGGGGTTAGAGATTGGCGGGTGTTTTTTTTTCTCTTTGTCTTTTTCTCTTTTGGGGGGTGAGGGGCATGTTAAGATGTATGTTCCACACTGTTCATTGAATAGTGAGGCAGCGATTCTGAATATGTATCTTCCTGTCTTCATCAGTCACCCTCCACATTTTGGAGACTAGGTGACTGAGGTCCAGACAATGGACTTGCCAAGGTCACACACTTGAGTGTAGCAGAAATATTCACCCACTGGTTTGGTAAATATTTACTGAGTACCTACTATGACTTCTCTGTGTTGAGAATTCAGAGCAAGTAGCGAGACGAGGCTTCCATTTTAGTCCCACAACAGACAAGAGCCAGAATGAATAAGTGATGTATAGTCATGTGATCTGTTCTGAGAAACACATTGCTGGGCAATTTTATCATTGTGCAAATAATATAGAATGTCCTTATGCAAATGAAGACAGCTACAAATAACACTAGGACATATAATCTTATGGAACCACTGTGGTATATGGGGTCCATCATTGGCCAAGTGAGGCATGCTATGGAAAGATAAAGCTGGGAAAGAGTCTGAGAATAACTGGCTGGGGGGGGGTTACATTGGATAGTCAGAGAACACATACCTGAGATCAGACTTGAAAGACTAAGTCTAATAGTGAGGCATGCCAATACCTGGGGGAAAAGGTGAGCAAGTGGAAGGAACAGCAGGTGCAAAGGCCCTGAGGCAGGAGCCAGGCTTGTGGCTGGAATGGAATGAGCAATATGGCCAGAAGACACAGGAGCAGAGAAAGAACAAGGAGCCACATCAGTAGGGTCCTGTAAAACACTGTAAGGATTTTTGTCTTTTATAGTGAAATGTAGGTTCTCTGCAGTGTTTAGAGCAAAAGTAGATCACCTTCCTTAGGTCCTCATAGTACCCCTAACTGCCATGACAAGAATGAATGTGTGGCTGGGGCAGAAGCAGGGAAGCCAGTGAGGTGGCCCTGCAGTGGGCTATGTGGGCAATGATGGGACCTGGCCAGGATGAGGCAGGTAAGGAGGAGTAAGATTCTGATTTATTTTGAAGGTGGGACTAACAGGATTAGCAGACATACCTGGCCTGAACAGCTCACTCTAAGGGTGTAGCTGTTATTACCTGCCATTCACACCCTGGGGAAGTGGTGAGCAAGTGCCTCTGAAGGAACAGCCCCTCGCCCCTCAACTTGTTAGTGACCTTTAATTGGTCAGCTTCAACCCTTGAGAAACATGCTTTCCTATGAAAACAAAGGGACCCCATTTTTAGTGAATGTGTTGGAAACCATGCCCTCTCTGGGTCCACCACAGGGGACCCACTTCAGTTATCTCCACTGTGGTGCCAGCCTTCCTTCCCTGTAGATCTGGTTTTGTCTCCCAGACAGTGAAGTTAATCTATTACACAAATCTCCTTTGGTAAATGTTTATGGAGAACCCGTTGTATATTGTTCGGGGTGCTGGGGTAGCAGTGAACAAGCAGATATCTCTTTCCTTGTGGGGCTAGCATGGGCATTCAACAATTACAGTCCTGTGCCATTTTGTCCCTGTTGGAGCCCTGAGGGAGGTGTGCTACCATGTGAAACCAAGAGCGGAACCCTTGAGAAACATGCTTTCCTATGAAAACAAAGAACTTCATATTTCAGCCAGTGGGGCAGGGGGGTGCATTGGAAGTATAAATATCCAAGTTCTCTTAAGTTTCTGAAACATTTTCAAATAGCCTGCATTCCCCCAGTCCTCCCCCAACACCGGTCCTAGGGGTAGCAGTGGAGGGTAGGTGACATCTGGGATGCCCCATGTGGGTTCTGGCCAGGATCCTAGCAGAAGGGCTGCTCTGGTGTCTTCCTCTCCTGCCTGGGGTGTGCCGGGGAAGGGGGACATCATCTTCCCTGGGCTGGGGTCTACCTGGAATGCTGGTGGTGGGCCAGGAACAGTGATTTTCCTGCTTGCCTTTGATCTGAGTGGCCTTTCATCTCCTGTCTGCGCTTTTCCCTGCCATCTGTCTGTCCAGCCTTCTTTACTAGCCTGTGGGAGGCCACAAATGAGCTCAGAACAGCTCCAGGCTCATGCAGGGCAGAGCCCAAGTCCAGGGCCCCTCAGCCTTGACTGTGGGACCATGTACACCAGACATGGGCTGCAGGAGGAGGGACCCTGCTGCAAGTCTGTGACCTCACCTGCTTGCAGGGTTACCCTGCAGCCTGCCTCTCTCTCTCTTTCTCTCTCTTCTTCTTCTCTCTCTCTCCCTCTCTCTTTGTTAGTTTTCAGGACAGGGTCTTGCTATGTAGTTCAGGCCTTGAACTTACTATATAGCTCAGGCTGGCCTCAAACTCTCAGCAGTCCTCCTGCTTCAGCCTCTCAAGTTCTAGGATTACAGGTATGCTCCACCACATCCAGCTTCGAGTAGCCTTTCTCCCGAGTGGTCCAGGAGTCTTTCCATTTCCACTGTGGGTCTTGGCAGCTCCTCCTCTGGCACCTGTGCTCACCTTTCTTTCTTAGCACCCGTGTGAGAGTGAACTAGAAGCCCCTGAGCGTGGGTGGTGGATGCAAGTGGGGCCCAGTTGGAGGAGAGGCTGGCTGAGGGAGTAATGGGGAAAAGAGAGGAGGGCTGGATAGCTGGGAAAGAAGATAAACTGGAAATGGAGAAGGAGAGGAAGAGGAGAGCAGATGAAAGAGAGAGGAAAGGAGGCAGGGAGAGAGGAGAGAAGGGGTGATAGATTCACTGGGGAGGGGAGTGCCAGAAGAGAGAACTGAGAGAGGTGGGCAGGAGTCTCCTCTGGGCCACTGCCCTAAATTCTCTGGCACAGTCCTCGGTCTGGAAGGCACCTTAGTTTCTGGCTATGACAAGGCACATGGGCCTGGCAGGAAGTCTGTCAGCCACAGGATCAACTTAGCCACATGCCTGCTCAGGGCCCCGCAGGGCCTACAGGCACCTTTTTGTCCCTGCTTCTGTTTCCAGGGCTCAAACCTACCCCTTGGCCAGGGAGCCACCATGAAACTGGAGGCAGCCATGTGACCAAGAATTAATCAGTCTTCTACCCCAGCCATAGACTGACCTCTGACTTCAGTCACAGACTGACCCTTTGCCAAAGCAGCAGCCACATTCTGACCCTTGGCCCTAGGCGGTCTTATCCTTCCCCCATCCCAGCCACAGACTGCCCCCTATCCTGCCATACACAGACTTCTGACCCCAGACACAGTGGCTAGCCCACAGACCTATGACCCAGTCACATCCTCAACCCCGATGCTGGTGGAGACATGCCTTGGAGATCATCCCAGGGACACATTCCACCAGGCCACCGGGGACCATGAGAGAAGGCCAGAAGGGCCCCAGCAGAGCACCATCCCACCCCTGTGTGGCCCACACAGAGGCCACAGAACTGTGGTGATCAAGGAGCCTGAGGCCTCTGACACCTTCCCAGGACAGAGTCCAGCTGCAGCAGGTAGGGGACAGGCTGGGGTCAAGGCTGGCCCTCTGACCTGCTCCAGACTGGGCATGCAGCCAGACACACGTGGATACACCCAGCACAAAACATACCCAGCCAAACCCCAGTACACATGCAGGCCTGACTCCACACCACAAATCATAGACCCCAGACACATACCTAAACACAATCAGACATGTACACAAGGGCTGGCATCCTGGGACAGCTGCTTCTCCTCATCCAAAGTCACTCAGCCCCAGGTACCCAAGAATGAATGATGACGATACTTCTTCTTCCTCTCCTTCCAAGAGGAATCAAGGTAACTTAGGAAAATACCAGACTGGGATACCAGGCCCAAGTCCTGCCTATGCCTTTGAGGGACCTGAGGGCAGCTACAGCCATTCCTAGAGCTCGGGTGGCTTCTTCTGCCTGCTGCTTAGAAGGGGACATGGAGAAGACAGAGCACTACTCCCTCCCCTCTCATCTTACAAAGAGGGCTAATGAGGCCCTGGCCACATACTGCTGAGGTATCTCCTGCCTTCACACATCTTTTGTTCCCCAATTCCAGGCAACCCTGCAGACTGGGGTCCCTAGGCTTGTGGGTGTCTCTGGGAGGCTCAACCAATCAAGCGACCTCTCCAGCTCGGCTTGGGTCTCCACATGCCTCTTCCCTCCCTGGATGCGTGGCAGTGGGCACGCTGCCCCTGGGCTTCTCCTGGCCCCAGGCAGGGACCCTAGAATCTGACTTTATCTAAGTGGCAGCTGCAGCTCCTGCCTGGCTCCATGCTGGTGATGATATGCCCTTTGGCACAACTTAGTGAACTCCCTCCTTGCTAAGAAGAGTCCCAGGACCCTGCCTCAGTTTGTAATCTGCAAAATTACAGACAAGACTGTGTTGCCCTTGCATATTCACTCCAACTCCAGGGGGCACAGACCAACCAGGCAACAGGATACAGAGCCTAGGATGTCTAAGGTTGCTGAGCCCCTCTAAGCCTCCACATTTCTGTCTGTAAGTGGTTAGGGCTCAGTCCTTTTAGCTCAATGGTGAGGTGGGGTGGAGGCAAGAGTGCTGGGAGAACCCAGCAGGCTGCTCAGAGCTGTACCTGCGTTCTCCTGGGGGAATGGTGAGTTGGGGCACCATGGAACAGGAAACGAGTCTATAGAGATCTCCTCTGGAAAGATGGAGAGGAAACTGCTGATCAAAACTAACCCTTGGGCTGAGTGTGGTGACACATGCCTATAATCTTAGGACTCTGGAAGGTTGAGGCAGGAGGATCACAATTTCAAGCCCAGACTGGGCAATTTAGTGAGACCCTGTCTCAAAATGTTATAAAAGGGCTGGAGACACAGATCAGTGATAGAATGCTTGCCTAGCTTGTGCAAGGCTCTGGGTTCAATCACTAACGCCACAAGAAAGAAAAATTAAATTTGGGCCTTAGAGGTCAGCAGTGGGAGGAACACTCACTGTCTGGCTATGTGAATTTCCACTGCGTGAGTGTGTGCAGTGATGATGGTGACTACTGTTCTAGGGCTTTCCTGCCCTGTTTGGCTTTATCCCAGAGTCCTCTGGTGGGGCCAGGTGACTGCCAGGGAAAGGTGTGGCATAAGCAACTAATACAGCAGTCCTTTGGGGCAAGTGTCTGTAGCCCACTTGACAGACGTGGAAACTGAAGCTCACAGAGTAGAGAAAGGCACAGGCCTGGTTACTCAGTAGGGCTTGAGCCACTGCCCTAAATACCCGAAAAGTCTCCTGACTTGGGGGGGGGATGATGTTCCCCCTCCCAGCCACCAGTGCAAGTCCAGCTCTATCCCATTGTAGCTGTGAGTCCCTGCGCAGCTCTGCACCCTTTCTGGGCCCGTTTCCAGAGCTAAGAAGGCTAATCCTCTCTCAAAGGGGTGCTGTGGGTGGGGTAGAGAGCAGCCTTCTATACGGTGAAGTCTAGGAGGTACGTAGAAGGCCACACTGCAGTCTCTCCCTAAATGCAGCAGAAAGCTCCTGGCCAGAGGAAGAGAATCCTTCTGAGCTCAGCACTGGAGACAAGATGGCTGTGAGAGCAGGTTCAGGTTCCTTCAACAAAGACTGACAGGACCAGAAGCCAGACCACCATGAGTATCTCCCAGAACTGGTTCCACACTCTCACAGTGGAGAGGCTGTGTGTCCCCCACCCCCATTTTTGAGACAAGGTCTCACTATGCAGTTCAGGCTGGCCTTGAACTCACTATGTAGCCCAGGCTGGCCTCGAACTCACAATGATCCTCCTGCCTCAGCCTCCCCAGTGCTGGGATTACAGGCATGTGCCACATGCCCAGCTTGGGGGCCCTTAGATGATCCCAGTACCATGTTCTGATGTGAATATGGGTGTCCCCCTGAACCCACACAAGAGCTTAATCCCCAAAGTTTTATGATGTTTTTTTGTTTGTTTGGCTGGTTTTTGTGGTACTGGTAATTGAACCCAGCATTTTCATACTAAGCTACATCCCAGCCCTTTCTTAAAATTTTAATTTTGAGACAGGGTTTTGATAAATTACTGTTTCCCAGGCTGGGCTGGAATTGTGATCTTTCTGCCTTAGCCTCCCAGAGTGCTGGGATCCTAGGTGTGTGCCACCAAGCCTGGCTATATACTGGTATTAACAAGGTAGAAATTTAATCCCACTATGGTGTTTAGAGGGGCCTTTGGGAAGTGATTATTTTATATTGGCTCATTAGGATGGAGTCCCATGATCAAATTTTGGTGGCTTTATAAGGAGAGGGAGAGACCACATGGATACATGATGATGTGATGTAGTTCAGGACAGTACCTGCCGGGGTACTCTGTACCTCCAGACTGTGTGGACCTTGTACCTACGGAACCAGAGCCAACACAAACCTCTTTATAAAGAATCCAGCCTTGGGTATTTCATTACAGTAAGAAAAAGCAGACTTGTGTAATACAACTCCCAAAACCTCTGCCAAGACCCACACCAATCCACTTGTTTCTGGTTCTCAATTTCTTCCCCTTTAAAATGGGAAGAACGTTAGGGCTTGAGTCATGTTGAGGATGAACTGAAATCAGTCACCACTGGGTTTGCCATGTTGTAAACTCTCAATAAATGTCAGCCCTGGTGATTAGCCTTCCCTCCTTATCTGTAGAAAGACATGTTTTCAATCTCTGGAATAAGTGTCAAATTCTAATTTGACAGTGACAGTCTGAACATTGAACTTGGAAATCCTACTTGGTTGTGTGGCTAGGCCAAAGGCCCACCCATGCTGTCCC
The DNA here is from genome assembly GCA_028451465.1 of Erethizon dorsatum. Lineage (NCBI taxonomy): Eukaryota > Metazoa > Chordata > Mammalia > Rodentia > Erethizontidae > Erethizon > Erethizon dorsatum. Next base: position 21,019,675 of record CM051826.1, read on the forward strand.
CAGTGCTGAGTGACCACCAACAGGACCTCTGGGCTACCAATGCCCCATCTCAATATGATCTCCCAAGAGCCACGTGAAACTGGGGTTCAGAGAGGGAGCCGAGGAAGGGTGGAAGCAACAGGAAGACAGATTTCACCTCCATATAAGGAAGAGCTTGCTAACAGGCAGAGCTGCCCAGAAATGGAAGGAGTGAGCCGCAATGGGCGGTGGTGAGCAGCCTAAGACTGAAGGCATGCAAGCAGAAGAGGGTGGACATGATCAGGCACTGGGACGCACCACAGGGGTAGACCACTGGCAACTCTGGTCCTGTGACTTGACCAAGGCCAGGTGAGCAGGAATGGAATTCCAGAAGGTCAGAACCAGAGGCCAGAGCAAGGTATTGCTGCTCTGCATTCCCATGTGAAAGCAGGGGACAGGAGTGAGAGGCCAAGCCCCCTCCCAGACCACAGAGTATTAATTTTTTAAGAGAGAAATACCTAGTTTTAATTTTTAAAAAGCTGGAAAGTACACAAAAACAGGAAAAAAAAAAAAAGCCCCATGTCCCCCTCCTATGATAACTGCTGCCAATATTTCCTTGTAATCTCTTTTGTGTGCCTCAATTTTGGTTAGAAATCCTGACAGGCTTTACTTATTTTTTTATTGAGATATAATCCACATACTATAAAATTCACTTTTTAGGGGCCTGGGGATATGGCTTAGTGTTAGAGCGCATGTTTAGCATGTGCAAGACCCTAGCTTTGACCCCCAATACCACACACACAAAAATAACCTTTTAAAGTGGGCATTTCAGGGTTGGGCGTGGTGGTGCATGCCTGTAATTCCAGCATTCTGGAGGCTGAAGCAGAAGGATTGCCATAAGTTCGAGGCCAGCCTAAACTACGAGTTCTAGACTACACAGTGAGTCCAGGCCAGCCTAAACTACATAGCGTGACCCTATCTCAAAAAAGAAAGGAAGGAAGGAAGGAAGGAAAGAAGGCAGGCAGGCAGACAGACAGTAGTTTTCGGTATACTCACCTAATTGTGCAACTAATGCTGCTATCTGACTCTGGAATATTTTTACCCTTGCCCCACTAGCAGTCACACCTGACCCTGGCCCCTGGCAACTACTCACCTGCTTTCTGTCCCTAAGAATGTGCCTGCTCTGGACATCTCCCGTGAGTAGAACCACAGGTTCTATGGTCTTTCACACTTGACTCTGGTGTATTTTTAATGTACAGTTTTCAAATCCTATCTTCACCTAGCATTACATATGGTCACCGTTTCCAAAATGGCACCAGATCTTATAATCAAGTTCATGTTTAATGTTTGTACCCCACGGGAGTTTTTTGTTTGTATTTGTTTGATTTTGTACTAGAGATTGAACCCAGGGCCCTTTTAATTATTATTATTTTAAATTTTGAGATGGTCCTGCCTAAGTCATTAAGTTTTCCAGGCTGGGCTCGAACTGTGATCCTCATGCCCCAGCTTCCCAGAATGCTAAGATTATAGGTGTGCCATGACACTTGACTACTATTTTGATCACAGTTTGCTCACCCTCTGGTGACCACTGCCTCATTCAGGCACCATTATCACTTGGCCAAACCAGAGCAGTGGCCTCCTCCCTGTCCTTATCCTTGCTCCCTTCAGCCCTTAGAACAGTCAGGTGGAACCTATTAAAGGAAAGCCAGATCACATCCCTCCCTTCCTTGGAACCGTCTTAGGGTTCCATCTCACATTATACTTAAAACCAAACTTACACCACAGGCTATAATCCCCTACACCATCTGATCTCTGCTACCTTTGACCTCACCTCCTCCCACTTTTTCCCTCCCTTCTCCTCTCCAGCCACCCTGGCCTCCTGTGGTTCCTCAATTTCTCAAACTCACCAAGCGTGGCCCCACCCCACTGCCTTTGCACTAGCCATTCCTGCTACCTGGAACATGCTTCTAGCATCTGCCCAGCATCCCAGCCTCTATGCTTGGGGGCCCGCTTTCTTTTTCTTCATAATACTTATCACCCAATACATCTGTTCTCTCCCTTCCTCCTCATTAAAATGGCAGCTCAGTCGTATGTTGTCTTATTCACTTATCCCCAGCATCTAGCATGGAGCTGCAGCTCTGTGACTATCTGGGCTGTTTCCAATAAAATAAGCAATGTAAAAGAAGCAAAGGTAAAACCCAAGTGCCCTATAGAGCATGTTATACACTGCCGGCCCTCTGCCTGTGGGCATGTGCAGTGTAATCACACTATGCCTTTTGTTGACTCAGCCGGCATTTTCAAATCAGGAGACATCACATACAAATCCAGATTACTGCTGCTGTAGAAAATGCAGCTCTGGTCATGTGGGGCTGCAGGCCCATGTGACCACCATAAGCTAGGCTGGGGGGTACAGGGCTTTGCCACTCACAGGCTAGGGAGGTGAATGCTGGTCTTCTCTCAGAGATGCCCACAAGGTGGTATCCAGGAGGATGGCTGCTTCTGGGGAGACCCAAGGCCTCACCTACTACAGCTGCCTAATATGGGGGTCCTGAGTCCTTCCCTTTATTCCTCTACAGGGCCCTTCCTAGGCACACCAAGCTCTCTGATAGCCCATGCAGCTGCCAGCTCCTGTGCTTGGTCTCTACTTCATCCCGTGTCTTCTGAGGGCCTCATTTCACCCCTGGGGACCCACTGAAACACCCCATCATTTTATCTGTGTATACCCCCACACACACTGCTCCATCTGGCCACGAGCTGGTAAGGGAGGGCCTCAGGCAGTGTCCAGCCAGCATGCAGCAGGCCCTTGGCCATATTTGTGAATGTGGTGCACCCACCAGAGGCTGGGAGGAGCTCATAGTCTGATCTGGGTGCCATTTGGTGCCACCACCTGCTTGTTAAGTCACTGTGTGCCAGGGGCCTGGGGACACAAAGATTCAAAACCTAGGGAAGCTGGCTGTGGTAGGGCAGGCCTGGGGGGTGGAGGCAGCAGCCAGGCCAGCCTTGCCATGGCAGCTGGGCCTGTGTACATATGCCTGTGTATGTTTGCAACAGGAAGCAGGACTCCATACTGGCCATGTCCAGAGCCCTCCCAAGGCCTCAGTCTCCTGACCTGTGTGCAGGGCTCCCCTGCTCATGGGCCTCTCTCAGGCCCCACAGCCCAGCCCTGCCTCCCCACTTTTCCGGGTACTGCGGCCCTGCCTTCCCATCCATCAGGATTTTGCTGCATTCCTGTGAGTCATTCTCCAAACAAACCGTGTGAGGGAGAGAAGGGAGCAGGGGAGGGGGAGGAGAGGCCATGAAGCAAACCTAGCCCTACCTCCTCCTTCCCACCTGCCCCCCAGGGTTCCCTCTCATGCACACATGGGGCCCCCAGGAAAGTTCTGGGGTACAGAGGCAGTGAGCCTGTGCCATGGGCTTGCTATGTAACCTTGGACAAGACCCTTACCCTCTTTGGGCCTCTGAAGAAAATGACCCTGAAGGTCCATACATACTCTGTCTTTCCCAAATGAGGCAGTGTGTTACTGTGCTGTCTCCAAAGCATCCTCTGCCCACTTCCTTGCCTCAGTTTTCCCACCTCTATAACGAGAAGAGGGCAGGTTCTTGGTAGGCAAAAGGGTACATCTGCTAGGTGCTGCTGGACACGGACGGCCCAGCTGGGCTGTCCAAGGGGCCCCGGCACAGACAGAGCCACCTATGTCAACCACAGGGCAGGGGCCAGCCAGGACCTCCCACCAGAAATCCTATTAGTGGCCACTGAGTAGGTGTCTCCCCAGCAGCAGCCTAAATGACACCCCGAGGTCTCTAGCTCACAGGCCCAGGGTGGGGAGGCAAGGATGAAGCACTGCTGAAAAACACTGTTCCTCACAGCACAGTGGGCAGCTGTCCTCCACAAAGCTGTGTGTCCATGCAAGGGTGTGCATGCATGCTTGAGGACAGGGTACCCAACCTCTGGGAGTCTGTGATCACATGGCTCAAATCCTGACGTGGGCTGGGCAGTGTGTGTTTGCAGGACACCATGTGTTGGCATGGGAGCTGCCCCTCTCCCTGCAACCCTTTCTGTGGCTGTTTCTCCATAAAAAGCTGGCTTCTGAGTCACCTGGCTGAGATGACACCTCTAATGGGGTATGCGCCAACTGCACATGCAGCCTTGGACATGCGTGCTCAAGTGGTGGCAGAGCTCTATGTGCGTAGACGTGCTGCAAGGCTGAGGTTAGGCAGGGGGGAGAGTGTGTGCAACAGATCTTGGGAGTGTGAGGAGAGATGCATGTCTGTAAACAGACCATGACTGGCAGGTGGGGAGGGTCGTAGGTGTGTCGGGGGCGTCCTCATGGACATAAGTGTGACTGTCTGCGCTGTCAAGTGGGCTGGCAGGAAAGTGCGTATGTGGGGGGTGGGCAGGAGGATTTCCTTCTGAAGCAGTCTTGGGGCTGCCCCTCTGAGCTGTAGCTCTCCTGCTCCATGCAGAGCAGATGCCAAGACTCTGGGAGTGGCCCCCAGTTGCCGGTAGTACTTAACACTTATCTGTGGGCCCCATAAGGTTCAAGCCAAGCCCTAGGCCTTTGGCAGGAAAATGCCCAACACACAGCACTTTGGATTTAGCTAGTTGGGGTTTGTGGACCCTGAGCGGGGGGCCCCCACTCCCTCAAGGCCCAGCAGCTACTTGGGCCTGGAGTCGGGAAGCTAAGGGTCAGCATAAGAATGGGGGATTGGGGCCGGTGAGATGGCTCAGTGGCGTAAGCGCCTGCCTGGCAAGCGCGAGGGCCCGAGTTCGACTCCCAGAACCCACATACGAAAAAAAGGCCGGTGATATCGCTCAGCGGCATGGGCGCCTGCTGGCGCGCGAGGTCCTAAGGTCGACCCCCGGTACCCACAAAAAAATAAAAATAAAAATAAAATAAGAATGGGGGATTGACAGGTCCTAGCAGGGCAGTAAACAGATGGTGGGGGGTAGTGAGGGAGGGGGGAAGGCAGGGGCCTCTGGAGATAGATGGGAGAACAAGAACATGTTGGAGTGTGAGAGAGAGAGCAGAGCAGAGAGATCAAGAGGAACCAGCCATGGCCTGCCCTGAAACACAGATGGCACAGAGGCAGGCTCAGGGCTGGTCAGCTCTGGCACTGCCCTGGCCTGACTTTCTGAACCCTGCCTGCTCCCGAGGGACATGAAAGTCATCACCTCCTCAGAGCTGTCAGCTGGGCGTTCACACATAAACCCTGCATCCATGGTTGCCATTGTTTCAGTGGTGGTCCCTGATGGCTGTAGTCCCTGGAGGAAGAACCTCAGGCCTGCAGCAAGGAGTGGGCTCCCATGTTCTCTGGGCCACAGTCTTTCTGACTGTAAAATGGAAAGGGGTGGGGCCCAAGAGACTGGGGTACTCTCCTCACCTTCTTGCGGACAGAGAGCAGGGCAGTCCGGTTCATGTGGCCACACTTCTGAGGGGGCGTCCACCAAGGACTTCAGGCCACCCTTTTGAGAGGGGGTCAGCAGGCTCTCAGAGAGCTTTAAGACAAAATGTTCCCACTGTGCTTGAATGAGGGATGGCTGGAGGCCATGATCACAGGGCTCACTCCAAGCCCAGCAGCCAGACAGCTAGAATGTACTGAGGTTTCCAGAAGACAGGCTTCAGCATTTGCACAGAGAGGAGGGACTGTGTTCTGTTAGTGGTGCCCAGCCTGGGACAGGGACCCTGGGACCCTGGCCTCCCAGTTCGAAGGCCATTGTTCTGAGTCTCTCGGCTTGTGGGGAATCCTGTTTTCAGCAGGAGAGTATTGTGTAGAAGGGGCACCACTGAGGAACAGGCACACAGACACACTAAGTCTCAGACATGATAAGGAAGCCACTGAGAGTCCTAGGAAAAAGACAAAGAGGGGCAAGAAAGTGACCACCCATGCTGAGTTAAGACCCAGCCCTGGGATGTATAAGCCTTCGTAATTCCATGGTCCCAGCTTCCCCAAGAGGGCAGACCAGAGGAAGGGCAGGGGGATGCAAAGGCAGTCCCCATGGATGCCATCTGGGTTATGGGCACTAGTGTTATTTGAGAAGCAAGCAGCTTCCCAGAGTTCAGGGGGTCTCCCTTGGGGAGGGCCTGGTCCTAGCCCTGCTGCCATCTCAAGGTCCATATACACCTCAAAAGACCTAGAGAAATAGGATAAGAGCTATGCAAAGGAGTAAAGGGAGGAGGGCACAGGGAAGGACACACTAGGAAGGCAGGGGTGGACCTGAGAAGCCCAGGATGCCCCATCCCCATTTCTTGCAGACAGAGGGTAGCTACAGCTCTGAGCCCCCACCCCACCCCCACTCCAGGACTCCAGGAGTCTTCTGCTCTTCAAGCTGTGTCTGGCCTGCTTAAGTCCCCAGGGACTATGAGCTCCTAAGCCAGCTCAGGGCTGCCTCTGTTCAGCCTCTACTGGTGCCACCTCACTCAAAATGAAAACTCAAGGCCTCCTGAGAACACTCCCCTCTCACTGCTCTCCAGCCACACTCCCCCTTGTAGTTCTAGCAACTTGGGAACCACATATTCCTCAGGGCCTTTGCACTGCTGTTCCTTTGCCTACACTTCCACTAGACATGCACCAGGCTCACCTACCTGGCTCAAGTCTCCACTTAGTTTCACCTTCTCAGTGAGACATTTTTTGACTCCCCAGTTACAAACTGCAAATGTTGGTTCTACTCCTGAGCCCCTTCTCTGCTCTCTTCTTCTCTGCTCTCCTTGCCCCATCTCTGGCCTTCTCATATCTCTGTTACGTACTCAGCATGTTCATCATCTACTGTGTGTCTCCCTCAGAGCAGAAGCTCCCAGGCCAAAGGCCACTGCCTGCTCTTCTGTGGCACCTGGAGCCTTCCCGGCTCACAGTAGGGCTCCATAGCTGTGTGAATGAATAAAACATTCCTGCTATACAGCAGGAGAACCTCCATCCCAATGGTGGAGTCTTTAACAATTTCCCCTGTGAGAACTTCAATTCTTTTTTCTCCTGAGACACTGCACAAAAGAGCTGTGTGCCCCTCCTCCCACGCAGTCCTCCAGTCAGTGATGTGCAGATGGATAGGACCAGTGGCTCTCATCCCTCCAATGTCCAGGCTGCACCCTGGACATCTCCCTGGTCACTGCTCAGTCACCCCAGCAGCCTAATGTACTGACCTCCTAACCTCCACAGCTACAGCACACGGCTCCTCCTTAGCCGTGCCCAGCTGTTGACCGCCTGGACCTCAACCCAGCCTACTTGGCCTTCCTCACTCCCTGGCATCCCACCTGTGCACACTATTCCTGTCCCTTACCCTGGAGCGCTGGTGCCCCATGACCCATGAGTCAAAGGCCAAAGTCCCCCTCCAGCCTGGCTTTCACCCAGTTCTATTCCTGCTGGCCAGACCCAAATGTCCCGTGTCTCTTGTCACCTCAAGCCTTTCCTCAAACAGGGCCCCCTCCCCAAATGCCTTTCCCTTCCTTCACCTGCTCTGCAAGTCTGATGCCCATCCATCTTCAGTATCCCACAGGGAACCAGTCCCCATTTCTGGGCCATGTGCTGCAGCTCTGAAGAGTGATCTCCAGCTCCCTGGTGGCCTGTGGGCTCCCTTGGGGCCTATAAGACAGGTGCTCAACAGTTATTTTTTTAAAGAATAAATTATAGGGGCCGGTGAGATGGCTCAGCAGCGTAAGCGCCTGCCTGGCAAGCGCGAGGGCCCGAGTTCGACTCCCAGAACCCACATACAAAAAAGGGCCGGTGATATTGCTCAGCGGCACGGGCGCCTGCTGGTGCGCAAGGTCCTGAGGTCCCCCAGTACCCACAAAAAAAAAAAAAAAAAAAAAAAAGAATAAATTATAGAAACAAATTACTAAGCAGGTGAATAAATGAGTTGAACAACTGTAGAAAAACAAGTCCATGATAAAGTTCTGTTTTTCAGCAGGTCTCCTCCTTAACTTGCTGCTGTGTTACATAGACCCCTGGTAGGGGTGAGGTCTGAGGGAAGAGAAGGACAACGGACAAGAAGAAACAAGAGGAGGACGTACCAGTCAGGATGGGCTATGCTATGCTGCTGTAGTCCAACCCCAAATCCCAAAGGCTGAGAACAACACATATTGATTTCTTGTTCTTACTACACATACACTGGGGTGGCAAGAGGCTCCTCACTGAGCAGTCACCACCATGATCTTGGGCTGCCAGAGGAAAGAAAGTTCTGGGGAATCACACCCTAGCTATGAGATGCTCTGGCCTAGCAGGGATACCTCTCACTTCTGCTGATACCCCACTGGCAAGAACTGGTACATGGGGGCCAGTGAGATAGCTCAGCGGCATAAGCGCCTGCCTGGTCCTGAGGTTGACTCCCAGTACCCACAAAAAAAAAAAAAAAAAAAAAACTGGTACATGATCCCACCCAAGTATAAGACCACCAGGGAGCACAATCCTACTTTGGGTTAGGGAGGGTGAGGACCTGGAGTCTTTGGCCAGTGAATCTAAGGACATCTCAAATAACACCAACAAGAATACGTACAGCAGAGGCCATTTATTGGGTATCTCCTATGCCCTAGGTGCTGGGCTGAGCACCTGAAGTGGGAGTTTCATTTAATACTCATGGTAATATTGAAGCCAGACCCATAAGGTCCCAATTTTCCAGATGAGAGAGCTGAAGGCCCAGATAGTCCAGGGACCTGCCAAGGTTACACAGCTTGTAAGAGATTGGTCAAGATGGGAACTCACACCTGTCTGAATGTAGGCCAGTGATGGCAAACCTTTTAGACACTGAATGCCCAAACTGGAACCCAAAACCCATTTATTTATCGCAAAGTGCCAACACTGCAATTAAACCTGAATACTGAGGTTTTAGTTTAGAAAAAACAACTGTTGCTAGGTGTGGTGGTGCACACCTGTAATCCCAGCACTTGGGAGGCTGAGGCAGGAGGATCGCTGCGCGTTTGAGGCCAGCCTGCTCTACATAGTGAGTTCAATGCCAGCCTGAACTAAACAGCAAGACCCTGTCTCAAAACAAAAACAAAAACAAACAATGTATCCAACTGTCACTCCATGCTTGGGTGGTAGGAGGACTTGGCTCACATGAGAGGGCTTTGCATGCCTACTGTGGCACACATACCATACGTTTGCCATCACTGACCTAGGCCATTACTTGCCCTGCTGCCAGCTTCCTCTGCCAATACCAGCCTGTGGCCAACAGATACTATGGGTAGACAATGTCCTACCAGGCAGAGGGCCACACAGACAAGAAGTACCTCCTTAAACTGCCACATTCACTCCTAGGTGTTGTATGCTACCACCCTGGGGATAGTAAGGCCAGTTCCAGGGCCAAGATCACATCGTGGGGATGTACAGGGCCAATGAGAGGTCACAAGTCTGCTTACTACAGCTTAAGTATCCTCAACTTCCTTGACGGCACTGGGTACCCGGGGGCAGCCTTGCCTAAACCAGGCCCTTCAGAAAAGGATCGTTAGGGGTACTCCACTGTCCTGAAAGGTAGGCAGGGCAAGGACACAGCAGTCCCATGAGGCAGGTCCCCAGGTCCTGGCCTCCAAGCTGGCCATGCTCTGAGGAGCTGGGCTGGGTAGCACATGGCAGCTCAGTTGTTATAGGGACAGAGCCATGAGGGAGGCTAGAAAGGCATGAAGCAGGGTAGGCCTCTATGCCAAGATTCCACAGCCAGGCCTTGTGAAAACAAGACCCTGGGGCCTTCTGAGAAGCCTACAGAGAGAGGCATGGAACAAAAAAAAGGGGGTCAGTGGAGTTTCAAAGCAGACTCAGTTCTGTGAACTTAATTAACCTCCTTGAGCTTCAGCTTTCTCACTTGTAAAAGGGAGATATGATCAAGGCTATAGGCCCTATCTGTTCTCAGTATACATAGTATGTGTTCAACAAATGTGGTCATTACAATACTTACTGGTGTATTTTTTTGTCCACCAGTGTCCCCTATCCCATGCCTGAGGCTTCGAGCCATGATCTTACAGCTTTCCTGAGCTACTGCTAGGCCTCTCTGCACTAAGACCCTTGCTCCAGCTGCTGTAAGAATGCATGCAGATAGTCTCTCCTGTGTGTCTAGGGGCCTGATCAGAGAGCAGCCCCCACCCTGCAGCCATGCCCTCATCTGGCATCCACTCCCCACAAGTGTGAATGCCCTCCGTGTGGCCTGCCCCTTCAGCCTGGCCTCTAAGGTCAGCCGTCCTCCAGGGAAGGATCCTCCTCAACCTCCTGTGGGCACCCCCTGCCTGGATGTCTCAAGTCCCCAAGTTCCCTAACATCCCTGCTCAACTTCTGAGGGGAAATGTAAGAGCTGCCCTACCACTTCTGAGCCCTCTGTATTGCCCACTGCCCCAGTCATCCAGTCTATAATCATTTATTGAGCACCTACTACATGCAAAACACTGGGCTAACCACTATGAGACTGAGTTGAAAGGACACAGCCCACCTCCAGAGCAACCACAGTCTAGCAGAAACTCACCATGCATGACTGATGCCATACAGCTCTGTGGTTACAAACACAGGCTTGGAAGACCTGTTTGGAGACCAACTCTGCCACCTGCCAGGTGAGTCACTCTAGACATAATGCTTCTCCCCCACTAGCCTCAGTGTCTCTATCTGCAAAAGGAGATGTTGACAGGATCTACCTCAGGGGTGGTGACAAGCTTCTGGAAACCAGGAGCATCATGAAGAGACTGGCATGGAGTGGCTGCCAAATGCATGTGAGCTGCATCAGTTGCCTTGACCCTGGTCAAGGGCAGAGCTCAAGGTGTGCTGTGGGTAGGGATCTCCCTCCAGGTTTCTAACACCTCATTAATCAGGGCGGACTGTCCACCTGGCTGTGATGCCGCCTGACGCTCCTGGCAGCCTGCCCATTCACCACCATTTTGTGTGCAAGGACATCTGGGGACAAGGACAGGGGTGGGGACACAGATCTGGGGGTAGCACGCTAACTTCTGACTGGAGGACAGGCAGAATGGGACTCGAACCAACCAGAAGACACCCACGCAGCAGGGTCCACTGCCACTGAGAGCACACAGGGTCACTGCTTGGCCCTCCCTGTGCGCAGTAGGCCCACAAAACACATCTGACACTTGTGCCAGTGGAGGGAAACAAGACTGAACTTAGGCTCTGTCCTGAGATGAGGTAGGTGGTCTGAGCTTACTTGCCATCTGAGGGACCTGAATCTGGACCTGAATCTGGCCTTCTTGACAATAGGGAGCCACTGAAGGTTGCTGGGCAGCACAGGAACATGGCCCACCTTTCCACCCCATGCCTCCCACACTCAAGTGGGTTCAAGTGTGTTGGGGTTGTCCTTACCTCTCTACCCCCTTATGAACTAGGATTCTGTCCCAGCCAGGCCCTTGCTCCAGCTGCTCCCCCATCTGGTTAGCTCACACTTATCCCTCCTTCCAAGGGGAGTTTAGAAGTCTCTCTGGACCTTCCTGGTTCATCTAAGCCAATTCTTTTTATGTGAGAGTGTAAATATTCCCTTCTGGGCTGCTCCTGAGACTGGAGTACTCCCAGGGCAGAGGCTGAATCTGGCCCCCCCAGCCTCACCTGACACAGGCAGGGTAGGAGCTGGGTATCCCAATGGGTGCTGTGTTATCCCAGTTCTGGCTCTGAGATGGTGCAGAAGGACCGGATGGGACTAGAAAGGGCAGGAAGGAAGGACTGGGTGCAGCGGGCACGGAGGAGGTAGGAGAAATCCACAGAATCAGTTTACCTATTCCCTCTGCCCTTTCTTTCCTTCTGGGAGAGAAGAGAGGAGGGAGTGATGGGGAGAAAGAGGGATGCAGGGCCCCAGGCCAAGGCCCTTCCAAGGTCTTGCCTACGGTAGTCTGGGGCTGAGCACCGCCTGAGCACCAGCAGGCCGCACAGAGAACCCTGCTAGGAGTTCCTAGGCCTCAGGCTTCCTGGAGGGCCCCATTAGGCCCTAGGGCCCCCAAGCTGGCAGCACCACAGTCCCCAATCCCAGTGCCCACGAGGAGCAGGCAGGGGCATCCAGAAACCAGGCAATGGGACCTCAGTCCAGGGGTGGGACACACCCAGACAACTTTCAGCCTGGGCTCCCCTCCCCAGTAGAAGGCCCCGACCAATCAGGGCAGACAGAGGCTCATCTTATTAGAGGGGCAGAGATAGGTTTCAAAGAGAGTGAGGAAGGAGAAGAGGCCTTTGTTACCCGCACCAGGAACAGCTTCTGGATGTGAGAAAGGTAAGGCACAGTCAGACCTGAGGCCTCTGCAGATCACGTGCACCGCGGAGGGCGTCTGGCACATAGTGTGCAACCACCATTATTGTTATGCAGAGCAGCCTTGAATGCCAAGGCAAAAATGGCCCGACGGCAGGTGGGAGCACTAAGGCCGGGGGATGGGGGGCCAGGAATCCCAAAGGCCGTGGCCACGCGGTCCCGCTGGGCGGCGGAACGTGGAGGCGCCAGGCAGTGCAGGTCTGAGCCCAGACAGGGCGATAAATGGACCTGCCACGCCGGCCTCTCCCTCCCTCGCCGCGCCCGGAGGATGAGCGGGTCTGGCTGCGGCCTCGCGCCGTTTTCCAGGTAATTAAGGCCGGGCGGGCGGGCGCACAGCTGCTTCCGTGGCCGGCCGCGCCTCCGGCCCGGGCTGGTGCAATTAAACTCGCGCGTTCGCGGCCATTAAGCATTAATGTAGCTCATTAGCATAAGAAGGCGCTTTGAAGGCAGCAGCCCCGCGGGGTAGCGCGAGGGCTGAAGGCCGAGGGGCGGCCCGAGCAGGCAGGCCTGGAGCTGGGGCTTCCAGAGGCCAGGCTGGGGAGGAGGTAGAGTACTGGGACTTGACTCTCTGAGAAAGCCTGTCCGGGAATAGGGCTCCTGGGGGTGAGCCGGAAGGCCCACCCCGAGGCCAGGGGCACTTCCTCAAACTGTGGTGCTGTGAGACACACAGGGTCCCCAGCCCAGGTTGAAGCCTGCAGGTGGTTCATGCAACACTGATAATAACTAAAAGCAAGGGCAGCCTAAGCATAGGCCAGTTCTAAGCACCTAGCATAAATTCTCTCATTTAATTCTCCAAGAATGAAAGCTAGTGGGTGCTTTACTCTTCCCATCCCATGTCTTAGAGGAGGTCTTAGGGCTGATGAAAAGCCATATGAGCCTGGACTCATAACTGGGAAGCCAACACTACCAGGTGTGATGTGTCCAAGAGGGGCACACCAGGGAGGGGTGGGGACTGTAGCCAAGTGGTGGGCTGGGCATCTCACCCAGCAGATTGTGGGCAGCTCCACCAACAATGGCCTGAGGGAAGTGGTCCATAGAAATCCATACCAAAAACTGGAAACTGGAGATGAAGTCGCCCTAGGATTACTCACCAGCAAGCAACAGATTTTTCCTCCAAACAATGGGGGCAGGAAGAAGGGGAGACTTCAAAGTGGGTTTGTAGGCCAGATGTGGCAAGAGGACCATCCAACACATACCACAAGACATAGTAATTCACAGGTGTTCAAAAATCACTAATTCAGTGAGTGAACAAATGAATGCAGGAATAAATGTCTCTCTAGACAATGGTGGAGGAAATAAGGACCAATCCGATTTCCTCTTTCAGGCTTTCTTTGGCCCAGGGGGGGGGTGGCTCTGGTAGAGCAAAAGGGCTAAGAGGAAATGGCAGGTGGGGCCTGAGGCAGCTGTGCTGTGCCTTGGCTCCAGGCGTCCCCTGGGGCAGTGCCTTGAGCATTCCAAAGTGAAGGCTGTTGGGCCGGTGAGATGGCTCAGCGGCATAAGCGCCTGCCTTGCAAGCGCGAGGGCCCGAGTTCCACTCCCGGATCCCACATACGAAAAAGGGGCCGGTGATATCGCTCAGCGGCACGGGCGCCTGTTGGTGCGCAAGGTCCTGAGGTCGACCCCCGGCACCCACAAAAAAACAAACAAACAAAGTCAAGGCTGTTGCCACAGGTATCTTGTAGGCCAGGGCCACAGGGAGCACTGGAAAAGAAGATACACTGCCTGAGTGCTGATGGAGCTGGAAGGAAACCGCTAGCCCCTAAGGAGCTCAGAGAAGGTGGACAGTTGGCCTGTGGCCACACAGCAGGAATTAGGATGCCTAATTCTTTCAGTTAGGGCTGGCTGAGCCTTTATCTGTGCTCAGATCAGTTATAGCCTAGCCAAGGGCTCCCTGTCTCCATCTGAGAAGCTCTGCATCCTTTACCGCCTCATCTTGGCTGGTGATCAACATGTACTCCCATACATGAATACACACAATAACTCAGAGAACTAAGCTCTTCAATTAATGCCTTTTCTCCCTTAGCTACACCTTCTCAAGACAGGGATTCTAAAGCAGGGTGTGGTGACACACACCTGTGACCCCAGAACTTGGGAGACTAAGGCAGGAGGATTGCCACGAGTTTGAGGCCAGCGTGGTCTACACAGCAAGTTCAAGACCAGGCTGAACTACATACTGAGTCCCAGTCTCAAAAATAAAAAAAAGAGAGGGATTCTATCCATCCAGATCATGGCTAATTTCAGCATCTGGCACACAGTAGGCCTGCAAACATAAGATGTCCACCAGATAGAAGCATTATTATCAGTCACAGTGCCAAAAAACATTCAGGCCTGGCGTGGGCTTTTCTGCCTACTCGAGCCTCCTGCCCTCTCACAGCTAGCTGGTCCAGGGGCCTTGATGACTACACAGCTAAGCTGCCCTGGGGGGGTACAAGTAGGGGAGGGGCTAGCTGCCCCTTCTCACCAAAAGGCCAGCCCACTCGTGCTGCCCAATGGTCTGCAAAGGTATGGGGGTGGGGGCTGGACAGCCTCCTTAGGGAAGTAGTGATAACACAACAGCTCAGTGATGGTGAACATTTTAGAGACTGAGTACCTAAGCTGCAACCCAAAACCCATTTATTTATCACAAAGTGCCAACACTGCAATTAAATCTGAATGCTTGGCTGCTGGGGCAATGCTGGGGCAACTTGGCTCACATGCCAACAGATAGGGCTTTGCATGCCCACTGAGGCACAAATGCCATAGGTATGCCACTACTGCACTAACTACTAAGGGAGAGGTTAAGGACTGCTACAAGACCACCTGCAACCTCCCTAGCCACTGGGCCTTCTCAGACAGGGAACCTCCCAAATGCAAAGCCAACCCTGCCCCTGGGACTTGGGGCCCAAGAGCAGGGATTTTCTCATCATTCCCAGCTCTTCTTGAGTCCTACTTAGGACTCATTTTGGTGACAAATCCCAGCCTTCCCTGTGCCTTGGCCATTCTGGTCCTACTCAAATCTGGCCTGAAGCTCATATATGAGGAGCCAAAGACAGATGAGGAAATGGGACACAGAGGGGCATGGGCTGCCCCAGAGTAGTCCACTGGAGTGGGAGCCATGCTTTGCATTAGGGACCTGGCTTGGCCACTAACAGGCTGTGTGCCCTCCTGACTTCAGTTTCTCTATCTGAGAAATGTGAGCCTGGACCTCCTTGACCCTCAAGTTCCCTCTGGCCTCTAAGCCACAGGGTAGAAAGACCCAGTTCTGTTGGACAAAAGGGACTGTCAGTGTCCCTTCAGTCCACAAAGCAGTCCTTCCTGGACCTTAGGTCAAGGCACACTGGGTCAAAGGGCTAAGGTCTGCTAGTACCTCATTCCTCCCAGTGCCCCTGGCCTGGGGGAAAAGCAGATGCCCTTAAAGGGCAACTCAGCCAGTGGCCACTGCCTGCCACTGATAAAGAGCAAGTGGGAGGCTTGGGGTGGGGCTCAGTGATAAAGTGATTGCCTAGCATGCAGGAGGCCCTGGTTCCATCCTGGTTGCATCCTCTTCCATGTAAAGAGGAACCAGTCCTCACCCCACAAGACATACACAAACAGAGATATTCAGCCACACATACCACAAACCACACACATACACACACAGGTTCCAGTCACAAATATAGACACAAAAACTACCTAACAGCACCCACTTATACACACAAATACAAACTCACATATTACATGCTCACACATGCTTTTTTCACATGCATGCACACACACTGACACATACTCAACATGCCAACATAGAAAACCTCAGATACATGTCCCTGAATACAACAACCATACAATAGCCATCGACCCCTCCACATACATCCCACCGAAAACAGACACAGACATACCATACACAGTCCCCCACGCAAACCAACACACACTGACACATACCCATCTTGTCACTTGGGAAGTTCCACACACAGGCAGTACCCAGCCCACAAGAGCAAATACCGAGAAATAAACCATGTTCAGAGCATCAATCTGGGCCCTAACCTGGCTGTCTCCTTGAGACAGGTAAAGTGAAAAGGGTCTTAAATATTGGATATATGAATAAACCTGTTGGGGCCGGTGAGATGGCTCAGCGGCTTAAGCGCCTGTCCGGCAAGCGCGAGGGCCCGAGTTCGACTCCCGGATCCCACATATGAAAAAGGGGCCGGTGATATCGCTCAGCGGCACGGGCGCCTGCTGGCGCGTGAGGTCCTGAGGTCGACCCCCCCGGTACCCACAAAAAAAAAATAAAAATAAAATGAATAAACCTGTTAAGAGCATATAATTTTTAGGGACATTGGCTGCAGGCAGATAATGTACTTCCCTCATCTTTTCATTTCTGAGAGCACATAGTGGTGGTGGCATGTGGTGACCAGGCATGGCATGGTGTCTGGTGCCACACCCAGGACCTCTGTTCCAGAAACAGGGACATTCTGTGATTTTTTCCATCTACTAAATCCAGCTGCTGCTCAAAACACAGGGCCCTACATTCTCTCGTCTCTTTTCCACCTCCTCCCCCCGCCCTTTGCTTTGGATGCCTTTTAAATGCCAATCCATCTGTGGCAACTGATCTCCAAGGCCTGTTTCACATAGGGCTTGAATGTGTTAGAACTGAACTGTTCAAGAAAGGGGAAGAAGAGGAAGGCCCAGCAGCAGTGATGTCAGAGGTAATGGCAGCTCGTACTAGGCCTGGGGAGCAGTGGGGCAGAGAGAGACTGCACCTGATGCCAGCCTCCATGCCTCTAGCCAGAAGCTAAGGAGCTGGGACAGCAGATGGTGAGTCACAGCACCAACAAAGGGCCTCTGGGTCTGAGAGTAGATGGGCCGAGCAGGTCCTGATAAGGCTGATGTCTGAGACTTCCCTGAACTCTTGCATATCTGAGCCAGATGAATGCCCTTTGCCTGAGCCCAGATTTCAGCTTGGGGCCATGAGTCATCCAGGTCCCTATGCAAACAAGGTGGCCTCCTGGGCCCCCAGCAGGCAGGACTCTCACCCCAAGACACTTATTAGAGGTTAGTAGCAATGGGGAAGCATTCCTTAGGGTCTGCAGGTACAGAGGATTAACAAAGTTAGAAAGTGACTGCCCAGTCCCATAAACCACCCCTGAAATCTTTTTTTTTTGGTATCGGGAATCGAACTCAGGACCTTGCACTTACCAGGCAGGCGCTTGTGTTGCTGAGCTAAATCCCCAGCCCAGAAATCTGACTTTTTAAAGCTTCCCCAAGAACTGGTTTCCAACTCTCTCAAGCCTTCCACAAGCTGACAGGAATAAAGAAGCATGCTATATGGCATTCAGAAAAGCAGGATGTGAAACTATATACAGGAGCAACGTGTACCGAAACAAATAAAACATAAAACCCTAACCCAAGTGATGAGAGAGACACTATGGCTGCCTTTGGAGGTTTTTTTTCTTTTTAACTTGTCATATTTTCCAGAAGTTCCATAATTAGCCTTTCCTCCTTTTATAGTGAGGGGAAAAAAGGTATTAAAACACCGAGTGCCTTACCAAACAAAATATACAGCATGACTCCAGATTTTGTATTTATTATACTTATAATTGTTTATCATATCCAGAGAAAATATGCTGATAGTTGTTAAATCCTGGTGGTGGGATTATAGAGAAATTTTACTTATTTGTGTTCGTCTATTCTTATATTTTAAGAGACAAGGTCTTGGTATGCTGCTCAAGCCGGTCCAGAACTCCTGGGCTCAAGCGATTCTCCCACCTTGTGCCCTGAGTAGCTGGAACTACAGGCACCCACCACAGGACCTAGGCCTTGCTCTTCTATTTATCAACATATCAATAATTTGATGATCTTACTAAAAACAAAATGCTTAGGACTGGAAAGGCCTTTCTGATATCAAGCCTGAGTTCATCCTGCTGCAAACAAACTCCACTGCCATCCTCCTGGTGCTCGTAGCCTGGGTAAGGGCAAGAAAGGCTAGAGGACAGCTTAACAGACACATAGCTTTCCTACCAAAACCCAAAAGCCATTAAATTTAGCTGCCTGCCCAGTACAGGTAGGAGGGACAGAGGTCAGCTGAGTCCATGCCTCTTAAGAGACTAGGGGAAAAGGTAGCCCTGGAGTGAACAGCTGGGGACTTAAGGCACGAGAAAGCCTAAGGGAGAGGGCAACGTTGGCAGGAGGGCTGGGCTGGGTTGGCAGCAAAGTTCCGGAAGAGGCTGCCCCCAGGGCAGGCGGGGTGCCCAGGCTCAGGAGATAGGAATGTGCCTTCTGGCCAGGCAGCCCAGTGGCTGCCAACTAGGGGAGGCCATGCTCCTGGGCTGGAAGAAGCTGGCTGGGGCTGCGGGGTCCAAGCCTGGAAAAGGGTACACTTCTGGCCCCAGGGGAGGGGGAGGCCCAGAGCTTTTAATTTGCAAAGGCCATCCAGAAGAAGGAGCGTGAGGCTGAGGTGGGGAGTCTTGCCTTCCCATTATCCTGGCTTCCAGAAGCCACTTCGCGAGGCCAACCCACACAGGATCTCACTACTGTCCCAAAACATCCAGGGAGGAGGAGGGGACTCTATACAGGCACGTGCCCGTCCGGGTGGCCGCGTAAGCAACCGCAGCAACGCTGGGGCCCGAAGCCTACCCTCCGCCTTGGCCGGGCAAGGGGGGAGACACGGGCTCGGCCAGAGGGCGGGGCCTCGGCAGCCCCACCCCGACCGCGCAGAGCATGCCGGGCCGGCGCTGCCATGGCGATGCGAATGGCCCGCTTTCCCCCCTCCCGCGCGGCCGCGGCGCCCAGAGACTCCGGTCACCTCCTGGCACTGCACTGCGGGCCAGAGTCGGCCGGTGGGCTGCGGGGCGAGGAAACCCCGGGTGGCCAAAATAGTGGGAGCCGCGGGAGGGGAGCGGAGGGGTGAGGCCGGCAGGAAGTGTGGGCGTTTGTCCTCCCGCCGCCCCCCTCTCGAAGTCTGGGCGAGGAAAGGAAATGGCCCCGGAGGCGATCGCGGAGATGCCCGCGTGTCTAACCCGACAGCTCCCGCCTCTGCCTTCCCGGAGGCGCGGCCTCCCCAGCACCCAGAGAGGTGACTGGGGTGAGGGTTGCCCCCGCCGCGGTGTAGAATGTGATACATAAGCCCAAAAGAAGATGCCCACCCCCCACTCCCTCTGCAGCGAGGCCGTCTTCCTGGTTCTCACCGTTCCCCCAACCTAGTGCGCCTCCACCAGCTTAGGCGGACAGCTTGGCTCCCCAGGCCTGGGGCCCGAGACGAGACGTTACTCAGCGTGGCTGCCTCTCCCATCGAAGCCCCAAAATACCCCCAGGGCTAAGTACAAGTCCTTGCACTCCCAGGAGAACCAGGGAGGCTGAACTCCCCAGGGAGACCCTGGTTCCCTCTTACATATTTCCAGAATGACAGGGAAGCCACCCTGACTGGGCCCGGGCAGTCCTACATGTGAGTGACTGCCCGGATCAGGTGGGTAAGCAAGCCTAGATCTATTGAAGGATTGAAGTGGTAGAGCTGAGACTTTGCCCCTGACCGCTGCGACTCCGGACGCCTGTCACACATAGTAGCACTCCCTGCTTCCTGGCTGCCCAGCCTGGGCTGGTCCAGCCACCTATCTCTGGCCCAGAGCAATGGCCTAGCCTCCCATGTTCTCCCCACCCCCTCCCGCCTACCACAGGCCTGGCTTCCCTTCTAAGCCGCCAGTCTGCAGCCACACAAAGCCCTGTTTGTTTGCTTTCTCTGCTTTTCCCTCTGGATCCGATGTCTTTCTCCGATACCTGCCGGCTGGGCTTCCTCTCCAAGCAGCCTGCCCAGCCAGCTGATGGGAAGGAGGGGCTACCACTGCAGCAAGCCCTGCCTTCTGGCCACTATCATTTCTTGTACCCACCTCCCCAGTGCAAGGGGCTCCTAGCCCAGGTGGCCTGATCCACTACAAGGGCTAAGAGCTCTTTCACTGTGTCTCAGAATGTAGGTGCCAGCTGGGTGGAGCAGCAGAGATGCCTGGGGCAGGGGGAGGGGAGGAGAAACCCAGCCACCCTCCCTGATCCTTTTGTGAGCAAGGCTTGTTTTGTTTGTCAATCAGGAAGGCTGCCCTTGCCTTCCCAGCAACCCACAGGCTGCCAGGAGTAAAGAGATGATTTGGAACAAGAGGGTCCAGGCTGCAGGGCTCTTTACCCCTTACTCTTTCTGGGGACCTTGGGATGAGCCTTAACAGGATGTCCTGGGGGCCCCACTTGGTAGGAGGGCACCAATCTGGGCAGACACCTGGACAGGTTCCCCTGCGTGGCAGATACCCATTAAAGTGTCTCAGGAAGCCCTGCACAGTCCATCTGAGATGAAGCAGAGCTTTCACAGGCAAAGAAAAATAAACACCCGCATTCCACACCACCTTCTCTACCTGCAGAGCGAAGCTGCCCTCTCTCCTTGTTCAAATAAAGAAACCCAACATTGATATGGTACAGAGATACAGCAACCTGGCCTGGCTCCCTCTGCTGAGAGTTCTTTTACTGAACCCTGTCACACTGGGTGGCCCAGGGCAGGTCCTCACCTCCCTGGGGCTCCCTTCTTCCCCTCCCATCCCCTTCAGTGCTGAGTTTAACCCCTACTGCCACTCCAGGATGAAGGCATAATTATGCCCACTTGACAGATAAGGAAACAGGAGGCTACAGGAGGGAAAGCCACAGAAACAAATCCTGTCTCTGTCTGAACTCAAGCTTATGGCTAACTCCAAACCTTAAAAAACTTCCCACTAGGTCACAGTCTTAATTATTTTCTAAATGGATGACTGATTAACATGAGGAAAGTGAGCAGCAGGCCCAGCCAGTTTGGAGCCCCACAGATGTAATCTCCAAGTGGGCTCTGCCACTTGGTTGCTGTGTGACCCTAGGCAGGTCACTTACCCTCTCTGAGCTTCAATTTCCTTGATAATCTATATAGAGCAGTTAATAAGGCTTAGGAAAGCCAGATGTGGTGGTGCACACCTATAATCCCAGCACTTGGGAAGCTGAGGCAGGAGGATCTCTGAGTGTGAGGGCAGTCTGGGGTACATAAGCAAGTTCAAGGCCAACCTGCACTACATAGTGAGACCCTGTCTCAAAAAAAAAAAAAAAAAAGGCTTAGGGAGGGCCACCCAATGACTGGCACAACAGCAAGTACTCATTAAAGGGTGGCTTTTCTCCATGATCCTGTTCACTATCCAAAGACACAGACATTCACTTAATAGAGGAACCAAGCCTCTCCCACCTTTGCTTTCACCAGCTGGCTGTGCTGGCAGGCACTCCCCGTCACCATCTCTGGCCCTCTGGAAAGCTGAGGCAAGGCCATGGGCTGCCAAGCTAAGCCCTCAGGGCTCCTGTCCCGCCCAGGAGACTAAGGCCTCTCAGTTTAATTTGCCAAAGCAGCACTCCAGGGGACACTGTTACCCCAAGGAAACAAAGCCAGCTCCATCCACATCCTACAGACTCAAGAAGAGTCACTCAATTAAATCTGATTTGGCAAAAAGTTGTTTTTAGTGCTATTTTGGGCCACAGTGGGGATTTTCTGTGCTTGTCTCAAAGGTATCATAAACTGGATTCCTTCCTACCTCTCCCACCCCTATGTGTGTTTGAAATGAAAGTATTGTTCTTCCTCTCTCTTTTTTCTGCTTCTCTTTCCCACCTACCAGAGGGATGCAAGTGGAAGAAAGGACAGAGGCTAGGCCTCAGGCCAGGACAGTACCCAGGCCTAGGTCCTCCACTCACCCACCTGACCTCTGCTCAGGCCCCCAGGGCATAGCATTCTGGGAGGTATAGTTTCCCAAACCACATAGGAGGGAACATCTGCCTCCCCTTAAATTCTCCCCACCTCTAGAAGCTGCTCGCTGGGTGTCCTGAGGCTGGATCTATTCAGGGGTCTCCCAGACACACACCAGGTGCCTAGCAGCCTGCCCTGCCCACGACACACCTTCTGCTGTCTGCCTTCTGACAAACAGCCTGGGCCGTGCCTTGGGCTAGAAAAACCTCCATAGCCATGCCATCCCTTGAAGGAGTGTGAAGCCTGCATCCTTCTTCCTATACTTTGCACTTTCCCTTAGCTCCCAACACAATTATAGCTAATCCTCCATCATGATTACTATGCAGTCACTCTGTAATGCCTGATTGCCTACCAGACTGGGCACTTCCAAAGAGCAGGGGCTGTGTCTGCTTGGCCACCCCTGTTCCCCTCAGCACCGTGGGCTTCCTGGGTGAGATGACTTGTAATGCAGACCTGTCCTGTGCATCAAGATTTAGAAACATCCCTGCCTCTGCCCACCAGATGCCAATAGCATCTCTCCAACTGAGACAACCAAAAAGGCATCCAGACATGGCTTTCCTGAGGGATAAAACCATCCCTGATAGAGAACCACTGCTCCACAGCCTGGCACAGTGCTCCCTGGAATGAGAAAATGCATGACTCTGCACCTAACAGACAGGTGATTTTTATTTTATCCCTTACCTTAATCATCTACAAATTTTATTTTTTCTATCAGACTAGAATGTTCCAGAAGACAGGCCCATGGGACCTTGGCTGTGTATAAGTGATTGCTCATAACTCTTTGCTGAAGGAATAATTATCAGCGTATCAAAGAACACAGGACCGAAAGCCAGTTTGGTTTCCCTACTTCCCCTGTGGTAGCAAGCCTGGGTTGCTGGGTGACTGCTATGGTAGCTAAGCTCCTCTAGGCCTCAGTGGCTCTCCAGTCATCATAATGATTCTTTGTCCTATTGGGCTAATGGGAGGTTCACAACTTCACATTTTTTTTTTTTTTTTTGTGGGTACCGGGGGTTGACCTCAGGACCTCGCGCACCAGCAGGCGCCCGTGCTGCTGAGCGATATCACCGGCCCTTTTTTCGTATGTGGGATCCGGGAGTCGAACTCGGGCCCTCGCGCTTGCCAGGCAGGCGCTTATGCCACTGAGCCATCTCGCCGGCCCAACTTCACATCTTTAAGGAGCTACTGTTCCTAAGAAGAAATCTTACAGGTAGTTTTTAACCTTACATTTTCTTTTTCTTTTAAATTTTTTATTGGTACATTTTAGATATACATATTGATAATGTTTATCATAGGGAATTCGTACCTGTACATGATATAGCTTGCTTTTTTTCCCCATCCCCCTCCTTTCAACCCCTCTTCCCCTCCTTATTTACAGAAGCTTTGTTTCCATTTTTTTCTTCTATTTTTTTTCTTGTCCCCCTTCCTTCCTTTCCCCCTCCCTCGTCCCTAGTTCCCCTTCTCATTTGAACATTTTCTTTTCATTTCCCAGTATCTACTATACATTTTGGTCCTTATTTACACTTTTAGTTTCTTCATGCCAGAGAATTTAAACATGTGTGTCTGATTTATTTCATTTAAGAGTATGGTCTCGGGCCGGTGAGATGGCTCAGCGGCATAAGCGCCTGCCTTGCAAGTGCGAGGGCCCGAGTTCAACTCCCGGATCCCACATACGAAAAAGGGGCCGGTGATATCGCTCAGTGGCACGGGTGCCTGTTGGCGCGCGAGGTCCTGAGGTCGACCCCCCGGTACCCACAAAAAAAAAAAGAGTATGGTCTCAAGGTGCATCCATTTAGCTAGAAATGTCTCAAGCTTATCCTTCTTTATGGTAGAGTAGTACTCCATTGTATTAAAAAAAAACACGTCTTCTTTTACCTTACATTTTCTGTGAATTTTTATTATTAGGACATTAAATAGGTTGACATTAATTAAGCACTCTATTGCATGTCCATAGTAAGCACTATGCAAAGTGCTTTGGAGAGACCATCTTAATCCTCTAAAAACAAAACTACATAATAGATACGTATTTCTGCCATTTGATAAATACAAAAAGGGGCTCAGAGAGTTTGGAGGTCCTGCCTAAGGGCACAGAGATGGTTTGGTGGCCTCTAGCAACTGATGATGCTTTAGTCAAAAAACACTTTTGGCTTTAACACTGGATACTAAAGTTCCTTCTGCAAGTCTGAACCCGCCTGGTGCCGGGCAGAATGAGATATTCTCAGGTAAGTGTAGTCTCATGGGCCTTGCCCTCATCAGGCCCTGAAGCTGAACAGAGACAGCTCTGGGTCACCTAGAGGGAGGAGCTGAGGCTGTAGGCCTGCAAGTGCTGAGTCCAGGAGTCGGGCTGCTCTGGTGGCAGGGCAGGGCGGCGGGAGGGATAGGCACTCCTTTACAGGTGCCATCCCTTGTAGGGAAACCTTTGACAGGACAACATCCCCCATCACCAAGCTGTTCTGTGAGATTCTTTTGGGCAAAAGTGACCATCGGGAGGAGGAAGAGCCATTCTCTAGCACCTTCTGAGTAAAGTAAGTCACTGACTTACAAAGGAGTTCCGTTCCAGGAGAACGTTCGTAAGTCAGATTCCTTCGTAAGTCTGACAAAGTGAGTCTTACACACCTCTGACACCAATACACAATGTGCTGCTCTGCACTTCCTATCAGTCCCCTCCACATCACCATTTTTTTTCTTCTCGGTTCCAGACATCTTGAGCTCTGATTGAGCATGCACTGCCGTACACTATCGTGCTGTACAGTGAGCACAAAGCAGCACAACTGTGACCGTGGCCGGCAGACATGTGAGCTACTTCCACAATTTGTTCGCATCTAAGAATGTTTATAATGTGAGGTCCATTCATATCTGTGAAAGTTCATAACTTGAATATTCATAAGTCGGGGACTTACTGTATCAGACACTGTTGGATTTTATTTGTACGAACTCAGATCTATAATTCTCCCATCAATGCTATCAGGAAGATGTGGTCATTTCCCCGACTTTATAGATGAAGACACTAAGTAAAGGAGAGAAATAACTTGAGCCTTGAGCAGAGGTAATCCAAGTCCCAAACATCTATATAACCACGAGGCTGTGTTAGACTGCCACTTGGTTAGGGCTGTGTCCCCAGCACCCTGGTGTCTGCCGGGTGCTCAGCATGGGGTCTATGAACAAAAAATGACTGAATGAATTTGTGGTTATTCTGCCACTGAAGCCACAAGTTGCTAGACACTTTCTCGGGGTCCCACTGTTGAGGCAAAGTCCCTTTGGAAACAGAAACTCTAGCCAGAAAACCAGTAATTCTCACCTGCCTTGTGAGTGAAAGATGCACGAAATCTGCCCACCACTACCTGACTAGAAAAGAAGCAAGCACCAAAGCACTTGTTCTAGTCAGTGTTACTGCAGGTCAGTTTTAGAGGTGATATGGTATGAATGGGAAAAGAATTATTCTCACAATCTCTTCCATGCCCAAAGTCCTTTAGCAAAAAGAACAGCAGCCCAGGGCTAGGGAAACAGCTCAATAGCAGAGAGCCTGACTAGCACATGTGGAAACCCTGGACTCCACTCCCAGCATGGAGACGGAGACGGAGACGGAGACAGAGACAGAGACGGGGCAGGTAGAGGTAGATATTAAAACGCCAACAATAATATCCCAATGGAGGACTCTATACCAACAACTAGGAAGGGCCTCTTATCATGAACATTTTAAAGGAGAGGGAAGGGCCGTCGAGATGGCTCAGTGGCATACGTGCCTGCCTGGCAAACACGAGGTCCTGAGTTCGACTCCTGGAATCCACATAAAGGAAAAAAAAGGGGGAGCCCTTTTTGTGATATCACTCAGCAGCACAAGCGCTTGCTGGCAAGCACGAGGTCCTGAGGTCGACTCCCGGTACCCACATTAAAGGAGAGGGAAATGGAGCCCCAGAGCCCCAGAGCGAACAGCTGGTATCAGCTGACCCAAAATCCGAGTTTATGTCCCTAAGCTACAGGGCCTTCTTGCTTTCTAACACTGTCATCTCCTTTATCACTTGCAACAACTCATGTTCCCATTTTTGACAGAAGAGGGGACTGATACTCAGAGAGGGAAAGTGGCTTACCTGAAGAAGTGCCTGAAACACAAATCTTTTAATGATTCTATCCAGTGCTCATTACCCTATCCTGCCTGCCCTGCAGATGGGCACAGTCTCCAGGGGAGGAATCCAGGGGAAAACGGAGCTCTGCAATGTCATCCCTTGAGCCATCAGCTGGGTGAGCCTGTAGTGCTAAGCAAGCCCACTGCCCCTGTTCCCTAAGCCCTGCCCACGCCCCAACCCCCACCCGCTCCATGGTCTGAAAGCTGTCCACCCTGCCCAGACACAGATGGCCCTGAGCTAGAGGGGCTGGGGAGCTGCCCCACCACCATCTCCAACACACAGCTCCTAACAAATGGCTCAACACCCCACCCCAGGCCTGGTGCATCATTTCCCCTCCTCGAAGGACTCTCCCTTGCCCTCCACAGCATCCTATGTACTTCCCCCTCACCAGACCACTGTAGTCAGAAATGACACCCTAGATTTCAAGGGCCCTGAAGGTGGGGTCACCAGCTTGCTCAGATCTGGAGCCTAGTGTGAACACAGAATGGTGCTGAACAAATGAATGAATGAACAAGAACTCTGGTGCACCTGGCTGTTTTCTTGCCCGATCCTCAGCATGCTAATTTGCAACAGGAATATCACCTGCTCCTTCCTTGTCCCCCCATCCCTGCCATCTCCTTGTCTCTCCTGCTCTCACCATCCTCATCCCTCCTCTTCCCCTGGGTCTCTGCCCCCAAATTTTTCCCTTCTACTCCATCTCTCCTCCTCACCCCGGGCCTCCCACTACCTCCACACGCTATTCAAACAGATTCAAAAACCAGTAGAACCCTCTGCCAGCCAAGCCCCAGCCTGCACCCCAGGCCTCCTTGCCCCTCCCTGGTGTCACATTCCAATCTCAGATCCCCAGTGACCCACCAGGAACAGGGCACAGCTCAGCCTCCATCCCCAGAGAAACAGGATGAGCCAGTTTCTCCCAGTCCCCTCCAGGAACCTGGAGGAGCTACCCCCACCCCCCACATACCCCTCCTCTCATTGGCTCATCTAGTGTGACAGCACACAATCCACACAGCCTACCATGCCCTGTTGGGATCAAAGGGCCCCTAGAAGAGAAGCCAGGTTCTCAACCTCTCCCCTCACCTGGCCCTTGTGCCAGGAAGCCTTGCTGAGTGTGCGGTATTCAGGCCTCGCCCTTGAAACAGAGCCCAGAGGAAGGAGCTGCATTTCAGGCTGAGATGCTCCAGCCTCATGGGGAGGACACACTGACATAAGTGCCAATAATTCCGTGATAAACGCCAGGCCGAAGGTATAGACAAAGGAAGATGACTCATTCTGCCTTAGAGGTCAGAGGAGGAGACAGGACGTCTGTTTGGGTCTTGGGAGGTAGGCAGGAAGACAAGGGCATCCAGGTGGAAGGGGCAAGCCAGGCAAGTGAACAGGGGCAGGCATGCACAGGACTGCCCTGGGAGGAGGGTGGGGCAAATGGGGCAGAATAGCAGAGGATGCCAGGATGGGCCCTGGGCAGTGCGGAAGGACCACAGACTAGGCCTCTATTTAGAAGGCAGCAGGAGCCCCTGGAGTACATCTGCTGTGGCTCAGAAAGATTACTCCAATGGCCCCCTGAGGGGGGGTGCGGGGCGGCTGGTGCAGAGGCCCTGGCTATTGCCCAGCTTCTCCTGTCACCATTCTTTCTGAGCCAAGTCCTTCCCTCTTGGCCACAGCACACAGGCTACATCCCTTCCAGTCTCCAAAGACTTGCTCATTGTGTTCCTGCTGCCAGGAATGCCCCTCTCATTTTTACCTACCTGTGCCTGGGGCACCTGCTCAGGGCCCCCTCTTCCATGAAGCCCCTACCTGGACAACCCCCCCACCTGGCTCTGGCTAAGGCCTTTGTCACTAATCCCTGGGCTGTGATAACTTTGGAGAAGGGGTCAGAGTTTTGCTATATAGTCTAGGCTGACCTTGAGCTTACTGTGTAGCCCAGGATGGCTTCAAATTCCCAGCATCCTCCTGCCTCAGCTTCTTGAGTGCTGGGATTACAGGTATGCACCACCATGCCTGGCATGTGACCTTTTAAGTAACAGATGTGGGGATGTGTCATCCTTGGACCCTGATATTAAGCACAAGATTTTGAAAACAGGTCCAGTGATATAGCTCAGCAGCACAGCGCCTGCCTGGCAAGCACAAGGTACTGAGTTCGAGTCCCAGTACCAAAAAATTAAAAAAAAAAAAAAGATTTTGAAAACAGTAGGTCCTTGGATAGTCCCTGTCCCCCAAGACTCAGCATCCAGGTGCCTATCCCACAAAGACTTTGATCTGAAATACATCTTGTGCATCTTGTGCCCCTATGTGCATGTCCTTTTCCCTGGGGAAGCACAAAAACACACATCCACACCATTGCACAGGCAACTAATATAAGCAAAGAGGTACAAAAGTGGATCACCATAGACACAGGATAGTAATAAAGACGGGGCTGTTCTAAACCTCATGTGAATTAACTAATTCAATCTTCACTATTGTACAATGATTCTCCCCATTGTACAGATGGGGACACTGAGACCCAGACAGGTAAATTACCCCTCCAGTATGTGCTAGATCCAGGAGTCAACCCACAGCCCAGCCATGAACACTTCGCCCCACAACCACTCTCTGTTAGGAAAAAGTAAGGTGCAGAATAAGAGCCCTGGATTGTTCTCATTTGGAGAAAAAGGAAACTATGTATCTCCACATATGATACACGATATAAATTAAGTAACAAAAACTCTGAAAGGATACATTTAAAGTCCTAACTGGGATCACATGTGCTAAGTGGTCTTTTACTCTTTATACTTCTGGAGTATTTGCATTTTTCACACTGAGAGCATACTCATTACTTGAGCAACAACAACAAAAAAGAGCAACTGTTAGGGTCTGAATTACTGTTTGTTGAATGAATAAATGGCAGATCCATTTCCTAGAACTGCCTGTTCAACCTGCGTATGACCTATCAGTAGATTGTGAAATCACTGAATTACTGAGTTGCAACCAGTAATTCTTTTAGTCAAATATACTAGAACAGAAGGCATCAAAGATCAGGACTCATAGCAGAGTCCTACTAAACTTTCATTTCTATTATATGATGTGGGTGTGAACAGCACTGTGACCTGATGTATTTCATACTACCGGTCACTGGCAGGAGTCTTAAAGCCAACGTTCTGTGCTAGGGGTCTGCAAGAGTCGAGGCAGCAAAGACCTCCTGGTTCCGTGGAAGTGCAGATGGCTCTGGAGCAGGTGAGAACCCTCTGTCTACAAAAGCCAAGGATGCCTGGTCCGGGAAGGTCATATTTTTGGCCACTGCATAGTTGGCTTCTGGGGCCTGGATTAGCCTTGATACACTCTCCTTCTCTCCAAGGTTTTTGGCTATGAAAGCTTTTGCCAGATTTCTGGGCTGAGGCTGCTGAGACCAGAATGGCCATGACTGGATCCACTGTTCCTTGCTCCTGGGCCCCAGATACCCTTTGGGCTGTCCCCCAAGGGGAGAAAAGGGTGGGAAACGGAAAGATTCCTTTCCAGCTCCAGATTCCGAGGGCCACGTCCCAGGGAAGTCTCTGGAAACACAGCTGTGGAGTGAATCGGAAGGGGCCTCGGCTTGGTCCACCGTGAGGCTGTCCCCTAGCCGGGGTGGGCCTGACCCCAAAGGGAGTGAGGTCCATATGGAGAATAGGAGGGTGGACGGCAGGAAGAAAAGCAGAGGCAGCCCTGGGCTCCCATCGTGCTGGCGCCTTCACAGCAGAGCTGCCTAACCCACCCCCGCCTCCCCTCCTGGGGCAGCAGACAACCAAAAAAAGATAAAATAAAAAGAAGTAATTCCCCTGCTCTGACGTCAGCGCGAGGTCTTAACAGCCCGGCAGCAACATGAAACTGGATTGCAACCAGATGTAATGCCCTTGAATTCTCAACACACCACTGCGTTGGAAAAGAGATACAGAGGAGGGGGTGCGCTTCGGGTGGGAGCGAACCG
Organism: Erethizon dorsatum; assembly: GCA_028451465.1. Lineage (NCBI taxonomy): Eukaryota > Metazoa > Chordata > Mammalia > Rodentia > Erethizontidae > Erethizon > Erethizon dorsatum. The sequence goes on from CM051826.1 coordinate 21,049,638, forward strand.
TGCAGGTCCCGCGTGGGTCCTGGCATCAGGGCCAGCGAAAATCACGGCGAAGGCGCTGCCGGAGCCAGTGCAGAGTGCTGGGAAACGCCGGCCCGGGTCCGCCATTCAGGCGCGCGGCCTCCCCTCCCCCAGCCCCCCAAAAGCGCATTGTTACACTCGGTTTTATCCATTCAGAACCCAAACCCCGCCGCTCCCAGCCACCGAGGGCTCCCAGGAGGAGGGCACGGCTCCTGCCCGCACTTCGGCTTCTGGCGTGAACTGGAGAAGGACCAAGACAGCCCCAAGAAGGGAAACCTCTCGCTGGGAAAACGGGCGCCCCAGGAAGCTGGGGCCGCTGAGACCTCGGGCCTGGCTGGTGTTTCGCTTCCCCTCCGCGGCTCCTCGGAGGCCCCCCGTGCGACCAAAGCTCCAAATGTCACCCCCGCGTCCTGCCATCCCCTCACCCCCGCCGCGCTCGGACCCCAAATCCTCCCGGGATTCCTGACTCTAAAGGCACGGGTTTCAACCTTGAAAGAGGCCGTGGGTGGGCCGCGGGCCTGGCCGGCCGCGACGCGGTCTGGGGGGCACCGGGCTCGCGTGTCCGGTGCTCCTGCCCGTGACGTCATCCCGAGGGGCCCCCGCGCCTGGGCCTGGCCACCACGGAGCTCCCGGGTCGCTTCCTGCCCAGGCGCGGGGCCTCAGCACAGGCCCGGACGGGGACTTCGCGCGCCCCATCACTCCCCACGCGGCCCTGGCTCCCATGCGCGGGTCATGCATCGAAAAGCCAGCTCCCCCCCCCCGCCCAGACACACTCACAAAGCTCCCCTACCGCCATGCGACTGCCCCCCGCGTCCCCACCCCACGCTGGGCAAACATTCTGCGCCTCGGAGCACGCAGTCCCGGGACACACTCGACCCTCGCTTCTCGAGCCCCCACGCCACTACCACCCGACTCCAGCCGGCCGCACAAATCCTCCAGAAGACCCTCCGCCGCGGCGCAGGGCGCTCCCACCCTGCAGCTCCCCAGACGGCCATCCGGTGACCTCGCGCACCCCCCACCGCACACAAAGCAACGACCCCGGGGACCCCGCGTCTCCACCCCCCGCGCGCGCTCAGCCCCCGAAGCTGCCTGGATTCCTCCGCTGGCCCTGCGCCCCCCGCGCCTCGGCGCTCGCTGCTCACCTCGGCGCCCGCGCTCACTCAGGGACCCTGCGTCTGGCGCTGCGACGTAGCGGCCCGGAGGCCCAGGCGGCCATGGGGGTCGGACGCGGCGGCCCGGCCGGCCCGCGGCCAGGCAGGAAGGAGGTGGGCCGCGGTGCCCCCTCCTCGCGCCGGCGCTCGGGCCGCGGGCTGGGCGGCCTGTTCGGCTCGCCTGTCGCCCTCGCCGCCGTGCTCTCCAAGTCGCCTCTGGGAGCCTAGACGCGAGCGGGGGCGGCGCCCGGGGGCGCGGGGAGCAGACGGCGCGGGGAGCGGACCCTAGCCGCGCACCCGCCCGGGCTGCCTGGTGTCCGCGGGTGCCGCGGGGAAACGCGATCTCCTCCTCACAGGAAGAGCGGGCGGGCGACGTGCGGGGGGAGCAGGAGAGCAAGAGCGCGAGGAAAAAAGTTCCCGGGCGGCCTGGCTGCGCTCGCTCGCGGCCTCGGACGCCAGGTGGACCGTGCGCGCCCCGACAGCACCCTCTGGCGGTCCGCGCGCCCCACTGCGCGCCCCCGGCCCGCCTGCAGGCCTGCGGGGGCGGCTGGGGGGGCGGTGCTCTGCGGTGGGGTCTGGCGCAGCCCTGAAGGACTCTAATGCCCTGCGTCGCAGCTGGGGACGCAGGCCAGGTTAGAGCTGCGGGTTTGGACTCGCATCCTGCCCATCAGGTGCTCCCAGTTTCTGGCCAGGCCCCAACCCTCACCCCACCATTGGCCCTCCCCTGTGAAGATTTCTTTAGTTTGAGAAACATGTTCAATTTCAAAACTTCATGGGTCAAATTTCTTTATTTAATGGACACCTGGAACCTTGCTGGGCACTAAGGAATCAATAGATACAATGTAGTGCCTGCTGCCATGGAGCTGGCATCCCGGTGAGGAGAGACAGCCAGACAACAAATGCTTCTATGCATAAAGAAGATAATTTTAGAGAGAAGTAAATGCTAAGAAGAAAATTAGCAGGTGAAGAGATGGACAGAGGCTGCTTAGCTAAGGGTGAGAGAAGGAGGCCTGTCTGAGCAACGAACTGAATAGCAGAAAGAAGCTAATAAGTGTAGAGCCTGGGGAAGACCATTCTTTACAGCGAGAACAGCAAGTGCAAAGGCCCTGAGGCAGGAATGGGCTTGGCCAGTAAGTGGAAAAAGCAGAATGCAGACTGCAGTGGAGGGCCAGGGCCTGCAGATCTGCAAAGGGTTTGGGTTGCAACCTTAGCGCTATGGGAAGGGAAGCTATTGACAGATTTTAAAGCAGAGGAATGCTGAATGAATGCATGTGTGAATGAACTTATTAATTTATAGACCCACCCTGAACCATTGCTACTCCAAGGCTTCCGCTCACCTCAGCTCAGGTGGGCACCCACTGCCCCCTGTTTGGGAAGCTGCCCCCCACCCCACCCAGCCTCAGAACCAAATCAGCAGCCCCACCGAAGCCTGCTCCACTGTTCTTTGCTGGAGGTTAGGGTCAAGGTGTCAGAGTGCCCAGTTGTCCCGGGACAAGTGAGTCCTCCTCACAAACCTGTTTCCTCATCTGAGAAGTAAGGCGTTGTGCCAAGTACATGACCCTTACTCCTTGCCAGGCCCTGCACTTTCTCCACATCATCTCACTGGGTCCTGGCAGTGTGGGGCAGACCCATCTCAATTTGTGAAAAAGGAAACTGAGGTGCAGAATGGTGATGTCACCTGTCCATATTCTAAAGCTGCAGTGACAGTCAAGACCTGCATCTGCATTCCTTTGTGCTGGGCTCTATCACCATCTTCCAGGCCCAAGGTGAAAATTGAGACAGAAGCTGGATCGCAGTGTGGATGGACTGTGGGTTTTTTGGGTTGCTTTGTTTTGTTTTGTTGAAACAGGGTTTCATTATGCAGTTCAGGCTGGCCTTGAACTATGTACCCCAGGCTAGCCTCCATGGTGATCCTCCTGCCTCAGCCTCTTGAATGCTGGGATTATAGGTGTGTGACACCACGCCCAGCAGGACTGTTGTTTTAAGCACAGATTTTGAGGGAGACAGGCCTAGTTTCTAAATCTAGCTCCTTTGTTCTAAACTTGATGGCTATAGGCAAAGCACTTAGCTTGCTGGGACTCAGTTTCCCCACATGTAGAATGAGGATAATAGTTTTACCTACCTCTTGGGTAGTTGAGAGGATTAAATGAGATAACGTTGTAAAGCATTTAGCCCAGAGTCTGGCCTGTAGGAAATGCTGCTACAGTTTTAGGTAAAATGCTTGATAGATAAGTGGGAAAGGTCCCTTTCATTTATCCAGGAGTCCTCTGGTCCCCATCCCAGGGTGCTCTCTGGGCCTCCCTGATTTGCCTTTTCTGCTCCTGAGGAGCACTGGAAGGAAGGCCTGATACTCAGAATCTCGATGGAAGGAGCCTTGCCTGGGCCTCTCTGGCTCCCTGCATAGGGCTCCAAGGCCAGATCTGGAGAGATTGGAACCTCAGGTCTGGGACAGCCACTTTCTGGCCTTGGAATTAGTTATTGCTGTTTGCTTGTCCCTTTAGAAACAGGAGCTTGAACTGCTGGGCTGAAGTGATCCTCCTGTGAGCCTCCCAAGTAGCAGGGACTACAGTTTATTCTTTTTTTCTTTCTTGGGTTGGGGCAGTGATCAAACCCAGGGTCTTGCACATGCTAGGCAAGTGCTCTACCGTGTTTTTCTATGTTTTTGATTTATTGGTATCAAATACACAAGGCTGAGGATATCAGGCCCTGTGCTCAAGGCTAGGGTTAAAAGAGGATCGCACACCAGACCTCTCTGGGGCCACAACTCAGGCCCTGTTCAAAGAGCATATCTCTTCAAGGGATTAGCTTCCAGGATGTCAGGAGGACATGAAGGAGGTGGTGTCTGAGCTAGTTCTCCAAGGATGTCAGGGAAAGGAGCCCTGGGTTGAGAAGAATGTCCCAGAGAGCAAAATCCTCCTGTGTAGAGAAGGAAGGGACGTGGAGCCAAAGAAGATTGCATGGGGTCAAAATACTAGCTGCTGTGTTTGAGTGCCTACAGAGTGCCAGGTGGCCCCCATGCGTGCAGGTTTCCTAGGAAAACTGTAACCAATTTATCAGCTTCTGACACCACAGTTCTTGACAGTTCTGGAAGTCAGAAGTCCACAGTCAGGTTTACTGGCTCAAGTTCTAGAGGAGGCAGGGCAAACCCCTTCTGGAGGCTCTAGTGAGAGTCTGGTCCTTGCTTTTCCTTGGTTCTGGGCGCTGCCTGCGTTTCTTGGCTCGTGACCCCTTGGTGACCTCCAGAAGCTAGAAAAGGCAAGAAAACAAGTCCTTCTGATGTTCCAGCTCCTACTTCCTTCTTGATCTTCTTGCCTCATAAGAACCCTTGTGATTACATTCCAGGCCACAGGGGTAATCCGGGATAACCTGCCCATCTCCAGACAACTCTTAATTTAATCACGTCTGCAAGGACCCCTCTCCACATCCACTGCTTTTTGGCACCTAAGGGAACATTCACTGCTTCCAGGGATTAAGAGCTGGCTAGCTTTGTGAACCAGCATTCAGTTGTCACACAGTGCATTCATTCTCTGAATGCTCCCTCATTGCAACTCATTTTACAGATAAGAAAACAGAGGTTCAAACTAGGCATGATGAGGAACACCTCTAAGCCCAGCTACTTGGGAGGCTGAGGCAGGAGCATCACCAGTTCAAGACTAGCCCAGGCAACTTAGCAAGACCATCTCAAAAAAAAAAAAAAAAAAAAAAAAAAAAAAAAAAAAGAGCTCAGGGAAGTGAAGTCACTCATCCAAAGTCACACAGCAGGTGAGTTTATTCCCCCATTTCATGCATGTTTATGGAACACCCACTGCAGCAGACACTGGATTATACTCTGGGTTGCAGTGTAAAAGTTACCTGTGCAAACAAAGTGCCACACTGCACAGGCACATGGAGAAAGTAGACGGTGAGCTGAGCACTCAAGAGTGATTTTTCCTTCCCCTTTTTAGCAGTGGGAGGCTTCCTGAGCAAGGGTGCCCTGACAGAGCAGGGTGGCCATGGGCCTAGCCATCTGAGACTGCTCAGAACGAGGTTGGTGGAGAACGGCAGGCTTCTTGGAAGAGAACGGGAAACTTATCAGGGATCACTGTCAGCAGAGCCAGCTCCAGGAGACTCCACTATCACTGAGAACCTGCTGTCATCCTCACGTGGTTGCTGGTTGCCGGGAGGAGGCCTGGAGGGGGTGGGCATGCTGTGCAGCGCAGAAGACCTGTGAATGTAAAGATGGCTTTGGGATTAGGGTCTCAAACTTAAAGTGCCAAGGTCTAATCTAGGTTGCCTTGTTTTGTGCTGCTGGGGATTGAACCTCAAGCACAGGCTAGGCAAGTGCTGTATCACTGAACCAACTTAAGTTCCCTGGGTTTGCTTTGACAGAGGAGAGCACAGCAAAAAGTGTAAAAATTTGCAGTTGAAATACCTTCATGGAATCTAAATTCTTGTGGACCCTAGCACTATCCATTGTTCTGGGTCCACCTTTAAATCACCTGGCTGATTCCTCCCCTTCCCTAAGGCATTTGAGTTTGAGGTATCTCCCTCTAGGGACCTAAAACTACTTAAGCATCTGTGTGGCCTTGAACTTCCTCTTTCTTTGTTTGTAGGTCAAAAGGAGGTAAAGTTTCCTGCCTAGGGAGAGAGACTGCAGGAGCTGAAGTCAGAAAATGAGGCGGGATCTAACTTGGGATAAGGACCAGTTCTCCAGCTCTCTCTCTCTCTCTCTCTCTCTTTTTTTTTTTTTTTTGAGACAGGGTCCCTCTGTGTAGTCAAGGCTGGGCTCGAACTCATGACAATCCTCCTGCCTCAGCCTCCTGAGTGCTGGGATCACAGGCGTGAGCCACCATGCCTGGCCAGATCTCCAGCTCTTTCACTGGTTCACCCAGCCAAATGAAGAGGACACAGGCCTAGACAGGCATTTCTCCAAACTATTGCCTCATTAGGTAGACACCCCTATTACAGTAGCCCCCTTGTTCCAACGAGGAAACTGAGGCTCAGGGGGGTGAAATAACTTGTCCAAGACCTCACACTTGTGCCTAGAGCAGGGGTTCTCCCAGCCTGGGTCAGCACCCACACTGCCAGCCCTTGCTCTGGGACAAAAGCTCTTGGGCAGAAGGTCTGGGTTGCTCTTACACAGTCCCAGCAGAGTGAAGAATGTGCATTAACAAGCACGTGGCTGGCATTTAGTTGACACCTACTAAGTGTATTTTGGACTTATAATCTCTATTTTGCAGAGGAGAAAATAGAGGACCAGAGGAGAGGAAAGTCCCTAGTTGTCTCTGTGTTCACGGCTGTCAGCCAGTCTAGTCTGTCTGCTTAGTAACAGAGGGAGGAGATGGAAATCAGAGGGGTCCTGTCCTAGCTCTGCCACCTAACAACAGCATGGCTCGGGCACCTCCCTGCCCCCCGGAGCCTCTGGTTTCTATCCAGAGGAGCACGGCAATGCCTGCCTCTTGGATTGTTTAAAAGACTTCAACACAGCAGTTCTGTAAGATCCACCATAGTTGCCCCTCTGCCCCCTAATTGGGCTCTGGCACTCTTACACACAGAGCCATTTCTTGCAAATGTCTTGGAAACACTCAGAGCCCACTGGCAGGAAGACACAGCCTTGGAAGAGGGGTGGACTGGCTCATTTCTCAAGGAGGGTCATGCTGAGAAGCCATGGAGGGGAGACTCTTGGGCTTCCTGCAAGACCTCTGGTGGCCCTGCTTAGCACCAGGCAAGTCTGAGTCTCTTTACCACAGGGTAAAGAGAGATTCTGTCCAGTTCCAAGGATACCCCATAAGAAGGCCCCAACTAGGGGGCCCAAGGCTAGACAGATAACACTAGGATCCTCATACATCTACCCCCTCATCCATCCATCCTACTCCTTCATTTATTCAATGCCATTTATTTATGTATTGGTGATGGGGATGGAACCCAGGGCCTCAAACATGCTAGGTAAGCACTCTGCCATGGAGCTGCACCCCCAGACCTCAATACACATGGATGGTGCTGAGCCTTGTTCTAGATTCCAACTTCAGCAATAAGGTGATGCAGGACCCATCATGTAGCACCATAGCCTGGCAAGGGAGATGGGCATCAGACCCATTCTGGAGAGTCTCGCTGTCCCCCAAAAGACCACTTTGAGCCAGGCATGATGGCACAGTGGCACGTGCCTTAGTCCCAGCGATGCAGGAGGGTGAGGCAGGAAGGATCACTTGAGCCCAGGAGTTTGAAGCCAGCCCGACAATGTAGCAAGACCCTGTCTCAAAAAAAAAAAAAAACAAAAACATCATTTCTCTTTTCTTTTTTTTTTTTTTTTTTCTTTTTTTATACTAGAGATTGAACCCAGGACCTTCACACTGAGTTACATCCCTAGCCCTTGTTTAATTGGTTAGTTCATTTTTAGTTTTAGGTTTTTTGTTCATTTGTTTGTTTTTTGAGACAGGGTCTCACTATATAGTCCAGGCCGGCTTCCAACTGGCTATGTACCTCAGTCTGGCCTAAAACTCGTGATCCTCCTGCCTCAGCCTCCCAAGTGCTGGGGTTATAGGCATGCACCACAATACTCAGCACCAACATTTCTTAGTAATAATAAAAGTTGAATTGGAATTTTTCTTTGAAAATTGAAATCAATTGTGAAATAGGAAGAAAATATTCAAATGGGAAGGGGAACTGGGGGGGTGAAAGGAAGGAAGGGAAAAAGAAAAACATGATGAGAAAAAAAGGAAAAAATGGAAACAAAGCTTTTATAAATAAGAAGGGGAAAGGGGTTGAAGGGAAGATGGGGAATGGGGAAAAAAAAAGAATCAAGTTATATCATATACAGGTACAAATTCCCTTTAATGAATGTGATCATTATGTATACCTAAAATGTACTGATACATTTAATTAATAAAAAAGAAAATTGAAATTAAAGTTATGAAATACATATATTTTATCTTCTTAGCAACAAAATTTAGGTTAATATGCTAATTCTTAGATTCCTGTCCTAATATTTAGAATGCAAAAGTTAACTTGTTTTTTCTACAAAATTGCCTGGTGATCTGAACTAGGCCCTGGCAAATCTTAACTACCCAAAATCTTCATCATGTCCTCCTGAGATGTTTTTGTTTTATCTTTTCTTTGGAGCTAAGGATGGAACCCAGGGTCGAACGTTTGTTAAGCATGTGTTCTACCACTGATCCCTACCCCAGCACTCAGTCATCCTCCTTCATGTTGGGTGTTTTCGTTACTGAGACAGCTGGATGGAGCCCTGATTTGTTGGGAGCTCTCCCTGGAGCTCTCCAACATCACTCTCATCAACTTCATGAATGTGTACAACTTCAGCAAGACTTGAAGATTTCCTTTATCAGTGGTTTGCATGAGCAAGGCTGATAGAAAAGAAGCTGATGGTAGGGGGAGATACTGGTGCAGGTGGGATGGCTGGGTAGAAACTAAAATTATAAATAGCTGGCAGTAGAAAATATGTTCATGCTTTAACAATGTTTGTTTCCATCCCATGAAAACAAATGCTCAGCCTCAGGGACCCTGATGATCAGGATCAGCTGTATCAGCCCAAGACCTTTCATATCTGGTGGTACATTAGGGAGGGATAAAATTCCATCTGTGCAGAAGGCAAATAAATTAAAAAAAGTAAATAAATATATATATTTTTAAAAATCCATATTGCCTTATTAAAGCCAGTCTTATTATTGTGGATCTCTGTTACAGAAGCTTTGTCCTACCTAACCCAGCTAGTCTTTGGTGGTGATTATACCCTGATTTTCCTGGGGGACCATTCTCTCCCAGTTTCAGCCAATGTGGTTCAGACTGAGCTGGCTCCACCTCTGGGAGGCAGAGATCATCATATGACTCAGGTTTATCCAGGCCACTGTGGTTGGTTCAGGGGTGGCACATGACCTACGCCCCCTGGGAGCTCTGCTGGAACCTACAGGAGACGGCAAAATGGTCACCTGTGGGTGAGAGAATAAAGCAACGTGGGGGAGGCAGTGTTGGGAGATGCACAGAGGTACCATACGGGCACCTAGGTCCAGCTATGCCTGCCTGAAGCCCAGAAACTCCTGGAATTCTGGTATGAAAGTCAGTATATTTACCTTTTTTATGTAAAACAAGTTAACTTTTTGTCTTCTAAGTATTAGCATAGGAATCTAAGAATTAGCACATTAACCTAACTTTTATGTAAACTTTCTTTTCTTTTCTCTGTCTGTCTGTCTGTCTGTCTCTCTCTCTTTCCAGTGTTTGAAATTGAACCCAGGGCTGGAAGAGGGGGAAAGTAAGCTTCCTGTCCCGTGGAGCATGCAAACAGAGACAGGACGCAACAAGAAAGAATCAAGCCAGCTAGAAGGGCCTAGGTCCTGAAATTGAATGACAGTGAGTTGGTAAGCAGATTGGCTTCAGTGCAGAGCTGGGGAACACCAGTCAGTCTGCCCAGTTTCTATTAAAAAATATTAAAGATATTCACAAAGGTACAAAAAAAAAAAAAAAAAAAAAGACACAGGGATCACCCTTGCATCCACCACTGGGAGTTCAAGAAATGAAGCCTCCCAGCTCAGCTAAGCTGACCACAGACCTGAGTCCACCAGTGTTCCTCACTGGCCTGGAAGCCCTCGCCATGTGAACATAGTCCTGAGGGAATGCACTGCAGAGGTCTGTTTGGAAAAAAAAAAAAAAAAAAAGCCACACTTTTCCCCTACAGATGGCCCTATGGATTTATTACTGGTGATGAAAATAAGAGTGCTTAGCTGCTAATAAAATACGTATTTTCTTTCTTTCTTTTGTTAATAATAGAAAAGTACCACAAATGCAGTCCCCAAATGGTTTTGCATCTTGCTTACCTAAAAGCAATCTCATCCCCTCCCAGCTCTAACACTAAGTCCTTCCCCCGTCCCCACATCTGAATTTGGATGCCCACTCTATCGCTGTGGAGAGTCAGTCTCAGGCTCTGAGAACTGAGACCAAGACAAGTCACATCGAGTATTTTGCACAATCCCTGGCACATAGTACGTGCTCAGTTTTAGCATGGGCTGTTATCTTTGTCAGGTTTCTCAGGGAGGCCTTGCCACCACGCCCCAGACAGGAAGCTGTCACTGCTCCTACTGTCTCTGCTCATCCCCTTATCCAGATCGTCACAAAATCCTTTGAATCTACACTTTGGTCTTCTCTGATCATGGCCTCTGAAATGGGTCTCCTTGCCCTGGGTTCAGTCACCCTCCATGCATCCTCTTCACGGTGGCTGGTTTGCCCCCACCCCACAGCCCCACAGCCAGCCTGGCCCACACACATCCTTCTTCACCCTATCCCTGCAGAATAACATGCAGGTCTATCTACTTACTACCTCTTCCCGTACTCCTCTGAGAATCTCCATGCGTTGTTCCCTTTGCCCAAGATGCTCTGCCCTCATTGCTCTGTCTGGTTGCTCCCTCCACATCCCTCTAGGCTTAACTCAAGAGTGGGCTCCAGGTTGGCTCCAGGGATTCTGGGAGGCTGAGGCAGGAGGATTGCAAGTTCAAGTCCAGCCTGGCCCATTTTGCAACTTAGTAAGACCCTGTCTCAAAATAAAAAATGAAAACTGAGCTAGGGATGTAGCTCATTGTGGAGGCCCTGGGTTCAAACCCTAGTACTACAGAAAAAAAAAAAAAAAAAAAAAAAAAGGAAGGGGAGCTCCTCCTGATACCCTCCCAGACCTCCTCAGGTGGAATCGGGCCCTGGCTTCCTGAGCAGTGCACCGAGACACATCTTAAAGTCCTCCAAAAGACATCATTCTTCTTGCATCTCCTGCTCTTGGTAGCAAATTTCTTTTCTTCTTTTTTTTTTTCTTCCTCCTCCCTCCCACTCCCCTTTTTTCTTTCTTCCTTTCTTATCTTTATTTGTTTCAGTATTGGAGATTGAACCCAGGGCCTTCACACTGAGCTACATCCCCAGCTCATTTTATTTATTTTTTTTGAGACAGGGTCTCCCTAAATCACTAAGTTCCCCAGGCTTGGCTCAAACTTGCAATCCTCAGGGGGTCTCAGTGGCAGAACTGAGATCCAGACTTAGGGGTCTGGCTCCACATCTGCTGCCATGCGCTCTCTGTCCAGGAGCTTCCCTGATGGCTGAGCTGACTATGGGGCAAAAGCAAGAGGGCAGCCCAGCCTTGTCAGGAAGGCCAAGGTCACAGGGGATGAAAGGCCTCTTCCACAGCTGCACCGTCATGGACTTGAGGATGGTAGGAGGTACAGGCTGCTGGGACCATTGGGGACATTGCTCTCCACACCTGCATGCAGGAGGCCCTCAGCCATGGAGCCTCCATAGAGAGCAGGACCACAGCGTCCCGTCCCAGACAGCAAAGGAAGAAGGGAGGCGTGTGGGTTGGCAGGGCCCTAATCACAGGCCTTCCTATGACTGCAGTGTTCAGAGGGTGCCAGGCAGTGCATCTGTCTCTTATGTCGCCTTCATAAGTCCAGCCACACTCCTCCATTCTGTGGATGCACAGACTGAGGCTGATCAACGCCAGCTGGCCTTTCCTGAGTGTCGGCTATAGGCTTGTCCTGTGTCCTGTTGATGACAGGTCTATTACGGAACACTCGGCGCCACTCTCTAAGGAAAGGCACAGTCACCAGTCTGCAGGGGATAAATGGTTCCCTCAACAAGTGAGTGACACAGAAGAACGAGGACCATGCTTGGCACTGGGGAGATCAGAGTGGGTGCTTGAGCGGCAGTTGATGTAGGAGTGGAAGCTGGGGGGGGCTGGGCTGATGGGATCTGGGGGGCTGAGGAGCCCAGGCTACCTTTTCTCCTCCTCCAACCAACCAGAAGAGGCCACAGGTTCTACCCGTTCAACCAGCAACAGGAGTGGGCAGAGAATGCTGGTCCTGGGCTGGGGGGAGGGGGAGAGACAGGGGGAGGGAGGCAGTGAGGACCAGGCGGGTCACCATAGTAACGGGGGCTGGCTGGCTCTAAGGCCTAGTCGGAGCTGCCACCAGGGAAGGAGATAAAAGGTTTTCTATCGATCCCTGTCAGAAAAGTCATCCGCGATAAGCTGGCTGGCAGGGCAGCTGGTGGGGGGTGCTTGAGGCTGTACAGGCGTGTGCTCGCTGGGGGTGGGGCAGGGTGCCCCAAATTGCTGGGGTCAGACTGTGTGGGAGGTCACCCCCGAGCCCGGTGGTGCTGGATAGGGAGCCATGTCGGGCTGCTTCTCCTTTAAGGGAAGTGTCTAGCTCAGCCTCTTACCTCAGTCTCCCCTCCTGCTCATGGGCTGTGACAGTCATATGGGGAAGCAGGAGGAGAGAGGAGCTGGTTGGCTGGACGGGGCCCTGTGGCTAGTGCGCTGGAGGCTGAGGGTGGAATCAGTTTTCTGCCTATGGAGGTTCAGCCACAAGCTTCTTTTCTCTTCAGGAAAGGTGGCAAGATCAGCTTGTCCCACTCAGGGCACCAGCAGCCACAGCATAGGCTTGCGGCCTCGGAGAGGTAAGTGCTCCAGCTGCCTGCCTGCTGGAGCTCCGAGTCCTGTGTAGTCAGGTTGGCATGTGGTCACCTGCCTCGCCTGTCACTGTTCATGCCCACCTGTGTCTGTGACTGCATCTTGACCAATTTCTTCACTCCACAGGTTTCACATTGGGCACTGGGCTGGGTAAGAGTACAAGGGTGACTGAGGCAGACAAAACTCTGTCCTCCTGGAGCCAAATGATCTAGTGAGTGTCTGAGCTCCAGGAGAGACAGTCAGAATAGATGAATAAATTCATAGGCTGTGGATGAGTGACATGTGGTGGGGAAATGCAGAAGGAGCTGAGAGGGGGAAAGCAGTTGGTTAGTCGTGTGCAGGAAGATGGTCTTTGAGCAGAGAGCCAAGGGAAGTAAGAGACAGACTTGTGGAGAGCTAAGGAAGAACATGCCCAGTAGAGGGACCAGCAACTGCAAAGGTCCTGAGGCAGGAGAGCGTCAAAAACAACAAAGAGGACTGTGGGGCTAGAGAGGGGAAGAGACAAAGACAGAGCATCAGCAAGGGTGTGGGTGGCCTGCTTAGACCTCTGGCTTTGACTGAGGGAAGGAGGAGGTGCGGACTGTGCAACTCCATTCCCTTTAGGCCTTCCCAGTGCCCTGTGGCTGCCTGGGAGGTGCGCATCCAAGTATTTGCAGAAACAATGGGATCTGCTGATGGGGGGTGAGAAAGAGAGGAGCCCAGGACAGCCCTGAGTTTCTGATTGGAGAAACTGTGCTTGTGTGGGGTGGTGCACTGTGGCATCTGTGGCATCTGAAGGCTGGGGTTCATGGGTAGGCATGTGTGGGATGTCTGCACTGGTGTGGGGATGAGCACCCGTGAGCCCCTTGCTGCCAGGACCCTCCCCACTCCTGACTGAGTGTCTCCTGGTCCTGCTAAAGGCGAGGAAGGCCACCACCAGCTTGTCCTTGAGCCCCTCTTTGCCATTTCTGCTGCTCCAGGTGCCTAGAGACTTGTGTGTGGCCCCTGCTGCCCACAGGGAGCAGGTGCAAGGGAGGAGAAAAAGGAGTGGCAGCGGTCACTGTGGCCTGGGAGAAACATTTGTGGAGAGAAGATGGGACTTTAGACACAGCCCTCCCTATTAGCCACAAGTGGCTCCCTGGTCACAGGTGATATTGGTGGCATCTATCCTGGGGCTCCTGAGAAGAGGAACTTGATAGACAGAAAGAGACCAGTCCCCACCTCCAACCCCCACCTCCTTTCAGAGCCAGGAGCCCCACTGGTCCATTCAGCTCATATCCCTCCACCCTCCTCCTCCACTTTCCCAAATCCTGCCCATCCTCCAAGACCAACTCCACCCTACTGTGCCAAGAATGGATGCCTGAGTCAGCTAGCAGGGCCCCACGTCTGCCAGTGTTGCTGTGTGACCTTGGACAGGTCCCTTCACCTCTCCGAGCAGTCACTTCCTCCCTCTGTGACTTGGAGCGGGTAATTCCTGCCCCGTGGAGTTGTTCCGATAAGTACCACCAAGGGTTTTGCTGTTACCTCTGTCCCCTCAAGGGCCTCAGCTTCCTGATGTGTCATGGAGGGTTGTGGGAAGGCAGAGTGACGGGCTTTCTGTGGGGCCGTTCCATCGTGGGTCACTCTGGAGCCCTCCCTGCTTGCCTGTGTCCTGAGCCCACCCCTGGTGCTCTTCCCAGGCTGTGACCTCAGGCTCACGAGGCCTGTGGTGTCAGCTGATAGGATCTCTGGTGTCTGCTGCTGTGCATGCCCCTTTTGGTCATCCAGCTGGTCACAGGCAGAGTGAGCAGTGGGGCTGAAGCTCAGATCTCACCTGGCTCACTGCGGCAGGCTGAAAAGGACCCGTGGGGATGTCCGCATCCTAACCCTTCCAGTCTGTGAGTGTGCCTTGTACAGCAAAACGGGTCTTTGCACATGTGATTAAGTTGAGGATCTTGAGATGAGAGTTTATTCTGGGTTATCTGGAGGCCCCCTAAATGCCATCACAACTGTCCTCGTAAGAGACAGGCCGGGGCGGGGGTGCAGCTCAGTGGTGCAGTGTGTGCACTGAGAGATGGCGGCAGGAGGGAGGTGGGGCGATTTGGCACACACGGAGGAGGAGGCCATTTGGCCACGTAGCAGAGACTGGAATGACACGGACGCTGCCAGGAGACACCAGTGCAGCCACCAGAGGCTGGTGCACTCCTGGGATCTCTCCCAGAGCCCCTGCAGGAAGTGCAGTCCAGCCAGTGCCTTGATTTCAGCTCGGTGACCCAGATTTTGGATTTCTAGTCTCAAGAACTATGGGGGAATAAATTTCTGCTGTTTTAAGTCACCAAACGTGTGGTGATTTGTTATAGCAGCCACAGGAAACTTATGAGATGTGCTGAAACAATATGATGAATGTTTAATTTTTTTAAAATTTATTATAGTAAAAGACCCATTGCCATTAAACCCCTCAAAATATTCCCCTTTGCTCCCAACACACTTATCCCATCCCTCTTGCCACTTCTAAAGCAGTTCTGGAAGTCTTCTCTCATGAGTGTCTTTGGTGTTGTCATAGTTGTCTCTATGTCCTGAACTGATCCAAAACTTTCACTGTTCATAGTCATTTCACTTTGGGGAAGAGTCAGAAGTTGTGCCATGCCAGATCTGGTGAATAAGGTGGGTGAGGAGACACTGTATTGTTTTCATGAACCTGCCTTTCTGATGGATGGCACTTGGCAGCAGCAATTTCCCTATTTTTTTAAAAATCACACCTCATAAAGACACTCATGAAAGAGGACTTCCAGAACTACTTCAGAAAGTGGCAGGGGGGGATATAGCTCAGTGGCACAAGTGCCCACCTGGCAAGCACAAGGTCTTGAGTTCGATTCCCGGTACCAAAAAAAAAAAGTGGCAAGAACAGAGAAGGGCATGGTGGCGCATGCCTGTAATCCTAGCACTGGGAGCCTGAAGCAGGAGGATCACCATGAGTTCAAGGCCAGCCTGGGCTACACAGTGAGTTTAAGGCCAGCCCGAACTAGACAGCAAGACCCTGTTGCAAAACAAACAAACAAACAAACAAACAAACAAATGACAGAAAGAGAAAGTGGCAAGAATTATAGGATAAGTATTTTGAAGTGAGTGGGAGTATTCTAAGGGACATTTAATGGCAATGTGTTTTTATTGTAATAATTTTTTAAAAAAATTAAACATTCACCATGTATTTTGATCACATAATGTATAATACAGTACATCTACATTTTAGGATGTTTTGGCTACTGCCCCAGGTCCCTCCCAGAGCTGGGGTGCAAATGATATGGTGGGTGAGTAGACATTTAATCCCACAGGCCATCAGGGCCTGGGAGGTGGTAGGTGATAGGGCAGGTAGAGGGGAGGGAGGTGGCTGGGGTCAGGTCCAGACCGTGCTGGTGTTCCGAGCTGCTGGACCTCTGGGCTGGGAAAAGCAAGCCCCCAGGGCATGTGGTGGGCCCCATGTCCCCACACACTGGTATGTGTATGGGGTGGGTTTCTGCGCATGTGCATGGGTGGTGGGGCCACAGAGGTAGGAGCAGGTACGTGTACATGTGATATGTGCACAGCAGAAAACCCAGTGTGCCAGAAACCGCTGCTCTCTCATTTTATTTAAATCAACTTACACCTTGTTCTAAGCGAAGGTCCCATCCTTCCTGCTGCCTGGTGGGAAACTGGATCTCAGCCATTCTTTGAGCCTCTTTTCCCCTCCGGAGTGATGCAAAGATCCTGGAGGGTTTTGAAGCTGGCCACCATCTCTGGCAGGGCTGTGGATCATCTCTTCTTACTTGGGAAGAGACAAACTGAGTTCTCCTTGAGAGGAGGGACAGGGGCTGGTTCACCTTGGAACTGAAGTGTGAGTAGGAGTGGGTGAAAAGAAAACGAAACCTAAGTGAATATCCAGGATTCGTCTAGAACCCGAGAGCTTTGCCACTCATTATGGCTGTCATTAGTCACGTGGGGCTATTTATAACCCAATAGATTAAAATGAAACAAAATCTAAGCATTTACTCACACCAGCTGCATTTCTAGGACGAGGAGCCCCATGTGGCTACCACGTGGGGCATCACAGAACGTCCTGAGAGTGCCCTGCCCCCGACACAGATGCTGCACTTCCGAGTGGGCCCTGCCCATTTCACAGGTGGGCCATGTGAAACCAGATCAGGGCGGCTCATCCGGGCCCCTCACAACAGGGGACCTTCAAGCTCCCCAGGCAGGGAATCCACAGCCAGGGTGGTAGCCTTGGGAACAGCTTATTCTGGGAGGTATGTCCTGTCACCAGTGAGAGAGGTGACTTCTCCTAAGGGCCACCTGTCAAGGGGCTGTGTGGCTCCGGTTCTGCCTCAGGCACCATACTACACCTCTTTGTGACTCAGTTTCCCCATTTAGAAGATGGAGGTTATGACAGCCTTATGGGGCTGTGTGGGATTTCCATGAGTGAATACCTGTAATGTGCCTTGGACATTGCTTGTGCACAGTCCTGGCTAACTCAGTCAGTTGAGTTTCAGAGATGATGGGATTAAGCACGGAGGAAGGAGCACTGGGATGCCTCAGACTGACCTCAGGATCCTTTCCCAGATCTCCGGGTTGGGATTCGTTTAGATTTAGACACTCAACCTTATTTGAGTTTGCTTTTTGGGAGACATCTGGACCTGAGAGGGCTATCCCCAGCCAGGGCAAGCTGATCTGAGAATAAAATGCCTCAGATTAAGGGAAAGCCTTCCGCTTGCAACTCAAGGACTAATGCAAGGACATCTGGTGCGACTCTTAGCTCCCTGATACTTGATCCTCTCCATAATAATGCTGGTAGCCTTGCTTGAATGCTGCTCTGCATGGGGATCTCACTAGCAACCAAAGAAGCTCCACAAGAGCAGGAGCTGATTTTTTTCCCTTGCAGTATTGGGAATGGAGCCCAGGGCCTTCCTCATGCCAGGCAAGTGCTCTGCTATTCACATATATCTCTGGCCCTTTTAAAATTTTGAGAGTTTCCCAGGCTGGGCTTGAACTCATGATCCTCTTGCCTCAGCCTCCTGAGCGGCTAGGACTATAGGCATGTGCCACTGCACCGAGCCAAGAGCTGATATTTGGTGGTTCCTGTTGAGAAAGGAAGTGTCTAGACAGATGAGACTACAGGAAGGCGAGGTTGCCCTGAGTGAGCCCTCCTGGCTCAGATGCAGGGCAGGGCAGGGCAGTGAAAAGAGGCTGTTTCTGGTCCAGTAGACCTGGTTCAAATTTCAGCCCCACTGACAGCTCACTATGTGACCCTGAGCAGGCAGGGCTTGCCCCTTGCTGTGCCTTAGTCTCACCGTCTGTTCAGCAGGTTCTCTGACAGCACTCATTTGGGAAGAACATTGTGAGGATTAAGCAGGGAAAAATGTGTGAAATTCTGGGCACTCAGGGGACAAGAAAAGGAGGAGCCATGATCCGTGTGAGGGTGGTGCCATTGGACTTTCTACACAGCCTGGGGTGGGGTGGGGCTGGCTCTGTGCTGGGGGTCTGCATGGAGGCCTGGGCTATGGCTGCTCAGTGGCGCATCTGCTGCAGCTGTGATGCTCAGCCTGGCTCCATCCTTCCTCTGCCGGCTGAGCTCAGCCTGGGATGTGGGATGTAGAGCTGTCTGTTGTTATGGCAACACAGGCCCATTGGAGTCCTGGACCCATCAGTCATCCTGGCCCGCTGTGGGGGTGTGTCAGAGGATGCGGGTACGAGTGGCTGTGTGTTTGTGGGTGGGTATAGTACACGGAATTAAGTGTGCTAGGACACATCCCTGTGTGTGAACAGGATTTCTGGTTGTGCTCCTGCTTGTGTGTGAATGGAGCTCTTGTCTGTGCAAAGCTGGCTGTGCCCACGCTGTGTGTATCTCTCCATGCATGTGACAATTGAGTTGTGCGTGTGCTCTGTGTGTTTGTGGAGTGTGTGTGATGTGGCTCTGTGACACTGGCCTTGAGGGAGCGTGAGCAGGAAGGGTGCTCAGGGAGAGGGGTGTGCACTCCTGTGTCTGTCACTCTGACTGTGTGGCCCAGGTATGCCACTGTGCCTTCCTGAGCCTCAGTTTCCTTCTTTGTAAACACAGAATATTGCAAAGGGTGGTCACACTCAGTATTATCCTCCTACCAGTCCAACAGTTATTCACTCAACACATTTACTGAGGGCCAACCATGTGTCAGCCTCTGAGGATGCAGCTGTGAACAGAGTTGTTCCTTGAGCGTCATCACACAAGTAAGTAAATAAAACCTAGGAGACCCTGGGTGGTTCCTGGAAGAATGAACAACAAATCTGGGTGTAGGGGCTGGGGCTTGGCTCGGTGGCAGAGCACTTGCCTACCATGCAAGGCCCGGGGTTCCATCCTCCAGCTCTGCAAACAAAAGAAAAGAAAGAGCACAGATCGGGGTGAATGCTGAGGAGGGGGTGGACAGAGAGGTGATTTTGAACAGAGGCCTAAAGGAAGGAGGGACAGTTATGACAGCAACATTGCAAGCAGAGGGACAGCACGTGCAAAGGCCGTGAGGCAGGCCAAGATCTGTGTATCTGTGACATAGGCCTGGGCTGTGTGCTGGTGGGGCACAGCCACCGCAGTGCACAGACAAGGAGGCAGGCGCACAGGTGCGCAGGTGCCTGAGCGACTGGGTAATGGAGCTGGGCCTCACATGCAGGTTTCTAGGCTTTTCCTTCACATTTCATGGTGAAGGGAGTGGGAGGAGGAGAGGAATGAGCACAGAAAGCCCTCCCTGGGGTGGGAGGGAGAAGTCAAGAGGAGATGGTGTTTCACAGGTGAGTGAGCAGGATATAGGGTGATGGAAGCAAAAGCCATCCAGGCAGCAACAGCATGAAGCTGGCTTCCACTCAGTGATCACTGAGCACCAGCTACTGAGATCTAGGCTCTGAGCTGGGCCCGGGGACTCAAGGATATACAAGCTAGGGCACTGGTGTGGAGACAGGTAAGTGTCTACGTGTGAGATGGAGTCATATCCAGAGCACAGTTGGAGAGGGACCAATGAGCTGGGAGAGGTTACCATGCTGAGGAAGCTATTTCCAGAAAGAGGGGACATTTGGGTGGGGGCTGAGACAAGAGAAGGACATCCCTGGTGGCAGGAGGGGAGGCTGTCAGGCTTGCCTGAGCATCAGCTGGGCAGGCAGTGACAGGAAGGACGAGGTGAGAGGAAGGAGAGACCAGAGCTGTGTTCCAGGCTTCGGAAAGTGTCTAAGGCTGTGTAAGGCCAGGCTGGTTCTTCCCACTGGGAAGACCCAATCAGCTCAGGGACTGCAGAAGAAGATGCACAGGGGCTGAGAAGCTGGGGTGGGAAAGGATGTTGGTGGCAGGCTTAGGTCTTCCCCTCTATACAGAGTGATCTGCTCTGGTCCAGCCTATACACTGTGCTCAGCAAAACAAAACCTAGAACTCACAACTCAACAAAAAGAAGTCAAACAACCCCATCCAAATGAGCAGAAAGTTTGAATGGTTGCTTCTCCCAAGAAGATATAGGTGGTTACAGAGCGCATGGAGAGATGTTCTGCATCCTCAGTCCTTAGGGAGATACAAACTCAGCCACCACAAGCCACCCCCTCACATCCCCTGCATGACTGCTTATGACTATCCATGTGGGCAGATGGGTAATGCCAAGTGCTGGTGATGACATAGGACAATGGGACTCAGACATTACTTGTGAGGATGTGAAATGGCACACTTTGGAAAGGTCTGGCACTTTCTTAGGTGGTAAAATATACCTTTGTCATAAATTCAATCAGTCCACTCCTAGGCATTTATCCAAGAAAAATGAAAACACATGTCTATACTTAGGCTCACAGCAGTTTCATTCAAAATGAAAAGAACACAAATGTTCATCAAGTGATTAATGGATGAGCAAAACGTGGTATGTCCGTGCAATGACGTAAATATTGTCTGGCAAGAAAAAGGAATGAAGGGCTGGCATTTGCAAAGACATCAGTGAATCTCAAATGCATTATGCAGACTAAAAAATGATCCAAGCTCAAAGGCTATCCTCTGATCCAGGTGTGATGGTGCATGCCTATAATCCCAGCATTCTGGGAGGCTGAGGCGGGAGGATCACAAGTTTGAGCTCAGCTTGGGTAACTTAGTGATTTGGCAAGACCTTGTCTCACAATAAAATAAAAAAAGTGAAAAGGGCTGGGGAAATAACTCAGAGCAAAGGCCTTGGATTCAATCCCTAGTACCACAAAAAAGGGGAGCTGCCCTCTATAATTCTATTTCTGTCAAAATTATAGGGACATTGCAAAGTATTGGTGACATTTACCTGTGGTCTCAGCTAGTTGGGAGGCTGGGGTGGTAGAATCTTTTGAGCCCAGGAGTTTGAGACCAGCTTGGACAACATAGTGAGATTTCCGCTAACAAAAAAAAAAAAAAAAAAAAAAAAAGCAAAGTGTGTTGGCACATGCTTGTAATGCCAGCAATTGGGAGGCTGATGCAGGAGGATCATTTCCAGTTCAAGGGCAGCTTGGGTTACATAGTGAGTTCAAAGCTAGTCTAAACTATACAGTGAGACCCTGTCTGAAAAAAAAAAATTAAAAATCCAATTATAGGGACTGGGAACAGAAGCAGTGGCCAGGAATTGGGGGTGGGAAAGGATGACTGTGAGGGGGCACAAAGGAACTTTGGGGGTGATAGGGGTGTTCTACATCATGATAGTGGTGGTAGTTACATAATTGCATGCACTTGTCAAAACTCATAGAATTGCGCACTAAAAATTGGTGAGTTTCCTTTTTTTTTTTTTCATTTTTTTGGAGATAGGGTCTTGCTATGTAGTTCCAGCTGGCCTTAAACTCACTACAGTCCTCCTGCCTCAGCCTCTGGAGGACTGGGATTCCAGGCATGTGCCACTATGCCCAGTATGATGAATTTAATTGTATGTAAATTATATTCATTATCTCTAGCCACAAAGCAACAACACCCCATGAAGCCTGGAGCAAGTGGTTCTCCAGGCTTGCTTACTTGCGTGGAATTCTGTGGATTGAGCTCTGGGAATCACCCTCTGCTCCTGGTGGGGCCTATTTATCATTTGGCTGGTGCATACTTCATTTGGCTCTGCCTGGTGTTTGTCAGTTTCTCCAAACTCTCATGCATCCCTTCACAACTGGGACTCTTGCTGGGCATGGTGGCATATGCCTGTAATCCCAGCACTTGGGAGGCTGAGGCAGGAGGGTCACTGAGAGTTCGAGGCTAGCCTACACTACAAAGCAAGACCCTATCTCAAAAAAACCAAAACCTTGGGCCGGTGATATGCTCAGCGGCATAAGCGTCTGCCTGGCAAGCACGAGGGACTGAGTTCTACTCCCTGTACCCACGTAAAGGAAAAAAGGGCCAGTGATATCGCTCAGTGGCACAAGTGCCTGCTGGCAAGCACGAGGTCCTGAGTTCAACTCCCAGTACCCACATTAAAAAAAAAAAAAAAACAAAACCCAAACCAAACCGAACCAAACCCAAACCACACAACTGGGACTCCTTCTAAGCAATATGTTGTCAAGTGAGTTTTTTTTTTTTTTTTGTGGGTACCAGGGGTCAACCTCAGGACCTCGTGTGCCAGCAGGCGCCCATGCCGCTGAGCGATATCACCAGCCCTTTTTTCGTATTTGGGTTCTGGGAGTCGAACTCGGGCCCTCACGCTTGCCGAGCAGGTGCTTACGCCGCTGAGCCATCTCACCAGCCCCTTTTTTTTTTCTTTTTTTTTTTTTAAAACAGGGTCTCATTGTGTAGTTCAGGCTGGCCTTGAACTCGTTTATGTAGCCCAGGCCTCGAACTCACAGCAATCCTCCTGCCTCAGCCTCCTGAGTGCTGCAATTACAGGTCTGTGCCACCACGCCCGGCCAACCGAGTTCTTCCGTTGTGAATATCACAGAGTGGACTTACAAGAACTAAAACAACTACAGTCAACAGGCTGCCTAATCTTGTGGGACCACCATACTACACGGTATGTTGTTGATGGAAATTTAGTCGCTGGTGTTGTTGGATTGGGTTGGAAATGGTTCCCTCCCAAACAGAGGGCTCTCATTCTCGATGCTGAGGAACAAGTAGGCCAGAATTTCAGGGGGCTGATAGTGTGCGTGTGTGTGTGTGTGTGTGTGTGTGTGTGTGAGGTGGGGTCAGTGTTCTCAGCAGAATATGTGGTCTGAGGAAGTCATAATTATCCCAGCTCCAATCCTTGCTGGCACCTGCCCAGGGGGAGTGCACTTCTCATGCCCCGAGGTGGCTGCTGTGACTTGCTTTGGCTAATTCAGTGTGTGCAACACAGAGGAAGTCACTTCCAGAAATTTTGTCATAGTCCAGACAGCAGGGAATCAAGCGAGCTCTTCACACCCTTGCAGCCTGCTCAGAATGCTCTTGCCACCACAGAAGCCCCCTCAACACTTGTAAATCTGGAGTCTGGAGCCTGGGATGCTGCTGCAGGCAGGGGGAGCCTCTGCCTTGCTTCTTTGTGGTCACGCATGCCAGCATACCTCACGGCCAGAGCCAAGTTCACATCCAGAACCTAGCTGCAAGGGAGTCTGCAAGGCACTGTGGTTTCAGGGTGCCAGCATCCTTGTTCAGGCAGGTCAACACAGTGGAGGGCGGGAAAGGGGTCACCATGTAGAAAGAGAAAAGCCAGAGAATGAGGCTGGGGGAAAACAATGGGAGAGGCAAGGGGGCACAGGTATAGGGTTGAAAAGAAGAGGGTGCTGAGGGGAAAAGGCAGGGGCCAAGGCTAGGGATGGGGCAAGGGAGGGAGGGGAAGGATTGGAGCCTGATCCTGGCTACAGTGAGTGGAACAGTATCTCTTCAAATTCATGTCCACTGGGCCGGTGAGATGGCTCAGCGGCTTAAGCGCCTGCCCTGCAAGCGGGAGGGCCTGAGTTCGACTCCCGGAACCCACATACGAAAAAGGGGCCGGTGATATCGCTCAGCGGCACGGGTGCCTGCTGGCGCGCGAGGTCCTGAGGTCGACCCCCCAGTACCCACAAAAAAAAAAAAAATTCATGTCCACTCAAACCCTCAGAATGTAACTGTCTTAGCATCTTTTACATTGTTGTAATAGAATTCCACAGCCTTGGTAACTATAAAGAAAATAAATTCATATCCCACTGTTCTGGGAAGTCCAAGAGTTTGGTGCTAGGACCAGGCAAGAGCCACCGTGCTGTGTCAGCACATGGTGCAGGGCTTCGCATGCGGAGAGGTGTAGCTCAGTTCTCTCTTCTTATAAAACCACCAGTCCTGTTATAGGGGCCCAATCCTAATAACTTCATCCAACCCTAAGAACCTCCGAAGGTCCCCACCTCCAGATACCATCAACATGAATTTGGGGGTTAGGTCTCCAATAAATGAACTTTGGAGACACATTCGAACCATAGCAATGACCCTTATTTGGATTGGGTTTTTGTAGATGTATTACTTAAGAATCTCAAGGTTCCCTTATAAGAATACCAGAGAACACGGAGACAGCTTCCTATGTGCAGACAGACGCAGAGATGGACATAGTATGTCACAGGCCAAGGATTGCCAGGAGTCACCAGAAGCTGGGAGATACAAGAAAGGATTCTCCCCTGACCTTGGATCTAGAGCAGTGATGGAGAACATTTCAGAGACCAAGTGCCCAAACTGCAACCCAAAATCCATTTATTTATCATGAAGTGCCAACACTGCACTTAAACCTGAATACTGAGGTTTTAGTTTAGAAAAAAACAACTCATACATTAACATTGTTTGTCTTAAAAGAAAAACACAGTGCTTTCAATGATACAAATGCTTTTTATTGAAAGGTAAAAGTTTGCATTTGGTGTGGTTTTGCACAATTAGTGTGATCTTTGCTGTTGTATGCATGCTGATAACACCTTGGCTGGGGTGACTTGGCTCGCATGCTGACAGAGGGCTCTGTGTGCCCACTGTGGCGCGTGTGCCATAGGTTGGCCACCACTGTTCTACAGGAAGTGTGGTCTTTCCTTTTCTTTTCTTTTTTGAGTCAGGGTCTCACTGTGTAGTACAGGCTGACCTCGAACTTGCTTATGTAGCCCAGCGGCCTCGAACTCACGGTGATCTTCCTGTCTCAGCCTCCTGAGTGCTGAGATTACAGGCATGTACCACCATGCCTGGCAAGGAAGTGTGGTCTTGCAGACACTTTGATTTTAGACTTTCAGCCTCCAGAACTGACAGAGCACAAATTTCCACCACAAGCCACCAATTCATGGTACTGTGTTAGAGCCGCCACAAGAGACTGACACAGTGGCCCCATCACATAATCACTTCCTCACCCAAGAGGCTGTCAGCCACCTAGTTGGGAGAACAGGAGGTGACACAGGTCCAGGAAGGCCTGGGAGGGGGAGGGAGGTGTGCTGGGCCCATGGGGTGGGGTTTGCATGGCTCATCAGAACCCTGTTGGAGCCACAGGTATGGCTGGTTTATGTGAGGCTGGTCATCTTGCTGGTGGAGGAGGAGGGCAGCTGTAGGGGAGCCCTCCTGGCTTGGCCCTGCTCTAGGAGCCCACCGTCCCTGCAACTCCTTAGCAGATGGGCAGGGCCTCTTAATCTGAGAGTGGGGGTGGGGATGGGAGTGAACACATGGGCTCACTCCTGGGATGTGGCAAAGTGGTTACCCTGGGCTGGGGTCCACCCAACTCACTTTTCCCAATTTGTGTGACCTTGGACACCTTACAGCCCCTCTAAGCCTTCCAAGCAAGATAAGGCCGGACTGACTTTTCAAAATCTTGGGGTATAGCACCCCAGGCACATGCAGCTATCTGATCTTTGACAAAGTGGCCAAAAAATGTACACTGGAGGAAAGATACCCTCTTTAACAAATGCTGCTGGGAAATCTATCCACATGCCAAAGATAGAATATAAACCCATGTCTTTCGCCATGTACTGAACTAAAATTGCCTGGGGTGGTGGTGCACACCTGTAATCAATCCCAGCACTATGGAGGCTGAGGCAGGAGGATTGCTGCAAGTTGGAGGCCAGCCTGGGCTACATAGGGAGTTCAAGGCCAGTTTGAACTACTTAGCGAGACCCTGTCTCAAAAAAAAAAAAAAAAAAGGATCAAGGACCTAAACGCTAAAACAGGAATACTTAATCTGCTGGAAAATACAATAGGTAAAACTCTTGAAGACATAGGTGTTAGGCAAGGACTTTCTGAACAGAACCCCCACTACACAAGAAATAACATTGAGTCAATAATTATGATTATATCAAATTTAAAAGCTTCTGTACAACAAAGGAAACAACAAAGAAGTGAAGAGACAGCCTACAGAGTGGGGAAATTTTTTGCCTGCTATTCCTCAGAGAGAGGACTAATATGTAGACTATACACAGAAGTCAAAAAAATCACCCCCCCAAGATGAAAGACTCGACCAAAAAAAAAGCAGCAAAAATGAATAGACACTTCTCAGAAGAAGTACAAATGGCCACTAAATACATGAAAAAATGTTCAACATCTCTGGCCATTAGAGAAATGCATATTAAAACAACACTGAAATTCCATCTAACTCCAGAAAGAAAGGCTAAGAAATCAGTTAATAAATGCTAGCAAGGCTGTTGTGGTGGTGGGGAGGAACACTTTTGTATTATTTGTGGGAATGTAAACTAGCGTAATAACTTTGGAAAGCAGTGTGGAGATTCTTCAAAAAGTAAAAATAGACATTCCATCATTCCATTTGGCCTAGATATTCCCTTTCTAAGTATCTTCCCGAAAGAGTTAAGGGTATCATATTCCAGTGATACATGCATACCCATGTTTATAGCAGTACAATTTATAATAGCTATATCTTGGAGGCAGCCTATATGTCCATCAGCAGATGAATGGATAAAATGTGCTATTTGTACACAATGGAGTACTACCCTGCCATAAAGAAAAATAATCTTGAGTCATTTTTAGGGAAATGAATGCACCATGAGACCATAATGGTAAGCAAAATAAATCAGACCCTTGCGCTTAAATATTGCATGGTTTCTTTTACACGAGAAACCCAAAATATAAATAAAGAGCAAGATTAAAGATAGATAGTAGGAACTAGGGAGACAGATCTTTTACAAAAGGAAAGGGGACCAAAAGAAGGAGGGAGGAGGGAGGGAAGGGAGGGGAGGCAGATGAAAAAAGAATTACAATGAGTTATGTACACGTACTGTGCCAACTTCCCACAAGCAATGTAATCATTATGTGCTACAAACATGTACTAATAAAAAAATAAGAATTGAAAAAGAAAGAAAACTTGGGGGGCATGGTGAAGCCCAAGGATGTGGCCACTGTCCTTCCAAATGGCATAGTGGAATTTAGGGGAAACCAAGGAATTCTTCCAGGATTTTGGCTTCCAAGACCTGGGAATCTTGTAAGAGAATAAAAATTTTCCTCCACCAGTACTAACTGAGGGTTAAGTTATTAACCATCTGATTCAGTTATCAGTGAAGTGTAGCCCACAAACAAAATTCAGGCTGCTGTCTGTTTTTGTGAATAAATTTCATTGGCACATGGCCACACATTCAACTGTCCCTCATTACTCTCAGGGAATTGGTTCCAGGACCCTTTGTGGACACCAAAATCCGAAGATCCTCAAATCCCATAAATAGTGCAGTATTTGCATATAACCTGTGCACTTCCTCCTGTATATTTAAAATCATCTCTGGATTAGTTTTTTTTTTTTTTTTTGTGGGTACTGGGGGTCGAACTCAGGACCTTGTGGGCCAGCAGGCACCCGTGCCACTGAGCGATATCACTGGCCCTTTTTTCGTATGTGGGCACCGGAAGTCAAACTCAGGACCTTGCGCTTGCCAGGCAGGCGCTTATGCCACTGAGCTCTCACTGGCCCTGGATTACTTTTAATTAGTAAAACAACTTTTGCATATTTCATTCACGTAGATTTGTTTTGCCAGAATTTTTTTGTTTTTGGTGCTGGCATGATAAACCTGGGGCCCCACGACTGCTACACCCCTGGCCTTTTCATTTTTTTGTTTTGAGACAGTGTCTTGCTAAGTTGTCCAGGCTGGCCTTGAACTCATGATCCTTCCGTCTCAGCCTCCCGACTAGTTGGGATTATAGGTATGTACCACTGAACTGACTTTTCTAAAAAAAAATGTCTTTTTGAGACATGGTTTCACTATGCAGTTCAGGCTGGCCTTGAATTCACTTTGTAGCCCAGGCTGGCCTCAAACTCGCCATGATCCTCTTGCTTCAGCCTCCCAAGTGCTGGGATTACAGGTGTGCACCACCATGCCCAGCCAACTAGAAAAAGTATTTTTTTTTTTTTTTAGCTTCAAAATAATTTATTTGTTGCCAGGCATGGTGGTGCCATGGTGGTGGGGACAGGTGGATACTATGTAGACCAAACAAGACTGGCCATGAATTGGTTACTGCTGAAGCTGGGAGATGAACACACTGGGGCTCATGATACACTTCTGTTTTCTGGATGATCAAATTTCCTGTAACAGAAAAAAATTCAAATAATAAAATAAAAAGGACCCATAGCAAACACACTTCTTGTGGCTTCTTTACCTGGTGAGTATGTCCTATGCCTGTTTTTATTGCCGAATCTTCACATTGTTTAAAATAGTTTGATCACTAATTGGAGACTTGGTATTAAAGAATTACTGTTAAGTTTTTAGGTGTGATAATGGTATTATGTTTTGTTTCATCCTCTTATTGAAATGTATGTGTACTGGAAAGTGAATAAATCCCCTGTGTACTGCTGAAGAACTAAAAAAAGTATTTTTGATACCAAATTGGTTGCAAAACCCAGGGATACAGATGCGGAGGGCTGACCATGCGTCTGTTGCCAACTTTCCACAGTCAGGGTGTGCAAGGCAATTATGGCAGAGCCAGTGTGGCCTTTAGAACCTGAAATATGGATATTCTGGCCCTTTACAAAAGTTGCCAAGGCTGTTACTAACCAGCCTGGGATGCAGGCTCAGTAGCCTGGGACTGTTCCAGGACAGACCAAGTGCGCAGTTGCTGTGGGCTTATGCCTTGGTCCACTCAGGCCTCTTCTGCTCTGTGGTGATGTTTGAGGCCCTGGCTGTGGCACTGAGAGGCGGCAGACACAGCTGGGTGGTAGGGCTCAGAGGCAGCACCCATCAGTTAAAGGCAATACTGGACCCTCCAGGCCTGCCCTGCCCTGCCCTAAGGCTAAGGCCCAGGTGTTGGCCACATCCCTGGGAGCACCTGCTGGGGCCTGAAGAAGGTGGGAAAGAGAGAGGAGAGGAAATGGAGCAGCCAGTGTCTGTGCACAGAGCTGGGATGAGGTGGGAGCAAGGCCCAGGTGCCTCTGTGGTGTCTCTCACAGCCCTGGGTCCACGTTCAGTCTTCCAAGATGTGTTGACCACCTGCCAACAAAGTCCCCCACCCATCACTGTCCAACACCCCACTGCCATTCCCAGTCAAGCTCTGTTATTACATTCTCCCCAAAAGTAAGCAGCCAGTTATTGCTTAAAAATGTAAAGTGGGTGCCATGGCGCATACCTGTAATTTCAGCACTCTGGGAGGCTGAGGCAGGAAGATCCAAATTTCAAGCCTACCCAGAACAACTTAACAAGACCCTTTCTTAAGGTAAAAAATAAAACATGCCCAGAAATGTAGTTCAGTGTGAAAGCCCTGGGTTCAATCTCCAGTACCAGGGAAAGAAAACTGAGAGCAGACCATGACATTTCCTTACTCAAACCACCACCTTATAGCTATTTCCCACCATGCTTAAAATAAAACTCAGCCTCTCCTGTGCTGTCGTGGCCCATAGGAATGTCAGCCTCTGTCAACTCTGACCCGTTGCTCTTCTTCACTAAGTTGTTGTCCGTCTGTACCCTTCCCCGGGACGTTTACTCAGGCTGCTCCCTCTGCCCCCACTAGGCTGGCTCCTCCTCAGGTCTCAGCTCCAGGGTCTCCCCTTCACTCCAGGAGCACCCAAGAAAAGTTCTGTACTGATAATTTTTAATTTGATTTTTGCATATGTATGGGGTGGGGGTGGGGATCAAAACCTGGACCTCCAGTATTCTAGGCAAGTGCTGTACCACTGAGCTACACCTCTAGTCTGAATTTAATTTTCAGGTTCAAAAGGATCCATTCCCATAGTTTAAGAGGTCCAATGGTTGTAAAGTTTTATAAAGAAAAAAGATGACCAAGCATGGTGGCACATCCTTGTAATCTCAGCAGAGTGGGTGGCTGAGGCAGGAGGATTGCAAATTTGAGCCCAGCCTGAATTTAGCAATTTAGTAAGAACCTGCCTCAAAAAGTAAAATAAAATAAAGTAAAATAAAATAAAATAAAATAAAATAAAATAAAATGGGCTGAGAATGAAGCTCAGTACAAAAGCCCTGGGTTCAATGAGCACATAAAAAAAAAGAAAGAAAGAAAGAAAAAGAAAAGAAAAGAAAGAAAGTATAAATTGGGCTTGAGTATGGTGGCACACTCCTGTAGTCCCAGCTACTGGAAGGCCGGAGGATGAGGAGGATCACTTGAGTTCAAGAGTTTAAGACCAGCCTGGGCAACACAGCAAGACCCCATCTAAAAAAAAGGCATACCCATGTTTATAGTAGCACAATTTATAATAGCTAAATCTTGGAAACAGCCCATATATCCATCAAAAGATAAATGGATAAAGAAAATGTGGTTCTTATATACAATGGAGTACTACTCAGCCATAAAGATGGATAAACTTGAGTCACTTGTGGGAAAATGGATGTACCTTGAGACCATAACCATAAGTGAAATAAGCTGGACACACAGGTTTAAATATCGCATTCTCTAAAAGAACATAATGGAGGATAGATATCAGGAAATAGGAAGAATATGTTCAAATGGGAAGGGAAACGAGGGAGAAGGGGAGAGGGAAAGAAGGGAAAAGGGATTTAAAAAAAGAGAATGGAAGGAAAAAATGGAAACAAAGCTTCTATAAATGGGGAGGGGAAAAAGGGTTAAAGGGAAGAGAGGGGAGTGGGAAATAAAAGAATTATGTGCCAGTGAAAATTCCTTATGATAAATGAGATCAATATGTATGACAAATATGTACTAATAAAAAAATAAAGTTAAAAAATAAAAAAAAAAAAAAAGAAGAAAAAGGCTCATCTTTCTTCCCTTACCCTAACTGCCCCTTCCCCAGAGGAAACTGCTCTCAGGACTTTGTAGCTGGTTCTTTTGCGGATTATCCTTTTATCTCCACACACAGTCATGCACTGCAGAGTGCCATCTGGGCCAGCGAGGGAGTGCGTATAGATGGTGGCCTCATCCGATGTCCCATCCGATTGTCACGGAGCTGAAAATGTTCCGTTGCCTAGCATTTTTACTGCACTTTTTCTGTGCTTAGATATGTTTAGGTACACAAATACTTACATTATGTTTCAGTTGCCTAGTGTCCAGTGTAGTAAGGTGCTATCCGGGTCTGTTGCTTAGGAGCAGTGAGGTGTCCCATGTTTCCAAGGTGAGTAGCAGGTGGTACCATCCGGGTTTTATAAGATCACTCCATGAATTTCACACAGCAATGTGATTGCCTAATGATGCCTTATTTAGGATGTGTCCTTGTCACTGAGTGACATGTGACTGTACTTAGCTCTTCTTGGTGTTTCTTAGAGTTTCAGCTTCCAACCTTACTGACTCCCCACTTTAGAAGGGAATGTGGTGGCTCTCAACCCTCCCCCTCTGTGTCCACACAGGCCCTCCTGAGGCTCTCCCTCCACTGGAACGACATCACATCTCAGACAAGATCCAAATGTCGGCTAGAGGTGCACCATGTAGCTCTCTATCCAAGAAAGGACATGTTGTTCAGCCACCAGGAGTCTGGTGAGCTGACATCTTCTGTCTGGCTGCTGCACCTCTGGGACTCAGGGCAGCATTTGAGCTAGGGTGATGCTCTCCCATGGGTACTGGGGATGAGTCAGTCCTATGTAGGACCTGTGCAATGGGTAGTCTTTGGTCTCAAGCTCTCCACTGGGGTGGTCTAGACTATTTTCAGCTTTGCACCATAGTCCCATGCTGCTCTGGTGTGGATATGGTTTGTTCCTAGAACATCACGTGTAGGAAGCCTGGCCTCCAGTGTGGCAGTGCTGAGAAGTGATGAGACCTTCAAAAGGTGGGGGGCCTTGCAGAAGGAGATTAGGTCACAGGAGCTCCACCCTCATGAGTGGAATGATGCTGTCTTGTGGATGTGGGTCCAGTTTGATAGGAGTGGATTAGTTTTCAGGAGAATGGGTTGTTATAAAAAGAGCAAACCTGGTCCCTCCCTGGTCTCTTGGTTCTATGTGATCTTTGTTGCTCATTATTGTGGTGTCATCCTCCATGAGGTACTCACTAGAGCCAAGCAGAGGCTAAGTACCATGCTTTTGAACCTCCAGAACTGCAAGCCAAAGAAATTTTTTTTTACTTTATAAATCACTCAATCTCAGGTATTTTGTTACAGAAATAAAAAACAGACTAGGACAGATACATTCTTTCCTGGTCTGATTTCTCCCCTTTTATCTTTCACAATCATTATTCACCAATAAACTTCTTGCACTCATAAATCTATCTCAGCAACTGCGTAGTAGATGGCCTGAACAAGTATGGCCACTGTGCACTTTAATATGCCCACACAAATGTCATTTGCACCCAAGCCATACTGTGTGCAGAGATGCCACATCCTTTCCTGCACTCTTCTGTGTTTTCCCTGGAGCTAGAATTGATCAATGTTTTGTTTTGTTTGATGCAAACATATCCCAAATTCAAACTGAAGTCTTTGGCCAGTTGTCTAAGTTTACTTTCACTTCTGTTGTGTCCATCTTGAGTTCCATCAGTTTCATTTTGAAATCTCTCCAGGTGACTTCTGCCACACTCCTATGTGGTCTTGTTGCCATTTTTGCCCAAAGCACAGCTAAGATTACTCCAGGTGCTGCCTTCAGCATCATCTTTGGAACACTCTGTCTCTCTCCAGGAGTGGATTTCCTGTGTCCTGTGTCTTCCTTATTAGTTTTCTTTCTCATTTTGTTACAGCACATCTTCCAGCCTTCCTAAGAAAAGATATGTGAGAAGTAAACTCACTGAGACTTTTCAGGTCAAAAGTACCTTCAATCTACCTTCCTACCAGATTTCGACCTGATTTGTAGTGTGGCTGGGAATAAAGCTGAAGGTTGGAAGTGGTTTCTTTCATGTGCTTTGTTCCATCACTGGCTCGTTTCCAGTGCTGCTGTGGAGAAGTCTGCAGTCTCTCTGATTCCTGCTGCCTCGTATGAGACCCCTTCTCTCCCCTTTTGGGTGCCTGGAGGATCTTTTCTTTGTCCCTAACCCTCATGATTATGTGCATTGATGTGAATCCATTTTCATTCATTGTTTCTAGAGGACCCTACCAATCTGTAAAGTCATGTTCTTCAGATCTTGGGCATTTTGTTGAAAAAAAAATTTTTCTTTTTATGTGGGTACCGGGAGTCGAACTCAGGACCTTGTGCTTGCTAGCAGGCGCTTGTGCCACTGAGTGATATCACCGGTCCCTTTTTTGTATGTGGGTTCCAGGAGTCAAACTCAGGACCTTGTGCTTGCCAGGCAGGCGTTTATGCCACTGAGCCATCTCACTGGCCCTTGCTTTGTTGAATTTTATGATTGATTACTTTCTCCCTTCTATTTTCTCTGTTGTCATTTTCTGGAACTTCTATAACTCAGATATTGGCCCTCTCATGTGGATCTGTTACATTTTCTTATCTTTTCTATTTTCCATCTCACTATCTCATTGCTCTTGGAGATTCAATTTTATTTTATAATCTTTATATTGAAGTTTAAATGTCTATATGTATTTATGTATAATATATATTACATTGTTACACAATATAGTGTCTTAATTTAACCTATATTATAAATATACTAATGTATAAAATATATAATCATAATATATAGGGAAGTGACTAGGTCATTTTCATGTGTTTTTCCTACTCACTTAATATTCCTTTTTTTTTATTGCATCTGGTCTTGTTTAATGGATACTGTTCTTATTTCTCTGAGGACATTGATGAGGTTGTTACTAATTTGGAAGTTTTCTTCTTCCTATAGAGTTCTTGTTTCTTCCAAGTTTTATATATCATTTCTCCTTTAGGATTCTTGAGCACCTATTACAGACTAGGCACTTTGTACTTTAAATATTATATTGAACATTTAAAATTATTCAGCATTTTATAGGTAAAAGATACTCAAAGTTTGCAAAGTTACTTTTTTCTGCTTGTTGATTTTGGTCTTTTTCTCCTCAGAGGCTTTCCCCAGATTTCTGGTGATATCTGGAAGCTTTAAGAGCACTGTTCCTGGGTCAGATTCTTAGGGAAATTGTAACAAGGTACCGCAGGGTGGCTTAAACAACAGAAATTTGTTTCCTTGGAGTTCTGGAGGCTAGAAATTTGAGATCAAGATTTCAGAGGGATTGGTTCCATCTGAGGCCCAGCCCCTTGGCTTGTAGGTGGCCCCATCTCTCTGTATGTGTCTGCCAAAGTTTCTTTTTATATGTACATCAGTTGTATTGGTTAAGGCCACACATATGACTTTACTTAACATTTTTCTTTTTCTTTTTTTTTTTTTTTGTGAGACAGGGTCTCATTATGTAGTTCAGGCTGGCTTTGACCTCACTATGTAGCCCAGGCTGGCCTCAAACTCGCAGTGATCCTCCTGCCGCAGCCTTCTGAGTGCTGGGATTACAGGCTGTGCCACCAGGTCGGCAACCGCACTTAATCTTAGTTTCCTCCTTACCTATCTCCAAATCCCACAATCTGAGGTATTAAGGGTTGGGGCTTGAACACAGGATTTTGGAGCAGACACACAATTCAGCTCGTAACCTTCCCCATATATCTGAACCTCTAGTTCTCTGGCTCAGTTTCCACTAAATTATGGAAACTGTTTTCCCTCAGTTACTAGTTATGTTCAGTCCCCTGGACCAAGGCTGTTCTGTCTTCCCCATCTGGGTCTTAAAACAGTATGTGATCCTGTGGACTTATTTCTCCCTGAAATTCCACCTTTCCTTCATTTTTTGGTCCCCTTTCTTACCAATTTTCCTCCCACCTCTCTGCTCTGTCCTAGTATCCTGGCCTTGTCATCCTCAGCTTATCCCTCTGAATCTGGGCATCTCCAGAGCTCCTTCCGTCAGCTTGGCCAAGGCTTTGTGTCTTCTGCCCACCTGCCTCAGCATGACACTGGACCAGTGTGTGGGATGCCTGTTAAAAAGCCGGATCTCAGGCCCCATTGGAAGCCGCCTAAACCAGAGTCCCTGGGGCTGGGCCCAGGATGCTTCCTTTTTAATAACATCCCTAACTGATTCTCAGGCATGCTCAGTAACAGCTAACATTTGCTGAGCAGTCATCAGGCACCCACATAAGCACTCAGCAAATACTAGCTCACTGACTTCCCCAGCAACTCCACGAGATAGGAACTGGTTGCCTCCGCTCAACCAACCAGTGAACATCTGGTGTAGGAGGCTCAGGGAGATTAAATGATTCGCCTGAAGTCATACAGCTTATAAATGGCAGTGCCCAGATTTGAGCCCAGGCCACTGGTTCATGGTCCATGGAGCAAAATACTCCTGTAGGATATCACTTGGGTTTCAGAGACTGTCCTGGGAGTTCTCACCCACCTGGCGCCTTTACCTCCAAGCTGGCACTCTCAGATTCTTGTCCTCAGTCTAGAGCTTCCCCTTAGGCTGGTCGTTATGCCCAGTCCCTAAAGTCTGCCCTTACCTGGATGTCTCTTGTGCACTCTTACACCAACCCTACTTTTCATCTTTCTCCCAGGGTGTTTCCCACCCCGACAGACTCACAGTGCCGGAATATTCAACCTAAATCTGCTTGGCAGCCTCACTCCTTTTTCCCTTTCACTTCCCACACACCCTATCCTCTGTTATCCTCTGTTGGTCCCCTCTCCAGCCCTAGACCTACCCGCTCAGCATCCTGGCCCTGCCCACCTCAGCCTGGCCCCAGCCACAAGACCCCACCCAGCCGCAGCCCGCTCCATCCCCTAACCCCACTCCCACCCCTGGCCCTACCACCCTGGACCCCGTCCCACTCAGGCCCTGCCCCGGCCCCACCCCCACCCCTCACTGACCCTGTGTTCTCCCCACCCCTTTGCCCCCTCACCCTTGCAGCCCCAGGACCTTTCCCAGCCTCTAAATCTGGCCACTTGTGTTTACTTGCTTCAGACCCACAGTCGCTGCCCATTGGCATCAGATTAAATTCTAAATCCTTTTCCTGGCACGCGGCCACACACCAGCCTCTCTCCTGCCAGCTGCTTTGGACAGTTTGCAGTTCCTGGAAGACGTAGTGCAGCTTCAGGGTTCTGCATGGCTCCTCCCTTCCTTTGCCATTTAGTTCCTGTTTGC
Source organism: Erethizon dorsatum (assembly GCA_028451465.1). Classification (NCBI taxonomy): domain Eukaryota; kingdom Metazoa; phylum Chordata; class Mammalia; order Rodentia; family Erethizontidae; genus Erethizon; species Erethizon dorsatum. The sequence continues at coordinate 21,085,499 of CM051826.1, forward strand.
TTTCCTTCTTTCTTGGTGGAGACAAAATTCACATAATTTAGCATTCGCCATTTTACAGCGTTGGATTCACAGTGTTTAGGGTAGTAGCAATGCCTGCATCCACCACTATCTAATTCCAGAACATTTTCAGCCCGTCAGAAAGGCTACAGAACCTCCCCTACTTCTTCTCCCAGCTCCTGGAAATCTCTGATTTTTATTCCATCTCGATGGATTTGCCTTTTCTGGACATTTCACATGAATGGGCTCCTAGAATATGTGCCTTTTTGTGTTGGAAAATCTTTTCATGGTTCCTCCATTTGTGGCATGAAACAGCCCTTACTCTACCACTGAGTTACATCTCCACCCCTTTTTTTATTTTTTATTTTGAGACAGAATCTTGCTAAGTTGCTAAATTGCCCAGGCTGGGCTTGAATTTGCAGACCTCCTGCCTCAGCCTCCTAAAATGCTAGAATTATAGGTGTGTGTCACCACATCACCCTTAAAAGAAACTTCATTCCATTGTGGTTGTTTGTGTTGTTGTTGTTTGTTTTGGGACAGAGTCTCACTCTATGTCCAGGATGGCCCTGAACTAGATAAGTAGCTCAGGCTGGCCTCAAACTCACCTGCCTCAGCCTCTGCGTGTGGTGTTGGGGTTAAGGTGTGTGTTACCACGCCCGGTTTAACGTCATTCTGTCCTATAACTGAATAATTTCCCGTTGTGTGGAGCACTGCATTTTGTGTCTCCTTTCATCAATTGATGGACGTTTGGATAGCTTCTGCCCTTGGCTGTGTGCATAATGTTGCTATGAACATTCATGGAGAAGTTTTTGTGGCGGTGAGTGTATTTGGTTCTCTTGAGTTTATACTTGGAGTGGAATTGCTGGGTCATAAGGTAACCCTGTGTTCAGCTTTTTGAGGAACTAGCAGAGTTTTCTATTTTGCACCCCCCTCAATATTGTATGAGGATTCCAATTTTGCAGCATTTCACCAAAACTTATTTTTTTTTTTTTTTAGTTATCATTATCTAGTGGGTAGGAAATGGTGCCTTGCTGTGGCAGTTAATGCTTCCTTGTCCTTCAAAACCTCTTCGCTGGCCCTCTGACTTAGTTAGGACCTTCCCTGGGTTGCCCACAGCCCTGAGGTCTCTCTCCATCCTAGCAATAATCGTGCTTCTGCTGATGCCTGCACACATACATCACCCATGGGACAGACGAGGGGCTCATTGAGGGCAGGGAGGCCCTAGAGCTCAGCTCAAATTTGGCACAGCTCAGCTCAGGAGGTGCTGAATGAGAGGCTCCATCGCCGGCTATGTCCATCACCTGCTGTCCTGTACACACTTTTTGGGTTCTGTGTCTGGACACATGTGGGTTGGTGATGGGAAGTCCAGGCTTGCTCCCAGGTGACCCAAAGGCCCCCCGACTCACCTCTACTCACCTCATGTGGTCTGGAAGGTGGGTGTGAATGCATGTGCATCTCTGTCCCTAGGGTGTGAGGCTGGGTCTTCCTGTCCTTGCTTGTGGTTGGGGATCAATCATTCAGGCCACTGGTATCAGGGAGGCCATGGAATCGGGGGTTTGATCTCCCTGTGTTGAAAGCAGAGACCTGGGTCTACAGCCTGGCCACGGACAGTTCACTCCCACCCCGGGGCTTGGCTTCTCACCTATCAAGGGACCCAACTCTTCTAGTGTTCTAGTGCCATGGGCGCCTGCATTAGTCTGCAAGGACCGCCATAACAAAGCATCGCAGGCTAGGTGGCTTGGAAACAGACAGTTAGTTTCACGGTTCAGGAAGCTGGAAGTTCAAGATCAAGGTGTGGGCAGGGCCACTTTCTTTAAGGCTATGTGGAAAGAATCTGTCAGACTTCCCTTTGGCTGTTGGTGGCATCTTCTCCCCTTGTCTCTTCACCTCATGTTCCCTCTGTGTGTCTCTGTCTAAGCGATCCCTTTCTATAAGGCTATTGGGTTAGTACCCACGTGACTGACCTCACTCTAATTTTATTATGTCTGTAAAGATCCTGTCTCCAAATAAGATCACATTCTGAGGTCCTGGAGATGGGACTTAAAACATGAATTTGGGGGTGTGTGTGACACAGTTCAACTCATAAGAACCTCCCAAATTAATTACAGTCAGTCAATTAGAGTCATTTAATAACAGGGATACATTCTGAGAAATTTGTCATTAGGTGGTTTCATTGTTGTGTGAACATCCTAAGTGCATTTATACAGACCTAGATGGGATAGGCCAATCACTTGATGTGGCCTCTTGATGCAATAAGAGACATGTCCAGTAGCCAGGTATAGTGGCTATAATTCCAGCACTCTGGGAGGCTGAGACAGGAGGATTGCAAGTTTGAGTCCAGCCTGGGCAATTTAGCAACACTTTGTTTTAAAATTTAAAAAAAAGGATGGAGATTTAGCATAGTGTGGAGCCTTTGGGCTCAATCCCCAGTAAAGAGAAAGAGGGAGAGACAGACAGACAGACAGACAGACAGACAGACAGAGAAACAGAGAGAGAGAGAGAGAGAGAGAGACTGAGAGAGACAGAGAGACAGAGTCAGAGAGAGACAGAGACAGAAGCATGGCCTGGCTAGAGATGCAGCTTAGTGGTAAAACACTTGCCTAGCACATGCAAAGCCCTGGTTTCCAGCTCTAGCATCACAAAACAAACAAACAAACAAACAAACAAATAGTTGTGGGAGGCTGCAGGTAAAACAGGGTATTCTGTTTTACAGTAAGCTTTTTATAAATAGTAGAGTATACTTTAATGAATAGTGAATACATAAACAAGTTACATAGTCGTTTATTCTCAAGTATTATGTACTATACATAGTAGCATACTTTTACATAACTGGCAGTGCAGCAGGTTTGTTTACACCAACATCACCACGAGTACATGAGCAATGCATTGCATGCACTGGGACATTATGACAGCTATGATGTCACTAGGGGATAGGAACTTTTCAGCTCCATTATAATTTTTTTTTTCAGTGTTGGGGTTTGAACCCATTGAGCTACATCCCAGCCCTTTTTATTTTTTATTTTGTGACAGGGTCTTGCTAAGTTGCCTAGGCTGACTTTGCACTTGTGATCATATTGTCTCAGCCTCCAGGTAGCTGAGATTGCAGACATGTGCCATCATGCCTGGCTCCACCATGCTTGAGAATCAGCTAGGGATCTTATGGGATCGTTGTCATAGATGGGGCCCATCACTGACCCAGAGGCTCTCTGGGTCCTTGTCTTAGGGGCTGCTGCTGGAAGGCCCAGTGGAGACTCTGCCTACCTCACTGTTGTCTTGGTGAGGGTCAAGCAGGTTCAGTGTTTATCAATCCTCTGCTACTGGCCAGTTGCTATGCCAGGAGCTCTGGCCAATGCAGCGGATAGAATCCCTGATGTGCGGAGTTCATGGTTAGGTTGGAGGTGGGGGTGGGATAGCTCGGAAACACACAGTGTAATCTTAGACCTCAGGAGGTCTCTGAGGAATATGAAACAGGGACACGCCCTACGATGTGCCTGAGCTCAGTATGTGGTGAATGAATGACTGCGTCCCCAGTTGTCCATTAGCTGCTGCGTTAGCCCTGGGTGATCAGAAAAGGCTCCACTGAGGAGGTGACATCTCAGCTGAGACCCAAAAGGTAAGACGATTCCAGCCATGGCAGGGGCTGGGGGAAGAGCATTCCAACTGGAGGAGACAACAAAGCGGAGGTGCCCCTTCCTTTTACATCCTACCCTCAACCACCAGAACTCAAGCCAGGCCAGGAAGAGCCAAGAAGCGTAACCATGTGGAGAAGAGCCGTACTGCTGTCCCAAGAGCAACAACGTGCAGTTTAGCCTGCAGGAGGCAAGTGGTGCTTACCTTGATGCTCTGAGGGGTGCGCTCTTCCAGAAGATGGAAGAGACAGCAGAGAGTGGGTGCTACAATGAGGTTGTAGGAAAAGTTTGCAATGAAGACATACAGAATGTGAGTTCCTCTTCCTGGGAAATATGCAAGCCCTGGATAGACGAACTCTTGGCAAGATACTGCAGAGGGGGCTGGAATGTTATATTACAGGCCCCCCCAAAAGCCTAGGTTCACTGTTAGAAGCACCCAGGCAGGACCAGCCCTAATTTTCAGCTTTTACGAATGCAAAGAAACGATTCTGCCCTTGGCCTAGAAACTCCTGGGTACTGGGGGGACCATTTCCAAGTAGCATCTGTAATCCCTGTAGTGACCCTTATTCCACCAGGTGGCACTGTTTGCCTGACACTGGGGCAGATTGAACTCCCCTAAGCATTTTTAAAAGACTGCTGAACTGGGGAGAAACCAGAGTCCCAGGCCCCAAGAATGCCTGCTGAAGCATCGTTCAAGTGCATCTTTCTCCTTTGCAGAGCACTGACCACGTGCTCAGATGTGCAGGGCATCGCACGGCCTCATGAGAAGGCTTTCAGCAGTCTCCTCTCTGCTACCTTCCAGTTGGGTGACGCTGACCAAACCACCTTTCTGAGTCTCAATTTCTTCCCCCCAGAAATCAGGGACCGGCACCATACTAAGACTTTGCCAAGAGGATTAAATAACAGTTCACACAGCCAAGCGTGGAGGTGCATGTCTGTTATCCCAGCACTCAGGAAGCTGAGACAGTAAGATCCCTGTTAAGTTCAAGGTCAGCCTCGACTCCATAGGGAGACCCAGAGTCAACAAAACAAAATGAGAATGCACAGCGCCTGGCAGGGGCCAGGCAGCCAGTACAACGTGGCTGCGCTGGTTAATGGGGAAAGACCTGCTCAGCAGAACCCAGCTCTCCTGAGCTTCTCCTGTCTCAGTCAGTGGTGAGTGGATGTTCAGGCCCCTCTTAGTCACCTTCTACTGCTCTGCAGGCCCGGGGCTCCCCCAGACCAGCCATGCTGTGGCATAGCATGGGTTCCTCCTTTCTACTGACGGCTTCCATTTCAGCAGATTCTTCCTGAGCTGAATTCCACAGGCAATCTGTCTTCTGGAAAGAAGAAAAAAAAGATGCTTCTTTCTTATTCATGGTTCGACTTTAGTTGGTTTGTTGATAATAGAGGCTCCTAATCCTTCAAATTTTATTATAGTATATGAAACATCAGGAGAAGTCGTGGCACATGCAGTCCCAGCTCCTTGGAAGGCTAAAGCAGGAAGACCTGTGAGTTCTGGGGTTTGAGGGCAGCCTGGGCAACATAGCAAGTCTCAATAAGTAAGTAAGTAAATACATTGATCTAGAATGTGAAGTTGTCTGCAGTTCCATTCTCAGTGGTAAGTACTGATTTCTTTAGAATATTTTTTTAAGTGTATACCTAAGTCCACATTTATTTTATTTTATTATTATTATTTTTTTTTTTTACTAGTGCTGGGGATTGAACCCAGTGCCTCAAACATGCTAGGCAAGTGCTCTATCCATACAGCTATACCCTCAAGCCAAAGGAACAAATTAATTTGTTTTGTTTTCAGCATAGGGTCTTTTCACTTCGTTTCAGCACAGGATCTCACTCTGTTGCCCAAGCTGGTCTTGAACTCCTGGGCTCAAGCAATCTTCCTGCCTAAGCCTCCTGAGTAGCTGGGGACTATGGGCAAATGCCACCCTGCCTGGTTAAGCCCATTTATATAGAAGTTATTATTAGTTTTTTTGGGGGGGTACTGGGAATCAAACTCAGGACCTCACGCTTGCCAGGCAGGTGCTGCTCCACTGAGCTAAATCCCTGGCCCCTATTATCAGTTTTGAAAAATGAAAATGTACTGGTTTGTTCCTTCTTTCATTCATTTATGTATTCATTGTGTGGGCGGCATTGCCTGCCCAGTGAAAAGCAAGGCCCTAAAAGTCTTGCCCACGTGGAGCTTACACTCTGGCTGGGGAAGACAGGGACTGAATGAGTAAGGAATCACATGCAACAGCAGGTGGAAAGTAGGCCAAGTGGTTCGAGTGTGTTTGCTTTTTACTGTAACAAATCACCAGGGACAAGGGACTGGGGTGTGTTCTGTGGTTAAAGTGTTTGTCTAACGTGTGAGGCTCTGGGTTCATCCCCAGCCCTGAAACAAAGCAAAACAAAACAAAACAAAACAAAAAAAAACAAATAATTACCACTACAATAGAAATGTCTCCTCTCACAGTTTTGGAGCCAGGAGGCCAGAATCAGTGCCACTGTGTAGAATGAAGGTGTCCGCAGGACCTCGTTCCCTCCTGGGGCTCTACAGGAGGACCTGCGCCGTGCCTTTCCCACTTCTGTAGCTGCAGTTTCCTTGGCTCATGGCGAATCCCGGTATACTCCAAAGCCAGCACCTATATCTTTCCTCTCCATCTCCACATTGTTTCCTTCTCAGTGGGTGTATCATGTTGCCCCCGCCTCCCTTATATGTGTCTTTGTCTTTTTTTTTTTTTAATGTGGGTACCAGGAGTCGACCTCAGCACCTCGCGCTTGCCAGCAAGCGCTTGTGCCGCTGAGTGATATCACCGGCCCATTTTCTCCTTTATGTGGGTTCCAGGAGTCGAACTCAGGACCTCGCGCTTGCTGGGCAGGCGCTTATGCCGCTGAGCCATCTCACTGGCCCTGTCTTTGTCTTTATAGAGGACACATGTGCAGGGTGTGGTGGCGCACACCTGTAATCCCAGCACTCAGGAGGCTGAGGCAGGAGGGTGGCCGCAATTTCGAGGCTAGCTTGGGCTACATAGTGAGACTCTGTATTAAAAAAAAGAAATAGAGGACACATGTGATTGTAGATGGAGCCCACCCTGATCTGCTGGGATCATCTCTGCATCTCTGCATCCTGATCACACTTGCAAAGACCCACCCCACCTCTTGCCATGTAGGAGAAACTTCTCAGGTACCAGGGTTGGGATGAGAGCATGTTCTGGAGACCATTACTCAGAGTGTCAGAGATGTGTGGCATACGATGTCGAGGCCGAGGCCTGGAGGAGGTAATGTGTGCCCTGGCAGGCCCCTGCCCAGCACCTGACACATGGTTGTGCTCACAGGTGACAGTTCAGCGCTCAACAGGTAAATGAGTGAACAGGCTGCAGACTGATCTCTCTAGTGACCCAGCAGTGCTGACATCCCCAACGGCAGGGCACAGACAGCGAGGACTGCCAGAGCTGAGTGTCTGATTGGCCTGTCCACAGCCCCGGGCAGATGGTGGTGTTTTCCATGGCTCCCTCCCGCTGCTGCCCATGTCCTTGGTGCAACCTTCATTGTCATCAGGGAATGAGGGTGATTCACAGCTAGCATGCCATGGCCAGGGCCAGAAAAATTGTGAGACTTGTATTGGCAGGGCCTGATTTCTGCTCTGCCCTCCTGCCTCTTGCTCACTGTGTGACACTAGTAAAGCCCCTGTGGCCTCTTCTCATTGGGTGCCACCCCCCTCCTAGGCCAGGCTCTCACTGGCTCCCTGAGGAAGTCCATTCTCTCTCTGGGCCCTGCAATATGGACTCCCCCAGCCTGATTCCTGATTCCTGGGTGGATGCTCTGTGGGACTCGTTGCTCTTTGAGGGTCCTTCTCTCCTGCAGGCTGGCAGGGATGGGCATGGGCTCATGTGGGAGGTAGTGGCCCAGGAACCAGGCCAGCCTTTGAGTGGTGCCTCCTGGCCCATCACCCTGAGCCTGGCACTGAAAGCAGAGGCTCTGTGCCTGGGATGTACGTCCCCTCCTGGCTGCCAGCCCCTCCTAGCTGGTCAAGGGCCTGGGATGCAGCTGGTGCCCAGTAGAGGTTTTCTGAGTCCTCATAACAAATCGCAAGGTATGGGCAGGCCTTAACTCATGTTTACTGAGCATCACTGAGTGCCTGCACTGTTCCAAGCACCTGCCTGCATTCTCTCACTGCATCCTCACACCTGCTTGGTGAGGCATATGCTCATTTTCAAATGAAGAAACAGATTTCAAGAAAGTCACCAGCCAGGAAGTGGCAAAGTTGGGAGCTGGCCCTTGTTCACCTGCAGCTCTTTGCCTGTGGACTCTCTCAGGCTGGGAGGGTGTAGGCTCCCATACCTAGGGGCTTCCTCCCCCCAAGCAGTCCTCCATTGATGGCCTCAGGGCTGCTGGTGAACAAATTCCTGGGCCAAGCTGGGTGGCTGAGGGCTGTGCTCCCTGCTGTCCTTGCCAGGCCCCCGTAGGCATGACCCCATCTGCTTGTGAACACCACCTTTATTGGCTCAGCCTTTCTCTGCTTCATAGCCCTGTATTCCTACCATGCTTGGCAGGGAGGGGGCGGGGTCAGGTCACTTCCTCAGTGGGTCAGTGCCTGGCTCAGGATCTGTTCCCAAGAGTCTCTTCCTGAGACCAAACTTGTGCGCCTATGAGCCAGGCCCTACGCTAGGCACTTGCATGTGTTGTTGGTTTAATCCTCCAGTGGGTCCTGTCCTGTTTTATAGCTGAGAAGTGGGGCCTGGGCTACTTGCTGGACTTGCGTCCATGGCAGGGCTGCAGGCTGAATGAACAGCTTGTGTCATCCCCGGTGCTGATGGGACCCAGCAATCCAATGGGAATTCTCACGGGAATCCCAGGAGGGGGATTTGCTGTGTCCCCACTGACCCAGCTGACTCTGTCAGTCCTCAGCCATTTTCCTGTCCCTCCCAGCCTCTCTGCCCTACAGTGAGGCCTCCATTTCTTCACTGGCCAAGTCGTGTGGGCACTAAGGAGCTTCTCATCATCCTGCCCCTAGAGCCCTCTCCAGCTCTGGCTCCCCTCCATGGCTCCTTGGTGTGGTGACCCAGACTCTGAGGCCCTAGTGCCTCCTGTCCTGCTGGGACCAGGAGCAATTGAGCAGGCAAGGAGGCATCTCCTGGAGCCTGCTCCCCTGCAAAGCAGGTATTCTGACTTGGGGCTGAGGCTGAGCCAGCTTGGGTACTGGGCAGGCGGGTCCCTCAGAACCCTCTGTCTCAGCCAGTCTGGGCCTCTCCCTGTCCATCTGTGACTGCAGTCTCACTCCTGACCTCCCTCTGCCTCTGGGCTCAGCCTGGGTTTGCTCGGGCCAGGAGAGCTGGGTTTGGATTTGCCCATCCGACCCTCTTCTCTACCCTGCAGTGTACTAGACTCTAATTGCTCCTCAGAAAGATGTTTGTTCCTGCCTCCAGTCCCATGCACCTGCTGTGCCCTTGCTTGGCCTTCTCCGCCCTGACATCTTTGCAAAACTGGTTTTCTTGGGCTGGTGAGATGGTTCAGCGGCGTAAGCGCCTGCCTGGCAAGCGCGAGGGCCCGAGTTCGACTCCCGGAACCCACATATGAAAAAAGGAGCTGGTGATATCGCTCAGCGGCACGGGTGCCTGCTGGCGAACAAGGTCCTGAGGTCGACCCCCGGTACCCACACACACACACACACACAAACTGGTTTTCTTGTCTGCAGGTCTCAACTGGAATGTCACCTCCTCAGAGAGGCTTCCCTGGTCACCCTTCCTAAGATGCCACTTGGTCCTTCTCTGTCCCATTGCCAGCTCACTGCTCCTCAGATATTTCACCTGTGTACTGGCTCCCTCATGAACTTGGTCCACTTCATCCCCTGGTCAAGGCCAGTGCTTGGCATATAGTAGGTGCTCAAATAATATGCATGCAATCAGTGAGCCCCATGCTGAGAATAGGTGGAAGGAAGAAAAAACTGAGAGAGAGTGACAGTGAGCAAGAGAGAGGGGGCTGCATATGTGAATGGTCAATAAACAGGAAATGGGGGCAGCTGGGGCAGCTGGGCTGGGTCTGAGGGGGACATGCCTCCTGGAGGATGCCTGGCCAGAGCTCTGGACCTCCTGGCAGCTGCTAAGGAAGGGAAGGGGCAGCTGTTTCATCACAAGGTCCATTTTGGTCCAGCCTGAACCTGGGCATTGCAGCCAGAGGGGACCGTAGTGGTCTGGCCTGGGGCTTCCTGTCTGGAGCTGGCTGTAGGGGTTGGTGTGTAGGGCAAAGAGTCCAGGCAGTGTGGAAGGAATGGTCCCAGGTCAGCCCACTGTGGGTGTGGGCACGTCTGGCCCTTTCCTGGCTTCCATTTCGACATCAGTGAAATAGTCAGTTCCCAAGACACCTTCCTTGGCTGGGAGAATGAGCCCTTGGTTTGATTTCTCAGTGACGTTCTGAACCTTGGCCCCATAACTGCTTGGGTAGGAAAGAAACAGCCTTGTCAGCCTGGCCCACTCGAGCTCCTGTGATTGGGACCTTCAGACTCACGCCTCAGTCCACGCCAAGAGGGGCTGCCTTTCCTTTTTACTCCTGGGCTGCCCATGCAGGAGTTGAGTCTTGGCACATGACCCCTCCCAGGTCCATTTGAAGCTGCCTCCCAGTTTATTTTATTTTTCTCTATTTTATTTTCCTTTTCTTTTAAAAGAAATTTATTAGTACATGTTTGCAGCACATAATTACATTTATTGTGGGGAGTGTGGTACACATCTTAATTCTTTTTACTTTCCCTCCCTTCGCTCTCCCCTCCCTCCATCTTTTGGTCCCATTCCCTGGTTTATTTTATTTTGTAGGTACCCTGTACCCCCAACTCCTTTCCAGTCCCCTCCCCTCCCTTACCAAGACTCCACATTTGCACTGCAGGAGTACCCAGTATAGCTCAAAGCCAGTGTTATGTTCCGTACCATGCTGTTTGTTTATTTTTCTTTTTTTTTTCTTTTTTGTGGTACTAGGGATTGAACCCAGGGCCTTTGCACTGAGCTAGATCTCTAACCCCTTTTTTATTTTGAGATTTTGAGACAGCGTCTCACTAAATTGCTACGTTACCCAGGCTGGACTTGCATTTGCAATCCTCTTGCCTCAGCCTCTCAGAGTGCTGGCCACCAGGCCTGGCTTCATGCTGTTTCCTACTACTGTGTCTGAACATCAGGATTTGCCCTGGTTCGTTACCTGCCACTGTCCCTGGAACGCTGCAGGGCCCTCCTCATGTCCTCTCCATCCACCTGGGAAGGGCTTCTAGCTGGGACCACAGATTAGGGGAGGGATGGTTGGGTGAATGAGGGATGATGGCTCACTCCATGGGGCAGAAGGTGGACCTCACTTTACACAGAGCAAGGGAAGAGTTCCAGGGGATATATTATCTGACCACACAAAGCAAAAGGCTTTATGAGAAAAAGCAAACAGGGCAGGCCCCTATCTATCTATGTGACAAGGGTGGGGAAGAGGAACTGTCAAACGCCCCAAACATAAAGCAAGACGTTGAGGTACAACATAGAAGGAGAGAACTTTGAATTTGGCCTCCTAGATGTGAAGGATTTCTGCTGCATAGATACCACATGCTGTTAGGGTTTGGATGAGTGTAGGCTAAAGGCCTGGGTGTTAAACACCGGTCCCCAGGGTGGTGCTAACAGCAGGTGGTAGAATCTTTAAGAGAAGGAGCCTAGTGGGAGGTCATTGGGGGTGTGCTTTATTTATTCCCAACACTTTTTGTTTTTTATTCTGAGAGAAGATCTCACTAACTGTCCCAGCCTGACCTTGAATTTATGATTCTCCTGCCTCGGCCTCCTGAAGTAGCTGGGATAACAGGCATGTATCACCATTCCTGTGGGAGGTTGCTGTAGAAGGGGATCATGGGGCCTCCCCTCTTTCTGCTTTCCGATTCATGGTATGACCACTCTGGATATATTCTCCCATGAGGGCAAACCAACAGGCCACCCATGCTTGGATTTGAACCCCCAAATGGTGAGCTAAATAACATCTCTCTCTCTCTTTTTTCCAGATGGGATCTCAGCCTGTACTTCAGGCTGGCCTTGAACTCACAACAATCCTCCTGCCTCAGCCTCCCAAGTGCTGAGATTACGGATGTGTGCCACCATGCCCAGACTCTTTTCTCTTTATAAGTTAATTGCCTCAGGTTTTTTATTATAATAATATAAATCTGACCAATACACCACACAAAAACTTGAAAGACAAATAACAGACTGGGAGAAAATACTTTCAATAGTTAAAACCAACAAGGACTAACTGTTGCTGAAATAAAGTAAATGGAAAGACATCTGCTATTCATGGATTAGGATATTTAAGATTGTTAAGAAAGCTGGGTGTGGTGGCACACGCCTATAATCCCAGCACTTCAGAGGCTGAGGCAGGAGGATTACTGTGAGTTCAAGGCCAGCCTGGGCCACAAAGTGAGTTCAAGGCCAGCCCGAACTGCATAGTGAAACCCTGTCTCAAAAAGAAAAAAAAAAAAAAAAAAAAAAAAAAGATTGTTAAGATGTCAGTACTACACAAAGAAACCTATACATTCAAAACAAACCCTATCGAAATCCTGACAGCCTTTTTTTGTAGAGAAAGAAAAGTGGATCCTCTATTTAATATGGCATTGCAGGGACCCCAAATAGCCAAAATAATATTTTAAAAAGTACAAAATTGGAAGACTTACATTTCCTGATTTTAAAACTTGGTACAGAGCTGGGTGTGGTGGTGCACGCCTATAATCCCAGCACTTGGGAGGCTGAGGCAGGAGAAGTGCTACAAGTTCGAGGCCAGCCTAGGCTACATAGTGAGTTCAAGCCCAGTCTAAACTACATAGCAAGAGACCCTGTCTCAAAAAAAAAAAAAAAAAAAAAAAAAAAAAAATTGCCACAAATCTATAGCAATCAAACAGTGTAGTACTGGCAAAAGACAGACATACACACAAGTAGAACAGAACCGAGATCCAGAAATAAACCCACACGACTGTGGCCAATGGATTTTGACAAAGGTGCCATGAGCATTCAATAAGAATAGTCTCTTCAACAAATTGTGTGGGGATAAATTGATATCCACAGACAGAAGAGGTTAACCTCACACCATTTAACCAAGTTAGCTCAAAATGGATCAGAGGACTAAATGTAAGAGCTAAAGTACAAAACTCAGAAAAAAACAAAACAAAACAAAAAAACCCCAAAATAAAGAACATAGGTGTAAATCTTCATGACTTTGCATTTAGTCACGGGTTTTTACAAATGACACCAAAAACATAAACAACAAAAGGCATCTCCCCCACACCAATTGTGTGACTGGCCCCCTGCGGTGCGCTAGGCCCTGCCTGACTCTGCAAAGCAGGGAGAAGGAAGCAATGTGGAAACATGTGGATAGTTGTTCTTGGGGTAGCTGTTTATTCCTCTTTCCATTTTCTGCATTTTTAAGATATTTTTCCTATGAAGAACCACAGTGTTGGTGATACTTGCTGGTGAGAATGGGTGTGTAGAGAAAGATAGTGAGAGTGGTTGGGAGTGTGTGTGTGTGTGTGTGTGTGTGCGTGTGCGCGTGTGTGTAAATTTAGTTACGTGACACACCGACTGTGCTGTGGCCTGGCCTGGGGGAGGCAGGAGAGTTCCATCTATGGTGAGAGAGGGGGACACCGGTAAGGAGCCCACCCCCACTACAGGATGGAAATGCTCCCTGTGATGGGAAGGGCTGCTCAGGAGGTGTCCTTCAGGGGCCCTGGACAGGACCGGTCCCACAGTGTGGAGGCTGAGGAGGGGACCTGATGGCTTAGCAAAGGTAGCATGGGAAAGGGCATGGGGACCTTCGCAGAAAACAGCATCCAGGAGTCCATGGCCAACCTCTCAGGCATCCTGGCACAGTTTGGCATGTCATTTGCATCTGATAGAGGAGCAAACTGAGGCTTGGAGTTCAGAGAGTCAGCAACAGAACCAGCACAACCATCCCTGCCTGGGTCTCTCCTGTTTGGACCTTGGCTTCTCCATTCACACTGTGGGGGCCCTAGACAGGATTCCCAGGACCCCTTCAATTCTTGCCACTCCCAGCAGGCCCTGGTTTACGCTGAGCCTACCTCCACCCGCCTGGCTTCTAGCAGGAGCCTAGGGCTAGGCAGAAATCAGCACCTCTGTTGGTGGGAGAATGACATAGACTGTCTGGGATTGGAAGGGTCTTTATGATCTCACAGCTGAGGAGACTGAGGCCCAGAGCCAGCAACACAGAAGGTTCAGTCCTTGGTTTGGATTTCCCATAGTCCCTTCTCCACCTGGGTAGAAGCCACTGAATATTCCCTAAGGAGGTGGTTCTTCAGAACAGCTGTAGGGGCCAGGGGTATAGCTCAGCGACACAGCACCTCCCTGGTAAGTGCGAGGTCCTGAGTTCGATTCCCGGTAACCTCCCCCCAAAAAAGAACAGCTGTGCACCAGATGGGGGGAATAGTAGAGGTCAGGAGAGGATAAGCCCTATCTTCAGGATTCTAGGCAGATTTCTCCTGCCTGGCCTGGGGTGGGTTCTGGGAGCCAGGGCTGCTGTTGAGTGTAACTTCAGAGATTCCTCCTTCTCAGCTTTGCTGGCTCAGGGCCCTGGACACAAAAGAAGGTGGGCTGGGGCGTAGCTAAGGGATCGAGTGCTTACCTAGCGTGCATCAGGCCGTGGGTTCCATCCTCAGCACAGGAAAAAAAGTCATGTGCTGGGGTCTCTCAGCTGGGGCCTCCTGCTTCCCTCCCCAGCTTTGAGGGCTCCTGGCATGCCCATGGCGTCCCCATGCCCTTCCATTCCATAGGAGAAAGCAGAAGCTAAAGGTTATCCTGTCTCCCTGGTATGGCATTGGTGAAGGGATCCACCCCCACCCCCAGGCTGTGGCCCAGGGCCAAACTTCAGGCAAACAAGACCCTTTGCAGGTAGTGCTGGAGTCGGGGGACCAAGGGCCCGACAGGCACATAGGCTGAGGTGTTCACAGTTGGGACCTTGTCGGCTCTCCAGAGCCCCCTACCCACCCAGGGATGCGGGCAGTGTCTCAGCTGGAGGGCATCTAGGCATCTCTGGCGAGGCAGCACTGTCCAATAGACACCCCCTCGCCAGGATGAGAGGGAACCACAGGCCCCCGGCCAGTGCTGCCAAATGACTTGGGAGAACAAAGGACCCGGCTTTTGTGTGGAAATTCAGACAGGTGACCTTGCACTCCACCTGTGGGGCTTATCTGCCTGCAACACTTCAGGGCCTCTTGTTGCCAGCTAGCATGTGTCCTTGCTTGCTTGATTTATTTATTTATTTGGTTGTTTAGGAAACAGGGTCTCACTAGCTCAGGCTGGTCTTACACTCACTATGTAGCCCATGCTGGCCTCGAACTCCTCCTGCCCCGGCCTCCCGAATGCTGGGATGATAGGCATGTGGTGCCACTCCCAGTGGATCCTTGCTTTAATAGGAATGGAAATTAAAACTAATGTGCAAATTTCACGGGGGAAAAAGCTTTAATTGAAAAGTTACAGGGCAGATAAGAAAGGACTCCAGCTTGGGTAACTGGAAGGGGCACATTCTGATACAGGGGTTCAGACTGGCACACCTGCAAAAATAGGATGCCAGCTGTCAAGGATTAGCTGGTGGGCTGGGGCCCAGTTGATCATAATCTCAGTCCCGGTGTCATCTTCTGGAATGGCTGAGGGGTGGTTCCTTTCCCAGGAGAGGATTGTGTCTGTCTGTGGTGGTCCCAGGCGTACAGGGCTCAGCATTTCCTGGAATCCAGGTGAGTACAAGTGAAGGACAATGGCTGATGGCCTCCGAGTATAGTCGAATGTCCCTGTAAACCTCTAATCTTGGTGTCCTCAGTCTTTTTTTTAATGGTATTGGGAATCGAACCCAGGACTTTCACACTGAGTTACATCCCCATCCCCCTTTAAAATTTTTATTTATTTCATTTTGAAACAGGGTCTCGCTATGTCACTAAGTTGCCCAGGCTGGCCTGGACTTGCCATCTCCGCATCTCAACCTCTCAGAGTGCTGGGATTACAGGCATTCAGCACCATGCCTGGTGGTGTCCTCAGTCTTGAAGGGCATGAGATTATGTAACTTCAAGGCTAATCAATCACTGCCCAGACACTCCCTAAAGGATCAACATATCGCTATGCAGAGCTGAGAAAAGTTTTGACCCAAGATTTACAATAACAAAGGAACTGGGGCTGTAGCTCAGTGTTAGGGTACTTGCCAAGCATGGGCAAGGCCCTGGGTCCAATCCCAAGCACTACCAAAAAAGAAAAGAAAAAGTAGTTATGGTACAGT